>JBBMOL010000025.1:2063438-4463438 GCA_037954665.1 Laguncularia racemosa | reverse complement strand
CTTATTGAAGTTCAATCCATGTAAAAAAAAATAATTTCTAATTATAATAATTTTAATAATCAAGCTAGCAATTTCTTATTTTAATTATCCAAAAATCATTAATCATATAGGGAAATGCAAAGTACATATTACCTAGCTAATATATATTGCATTTGGATAATTCAATTAAAAAAAGAAATAAATAATATATATTTGAATAAACAATTACAAAATATTATGTGACTTATAAATATATTATCTTTACTATTTTACATGTGTTTTTGTCAACACTAACTACCTTCTTTTATTATTATTATTTTTTTTTTAATGAATAACACTAGCTACTTTTTAAACAGAAGAAAATAATTTTATAATAGGTACGGATAGCTTTTGCATGCTTTATTAAGGATTACTTTAACATTGCGGTCGAGAATGATGATGACGTGTTCTTGTCTTAATTAATGAACGGCGTGATTCACGTGTTTTAATCACCACCATCCCCACCCCACACGGACATGGTCTACTCGAAAACTGCTATAGATAATTTCCTCAAGTTAATGTGCTGTCTTTGTTTGTCACTGTAATGATAGCATACGACAAATTTACAATTTTGTTTTGTTTGTCCACTCGTCTCTCGCGCGCGCCACACCACACCATATGTTGAAGCTCATGTTGTGCACAGGCCGTTGATGATTGTAAGATTACGTAGCTAGGATGGATACGGAATTCCATATCCCTATAAGGAACTTTTAACCCTATTGTCCATTCAAAGTTCAAACCCTAATAATATTTCCCAACATATATTTGACTACCTTCCCATAAAAATAAAGTGTATTCAAGACCGGATTCATTTCATGTATATTTTGGCGGTCCCCCAACTCAGTGTGTCACCTCTACTAATTAGTTTGTTTCTGTTATTAACTCACATGAGTTTTCTAGAATCTGGAGCTTCTTTCCTTATTTGTGTAGCAATTTTTTTCCCCAAGTAAGCAGTAGTGATGTTCTATAAAATATCAGTACAAGATCAAATTTGATTACAATATAGCATTTACATAGCAGGAATCATCTTTAGTCATATTTATATTTACATAGTAGAACTTGTCCTTAAGCAAAACTTTAGTTTTTCTATAGAATCTATAGCCTTGCATTATAGGAAGAGATTTAATTGTGAAAGGCAAAAGTAATAACTTTCATTGAAAGGTTGTAAATATATATACAAGTGTACAAGCAAGAAATTATGAAATAGAATAACAAAATATATACAAAACCTATATCTACTAGAAAAGAAAATATATATGCAAAACCCATATCTACTAGGAAAGAATCACAAATAGAAATAAAGGTTATTTATAAGCCTATTTACACGCCTAACACCCCCCTCCCCCCCCTCTCAAACTTTAGGTGTTGGAAGCTTCAATAGCTAAAGTTTGTCATGTAAGTAGCTAAAGCAATGAGTGAAGTGGGCTTTAGTCAATAAATTAACCAACTGGTCATGGCTATTGAGATACGGAAGAGCAATATTGCCAAGCTAATAGTGATGGTGAGCAAGATGACAATCCAACTCGATATGTTTAGTTCGCTTATGAAAAACATCGTTATGGGTAATTTGGATTGCACTCTTACTATCACAGTGAATAAAGGTAGGAGTAGAGAAGGAAATGCCAAAGTCTACAAGAAGTCACTGAAGCTAGGGAACTTCAGCAGTTGTATCCGCGAGTGCACGATACTCCGATTCAGCACTAGAGCGAGAAACAGTGTCCTGCTTTTTGCTTTTCTAGGAAATTAAAGAGTGCCCTAGAAAGACCAAGTATCCAGTAGTAGAAAGCCTATCGGTTTCATCATCAGCCCAATCGACATCTGAATAGGCAATAAGAGTGGGAAGTGATGAGGTGACAATAATAATCTACGATGCAAAGTACCGCATAAATAGCAAATAATACGTAAGATAGTTGCATAATGGATAGAAACGGGAGTGGCCATGAACTGAGATACCACATGAACTGCATGAGCAATATCTGGGCGAGTAATGGTGAGGTAAGTAAGCATGCCCACTAACTGACGATAAGGAGTTAGAGTGGAGAGCAACTCGCCATCTGTTGTCCGTAGTTTGGTGTTGACAGCAAGAGTGTCATAGACTTTATCATCGCTAAAGTGAGGAAGGCAAAGAATTTCGAAGGATAAAATACCCACTAGAACTTCGACTAACCTCAATACCAAGGAAGTAGCTTAATTGACTCATATCTATCATTTCAAATGCTCGAGCCAAGTACTGCTTAACTTTGGAGATGCCTTGAATATCACTTCCTATCAAAATCATATCATCCACATAAAGCAATATAAACACATCACCATGTGTAGTACGACGGATAAAGAGGGCATAATCATTAAGACTTTGTTGGAAACCAAACTGAAGGACAGTAAAACGAAAATTTTCAAACCAGGCATGAAGAACCTGTTTAAGACCATATAGTGCCTTTTTGAGATGACACACTTGCCTTGACTAAACCTCAAGTCCCTATAGAGGCTCCATATACACCTCCTCTTTAAGATCACCATTGAGGAAAGCATTATAGACATCCATTTGACGAATATCTCAATTTTTTAGAGCAATAAGAGTAAGAAGAACTCTAACAGTGGTCATGCGAGCAACAAGAGCAAAAGTCTCGTCATAATCAAGACCACATTCCTGAGTAAAACCTTTGGCTACTAAACGAGCTTTATAGCGCTCTATGGATCCATCAGCACGAGTCTTGACCTTGTATACCCACCTGCATCCAACAATTGACTTTCCTGGAGACAAAGAGGCGAGTTCCTAAGTAGCAGTTTTATGTAAGGCAGATAATTCTAATTGCATAGCCTTAACCTAATGAGGATGCAAACATGCCTCCATATAGGTTTGTGGTTCATGCACGTCAAAAGAAAAAACCGCATGGCAATCATAATCTGATAAGTAGGGGGTGGGGCTCGAGTGCAAGAGGGATACTTGGGTGAGGATGGCGGGGCCAAGGGATGCTCCATAAGAAAAGGTGCTAGTTCAACTAAGGGTGGATCGACGGCGGCATGTGGTGATGGGGTGTCGATCTTGGTGGGGGAAGTAGGTGAGGGAAATTGAGAGTAATATTCTGTAAAAGGATCAACGTATGTAGGTAGGGTAGATGTGGAATTTTTTGGTAATAACATGTAAGGTGTATTTTCCTAAAAAATGACATCCCGACTAACCCTTATACGGTTAGCTTAAGGATCCCAACAATGATACCCTTTGTGTTCTATCCCATACCCTACAAAGATACATAACTGAGGACGTTCTGACTATGGTAGTAGGACAAAACAAGTTGACCCAAACTTCCTAAGATGAGTATAGTTGGAAGGAGCACCATAGATGAGTTCATAGGGTGTTTGGCCATTTAGAAGTGGTGTAGGTGTGTGATTGATGAGATACACAACTGTAAGAGCAGCTTCCTCCCAGAAGTGAGATGATAGTTTTGATGTGAGGAGAAGTGTGCGAACTATTTTGATTATATGTCGGTGTTTTCTTTCAGATACACCATTTTGCTAAGGTGTATGTGGACATGATAACTGTGGTAAAGTGCCATGCAAGGAAAGTAGATCAAGAAAGCGTTTGAAGTGATATTCCCCACCCAAATCTGATCGAAAAACCTTAATGCGAGTTTGAAATTATGTGTATATCATGGTAGTGAATTTGAGATATGCGTCATAAACATCAAACTTTTGGTGTAAAATAAATAACCAACATAATTGAGAATAATCATCAATAAACAAGACATAATATTTAGATCCACTTAGAAAAGGTTCAAAAGAGGTCCAAACATCACTATGGATTAAATCAAAAGGTGCTTTACTTCACGAATTACTCAAAGGATAAGGAATGGAATGTTGTTTTCCCAAAATACAATTTTGACAATCAAATTTTGAAGTTGGAGAAACAGAGCCTAAACTACCATTATCAGCTAAAGTCTTTATTTTTGATATGGAGGGGTATCTTAAGTGATCATGCTAGAGAGAAAGAGAGACGGAGGTGGCAAGTTAAGGTGAACTAATGGGAACATGGAGATAATCAAGGCGATAAAGACCACCAAACCTACATCCCTTCCCACATAGCGTCCTTGTCCACAAGTTATGTATATAACAAGTGTTTCGGTTAAAATAAACACATAGATCTTGATTACAAAGTTGGGAAATTGACATCAAATTCATAGTTAATTAAGGTACATAAAGAACGTGTGGTAATGTCAATTTAGGTGATTGAATTGTACCAATTTTCTTGGTGACAAAAGAGGAATTATCTGCAGCGTGGACAGTAGAAATATTTAGAGATATGGGAAATTTTGGGCAAAAAAGATTAGGTAAAAAGGTCATATGATTTGATACGCTTGAATCTAAAAACCCATAAGGGTTCACGAGGCATACCTAGAATAATGGTTGTGGAAGCTGCAATAGAATTACCTTCTTTCTGCATAATCTGATTAACAACATTTTCAACTATTCCTTGAACTGCAGTCTGCAATTGGCTCATGGAAAACAAACCATCAAGAGAAGGGATCGAAGCTAGTGGGTTGATGGACAACATGGCAGCCGCGACTTTGGGGTTAGTGAGCTGATTCTTACGTTGTAAACAAAGACAATTTTGTTTAGTATGTCCCGTTTTCTGACAATAATTGCAATAACCTTTACGTTCTCCTGCCTAATGATTACCATAAGGTTTAGAAGTAAGAGCAAGAGCAGAATCAGTAGCACCATCAAGAACCTTGTTTTAACGAGTTTTCTTAGAGATTAATTCAAGCAGAATATCTTTAATAAATGGTAGTGGAGATTGATGGATGATAGACCCTTTAAGATATGCAAAATCACCATTGAACGCATGAAGAAATTGAAAGGTTTTTTTTTTTTTTTTTCTTCCAAATAACATTTAAACTCTTTATTTGAAACAAAGGTCTTGAGCAAAGTAAGATAATACCGTTCCCATAAAATAGTCATTTGTGCGAAACAAAATCTGATATGCTCTATGAGTTACCTTGATGAACTTGACGAATCTCTTATTCCAATTGAAATTGACGAGCAAGATCTTTTTGCAAATAAAGTGTATCCCAAACGTCTTTAGCGGAATTTGAATTTGCAATAGACATAGTAATCACCTTTAAACAGTTCATGCGAATGAGAGAGATGACAAAGTAATTTTTGTGTTGCCATAGTTCAATGTCAAAATTAGATGCATTAGCTTACGTTGAGGGATTAGGTGAGGCTCCTGTAACAATTTTCCAAAGTGCCATACCCATGAGAACTGAGGTCATAGACTTGGCCTAGTTCATGTAATTCGGACCATCGAGTTCTACATTAATGGACTTCAAGGTGAGTTGGGACTTTTGGGAAGCCATAGGAACGTAAGAAGGATGATGAGGGTTGGCGGAAAAATATGTGGATAGCAGCTGCTTAGGAAACCTTAGGACCTTTCAAAAGAGCTTTGATACCATGTAGGAAGATATTCAATTGTGAAAAGCAAAAGTAATGACTTTCATTGAGAGGTTGTAAATATATATACAAGTATACACGCAAAGAATTAGGAAACGAGATAACAAAATCTATGCAAAACCTATCTCTATTAGAAAAGAATCACAAATAGAAATATATATGTAAAACCTATCTCTATTAGGAAAGAAAATAAATATGCAAAACCTATCTCTACTTGGAAAGAATCACAAATAGAAATAAATGCTATTTATAAGCCTATTCACATGCCTAACATGCATATCCTCATTCAAAATCTGCAGTAGGTTTGTATGTAGAAACTTTTACATATTCTTTGTGCTTGAATTTAAATATACTTTAAAGAAAATTCTATTTTGTCTTAATGGAAAAACAAATTTAGGAACATAAATTTTGTTCATAATTAACTAGTTTTATCATGTAGAATTCTAGTATAATTCCCCTAATGACAAGAGCATTAGAGTAAATAGAACGAGAGGTTGAAAATGAGATTTTACAAAATGAGGCAAACTCAAAGCACATTAATCTTATCCATTTCTTTTTCTAAACCCTCAACATACTTTGAAGCTTCAAGGGGTGTAAACACCCCATTTTTGCCCCTAATGATCAATAATAATCAACAATAAACAATTACCATTTTTTCCAATTTTTTCTATTTTTTTTTCTAATTTAGCAAAAATAGAAAAAATATTCAAAAAATAAAATAAATAGGAAAAATACATCAATTTTAGAAAATGATTGTAGAAATGGCAATAAAAGAGACTAAATAATTTTTACAAATTTTTGAAATTTCAAAAAATAAAAAAATAAAAAAAAATCGCATTGCATATATGCAAATTGTGAAAATGAAAAATCGCGAAAGTGGGCTAGCCTAGCTAGTCCGAACCATGGTCTAAGGCACGAGGAAAGGGGCTCGGTTACGGGTTTGAAATGCGGAGGAGGCAGAATCTACGTTTTGCAAATTTTTTTCATCGCCTAGGACATGTGTCAACAGCTGATTGGCTAAAGCGGATGCACGCGCCGGGCGCGTGATCATCTTCAACCTTCGTCCGAGATCGCCAGCGAGGAAGAAAAATCGAATTTCAGCCGTTTTGATTCGATTTTTTGTACAAATCTAGCAGATCTTCAACAGAAATAAGATAAACATCATTCAATTAGAATCAAATCGCAACAAATTGATGGATTTGCACAAATCGGAAGGAGGTTTTAACCGCAAATCCGATTTGCTTCAATCGAAGGAAATCCGAGCTTATCCAGCTCGATTCTTCGCAGCTATAAATAGAGGATGAAGGTAGCAAGCATGGACACGGATCAAAAGTGAGGAAAATAGAGAAAAGAGAGAAAATCGAAGCCTCGCTGGAGTTGCCAAGCCGCGACCACCGATCAAGCATCGAGTTGCCACCAAGAGGCTTTTTGGAGAAATCCACCGCCACTGTTGAGTTCCCTACCCCCGAAAACCTAGGAAACGACACCTCGGTTGCTTCCAAAGGCCGTTGGAACGCCGTCAATGAGCACTCCCAATCACCATAACCGACCGACCCGACCCGCGCACTGACCTAGATCTAGCTAAGTCGGATTTTCTGATTTTTTATTTATTTCTTAATTATTTATTTAGTTATTTTATTTATTTTTTCGCATTTCTTTAGTTATTTATAATTCAAAAACAAAAAAAAAATAGAATTTAGATTTTTTTTTTAGGATTTAATTTAAGATGAATAATAATAAATAAATAATTATAACAATAAATAATAAAAACAAAAAAATATATAAAGAAAATGATAAAAATCTATATTAGAAAAAATAGTAAAAATTTAGATTTTAGTTTAGAATAGATAAATAATATAGGAGAAATTTTTTAATAAAAATTATAAAAAAAATTAATTAATTAATAAAAATTAAGAAAAATCAATAAAAATTATAAAAAATTAATAAAAATCAATAAGAATTTATAATATTAGAAATGGGTTGAAAAATAGAAAAAATGAAACTTTTATCACTTAGAAAAATCATTTTCTTAAGTAAATCCAAAATTGGTTTTTCCTTAACATTATTTTTTCAAAAAAATCAAATTATCAAGCTTAGGCTATGGGTTTTTTAGAAAAAAAATACTAAAATGGTAAAAACATAAATTAAAAGAAATTTCATAATTAAAAATCACTAACACACTAAGGTTTTTCAAGAAAAGCGGACTACGGCACGTTTGATCCTGAATAGCAGGTACGTAGGCACCCATTTGGGGCAACCCTAAAAAGGAACAAAAATCATTTTCTCATAATAGGTTATTCAAAAACAAAATAAAAAGACAACAAAAAAATAAATAAATAAAAGACATTTCGGATAAGGTTTAGATTTTAGAAGAATTAGGGTGGTAACCTTAGGGTTTTAATAGGTTAACCTTCGAACTCAGAAACTTTAGTTTTCCCTTTCCTCTTTTCACAAAAAACGAAAAGAGGAAATTACGCTGATCAGTGGTCCAAATTAGGATTGATCTGCTCAATTAGTCCTAATTCAATCTTTCCCAACAACAGTTGGGTGGCGACTCCAAATTAAAATGAAATTCCTAACTCAAGTCGAAGGTCTATATTAGATGAGCATAGGGTCTAGTATAGATCGGATTAGGAATGGAAAAATCAAACATTAGACTCGACAGGATGGCGACTCCGCTGAGGAGTGTCTCTAGTAGGCTAGCTACCTGAATCTCCTCAAATCACTATTTTCTAAGAAATGTCTTTTAATTGTTATACTATTGCTAACCTTTCAGGGATTTAACTAAATTTAGGATTCAGTTATTTACTTTTGCTGTTGAGTCTACATGCATGTAACTGTGTGAATAGATACGATCAAACTCGGGCCGTCTTAGGACCTTAAGACGGGGGGCCATTGTGTAGGTTTCGGGCGAAGTGATATGATCACCGTTCGGAACTGATTAGGCTACCCCACCCAATGCTTTGATATGACCTGAGAACCATTTCTCCGAGAATGCGGGAGGCCATAGAGCTTGGGGACCTGTTAGAACCTACCTATTTGCATCCACGACATCATGGGCTGACAACTAATTGATGATGTAATACTTTTATTTTGTTCACGGAGTTCAAATACATTTCCCTGTAATGCTATCATTGTAACATAGTTCTTGTTGTAATTAGAAATTTCTGTTATAATAGATGGCTAGTTCCACAGTTGACCACCTCCTCCGCAAAGAAATCCGAGTATGCAAACCTTTAGACCCGAAATTGGTACTGGACCACTGGTTCACTCTATACAACCCAGAGGAGCAGGCTTTCATCCAGCAGAAAATAAGGCCCATCCTCTTATTAATGAAGATGGAGATGAACTTGCCCTTGGTGTGGGCTATGCTCCATCTATGGGAAATAGAGCCTGCGACTTTCTTCATTGGGCCACATGAGATTACTCCTACCCTGGAAGAGTACACCCAACTGCTACAGGCTCCAACACTAACCAACGAAGTGTATGCACTAGATCTTGAGGCCAGGCCAGCTGGTATCTTCAGCAGACTTCTAGGTATCCGTAAAACAGCGATCAACAAGGCCTTAGCAGACTGCAACGGATACTGCATACGGATGGATGAGTTGGAAGCCTGGTTCATAGCCCAGCAAGATAATGGAGATAGGAAAGACATATTGTGTAGAGACCCCAAGAGCTATAAATAAAGGAAGGTGAGTGTTTTCATCCTGACAGCCTTCGCCACCATACTCTTTCCCACCGGAACTTTTTATGTCCATTACCGAGTTGCAGAACTGGTGGCCCAATTCTTAGAAGGAAAATCTTACATCCCAGCTCTATTGGCTAAACAGATCCAAAACTTAAATTTTGTCAAGAAAAAAGGCCATGGGATCCTTCGCTTAAACATCAACCTTATCCTGATCTAGTTTGTGAGCTACCTCAAATGTTTCGGGCTGAACTTGGTCCAGAAAACTTTGGCCCAATAGGTGGATCTCGTGGACTCATGTATAGAGAAGATAAAGCTGCCCGACGACCTTACTAGCCACAGTTGGGTAGAAGTGCTTAAAAGTTTTAGTGCCGACGACATTTTATGGATAGCCAGATGGAGTTACTGCAACAAAGTTATCTTAACCTACAGTAACTGTCAAGCCATGCCTCTAATCGGTATCAACGAATGTATAGGTTATCATCCCAACTCAGTGGTTTGCCAATTCGGTACTATCCAAGACATAGTTTATCGGCCTTCGCTGGGAGCAATCACATTTGAGTATCAAGATCTAAACTTATTAGTAGCTGAGAAGTTTGCTAAGCTGGCAGAGGTCAAAGCACTATGGGAGGCTCGAGTCGAGAGTCCTAACATAGACCTCGGAGAGCTGGATGGTGAAGTGGGCAAACATCGAGCCACTAGGGATTTCGTAATCTACCAGCTATACCAGATAGGGGAAAGAGCATACTAGGTCCCATATATCACCCAACCTAAGCCAGACAAAATAGACCCAGAACTAGAAATCTACCTAGAGCAAGTTAGGGCTCTAATGGAAGTATATTTTGAGGTTGCAGACTATAAAAAGGACATCTGGAAAGGCCGATTCAAGGAATCCGATCAAAGAAACAAAGCCTTGGAAGCTCAGCTGGAAAAGACCCAAGCCAGAGTCAAGGAATAGGAAGCCGTCATCAATGGGAAACCGGAGTCTACGCAGCAGAAGACCAAGAGAATTAGAAAATAAATCTTTTGTACTTTTTCATTTTTTTCAAGTATTGAACTCAAAGTTTCCAGTATTAATAAAAATAAAGTTTCAGTATCATGTCATCAATCAATTGTTGGCCCCTTTATTTTAGCATCCGTGTGACACATGCATCACATTTTCATTCATACATTATATTAAGAAAAAATGCGCGTCAGGTATCAAAAATAGCTCACAAACAACCAAACCCTCCCAGAAGCCCAATCTGCACACGTTCAAGAACCAAAATGGCAAACAGTGGCGACAACTGTAACAACACAAGTGCTGACGCTGCTTCAGACCCTAGGATTGTATCCTTGGAACAAACGGTCCAACAGCTAGTTGCACAAGTCCACTTCCTGACTGAAAGCATTGGCCTCCTTCGCACCACCCAGCCAACTCAAGAGGAACACTCAAGGGCCAAAAAAGGGAAGGAAGTGGAAGGTCAGCCTCCAAAGTATGAAGAAATCAATTCCCACCTCAACCCGGCCTTTGAGTATGAAACGAAAGCCAACCAGGGTCCGACCTCTGATGACTTGAAGAAAGAAATGGAGGACAGACAAAAAGAGATGGAAAAGAGACTCTTTCAACAACTGGCTGACAAAATGAAAACAATAGAGGGGCCTGACGGTTTTGAACAGGTCAGGATCACCAGCTTGCCAACATATGGGGAGGAGGTATACCCCGATAAATTCAAGACCTCGGAATTCGAAAAATATGACGGTACTAGATTCCCCAAGATGCACACAAGGCTATACACCCGGAAGATGAGCAAATATGCTCAATATGACCAACTTATGATCCAGACCTTCCAAGATAACCTTACAGGTCCTGCCTTAGTCTGGTATGCCCACCTGGATTTCAATCAGGTCAATACCTGGGAAAGGCTTGCTCGGGCATTCTATGACCAATATAAGTTTAACATTGAAGTCGCCCCCTCAGTAATTGACCTGGGAAGTCTTTGAAAGAGACACGTTGAGTCTTTCAAGGAGTACGCTTAGCGTTGGAGAGCTCAAGCTGCCAGGGTAGCAACCCCAATTTCTGAAAAAGAGTTGACATTCATATTTGTCAACACTCTCGATAAGACCTACTTCTCACATCTGGTGGGCCAGACATCATCCAGTTTTGCAGAAGTAGTGGCAGTAGGGTGCCGGATTGAGAATGCCATCACAACAGGCAGACTCTAAACAATGGATCCTCCTAGGGTCACATCATCACAAAGGCCCTTGGGAGGTAACAAAGCTAAGGAGTCTACCGTCAGCACAGTCAATTCCAATAAAGCAGAAAAGGTTGGGACTCGTGTGACATTCCAAACTACGAGTGCCTCAGGCCAGCACTCCTCGAAAAATCACGCCCAGGTCGCTAGAGTCCCGAGACAGTTTACTCCAATTCCGATCCCGCTCAGCTAGGTCTTTGCTCGGCTGCGGGCGGATAATTTGATCAGCTTCGAGATCCCGAATGACCGGTATAAGCCTAGAAACTTCGACCCAAGCCTCAAATGTGACTATCATATGGGCTAAGAGGGGCATTCTACAGATAGATGCTGGAGGCTCCGAAATAAAATCTAGGATCTGATTGACGCTGGGATTGTGTAGCTGGACTTTGTTAACATCCCGACACCCAATGTTAACACCAATCCGCTGCCTAACCATAAGCCCACCATCAATATGATCATGTCTAAAGAGTTGGCTCCCAAAGAATCCTCCAAGTAAAAGGCGACAGACCAGCAGAAAAGGCATTCCTGTCAAACTCCAGAGAAAACCCCCAAATTACATATAAAAAAGAGATGGCTAGCTGGAGACCCAACAGTCGGTACATTGGGAGAATCACATGGGAGATTAGAGTACCTGGTAAACTATTCTTACACCCCAACTGTGTATGGGCCGCCTAGCGGATGGGGGCCCGAGTTTGAGAAAGAGGACAACCCACCAAAAGAAGGGGAGAAGTCCGTGAACACGATCAATTCAAATCAAAAGTCGATGGTCACAAAATGCTATGAAGGATAGTCAACCAAGATACAAATCCTAAAGAAGAGATATGTGTTCAATGTCCCAATACCCGCAGAGAGGTATAAGGCCACACCATTTGACTATCAAACCCTCGAGCAAGAACGACCCCCTATGGTAAGAGGAATCACCCGCTCTGGGAGAGTATATGACCCGAAATATAAAATCTCAACTGAGGAGCCCAACACGGAGATAGGAAAGGAAGAAGAAGAGGGGCTCGCTGCATTTACAAAAATGGTTAAGGCGAGTGAATATAAGATCATGAAACAACTAAACAAGGTTTCAGCCCAAATATCACTTATGGGCCTCCTTACAACCTCTAAGCCCTACAGGGAAGTACTCTTCAAAGTGCTCAAACAGATCAGGGTACTAGAAGACCTCGCTACAGACAAATTAAGTCATGTGACAAATTCTATCTTCACCATGGACTAGATATCTTTCTCCCCCGAAGAGTTAGGGGAAGATGGAGACCAACATACAAAACCACTATTCATAGTGGTGAAATGCAACGATACAATTGTCTCCCGAGTACTCATCGACAACGGGTCGTCCCTCAATGTTTGCCTATTAGCTACCCTCGACTTATTAGGGGTCGATCCAAGCAACATTAAACTTAGCTCGACGGTGGTCAGGGCTTTCGTCGGGTCAAAAAGAGACATAGTAGGGGAAATAAGCTTGCCGGTAGAGATTGGTTCGCAAGTGTTCTACATCTCCTTCCAAGTCCTCGACATCCCAAGATCTTTCAATCTACTTTTAGGAAGGCCATGGATACATACCGCTAGAGCAATACCCTTGAGCTTCCATCAAAAGGTCAAATTCATTGCAAATGGGCAGATTGTTACAGTACTGGGTGAGCAAGATTATACCATCTACAAAGAAACCTCCATACCTTACATTGGGGAGGATGGTTCTAAAGACCTTAGTCTCCAGATATTCAACGAGGTGAATGTGGTGACCAGCAAGGAAGGCCATCAATTTAAGGAGGGGCAGCAAGGGACATTTGGACTAGGGTACGTTCCTATAGCCTAGGAAGAAGCACAAGCCAGAGGTGTTAGAGGCAGGAAGAAAGAGAAGCCAAGCCACCCTCAGATGTGCATTCCACCCCTCCAACAATCATTCAAACAAGCAAGTACCATTTAAGAGCCAAGGATAAGCGAAGATGACGTTAGCAATGGGAGCCTAACCCCTCGCACGTCCAAACAGCATTCAGCTCTTAATAATTGGTTCTGTTATCCTATTGATAGCACTAGGTCAGCTTAAGGATAGGGAACAATTGTTAAACAATCTTTATTAAGACTTCTTTACATAATTCAATAAATTACAATTTGTCTTGCTTATATATACTTGCTTTCATTTCACTTCACCCAGATCTCCAACCATCGAATGTCAGGGACATTTAACATAGGTAAAAAATGAAAACGTTGATATCATTTCCAACACTGCTAGGTCAGCTATTGGAGGCGATATCCTTGACCACGAAATAATACAAGAAAATTGGCAAAAACATGAATAAAGAGGAATTTCAATCGACGAGCCGGTGGAGACAGTAAATCTAGGAAGCATTGAGAAACCTAAAAACCTCAAGATCGGGACTAGTTTGAGTGCCGAGCAAAAACGTGAGATGACTGAGCTATTGACTGAGCATGCAGATGTGTTCGCCTGGTCATATGGCGACATGCTAGGATTAGACCAATCAATAATAGTTCACAGGCTTCCTACAAGGGAAAATGTCAAACCTAAAAAATAGAAATTGAGAAGATTTAGGCCAGAGATCTTACTAAAGATTAAAGAGGAAGTCAAGAAACTGCTAGAAGTAGGGTTCATTGAAGTATTTGACTACCCAGAATAGGTAGCTAATATAGTCCCCGTTCTGAAAAAGAATAGAAAAGTACGCGTATGCGTAGACTTCTGGGACTTAAACCAAGCTACGCTAAAAGATAACTTCTCCCTACCTCACATCGATGTACTGGTAGACAATACTGCAGGAAACCATCTTTTCTCATTTATGGACGGTTTCTCAAGATATAACCAGATAAAAATGGCTGAAGAGGATAAAATCAAGACGTCTTTCATCACAACATGGGGGACTTTCTATTACAAGGTCATGCCCTTCGGCTTGAAAAACGCCGGGGTAACGTATCAGAGAGCCATGGTCGCGATACTTCATGACGTGATGCATCGAGAAGTCAAAGTATACGTCGACGACATGATAGCCAAGTCTAAAGAAGAAGAAAGTAATACAGATATCCTGGGAAAGTTGTTTAAGTGATTGAGAAAATTCCAGCTCAAGTTAAATCTGGAGAAGTGCACTTTTGGGGTCACAACGGGCAAATTGTTAGGGTTTGTCATAAGCCGGGAAAGCATTAAAATCGACCCTGACAAAGTAAAGTCTATATTAGAGCTACCTTCTCCACGTACTGTCAAAGAGGTAAGAGGTTTGCTAGGAAGGTTGAATTACATAGCTTGTTTTATCTCACAACTCACAGATAAATGCCGCCCACTATTCCATCTGTTAAAAAAGAACACCGCAGTAGAATGGGACGACGAATGTGAGGAAGCATTCGAGATGATCAAAGACTATCTCATAAAGCCTCCAGTCTTGATAGTCCCAAAGCAAGGGAAGCCCTTATTTTTATACCTCACGATACTTCTTAAATCCATGGGCTGCATGTTGGGGCAAAAAGATGAAGAAGGAAGAGAGCGTTCCATATATTACCTAAGCAAGAAATTTACAAACGGGGAATAGAGGTATTCAGAAGTAGAGAGGACTTGCTGTGCTCTGATTTGGGTTATGCATCGATTAAGGCAATACACCCTTTACTACCACATTGAGCTGCTGACAAGACATGATCCTCTAAAGTACTTGGCAAAGAAACCCATTTTGATAAGGAGAATCTCCAAATGGAAAATGCTCTTATCAGAGTTTGATATCACATATATAAATCAAAACTTGATGAAAGGGCAATCTTTAACCGACCAATTATTAGAACACCCTGTCGAGGGATTCTTAAGAGCCACAAGTTCAATTCCCTGATGAAAATATATTAACAGTGGAGAGTACACCAGTAGAAGACTGTAGGAGAGACCGGAATCCTAAGTGGAGGATGTTCTTCGATGGAGCTGCACATGTATTCGGTTGTGGGATCGGGGCAGTGTTGATATCCCCAGACGGCACACAATTCCCTTCAGCAACAAGGCTCACATTTCCATATACCAATAATATCGCGGAATATGAGACATGCATCCTCGGCCTCAAAATGGCTTGCCACATGGGAATTAGTGAATTAGAAGTATACGGAGATTCATCACTTATCATATTACAAACGAAAGGAGAATACAAGACTAAAGACCCCAAACTGGTACCATACCATCAACATTTGACAGAGCTATTAGAAGAATTTAAGGCAATCACTTTCACATATGTCCCAAGAACTCAGAATCAGTTTGCAGATGCGCTCACCACACTAGCATCTATAATTCAGATAACAGGGGGAGTCGAAGTCCAACCATTGAAAATAGACATTGAAAATTGGCCCGCCTACTGTTTGGTAATTGAAAAAGCATAAGATGATAAGCTCTGGTATCACGACATCAAAACTTTTCTCCAAGAAAGCAAATACCCTGAAATGGCTAGCAAAAATGACCAAAGAACACTCAGAAGGTTAGCAAGTCATTTCTTATTAAGTGAGTCTATGCTTTACAAAAGATCGCCTGATACCACCTTGCTAAGATGTGTGGATAAAAATGAGGCATATGAACTGATGAAAGAAGTACACGAAGGGGTATGTGGACCTCATATGAATGGCTACATGCTGGCCCAAAAAATCATGAGGTTGGGATACTATTGGCTAACCATGAAATCAGATTGCATCAAATATGTCAAGCATTGTCATTTGTGTCAAGTGTACGCAAACCGGATAAATGCTCCGCCCAATGAGCTGCACTCGTTGTCAGCATCATGGCCTTTCTCCATGTGGGGAATCGACATAATCGGCCCAATCACTCCAACTGCATCCAATGGCCACAGGTTCATATCGGTAGCCATTGATTACTTCACTAAGTGGGTAGAAGCTTTATCATATACCAATGTCACCAAAGGGGTAATAGTCCGATTCTTGAAGAAGGACATAATAGCTAGATACGGAGTTTCTGAGTCAATCATTATCGACAACGGTACCAATCTTAACAACAAATTGATGACAGGTTTATGTCAACAATTCTACGTAAACCATGGAAATTCAACTCCCTACCAACCTCAAATGAACGGGGCAGTAGAAGCAGCCAATAAGAATATCAAAAAGATCATCGAAAAAATGACAATCACTTACAAAGATTGGCACAAGATGTTGTCGTTTGCTCTCATGGCTTATAGGACCTCAATTAGAACATCTACTGGAGCTACCCCGTATTCATTAGTATATGGCACTGAAGCAGTCTTGCCAGTCGAGGTCGAAATACCATCATTCAAAATTCTATCAGAAACGCAGTTAATTGAATCGGACTGGGTGAAGAAGAGACTTGATCAACTGAATTTGATTGATGAAAAAAGACTCACTGCATTATGTCACGGTCAGTGTTACCAACAAAGGATAGCCTGAGCATTTAATAAAAAAATGAGGCCTCGATGCTTCAAAGAAGGGGACTTGGTGCTAAAGAAAGTTCTCCTGAGTGCTCAAGATCCCAGAGGGAAATTTACCCCAAACTATGAGGGTTCATATGTGGTAAAGAAGGTATTGTCTGGAGGTGCTTTGATATTAACTCAAATGGATGGTCCAGAATTGAGAGACCCCATCAATGCAGATGCTGTTAAGCTGTACTATCCTTAGGCAAGGGAATTGAAATTTTGCTATTGTTTATGAAAGCCAATATTCAATACAAATTTCGTTGAGTCTAGTTTTCATTTTTTTTTACAAGCAAAGTTAATGTCTTTAAATGATCAATAATTCCAACCAATTCTCATTAAAACAAACATTCCTAAACACATTACCCACCACTTCACTCATGAATGATAAACATTGAAATGATAATGAATCTCGATAAATTTTGTGATATAATTCTACCTACTTTTGAGCATTAAAACCTGGTGCATTAGTAGGGCAATACTACCATCAAAAGAGCCATGCGCACAAGAAAGGAAGCGCACTAAGATCTTCGACCTTGTTTTAAAACAAGAGTAAGCAAAGGAGGAGCAAACCAGCATGAAGGTTTAGTTGTTTGGTTGCTATCCGCGATAAATTGGTAAGCATATTAGAATAAATAACTATCATCCGCATCCTTTATCAAGTCATTCAGTAGGAGCATTTTCAAAAAAAGCATAAGGTTAGTCAGCCTACAATAGGGTACTTGTTTAAACATCCCCTTGAAAATGTCAGCCTACATTGAGGCACTTCCCTAAATATTCTTTCGTAGGGTTAGCACATTAAGGCACCTTTCAAGACATGTCTTCTTACTATAGGTTAGTCAATCCACAATGGGGCACTTCCCTAAATATTTCTCCCACCATAGGTTAGTCAGCCCACAATGGGGCACTTTCCTAAATATCTCTTCTTAAGGTCAGTCGGTAGGGGTACCTTTCGAAACATTTCTCCCCTAAGGTCGCGAGTCTAAGAAGACGCTTCCCACTGTAGGTTAGTCAGCCCACAATGAGGCACTTTCCCAAACATCCCTTCAGAATGTCAGCCCATAGGGGGCACCTTTTGAGGCATGTCCTCTCGCTATAGGTTAGTTAGCCCGCAAAGGGACACTTTCCTAGTCACCCTTTGTTGAAGAAAGCTCACAGGAGCACTTTTTGAAGCTGTCGATTAGTTAGCTTATAGGAGCACTTTTCGACTCTATTAATTAGTCAGCTCGTAGGAGCACTTTTCAAATGTGTCGATAACTGATTAGTCAGCTCATAAGAGCGCTCTTCGAAGATGTTTTCCCCAAACAGTCGCTGGTCTAACCAGACGCTTCTATTGATAGGTAGCCAGCTCATAAGAGCGTTTCCTAAGACAATCTTCTCTTCAAGGTTGCTAGTCCGATAAGACGCTTCCTATCATCATCCATTCCACTTATAATGACACACTTCTAAACAATTCTTGAGATGGTTCCTATCGCCAATTAGTCAGCCCATAGAGCACTTTTTGGAATGATATATTACTCTTAATTGTTAGGTTATTTAAGACCATTTCCTAAGCAATACTAACCATCACAAAATACTCGTGGGATTATTAGCTCGTGGAGCATTCTCCTACTAGAGACTAAATTCCAGATAACTAGCCAAACCAAGGCATTATCCATTTAGTTGAGAGGCTAAAAATGGCATCTTTCTTGTCTTTGTAGTTAAGTTTTTCAAACTTTACTACAAAGAGGGGCAGTTGTAAACACCTCATTTTTGCCCCTAATGTTCAATAATAATCAACAATAAACAATTACCATTTTTTCCGATTTTTTCTCTAATTTAGCAAAAATAGGAAAAATATTCAAAAAATAAAATAAATAGGAAAAATACATCAATTTTGGAAAATGATTACAGAAATGGCAATAAAAGGGACTAAATAATTTTTACAATTTTTTGAAAATTCAAAAATACAAAAAATAAAAAAAACCGCATTGCATATATGCAAATTGTGAAAATAAAAAATCGCGAAAGTAGGCTAGCCCAGCTGGTCCAAACCATGGTCTAAGGCGTGGGGAAAGGGGCTCGGTCACGGGTTTGAAACGCGAGGGAGGTAGAATCCTCGTTTTGTAAATTTTTTTCATCGCTTGGGACACGTGTTAGCAGCTGATTAGCTAAAGCGGACGCATGCGCCGGGTGCGTGATCATCTTCAACCTTCATTCGAGATCGCCAGCGAGGAGGAAAAATCAAATTTCGACCGTTTTGATTCGATTTTTTGTACAAATCCAGCAGATCTTCAATAGAAATAAGATAAACATCATCCAATTAGAATCAAATCGCTACAAATTGATGGATTTGCACAAATCGGAGGGAGGTTTTAACCGTAAATCTGATTTACTTCAATCGAAGGAAATCCGAGCTTATCCAACTCGATTCCTCGTGGCTATAAATAGAGGATGAAGGTAGCAAGCATGGACACGGATCAAAAGTGAGGAAAAGAGAGAGAATCGAAATCTCGCCGAAGTTGCCAAGCTGCGACCACCGATCAAGCATTGAGCTACCACCGGGAGGCATTTTTGGAGAAATCCACCGCCACGGTTGAGTTCCCCACCTCCGAAAACCTAGGAAACGACACATCAGTTACTTCTAAAGGCTGCTGGAACGCAGTCAACGAGCACTCCCAATTGCCGTGACCGATCGACCCGACCCGCGCACCGATCCAGATTTAGGTAAGTCGGATTTTCTGATTTTTTATTTATTTCTTAATTATTTATTTAGTTATTTTATTTATTTTTTCGCATTTCTTTAGTTATTTATTTGTTATTTATAATTCAAAAATAAAAAATATTAGAATTTAGATTTTTTTTAGGATTTAATTTAGGATGAATAATAATAAATAAATAAATATAACAATAAATAATAAAAATAAATATATATATATATATATAAAGAAAATGATAAAAATCTATATTAGAAAAAAATAGTAAAAATTTAGATTTTAGTTTAGAATAGATAAATAATATAGGAGAAAATTTTTCAATAAAAATTATAAAAAAATTAATTAATTAATAAAAATCAATAAAAATTAATAAAAATTATAAAAAAATTAATAAAAATCAATAAGAATTTATAATATTAGAAATGGGTTGAAAAATACAAAAAATGAAACTTTTATCACTTAGAAAAATCATTTTCTTAAATAAATCCAAAATTGGTTTTTCCTTAACATTATTTTTTCAAAAAAATCAAATTATCAAGCTTAGGCTTAGTTTTTTTTTAGAAAAAAAATACTAAAATGGTAAAAAAATAAATCAAAAGAAATTTCATAATTAAAAATCACCAACACACTAAGGTTTTTCAAGAAAATCGAACTACGGCACGTTTGATCCTGAATAGCAGTATGTAGGTACTCATTCGGGGCAACCCTAAAAAGGAACAAAAATCATTTTCTCATAATAGGTTATTCAAAAACAAAATAAAAAGACAACAAAAAAAAATAATAAAAGACATTTCGGATAAGGTTTAGATTTTAGGAGAATTAGGGTAGTAACCTTAAGGTTTTAATAGGTTAGCCTCCGAACTCAGAAACTTTGGCTTTCCCTTTCCTCTTTTCATAAAAAACGAAAAGAGGAAATTACGCAGACCAGTGGTCCAAATTAGGATTGATCTACTCTATTAGTCCTAATTCAATCTTTTCCAACAACAGTTGGGTGGCGACTCCAAATTAAAATGAAATTCCTAACTCAAGTCGAAGGTCTATATGAGATGAGCATAGGGTCTAGTATAGATCGGATTAGGAATAGAAAAATCAAACATTAGACTCGATAAGGGGGAAGGAAAACCTTTTTCTAGTAATATATATGAATAGAAAGATAGATATCCATTAATTCTATTTGATTTATATAGAGTAAGAGCATTTATAGATAGATTAGTTGGCAATCATTATTGTATTTGCAATCGAAGAGACGAGGAAAAATCTCGATAGATGCAATTTTAATAGGTAGGTTTTTTGCCATTCCATTCTAAGATTACTTCATTGTCCATAACTTCTAGCATGAATCAAATGTGAGTCTTCCATGTATTGGCTTTCAAGGTGCCACTTTATTTGTGAATAGCTCTTGAGGCACTTAAAATTAGAGTTTAAGGCATTATGAGATCCTTGATCCTTAGTCAATTAGGTTAGATAATGTCCTTAAAGATAGATCTTTTTATCAATTCTCTCTCTCTCTTTTTTTTTTTTTAAAAAAAAGATATCTCTCCATCTATCTCTTGTCTATCTATTATTGACTCTATCTATGAATTAAGTCAAAAGATTTCGTTTTTTGGTTCCCCTTGAATGGATTAAATCCTTTCTACCAAGGAAATGAATGAGGAAACATAAGAGTAAAAGAAGAGCATCTTAAATGGATTAGTGGGAGGGAAGAACCATAAATGAAACCAGAAGGGTAAGAATTGTTCTCCTTAACAAGATGCGTAACCATCCCAAGGCTTGTAGGTAAAAGGGAGGTCCTGTAGTCCATCTTATGTGGTGGCAGATTACTCCTAAGCCTTGGAGTGCCTAACATCAATATAAAAGCAACAATTTAGATTTTTATTTTTATTTTTTTGCAATTTTTAGTTATTTATAAGATTGTTTAATTAAATGTATTTAATAATAGTATTTTTATTAATTCAATTACCATGAACAAATAAAAAGTTGACAAGTATTCTTAATTAAAATTAAAAATAATAATAAAATACAGATCATGTATTTGCCAAAAAAGAAAATATAAATCACTTGTTGAAAAGTCCTAAAATACATATCATATTTCTATAATTTCCCCATCTTTTTTTTTTATATATAAAAGTTGCAATTTAATTCATTCTACATAATGAGACAAATACGTTTACACATGGTGAAGTATGAAACCTCTTTTTGATATTTTAGTGAATACATATGGTAGGCGTTATTATTTTTTCATCTTAAAGATTTAAAATCATTATATATTGTTAATACTCTT
Source organism: Laguncularia racemosa (assembly GCA_037954665.1). Lineage (NCBI taxonomy): Eukaryota > Viridiplantae > Streptophyta > Magnoliopsida > Myrtales > Combretaceae > Laguncularia > Laguncularia racemosa. The sequence continues at coordinate 4,441,665 of JBBMOL010000025.1, read as the reverse complement.
TTAATGATATGGATCCAATATCTTAATAACATAAATTAGGTTTAAGTCCCTCGTTTCCCATTGTATTTGGCAAAGGGGGTGGTGGGGGTGAATTGCAAATACATTCCTTATGTTTATTTTATATGTACTAAACTCTTTTAATTTTAAAATTATATATTTAGATCCTTAAATGTTTTAAAAAGTTCATTTATATTTGTTTCTTACTTTTTTTTTCCATTGAAAAAGAAACATTCAAATTAATATATATATATGTGTGTATATGAAATTATGGGTAACACGGTTTTATGGGAATCTAAAGACATTTATTATTATTATTATGCATATATGGTGCTTAGAAATTATTTTTAAAATTTTTGACATTTTATGTATATATATATTATTTTCAAAAATTGTAACGAAACCTTGAACAAAAAGAACAAATTTCCATTTCGCACTTATTTTACTAAGCTTCGGAGCATGCTTTGTTGAGGAGACAATTTTCTTCATTTTGGCAAATCTTGCCCTCATTCGTACAATCCCATAGCGAATACCGTAGGAAGATGAGTGACGGTACCGAGCGTACACCGAGTACCTAAGACTAGAGGCTACAGGTCAGGTATACACGGATATCACCAATAATAGCTTGAGCGAAGAGTCGTTTTACAAATGATGGAGGTGCCTTAACTGCGGTTTTTATTCTTAACTTAATCTATTTCCAAATTTAAATCAAGCCGGATTGGTTCCGGACTGACCAGTGGGATGCTTCCGTGGTTCCTAAGCCGGATCTGGAGCCAAATCTTGCTTATTCATATACAAAATTTTACACTCGCAATAAAAAGTAAAGGATTGGATTTTCAGTTCATTACTAAAATCAATACAGGCCGCTTGACTTGCCGACTTGGGAGATCATCCTCAAATTGTGAAAATGATAAGAGGTACTCCCACTCTTATTAATAACCTAAAATATCAAAAGCTTCACCATTATTATACCTTTTTTTTTTTAAAAAAAAAGACTTAATCAATATTATAAAAATATTGACTTTTTTAGCTGACAAATAGCCAAGACATATACTCATTAAGTAAATTCATCGAGTGTATATTAGAAATTATATATAATAACAAAGGTTTCATCAATGGGTAAGTATCTTATGGCACTTGTCAAAGAAAGAAAATTTTGTATATGTTTTTCAAGTTGATTTGTTATATATTTGTCAAAGAAAAAAAAAAGAAGCTAATTCATGAGAAGGTGTAAGTTTTTTTTTTCTTTTTTTTTAATAATAAAAAACTTAAAAGGTTATTATTATCCTAGAAATAATATATAGTCATTTACTAAGATGGTAAATTAGACTATTTTATAAAAAACTTTTGAAATTACATCAAGGTACCTATCTTTTCAATTGTACAAGCACTTACACCCTTGTGTATTCCTTAGTTGGTTTTCCAAATACGTAGACACCTGGATAATTTCCATAAAGATGGGTCGAATGTGTGTTTTACAACTAAAAAAATGTGACGGTATCAATGTACTTTTGAAAATTTTTAAGGGTGGTCAATGTTGTTTACTCTAAATAAAAATAAGACATATATTAGATTTTTTTTCAAATATTATGATTCAATAATAAAGAAAAACCGGCAAGTCATAAATATAAAAAAATATAGAAAAAATTAAATAATCTAAAAGGTTAATTTAGTAAAATCATAGGAACTATTATGGCGTTTTGCTTCACTTTTATTTTGGATGAGTTAGTTGTAATTATGAAAATCAAAATAAGGATTTATTGAAGCTAATCCAGTGACACTTGCTACAATATAATTACGAATAAGCATAATCCATTAAGATATATGCTCCCGATTAATAAAATTAATAATTAATAGTTCTAAAAAATTGTAAATATTCCTTTATAATGTAAACAAAAAAAGAAAGAAAAAAAAATTATAAATAAAGCCTAGAGTTAGATATTACTACTCTTTGTTTGTTTGGCTTGCATAGTGAAATTACTGAATATAAAAGTTATTAAGATATTGGACAAAATCTAAAAAGTTTGATGATACAAAAATTTATTTTATTGAATAAAATAAGTACAATTTCAAAACTCAAAATATAATCATATATTATCATCATTTATTATTATTATTATTGTGTTTAGACCTAAACTCTTTTTTCGAATTTTTATGTTGATACGAAAAATAATATAATATAATTAAAAATTTGTGTATTATACTACATAAACCAAACATGATATAGAAAAATTATATTATATTATTCTTTTATATAGTACTATCCCATTCTCTTTATATTAATAAAACACTATGTCACTTTTAAGTAATGGTTTGTAATCAAGGAGTCACAATAAAATGGATTTTGCTACAAATTTCATCTATATGCTTATTAATGAAACCAGAAAATGAAATTCAAAGTATCATAATCGATCACTGTTATGGAATAAATAATTAGGGGTTGGAATTGTAGTTGTATTTTTCTTTAATAATTCATAATATTATTTTTATGATAGACACTTCTGTTTTTACCTATTTTTCAAAGTTTCAACTCTCTTTTCATAAAAGAAGGTACCTATCCGTGTGTTCAGGAAATTTGCCACAGTGGATGGCTGCTCCAACGTGATTCGCACTTGAAAACGACGGACAAGGACATTTTGAAACCAGCCACATTTTTCATCAGAACTGAATCTGAAAGTCTCGAAAGATAAAACATTCCTTACGAGTTTTCTTTAATCATGTTTAATGCGACATAAAGCTCCCCATAAACAACATTATCTAAAAACCAGGCAAATTTTCTCTCCAACCCTTTTATGTTTTTCATTAGAGATTTTTTTTTATTTTTTATACTACTAAACCAAATTAAATTCAATTCATTAATCGAATCAAACTGAATCAAATTATAAAATATAATTATTTTATATTATAGTTTGATTTAAGAAAGTTCAAAATAATACATGATTTGATCAAATCGAATTATTTAGCCTTTTTTTTTTTGGTTTTTGAATAGAATTAGAATTGAATCAAATAGTTTAATTAAACTGTTAAACTCAAATCAAATAGTACATGAATCAATCAAATAAAACTGAACTATTAATCTTGAATCAAACTATTGGTATTTTCTTTTTTTTTTCTTTTAAAGAAAAAAAAAAGAGATCAGAATTGATGACTTTTACCTCTTTTTTTCCAATGCCTAACCCTAAATCCTTATTCCTTAGTCTCACTTTTCACATTACACTTTATTAAACGTATTCATACATCCTCCCTATAATCCTCAATCCTCCCCAATCCTAACTCTCAATCTCAGTCCCTACAATCACTGCTTGTACATGGCCTCGCATGCCTCTGCTCCATTACAGCATTATAACGTCTCCATCGCCAATGTTAGACACCATCCGACCTCCAACACTAGCCTGTCCTCCACATTACTTCTCCTAACATTCAATAACATTACGAGAAGCACTAAATTCGAAGCTTAGGTGAAATTCTCCATTTAATAATGGCACAACTTTGTGATTTCTCTATTTTGATTTGTCTACTCTATTTTTATTAAATTTCTAGTTATATTGATGATGTTATTGGAAGGGCTAGTGAAAAATTATAATATTATACTTTGAGTGCCATTTTAAAAAGGTTTGAGTAGAATAGAAGGAAATCAAATTGTAATTTATGTGATTTGATTCACACTGCAAATTATTGAAAGAGTTTCAACATATCATATATCTAAACTAAAACTGAACACCCTTAACCCTAAATAATGTTTTTAACACTATTCACCCATGCGATTAAAGTGGTAAAAAAAGAAAAAAAAAAGTACTGATACCGTTGAGAAGATTTGCAGACAATGCAACCAAACTACTTGATGGTATTTGGAAACGCTATATAATTTTTAAGACTCTTTTATCGGTTAACGTAAATTTGAAGCCAGCTACGGAAAGTTTGGTCAATTATGGTGTCATAATATTACAGCGAAGTAAGATCAACTATGCCAGATCCGAATAGTAGTCGTGCATACAAACCCACCGCAGAGAAACCTAACCACATGTGCTCATCAATGATGACATCCAAGAAAGCCACCTGCATTATGCTATCTATGGGCACCCACAAGTCAACACAGCCCTATACCTACGCCTCGAAACCCCACACGCCAGACCAATTGCAGCTACCTCCGAGCTCCAACCTTTCCGCCATTAAGATTCACCTATTAGCTACCGCATTTTATTATCAGGGTGCGGATGTACATTATCTAGCTGGAGTTTGGCCACTATTTAGAAAATCAATATTCCAACTTAACTCAAATTCTATTGAATTTAGAATTTTAAACTTAAACACTATAAGAATTTTGAAATTTGGTAACGTTATCACCAAAACTGATGCGGGCATCGTGGCTGACACGGGTTGATCGAGCATGTCTCTTACAAGGCATGGTCGTGTAATGTCCCAGAAACATACACGGCTTCATGCACGGCCAGAAGGCACGGCCGTGTGTTGTGTCAGGAAAATCCACAGAAACTTACACGACCTTATACACTTTTAGAGAAGATTGTTATCTGCTTCCTCGATTGTGTGCAGTCGAGATTTTCAAGGAATAAACTCAGAACTATTCTTTGTTTATTCGTGAGGTCCAATCCTAGAATTGGTCTCGTGTTGTTTACGCTTTCCGCGTTGCGTCAGTTGGTATCAGAGCAAGGCAATTTCCTGCGGAGATGTCGGCTAACGACGGTGTTGACGGCGGTCGCGTTCTCGACCTAGATCGAGATGCGGAAGTGCAAGGAGTCAATCAATGGGCTCCAAGGATGGTGGTTGAAGCCATGGAACAAAGACTCGGGTACGTAGAACAGTGTTTGGAAGACCTGATTATGCGTTTCGACGCCATGGTGATGGGCTACAACGGAAGCAGGGATGTTGTTGGAAATCGACCAGGAGTAGCAGTCGCTCGTGACGGTCCTATCAATCAACCTGCAACTGTGAATCAGTGGAATCAAAAGCTAGACGAGAGTTCCTCTGAGGAAGAGGGTGAATTCCTACAGAGGAGGAGACAACCACCAAGGAGAGGCGGTGTTGGTGGTGGCAGATACCGCGAGGTCGATGACCGGATTGATCAGGAGTATGGTGGCGGGTATCGAAGAAACCACCAGGGATACGATCATACAAATGGCGGTGATTTCCGTCTCAAGGTAGATATTCCATCCTTTAATGGTAATCTCAATATAGAAGATTTCCTGGATTGGCTTGCAGAAGTCGATAGATTTTTCGACTATATGGAGGTACTCGAGGATAGGAGAGTACGATTGGTTGCTTGTAGGTTGAAAGGAGAGGCATTTGCATGGTGGGATCGTTTGCAGAACCAGAGGCAGAGAGAGGGAAAGCAACCTATAAGGACATGGTACCGCATGAAGAATCTGTTGCAGAGGGATTTTCTACACCCGACTACGAGCAGATCCTCTTCCAGCAGTACCAACGATGTCGTCAGGGATAGAGGACGGTGCATGAATACACCGTCGAGTTTATGAGGTTAGCGGAGAGGAATGATCTGAGGGAGACCGAGGGTCAGTAGGTAGCGCGATTTGTGGACGGATTGAAGCCCTAGATTAGGGATAAAATTGGGGTGACGGTGTTCAGAACTGTCAATGAGGCAAAGAATTTGTCCCTTACAGCTGAGATGATGATTCAAGAGCAGAGTGCGAGGCTTGGTGAGGGCAAAAGGAACTATGTGTATGATAGTATTGGCAGTGGCAGCCGAGTGATTGGTGAAAGGGTTAGAGGAGTAGCCGAGAAACCAGTTGAGAGTACGGAGAAGAAAGAAGACAAGGTTGAGGGAAAGAACCCTCTTAAGAGCAAAGAGACCCTAAGGCAAAGTAATCCGTATGCTAAACCGATTTTGGGGAAGTGCTATAGGTGTAATCAACCGGGGCACCGATCTAATGAATGCCCAAATTGACGGACTATAAACATTGTCGAAAGGGAGGAAGAGGAGGAAGTGTGCTGTGAACCGGATGGTGAGGATGAATATTATGATGAGGCTAATGATGGAGTGGAACCTAGCTATGTGATCAGAAGGATGATGCTAGCACCAAAACAGGAGGGTAGTTCGCAACGACACCAACTGTTTCGCACTAGGTGCACAATTGGTGGGAGAGTGTTCGACCTAATTGTTGATAGTGGGAGTTGTGAGAACATAATCGGGAGAGAGGTTGTGAAATGACTCCAGCTGCCGATAGAGAAACATCCGAACCCCTACACCATAGGTTGGATTAAGGCAGCGGAGAGAATTTAGGTGAAGGAGAGGTGTCGGGTTTCTTTCTCGATAGGCAAATATTGGGATGAAGTCTATTGCGATATTGTCGATATGGGTGCCTGCCACTTGTTATTCAGACGACCTTGGCAGTTTGACGTGGATGCCCAACATGCCAGGAAAGAAAATAAGTATAGGTTGGAGAAAGGGGGCGTGAAATATACATTGCTGCCATTGACGGATAAATGACCCAAGACACATAGGGTAGAAGGGAAATCCTTTCTGACAATCACTCAGTCAGAGAAGGAGATGACCGAGGACATCAAAGAATCCCGATTGATGCATGCTCTTGTTTGAAAAATGCGGGAGAAGACGTGGATAGTGAAGAGGTTCTGAAAGAAGTAAAGGGGGGTATTAGAAGAGTTCAAAGAGGTAGTGCCGGAAGATTTACCAGAAGGGTTGCCTCCATTGCGAGACATACAACACCACATTGACTTGGTGCCTAGGGCTAGCCTTCCTAATCTCCCTCATGATAGGATGAGCCCCAAAGAGACAGAAGTCCTACAGGAGAAGGTCTAGGAATTACTAGATAAAGGATTCATCAGGGACAGCATGAGCCTATGTGCCGTTCCGGTGCTATTGACGCCCAAGAAGGATGGTAGTTGGAGGATGTGTGTGGACAGCCGTGTGATCAACAAGATCACAATTGGGTATAAATTCCCAATTCCTCGCATTGAAGACATGTTGGATAGGCTGAGTGGAGCGGTAATATTTTTGAAGGTGGATCTTAGGAGTGGGTATCATCAGATTAGGGTCAGAGCTGGGGATGAATGGAAAACCGCTTTCAAGACAAAGGAAGGGTTGTACGAATGGTTGGTTATGCCATTCGGCCTCAGCAATGCACCTAGTACCTTCATGCGCGTAATGAATCAGGTACTTAAACCTTTCATTGGTAGGTTTGTGGTAGTATACTTTGATGATATCTTAATATATAGCAAGATTGAGGATGAACATTTAGTGCATTTAAGAAGTGTATTAACCGTGCTAAAAGACAATAAGCTTTATGCCAATCTCAAGAAGTGCATATTCTTGTCGAAAAAGTTGCTGTTCTTGGGTTTTGTAGTGAGTGGTGAGGGCATAGCGATGGATGAGGACAAGGTAAGGGTCACTAGAGATTGGCCCACTCCCAAAGCAATCACTGAGTTAAGGAGCTTTCTGGGGTTGGTAGGATTTTATAGGCGCTTTATATGACATTTCAGTACTGTCGCCACCCCGTTAACTGAGTGCTTGAAGAAAGGAAAGTTTCATTGGGATGGGGAAGCTGAGTCTGGGTTTGCTGTGCTAAAAGAAAGATTGTGTAGTGCGCCGGTGTTGGCATTACCAGACTTTGACAAACTATTCGAAGTGGACTGTGATGTCAGTGGCGTGGGCATTAGAGCCGTGTTATCTCAGGAGAAGGGACCCGTGGCCTTCTATAGTGAGAAGCTCTATGAAGCCAAGAGGAGCTGGTCCACTTATGATAAGGAGTTCTATTCCGTGGTCAGAGCTCTAAGGATGTAGGAGCACTACTTGGTTGGTAAAGAGTTTATCCTGTACTCGGATTGTGTCGCTCTAAAACACTTGAGTAATTAGACTCGTATCTGCAAAGACATGCATGCCAGATGGATCCAATTTCTGCAAAAGTTCCCATTCCGCTTGATGCACAAATCCGGGCTCCAAAATAAGGTGGCAGATGCATTAAGTAGGAGAGCAGATTTATTGGTCACCATGAGGGCTGAGGTGGTAGGTTTTGAGCAGCTGAAAGAACTGTATGAAGAGGATGTAGATTTCGGGACTATATAGAGAAAATGTATCAATCAGGAACCCAATGAAAGTTATTATATCATGGAGGGTTACTTAATGAGGGGCAATCAACTCTGTATTCCCAAATCATCCTTGAGGGAAAAATTGATTAGGGACCTACATGGAGGGGGAGTATCCGGACATCTGTGGCGCGATAAGACTCTAGCGGTAGTGGGTACAAGATATCATTAGCCTCAGTTGAGAAGAGATGTAGGGAGAATCGTGCAAAGGTGCTACGTCTGTCAGACATCTAAAGGACATTCCCAGAATACTGGATTGTACACTCCACTACCAGTACCTGAGAATATCTGGGAGGATCTATCTATAGACTTCGTGTTAGGTTTGCCTTGTACCCAATGAGGTGCTGATACTGTTTTTGTGGTTGTAGACAGGTTCTCCAAGATGGCTCACTTCATTCTTTGCAGGAAGACGGCTGATGCACAGGGTGTTGCCAAGTTATTCTTTAAGGAGGTGGTCAGGTTGCACGGGGTTCCCAAGTCAATTACTTCCGATAGAGATACGCGGTTTCTTAGCCACTTTTGGAGGGCACTATGGTACATGTTCAATTCTTCCCTTAATTTTAGCAGCACAGCCCACCCTCAAACTGATGGGCAGACAGAGGTGACGAACAGGACCCTTGGCAACTTAATACGAAGTATCTGTGGAGAGAAGCCAAGACAATGGGACTTGGCGCTTTCTTAAGCCGAATTCGCCTACAACAGTTCCATTCATAGAATTACTGGGAAATCTCATTTTTTAGTGGTCTATACAAAAGCGCCATCTCACACATTGGATTTAGCTCTTTTGCCTAAGGGTGTAGAATCCAATGTAGCTGCTAAGCTCTTGGCAGAACAATACCAAACTGTGGCATCTGAAGTGAAAGAGAGGATCGAGAGGGTTAATGGGAAGTATAAGAAAGCCGCAGACAAGCATCGGAAGAAGAAACTGTTTGAAGTGGGAGGTCAAGTGATGGTGTTCTTAAGGAAGGAACGTTTTCCCGTGGGCACTTATAGCAAATGGCAACCAAAGAAGTATGGTCCTTAAAAGATTGTCGCCAAGATAAATGATAATGCCTATGTAGTCGGGCTTCCTGAAAGCATGAAGATCTCAAAAACCTTCGATATAGCTGACTTATCTCCATTCTACTCGGATGACGACCCTCTATATCCGGAAGAGAACTCAGGGTCGAGTTCTTCATTGGTGGGAGAGAATGATGCGGGCATCATAGCTGACACGGGTTGATCGAGCGTGTCTCTTACAAGGCATGGTCATGTAATGTCCTAGAAACATACACGGCCTCATGCACGACCAGAAGGCACGACCGTGTGTTGTGTTAAGAAAATCCACAGAAGCCTACACGGCTTGATACATGGCCAGAAGGCACGGTCGTATGTTGTGTCAGGAGTGTCCACAGAAGCCTACACGGCCTGATATACGACCGTGTATAATCTAGATGACGGACGTGTATATGTATATTTATTCCCACTTGTACATATTTATTTCCTTGTTAATTATTTCCTTTGGGCCGTTCTAGGGTTAGCTTTTGATTCTTTTGTTAATATACACTTTTAGAGAAGATTGTTCTCTGCTTCCTTAATTGTGTGCAGTCGAGATTTTCAAGGAATAAACTCAGAACTATTCTTTGTTTATTCGTGAGGTCTAATCCTAGAATTGGTCTCGTGTTGTTTACGCTTTCCGCGCTGCGTCAAAAACTAAAATAAATATTACAAAATATTTTTCACAATATTTATTAAACATTACTAATAAACATCACAGAAAGTTTATTACGAAAAGTATTTTATGACGTTTTAAAAATAAACATCACCAATACTATAAGCATTACTAATGATGTAATAATAGTAATTTTTAAAAGTCATCAATAGATATTTTTTTTGTAATGTTTAGACGTTACTAAATGTTAACAATTTGATACCAAAATTGCTTGACAAAATCCATATTTTTAATAATGTTTAAACATTACAAAAGTATAATATTTGGTAACGTTTAAACGTTACTAAAAACCATTTAAAAAACACTAATAAATAGTTTTTTTTTTGTAATATTTAAACATAATTAAATAATAATGTTTAGTAATTTTTAAATGTCACAAATGACTGATATTTGGTAACATTTAAACATAACAAAAAGAGAATATTTGGTAACGTTTAAACGTTACAAAAAGTTATTGTTATAATATGATAAATCTGTTTATAAATGTAACAATTTAAACTTGTAATAAAAGTGTATACAATTACAAAATAATAAAGGTCATAAAAGTGGACATTTTCATATAAGTTTATAATCGTCCACTTCCATCATCAACTACATGCTTTACAAAAGTTATAAATGAGGATATTAACATATCCCAATTATTATTATCCAAACTTTATAGAATTTACTAGCAAAATAAACTTTATTTATAACCTACTCTTCCTCAAATTCATAATCAATTTCCAAAAAGTGACCGGATAATAAACTCTATTTCATAAACTAGCTATTTTATTTTCCAATATGATTATCATCTACAAAATAGTCAATAACAAAATAAGACATATTTCATACATGGAGAGATTCTTACACAATAGAGCTATATTAGTAGCATACATCTGCCTTGTGTTTTGGCCAAAAGATTGAGATATAAGCTGGATCACTAAGTTCACTCCAACCAAGTCATAAATAGACTCTGTCTTCACCACAATTGAGCTCAATTCAAGAACTTTAATACATCGTGTACATTGTATACTTCTAATATCTAAGGTAAAAAATTGAGACTGCATAAGAAGACACTATTTCAAGAAGAGTACTGAGTCTCACCATCCTTTCTCTTGAGTAGGCTGATGGTGTCTGTAACTTGAAGTCCTCAACCATAAACAATGAATAATATAATTAGGCTCTCCAATTCAATAAACACTTAAACTTACAAAATGTGGGCTAATTTATTATAAACAAGGTCTTCTAACTTAGAATGTAACTTGATGTTCATTTCTAATTTGGGTACAGTCAATAAGTGCCCCAGACGTAGTTTTTAAAGGTTAAAATAGAAAGAAAGTTTTCATGTTTCCTAAGGAACATTTCACAAAAAAGAAAGTACATAGAATGAAAAGTTTCTTCTTTAGCCCTTTAAAAGGTGTCTCTAGAGAGCCCATATCATTTCCATCCTAATTTTTCATGAATTTTCTAGATCATTCAAATGGAATTGATGGCTATTAAGCAATGGCTGTTCATTTAGATAATGAAAAAGATTTTCCTTAGAAAAAGATAAGAAAGAGATACCATCAAATGATTAAAGTAGGTGTTTCCTTGTTGTGAGAATATGAATTGAAGATAACTTTCCCACATTTGGAGCTCCAACAAGACATAGAGTAGGTGTTTCCAGATCAACAACTGGCACAACCCTTAATGTCTACATTATACAACTCAAAGAGGTGACATATCAGAAGTTGAAGCACATAGTCCAAATGCATTGCCAACAATAAACAAAAATAAAGGAAAAAAACACATAACTAATCTATAAAGTAGAAAACTCATAGTATTTCAAAGAGAAACATGATACATTCAGTCACAAAGTGAGTAATCTTTATGACTAGTATATAATATTATTCCACAATTTTGATCAAAACCACTATAACTTTGGAACAATATGATGACATGATGTCAGCAAATAAATTGTCGCTTGCTATTTGATTCCATTAATTTCAAAAGATTGTTTGAAATTTTGGATATAGATCCCACATAAATGATAAGTGATTTCAAGGACATCAATGCAGAATTTGACGAGATGTAACCTTAACAACTTGTGACACCATAAGCCCCTTTTTTGTTTATATAAAAAGGAAAAATATATATGTCAACCGGAGACATATGTGGAACAAGAGTAAATTAGACTTTCATTAACAAAATCCTAGAAATGTCTTTTAGCATGTCACATATGTAACCCATATGTACAACAATGACCATATTTAATGCACTTAATGGAGTAAGTCCTTAGGACATGGACTTCAATTTGTAATTAGGATTTCTAAAGTCTTTATCAAGCATGAAAAGCACCCAGAACTTTCTATAACTAAAGTGGCCAACACAGATAGGAAGATAGTTAAATGCTGGTGTCACTCATATGAAAGAAAACCACATGAACTCATGAATTTATTAGATTGCTTAATCATACAGTTTTACATCATCACCAATCATAACTAGAAAAAAAGTACTAAAGGAGAAAAAATCTATTGAAACAAAATAAAAAGTAATATATAGAAGAATAAATACAGCATATTCATGACCATCATTGGACATTCTCTCTTATTTGCTAAAGTGGAGTTGAAATCTATTTACTTTCTAATGAGTTATACATTATCAAAAGGAAAGCCTAGGCAAAGTTTAGAGGGCATTACAAATCTTTGAGTCTATGAATAATGGCATTAGCACAATAGCTACCAAAGGTTTAAAACTTATAGAGCAACATCTGCCTTAAAATTTTTCTTCTCGCCCAAATTGATGCCTTAAACTTCACAATAAATAATGCTAATTGAATATAATGCAAAGCCCATAAAAAAACTTGAAACAATTTAAACATTCCTCTTCTAATTGTTTCCTCACTTCCACTTATCTCTCTTAACATATCATCTATTATATCAAACACGAGGGCTGCAAATATATTCACAAATATGTGCTATACACATAAACATGTGCATCATGCTTCAAATACATTCACGAATAAGTGATATTCGCATAAACATGTGCATCTATGCACCATTAGCAAAGATTTATCCATTACCAAGTACATGACATGGGTGCTCAATAGGAAAAAAGAGTGCCATACATGGATAGACTTATCTTAAGAAATTGACTAAGTGACTTGAAATAGGCCTGATGACACCACCACACAAGTCACCGGAATGAAATCATGCATGCATATCGACATAGACACATGGAGAGAAGTTTCAAGTAAGTTGTACGCTTTTGCTTGTTATTCAATTTAAGTATATGGATAATTGTACTATCAAAGGCTATTTTTTTTAATAGAAAAAGAGGATGTTTGATGCTCAACATGACTACAAAAGTACTATATTTTTTCTCACAAGTCTGAAAATAGCTAGACTGACCTTAATCAAGTTAAAGCCTAGTGTAGATCTAACTACCTTAAATTCCTTGTTGGAATTAACAAAACATGATAATAGTTAAGAGAACTATAAACCCCGAGTCTAATAAACGAACACAAAATATGGAATTTTCCTAATAGTTATGGCCTAGGAATATGAATGCAATATTTTAAAATAAAGAGATACATAACATGCTCCCTCAAGCAAATATGCATATAAACTAAAAGTTTATATTACGTTATATAGTATATGGTACATTTACTTTTTAATTATTGATGTAGTAGCATAAGTTTGAAAGAAAAGTAAAGAGTATTTTCACCTATACATTATATCTCCACTAAGCATTTTCTTCTTGCAAATCTAATCAGAAACTAACTTCTCAAGTAGTTCAACCTTTTCTTCCACTTCTTTTACAAATTGAAGTAATGAAGTTATCACTATTCAGTTCACAAGATTACTAATTCTAATTCAAGTGAAAAAAATAAAAAGGATGTACATACTTCTCTCAACAATATCAAAGTTGTTCATTATTATTTTATGATGGGAATCAAACTAATGCATCTACGGGACCCATAACAGAGTGAGAGCCAGAGGACTATAGAACTTTGCATTGAGAACACTGTGAACTATTGGAACTCAAAGACTTTAACCTAGTGTCTTCATTTTCTTTATATACTTGTTTTGTAATTAATCGGGTACATTATCAGTATTACAAGACAGTGAGCAAACCACACATTAGTGCTTGGACCAAGGAGAAACCTGTCTTCTTGTGTTTTGTTTATGAACCGAGGAGAACTCCATAGGAACTAGCGCCATGTGTAACCTAGATGCAACTATTTTATTTGTGTTATTTTCCATATTTCAGGACAAGTATAAATACTTGTAAGAAAGGCAACAAAAGGGACCTTTTGGACATATTTTTATAGCTTGTTTACATGAAAGGAGACTTTTCTCTATTTCATAAGACACTCTTATCAACTTCTTCTAGGGTTGTGGCGAGTGGAGGCTTGGATTTGTTGCGAGTAATATAAAAAAATTGAAAGTTGTTCCTAATTTTACTAGTGCGACATATTTGGTAAGAATTTGGAGTTTCATTTTCTTCTTGTTTCATGCAATTAGGGTTCACGTGGCGATTAGAATCACAACATTTTTGTAGACTTTGTTTAATTATTTCTTCAATTAGCATTGTGTAATTTCAATTGGTCTTGAAGCACAGTATAATTTGGTATCAAAGCTACGATTTTGAGAAAGGGAATTAACGTGGAGGTTTTTGTTTTTGTATTGGGGATTTAGGGTTCTTGTTGTGCCAATTATCTACTGTTGTTGTGTGAAGTGAAATTGAAGAATTAATCTTGAAGTGTGCCATGACTACATAACATATTGTGGATTGAAGTTGTATAACTACATCTAGGGTTCATTGCCATGAATTCTTTGCGTGGAAGCTAGGGAGGTCAATTGAATTTGATTCCATAATTGTGAATTGTATAGTAATTACTCATTAAGTTTCTCTGATTGCAACATTGACTTGAGTAATTGAGGAAGGTGAGTATTACCTTGAATGCTTGTGGTACTGTGATTGTGCATGTGTTATGCCATTGAAGGTGTGTTGAATCGTTATAAAGTGTGTGTTGTTGTTGGCGTGGAAGTGTGTTGTTGTTGTGTTATGAAGGTGTGTTGTTGTTATGGCATGGAAGTGTGTTGTTGTTGTAACATGAAGTGTGTGTCGTTGTTGGCGTAGAAGTGTGTAGTTGTTATGTTGTGAAGGCGTGTTGTTGGTAGCGTGGGATTGTGTTGTTGTTGTTGTATTGTAGAGGTGTGATTGTATATATAAAAAAAAAAATTCAAAATCATGTCAAATGATAGTGTGAATGATGGAATTGACAATGAGGCCAATAGTCAAGTTGGAGGAGGTCAAGGTTATCATGCTGCAGGTGGAAGAACATTAGAAGAACAATTGCAGAATCTCACCACTATTGTTGCTACATTAGCAACACAGGTATATCAAATGATAATGCCATGACCACCAGTGGTAAACCCTTAAGCACCCCCACCTCGGGTAGCCCATCAAAATGCTCGCAGGGAAGGAGTTGTTGGAGGAAATAGGAGTAGGAGGATAGAAGGTGATTATTATGCTTTTAGGGAGGAAAGGGATGATAATTGTGAAAATGAGCCTTACCCTAATCGTGAGTTCAGACCGCTTCGGGGCTTAGACTATGTGAAATTGCAGATTCTTTCATTTACTGGAAGGGGTTCTATAGAAGACTACTTAGATTAGGAGGATAAGGTCGAGGGCCTATTTGAATGTTATGATATTAACGATCACACTTTGGTTTGCCTTGCAGCTATTGAGTTTACTGGTTATGCTACCTTATGGTGGAAGAATCTTGTGGCTAATAGACGAAGGGATGGTGAGGCAGAGATACATACATGGCAAGAAATGAAATGGATTATGAGAACGAGGTTTATACCTGAGCACTATAGGTAGGAGTTGTTTATGTGTCTCCAAACATTGAGGCAGAGAGGCAAAATAGTTGATGAGTATGTACAGAAGTTCAAAACATTGATGATCAGATGTGGGTTAGTTGAACCTCCTGAACAAACCCTAGCATGATTTATGTTGGGGTTAAAGTATGAAATGGCCTGCATTGTAGAGCTCCAGAGGTATGATACCCTTGAGGAGGCTATCCAGCTAGCTCTGAAAGTGGAAAGATAGAGGCAATCCAACCCATTTAGAGCAGCAAGCAACATTTATGGAACTTCTACAAAACCTCATGGGTCAGATAGTCAGTAGATGGAACAAAAGGGAATTGATAAGATTGTAGACACAAATACAGCTATTACTGATAGGGAAAGGGAAATCTTTAGAAAGGAAAAGAGGTTGTTGGGGCTGATATCTGATAAACATTGCCAATGTCAACAAGTGGAAAGATGCGTCAAATTAAATGCTTCAAATGCATAGGTTTTGGACACATGACTGCTCAGTTTCCCAATAAAAGGGTGATGATTGCTATGGAGGTGGAAAATACGGAGGGAAAGTAAGAGATACTTAAGCTTAATGATTTGTCAATAGTGCTACAGGAGTATTATGGTGATCTTGATGCTGAGGCATGTGAAGATAAGGGAAATGATAAACATTTGTCTATTAACGTGTTGTGTAGGGTAATGATAACATCTCTAGATATTGGGAACATACAGAGGGAAAATCTATTCCATACTCCTTATCAGGTTCTAGGTAATTTGTGTATTCTTTTTATTGATGGTGGTAGTTGCACTAATGTAATAGCTGCTGCAATAGTAAATAGATTGCAACTAGTCATTAGTATACATCCTCATCCTTATAAATTGCATTGGTTGAGTGTACAAGATAGTTTGTTTGTCACTCAGACGACTAAGGTTCCAATCAACATAGGAGAAAAATACCATGATGAAATTATTTGTGATGTTCTTCCTATGTGCGCATTTCATATATTATTGGGTAGACCTTGGCTATTTTCCATGAGAGTGGTGCATGATGGATTTAGAAATACCTATATGTTTCAGAAGGATGGTAAGCGGGTTATTTTAAGTCCTATGTCACCAACTAAGGTGTATGAAGCCCAAGAGCAGATCAATAAAGTCACCGATAGGAAGTCCTTATTAGTAAAGAGGAAAGGATTGGGGGACGTCCTGAATACAGTGAATCAGCTACAGGTAATTCAGAAGTCTTCAGGGCAGCTATGACTTTAGGACAACAAACAGTTGTAGACCAAAATTTTCAATCTAGGTGACTTTCAGAAATTCTCATCTACAACAAAGGACCCATTAGATTTGAGGGAAAATCTTCCACAGGCTCGAGAAGATGATGGGAATCAAACAAATGCATCTACGGGACCCATAACAAAGCGAGAGCCATAGGACTACAGAACTTGGCATTGAGAACACTTTGTGAACAATTGGAACCTGAAGACATTAACCTATTGTCTTCATTTTTTTTATATACTTGTTTTGTAATTAATCAGGTACATTTATCGGTATTATAAGATGGTGAGCAAACCACACACTAGTGCTTAGACTAAGGAGAAACCGATCTTCTTATGTTTTGTTTATGAATCGAGGAGAACACCATAGGAACTAGCGCCATGTGTAACCTAGATGCAACTATTTTATTTATGTTATTTTCCATAATTTAGGACAAGCATAAATACTTGTAAGAAAGGCAACCAAAGGGACTTTTTGGACATATTTTTACAGCTTGTTCACGTGAAATGAGACTTTTCTGTATTTCATAAGACACTCTTATCAACTTCTTCTAGGGTTATGGCGAGTGGAGGCTTGGATTTGTTGTGAGTAATATCAACAAATTGCAAGTTGTTCCTAATTCTACTAGTGCGTCATATTTGGTAAGAATTTGGAGTTTCATTTTCTTCTTGTTTCATGCAATTAGGGTTCACGTGGCAATTGAAATCACACCATTTTCATGGACTTTGTTTAATTGTTTCTTCAATTAGCATTATGTAATTGCAATTGGTCTTGAAGCATATCATTTTATGTACAAGCTCAACTTTTGTGATTGAAGAGTAGCCTACAGTCCAAAATATAGAACATATATTGGAAACAATATCAAGCAAGCTAGAAGACTATTGCTTGCATGTTCCTAGTTTGATGCTATTTAACTCTTCATCCTTGACATGGGAAATGATTTCTTGCACCAATGATAATGGAATACTCAAATAATTAACAAAACAAAGTAGGTATAGCTTCACTCAAAAAACATTTATTTGTGAACTAACATGCTCATTGTAAAGCACCTTGAGAGGAGCTATAGATGGAAATTCTTTCCCTTGCCTTTCTTAATTAGCAATACTAGCAACAATAGAAGTACTATAGAGTTTATACTTAAAACATCACTACAACTTTTTTTCATAGGGCTTAAAATTTCCATAAACATTTGAAATTTCTCGAACTAAAAAACCTGAGGAATTTGATTCCCAAACCTTACTATCAACAAAACACCAAAATTAAGGTTAGGTAAAGCATGAGATTGAGGTTACACTATTAGGAGCCAACATCCTATCACATAGCATAAAAAGTCAACTGCAAAACAGAAGAAGGCATTTGATGATCAACTCTATGATCATCACAAAAGTCAACTACATAATAGAAGAAGGCATTAAAAGCTCCTAGAAGAAGAACCTACAACCATAACAGTTGCATAAGCAAGTGGTTGATTGCTATCATTATGGCCACAACTCAAAATCTAAAACCTTTTAATAGGCAAGTGGTTGATTGCATAAGCAAGTGGTTGATTGCCTCCATTAGTAGATGGCTTTGATGTTTTATTCTCGTTATTCTTCCCAGTAATGACATTCAAATTGCCCAAGCTTCCTTTCGACCTTTTAATAAGCAATTTCTCTTTCACGTTAGTAGGTTTCCCATCATTTTCCATGCCACTAGGTGTGCTTCCCTACATATGAGCCCAGCAAGCATTATGTAAGAAACATAGTTTTGAAAAGAAAACCAATAAAGTGAATTTTTTTTCAGGATCATAAAATAACCTCAGTAATCCCATTTAGTGAAGGCATGGCAAATGGACTAAAAGGATATGATCCTTGTTCATGTTTCCCTATCAATTAAATCTCGAGAAAAGATAGAAGGGCAAATTACATGTGAAGATGGAGGATTAGAAACACACCGAAGGAATTGTCGGATGAGCATATATACCACTATGGGGATACATTGTAACATAAGGATGAGGCAGAGTACCATAGGGAGGCATAATATGCTATAGCCAAGATTTATTGCATTTACTTTTGCAATAAATACTTTTGCAACAATTATTGCTCCCTCCTCTAACCTAGAACAAATACTGAAATGTGGAGCTAAACCAATCATAAAACCCTGTTTTTGACGTCATTAGACATATACATGAAATGAACTCATATAAAACCTGATAAGATATTACAAATCACAATTCAAATATGAAAAAAAATGTGATCTTCAACAACCCTAAGTTTAATCCTCCCATAACAAAACCCTAAAAAGATAGTGTAAAAGGACTACCCAAATTGACATCATAATTAGACATAAAACCTAAAATAAACAACAAATAGATAATAAAAATCAAAATTTTCTACTAAAAAACACAAGAGCCCCAAATTTAAGGCAGAAATCGAAAAGAAGTACCTAGATATCTAAATAGAAAATGAAAAATATAGAGAGATGGAGAACTAAGAGAGTAGAAATAATATCGGGGAAGAGACGAAATTGCAAGAGAGAGAATCACTATGGAGAGAGAGAGAGAGAGAGAAAGAGCTAGAGGTCACGACTCATGAATGTGAGAGTATTGAGATTATAGGATTTCTTGGTGGTATGTTTTTAGTGAAAGAAGGGATGAAAATTTAAAAAGATCACTTTTACCTAAAAGACATTACAATAAAATCATATTCTTATATATTTTATTTTTAATGATAAATGTTACGAATATTATATTTTATGTTACATTTAATAAACATTACTAAAATATATAGTAATTAGTCGCATTTGTAAAATTTATAAACATTACTAAATACATAAATTCTTGTGGTGTTATGATTGCAATAATTCTTAAATCCACAACATGTAGGTATTAGGATGTGCCTCTTAAACAAAAAACTTTCAAAATTACATACATACATACACACAAAATATTAGGTTCTTTCTTTAAGTTTCTTTTTTATTTATTTCAAAGTGTTAGAAAGATAATTTTTTACGGTGGGATTATTTAAAATAATTAAGTTTTATTATTTTAGTGTGGATAAATTTGTAAAGAGAGTGAAAGGTGAAAATCTAATAGTTTTAGTAACGTTTACCTCTTTAAAAAATGTCACAAATCAAATTATGTATTTTTATCTTTTAACTTGGTTACAAATGTCACTAATATTAAGTTTTTTGTGACATTTATTAAATGCCACTAAAACACAAATTAGTGATGTTTGCAAAATTTGCAAACGTTACTAAATGTAAAAATTCTTGTAGTGAAAATTGATTTAATATAATATCGAGTAAGATCAATCTTAACTCAATTAAGTTTATTTAGATTCATTATATATTAGAAAATGTCTTTTTTCCCTAATTGGCATATTGTTAATATATAAACTTGACTCAAACCTCAAATTACTCTAAACTTAACTGTAGCTCGATTAGTCTTGCAATTCAATCGAGCCAAATAATGTAAAAATTATGAAATGACCATTTGAACATAAAATTATAGCATTCATCTCCATCGTTGAGAACTTTCTCTTGATTGAAGAGAGCTTCACTCCATCAAAACGAGTCGACTTCTTGCATCCACGCACATTATCCATTGGCACAGACCTAATGATAATATCACCATCCATCCATTCCTACAGCCTTAGCCCAATCCAAATCATCTTGGTCGTAACATAACTCGATGTTGGAAACTCCCCTTGAAATCCAGTAAAATATAGATCTAAACCAAATCAAACACACGAAAACTTAACCTACCCAAATCCTATAATATGCCTAACCAATTTGCAAAACCCCTAATTTTTCTACCAAATCTGTACCCAAAAAAAAAAAAAAAAATCCTAACTCTTGATTTGAGCATGATTCTCCAAATTCATCCATACTCTAGCTAATACAAACCAAGCTATGGATCCTAGTTGATAGAGAGACATCTAGGAATGAAGGAGATGCCTCATACTTAAAGAGAAGATAAGTGAATGTTATCCATACCCTGAATTCTTGTATAGCTCTATTTTGTGTTTTGTGGTAATTACGGTGTTAAATTCATCCTTAGTAGTGTAGCAAATAGGTATCTGATGCTAATATGGAAATAGGTCATGCAATTACATGAGATCCTATTGTAAAACTGTGGTCAATCTTACTATTTCATGGTTTTTTTTTTTTGTAGCGTCTTTATTGTTCATGTCCATTCAGTTTTGTTTTATAGCTATAAGCTCTTTTCGTTCGTAAATTCCTCGCATTTGATGGGTTGAAGTTGCTCATATAATGCTATCGCTTTATGTATGGGATCTTACTATCATGTTGTGGTCAATCTCTATAGTTAGAGGAGTGTAGTTAAATCTGCTTCAGGTTTTATTTTGTCATTGTAGCGTCTTTGTAGTTCATTTCTATCCCAGTTTGTACTGTAGCTTTAAACTCCTTTGTTCATGAATTATAAGTAGCTGTGATGATGAAATTGTGCTCATATAGTTCGATTCTAAATATTTGTTGATGAAGTGTGCATCTAGTCTAGCTCTTTACTATAGCTTGAGCTCAAAGTAGTCAAAACTCTATTGAGGGTAGAAGCTCCTCACTCAATTGCATCTCTTAACCTAAATTCACTTCAAATTTGGTTATTTGTTTTGTACTTTTACAGGGAGAGAGTTTCCAATATGAGTCGAATCCAAACTTTTGCACGTAGCACTGAAACGAATACCCTTGAAGTCATTAAACTAGAAAAACAACAAGAGGAGCCATCACAAAGTAGAATAATAATGGTGTGTAAGGTGATATTAGAGAAAGTTGAAAATAGCGCAGTAGTTGTATCAGTTCTAAAGAGATCTTGGAAGAAGTATCGAGTTTATGAGATTATTGCCTCAAAACCAAACATATTTGTATGTTGCTTTGGGGAGAAATAACGGGTATTTAAAATCATCAAGGATGGTCCATTGGCATTCACGGGAAAGTTACTAGCACTCAACATATGGGAAGCTCATCAAAGCATTAAGGATGTAAGATTAGATAGAGCCCCATTCTAGGTGCAAGTCCATGGATTGAAGTTAGACTAGATAACAAAAAAAAATGCCGATAAGATTACGTAGAGTGTTTAAGAAGTATTTGAAGTAAACATAGTCAATGTCAGAGGAGGAGCGACGAGGGGATTTTTAAGGGCAAGAGTGAAAGTGGATATAAATCAAAGC
This sequence comes from Laguncularia racemosa, assembly GCA_037954665.1. Classification (NCBI taxonomy): domain Eukaryota; kingdom Viridiplantae; phylum Streptophyta; class Magnoliopsida; order Myrtales; family Combretaceae; genus Laguncularia; species Laguncularia racemosa. The sequence goes on along the minus strand of JBBMOL010000025.1, from coordinate 4,419,613 downwards.
CTTTAAATGGGTACTTGGGTAAGCAAGAACAAGTCAGACATCTGTTTCATATGTGGAAGGTTTGGGCATTCTACTACAGCCTGTAGAGAGGAAAATAATTGCCAAAAATTCAATTCTAACTTGAGAGAAAATGCAACTAGAACTTTGCTAGATGGTGATGGTTTATTTAGTAATGCCTTGCCCATATAGTCTTTCTCTACGGAAGTGGCTTCTAGTGAATCGGGCCCTATTACTCTCTCCTACAATTTGAGGACTCCTACATGCCATAATGAGGAAGGAGACCCCTATCAAACTTCAACAAACTCAAATAAAAAGAAAGTCTATATTCCCCCCTTCAAGAAAACCGAATCCTCATCACATCACTTGACTTAAGATAATCCAAACAGTTCCCCCCTTTGGCCCTAGAAACACATAGAAAGACTTTGCCAAACTTCCACTAAATAAAACTCCAACAAATCAAATGTTATACAAGGAGAACAAATAGAAATAAATAGCCTAATCAAAACCTCTATAGTCTCTTAAAAACTAGCTCAAACTGAAACCTCTCCTCACATACAGAAAAATTCACTACCTTTATCACTAGTTGCACAAGTACACCACCTACCACACTTCTCAAACACCTAAAGTCAATATGTGATTGAATTCCCTAACTCACTACCCAGATCACACATAAGCCTAAATCCTCTCAAACAATCCCCATCTCACCTAATACCCGCTCTCTAAACACTGGCAATAAAAAGGTATGCTGAGGAGTTACAACTAGGGCCAATAAAAAGACTAAAATTTGATGAGTCCGATACAAACAAGTCCACACCTGAGAAGAAGTCCCTAAAGAAGATTGGTAAGAAGACAAGAAAGTTTATAAGTCAATAAAAGAAATCAAGCTCAAAAGAAGATCCACTGGACTTAATATCAATGAACCTGATAAATGTACCAATCCTACTTGCTGAAGAAGGTCCAAAAGGCTATGGTGGCTAGTTAAAATTAGCCACACAAGGACTATGATCATCATAAGTTAGAACTGTCAAGGCATAGGGCCCCACCTAATAGTTCAAAACCTTTGAGACCTCATTAAGAAATTCGATTCGAGCATAGTTTTCTTGATGGAAATGAAGAACTCGACGAGGAAGCTTCAAAATATAAGAAGAAGAATGAGGTTTACAAATAAATTCTATGTGCCCCCCTCTAGGGTTATCTAGTGGATTGGCTCTTTGGTGGATAGATGATGTAACATCATATGTCTAAAGATCTAGCAAAAACCACATTAAGTCATTGGTACATCTATTGGATGGGTCTTTTTTTGCTCATATGTCTTAGATATACACTGATCCGGATGCGCAATATTGCAAGGGTTTATAGAGAGCTAGAGCAAATTGGATTCAATTTAGCTGCTCTGTGGTTTTGTATTAGGAATTTCAATGTATGAATTTGAAAAGGAAGGTAGAATGTTGATGTGCTCAAATCGACTTGGAAGCACAATAAAAGACTCAAGAAAACAAATTTAAATCAACCACAAAAACCGGTTCCAAAGAAGGATAAAATTGCGTGAACCTAGTGAAGGTGCAATGAAATCCAAATACTCAATGATGCAATTATGATACCACAATAATAATGTCTTCTAACATCACACTAATCACATATAATCCCACGTGAATAATCCACAAACTCAAAATAAATCTTCAATTCTAAGAACCCCTTTCCACAAGTGATAATCACGTTTCAAGAAGTAATCTCCAAGGAAGAACCAAATTCAAATGCAAAGGATCTCAATTAAGCACAAGAATTCAAAAATAATAGGAAGCAAATCTATCCAAGAACTATCTCAATTCACCCCTAGATATGACACACTAGAGAAGAAAAGAAATCACAATAAAATGAAATTGATACTACTGACAATTCCAAGGTGTTGCACTCGCCACAATTTCAACTCTTGGGATTGAAATTGATAAGAGTCTAATGACAATTAGGAAACCCTAATCATCACGTGAAATGTACTCTCAAATCTATAAAAATTAGCCCCCTCAAACCCTCTTATAAGCAAGTATTTATACTTGCTACTCCTAGGGTTAAAAAGTGATCAAAATTACAAGTTTGCCACTTTTAAGGTGGCTTGCCCTAAATGAAAATTACAAGGAAATAAAAGTGTCCCAAAACCAAAATACAACCAAAATAGTTCATAAAACAATTACAAGATACAAAATAACATAAGTCTTCATGATCCAATGCCTCGAAATAGAAAACAATCGCAGCGAGTCTTTAATTGTCATCCTGAAAAACGTTCTGTGTCCAACAGGAGTTGTAGGACATATTGGCATCCCATGGAGAATTATCATTGTACCTATAAGATTATTCTCAAATATTTATTAGAAATAAAGACATAAGGTAAAATATGAGCAATTTGGATCATCATCCAAATTGGGTTCTGAAAAGATCGATAGTGTCAGAAATTTTCCCATCAAATGTCTAGATGTAGTCGTCTGATGGAGGAATTCAATTCAATGACCATTAAGGCAAACTTAAATGATTTAGGCTTCTAAAGACCTTCTTTTACTTGGTCAAATAAAAGAGAGGAAGATAGAATGGTACTAAAAAGAATTGACAGAGCTTTTGAATCCTTGGAATGGTTACATAAGTTCCCAAAAACCTAAGTACTACATAGTGAAATGGTGGGGTTAGATCATGTGGCTCTAATTGTAGATACAAGTCTCATAGATAAGAAGGGTAGGGAAAGGTTCAAATTTGAAAACATGTGGACCACCTCTGAAGATTGTGGCAAAACCATCTGAATAGTCTGGAATGAAGATCTACTAGGTACTCACCCATTCCCACTAGGCTTTAAGCTGAAAAAATGTAGAGTAAGGATGAGTGAATGGAGTCAAATTGCCTTTCAAAATAACAAGATTGGAATCAACAAAATAATAATAATAAAAAAAGAGTTGAAGGAAATTCAAAAGAAAGGTAATCAAATGAATAGAGATGAGGAAAGGCATTTCATTGAAAGACTGGAACTTCTTTAGAGGAGGTAGGAGTTATACTGGGAATAACGCGCAAGGGTAAGCTAGTTAAAGGAAGGTGACAAGAATAAAAAATTCTTTCATAATTCCACCCTAATATGTAGGAAGAGAAAAAAAATCTTATGACTGAAGAATAATGAAAATGTTTGGATAGAGGATTAAGAGGCAATCATGCCAATGTTTAAAGATCACTATGTTTAACTATTCCAATCAGATGGTGAAAGAGATTGGGGAAACACCCTTGAAGTAGTTCCAAACCATATCACTAGAGAGGCAAATGATATTCTGTGTTGCCTAGTGACTGAAGACAAAATAAAAAATGCTACTTTCCAACTCGAACCTCTTAAACCACTAAGACTAGATGGCTTCCTAGCGGTTTTTTATCAGCGTTACTGGCACATTGTGGGAAAAAGCATAGTGGAAATTGTCAAAAACTTCTTAAGTACAGGTATGATTCCCTCAAACTTGAATCTAATTGACATAGTCTTAATTCCCAAATGTGTATCCCCCCAAGTTGTAGGCCATTTTTGTCCCATTAGTTGTTGCAACTTCATGTTTAAAATCATTTCTAGAATTCTATTCAATTGCATGAAACCCTTCCTTTAAGGTCTTATTTTTGAATCCCATAGTGCATTTGTGTCGAGTCAAGACATTAACGATAACATCATAATTGCGCACGAGGCTTTCCATTTTCTTAAAGCTAAACAGTCTAACACCAAAATGTATTGTGCCTTGAAATTAGATATGAATAAAGCCTATGGTCGTATAGAATGGGATTTTCTTGAAGCAACTCTTGCTAGGCTAGGATTTTGTAGCAATTGGATAAAATGGGCGATGGAGTGTATGAAGTCGATATCATATAGGATCTTAGTTAATGGGAAGATAGTAGGTCATGTGCAACCATATTGAGAACTTAGATAAGGGGACCTATTATCACCTTATCTCTTCATCTTAATGGCAAAGGTGCTATCTAGAAATGTGAAACATGCAATATGTATAAAACAACTGAGTGGAATGAGTATTAGATAATCATGTCCCATATTATCTCATTTGTTGTTTGCTGATGACCCTCTATTCTTTGTAGAGGCCAATGTTTTAAATGTTCAGGTACTGAAGAACATTCTCTAGAGATATTGTGAAGCCTCAAGACAAGAAATCCATCTTTAGAAGTGAAGCCTATTCTTTAGCAAGAGTGTTACCAAAGAAAGTATGGAGGAGATTAGTTCAGAGTTAGAGGTTCTAGCGTTAGATAACCGAGGTAAGTATTTAGGAGCAACCACAATTTTGGGTAGAAATAAGATGGAAGCCTTACACTTTGTAAAAGACCTAATTCAAACAAAGCTACAGAGCTTGAAGCGGTGCATTCTATCTAATGCGAGAAGAGAAGTCTTTATGAAAGTTGTTGCAGGAGCTATCCCTCTATATTCCATGAGCTGCTTTAAATTTCGAGCAAAATGGTGCAAGGAGGTTAGCTCAATGATAGCTTAATACCGGGGTCAAAAAAATGAAGAACAAAAGATTCATTGGCAAAGTTAGGACGAAATATCCCTACCTAAATCAAAAGGGGGTTTGGGGTTCAAAGATCTAGGTGACTTCAACTCAACACTATTAACAAAGCTTGCTTGGAGTATACAGTCAAATCCTCATGCTCTTTAGGTCCACATTCTCAAAGGTATATATTTCCCAAACACAACCTTTTTGCAGGCATCTTGAGGATCTCATGACTCTTGGGGAAGGGCTAGCATATTACATGGTAAAGATCAACTTCAGAGAGGAGCCTTATGGCAAGTGGGTGATGGAACTTCAATCAATGCTATGGTAGACCCATGGATACTCACATTGGAAGGCTGCAAACCTACTATACCACTAGACATTGATAACCATAATATATAAGTTGTAAACCTCATACATGAAGAAACAAAGTCATGGAAGCTTAGTGAACTACATAGGTGGTTTAATCAATCAACTATCAAGGCTATCCAAGAGATCCTTAAACCATTTGCAAGGACTGTAGATCGACGCACATGGCTACATGAGAAGTTTGGTAAATGTAGTGTTAAATCTTCATATAATTTCATACACTGCAAGTATCAACCAATAGACATAGGTACATCATCATCTCACTAAATAGATAAAGCCATATGGACAAAGGTATAGCAATCTTATTGTCTCCCTAAAGTAAAGCATTTCGTTTGGAGAGAGTTGAATAACACTTTATCCACATAATGTAATCTTGAAAGGAGATACATTATAAACTCAAAGATATGCAACTTTTGTTCACATGATGAAACAGTGGAACATCTATTGCATTGTTGCCTATGGACTACCCTAGTGTGTTTTGCATTGTTAGGAGTTAGAGTTGATGTACAAAGAGTCAACTCTTTAGATAAATGGTTGATATCATGTATGGAAGGACTGGCTAGGAATAATCATGATAGTGGTGTTATGTTTGCTAAGTTGTGTACATTTATGTGGCGTTTATGGAAGGAAATGTATAAAGCTATGTTTGACAAGACAAAACCAGAAGTTTTCTCAATAGTAACAATTTGCAATAAGGCAATAAAAGAAATAGACTTGGTTTTGAGTTAAAAAAGGTCAAATGATACAGCAACAGGAAATTACCCTCAAATGAAACAACCTAATGAAGAGAATGAGAGAGACCTACAACATTAGCAAGTACAGCATTCATTCGGAGCTAATGACAGCAGAAGTAATGAGACTAGAAGCTACATCTAAGCTCACAATAGTTACACCATCTAAAATATCTATATAGGCATAAACACAGTTCATGTGCATTGGAACAACCTAGAAGTTTTATAAAATTAAACATAAATGGATCATGTGACCCTTCTGAAGGATAGGTTTGTGGTGGAGGAGCAAAGATATGCTTTGCAAACTCACCAATTTTTGCTGAGTCAATAGCTATACTGGCAACAACACACTATGCTAGGATAAAGAGTTGGACAAAAATCATTCTTAAAATGGACATCAAAATCATTTCCAATTCCCTAACATCTAAAGTAGATCCTCTATGGCAGTTGTATACATTTATGCAAGATATGGCATCCTTAATGCCTTGCTTCAAATCAATGAAATTTAGTTTAATTAGGAGAGAGGCCAATGAAGCGGCAAACTGGGTGGCAACAAATACTAGAACACAATCTTGCCCAAGAGACTAGTTATTTACATTTCCTTTATATTTAGAATCTATCTTAACAAAAGACTTTTCTTATAGCTTGGAGATAGATTGTACTGAGATTTGTACTTTGTTCATGAATTTGCTAATATAATTGCATTTGTTTAGCAAAAAAAAAAAAAAAAATCATAAAAATTGAATCTAATTCAATAATTAACTTAAACAAAGCTCAAGCTTGAGTTGATTTTATTCAAATCAAATTTGAATAAATATTAAACCAAAGTAACTAATGAGTAGGTATTTGTACTCTTGATCAATGTCATTATGAATTGTAAAATTAGGTTTTTGAAAAATGTTTGGGTCATTTGTGAATCTAAAGCAGAATTGAATTGGTTTCTCATTTATGCTTGTGTCTTTTCTATCATTATGTTGTTTCCATTCTAATGCAGCATAAAGTGGTTTGATCTTGTGAAATATCATGAATATAATTTCACAAGTCTAGTGAATGATGAGTTGATAGAAAGCTTCTCTTAGAGAAGATGGGGAAGGAGGTGGTGGTGGGATGAATCGGGATCCTGGTGGTGTCACAAAGAGGAGATCAATGCACATTATTATAGACTTTAATATTCGAATGTACATATATTTTATTGAGAGCTTTAATTTGACTTAGGTAGGAGAGCCAATTTCATTTACATTATTTAATTTAGATCTGTTTATTTATTTATTTATTTTAATCATATTTAACCTAATTTTATTGTAATAACTATAGCATTTGTACCTCATCCCATATAGCTTTTTCCATAGGAAAAAATATTTTTATTTTTATCTATATAAAAAGGAGATTATAAGAAAACTAAGAAGTCACAATTCAATGGAAAAAAAATGCACTGGAACTCCGAACAATTTTTAGTTTCTTCAATTTAGTCCTAGAAATTTTGATTTTAGCATCCAAGTCCTATAACTTTTTAGATTTTGGCAATTGAGTTTTGTAACTTTTAGTTTTAGTAGTTAAGTCATAATAAATTTTAAAACTATGCAATCTAGACATAAAACTTCTTTAAAATCATGCAATCAAGTCCTAAAATTGAAAAATAGAAAAATTTGATATCTTCATAAATATTTATTCAATTATAAAAAATTTAGTGATCCCCTTTATTGATTAATGTTGTGTGGTAAGGAATATATGAAAATATGTCATTTTAATAACAAATGGCATGTTAAGACTTGATTTTGTATTATGAGGACTTGGTTACTAATGTAAAAAATTTTATGATCAAATTGTCAAAACCTAAAAAGTTATAGAATATTTGATCTAATTTTCAAAATCCTAACTTATGTGTAGATGTTCATATGAAATATAAAATAGACACATGAGATCTTCTAGTCAAACTGCTTTGAACTAGTAAAATTATAGGAGCTTAGAAGGTAAAAATCACATTTCTCAAATTTGAGGTATATCAGTAAATAGTCAATATCTTTAAAAGCAAATTGTAAATTTCCCTATTGTATCAATTCAATAACTTTAGTTAATTTTTTTTTATGTTTATTAAAAAAATTGAGCTAAAAGTTATTAATGTAAAAATAGGATGCTATAGGGGCTATTTTAATAATTAGGCTTTTAGCCTAATTTAATACTATGAACTAGTTTAATGGGTTAGTGATAGGGTCTAGGAAACCAGGTTCAATTTATAATGTTTTAGGAAGGTTTTGCTTGGTAGATTCTGAATAGGGATTGTTAGATCAGTTTTATCGCTCTCAATTTTGCTAGGTTATCTTGTTCATGAAAAATAGGCTAAAAAAAAGTCATTTTGAGTCCATTTAGACTTTATATGCCCTTAATAAACCATAGATTTGCTATGAGAAGAAGTGGTGTTCTTTTATATTAATGATGGACTCATCTTATAAGCAATTTGACCTAACCTAGTTCAAGCCGAAGGCTAAAGCCCATATATTATATAAGAAATGGAGGCTTCAATTTTAAGCATCGATTGTTAAAAATTGATCTAATGGCTCTCATCAATAGGTCATCTAGTTTTTCCATCTTAGCTTTAATAAATGGTTGAGATTAGGGGCTAAATCCTATATATAGGAGCTTCCTCCTCCTCATTTAGATCATTCAAAGCATTGGTATGCTTTACATAAATGTTGTTACTCTACCAAAATCATTTTGTAGAAGATCAAACACTAGAAATTCATCAAGAATAAGACAAGAGCACACCAAGAACTATATATTCAATCTATTGTCACACGTACGTACATGAGATATCAAGCTTACGTATTCCTCCTCCTATGCCTCTCTCTTAGATCATCCCTCCATGTGTCATTGGATTAAGACTTCTCTAAGATTGACTAGCATGCTTGTTGCGCATGATTAATAATTTACAAGAAATTTTCATACATTAATGGCAGCTCTATTGGGGATGAAATGTTCTTAAGCAGAATGACATTCAAGGGAAGCCCTTAAGATGAAAAAACATCTTCCTCGACATAGTTAAGCAAATCTAAGTGGAGAGGAGAACACCACATTTCTGACCTTAAAAGAATAATTCCTTTGTGATGCTTTGAATTCTGGTGTATGCAAATTAAAAAAAAAAAAATTGTTCTCATTTTAATTCCTACACATAATGCTTTGCTTAGAATACAACTACCACTGCTATCACCATCAATGTGCAACATAATAGTGCCTTGCTCATGCTGAGATAACAACATCTTAGATCTACATCAACTATCATTGCATTAAAAGATATCCAACATGGTAAATCCACTAAGTTTTTACAAGAGATGAATAAGTAAAATACGAGGAGGGATTGCAGTGATGGACTGTAGTAATTGTCACCCCCCAACTCTAGTTAACTCAACATCTAATGTAATGGAGAAGACAAAGATCCACCTTACAAGGTCTCCTTCTTTTAGGTGCATTGTGCACAAGTAAATTCATCAAGTCTTTGTAGAGGACGAAGATACTAGGAGGATGACATATAGTCACCCTTTCCATCAATTTTATCTAGCTTGGTGACAATCATTTCTTATGTGTGACTTCATCGTGGAAGATGTTTATCTTTAAAATGCAATGTGTGATTATCTCATCCATACTCTAGCTTTAAGCTGACTCTACACTAACTCCTTCTACTTATGTGTTAAATGATGATTTGAGAAAGTACCTAAAGTAGGTCTAAATGACATCTTATGCTTACATATAAAGTCTGAAAATCTCATACCTACAAAGGGTGGTGAAGTAGTTTATGCTCCAAAGATATCATATAGGTGAAAAATATACAACACCAAAGCCCTTGAAGATGTTGAATTGCACTTGAGGCAAACGTGAAAGTTTGCTTTATGTGATCTCTTTTGCAAGTGTAAGGTGAACCTCACTTGTTAAAGGCTGCAACCTATTGTCTTCAAATATGAAATCCTTCATTGCTACTTTGACACAAGATGCAATGTCTTAACACACAAAGCTATCTTAGATACTCTTGTATGATATGTAACATAATCAAAATTCAAGTGTAGCTAACACTGCCACTTGGCTTCCATTATTGATAATCTTCAAAAAGGAAGTTTAATGTAGCTAAAATTGCCACTACAACTCACATGCACACATATATAGCAAATATTATTGATTGGTGCTCTTCAATTGCAGATTTGAAGTGATCTCAATTGTGATGAGTCAAAGTGACTCCATAATAAGCTTGGCAACTATAACACTATTTGTAAAGTTAAGGTTGACTTAACCTCTTTTGTGAATGATTGAAGTGATCATATTAAGGTAGCTATAGTGGCTTGTAGAAGTATGTGCATTTGAGCATAGTACAAGAACAATGATTATTCTATAACATCATTAATGAGATTGAAGCGATCTTAGCTATAATAGATCAAAGCGATCTTACTATAGCCTGGTAACTGTAACTCTTATTTGTAGAGTCAAGGTTAAAGCGACCTCATTCATATATGATCGAAACTATCATCTAATGGTAGCTGCTATTACTCAGTAGAAGTATTTATTATTGAGTACATAATGGGTGTAAAGAGTCAAAGTGAATCTACAGTAAGCTTGGTAGTTGTCACGTTTATCTATAGATTTGAGGTCGAAGCAGCCCCATCCATAAGTGATCTAAGTGATCATATCATGGTAGCTATAGTGGCTTGGTAGAAGTATGTGCTCCTAAGAACACAACAGACACGACACCTATTATGCAAAATCATCCATAAGATTGAAGCAATCTTAGTTGTGACAAGTTAGTGATCTCACAGTAGGCTTGGTAGACTTAATACCTTTTCCATAGAGTTTGAGGTTGAAGCATCCTCATCTATGAATGGTTATAATGATCATCCCTTAGCAGCTGTTGTCGCTTAGTAAAAGCATTTGCTCCTAAGTATGCAACAAGCGCAATTCCTATTTCTACAATCTTCATTCAACACGAGGTTGAAATAACCTCAACCATGAAGGTTTGAAGTGAGTTCATGATAAGCTTAGAAATCTTAACACCATAGCATATGATTCTTTCAATTTCTAAGATTGGCTCACATAACTTCTTTTATAACCTCCATTGTCACTTGGTAGTAACTTATGCTTCTAGGCACATGATTTGTATTTGACTTGATATACTTAATCTTCGTGAGAGTTGATGCAACTCCATGAACACGGCTTTGCAAATTAAACACAATGGCAACCACTTAGAGATGGTAATGAAAGAGCACTTTCCATCCTCAAAGTCAAAAATCAAGCATGAAAGGTTAAAGTGACTTTCATCATCTAAATCCTCCTAGTCAACATTTGTTGCAATCATTAAGATCTCAGAGTTCTACTTTACAAAAGGTTTAAATAACCTTCTCATAGCTAATCAACATTGAGGCATTGCATATTCAAACTTTTAACAAAAAGAGAGCCTAGACTTGAAGTGATTCTATGGTCTTGTTACTATCGTCGCTTCTATGTTATGTGTCACTCCCATATGGCATGCTAAAGGAGTTGAAGCGACTCTAGTCAAGTTCACTCTGCAGCTTCTTGATTGTGGCATCATCATCCCTAAGCAAACGGCTAATTTGGAGGAGTCAAAGTGACTCCAATCCATCTATCTTATGACCACTTGGCTATGATTCCGATAAACTTAAGTATAAACATGACCATAAAGATGTTTAAGTAACACCGAAAACTTTGTGATGCAAATCACTAAAGTTGATAAAGCATACAATACAATGACCTCAATGAAGAGAAGTATGTTGTGTTCTCCATCACTTACAGTGATTTCATTTAATGAATGACGACGTAAGCAAATATAATGCGGAGAAGTCATAACTAAAGAGAGATTTTGTTAATATGTAGTCTCTTTATTCATCATAAGAAGCATTTATAATTTAGCATATAACAAGAATTGTCAATGACATCTATTATGTAGTAGGACTACAAAGTGACATACAACTTGGCAACTTGCAGTTTATATAACAATGAAAGATGGATACAAATGCACTTGAAGTTGAGACCAAATGCTCCTTTAATATATTATGGTCCTTACAGTGGCAAAATATTCTTGATAAAATTGACCATGGTGAAGTGGCTTCACCTAGAATGTGGAATAAAGAAAGCACATTTTGAGCTATTGTATGAGGAGTTGCTACTCTACTATATAATGACGCACCATCAACTAGGGGAGAAGTCAACACTTGACTAAAATATGTGAGTGGGCTTTTGAGAAATTCTAGAAACTTTTTTTTTCTTTTTGTAACTTAACCAAAAGATTTGTGAAGTGAAAAGCATTGTGAAAGCTATGTGAAGTGTAAAACACACTTCTACACTTTCAAGGCTGAAGCCTACTATGATGCTCTAATTAATGCTTAGTACTCCGGAGTGATGGCCTTGCGTGTATGAAGTTTGTCTCTAGATAGTGTCATCTTCCTTTAAGTAATGGTTTCTCATAACAATGCTTGAACTCTATAAGTAGTGGAGCATGATTGATGTGAGACTTGTTTAAAGAACTTGATATTCGTGAGTGATATGTGAAGAGAATGGCACATCATGACACTCATGCAAGTGTAAGACTTAGATGGTGATGCCGAGGGAGAGTTTTACCAAATGCTATGTATTGCTGTGTGTTGTTGATTACTATTGCTATTACACTATTACTATTGTGCACTTTGTTACACACTACTATCACATGCTGCTATACACTGTTGTGTGCCATTTTCTGTCGCTACTCTAATGCTGTTGTATGCTGCTACTTCATTGCTATTACATGCTACTATTTTATTGCTAATGCATGTTACTATTGCTATTGCACTGTTGTTATTGTTGTACGTTGCTACTGTAGTAACACTTTACTATTGTTTATGTTGCTGTACTTTTCTACTACATGTTGTTTGCAGCTAATTGCTATTATCTATTATGTGTTGCTTTGTGTTGCCAACTATTACTACCTGTTGTTGCCTGCTTTTGATTATTGCTATCTACTACCACACATTGTTGCTACACTATTACTATTGTGCATTGTTGTTACACTCATTGTGTGTCATTGCTTCACTTTGGTACATGTCATTTAATGCTTCGTGCTATTATTCTCAAATTGGTTGAAGACCAAGTCTTATGTCACGACTCGATGTTTCAACTCTAAGCGGTTAATACTGGAAACCTAGGTGAGACTTAAGATTGACCTTAAATCTATGTTTGTTGTAGCAACTTTGATTGAAAGAGAAATGGAGTTAGAAAGTAACTTCATTTTTCAAGAGTACCTACAGGAAACAAGTGAAAGCTAAATTAAAATTAAAAATTTGAAGAAATTCAACATGAAATTTAAATGAAAACTAAGAAAGGGAAAGAACTTAAATTTCCTACTTTTAATTGATTTCCATAGCTTTAGGAACTCTAAAGACTTTTGATCTATATCTCTTAACAAGTGAATGCAAGATACCCTATTTATATTAGTGAGGAGGATATGAACATGGCAAAAGGATTAAATGTGGTTAATGTCATTAAGATCATGTTAATGGGAGCAATGAATAATTTTTACCAAGATTTATGAATAGTGGTTAGTAAGCATTAAGGTGGTGATTATGAGATGCAATGAAGATTTTGTTTTCTATAAGGATTTATGGGGTTAGTAATGTTCCATGACTGGATATTGGAGGGATACTTGAAAGAGAAAGGAAAAAAAGCAAAGAAAAGTGCTTATTACATGCTTGAAAAGAAAAAAAAAATGTATATACATGCCTAAAAGAAAAAGAAAAAGAAAATGAAAAGCACATGTATGCTCTTATGAAGTAAAAGAAAGTAGATATATCGGCTTAAAAAACAGAAGGAAAAGTGCATTAATGTGCTTGAAAAAAAGGGGATATGTTTGCAATAATGTACACACATCAACTTAATTTTACGTATGTTTAAATGTGTCCTAGAGAGAAAAAAAATGTATTATGGAATATTTATCTGTAGAGTACATACTTAGAGTCATGGGGTGCCACTTCCAACAAGAAGGGTTCATTTTACTTAACAAGTGAATGCAATATGCCAAGAGAAAAAGAAAAAGAAATTATAGATGGACAAGAATTTTTCGGAATTTTGAAAGTGATAATTTCACAACATGGTTATGAAGAAACTTATTGCAATTAAGGTTGCAATTTGCAGGATCAATGTTGTAAGAATTTTATTTTATGGAATTCCTATTATACTAAAGCAATTTGAAATTTAAGAAGGTCATCCAAGTGGCTTGCATAATTTAAAATATAAGTGTATGTTATGTGCTAAAAAAGAAAAAAGAAAAAAGAAAAAAGAGAAAGCGCTAGTGTTTATTGTGTCCTAAAAAAAAATGTTATGCACATGAAACAAAAAATGAACGTGCTTCATATATGCACTATATAAAAAAAAGCGCTCTTATGCACTTGCAAAAAAAAGAGAAAGAAAAGTACATGTTATGTGCTTGAAAAAAAAAATCACACATCACACACTTGAGAAAAAGGCACATGTATGCATTGAAAAATAATAATAATAAGCGCATGTGCATGTTTGGGAAAAAAATTATTGATGGTTTTTTACCACAATAAAAGTTGATGGTTTAAGAGGTCGTTTGACCATCTTATTGAGGGTGTGGATGTTACTTGGTGATTACCATTATTGAATATAGAGGATTTGTTGACTATTATTATGGAGATTGAATGATGACTGACTTGAAACATAGTTGATGAGAGTTAAGTTGGTAATAAAATCAGCCAAGACTAAGCTTGTAGGGAAGAAGATGTACATTTTTTTCTAGTAAAAAAAAGAAAAGAAATTCATTTATTTTATTTATGTTAAAATATATAATAATTTAAAAAGTTTTACTATAGAATATTCATTTAAAGAGAATTTTGGACTAAAAATTTTAAAAAAGAAATTCCAATGTAGAATATTTGTCTATGAAGTATTTTCTATGAGGGATATAAAAAAAATACATTGTGGAATATTCATTTGTGGACATCTATTTGGAGCTTTGGGAAGTTATTTTCAATGAGGAACTATTTTACATAACAAACAAATGTAATATATCAGAAAAAAAATCACTATGGAAGACAAAAAATATTTTTAGAATTTCAAAAGTGATGATTTCATGTTATGACATGCTAGTGAAGAAATTTATTTTGAAGCTACTACTCTTGTCATATTAATATAGCGACAAAAACTAATTATATGGAGTTCTCATTATGCAAAATATAAGTCAAGAATTCAAGAGACTCATCATCAAATGCTTATTAGAGAAGATTTCACCAAGATGCAATTTATACCAAATTAAAGTTATTTAAACTTGTTGAGGCTAAAGTAAATGAAATTAGAAGAGATTCACGATATCATTGTTGAAGGAAAATTAATTTATTGAGGCATAGTCAAGATAAAGCAAGTTAGGTACTGCAACTATGGAGTTTGGAACGATAAGCAAGCAAATAAAAGAATTATTATGAAAATTCAAATTGTCAACCTTGGTATTTCCAAGATCATATTGAAGACGAACTCACTTCAATGAAGACGCAACAAAATGAAATAAATTGAACTTGTGCAAATGCGTCATCTAATATTCATTAGGGAAAAATTTAAAGCCTTGGATTTCTACAAAACACTTAGGCAATTTTATCTCTTCTTAAAAAATCCATGAATGGAGAAAATTACTACAAAGCTCCAAATTATTAATATTACACAACAATGTTCAACTGCTATATCAGGTGCAATTGAATAACAATAAGATCAAAATATTATCCTCAGAGAGGTAAATACTACAACAACAAATATGTAAGTCAAATTATTTTACTGCAACTCATTGACAAACAAAAAGCAACAGCTTTACAAATAAGTTGAATGATACAATTGATTACTCAACATTTTGCACACACTTGCTACAAGTGATCAATTATCTATAAGAATTTTCCTTTCATGAGTAATTCAAAAATTATGGGTGGCAGTTTATGTTATCGCTTTGTTCTTGTGTTTTTATTTCATGTTGATATGAAAAATACATAAAATTTAATAGTCTTAAATAATTAGTTTATAATATAATTATAATTATTTATGTCATAATTACGTTTGTTGTGTTTTTTCTCTATAATCATTGTCCTAATTGTGTTATATTAAAAATTATCGGCCTTATTTAAAGTGACTTGGGTAAGTTTGCCCTTCGTTCCCTGCCCAATTCAATGATCTTGGGTCATTCCTGTTTACACTTGAGATAGAAATATGCTTGTATATAGGTGGGATTTAAAGGGATAATAATGCAATCCATATAATGTCCCACCTGAATTTGTTCATAAACCATTTAATATTTGGTTTGCAATCCGCATATGGACAGATCTGCCCATAAATGTAAACAGATAGACCCCGTATTTATGTTTATAGATCTAATTTACACATGCAATTTTGGTTCAAGAAAGCTATTGCCTTGTAAATAGCCGCCTACATGCGCGAAGATGGATGGGTATTATATGTCGACCATAACAGTTAACTAATCATAAAGTAATACCTAGAAATAAAACTTCAATTTAAAGCCGTACAACTTATATCTAGCTGAAATCATTGCTTATTCAATGCTCTTATTCGCTTTTTGACCATAAAATAACTAAATTTAACCTCATGGAAGACATCATATAAATAAATAGCTTAATATTTTATTTATAATTTTTTTAATTAAACCAAAAGTCTCATCATAATTAAAATTTAAGAGCAAGAGCTTATTAGATACTAGTAAATGGCGCACCTTGATATGTATGCCAATGACAATATATATGCTGTAATGTTTTATACCCTTCTTACTTTAAAAAGTGGCTACTAAAGGCTACAATAAATTTACTTTGTTAGTTTATTTACGAATTTATTCTCAAATAAAAAAATAAACTAATATGAAAGTGTATATATATATGTGTGCGTATGTGTATGTATGTATAATGGCCTATTGATTGCCATTATAAACTTGATTGGTTAGTTTTTCTTAAGTTTCACCAAGAAAAGTTAATTAAGATATATATCTAAATATATAATGGATATATAAATCTAGCAAATGTATGACAATAATAGTGTATAGTTTCTTATGAAGATGGAAGGTTGAAAATTATTATATTAAAAATTGAATCGATGATTCCATTTAGCAACTATTAATGTATGATAATAAAAACTAGAGAAAAGTTGAAAAGGGAATTAGTGTTTTAGTCTAAAAAAGATGCGCCATTTGGGAAAAAAAGGGACGTGAGGAATATTTATTTGATGATCTTTCAATTATTTTGTGAGATAAAAATATATGTATAATTTAAAGGAAAAAGAATAAAATATCATCGTAAAAGTTAAGTTTTGAATATGTGGAGTTTAAAATATGGTGTTTTAACGTAATAATGTTGATTAATTTGATAAATGCAAAATATTTACATCGAGTATCCGTTATTAATAATTATTTAAAGTAAAAAAAAAAAGTGCTGGAAAAGAAGAAACATTTTCACCTTTCTATCTACTTATTATACTTTTGTAAGTTTGATGCGAACATCGTAGCGAACACGGGCTGATATCGGGCGTGTCTATTACAAGCACGATCGTGTATAGTGTCAGGGAGTTTCTAGAAACATACACGGCCAGGAGGTACGGCCGTGTGAGATACCAGGATGATTCCCAGAAACGTATATGGCCTCTTACACGGCCAGGAGGCACGGTCGTGTGTTTTGTCAGGATCTCTCCCAGAAGCATACATGGCTGCATGCACGACCAGGAGACACGGCCGTGTATTATGCTAGAAGTATTCCCAGAAGCATACACGGCTTTCAAGCACAGCCGTGTATACGATAGATGACGGACGTGTATACTTATATTTATTTCCACGTGTACATATATATTTCCTTTTTTACATATTTTCTAGAGGAGTATATATAGTTGCTAGGTCATTTTAGGGTTAGGCATTATTTAATACTCAATATACACTTTTTAGAGAAGAGTTTCTCTGCTTTATCGGTTGTGCACAATCAAGGTTTTTCTAAGGAATAACTCATATTTATTCTTTGGTTGTTCGCGAGGCCAATCCTAGAATTGGACTCATATCGTTTACGCTTTCCGCACTGCGTCAGTTGGTATTAGAGCAAGGCAAATTCCTGCGGAGATGTCGGCTAACGATGGTGTTGACGGCGGTCACATTCTCGACCTTGATCAGGATGCGGAAGTCCAAGGAGTCAATCAATGGGCTCCAAGGACAGTGGTCGAAGCCATGGAGCAGAGACTTGGGTGCATAGAGCAGCGTTTGGAAGACCTGGTTGTGCGTTTCGACGCCATGGTGATGGGCTACAACGGGAACAGGGGTGTTGTTGGGAATCGACTAGGAGTAGTAGTCGCTCGCGGGGGTCCTATCAATAAACTTGCTGTCGTGAATTAGTGGAACCAAAGGCTTGATGAAAGTTCCTCTGAGGAAGAGGGTAAATTTCTACAAAGGAGGGGACAACCACTGAGAAGGGGTGGTGTTGGTGGTGGTAGGTACCGCGGGGTGGATGACCGAATTGATCAGGAGTATGGCGGCGGATATCGATGAAACCACCAGGGACTCGATCATACCGATGGCGGTGACTTCCATCTCAAGGTAGATATTCCATCCTTTAATGGTAATCTCAATATAGAAGATTTTTTGGACTGGCTTGCAGAAGTCGATAGGTTCTTCGACTATATGGAGGTACCTGAGGATAGGAGGGTAAGGTTGGTTGCTTGTAAGCTGAAAGGAGGGGCGTCTGCATGGTGGGATCGTTTGCAGAACCGTATGCAAAGAGATGGGAAGCAACCTATAAGAACATGGTACCGCATGAAGAATCTGTTGCAGAGGGATTTCCTACCACCTGACTATGAGCAAATCCTTTTCCAGCAGTACCAACGATGCCGTCAAGGGTAGAGGACGGTGCATGAGTACACCGCCGAGTTTATGAGGCTGGCAGAAAGAAATGATCTGAGGGAGACTGAGGGTTAGCAGGTGGCACGATTTGTAGACGGATTGAAGCCTCAGATTAGGGACAAAATAGGGGTAACGGTGTTTAGAACCGTCAATGAGGCAAAGAATTTGGCCCTTAGAGCTGAGATGATGATCCAAGAACAGAGTGCAAGGCTAGGTGGAGGCAAGAGAAACTATGTTTATGATAATCTCGGCAGTAGCAGCAGGGTGGTTGGCGAAAGGGGTAGAGGAGTAGTTGAGAAACCAGCGGGAAGCATGGAGAGGAAAGAAGACAAAGCTGAGGGGAAGAAGCCTCTTGAGAGCAAAGAAACCCCGAGGAAAAATAATCCATATGCCCAACCGATTTTGGGAAAATGCTATAGATGTAATCAACTGGGACACTGATCCAACGAATGCCCAAATCGATGAACTATAAACATTGTCGAAAGGGAAGAAGAGGAGGAAGTGTGCTGTGAGCCGGATGGTGATGATGACTACTATGATGAGGCTGATGATGCAGTGGAACCAAACTATGTGATCAGGAGGATGATACTAGCACCGAAACAGGAGGGTTGTTCACAACGACACCAGCTGTTTCGCATTAGGTGCACGATCGGTGGGAGAGTGTTCAACTTGATTGTCGACAGTGGGAGCTGTGAGAACATCATCGGAAGAGAGGCTGTGAAACGGCTCCAACTACATATAGAGAAGCATCTGAACCCTTACACCATAGGGTGGATTAAGGTAGCAGAGCGAATTGAGGTGAAGGAGAGGTGTCGGATTCCATTTTTGATAGGCAAGTATCAAGATGAGGTCTACTGCGACATTGTCGATATGGATGCCTACCACTTGCTATTCGGACGGCCTTGGCAGTTTCACGTGGATGCCCAACATGCCGGGAAAGAAAACAAATATAGATTGGAGAAAGGGGGCGTAAAATATACGTTGCTGCCATTGACGGATAAGCCACCTAAGATCTAAAGAACGGAAGGAAAATCTTTTCTGACGGTCACTCAGTCAAAAAAGGAAATGACCGAGGATATTAAAGAATCTCGTTTGATGCATGCTCTTGTGGTGAAGAATGCGGGAGAGAACGTGGATAGTGTAGAGGTTCCGGAAGAAGTAAAAGGGGTATTAGAAGAATTTAAAGAGGTAGTGCCAGAAGACTTACTAGAAGGGTTGCCTCCATTGCGAGACATCTAACACCACATCGATTTGGTGCCTGGGGCCAGCTTTCCTAACCTCCCTCACTATCGGATGAGCCCCAAAGAGACGAAGGTCCTATAGGAGAAGGTCCGGGAATTACTAGATAAAGGATTCATCAGGGATAGCATGAGTCCATGTGCCGTTCCAGCGCTATTGATGCCTAAGAAGGATGGGAGTTGGAGGATGTGTGTGGATAGCCGTGCGATCAACAAGATCACGATTGGGTATAAATTCCCAATTCCGCGCATTGAAGATATGTTGGACAAGCTGACTGGAGCGGTAATCTTCTCAAAAGTGGATCTTAGAAGTGGGTATCATCAGATTCGGGTCAGACCTGGGGATGAGTGGAAGACCGCTTTCAAGACAAAGGAAGGGTTGTATGAATGGTTGGTTATGCTATTCGGCCTCAGCAACGCACCGAGTACTTTCATGCGCATGATGAATCAAGTACTTAAACCATTCATAGGTCGGTTCGTAGTTGTATACTTTGATGATATCCTGATATAGCAAGACTAATGATGAGCACCTAATGCATTTGAAGAGCGTATTGACTGTGCTGAAAGAAAATAAGCTCTACGCCAATCTCAAGAAGTGCATATTCATGTCACAAAGGCTATTGTTCTTAGGTTTTGTAGTGAGTGGTGAGGGTATCACAGTGGATGAGGATAAGGTAAGGGCCAATAGAGATTGGCCCACTCCCAAAACCATTACCGAGTTGAGAAGCTTTCTGGGGTTAGCAGGATTCTATAGATGTTTCATACGACATTTTAGTAGAGTTGTTGCCCCATTGACTGAGTGCCTGAAGAAAGGGAAGTTTCATTGGGATGGGGAAGCTTAGTCTGGGTTTGCGGTGCTCAAAGAGAGATTGTGTAGTGCGCCGGTGTTGGCCTTACCAGACTTTGACAAACTAGTCGAGGTCGACTGTGATGCCAGTGGCGTGGGCATTGGCGCTGTGCTATCTCAAGAGAAGAGGCCCGTGGCTTTCCATAGTGAGAAGCTCTGTGAAGCTAGGAGAAATTGGTCCACATACGATAAAAAGTTCTATTATGTAGTCAGAGCTCTGAGGATGTGGGAGCACTACTTGGTTGGAAAAGAGTTTATCCTATACTCGGATTGTGTCGCCCTGAAATACTTGAGTAATCAGACCCGCATTTGCAAAGATATACATGCCAAATGGATACAATTTCTACAAAAGTTTCCATTTCGCCTGATGCACAAATCCAGAATTCAAAATAAGGTGGCAGACGCATTAAGTAGAAGGGTGGATTTATTGGTCACCATGAGGGCTGAAGTGGTAGGTTTTGAGCAGTTGAAGGAATTATATGAAGACGATGTGGATTTCGGAACTATATGGAGAAAATGTACCAATCAGGAACCCAATGATAGTTACTACATTCTGGAGGGTTACTTAATGAGGGGTAACCAACTTTGTATTCCCGAATCCTCCTTGAGGGAGAAATTGATTAGGGACCTACATGGAGGGGGATTAGCCGGACATCTGGGGCATGACAAGACACTAGCAACAGTGGTTGCAAGATACCATTGGCCTCAGTTGAGAAGGGATGTAGGGAGAATCGTGCAACGGTGCTACATCTGCCAGACATCCAAAGGACATTCTTAGAATACTAGGCTATACACTCCGCTACCAGTACTTGAAAATATCTAGGAGGATCTATCTATGGACTTCGTGTTAGGTTTGCCTTGTACCCAATGAGGTGCTGACACTATTTTTATGGTTATAGACAGGTTCTCCAAGATGGCTAACTTCATTCCTTGCAGGAAGTCGGCTGATGCACAAGGTGTTGTCAAGCTATTCTTTAAGGAGGTGGTCAGGTTGCATGGGGTTCCCAAGTCAATCACTTCTGATAGAGATACCCGGTTTCTTAGCCACTTCTGGAGAACGCTACGGTACATGTTTAATTCTTCCCTCAATTTTAGCAGCACGACCCACCCTCAAACCGATGGGTAGACAGAGGTGACAAACAAGACCCTTGGAAATTTGATACGAAGCATCTGTGGAGAGAAGCCGAAACAATGGGACTTGGCACTTTCTCAAGCCGAGTTCGCTTACAACAATTCCATCCATAGAACTACTGGGAAATCGCCTTTTTTAGTGGTCTATACTAAAGCGTCGTCTCACGCCTTTGATTTAGCTTCTTTGCTCAAGGGTGTTGAAACCAATATTGCTGCTAAACACCTGGCGGAACAATACCACACGGTGGCATCTGACGTGAAAGAGCGAATTGAGAGGGTTAATGAGCAGTATAAGAAAGCCGCAGACAAGCATCTGAAGAAGAAACTGTTTGACGTGGGCGATCAGGTAATGGTTTATCTTCGGAAAGTGTGTTTCCCTGCGGGCAGATATGAGAAACTCCAACCAAAGAAATATGGGCCTTATGAAGTAGTGCGCAAGATAAATGACAACGCGTACATTGTACAGCTTCCCGAAGATACGAACATCTCGTGCACTTTCAATGTAGCGGATTTATCTCTTTTCCACCCCGATGACACACCATTATATCCTAAAGAGAACTCGGGGTCGAGTTCTTCATTTGTGGGAGAGAATGATGCGGATATCGTAGCGGACATAGGCTGATATTGGGCGTGTCTATTACAAGCACGGTCGTGTATGGTGTTAGGGAGTTTCCAGAAACATACACGGCTGCATGCACGGCCGTGTGAGATACCGGGATGATTCCCAGAAACGTACACGGCCTCTTATACGGCCAGGAGGCACGGCCGTGTGTTCTGTCAGGATCTCTCCCAAAAGCATACACGGCTGCATACACGGCTAGGAGACATGGCCGTGTATTATGCCAGAAGTATTCCTAGAAGCATACATGGCTTTCAGGCACGACCGTGTATACGACAGATGACGGACGTGTATACTTATATTTATTTCTACGTGTACATATATATTTCCTTTTTTACGTATTTTCCAAAGGAGTATATATAGTTGCTAGGTCATTTTAGGGTTAGGCATTATTCAATACTCAATATACACTTTTTAGAGAAGAGTTTCTCTGTTTTATTGGTTGTGCGCAATCGAGGTTTTTCCAAGGAATAACTCATATTTATTCTTTGCTTGTTCGTGAGGCCAATCCTAGAATTGGACTCGTATCGTTTACGCTTTCTGCGCTGCGTCAAAGTTAGTAGACGATCAGGATATGGAAATTTTGCTAACCCTGCATTGACAATAGAGACCGACCACCTTTACGATGAAATTTGCTCTATACTATCTCCGACTGCTAGAGCTTATGATCAAGGCTAAACTTATGAGTTATATATAGAGGTTATATACTTCTAGCTTTTCTTTATTGGATCAAAAGGAACAAAGAAAGAAAACTTCACTTTTATGGTTGAGCATTTTTTCTTCCCATTATACTCCATATCTACAGAAATATCTTGAATTATATTTGGTGCTAGAATGAAATGAAAGACAAGAAAATCTCTCATTTATAATCTTATTAGGGAAATATAGACTAATAAATACTTGAGTTTTCCTTTTTAGTACTTGACATACCTATATTTTTGTTTTTTTGACCGTTTGCATATATTTATTTTATTTTTATCTATTACTATTAATCAATGAACACGTGTTATAATTTTTGATTGGATCATAATAGTTACTTTTTAAAAATAATATTATTAAAGATATTTAATTAAATAAGAAAAATGATAAAAAATATATAGAAAAAAAAAAACCCTAGCTGAATCCATTGTTTGGCCATCCCTAGTCATGGAGAGGATAGTTAAGGTTGAGCCTAAAGGTGGGTTGTGACCACTACTCTAGGTGGTAGGTGGTCATGTAACTCACAAATATAATTATTGGTGGCTACTTACAATCATTGAAAAAAAAAAATGATAAAGAAGTTGCATTGCACCACTTGACTAGTTCTTTATTTATTTATTTATTTTTTTCATTTCTGGTGGTGATGGTACTCTAGCAATGGCCTTTTATTTATTGATTTATTTTTTTTTTCCTTTAATTTTTGGCAGCATTGGGTAGATGACTATCACTACGGGTTGCTTGATCGGCCATCTCTTGGCCTTAGTTTGTTTTTTTCCTTATTTTGAATTTTTTAATAATTTTTTTATTTACTTAAGTATATTCAATGATATTATTTTTCAAATGAATTATTTTGGGCCAATAAAAATTTGATATGTATCTGTTAACTAGTGATGATAGATATAAAACATAGTTGTGCAAATTGTATAAAACGAAAATACAAGTATGTAAATCATCAAAGGATAAAAACTTAGATATATAAAATGAAATTTATCCTTAAAGTTTTGATACCTCTAAATGGTGTCACCATTCGAATTCTCATCGATTATATTATTGAGTCTAAACAAATACTCAATAGCGGACATAATTGAGAATTGGAGTTCTTGTCTTCCTCCGTCACCTTCAATTACAAGGTTTGCCTAGAGATGTACTATCCATAATACTAAAATAAATGAAATTAACAAAATAGCGGTTTGAACCCTTGTACCTCTTCTATAAGATGATAATACATTAGTATAGCTTAGTTTGTTTGCTATAGTTAATATTTCGGCTTGATATCTGAGACAAATCAGAGATTGAATAGGCCCCTGCCAGCATGATCTCGCTAAAGATAAAGAAGGTAGTATGACATTGTACTGGAAAAAATTCCTTGAGAAGTAAACGAGCATAATGACTTCCACTTTATTCCCTAGTCCTTGTACATAAAATGATAATTGCACCTACCTTCATCATTTCAAGTAGAGAGCAACGGATGACTTGCCACTATTACGATATTTTGGTGCCTAAGAAAGTAATCCAAATTTAAGTTTAATTTATATGTTCAGACAAACAGATATAAATGGATGCTAAGAATACATTGTGAAATTTGAGGTTTCTTTCCTTGTAATTACCACTTTATCATTACAAAAATCAATGTTGCTAAAAACAATTGCGAGAAATATTGATGATTTTGTGCCGCTACTTCTCTTCTAAGTTCTTCCGTAAGAGATAAATATATTTTTCAAATCGTGTATTTGGAAAAGGCAAAATTACTCGGATTTACCTTCTTGCACTTGCTCAAGGCGGGAGAGAAAAGCCCTAATCCCTCTTGGACAACCATTCAAATTCATACACGGTGGTTTCAACTTCAAGATAGTGCCAGATTTCTTTTCACAACCTTAATTTTTTAGACTTTTTAGCCATCTAATTATGAAACAGACAAATTCAAACATGCATCATACGAAACTATCTATGTAAAAGTAATGAAAAGTAAGAGGATAAAGGCAAAACATATATGTTTATTATGATTTCAATTTGTTTTGTTAGAGATTCTAGCATATTTGAATGTTAATAAATATCTTTCCGAAATAAGAGCTTGATAGAAGAGGAAAGAAGATCAATTGGTTAACTAGTATATTGGACTGGTTGATTAAACCGGCAGTGCAATGATTACCGTATAAGGATGAGTTTGGACTTCAAATGATTTTGGTTTGCACATTAATTTATGTAATTTGTGTTGTTGGTTCTTTTAGTTTCCTATTTTATATTCACTTCATAATCTAATGCTAATAAATATGTGAATGGAGGACAAGAACCATCGAAGTAAACTATAGCTTATAAATCGAAGATAAGGTGACGAAGGTTTAGGTATATTCATGTGGTAAGAGTATGTGGCCTATATTTGAGCCAAAAAGGTCAAATGGAACGAAGTATAATGAGGGCATCTACTCAACTGAAGATAGTTACTATATGCTCGATGCTGACTAGGATGAGGTGCATGAACAAAGTTTATGCCATATGATGCTTGCTTGAACATAGTAAAGCCGAATATGGAGGGGCTTTTGGAGTTGATGTCCAAATTAATCGAACGATTGATTAAAGATGAAGGATGTTGGCTAAAGTCTATAGTCGGTTGGTAGGATCTTGTGTGCAGAAGTCTTGTTCAGTCTCCTATTTTATATTTTACTTGTACATCTATTCTATCTTGTGCCAAACTCATATTGGCTCCTATCAATACTTGTTTTAGGGTTTTACTGACGTGGATCTCACTAGTTGAGTGTCATGAGATGTGAAAGCTCTTTTTCATCCTTTTGATATCATAAATTTTAGTGGCTCTACTACTTTTTGTTTACTTTTTACTCTAGGCCATATGGAGTTTTGCACATAATAATTTCTTTGTTGCATCATGATCTCATAACACCATCGTGTTTAATTGGATTTCTATTCATCTGCTTTGTCCACAAAATGACATACCATAATAAAGAAAAACAAAATTTACTTATAAGAAGGAAAACATTTAGTTATTGGTGTGTCATGTAATATGAGCTTATAATCAATTTTTAACAAGAGTCTATAAATATAGAGTGTATATCTAACTTTTTTGTCTTTTTTGTGTTAGAGTCTATAATAAGAGAGTCTTACGGTGAGA
Source organism: Laguncularia racemosa (assembly GCA_037954665.1). Taxonomy (NCBI): domain Eukaryota; kingdom Viridiplantae; phylum Streptophyta; class Magnoliopsida; order Myrtales; family Combretaceae; genus Laguncularia; species Laguncularia racemosa. Next base: position 4,393,449 of record JBBMOL010000025.1, on the reverse strand, counting down.
TTATAAAACCCTTGTGTACTCTCTTTATAATTCTAGTGAATTGTTTCTCATCTTTCACTTGTGGTTTTTTTATACTTGATTTGGAGAAAACTTATTAGGTATTACACATCACTATGATTGTCCAATGGCGTCTAATAGGGGTATTTATGGTTCATTTTAGTTCGATTTAGGGTTGAATCAAACTAAACCATATTTGAAGCAATACAATTTAAATCCTTAATAAATAGAACCTCTTTTAATAGTTTAAGGCTTTGAACCAATCTTGGTTATATTTGATCCAAAACACTTTTAAAAATATCTTGTTATAGTTAATAATATTAATAATTATTAAAGTTTACAAATAAATATTGGTGTTTAATTTAAAGAATATTATGCAAAAATGAAAATCACATAATATTATATCAAGGTGGCATTGCATTTTAGGTGATAGTAAAGATATACAAGTTTGCTCGAGAGAGATGACAGGTAAAATGAAGGAAAATGAGTGAACTATGAAGATTAGTGAGATGAGAGATGACAAAAAAGAAAAAGTAAATAGGATTAAATTGAAATGTCAATAGGACTTAAAATAAAAAAAAATATAGCTTACTTTTTATTTTTTTTTAATTGGGGTTGGGTTAAAGTTGCTCGACTTAATTTGATGAATAGCGTAATAACTAACGAAATTTTGACATATTTTAGCCTATTAGGAAAAATAATACAGTGTATATTCTATCCATTTTTTTCTTATTTTTTCCCCCTATTCTTTTATCTTTCATACTTCAATAATCTATAAAGAAACCTATTGAATTTTCCTGGCTCTGGACATCTAGAGCTCCACAGGGTCATCATCACGGTGTACATACTTCTAAAATCCACCATTTTTATCTCCGTTGACCTTGTCTTATCCCTTTTTCTTCCCAAACTTTCAATGAACCAAAGGGGACACACATTATTGCGTAATTGCAAGGTCCATTAACTACTAACATGTGTTCCGTCATGCATATTAGTTTAATTACTTACTTTTACATGATATAGTCATGGATTTTATTAAACAAAATAAGGTCACAGAGATCTTTCCTAACATATTATATCGTAGAGGTTTTTTTCTAGTATATACAATTATGATCGGATCCTAAATTTTACTTGTACGGATTCAATAATTCTTCATTCAACTCAATGATAAGAATTAATCAAGACCACATTACAACTATACTCCAACTAGTTCATTAAGCTTGTGATGCCATGTAAGAATTATAATGGAGAAATTATTTTTAATAGAAAAATGCAAGCTCTTTTATTTCTTAGTACGAAGCAGAACATTATTTTTCTTACAAATCAAATCAAACGCATAAATTAACGTAGCGCGGAAAGCATAAACAATACGAGGCCGATTCTAGGATTGGTCTCGCAGACAAGCAAAGAATAAATATGAGTTATTCTTTGAAAAACCTCAATTGCGCACAATCGAGAAACAGAGAAACTCTTCTCTAAAAAGTGTATCTTGAATAATGAATCAAAAGCTAACCCTAAAATGACCTATCGACTATATATAATCCTTTAGGAAATAACTAACAAGGAAATAAAATATATACACGTGGGAATAAATATATGTATACACGTCCGTCATCTGCCGTATACACGGCCGTGTATGAAGACCGTGTAGGCTTCTGGGCGTATTTTTGACATAGTACACGGTCGTGTCCCCTGGCCGTGTATGGAGACCGTGTATGTTTCTGGGCGAGATCCTGGCAGAACACACGGCCATGCCTCCTGACCGTGTAAAAGGCCGTGTATGTTTCTAGGGATCATCCTGGTATATCACACGGCCGTGCCTTCTGGCCGTGTATGAAGCCGTGTGTGTTTCTGGAAGCTCCCTAACATAATACACGACCGTGTTTGTAATAGACACGCCCGATATCAACCCGTGTCTGCTACAATGGCCGCATCATTCTATCCCGCTAATGAAGAACTCGATCCCGAGTTCTCTTCAGGATATAATGGGGTGTCATCGGGGTGGAAAAGAGATAAATCTGTTACATTGAAAGTGCACGAGATGTTCATATCTTCGGGAAGCTGTACAATATATGCGTTGTCATTTATCTTGTGCACTACTTCATAAGGCCCATGTTTCTTTGGTTGGAGTTTCCCATATTTGCCCGCAGGGAAACACTCTTTCTGAAAATAAACCATCACTTGATCGCCCACGTTGAACAGCTTCTTCCGTCTATGCTTATCCGTAGCCCCTTTATATCAGGTATTGGCTTCTTCTATCTTCCGTCTGACTTCCGCTGTGGTGGTTTGACAATGTTCAACCATATGCTTAGCAGCGACGTCACCCACCATTCCCTTGGGTAACTTGATCAGGTCCAGCGCGTGTTGTGGCGTTTTGGTGTACACCACCGAGAACGGTGATCTTCCAATAGTGCGGTGGACGGAACTATTGTAAGCGAACTCAGCTTAAGCCAACACTTAATCCCACTGCCCTGGCTTCTCACGGCAAATGCTTCTAATGAGGTTTCCGAGGGTTCGGTTGGTTACTTTTGTTTGGCCATTGGTTTGAGGATAAGCTGTACTACTGTAATTCAGGGATGAGTCAAACATGTACCAGAGAGTCCTCCAAAAATGGCTTGGGAACTTGCTATCTCTGTCGGATGTGATGGACTTTGGGACCCCATGTAGGCGTACCACTTCCTTAAAGAATAGTCGTGCGATTGCCCGTGCATCAGTGGTCTTCCTATAGGGAATAAAGTGCGCCATCTTGGAAAACCTGTCAACTACAACAAAAACAGAGTCAGCACCTCGTTGGGTACGAGGCAAACCAAGTATAAAGTCCATCGACAGGTCCTCCCAAATGTTCGCCGACACCGGGAGAGGAGTATACAGGCCAGTGTTCTAGGATTATCCTTTCGACACTTGGCAAATATAACACCTTTCCACAATTCTATACACATGCCTCCTTAACCGAGGCCAAAAATACCTTCCGGCAATTGTAGCTAAGGTCTTATCTCTGCCCATATGCCCTGCCAATCCACCACCGTATAAGTCTCGAATAAGTTTTTCCCGTAAGGACGACTCAGGAATACACAGTTGATTCCCTTTCATTAAGTATCCGTTGTGAATATGGTAGTCGTCACAAGGCTCCCTGTTGGCACATTTACTCCATGTTTCTTTAAAATCTCCATCCCCTTCGTACAACTCCTTTAGCCTTTCGAACCCGACAATGTCTGCACTCAGAGTGAGTAGGACATCAACTCTTCTACTTAGGGTGTCTGCTACCTTGTTTTGCACACCTGACTTGTGCATCAATCTAAAAGGAAATCTTTGTAAGAACTTAATCCACCTTGCATGCATGTCCTTACTTATCCGAGTTTGGTTGCTTAAATGTTTAAGAGCCCCGCAATCCGAGTACAAGATGAACTCCTTTCCAACCAAATAATGTTCCCATACTTTAAGAGCTCTTACCACGGCACAGAAATCCTTGTCATATGTAGACCAACTCCTCCTAGCTTCATACAGCTTCTCGCTATAGAATGCTATTGGTCTTTTCTCCTATGACAGCACCACACCGACCCCAACTCCACTGGCATCGCAATCCACCTCAAATAACCTGTCAAAATCTGGTAGCGCTAATACAGGGGCGCTACACAATCGTCTCTTCAGGTCTATAAAACTTGCTTCAGCTTCTTCACCCCATCGAAATTTCCCTTTCTTCAAACATTCAGTTAAGGGCGCAGCTAACAACTTTTGAGAAACTTTGGCTGAATGCCTCTTCATAATTCATGTTCAAGTATATATATACATTAGGAGGATATCTTTCCAAGCAACTATATCTTACAAACTAGGAAAATAAATCTTCCTCTACCAAAATATACAATACAAAATATACATGCCATATTTACAAACTAAGTCACGAAACAAATATCTAAATATTCACGGCCGTGCCTTCTAGCCGTGTGTGAGGCCATGTATATTTCTGGTAGCTACCTGACATAATACACGGCCGTGCCTTCTGTCCGTGTATCCGGCCGTGTATGTTTCTAGGAGGTACCTGACACAACACACGGTCGTGCCTTCTGTCCGTGTATCCGGCCGTGTATGTTTCTGGAAGTTATTTGACACAATACACGGTCGTACCTTCTGACCGTGTATCCGGCTGTGTATGTTTCTGAGCTTCCGGACTGTCTTGATTGATATCCCCCCTCAAATTGATGCGGACTGATCAAGAAGCATCAATTTGCCAACAAGAAACTGATGACGCTACCGAGAAAGAGCCTTAGTAAATATATCAACCATTTGAAGATCAGATGATATATGAGGAAGAGAAATAACACCATTATCATAAGCTTCTTGAATAGAATGACAGTCCACTTCAATATGTTTCGTACGCTCATGAAAAACAGGATTAGCAGTAATCTGAACAGCACTAGTATTATCGACATGAAGAGAGGTAGACCTAAGTTGAGGGAAACCAACCTCAGCCAACAAACTTTGAAGCCAAATGATCTCAGAGCAAGTAGATGACATAGCGCGATATTCGAACTCAGTAGAAGACTTAGACACACGATCTTGTTTCTTACTCTTTCAAGAAATTAAAGAGTTACCAAGAAACATACACCAACCAGTAATAGAGCGACGTGTATCAGAACAACTAGCCCAATCAGCATCACTATATATGGTTAAGTGAATGGGAGACTCCGTAGAAAAGAACAAACCACGATGAGAAGTCCCTTTTAAATATCGAACAATACAGTGAACTACTGCTAAATGAAGATGTGTAGGTGCCTGCATAAATTGACTAACTTGTTGTACAGCAAATGAAATATCAGGACGTGTAATAGTCAGATAATTGAGACTTCCAACAAGTTGTCGATATAGAGATGGATCAGATAGAAAGTCACCATCATTTTGTTGATATTTAACATTCACTTCCAAAGGAGTATCGACAGAACATCCCTCTTGAAGACCAGCTAAAGCAATAAGTTCCTTAGTATATTTATGTTGATGAAGAAAAATACCAGCAGAAGAAGAGTGAACCTCAAGACCTAAGAAATAAGTTAACGAGCCCAAATCCTTCATATGAAAAGAACCTTGAAGGCGCTCTTGTAACTGAGACATTAATTGAGTATTAGATCCTGTGATAACAATATCATCAACATAGACTAACAACAAGATAATTCCCTTATCAGTCTTGCACAGGAATAATGAAGAATCATACTGACTTTAAATAAAAGAGAAGTTAAGAAGAGTATTACGAAACTTCTAAAACCAGGACCATAAAGCCTGTTTTAAACCGTATAGAGACCGTTTGAGCTTACAAACATCATGTGAGGGTGTGGAAAACAATCCTGGAGGAGGAGTCATATAGATATCTTCCTTGAGGTCTCCATGCAAAAATGCATTCTTAACATCCATCTGTCGTAAGAACCATCCTTTAAATGCAGCAATAGATAGAATAAGCCGGACAGTTGTCATCTTAGCCACAGGTGCAAAGGTCTCTTCATAATCAATGCCATATTCCTGTCGATTGCCAAGAGCTACCAACCTTGCCTTATCTTTGTCGAGGGAACCATCAGATCGAATCTTAAGAGAATAAACCCATTTACAACTAATGGGTTTAACGCCAGCAAGACATGAAACAATATCCTAAGTGTGATTATCTTGAAGTGCTTGAAGTTCCTCTTGCATGGCTTTTATCCGGCAAGGCTGTTTGGTAGCCTAAGAATAAGAGGTAGGAATGGTAGCATTAGTTACTATTGCAGAATAGCCGTATCTATCTGGAGGACGAGTGTGCCGAGTTGATCGTCGAAGAATCATTGAAACATTTTCAGGAGCAGGGTCAGAAAAGGACAAGTTCAGGCTTGAACCGTTTATCAAAATAAGAGTCATCAAAGTGAGGAAGTACAACAGTATCAGATGTCGAAAGATGTTGCTAAAAATAGTATTCATGTTCAAAGAAAATCACATCCCGAGAGATATGCCATCGATTATTAATTGAATCATAACACACAAAACCTTTATGATTAAGACTGTAACCCATAAAGCCACATCGAACAGATTAGGCTGATAACTTATGACGTTCATGGGTAGGTAAATGAACAAAACAAACACATCCGAAAGTATGTAGCATATGATAATTAAGATGTTTACCAAACACTCGTTGATAAGGAGAATCAAACTTCAATTGTTGAGATGGTAAGCGATTAATCAAATAAACGACAGTAGATAAAGCTTTGGTCTAAAACTTAGCTGGAACAGAAGATTTTAACAACAATGTGCACACCACATCTAACAAATGTTGATTTTTCCGTTCGGCAACTCCATTCTACTAAGGTGTATAAGGACATGAGCGTTGTGAAACAATACCCTTGTTGTGAAGAAATGCTTGAAACTCATGAGAAATATATTCACCACCATTATCAGATCGTAAGATTTTAATACAAGTGGAAAACTGAGTCTCAATATATGTCACAATGGTTTGAAACACAGTAAACACGTCTGGTTTGGAATGCAAAAAATAAATCCATGTAAATCGACTGTAATCATCAATAAATGTCACAAAATATTTATACTGATCATGTGAAATAATTGGTGCAATTCCCCAAACATCACTATGAATAATGTCAAAACATTTATTGGCACAACTACCCAAAACAGGAAAAGGCAATGTCTTACTTTTGCTCAATTTACAAGAAGAACAATCAACTAATAAACTCTTATCTATGGAACCGAGAACACCTCTTTGCAACAAATGATTCAAAACAAAATTATTTGGATGACCTAAGCGTCTATGCCATATGCCAGCCATATTGTCAACAACTAAAGAAGCTAATGACAAAGTCCGAGGAACTGTAAATTGTAATGGAAATAACCTGCCTACTTTAGGCCCCTTCGCTATCACCTTCCCCGACACTTGATCCTGCACAGTACAACCATCACGAGAAAATTGGACATCATAGTTATTATCCACCATTTGCCCAACAGAAAGTAAGTTAGTAGATAATTTAGGAGAAACCAAGACATGTCGAAAGGAGGAGCTAATATCACCAACTGTCGTAATAGGAATATTATTTCCATCAGCAACCCGAATGTGTTGAGTACCAGTATATGGATGTTGATTATGCAATAAATCAAATGTGCCAGTCATATGATTTGTGGCACCGAAATCAACAAACCAAGGAACAAAATTAGTAGTCTTACCTTTCCCTTGAAGACCAAGAGCAGAGAAGGCAGAGATGATCATCTGTTGAACCATATCTGGTGTGAGAACAGATTGCTTGTTGCCAACAATTGTGGATATTGAACCAAGATTGCAAGAGTCAGATACCGTAGCATGAAAAGTTTGTGGCCTTCTGTTTTGAGGCCTTGTAGGACACTCCTTAATCATATGTCCTTTTTGCTTGCAATAATTACAGAACTTCTTACTACAATGTCGAGCAATATGACCAAATTCTCTGCAGCTGTAACACTGCATTGTTCCCTTTCCTCGAGTCTGAGCAGCATATGCAACATTAACTATTCCAGATGATCCACCAGTTGCACCAATAGCAGCTTGTGTCACCAATCTTTGTTCCTCGTGCAGCAATTCCCCAAAACATACATCCAAACAAGGCACTGGATCTCTATTCAGCAACCCAGCCCGAGCGGTTTCAAATTCAAGTCTGAGCTTCATCAAAAACTGATCACGACGACTCACTTCATGAACAGCCTGAAGACTAGCCAAACTCTCCTTTGACACCTTAGCATAGATAATACCAGAATATTCGCTCCATAAATTAAGGAAGCCAGAATAATATTGTTCAATTGAGAGATTACCTTGATTATAATTACTCATATCAAGTTCCAATTGGAAACGTCTTGCAATATTATCTTGATTGTAGACACGCTTCAAGTATTCCCACATTTCTTTTGCTGTGCCAAAGGATCGTAAATTGTTCACCATGTGAGCCTTAATAGATCCCAAAATCCAAGAAACAATCCGTGCATCCTTTGCCTCCCATTGACCACGATCTTTCGACTCTTTAGGAGCTGGAGAAGACCCGTCAATATGACCCCAAAGCTCATTCCCTTTCAAAAACATCTTGAACTGAAATTCCCATGCAGCATAATTCTTTCCCGTAAATCTAATAGCTAAGATTTCATATGTTTTCTTAGAAGACATTCTAAATCGAATTGTCACTCACAACTTGATTATCAAAAAATTGTTGATTGGAATTAATCAACCTAAAGCCAAAAATAAAAAACCAAGAACAAACCAGCAATTCCAAGACAAAAAAAGAACTATGGATTCAACGCAATACTCTGTTGTGTGGCTCTGATACCATAACAACTTTTGAGAAACTTTGGCTGAATGCCTCTTCATAATTCATGTTCAAGTATATATATACATTAGGAGGATATCTTTCCAAGCAACTATATCTTACAAACTAGGAAAATAAATCTTCCTCTACCAAGATATACATGCCATATTTACAAACTAAGTCACGAAACAAATATCTAAATATTCACGGCCGTGTTACACAGCCGTGCCTTCTAGCCGTGTATCAGGCCATGTATGTTTCTAGTAGCTACCTGACACAATAAATGGCCATGCCTTCTATCAGTGTATCCTGCCGTGTATGTTTCTAGGAGGTACTTGACACAACACACGGCCGTGACTTTTGTCCATGTATCCAGCCATGTATGTTTCTGGAAGTTATCTAACACAATACACGGTCGTGCTTTCTGATCGTGTATCCGGCCGTGTATGTTTCTGAGCTTCCAGACCGTCTTAATTAATAGCAACGACTGTACTGAAGTGCTTAATAAACCTCCTATAGAAGCTAGCCAAGCCGAGAAAACTTCTCAACTCAGTGACGACTTTTGGAGTAGGCCACTCTTTAATCACTTTCACTTTCTCATCATCCACCATCACCTCCTCACTGCTGACTATGAACCCAAGGAACAATAGTCGCCTTGACAAAAATGTGCATTTCTTTAAATTGGCGAACAATTTATTCTCTTTCAATACAAACATAACACATCTCAAATGTTCAAGATGTTCATCCTCAGATTTACTGAACACCAGGATATCATCAAAATACACGACAATGAAGCGACCATTAAAGGGTTTTAGTACCTGGTTCATCACTCGCATGAAAGTTCTTGGTGCGTTACTAAGACCAAACGACATCACCAGCCATTCATACAGCCCCTCTTTCGTCTTGAACACCGTCTTCCATTCAGCTCCAGGGTGAATCCGAATCTGATGGTATCCACTCCTCAAATCTATCTTGGAGAAGATAGTGGCTCCACTCAACCTGTCCAACATATCCTTGAGGCGTGGAATGGGAAATTTGTATCCTATGGTGATCTTATTGATAGCCCTGCTATCAACACACATCCTCCAACTCCCATCTTTCTTGGGAGTCAATAAGGCTAGGACCGTACACGGACTCAGGCTGTCCCGGATAAACCCCTTGTCCAATAACTCTTAGACCTTATCTTGCGGAATTTCAGTTTCCTTAGGGCTCATTCTATAGTGCGGTAGGTTTGGAAGACTTGCTCCAGGCACCAGGTCTATCTGATGCTGGATGTCTCTTAAAGGCGGTAGACCCTCAAGTAGGTCATTAGGAGCCACTTCCTTAAACTCTTCCAGTAAACTCTTTACTGCTTCGGGTATTTCCACACTAGCTTCATTTTCTTCAGCCGCCACATCTTTTACTATAAGAGCATGGACCACCCGTGACTCCTTTAAATCTTCCACCAAGTCTTTCTCCAATTAGGTGACGGTTAAGAAAGAACGACTTTCTGCCCTCTTCTCCTTTGAGCGTCCTTCCTTCTTCAACGGTAACAATGTGTACCTCACACCCCCTTTCTCCAGCCTATACACATTCTCCTTTCCCGCGTGTTGTGCGTTCACATCAAACTGCCATGGCCTACCAAATAAGATATGACAGGCATCTATGTCTATAATGTCACAAAAGACCTCATCACGATACTTCCCTATTGAGAATGGTACCCTACACCTTTCCTTCACTTCGATTCTCTCTGCAGCTTTAATCCATCCTATAGTGTATGGATTTGGGTGCTTTTCGATAGGTAGCTGCAACTGCTTCACAACTTCCACTATCTACTATTAGTTCAAACACCTTCCCACTAATAGTACACCTCGTGCGAAACAACTGGTGTCGTTGTGTGACCTCTTCCTGTTTCGAGGTTAGCATCATTCACCTAATCACATAAGTTGGTTCTGCTACCTCTTCCTCCTCCTCATAGTACTCTTCCTCTCTATCAGGCTCACAGCATATCTTATCCTCATCCCCCCTATCAAGAATGTTAGCACTTCTCCTAGCAGGACATTCATTTGACCTATGACCAAGTTGATTACATCGGAAACACTTACCTAAAATAGGCTTGGCATACGGGTTACTCTGCCTCTGGGTTCCCTTAGGTTCCATCGGTTTCTTTCCCTCAATCTTTTCTTCTTTCTTGGCGTTGTCCTCACTAGGTTTGTATGTAGCACCTTTGTTCTTCTCGAATCCCAACCTACTACCGCTGCCTACAGCCTCACTAACATATCCCTTTCTTCCTCCTCCGTACCTACTACTCTGCTCTTGCAACATTAATTCAACTCGGAGGGCCAAGTTCTTCGCTTCAACTAGGTTTCTCACCATTGTGACCCCTATTTTGTCCTTGATCTGGAGCTTCAGGCCTTCTACGTATCGTGTTACTTGTTGGCCTTCACTCTCTCTCAAGTCGTTCCGTTCGGCCAACCTCATGAACTCGGCGGTATATTAGTGCACTGACCGCTGCCCCTGACGGCACCACTGATATTGTTGGAATAATATCTGTTCACAGTCCGGAGGAAGAAAGTCGTGTTGCAACAACTGTTTCATGCGATACCACGTTCCCACCGGATGCTTTCCCTCTCTTTGCCTCCTGTTCTGCAGTCTTTCCCACCATGCCGAGGCTATACTCTTCAGTCTACAAGCCACCAATCTCACCCGGCGGTCTTCCGAAATTTCCATGTAGTCGAAAAATCAATCCACTTCGGCAATCCAATCCAGGAAGCCTTTGATATTAAGGCTGCCGTCAAACCACGAGATGTCGACCTTCAGGCGGTAATCTCCCCCGTCTCCTTGATCATACCCGCCACGGTTTCTCCGGTAATCACCATCCCTATGATTATTTCCGTACTAAGCCGGCCGATAACCACCACCGTTACCACCGTGCCCTCGCTGTGGTCTACCTCCATATGGGTCATCATATTCATCACTAGAGTCTTCATCCTCTATCCGTCCCACCTATTCTCGACAACAGGTCGGACCATCTGTCCACCGTAGACATCAACTGTTCGTGGTGAATTCCTACCAACACCCCTAACCCTATTGGGGTCTACTGCTATGGCGTTGAAGCGCTCAATCAGTTCATCAAGGCGTCGTTCCATACACCCGACCTTCTGATGCATAGCGTCAAACTCTGCCATCGGAACCTATTGATGGGCTCCTTGTGATCTCGCATCTTGAACACCGTCAAGAACACGACCGCCATCATCGCCTTGATGAGTTGACATCTCAGTAGGAAATTACCTTGCTCTGATACCAACTGATGCAGTGCGGAAAGCGTAAACAATATGAGGCCAATTCTAGGATTGGTCTCACAGACAAGCAAAGAATAAATATGAGTTATTCTTTAAAAAACCTTAATTGCGCACAATCGAGAAACAGAGAAACTCTTCTCTAAAAAGTGTATCTTGAATAATGAATCAAAAGCTAACCCTAAAATGACCTAGCCACTATATATAGTCCTTCAGGAAATGACTAACAAGGAAATAAAATATGTACACGTGGGAATAAATATATGTATACACGTTCATCATCTACCGTATACACGGTCGTGTAAGCTTCTGGGCGTATTTCTGACATAGTACACGGTCGTGTCCCTTGACCGTGTATGGAGACCACGTATTTTTCTGGCCGAGATCCTGCCAGAACACATGGTTGTGCCTCCTGACCGTGTAAGAGGCCATGTATGTTTCTGGGGATCATCCTGGTATATCACACGGCCGTGCCTTCTGGCCGTGTATGAAGCCGTGTGTGTTTCTGGAAGCTCCCTAACATAATACACGACCGTGTTTGTAATAAACACGCCCGATATCAACCCATGTCCGCTACGATGGCCGCATCATAAATCGAATTGAGTAACCTCGTACTCTAAGAAGATAAAACAAATAATCAACAAGTATTTGTGTAAAGAATTTAGCACAACATGAAATCCAACGATAGTAAATATCTTTTTATTAATCAAGTTAGGAATTAACTTTATCATTCTTTTCGTTCATCCAAATAATCAAGAATAAATTATTTTGAAATCATTTTGGATAAATTTAGTTAGAGATAAAAAATATATATATATTGTTGAAATCTTTTGACTTATTTCATATCTTAAGAACACTTAATATGTAACAATCATTGGTTGGTTGCTGCTGCCACGAATGATTGCTGCCAGCATTAAATCAAAATCGATTCCTTGAAAATTAAGGTTTCATTTAAATCACTCAATGATGGACTAGTATTTGTTCATATCGCTACCATCGTCGTTGAACATTGACTCCGAATCATTAAAGGTACTATAGGATCCATGGGATTTTATGTAATCTCGGATACTCCATCTTTTTTTTTGGAACAAAGAAGAGAGATAAATGGAAAGTATAAATGCTTGTAATGGTATGAATCTTTGTTCTGATGGTCCCCATGGATCCATTTTTCTAATGTAAGGGAACCCTTTTAAACATTTTACTTTTGGATTTCAAAAACCTGACTATAGCTTTGCCAACATCCTAAATTAAACCCTTATCTATGTAAAATAGTCCGAAGGTATCAAAATACCGTTGGTTATTATCAGTAATTAGACAATCCTAACAGCGTAAGACATCCAATGAATCTTTTCTCCTTGATTAGGGTTTTCTACATAACATTATTGTGTTCACTACTCCTCTCTTTTTGTATTTTATTTGCTATGTTTTGTGGTATTCTTGCACTGATGTCTTAATAACACGACAACAAATCTGAGGCCGAATTCGTAGATAATCAGTGCAGGGGGTTCTGGCTCCAAATTCAATAACAAAGAGAGCGATACCACTTTGAGGTGCAAAAAACATATGTACACATGCTATGTTCACTTCTAGAAGGTTTAACCTCATAACGGGGCTTATGGAGAAGAAGGTTGTATCCCATGTTAATCTCTTTTCTCTTACATATCATGATTCCATTACTTGGATCTTCTTTTTCTTTTTCTTTTTCTTTGAACAATTTCATACATTAATTTTGACATTATTGAACATTGTACTCAAGTGAATTTTTATTTATCGGCATTTGTTAACTTCTTTCAGTTCCTTTATCCCATGTATATAATATGAATAAAAGTGCGTTGGTTGTAAAAAAGGAAAAGGACGCATTTACAATAAGCACTAACTAGGCAAAAGAAATAATACAAAAATCCAATCAAGTATAACATTTAGTAATATAAACACTATATTGAGTATACTATTGAAGAACGTTAAAACTTTTATATTAATATTAGGAAGTGAAAATTAAATTAAATATAAAGTATGAAAGTTCATGCAATGGTCATCACATTATCACAAATCCATTATATGGATGAGTGAAGTTTATGAAGCCGTGAAGTACGACATTAGCACTAATGGCAGCATGCTTTGGGCCGGAACATGGGTTTCTCGTGAGACCCAACAGCTGAATAGTATGCCTTGGTTGTGGACAAAAAACACATGTGAACGGCAATGAATCAATCCATTCATGTGTTAGTAACGTGTGATCGACCACAATCCGTGGGATTTGAATTAGGTTATCCTGTCGGAAAATGAAACATGAAGGTGCTGCACGCGATTCATAATGTTCTCTTGCCAGCACACCCAGTCAGTTTGTTTGGCAAATATTTTGGTAGGGTCTGGAAAATTGGTGATCCTTTTGTCTGTTTTTTAAGAGGAAGTTGCAAGTTGCGACGACAAGAAAGCAATTTTTAAACTCTTGCAATTTGCTCTTTACCCCTTCTTATCAAGTTGAAGATTATTAATTATGATCATGATCAATTATCATTAGTATTATAAAACTTCTATACAATAAAAAAATGGAAAACATTTCGTTGTTAAGGTTTCATTATATATTATATAATGTCCCTTTCAAAGTTTGAAAATGTATGGCTATGAAAAAGAGTGTATGATAGAGGCTCTCTCACTGTAATTATACCAAAAAAAAAAGAAAAAAGAAAAAAGGATAGGATTCCGTGCATTGTATTTAGTAATATGCGTGCACCGTCGCTGACAAAGACTGGAATGCCCATGACTTTCTAGCATGCAATGGATCTGTAAAGCTTCTATCTCAACGTAAAACGTGCATTTTAAACGATGGTCATTTCGATTTGCACAGCAGTTGGTGTAAAAACAGTCGGCTACAATCTTCAATATAATATTTTTTAAAAATATTTCACAAATATTATACTAAAAAAATTATTTTAAAAATAGGTTATTAAAACGTATAGCCATTCGTACCTTTAATTCAAAAAAAAAAAAAATACACTAAACACTCATATAGTTTCCCTACTTTTGGTGTAAATTTTTTTTTGAAAGCACATATGCCACCCGCTCCTTTAATAAAAAAAAGAAAAAAATTACATTGAAGGCATGAATGGAGTATTACCCTAAAAATATTTTCCTTTCAAGAAGAATTTTTTTTAAGAAAAATGTTAGTCATGTTGGATAACAGAAGTAGAAAAATTATAAAATATAAAAATTACCAAAGATACAAAAATTGATAAGAAAATTTAATCTAAACAATAATTATAATAAGTGTGTTAAGAAAATCACTAAGAAATATATATATTTTTTTATTTTTTATAAAAGGAAACAATAACTTAGAAATGATAAATTTAGTAGCATTATATTATTAGGTTTAGATAATGACCTTACTCTTGATTTATATGGCCTTGCGCTATACAATGATTTTTTTTCTTATATTTCTTTTTTTTTTTTTTACGACCTCATGTTATTCTTGATTTGTATAGTCTCATATTATACAGTGAATTTTTTTATGGTCTCATAACATCCGTAAAAATGAATCACACTTTATAAGAAAAATAGTTTTGTTATTAAATATCAAATTACTTTGTCTTAAAGTGAATTTTAACAATATCTAATATTCTAGAAAACTATAAAAAAATGATTTACTATTTTAAAATAAAAATACTAATCCAACTAAATTCTAGAAATGAGAAATTAAATCTAATTAAGTAAAAATATTAATACAATCATATCTAACCTAGATAATATAAAATAAAATAAAATTTAAGTAAAAATTATTAGATCTATATTGGTTTACATTAGAAAAATTTCTCTTATATATATATATATATGTATTCATAAATTTTATACTGAAAAAAGTTTTTCATTTTTTTTATACAATATATCGAAATATCCACTAAGGAGATCCAATTTCTCATACCTCCTCAATATTCCCATGGATAGGGATTACCACCTATCTTAGGTTGTCCATTTCATCTTCCTTCTTATGTTCCATAACGTGCCTAGTTATTAAAAACATTGGTGAGGAATTTTGCAATCATCTTGGTTTTTTAGTACTTTTCAAGGAGTTATAAGCAAAAACAACTTGCCAGCTGATGGATTGACATTGCCGGGGCATCCAACCGAATTAAATGAGGAAGAGAGAGGCATGATGGATTGACAATGCAGGCACTTCCAAAGGAATTAAAGGGGGAAGTAAATGACCCTTTGATTAGATATGAGGAAGACCTATGTGGCAAAATCTCCACTCGGGTGAACCTAAACTCTTTTTTCTATTTCGAGTGAGCCTTGTGTTGGGAGTGTTCATAACATTGGAATTATTTTGCCCTTTTGGAATCGAAAAAGAAATGGTGAATTCATTTCACCGTTTAGAAACGTTTTAAAATCATTGATTTTATTTATGTATTATAGTACTAGTATTATAGTAATAGTTATAAAAAATATTCATAATTTGTAAATGAAATAAATATATATTATATATTAAATGTTTAATTTTTAAAATTTTAATTAGTGAGATAGAATGAAATTGCAACTCCACGTTATTAAAATCGATATTCATGATTTTAAAGAATCATAATTCAAACCTCTTAAAATACATTTAAATATAAGAAATAGAATGAATATCGGAATCGCAATTCTATACTATATTATCATTTTTTTTTTGGATACCCATCACTGTTTTTAAATTGAATAAGATATACATGTATACCTTCTCACAAAATTAAACAATTGATGATTATACTAGTAAACTTATTTCCCTTTTTACCTTATTTAGTTCTACAATATATATCCCACAATTATAATAAGATGGAAAGGATGATTTATCCGAATATCATATTTAGAATAAAAGCATGTAAGATACAAATGTAGATTAAATCCAAAACACATATATATAATAAAGAGCAAAAAAATATACAATCCAAAAACCCAAATTTTCAAAGGAGAATAGGCAAAATCTAACCATGCAATACTAATCCAACAGCCAAGCCATGATTGAACTAAGTGAAAGTTGATATTTTTTTTTCTTTTTTTTTTCTTTTTTGAAAAAAGCCAGTAGGGCTGTTTCTTTTATTGATTCCTTCAAAAACACCTTACAGTTAAGCAGTATTTAGTAATACTGTACAAAAAAGGAAAGACATTCCTCCAGCTGGAGGAAGTAAACAAAGGGGCAGTAGGTTAGCTTGTGATGGGAGCTATCTAGTTCTAATGTATGGACATCCAGCAGTATCTAGAAGGTAGATGCCTTTGAGCTTTCCGGGGAGGTCCTGCCAGCGCTCGATAGTGGTACTATCAGGTTGTGTTGCATGATGAGAAAGGCCTGTTGCTAGAGCATTTGTTTCGCTGTATACATGGACAACAGATGCTGATAGTAGCTGCATCAGGTTTTTTGCTTCCGTTATTTTGATGGATAGTTTCCACGGACACTCTATACCTTCTTGAAGATAAGACACTAATGACTTGTTGCTGGTTTGGATCTGTATTGGGGAGATATTGTTGGTAGCACATGAGTGTAGGCCGAAGAGGATACCCTCCAGTTCTATAGATATTGCCATTGATGTGTCCATTACACATTTCATGTTTGAATGTATAAACGAACCATCGTTCCGTCGCAAAGTATAAGCCCAAGCCGCTCTCACCGGATTTTTGGAAACAGTAGAGTTAATGACATAACCTGATGGGGGTCTCAACCATTTAATGGTTTTTCTTGTTTTCACCCTTACCTCCAAGATGGTTGCAAAATGGTTTTTGATTGCTGCAGCTTCTTGCGCGGTATGTACTTTGGGGGAGTAGGATCTGAGCGTTAGGGCTAGCTGGTCTTTGACCCTATGATAGAGTGTTCCAACTGATGTTGTGCGTCCTTCGAAGATCATTATGTTCCTCGCCTTCCATATTTCCCAGCAAATGAAGGCTGGTGTTAGCTGACATATTAAGCTAAACACTGTGCCCGTTGGATGCGCTTGGAACCAATTTTGTATCATATTCCACAAGCCAGCGACCGGAGGGATATGGATGTCTAGCCAGGTAGCCATAAGAAGCCATAGGTCGGTAGCCACTTTGCATTGGAGGAAAAGGTGTTGTATGGACTCTATTTCGCTCAGACACAAAGGGCATCGAGAGGGGTTCTGGGTGAATCCAAATCTGCAAAGGACTTCTGGAAAGGCATATAGTTTGTTGAATAATCTCCACATGAATATGCGAATCCGAAGAGGAAGAAAACGATGTTTAATTTTCTCAAAAATTTGGATGAGTTGTTGCCTCTGCCTGACCACTTCATATGCTGACTTGTAGCTGAACGCATCGGTGACGGATGGCATCCATATGCGTTTGTTGCCTTGTACACAGGTGTTCTGTTCTGCTATATTTTGTATGAGTTGAAGACGTCGCCATGAAGTACGTTTCCTTGATGATTCAGACAATGAGCTAATAAAATTTGCCCAAAGACTTTTGCCTTGCTTAAACTTCCACCATAGCTTCAATGATGCAGCTTTGATTAAGGAGGAGAAATCTCGGATGCCGAGTCCATTTTCGTCTGATGGAAAAGTGATTCTATGCCAAGCCCTCCAATGTTTGTTGTTACCATGGTCTGAGGATCCCCATAGGAATTGTTGACATTTGTGCTCAAGCTTCTTTATCACTGATTTGGGGGGTTGAATTGCTATGAGCGTGTGAAGTGGAATTGCTTGTAACACATGACAGATAAGTATTACTCTACCGCCAGGTGATAGGAGCTTGGTGGACCAATGGCTTAGCTTCCTTTCATAATTGTCGATTAGGTGTGAGAAATAATGTTCTTGTGCTCTGCCTCTGTAGAGTTGGCATCCTAGATATTGGAACGGAAAGGAGCTATCCGGAATTCCAAGAGAAAACGAGACTTGTTGGATGTAGATTGGGGGGCGGTTGCTGGGGGGATGAAAAAACTCTTATCCTTGTTGATTTTTTGTCCAGAGCCTAGCTCATAATCCGAAAGAAATCTGTTGAGATGCTGCAAGGACCTTTTGTCGCCACGAGTGAAAATCAAGACATCATCTGCAAAACTTAGGTGCGTTATTTTGACTGAGTTTGATGAGGGAGTATGAAAAGGAAATATTTGCCCTGTCTCTTGAAGGTGTTTTAGTCCGCGAGATAAGGCTTCCGAGGCTAGCAAGAAGAGGTATGGAGATAGTAGATCCCCTTGTTTGATGCCCCTAGATGCTTGGAAGAAGCCAACTGGACCTCCATTTAGTATGATTGAAAACCAGGCTGCTCTGAGATTTCCAAGGATAAGTGATACAAAATGGTGTGCAAATCCAAATTTGATCATTAAGTTCTGGAGGAAGGACCATGATACCCGATCAAAAGCTTTCATCATGTCCATCTTGATTATCAAGTTTCCGCCTCTTGAGGGATGATCTAGGAATTGGGCGAGATCTTTGGCAAGGAGTATGTTTTCTGTGATGTCGCGACCTTTTAGGAAGGCTGACTGCTCCGGTGAGATTATGGATGGTAGAACTAGCTTCAACCTTTCAGTTAGTACCTTTGTGAAAATTTTGTTCAAAAAATTGCAGAGGCTTATCGGTCTATAATCCGCAAATGATGTTGTGGTGTGCTTTTTAGGTAAAAGGACAATCATAGTGCTTGCTACCGATCTGGGAATTGGAGTACCAGCCATAAAATCTCGAATTGCAGCTAAAAGATCTTGTTCAATTATATCCCAGCAGGAGCGGTAGAAGTAACCTTCGTATCCATCCACGCCAGGTGAACTGGCCTCATCTAATCCAAAGACTGCTTGCTTTAGTTCTGGGCCCATGATGGGACGCAGCAATGCCCTGTTGTCTTCGAGTGTAATCAAGCTCGGGATGTTAGCAAGCAGCCTTTCCTCGGCTCCAGCATCGTCATCAACTGGCTGTTGCCGTAAAAGGTGAGTGAAGAATAGGATGGCTTCTTCTTCTAATTCAGCAGGGGATGATATCCAATCACCTCTTCCATTTCTGACTTTATGAATCATCATTTTGGTCCTACGGTTTGCAATAGAGGAATGAAAGAGAGTTGAATTCTCATCTCCCTCTTTGAACCATCTCATCTTGGATTTCTGTTGTATATAGTCCGTGTGTTCCCTGAGGCGTGAGAATAGGTTGGATTTAGCCTTTTCCAGGTTGAGTCTGTCTTCTACTGCTCCAGTCGCTTTGTACAGCTGTTCTAGATTAGAGGCTTGGGCTTCCGCGTTCTTCAAATTTTTGAAAACATCCCCAAATTGGTTTTTATTCCAATCCTTAAGCCTAGACTTGAGTCTCCGGAGTTTGAGTGAGAAAGCTAACATGCCATAAGAGTCTGTAGGCTGAGACCAATTCTCCTTGATGATTTCAAAGATTTCCTTTCTTCTGAGCCACATCTTCTGGAATCGAAATAGGCTTGGCTTGGATGATGCTTCTTTTTGGCATTGGAACAAGATAGGGCAGTGGTCTGAAGAAGCTCTATTCAAGTGTTGAATGGAGTTTACCTGAATCGAGGAGATCCAATCTGTTGAAAAAAGCAAGCGGTCGAGTTTCTTGAAAACCGTTCCATTGGATCTCGCTCCTTGCCACGTGAACTCGTTCCCTACGGTTGGGAGCTCAATGAGATTGCATTCGGTTATGCAATTGTTGAAATCAGAGATCGCCCCCTGGTTAGGAGTGGAGTTTCCTTTGTATTCATTTATTGAGCGGATAACATTGAAGTCTCCTCCTATTAGCCATGGCATACCTTGAGAGGACCTGGAGAGTGTTTGCATTGTCGACCATAAACTCAAGCGGCCTTGTGTTGTGGAGGAGGCATAGACGACAGAAATCAAAATTGTGGTGGGAAGATGATGGTGGGTAACTTCTAGGGATAGAACTTGCTCGTGATCAGTTGAGGATAACACAGAGTATTCATTGGAGATAAGAATCCAAATTTTGTTGTTGGCTGAAGAGAGAGTTGTAGAGAGATTGAATTTATTTCTCAGTGCTTGGAGGACAGCAGTGTTTGCCATTGGTTCGAGAAGGGCAACTAATGATATTCTATGAGATTGTATTAAGAATTTAAGATGACGTTGGGAAGCTTTGTTGGCAATCCCGCGTACATTCCAGAAAAGCATATTGATCATTTAAAAGGGGGGGTGTTTGGGGTCACCAGATATCCTCGCAGAGCGCCGAAGGTTTGTTAGACAAAAGGTGACCCGCTTCGTTGGGCTGGAGTTGTGTCTGTGTTTTTTGGTGGTGGTAGTTTCATCATCAGATTGTGTCAAGCGAGGGGGTTTTTGTGTTGTCACTACATCTTCATATGCATAAGTGGAATCCCCTAAATGTCGATCATAATCCATTTCCTCATTACATTGATCAGTATCCTCAGTGAGCACATTGAAGTAAGATGGTGTTGTCACCAGTGGATCAGTAGACATATTGGGTAGTTCGACATATAGAGATGCAATAGTAGTAGTGATATTTTCAAATGGAGAAGTAGGATTGGTTTGTAGCGATGTGGTTACCTGGGATGATGTTGGGTCGGCTGGTATCCTGTTTGCTTTGGAATGGTTGTTGTGCCGAAGTTGTTGCTTGGAGTGTGCTATTGTTGCTTCTTCCGGTTTTTCTTTGGTAGCTTCGACTTGGGCAGAGTCCTCTGTAGCAGGGGGTTTGGATGTGTTGTTCCTTGAAATTATCTTGTCCACCTTGGCAATTGGTTCCGTCACTTTGTCCTTGGATCTGTCCATGAGTAAGTTGGTAGGTATTGGCATTACCTCAGAGGGTTTGTCTTTAGGCTTTGGCAAGTTGTCAGCTTGTTTTTCAACGGGGTCCTGGAGTGTGCCGGCTTTGTTTGAAGTTTGAAGCCCAGATGAGTTGGAGGGTTTGTCCAGATCCTAAGACGAGGGTTTAGGCTCGGCTGCGATGGTTCTCCTAGGTGCAGTAGTAGCAGACTTCAGTCCTTGTTTTCGACAGTTTGCTGCCCCATGACCAACTGTGTTACATTGACGGCAATATAGGGGGAGGTTTTCATACCGTACCTTTTGAAAAAAGATCTCGTCTCCTTCACCCAATCGAAGACGTGTTGGTAGATCTGTTAACAGATCGACTTCGATGCAGAGTTGGGCTACAGAGGGCCGAGTTTTCTTCTTTGTAGCTTCGTCCAGTTTGAGAGGTGTTCCAATCATTAGGGCTAGCCGGCGCAAGTAACATTCTTCAAACAGATGAATCGGGAGGTTTTCTAGTGAAACCCAAACGGGAACGAGGGATGATTCCTTATCTGGATGAAATGAGGGCATCCATTTTAGGATCCTCATCACGTATGAGTCCATGGTCCATATGGCTCTAATCCAACATCGCTGGTAGTCGTCTTCAAGGTCGAAGTTGATGAGGATGTGGCGAAAATCAATAGCTCCGATGGAGAAACTTCCTTTGAATCCTATTCTATCGAATTCTTTCTTTAAAGTGTCCATCTTCGGTCTTCCCTTAGCGAATTTACCGATTAGAGCTAATCGGAAGGGTTTTGCGAGCTGCTCACTTTCGGTCTTGGTGATGATGAAGGTGGGTTCGCCTTTGTAGATGGTGGGCATGGATGTCATGGTGAAATCCAAGGGTGTTGTTGTAAGGGTAGCGGGAGTAGAGGGGCCTCCAAGGAGGGCTTTTGCATAGGACGGTGCCACTATGGGCGGGGCCGTCTGCGGAGATGGTCTGCCGCCGGACATAGTTGCGGCGGCTATGGCTATTTTGGGAAAAGGGTAAAAAACCCTAGTTCAGAAAGGCATGTGAGTGAAAGTTGATATTTAAAATATATTCATAATCTATTATTAATGTCATTTTAAATGCAGCTAAATAAAACAATAAATATTACATTTTTATTCTATTTTTTTAATAATTACAATTTTATTTCTAATTTATTTCATTCTGCAAACTGAAGTTTCTATAAATACTTACTTTATTTTTCATTCTTTGCAACATGAAAGAAAGCAGAATAAGAAGGAAAACAACAACACAGATGATATCGACCTACCGCTAGGTTTATAAAACGTGATTATGAAATGAAATAAATCTGATTAAATTATATTCAATAGAATTATAGCTTACGTAAGTAATATTTAAAATAAAAACCAACAAAAAAAATGTTGTAATCAAAGAATGGGTAAACTTGATTTCTAGCCGGTCGCTCTCAGTTCAGGCTAAGCATATGCATCATTGGGCAGCACAAACGAAATAAGATAGCTTAAAAACCTATTTTTCTATTTTCTTACTTCCATCCGATATTAGTGATACATGATAATTTTTAAAATTCGATTTAATTGATCTAATTTTAAAAAATAATTATAAAATTTTTAGATTTATTAAAATTTCATCATCTTAATTTTAAGTCTTTTTCAAAGATGTATTTGGTGCCTCGATAGAGTTTTAATTGACATCGGCTAAATTCTAGAAGGGAAAAACAAGAAATAATTGTGCCTAGGTTTTTATTGCAGTAACATTAATCACATAATAAATCTTACGAATAAATTGACGTTGTACTTATCTGAACTCTTCCCTACTATATTTTGCTATCAATAGGCATGAAGTGTAGGGTTACACTTAACTTGGGTAGCACTAGCTACGAAATTCTTATGACAAACAGATAGTTTCTTGTTTTTTTCTTTTTGTTTTGCTCGATAAAAAAAAGAAAAGATAGATTTTTCATTGCATTGGGTATAATACAGAAAGGAGGGGAAACATACTTGAATAATGTTATGGCATCGGGATGCTTTTCAACCCAAAGGGACCCAAGAGGCAAGGCCTACACGGGAAACATTTTGAGGTGGTCCAAAGATGAATATATATCACATCGTTCAAGTAACATCTCAAACTCAATTATTGAGTTCACCGATGCAGAGATTAGGAGACAATGCATTTAACATAGCTCTAGTGAGCCCTCGATGAGTCTTCTCTCGTATATACCTAATTTATATAATTAGATTTAAACTTACATAGAAATTTATATAAAAAAAAAGTAGTGGATTTTACGAATTTGAAAGTGCAAAACACATAATTTATTAACCATATGGTATATGGCTAAAAACTTTCCCCTTGGAAAAAGGAAATCTGTCAAAGAGTGCCATGTAATGTTACTGAACAGTTGAGTTAAATTTAAAATGTTAGTTAATTAAAGTACTGAATCTATCAATCATTTCATTAATAAACTGTTGCGAAGTCTTTCTGGAATTTAGGCAGGATCAAACTCAAAACGTTGACTTTTCTTATATTTCCCAGCAAAAACAAATTAATATATATATAAAAAAAACTCAATAGATTCTTTTTCTTCTTTTTTTTTTTCTTCAATTGGACTAACGTTAGCATATTACTAGTTTAGTCTTTATGGGTCTATGGGTCTACTTTACGCTGGCCTTGTTTCCTTGTCACAGGGTTCGTTGCACCTATGGAAAGTCCATCAAAATGGAATAAATGCTATCAGGCTATCTTTTTTTTTTTTTTTTTTTATAAGAAGTAAGGTTATCAAAATCACGATTCTATGTAGAATCGCTAAGGGGTTCGTAGAATCGGAATGTAGAAACGGAATGTAAAAATGTAAGTTTCTACAACCTATGTAAACTAACTTTCAAATATTATAAATTTACTTATAATAGCTATTAAAAAATATAATAAATAATAGAAATAAGGAAATTGGGTATTTATTTTAGCCATAAATTGCAAATTTTCAATAAAATTCATAATATAGATAATCGAGCATAAGTTGTATAATATAGATATTTTATTTCTAAAATGATAAATCATGTATAAAACAAGTTTCACCTAGTTATATATACAAAACCTAAAAGATAATAGATAAAATTTAAAAATCAATTGTGACTTTAAGAAATTACTAATAAATAAAAATTGATAACGAAGATATACCATTATAAATGAGTCATATAAAGAAATGACAAATAATTACTAACCAAAAGTATATAATAAAGAAGATACTATAACAAGAAAAGCTTTCAAAATTATATATTACTAGGTAAATTTTTGCACTATTCGTGATTATTAATTCAAAATATATTTACTTAACAATATCTCACATTTACTTAACTATGAGAATGATATATTGAAAAGATAGAAATATAAATACATTTATACCTTTCCTATAAAATTAAAAATCTAAAAAATTCTTATAAAGTTAAAGTTATCTACCCTTTATTTTATTTACTATTACAAAAATATTAGTTAAAATAACAAAAGTTGCAGCAATCAAACACGAGTGCTTTAATAATAACATGATCACAAATAAAAATAAGAAGACTAACAGTCGATGAACATAAACACAAAGACTTCAATGCAACGTAACACATTGACAAGAGAGGAGTGATGATCGATGAATATGTTGAGGTATGACTTATACTCCCCTACGACAGGAAAGCACATGGGTCCCGCTCCACGCTGAGCGAGCGGGGGTCCGGGATGCTAGAGGGCTTTTAACAGTTAAGCTCATAGTTGTTTATTAAAAGTTCGGGCTTGAACTATGAATAGCTATTATTACATATTTGTTTATTCGGATTCGGATGGTTGAAATTTTACTTAGTTTTGCAATATTGTGGAATCGGTGGAAACGTAGTAAAATCACGATTTTGAATAATAAAATCGTTAAAATTGCGATTTTACTACTATTTAACCTCAAAAACATTTTTACATGCGAGTTGACTAGGAATGTGCTTACCAACTCGTAAAATCGTAGAAACGTGCGAGTTAACTCGCGATTTTGACAACCATGATAAGAAGTCCCTTAGTCGTTTATGGAGTCATGGCTTCAAAATATTCATCCCCATGAAAGAAGAATATATATATATATACATAAAACTCTAATCAACCAAAAAAGAAAAAAAAAAGCTTCAAGAGAGTCATGTTTTACATAATTTATGGTATAGTAAACATTATGATGAGTAAATATAAGGTAAACATTAAGGATGCACTTAACGGGTTAATCATAGAAGTTTAAGATGGGGAGCAATACTTGCATCAAACAAAAAATGAATCAAGAATAATCCATGTCATTGAAGTGTAAGATGCTCCGGAACGAAGGTGGCTTGAAGACGCTTGAGGAAACTTGAAAGCTGCCGGCGTAGGAAGCAAAGCCGTTAACCTAAGTGGCCAGCGTTGAAGAGAAAAAAAAAAAGCTGGCTAGAAGCAAACTAAAGTCGCTGGCTTTGGTGCCGGCTTAGGAGAAGAATGTTGGTCGATTTTAGACTATTTTTAGGTCGCCAGCCTTTGTTGTTTTTCCTTAGTTGCATTAGGGTTCATTAAGTCGTTTTTAGTGTTATTTGAGGAGACTATAAATAGTGACCAATGACGTCATTATAATGGACCTTTTTTTTTTTTTGGCAAATTGAAAGCAAAACACTTTTTTTAGTTCTTAAAGAACTTTGAACTTTTTGGAATTGTCCCGTGGCCTTCACCCCTTTACTTATCAATTAGATCTCCATCCCGATTGTGGCATATCCATAATACCAAGGTTCTTACTTCATTATAAGCAATGGGTTGTGGTTTCCCTTCATTCGTGATTGATCATAGGTTGTTAGATACAATTCAGGATTTTTGGTTTCGGCACAGATTGATGGAGTTCACATCACTTTTCCTAAAATTTAGGTTATTTTTAGGTTTTTCTAAAAAATCATCATATAACAACTTAGGTCATCTAGGTATTTTCTTAATAAAATTAATCTTATTAAATAACATAAATTCAGTGTTTTTCATTAAATAAAATTAATAAACAAACTAAAATTTTATAAAAGAAAAAGTGAACTACGAATGATTTGATCCTGGTTGGTGGGTATTTAGGCACATTTAGGGCAACTATAATAAACTAAAAACTTTAGGTTAGGAAAAATTAAATAAAATAATAAAATAAAAACTTTAGAAAAAGTAAACAAAACAAAAACTTTAGGTTATAAACATAAACATAATAAAAGCTTTAGAAATATTAGCATAATAAACTTTAGAGTTTAGGTTTTTTTTAGCATAAATTCATAATCTTATAAAAACATAAAAAATAAAAGAAAAATAATAAATAGCATAGTATAATATATAGTAGTAGATACATGAAAAATAAAGATGGAAATATAATGGCCTTTTAGTTAATATTCTTAAAAATTTTATATGATAACCGTTTAGGTTTTAATAAGTTAGCCTTGAAATCTAATATCTCTAGTTAATATTTTTCTAAAATATTTTTTAGGAGAATTCTTAGACTAGTAGCTAGTTAAGGTTAATTCACCCAATTAACCTTAACTTATTTTCTAACTTAGGTTGGTGGCAACTGTTTTAAAAATGATTTTTTCTTAATTTAGTCAAGTAATCTATATTAAGTAGATAGGATTTAGTATAGATTAAAATTAAGAGAAATGATTAAAAAATTAGACTTGGCAATGAGTATGAGGCGAAACTCAATTGCTTGATGAAATTTATGCCACCTGCTTTTAGAACTAATGAAAAGTTTAGGGCTCGTTGGTCTGTATTGGTACTAGAACCCATCTTACAACATGAAGTTGGTGCATTTCAACTAAACACTTACTCTGAAGCCGTAAATAAAGCTAAGCTTCTAGAACAGAGTCACAAGAGGACTAAAAAGATAAATACACTAGGGACTAGAATTGTATTAGGGAAGAGACCTATCTAGGGTGTTTTAATTCAAAAGAAGGGCAAGAGACTCCATACATTGCATACTAGACTTGTGGTAATTGCAATGCCCTCCTCTTAGGCTAAGACCTCATTAAAGGGTCAAGGTAATAGGTGTGTGAGATGTTATGGGCCACATGAGTTGAATGAATGCAAATGGTCATATGGTGCCTGTTTTTCATGTGGGAAAATAAGACATAGCAGCGAAACCTATCTAGAGAAATTGATACCCCTCACGTTCTGTTTCTCCTACCAACAAAGGCGTCACAGAATGTTGGATTGCCCAAACACTAGAGGGCAATATGCAATTAGTATAACCAGGGAGACATCAAGTTAGGAATAATGGTGCTAGACCTCAGCATGTAGGGCCAAGACAAAGGGCACCAACACGAGTGTTAGCACTATAGCGATAAGACATTCCAAATATAAAGACATTGGCAGGTGCACTTTTAGTACACTCTACTAAAGAGTATGTTCTATTTAATACCAATGCATCACATTCATGTGTGTTTGATGCGTTTAGAATTATGTACAATATATGTGCTAAGGTGTTAAATAATGTGTTGAGTTTGAGTACACCAATAGGTGTAGGTAGAGGATTAAATAAAGTCTATAGAAGGGTCAATATAGAAGTGTAGGGTAGAATACTAGTTAGACATCTCATAGTGTTAGAAATGGCAGACTTTGATGTAATACTAGGGATGGATTGGTTGATTAAACATCATGCAACTATTGATTTCCATGATATGACGATCTATTTCAATACATTGGAAGGAAAACAATTTAGTTTTTAGTTAGAAGCACATAGACTAACAAGGCTACCAACATATAAATTATGAGGCAAGAGTATGATGGTTTCAGTGATAGTTGAAGCTAAAGATGTGATGAAGATTGATCGAGTAAGGGTAGTGAAGGAGTTTACTGATGTATTTCCTAATGACCTATCGGGTTTACCCCTAACAAGGGAGATTGAATTTAGCATAGAAGTAGTACTTAGTATGGCTCCTATATCCAAGTCCTCGTATTGTATGGTACTTATAGAACTAAAAGAATTGAAGGATTAGAAACGAGAACTATTGGACAAGAAGTTCATTAGACCGAGTGCCTTACTTTAGGATATACTAGTATTGTTTATGAAGAAGAAAGATAATTGTATGTGCTTATGCATAGATTAATGAGAGCTAAATAAGGTTACTATTAAAAATAAGTACTCTCTCTCGAAGATTGATGACTTATTTCATAAGTTATAAGGGGCTCAAGTTTTCTTAAAAAATCGACTTAAGATCTGGATACCATCAACCGAGTGTCAAGGAGGAAGTTATTCAGAAGATTGCGCTCAAAACTAGATACATGCATTATGAGTTCTAAGTAATGCTATTTGGACTCACAAATGCACCGATAGCTTTTATAGACCTAATGAACCGAGTATTCAAGGAGTATTTAGACAATTTTGTCATTGTATTTATTGATGATATTGTAATATACTCCAAGAGTGAAGAGGACCATGAATAACATTTAAGGATGGTTTTGAGTAGACTATAGGCAGAGAAATTATATGCTAAATTTAGGAAGTGTGAATTCTGGCTTAAGTGGGTAACATTTTTTAGACATATGATCAGCTGTAGATCATGAGAAGATAAGGGTAATGAATGAATGGCCTAGACTAAAGATGGTAATAGAAATAAAAAGTTTCTTGGGGATAGCTAGATATTACAAAAGATTTGTTGAAGGATTTTCTAAGTTAGAAACCCCTCTAATCAAATTGACTTGAAAAGAGGTGAAGTTTATATGGGATCATAGATATGAAGTAAGCTTCATAACTCTGAAGGAGAAATTGATCTCTACACCGGTGTTTGCCTCACTTGTTAGTGATGAGGAATTCGTAGTGTATAGTGATGCGTTCGTGTAAGGGCTTAAGTGTGTATTAAGGCAGAATGAGATGGTGATAGCTTATGCATCTAGGTAATTGAAGTCTTATGAGAAGAACTACTTGACGCATGATTTGGAGTTAGCAACTGTTATTTTTGCACTCAAATTATGGAGGTACTATTTGTATGGGGATTAGTGTAAGATATTCATAGATCACAAAAGCCTTAAGCATCTCATTACCTAAAAAGAATTGAACATGAGACAAAGACATTGGTTAGAGCTAATAAAAGACCATGATATAGAGATTTAGTACCATCTTGGGAAGGCGAATGTGGTTGCTGATGCACTCAATAAGAAGAGGCAAGGTAATTTGGCGACTTTGATTGCAACTTAGAGGAAAATATTAGAAGATATGCAAAAATTATATCTGGAGATTGTGACTCAAGAGATCAGAGCTAGACTCACTAGCTCACGCATATAACTAGTGCTAATAGATAGAATAAAAGCTGCATAAGTTAGGGTACAAGAGATTAAGAAAAGAATAAAAGATGGGTGGGCTAGGGAGGGGGGGTGGGGGGTGGGGTGGAGTTGGGGTTGTGAATTGGTAATTAAAAAATTACTTTAAAAAAAAATCATATCCCCAATTAGTTACTTGTAAATTATGGCTTTAAATTATCTTTGCAATCACAATAGATATTTAAATGCACGAAAATAAGAGAGTAGAGAGTAAGAATAGTCTGCGCAATGATTTATCGGGGTTTTGCCTCAAAAGTACGTTCTCTCTTCCAGCTCTAAGTTAGGGTCTTGGTATTCTACACTAGTATGTTTCATTATATCTAATTACAAAATTCAATTTACAAATAGTGATGACAATTTAGTCTATTAGACTTCAAGCTATCACTTGGCTATCTCTAAACTCATAGCCTATTTGTAATCTAGCTCTCACAACAATTATCAAAACAATGAGGAATGAAGAAAATAAATCCTCACTAAGTTCGGTACAAAATGAAATGTAACAGAATATTTTCAAAAAGAATTCTAAGTTATTTTTTTCATGTTATGTTATTCTATATCTGTTTTAGAAGCTAAAGATATTTTTCTTCGGATCACACAATGGCTACAAACAGATAAGCTGAACATTGAATCTGTTTCAAATATTTTGTTGAAGATCATAAATCATCTTCAAATTCAAAAACTTGCACCATGTTGTTACCCAAGTGTTTAGATATTATCAACAATTGACTTCATATCACTTAAAAGTTGAAATGTATTTCGGTTGTTATCCTTTTTTTAATAATTTATGCTCCTCAAGCGCATTTTTGAATTTTGAAAAATATAAATCTTTGTCAAGCATACTTTGCCTTGTTAGGTTAGGATTAACTATATTTTTAATTTCTAAATTTATTATAATTTTAAATTCTTGAGATATATTAATTAACTATGTGGAACATTTTGAATGTATTACCCAAATACATTCAACTTTGGAACTAAGCCTTCAAGTTGATTAAATCTTCAAACATAAACTTAACTTGTAACATTCTGTTTGATTTTGTGGTTATATTAGTGCAGCAGGTTTACTCACTAAGTTAGTCTTTGAGTTACTTTCTGATTGAAAACTTGAGAGTCATATAGCAAGTCTACTTTATATATCAATCTTTGAGTTACCTTTTGATTAAAAACTTAAGAGTAAAAATTTTCTACTGAGAGATTGGATTACATGTGTATTATTTATCTGCATACTTAATAACATAGTTAGTAATCTCTTAGCCTTTTGTTATCATCAAAATTATTATCAAGTGAACTTAACATTCTTCCCCTTTTTTATGATAACAAAACCCTTTATAAACAAAAATATTTAAAACTTTTCATATTCCTTTTCCACACATTTCTTTTCTACACATATTATGTTTTTTGATTTCTTTTTCACAGCAAATTCCTTTTTTCACACATACACATTTTTGTCACAAATTTCTCCCCCTTCTTGTTATCAGTAGAAAAATAAGAAATTAAGAAAATAAATATAACAAATGAGAATAAATAACAAGATTGAAACAGAAAATTGATCAGAATCAAATCGATTTAGTTATAGGACCACTTACTCGAGCTAGAACCAAAGGACTATAGAATTTATCATTAAGAGTTTTACTTGATTAGATGGAACCTAAAGAAAACAATATAGTATCTTCATTCCTTTTACATAATTTTTTTTTTTACATTCAATCGGATGCATTTATCAGTGCTTCAAGATGCCAATTAAGCAAGTTAAAAAGAGGGAGGTTCAAGATTGAAGGTTGGTCATAAAGGCTAGCGGTATACTTCCAAAGGGTGCTGGTGTATCCATTTAGGCCGGGCGACTTTTTAGGTAGCTTATGGGTTATTTAGACCGGTTTTTCTTTTGTTTTTTTAGCCAATGTTTTTATCTTTAGAGACTACTATAAATACCCTTGGGATAAAAGTATATAGCAACTAATTGACATTTCATAATATACACGAGTGGAGCTATTCACTTATCCTTGAAAACTCTTATCAATCCATTGATTGTGGCGAGTGAAGGCATTAGGATTACTATGTGTTATATTAACAAAACTGTTCTAGGACCCTCCTCTACTAGTGTGTCATATCTGGTAAGGGATTGGGTGTGTTTTTGCGTAATGTTTGGTTATTCAATTTGGGTTGTTACAATTTGTCTTTGGAAGTTTTGTGTTTGTTTGATTTCTTCTTGTATTCGGCATATCATAATTTGGTATTAGAGCCATGGTTAAGAGTAAGGCTTGTAAACGTGGGTGCTAGATTGAGAATTGAAAATTAAGGTTTATGCTATGAGTCATACCATGGGTTGCCTGATTGTGACTTGAAATTAAGTTAATGCCGAGATTTGTGCCATGGATTGATTAATTATTGTGAATTGGAATTGAACAAAGGTTGAAATTAAGGTTTATACCATGGGTTGTGTTGTGATTGTGCTGTGGTTGCGTGATTATGGAATGAGATTAGGTTTGTATCGTGGGTTGCCTGATTGTGGATTGAAATTGATCGAGATTGAAATTAGAGTGTGTGTGTTATGGTTATGTGATTGTGATTTGGGAATTGAACGAAGGTCAACATTAAGGTTGTATTGCGATTTGCATGATTGAGGTTTAAGGTTTGGGAATTTTGTGTTGAGACTGCAATTCAGTAGAATGATAGTGTGAATGGAGGAATTGGGGATGAAGCTAATAGTCAGGTTAGAGGGGGAGGTCAGGGATGTCGTGCCACAAGTGGTAGGAGGAACTTGGAAGCGTAATTACAAGTTCTAGCCACTATTGTAGCTAATCTAGCTACACGAGTGGATTAGATAACACTTCCCCAATAGCCAGTGGAAAATTCGCAAGCACCCTCACTTTAGGTAACCATTAACGATGCTCTTAGGAAAGGAGCATTGGGAGGTAATAGGGGAAGACGATTTGGAGGAGATTATCATGCCTACTGAGAAGGAAGAGATGATAACTTTGAAGATGAATTCTATCATAACCATGAGTTTAGGCTACTTAGGAGCTTAAAGTATGTGAAATTATAGATACCTTCATTTGTTGGAGGAGGATCTGCTAAGGATTATCTTGATTAGGATGGTAAGGTAGAAGGACTTTTTGAATATTATAAGATTAATGACAATATCCGAGTAAGTCTGGTAGCAGTAGAGTTTACAGGGTATGCCGCCTTTTGGTAGAAGAACATTGTGGCTAGTAGGAGGAGAGAAGGTGATGTAGAGATTCGAACTTGGCAAGAGATGAAGCGGGTTATGAGGAAGAGATTTATTTTAGAACATTATAGACATGAGCTATTCATGCACCTCCAGACTTGAGGAAGGGGGCAAGACTATGGATGAGTATGTCTAAGAATTTGAGACATTGATGATTTGATTTGGAGCTATTGAGCCTCCTAACTAGACAATGGCACAGTTTATGTTAGGCCTAAAATATAAAATTGCTTGTATTGTGGAACTACTGCAATATGACACCCTTGATGAGGCCATCTAGTTGGCTTTGAAAGTTAAGAGATAAAGGCGTTCTAATCCTTACAGAATGATGAGTAACAGGTATGGATTCTCTAATAAGTTGTATGGCTTAGATAGTAAAAATGTTGATAAAGGGGGATATGGTAAGAATGCGGAAAAGAATGCAACTGTTACAAACATTAAAGGGGAGAAGGATTTTTTTGAGAAAGGGAAGGCAATTGTTGGGGTTGAAAAAAAGTAGATAATAGCTAGGTCATTAGGAGGAAAAACCTACCAAATCAAGTGCTTCAAGTGCTTGGGCTTTGGACATATGGCTGCTTGGTATCTAGACTAAAGGGTGATGACTGCTATGGAGGTGGAGAGTGAGGATGATGAGGAAGAGTTGGATGAGCCAAAAGATTTGTCAGTAGTGCTAGATGAGTATTATGAGGATTCAAATGTTGAGGTGCATAGAGACAGAGGGGATGTTCAATATTTGACCATTAATGTCTTGCGTAAGGTGATGACTACTTTTCCTACTAATAAAGAAGAATAGAGGGAGAACCTATTCCATATTTCTTGCAAGGTCCAAGGTAACCTCTATGCTTTTATTATTGATGGGGGCAGTTGCACCAATGTAGTAGCTACCTCATTTGTTAATAAGTTGAAACTAGCTACTACTCCATGCCCTAAACCATATAAGCTACATTGGTTGAGTGAACAAGGTAGTTTGCATGTTACTCAGAGGGCTAAAGTTCCATTTAGTATAGGGGAGAGATACCATGATGAGATTGTCTGTAATATTCATCCTATGTATGCATCACACATACTATTTAACAGACTATGGTTATTTGACAGGAGGGTATTGTATGATGAGTTTAGGAACACCTATGTGTTCTAGAAGTATGGCAAGCGACTCATCTTGAATCCTATGTCACTAACTGAAGTGCAAGAGGCATAGAGATAGATCAATAAAACCACTAAAAAGAAGTCCTTATTTGTAGGGAGGAAAGAACTGGAGGAGGCTATTCAGGGGGGGAAACTAGTATATCTATTACAGATGTGGTATATGTTGGAGGTTAATAAGCAAGAACAGTTATTGATTACATGAATGTATTCCTTGAGAAGTTGCGTAAGGGATTACCACTAATGAGAGGTATTGAACATATTATTGATCTGTAGCTTAGGTCAGTCTTACCAAATAAGCCCACATATCTCATGAATCTTGAAGAAGCTAAAGAGTTGAAGCAACAGGTAGATGAGTTAGTAGAACGGGGTTTTGTCAAAGAGAGTACTAGCCCATGTGCTATTCCTACACTTCTTATTCTAAAGAAGGATGGTATATAGCGTATGTACATTAACAATAGAGCTCAATAAAATTACCATCAAATACATATACCCCATTCTTAAACTTGATGATATGTTGGATGAATTGAATGGTACATAGGTGTTCTCTAAGGTTAACCTTGAGAGTGGATATCACCAAATTCGTTTGAGGGTAGGAGATGAATGGAAGACCACTTTTAAGACACGCCATATTTTGTATGAGTGGATGGTCATGCCGTTTGGGTTAACCAATGCCCTTAGCACATTCATGCGACTTATGAATATCTTAAAGGATGTTTTGGAAAAATTTGTAGTCATATATTTTGATGACATTCTGATTTTCAGCAAAGACTTGGAAAGTCATGTTGAGCATTTGCAAGCAGTTTTCTTAGCCTTGAGAGATCAAAAGTTGTATGGAAATCTCAAGAAGTGCTCATTATATCAATCAAAGGTAACATTTTCGGGCTTTATTGTGACTGGCTTTGGTGTAAGAGTTTATGAGGGGAAAATTAGGGCTATCGTGGAGTGGCCAATGCCACAATTAATAGTTGATATGTGGGGTTTCCATGGTCTGGCTTCTTTTTATAGGAGATTTGTTAGAAACTTCAACAACATTGTGAGTGCATTAACTGAATTAACTAAGAAGAATGTTCCTTTTATTTAGGGAGATTGGGGCTTAAAGGAGTTTTGAGGAGATTAAAGCAAGGTTGACTAGTGCTCTAGTTTTAGCATTGCCAGATTTTGACGAAACTTTTGAACTGGAGTGTGATGCATCAAGAGTGGGTATTGGTGTCGTGTTGATATAGGATAGGAGACCTATTGCCTATTTTAATGAGAAACTAAGTGGTGCACCTTTGAACTACTCAGCGTATGATAAGGAATTTTACTCCTTAGTGAATGCATTGATGATGTGGCAGCACTATCTCCTTTTTAAAGAGTTTATTATCTATACAAACCATAAATCCTTGAAGCACTTTAAGGGCCAACAACGCTTATCTAAATGTTAGGCAAAGTGGGTAAAATTTCTAGAGAGCTTTGCTTATGTGATTAAGTACAAATGTTGTAGCTAATGCGTTATCACGTAGGTATGTACTTATCACTTCTATTCAATCAAAGTTGCTTGGATTTGAATTGATGAAGGAATAATATGTTCATGATGATCATCTAAAATTGATTATTGAGCGGTGCTCTAGAGGTGATGTAATAGATGGTTATTATATGATAGATGGACAAGGAAGTTGTATATACCCTATGGGTTTGTAAGGGAAATGTTGGTGTAGAAGGCTCATGTTAGGGGATTATCAGGACACTTTGATGAGAAGAGGACCTTAGAATTGTTAAAGGAACATTTTTACTGGAGGGGTATGTTGAAAGATGTACACAAAGTTTTAGAGAGATATGGAGTTTATAAGGGGGTAAAAGGAAAGAAGGAAGCTTAGGGAGAATATATGCCTTTACCTTTACCCACATAGCCATGGATTGATATTAGTATTGTTTTGTCTTGGGTTTTCCCAATACATAAAGACTCAAAGACTCCATCATGGTGGTTGTAGACTAGTTTAGTAAAATGTCCCACTTCATAACTTGTCACAAAACTGATGATGCACTTTTTATTGCTAACCTTTTTGTGCAGGAAATTGTAAGATTATATGGTGTTCCCTATAGCGTAGTGTCTGATAGAGACACTAAGTTTCTTAGCTTTTTTCTGGAAGACACTTTGGAAGCAACTTGGTACTGAGTTCATGTATAGTACATCTTGTCACCTGCAGATAGACGGTCAGACAAAGGTTGTCAACCGTACTCTTAGTACCTTACTGAGAGCAACGGTTGGGAAGAATCTTACCAATTGGGACTTATGTCTCCTTGTTATTGAGTTTTCTTACAATAGGTTGACACATAGTTCAATTGGTAAGTCCCCCATTGAAGTCGCATATGGCTATAATCCTACACTTCCATTGGATTTGATAGCTAAATTGGCAGCAAAGGAAGAAAGCTTGAGTGGAGTGGAGTGGAGCATTTCCAGGAGATTCAAAAACTTCATCAGAAGGCAACTAAACATCTTAAGAAGACTTAAGAGCAACAAAGACTTTAGGGCGACAAACACAGGAAGGCTAAGATTTTCAATTAAGGTGACTTGGTTTGGATTCATCTCAGCAAGGGTCGGTTTCCTCACAAGAAATCATAGAAACTTTCACCTAGAGCAAATAGACCTTTCAAGATTTTAGAGTGTATCAACAACAATGCCTACAGGTTGGAATTACTAGGAGACTATGGTGTTTCTACTACCTTTAATGTTTCAGATCTATTACCCTACTTACCAGAAGATCTTCATGAAGACCCATTAGATTTGAGGGCAAATCTTTCATAAGCCCGAGAAGATGATAAGAATCAAATCAATTCAGTTATAGGACCACTTACTCGAGTTAGAACCAAAGCACTACAGAATTTATCATTGAAAGTTCTACTTGATCAGATGGAACCCAAAGAAAATCACATAGTATCTTCATTCCTTTTATATGATTTTTTTACATTCAATCAGATGCATTTATCAGTGCTTCAGTAGGACAATTAAGCAAGCTAAAAAGTAGGTCGTTCAAATTGAAGGTCGATCATAAAGGCTGATGGTGTACTTCTAAAGGCCGGCGGTGTGTCCATTTAGGCCAGCCAACTTTCTAGGTGGCTTATAGGTTATGAAGACCAGTTTTTCTTTTGTTCTTTTAGCCAATGTTTATATCTTTAGAGACTACTATAAATACCCTTGGGATAAAAACATATAGCAACTTATTAACATTTCATAATATACACAAGTGGAGTTATTCACTTATCCTTGAAAACTCTTATCAATCCATTGATTATGGCAAGTGAAGGCATAGGGATTGTTGTGTGTTATATCAACAAAATCGTGCTAGGACCTTCCTCTACTAGTGAATCATATCTAGTAAGGGATTGGGTATGTTTTTGTGTAGTGTTTGGTTATTCGATTTAGGTTGTTACAATTTGTCTTTGGAACTTTTGTGTTTGTTTGATTTCTTCTTGTGTTCAACATATAAAAAATATTAAAGTAGATTCTTCGTGAAGACAAATGTAGCAGTAAAACAAATAACAATATAGTCTGAATAGTATAAATAACAACTAATTTTTCTTTATTTTCTTAACAGACTTTCTAGCTTATCTTTTAAATCTTTTAGACTTTCTTAGAGTAGGAGAATTTTTAGGTTGTTTAGATTGGAATTTCTTGAAATCCAGAGTTTGATAAAGAATGATTTGTAGATTTTGTGCTGATTCATCTAGATTTTCTTGAGATAAGGCTTAGGCTTGTTGTGATGATGATTTAACATTTGAGGTAGCATGAGAAGTTGGTGTAGAGTTGTGATCCTATTCCACATTGGCTTATGAAGAAGCAGGACTTTATTTAAGAGAGGATGATTTAACCGGTTCAAGGGATGATAAATGAAGGATAAGTCTCAAGATGTTTTGACTTAGGTTTTTCAAAACCTCTCTATGCATTCAGTACTAGTTTTTGAAGGTCCTTCATTTCAGCAAACCTTTTCTCCATCAGATAAAAAAGGTCAGCATGGAGATTTGATCTTGAAGATTCTCCAAGTTATTTACTAGGAACACCTTTTAAGTTACTTTGTAGCTCATCATCTTTAGGAACCTCCTTTCTTTCATTGATTTCAAAATTTCCTCTAGTTCTAGCATTATGTTTCTTCTTCTTCTTCTTCTCCTTCATAACTTCCTTTCCTGCTTTCTTATGGGGCATATTTGTCTCCTTTATAGATTGTTCAGAAGTTTTTGAACTACTTTCTAAGTTTAATGAAAACTCCCGCTTAGAAATTGCCTTCACCTTCTTCAAATCAAATTTAACCCTATTAAATTTTGGATTTCTATACTATGCTCTATCTTTTGAAAATCAAAACTTTTCTTTCACCAAAATTTTCATGTGTTTCAAATTTATTTCACCGATCTTTTTTAGTCTAATTGGTGACTTATTCTTCTTAAGTAGACTAAGTTTCTTGAAACTGAACTTTTTTATCAAAAGATTGCCATAGGGTCTGTATCCTCTTAACTGCCACATGTGCTTCAATATTCTACTTGGTAAATCATTTTCAACTTCCTTTTAAATGCTAGGATCACTATTGCTTCTTCTTTAGAAATTGTTGTTTTACTTCCATTTTTTGGCAGTATGCAATCTGTAACAACTTTATGCTAAAGTCTCACAAGTAATTCAAATTCTATAGAGAATATATCTTTTTCTACTAAACTTCCTACTCCATCATTAATTTCCTTAAAAATCTCATTTTTAGTAAGATTAATTAGCTTTTTATCATCCTTTTCATCCTTTATATCAAAACATTCAATGAGATTTTTCTTAGTAATTTCATAAATTTTCTTGAAATCTTTGATTTTAAAACTAAATCTTTCAACATTTCCAAATTATCATAAAACTCTTACTAAATCTCCGTTTACACCATTAGTTTAATTACACATATTTTTACATCATATTCTATCCAACCAATGATCCCAATAAAATCTATTATCTCTAAAAAATTGAAATCCATAAAAGAACATTCCAGTAACCTGTTTGATGTTCTTTTCATTTTCTTTAGTTAAAAGCTATTGGATGTTAACTTGAAAGAGGATTTTCTCTTTTTTGTTCTTTTCTTCTTTTTCATTTTTGGTTCTTTCTCTTCAAAGTTAGTTTTAGTGTTAAGAGTTTGGTTCCGTGCCATCATTGCTAAATCTATTTCCAATGGACTCAGTTTCACTAGCTATTTACTCACTATCACTTTCCTCCTTGTCAAACATCTCCTTAACAAGGCTGTGCAATTTTTTTGATCTTATTTCCCTCCTTGTCTATTCACTCTTGTTTAAAGATACCATTTACTTAGAATCAGTTGATTCGTCTTTAATGGTGATGGTTTTTTTTTTTTTTGGACTTGACACCTTTAGACGTTATTCTAGAGGATTTTCTTAGAGCCATTTTAGGGTTTAGAATTTTGAAATTGACTAGTGTTTAAGTTTTCTTTTTCATAGTTCAATCATGACGAAGTCTAGAGTTTGATCAATTTTAAGTTATAGTTACTGAGAGAGAAGGGTTACTCTTTGAATTAGTTTTTTATTTGAAAGAATTGGGAAGAGTGCTTCAATGACTATGTAAATCTATTATTTTTCTTATTTTCCAAAATTAACATACATATATATATGTATATATATTTATCATTGTTCTTACAACCAGAAAAATATAAAATAAAATAAATATATTAAAAATAATTATACATACCAATTTCATTTCTCAAAAATTTGAATCTATTTTTATCTAAAGGTTTTGTAAAAATATTTGATTATTGATTTTCAATAGAAATGAATTCAATATAATATTTCCATTTTTAGCATGATCCCTAATAGAATGGTGTTTAATTTCTATATGTTTTGAACTTAAATGACGCATATAATTTTTTGTCAAATTTATAGTACTAATATTATTACATTTTATAGGAATATTTTTATAAATTAATCCATAATCTTGTAATTGCTATTTTATCTAAAGAATTAGTGCACAACAATTTCCAATTGAGATATATTCAACTTCTGTTGTTAATAGAGCAATTGAATTTTGTTTCTTAAAAGATCAAGAAATCAATTTATCTTCTAAGAATTGACAAGTACTAGAAGTTCTTTTCCTATCAACTTTGTATCCTACATAATCAGCATTTGAGTATCCAATCAATTTAAAACTTTGATTTTTAGGATATAGATTCCTCATTTTGCCGTGTATGTAATGTACTGGAAAATTCTTTTAACAGCTTTTAAATGTGATTCTATTAGATTAATTTGAAATCTTGCACAAATATAAATTGAAAATAAACTTCTATATAATTTTTCATTGATTTTCTTACCTTAAGAGTCAAGATCTAACCTGGTAGATGAACTCATTGGGATAGCTACATCCTTTGAATTTTCACATCCAAACTTTTTCAATATCTACTTAGTATACTTTTCTTGATGAATGAAAATTCTTTCTTTTGTTTGCTTAATTTGTAGTCCCCAAAAGAAGTTTAACTCGCCCACCATTGACATTTCAAATTTTGCTTCCATAAGCTTTGCAAACCTTACACAATATTTTTCATTAGTTGTTCCAATGATTATGTCATCTACATAAATTTGTATAACTAATATATCATTATCATAGTGTTTCAAGAATAAAGTTGTATCAGTCATACTTCTTTGATAACCACTAGAGATTAGATACTCAACATACACTTCTTCTTTGATATAACCATTTAATAAAGCACTTTTTACATCCATTTGGAACAACTTAAAATCTATAAAACAACCATAGGAAAACAAAAGTCATATAGCTTTAAGTTTAGCCAAAGGAGCATAAGTTTCATCATGGTCTATGACTTCTTCTTGTGAATATCCTTCAG
The DNA here is from genome assembly GCA_037954665.1 of Laguncularia racemosa. Lineage (NCBI taxonomy): Eukaryota > Viridiplantae > Streptophyta > Magnoliopsida > Myrtales > Combretaceae > Laguncularia > Laguncularia racemosa. The sequence continues at coordinate 4,352,673 of JBBMOL010000025.1, read as the reverse complement.
GTACAAGCCTAGCTCTATTTCCAAAAATCTTTTCATTTTCATCTAGTTTGTTTTTAAAAACCCATTTAGCACCTATTATTGATTTATTTTGTGGTTTAGGTACTAGATTCCAAACATCATTTCTTTAGAATTGACTTAATTCTTCCTGCATTGCAATGATCTAGTTACTATCATTTAATGCTTCATTAATATTATTTGGCTTAAATCAAGACAACAAAGCAAAAATGATTTTCAAGTTCTTCTAATTTAGATCTAGTTTTGATTCTTGAATCTACATTACCAATAATTAAATTAGAGGGATGAGATGATTATACTTCTAGGTTTTTAAACTTTCAGGATTACTTTCTGGATTACCTTTTAAACTACCTTTTGTATTACCTTTTGCTTTAGTTTCTAAGTTATTAGATTTTAAGATTTCATAAGATAATTCTTCCTTTTTATCTATATCAGATTTACTATTCTTATTTTCCTCGATTGGTATAAATACTTCATCATCATTAGAATCATCTTTTACTTCATCAAGAAATCATATATTGATGGATTCTTCAACCACTCTTGTAGTTTTATTAAAAACACGGTACCCTTTACTATTTTGTGAATATCCTAAAAAGATCACTTCATTTGATGATTCATCAATTTTTCCAAGATTATTTGCATTCTTTTTCACAAAACATGTACATCCAAACACATGAAAGGTATGAAACAGATGGATTTCTACCACAAAACAGTTTATATGAAGTTTTCATAGTACTAAGTCAAACATACACTCTATTCATTATATAGCAAGCGGTTGCTATAGCCTCTACCTAAAAGTATTCTACTACTCTACTTTCATTTAACATAGAAAGTGTCATTTCTTGTATAATTCTGTTTTTTTTTTTTTTCAACTACTCCATTTTATTAAGGTGTATAAAGTTATGAAAAATTATGATTTATTCCATGTTCTTCATATAATGCTACAAACAGAGCATTGTCAAACTCTTTGCTATAATCGGTCCTTAAAGAAACAATGAATATCCTTTCTCATTTTGTATTTTTTTAGCAAAACTTTTCAAACATATCAAAAGTATCAGACTTATGTTTTAATAAGAATACCTATGTGTATCTTAAAAAGTCATCAACAATCACAATTCTAAATTTATTTCCTCCTAGAGTTAAACATCTTGTAGGTCTAAACGGATCAAGATGTGAAATTCAAGTGGTCTTTTTATAGAAATTATATTTTTACTTTTATGTCTAACTGAAACCATTTTAGTCTTTAAATAGGTTATACATTTAATATCATGCTTTATGCTAATTTTAGGCAAACCAACAGCAAGATTCTTTTTTGAGAGTTTTTCTTATTGATTAAAATTCACATGTTCAAGGTTTTAATGCCAAATATGTATATTTTCACTCATGGTTAGAAAGAAACACTCATTATTCATATTAGGGGGGGGGTATAATCAGATATATGTTCCATTTCCTAAATCATTCAGACAATTTTACTCCTTCAGTATTATAAGCATAAAATTTACTCTTTTCAAAGATCATTTTATAACTTCTATCACATAATTGACTTACGCTTAAAAGATTATGTTTCAATCCTTTCATTAAAGAAACATTTTCAATTGAATATGGAGAATGACCAATTGTACCTATTTCTATAATTTTACCTTTGTTGTTATATCCAAATCTTACATATCCTTTTTCTTTCCAAATGATGCTAGTGAACAAGGATGCATCTCCTATCATATGGCCTGAGCACCTACTATCAAGATACTAGGTGCCTTTTATTTTAGTTCCTTGTCCTTGTAGTCATATAAAAAAGTGATCAAACCCTCTTAGGAACCTGAATTAGCTTGGGTCCTTGATAAGTCAAGCTCATCTTTTCTTGTTTCTTAACTTGATGTGTACTAAGCTTGTTTCTTTTATAAAAACAATACTTTTCTATGTGTCCTATTTTATTGCAAAAGAAACACGCATAAGAAGATGTATTATACATTTGATTTACTTGATAGAGATAGTTTTGTCTTCGATACCGTTTATCACATCCATACCTATAGTCTCTAAGGTATTCTCTGAGTGAATACTTATGCTATTGAGGATACCTTCTGAAGTATCCTCTACTACTATTGTTCAATTTCTTTTTAACAGGTTCTTTATTTTTAATTAGTTGAACATTCACAAATTCACTTCCTTTAATGAACATAGTCTTTTTCATATCATTAGATGAGCTACTATGTTCAAATCCAAGTCCATGTTTAACACTCGTAGGTCTTTCACTACTTATGATCATGTTTAATTTTTTGCCACTTTCATTAAATTTACTGAAGGTATTTTTTTATTGTTTGTGATAGATCTTTGATTCTAACTTTTATGTCTTTAATTTCATCACTTAAAACACCATTTACTTTTCTTAACACATTAGAACTATCATGCATTTTTCCCCTATCATTCTTAAGGATATCATTTTTGTCTACAAGCTATTTATTTGTTTGCCTTAACACATCTTTTTCATTTTTCAAAGCCTTATTTTTTTTATTCTAGTTTTGATATCTTTACATCTACCCTTTTTAAAGCTTTTAACAACTTTTTCACCTCAGCATACATTCCATTATTTGATATATCAGCTTCATATTCGAGATTTACCTCAGATGTAGCCATTAAACATAGATTGGTTTCTTCCTCATCTTACGGTTTCTAAGTCAGCTAAGTTGCCATAATTGCTTAGCTTTTCTTCTTGAATTTTTCCATTTCTTTATAAGAACTAAGCACTCATATTTGATATGTCTAGATTTCTTACATTCATAACATGTGATTTCTCTCTTCTTTTTCTTCTCTTCTTTCTCCTTAAGGTTCTTTCTTATATTAGATTTATTATATTTGCTAAAGCTTTTAAATTTCTTACCTTTCCTTTTCATCGGCCTATTGAATCTTTTTGTAAGCATACTTATGTCATCATCATTGTTGTCCTCATCAAAATTGGATTCTTCAGCAACCATTTTCTTTGCTTTGAATGCGATCACTTTTGTGTTATTGTTGGATTCTTCAATTATGTTCAAATGGGACTCATATGCCATCAACTTCTCCCTTAATTGATTAAGTGAGAGCTTGTTCAGATCTTGTGCTTCTTCTGTAGTAGTCTTCTTGGCATCCCATGATTTTGGTAAAATCCATAATACTTTCTTAAAAAAATTATGATCTTCTATTTTCTTTCCAAGAGAGTTTAGTTCATTAGTTATAGCAGTAAAATGATTAAAAGCATATGTAATTTTCTTATCAAATTTAATTTTAAACAATTCATATCTTTACAATAAAGCATTAATTTTTATTTCCTTAATTGTATTAGTTCCTTCATATGTTTTAGACAGTGTATCCTATATTTCTTTAGTTGTGTCTCATGAACAAATTAAGTAAAACTCAAATGGTGCTATAGTAGTGAGAAGTATATTATTAGCCATATTATTTTGCTTGATGAGCTTCAATTCAGCCATTGCGAACTCAGCATCATTAGTTCTTATCACTTGATTGTGCCCAAATGTCGATCACCTACCATGAAGTATAGTCATTAGCCTCAATATAAGTAGACATGCGCATTTTCTAGTATAAATAATTCATGCCATCAAAGTATGGAGCTCGATTGATTACAATGTTATTCTTAGTCATGATAAAATGGTTCACTCAATTTGACAAAAGATACCTGCTTTGATACCAATTGTTGGCTCTGAAAAGTTACTAAAGAAAGAGGGGGGGGGGGGGGGGGGGGGGGGGGGGGGGGGGGGGGGGGGGGGGGGGGGGGGGGGGGGGGGGGGGGTGTGGGGGTGGTTTAATTGGTAATTAAATAATTACTTTAAAACAAAAATCACGTCCTTAATTAGTTACTTTCAAATTATGGCTTTAAATTATCTTTGTAATCACAATAGATATTTAAATGCAAGAAAATAAGAGAGTAGAATAAGAATAGTCCTCATAGTGATTTATAGAGGTTTTGCCTTGAGCGTATGTCCTCTCTTCTAGCTCAAAGCTAGGGTCCTAGTATTCCACACCGGTATGTGCCACTATATCCAATCGTAAAATTTGATTTAGAAATAGTGATCACAATTCACTTTGTCAGACTTCAAGCTATCACTTGGCTATCTTTGAACTTAAAGCTTATTTGTAATCTAGCTCTCACAACAATTATCAAAACAATGAGGAATGAAGAAAATAAAATCCTTAGTAAGTTTGATACAAAATGAAATGTAATAGAATATTTTCATAGAGAATTTTGAGCTATTTTCTTTTGTGTTTTGTTGTTCTATATTTATTTTGGATGTTGAAGACATTTTTCTTTTGATCACACAATGGCTACAAATTGATAAGTCGGATGTTGAATCTATTCCAAATATTTTGCTGAAGATCATAACACATCTTTAAATTCAAAAACCTAGTGCTTAGATAATATCAATAGTTGACTTCATATCCCTTAAAAGTAGAAATGTATCTCGATTGTTATCTTTTTTGAATAATTTTTGCTCCTCAAGCATAGTTTTGAATTTTGAAAAATATAAATCTTCGTCAAGCATACTTTGCCTCATCAGGTTAGGATCAATTATAATTTTAATTTCTAAACTTATTAAAATTTTAAGTCCCCAGGATATATCAACCAACTATGTGGAACATTTTGAATGTATTACCTAAATACATTCAACTTTGGAGTTGAGACTTCAAGTTGATTAAATCTTCAAGCATAAACTCATCCTATAACATGTTGCTGGTTCGTACAATTACATTAGTGCAGCAGGTCTACTCTCTGAGTTAGTCTCTCAGGTATCTTCTAATTGAAATCTTGAGAGTCATATAGCAAGTTTACTTTCTAAATCAGTTTTTAAGTTACGTTTGATTGAAAACTTGAGAGTAAAACATTTCTATTGAGAGATTGAATTATATGTGTATTATTTATTCGCACACTTAATAACATAGTTAGTAATCTCTTAGCTTTTTGTTATCATCAAAACTATTATCAAAAGAATTTAATAGTATGGTCACATATTGTGTTACTAAGTAGAGATGAAATAAAGAATGAAATACTAAAGGAAGCACATTATTCTGGGTACTCTATTCACCATCAAAGTACCAAAATGTGTAAAGATTTGAAGTATCATTATTAATAGAGAAACATTAAATAGAAATTGTAGATTATGTATCAAAGTGCTTGGCATACCAATAAATAAAGATAGAACATTAGAGACCTGCTAACATGTTACAACCTCTACCAATACTAGAGTGGAAATGGGAAATATGTGATCATGGACTTTGTCACAACACTGCCTAGATCTATGACTAAGTTGGGCACTATATAGGTGATTGTAGACCGACTCACAGAATTTGCTCATTTTATAGCTATAGGCACTCAATATAAGCTTAGGAAGTTGGCTCAAATATATATTAAAGAAATTGTGAGGTTGTATGGAGTACTGGTCTCAATAGTATTAGATAAGGATACTAGATTTGTGGAGAGATTTTGAGACAATTTGCATAGGGTGTTGGGAACCAAGCTACAATTCAACACAACTTTTCACCCATAGACGGATAGTTAATCAGAGCGAACTATTTAAATATTGGAGGACATGTTGAGGGTGTATGCATTAGATCATGGTGGAAATTGGGATAAGCACCTTCCCTTAGTAAGTTTGCCTATAACAATAGCTATCAAGCTACCATCCAAATGGCACTATATGAAGAATTATATGCAAGAAAGTGTTAGTTGCCATTACATTGGGATGAGGTGGGTAAGAAACAAGTATTGGGACATTATCTAGTATAAGATGTAGTGGATAAAGTCAATTTGATTAGGTAGAGGATGCAATCAACTCAAATTTGTTAGAAGTCCTATGTAGATATGAGAAGATGCTCATTGGAGTTTCAAGTGGGAGACCATGTATTGCTGAAAGTCTCACCTATAAAGGGAGTGGAAAGATTTTGACTAAGAGAAAAATTGAACCCTAGATATGTGGGACTGTTTGAAGTCTTGGAAAGAATTAAGCCGGTGGCATCCAGACTGATGTTACCACCAAATTTGGTTTAGGTACATGATGTAATCCACATCTTTATGCTAAGGAAGTATGTATCTAATCTAGACCAAATCACTATACTAGAATCTCTATAGGTATAGCCAAACCTCACCACAGTGGATAAGCTTGTCAAGATTGTGGATACTAAGGAACATATTCTAAGAAGATGGGTTATCAAATATGTTAAGGTGCAATGGAGCAACCTAATAGAGAGAGAGGCAACTTGGGAGTTGAAAGAAGAAATGAAAAAGAGATTTCCTGAACTCTTTCACGATTTAGGTAATTTTCAAGGACAAAAATTTTTGTAAGGGAGAGAGAATGTAAATACACAAGTATTTATATATATAAATATATATATGTAATTAATATTAGTAAAATTCAACTAAGGTTAATGTAGTAAATAACCTAAAGAAAATGGGGGCAATTATGTAATTTGACAAGGAGATATAAATAGGCTAATATACTACCTATTAACCCTTTTTCCCTCATTTGCACCATCTATAACCTTAAGAGAAAAAGAAGACAACCACATTTGCAATTTACCTATTAGATCAAAGTAAGTAAACCAATCAATACCAATTGATCATTGCTCATGTATGTATAACATGAATTAGTAATTAACCCTTTATAGTTCCTTGCAGAACAAATTGTGAGATGAAAGGCTTAGGACAAAAATTCAAGCATTAGATCAATTCGAATTGGTAAGTCATTAGACTAACCCTAATTGGTTTTTTTTTTTTTTTTGTGAAAAATAATGCACAATTAGGTCTATAAGTGTTGGATTTGGTTTAAGGATAGAATGATTTGGAATTTTTGTAAATTAGAAAAGGAATTTAAGATAGATAGTGACCTACATGGCTAGGTACATGCTCGTGTATCTACCCATGTTGAAATGTGAAAGTTTATAAAAGGGTACACGGTCACCTGACATGCCCGTGTACTTGAGCATATCAAATTGCAAAAGTTTATAGAAAGGCATATGGCCATTGTACATGACTGTATACCTAACTATGCTGAGTACATGACCAAATACTTGAACGTGTACATGGGCATGATAGAAAACCAAAAACAGACAAAAAGGTACATGACCTCTAGCACGATCGTGTTCTACCCTATGTTCCTTTACACAACCTCCTACATGGTTGTATTGATTCATAATACTTCCCATTTCATTTTACTTCATTCACTTGCAATCCTAAGGGTACATAATTGTGAATGTGTATAGGTTTGGAGGATTTGTGAGACTGTAAGTATGAGGAGATTAGTTGTTGGATATTAAGGTACGTGTATACCATATTTGTTGCTTGTGATTGTTTAGTTAAAGTTGTGTGTATATTAAATGGGAATGTAAATGAATATGATTGATTGTGCATGTGATTGTTTTTTACTGGTTTCGAGAAACCGAGTGAGAGTTAGTGTTCTCGAGATAGCATCCCGATGATCGGTATGTGACATTGTTTTTAGTAGAGTCATATATTGAAATGGTTTAGGTTGATTTAGGATATCTGGGATAGAATGACTCATGTTTTGAATATGGAAGGCAGTTGTGCAAGTTGTGAAAGGACTCATGAACTCATGGACAATGGGGAGTACCTACTGTCCTATATGTATTATTATTATGTATGGAATAGATTCATGGACAAAGAAGAATACCCTTTGTTGTATAGATATTTATATACATGTGTTTGTGGAAGGATTGCATGATGTTTAGAATTATGAGATTGTGTGTTAGTTTAAGTGATTGTGAAAGAAAATAAATTGTGTATGAATAATATGTTGCATTATGTATGTGATGATGCTTTTGGCATGACATGTGTATGTGTGTGTAGGTATGCATTGTATTGAGCATTAGCTCACCTCTTGTGGGACCCATTTTTAGTTGCAGCTACCGTAAGAGAAGTGGTAGGATATGATGAGACCATTGTACAGATGAATCAAAATACTGAGGAGAACTTAGAATATATCTATTATGATGAGTAATATTTCGATGAGGAGAAAGGATAAATATTGGATATTCTTGTTAAGTTGATTTTATACTGTTATTGTATTTAAGTTATTAAACTCTTCCGTCGTGATAACTTGAGAAGATTGATTTTGATGTATTTTTGAGGATAGATATTCTTTTTGACCTCTTGTATGTGGAGAATGATTTTTATTATTCATTATAAATATCTAAATGTAAATGTTGGAGACTAATAGTGTCTTAGTCTTTGTATGTCTTCACTTAGTAAGGACCTGTGGTAGACTGTACTCATTTTGGGTTCTAGGGTGTTACATCATCAAAGTTGTTCATTAATAAATTTGCTCAACATGTGAATTAAATTCTCTTTGGAACATGTGCTATTATTAAATTATGCACTCTATTACTTCTAATTGTCAATTCTATCAATACAGCTTAATTGCTGGTGATTTTCATAAATGTTAGAGCTATTGTTTCTTTTCTTAATTCTCCACTAAAATGCAATAGAACATGGGCCGTTGAGTTTGCTTCATTTGGTCAAGTGATGTGCCTAAAATGGATTTAAGCACAATCAAATGGAATAAAAATTCAACCCTAAAAGCAATCCTTAATTCCGGTTCAACAATTGGAGACTTGTGTGAATTCTAAAAGATATAAATGGATTCGGAATCAATAAACAATGAACTAATTCAATTACAAAGAATCAAATCCTCAATATACACTAATCAAGCTTGAATCATCATGTGAATTTCAAGATTGAGCAGCAAATAAAAACCATGATTCTCTTCTTTAGAAATAAGCATTCCATGTGGACAATGATAGGTAAGTGTTGATGAATAACACTATGAAAAGTAATCCAACAAACTCAATATATCTCGCAATGATTATGATGCAAATCTGACCAACAATTATCTCAATTCAACCCTAGATATTACACACTAGAGAAGAAAAGAAATCACAACAAAATGAAATTGATTTTACTCACAATTTCAAGTGTTGCACTCGCCACAATTTTAACTCTTGGGATTGAAATTGATAAGAGTCTAATGACAATTAGGAAGAACCCTAATCCTTACGAAAAGTGTATGTTCAAATTTGAAAAATGGACTCCTTAAACCCTACTTTAAGAAAGTATTTATACGTGCTCCCTTTAAGGTTAGAAAATGCACAAAATTACAACTATACCACTTTTAGGATAGCCAGTCCTAAAACTCAATTACAACCAAATAAAAGTGTCCCAAAATGATTACAACATAAATAGTCCAAGTAAATAACAAATATATAAAAATTAGTCTTCAAGATGTCAGCTCTTCCATTGGATTCGTTGGCCCAACTCATCACCGGTTTAGGACAGTCCATGGATAACCCACAAGCTGAGTTTTAGTGAGTTTGTCTATCACCTTGTAAAGCTTAATAAGTGTGCCTGTTAGAATATATAATACATGAATAAGAGAAAAAAGGTTAGTAAATGAATAATTCCAGAGTCGATTTGCTCAAAATGGGCCCTCATTACCAAGATTCGAAATCCTTTAATTCTTACCCTAATGATAGGTCTTGTTGGATTTTGATTCCTATCATCAAGGCTAAGTAAAATTGGGCAAGTCAATAATAGGCTGTTAAATCTCAACCTTAGTCAATCCTCAAATCTCTCCATTGATAAATGATAGCTTATTCACTTCAACTTGGTAAAATGGTTGAACTTTATGACATGTAGCTTTCTGGAAATGAGATACTCCAATTAAGATCAAATGAATAATTGCCATATAATCTTTGGCTTGTTATGAGAGCATAAAATTCACATAATACACTAGCACATAGATACACATGTGAACCCATACAAGTATTTAATCCTTATTTTGATCCTTTTTCTAATTGTTAAAATAATTAATCTAAGGACATGTATTTTATACCTTTGTTTATGTAAAATTCATGAGAAAAGTGTGAATACATGCGTGAATGTATGATTGAATTGGGAATTTTTACAAATTTATGAAAGCTTCTAGGAGAGGAGCAATTATCTTTTTTTTTTTTTTTTTCTATCATCTTTAGGTTGCTTCATCTTGAGGGGAATGGAAAATATATGTATCCATTTGCCACATTAGTATCTTGTGATTATTAATTGATTGCAATTAGAGGTTTGATGGTTGTTAAGTTTCAATTAAAGTTGGCTCACGATGTACAAAAATTTAGATTATTTAATGAAGGAACCTGATGTATTCCTCTACATATTTCTATCATTTTAGTTTAAGAAATTATAATAGAGGAACTTTTTTCCTTCATCAATAGCAAATTATAGTTTTTTTTTTTTTTACTTGTTATTTTATAATAGAGTTACAAGAGACCTTGAAACCTTAACGCTATAAATGAAACAACTTAGGCAACATGAAAAATGTAGAATGGGAAACTACTAAAAGGGCCATGTGAGGCCCCTATCCATTAGCTAAGCTCTATTAGTTGATTGCCTAAGTCAATGATCGACTAATAGATAGCCTAGTCATTCAACTAACCAAGGTTAATTATTGAGTAGCTTGACTACCAATGCCTGTTTTGCATCTCGATTTCATCTTTATGCTCATTTTTCAACTATTTGTGCCCCTAAAATCTTCATCTTATGTAAATTCAAGCTATAAACTCAATACATCCATATTCTAAATAAATAGAAAATTAATCCCATTGTTGTTTGAGCTATAAATGGCTCATTTTTTGTAAATATTTCTCCCTTATAAAGCCTAAAAGGAGGTTTGGACACATTTGACTTGCTAAATTCATGACTTGGTAAAGTTAATGGTTTTCTCCATTTTCCTTAAAACCTTTTACCTTGGAATAGAGTTAACAAATGTATACATATTGAATCAAACAAAGCTAAAAATACATAAAACTTAGACAATCATTCAACTTAGACCTTTTTCTATAACTTTGTTTGTTTATTTGTCTCTTTTCCATTTGTCATATTGGTTATTGTGATTTCATTTGATATCACATCAAAGTTATACGGTATGTTTGTCAACCATGAAATTAAGAAAGCTTTAAAAATGAAAGGAAAATACTATAAATTTTATGTCGATATTTAAAATGAAAGTGGAAAGAGGTGGAAATCAATGGAATATTTTACTTTTAATCACATTTAGTTTCTCATCACTTTTGAAGAGATAATAGTCAAAATGACTTAAAAATTGTCAAAATACCCATAAAAGCAAATATTTCAGTTCTCTCCATTCCTATTTTCATTTCAAGCAAACAATATGAAAAGGAAACATTCCATCCCATTTCCTCCATTTCCATCCTATGAATCCAAACAAGAAACAAAAATTATATTTCATTGCCTTTCCATTCCTTTCTTTTCCTTTCCATCTATTTTTACTCTTCTTAGGAATTGTCAAACATAGTGATATACGAAATCACTTCAAGACGACACAATATTGAGCTTAACGCTTAAGCTTGATTTGAAGTCAAAGCTCAAACTCAAGCTCCATCATATTTAGAATTTAGAGTTTGACATTGGCTTGAAGTGATACTCATAAGTTTAAGATTGATTCAATTAATCTCATTTTATATTTAAAAATAAACCTTTTCTAGTTCAAAGAACATTCATACATAAACTTAACTCTAAACTCGACTTATACTAAACTTGATTAGGCTTGTGAACTCTTTAAATCAAATATCATGAAACTTGAGTTTAAGTGGATAAACCATTCGAGTAAATTGATTTGAGCTTAATATGAATTATTGGATCAAATATGAGTAGCTTGTGGGTAGATTCGCCTTTTATTACCCCTAATTGTGTTCATTCGATAGTTTTAAAGTACATAAGAAACAACTTGAGAAAAAGTAGGGTTTCCCACTAGATTTGGATTATGATTTTGACCCGTTTACGGTCATAAATCCAAAAAAGATCCCCTCTTAAAGTTGGACATTTATATTTTCTATAGAGATGATGAAGAAAAAAAGGAAAATAAAGCAAAAATACGTTATCCACTATGGTAACCTTGGACGGTTTTTACCAAGGGGAGCATAGACGAGAATCGGTTTAATAATCTATATAGAACTAGGAAAAATTGCATATGCAATTTGCCATTTCAATTTAATTGTGTCTTCATTTGATTAATTTGCTTCATGGCCCTTGTTTCTGTAAAATGCTAAGACAAAATAATTCCTTAGATTCTCAGACTTGTAATGTTCTAACAAAATAAGCACATGACAATACGAGTTTAGGTATATAAGCAATTGAAGAACCTCCATGAAAGCTTCCCCGACCACTCCAATCTTTACTAACCTAATTATCGTAAGACAATTTTCATTATATTTATTTATTTTTTTTTTTTTCAAACCGAGGGTGCAAACTTATGAGGAACATCATTTTGGGAGACCTTGGAAGCCCTTTTTTAATGCCGCCTAAGCCTACCAAATCCAATATAAAACCCATTATAGAAGCTCAACCACCTCTCATTAACTCACCGGCCTCGGCGGATGACCCGAAACATGTGGTGGTTGTGATGGATGGGATGAAGGGTTTCACCATAGAGACGCTGGAGTGGACGCTGCAAAATGTAATTACGGTTGGCTGCACCGTCACCCTTCTTGGAGTCGTGCCGTGGCTAAATATTCCTTGTGAGTATTCTACAACTTGAGTTGCTACTCCATCAATGTAAACTGCAGAAATATTCTTTATTATCTTAGAAAGATGCTTGGGCTGAATTGAGTTCCTTGCCGCAGATGAGCATTTCTTAAAGCCTACGGATAAGGGCAAATAATTACATAGACATACGGGGCAAAATTACAATGAAGCTTTCAAGTTCAATAAGATACACGTTTTGACATCTCGTGTACTAAGAATGTACAATTGTACCTGAGGTTTAACTAGGGAATAAACAATGCAATAGGCAGTATATTGGAAACAAGTGCACCAACAAAAATAAAAAGAAAAAAAAGCATGTACTCCAGTGAAAATAACATATTTATAACAGGAGATTAGGCATGCTTAACATGCATTACATGTTATAAGTAAATTTCATGTTCAGTATGCTCCATTTGAAAATATACCGGTCTCTCTACTGTGATTATTCTAAATAAATATTGGGATGAGACCAAAATTTAAAAGAAAAATAAAGAGTTGCTTTTTTTTTTTTTCAAATTGGAGTTTTGGAGTTCTGGAGGTCTTTAATAACATTGTTAATTTATATTTTGTTTATTATAGCCTTATACATTGTGTAATTCAAGTTGTCTTACTGGAAGTTTTAGGGTTACCTATGCATTTATTCTTTCTACTTTTGTTCACAAGAACTATCTTTGAATTATAACAGACATAGATGTGCCAAAAAAACTGCATAAATAAATGAACAAATATATGATATCTTTGTAGTATCTTCAAAAATGTGGCTGGATGTCTGGGATGTCGAATTTGAAGATTTGCCCACTCTGCAAGAGAAATGCGAAGGCAAGACTAGTGACGTGAAATATTTGAAGCTGCAAGCAGTCATGGACCTATGCAAGAAATATGGGGTAATTGATGAGCTTAAAGCACTATGGCTTATTGCTTAATATTTTGAGAACTATATAATATAACATATGTTGATTTGTAATAAACAACTAAGTTACTAATATATCGCTTTTTATACTCATTAAGCAGTATGTTGCTTTATCTAAGTTTTGTCTCTCATGAAGGCTAGAATTATTATCAATGACACCTAATTTATATAGGTGGCGTTACAAAAGGAAGTAGCCATGGGTTACCCCACGAAGCTTCTTGTTGTTGAGAAAACCACAAGCCTCCATGCAACGTGGGTCGTTTTTGATAGGTATGGATATGCTTTTATGCCAACCATATAACTTTCTAAAGAAAGGAACTTGGATTTACTACATTACGAGAAAACATTAATAAAACTATCGGGCCGTGATAATTTTCCTTCCTTTAATATTTTTAACAGAAAAGTTGCATCATAATTAAGGCCTTTTTCATTTTAAGGTTAGTTTTGCGTTTATTTACATGCTCTTTAAAATTTTTCTTTTTTAAATAGTACATTTTCATTATCCATGTCATTTGATTATTAATAATTTTTTTATTTTTAATTTTATATTTAAGAGACATATCTTTTATGTAGCAAATGTAAAAGTTATAACAATTACATGATTTAATAGTGTTATATCTCCTCTAAATGATATGTTATTTGATGTAAAAATATATAAAAATCATTGATAATTATATAAAATTAATGTTTTTAATTTTAATTTTTTTTTCCTGGTGATCAACCAATGTCTTAAATTGAATGATAGTACTTGCACCATATTTGCCACTACTTTTATAGATCAACTTCTCTTTCAAAGCTTGGATTCTAATCTTGGAGGCCACCGGTCTTAAATTGAACGATAGTATTTATACCATATTTGCCATTGCTTTCATAGATCAATTTCTCTTTCGAAGCTTGGGTTTTTATCTTGCAGCCCACTATGGAAAAGTTAGAATAAAGTTAGTACAACAGTATAAATATTAATTTTTTAGTGAGATAAATTAAGTTTAATTCTCTCTCTTTTTAGTAATTATAAAAAAAGTTTACGAAAAAAAGAAAAAGAAAAAGAAAAACACACACACATACATACATCTAAAATAGTTAATTAGTTTACATATATTACTAATATGTTAATTATAATAATCTTTTAAATAAATATACTAATTTTATAAATGTATATACTTTAAATTAAAACCTACACATAGCATGATATATTCGATTTTATTAGTTAAAAGCGGTTGAATTTTCAAATTTATAAATTTGCATCAATTTGAACTTGTGAAATTCATATATCTTATCATCTAGGGATACTATACCGTAGTGAAGCAACCCTTCGCAAAAACGCAGAATTTACTATAGAACTTTAGAGTTTGAACGCTATTCCACCCTCTTTCTTTTTCTCTAAATGGTGGGTCCATGTAACATATATAGATAGAAGACCCTTATCGAATAGTTCTTTAAAAGTAGATCTTACTTCATAATTGTGAAAATTTACATTAGAACACTGAAAGGAAATATTAGGCAAGACACAAATCACTGCGACATAAAATTTCCCTTTTTTTTTCCTATCTAACACAAAGAGATGTGTGTGGTAGCAGAATCCTGTATATGGATCCCATTTCTTATATAAATATTACTCTAAATTATTCTAAATTTAATTTTTTTAAACTTGGTATTGAAAAATTTTATGCTATAGGGTAAAATATTTTTATCACACCAATTGTAACTTTATAGGGAACTTCATTTGTATGTATTCTGCAATATTTGCATTTCAGTATGTTTCATATGGCTGACTAAGCAGGCACCAAAGGAAGAACATAGAGTTTTATGCGGAAAGAATCCCCTGCAACATGGTGATGATGAATGGCAATGGGGAAGGCGACATGATAAGAGGCCGCAGATCCATCTTTGATAGCGAGGAAACCACTCCCGGAGATTCCCCTGCACCTTTGGCACCAACACCACAAGTCATCATCTCTGAACAACTCAAGAAGATGCATTTCGAAAAATTGTTGGAAAAGGATGACAAAGATTAAACCCGTCCTATGTTAGGAAGAAAAAGATTTATTGGAAGTGATATATTGAGTATAGTGCTTAATAATAGATAAGAATCATTAAAAATTTGATAAATGACTCAGTATGAATAATTGTAAAAGCTCTTGAGTGTCAAATTTGTTTTTACTCGTGAAACCAACATTGACAATCGACGTAATGTATCACTTTTAATGAAACATTTCTCTCATGTTAAATGGAGTTTGATCATTGTCTCATCGATCACCTTGTAAATGAGGTGCAATCATGGCTGTCAAATTTGGGATTTTACCCATATTTGTTAGGAGATTTGTAAAAATAGATGGTGAAATCAAATTATAGAATCATATGATTCTAAAACCTTTATAAATTAACTGTTAGAATCTATAAATATACTTATAATAGTATATTAAAAACTTATAATATATGATGAAATAATAAAATTCATCATAAATTTTAGTAACAATATAAGTTTAATACAAATAATAAAACTCATCATAAATTTCAGTAACAATATAAGTTTAATACAAATAATTAAGTATCGGTTATTATTCAAATACATGAAATTACAATATGAGTACCAATGCAAAACTATTGTACTATAAATCATTACAATAAAAATATAAAATTCAAACAAATTATTAGTTATCTTATCATCAACAAAATTATCACAATCTCTCCTATCACTATAGTGAAAAGATATTAGATTTGAAGTTATAGTGAAAAGAGAAATAGAAAAAAAAAGCTAAAGTTGTAGTGTTTGAATTGAAGAAAAGGAGATGGAAATTTGAACATGTATATATTTTCTTACATTGAATCATGATTAGGAGTTATAGAAAACTAATGGAAGTATATAATGGGCCAATTTAAAAACCTATTAAGTAAAAGTATTAGCCTATTAGGGTTTTTATCAAGATTTTAATTGATTTTACTCAAAAAAGATTTTGTATAAGATTTAACTAAGAAAAGTATCGTAAAATCATAAAATTATAGAATCATAAGAGTTGTATTAAGATTTTGACAACCATGAAGCAACATAATGCAACATTGCTATACTATTTCTTAGTAGTGTAGGTTAGTTATCACATCAACGGATTCTTCACATACAACAATTTAATTTATGAAACCACCCTATATTTTTATCTCTTGCTATAGGAGTTATTTCGTTGTATAAATCTAGTTTTATCCTAGGATAACAATATGTTAGCAGCTCACTCCAATTTAAAACCTACCTTTCTTAACAATTCTTCTTTGATTGTCAAGACATTTGTAACCTAACATAGTAATATGAATGCTAGTTCTCTAGTGATATGGATCACATTTAAATTCCCCTTATCTTATTGTAATCACTAAAGGAAAAAAAATCTTGAAAAAAATAAAATAAAACCACCTTTTGAATTTCTAAATAACATTGACCCTACTTAGGTTCCTTTGGTTGAATTCTATTGAAAACCCTTTGGAATACCATCACAATGCTGAGGAGGGCTTACATTTTGAGATAACAGTTAGCTCCTTATCCCTTGATCTTGTGGATTGTTTTCTATCGAAGATTCATTGGAAGTGATATATTGAGTATAGTGCTTAATAATAAATAGGAATCAATAAAAATTTGATAAACAACCTAGTATGAATAGTTACAAAAGCTCTCGAGCGTTAAATTTGTTTTTACCCCTGAAACTAACATTGATTACCTTGTACATGAGGTGCAATCACTTCTAATGAAACATTTCTCTCATGTCAAATGGAGTTTGATCATTGTCACATTGATTACCTTGTGCATGAGGTGTAATCATGGTTGTTAAAATCGGAATTCTACTTATAATCGCCAAGGGATTTATAAAAATAGATCTTGAAATTGAATTATAGAATCGTAAGATTTTACAACCTTCATAAATTAACTTTTAGAAATTGTAAATATATTTATAATAGCAAATGGGAAATTTACAATATATGATAGAATAATAAAATTCATCGTAAATTTTAGTAACAATATAAGTTTAATACAAGTAATAAAATTCATCATAAATTTTAGTAATAATATAATACATGAAATTAAAATATACGCACCAATATAAACTGTTGTAACATAAGTTATTACAATAAAAATATAAAATTAAAACAAATCACTAGCTATCTTATCATCACCAAAACTATCACTATTTCTCCTATCACCAAAGTGAAAAGATCTCATATTTGAAATCGTAGTGAAAATAGAAGTTTTTAAAAGTTAAAGTTATAGTGTTTGAATAGGATAAAAGGAGATAGAAATTTGAATATGTATATTCTTACGTTGAATCATGATTAGGGATTATGAGAAAGTAATGAAAGTATGTAATAAGTTAGTTTAGAAACCCATTAAGTAAAAGAATTAGCCTATTAGGTCAAAATCTTTAAAGCACATAGAATTGTAGAATTCCTCATAGAATGGTAATTTTACTGATTCTGAAGATTTTTATTGGGATTTTATTTTATTTTAATTTAAAAGAATTTTGTATAAGGTTTAATTAGGAAAAGTTTCATAAAATCATAAAATTATGGAATCATAAGAGTTGAATCAAGATTTTAACAATCATAGAAGCAATATAATGCAACATTGCTACAGTATTTCTTTGTAGTGTAGATTAGTTATGACATCGAATGATTCTTAACTTACAACAATTTAATATATGAAACCGTCCTTTATATTTTTCTCTTGCTATAGGAGTCTATTTGGTTGTATAAATCCAGTTTTATCCTAAGGATAACAATAAGTTAGTAGCTCACACCAATTCAAAACCAACCTGTCTTAACAATTTTTCTTTGATTGTCAAGACACTTATAACTTAACATAGTGATATAAATGCTAGTTCTTTAGTGATATAGACCACGTTCAAATTACCCTTATCTTATTGTAATCATTGAGGAAAAAAAGAACTCTTAAAAAAATAAAAAATAAATTAAAAAACCACTCTATGAATTTTTTAGCAGCATTGACCCTACTAAGGTTCCTTCGGTTGAATTCTATTGAAAAGCCTCTAGAATACCATCACAATGCTGAGGGCTCACGTTTTGAGATAATAGTTAGTAACAAGAATAGAAGATTTAGTGATGAATTGGATTGATACTGTTATTGCTGCAATGGACTACAAATATATACACATCGCAAGGAACAAATTCGGCAAGATATCCCTAATTATAATGCACGTCTTCTCCTAAAATAATGCTACAAATCCGGCAACATATCCCTAATTATACTCCTATACAAATCATCTAAATATTTCAAGAATAATTACAAAATAACTGACATATAATTTCCTAATACTCCCCCTCAAATTGGAGAGTGTAGATCAAGAACTCTCAACTTGTTACATAAAAACTCGAACTGCTCTCTGCCAAGAGCTTTTGTAAAAATGTCTGCTAACTGCATCTTTGTAGAGACATAACAAGGAAAAATCACCCCAGCCTGTAATTTTTCCCGAACTATATGACAATCAATCTCAATGTGTTTTGTACGTTCATGGAAAACTGGGTTAGCAGCAATGTGTAAGGCCGCCTGATTACACAAAACAACGAAGCCGGTTTATGTAATTCAACCTTCAAATCTCGAAGTATATACCTCAACCATGTTAACTCCAGACAAGTGTTTGCCATAGCCCTATACTCAGCTTCTACTAACGACCATGAAACATTCGTCTGTTTCTTTGACTTCCAAGAGATGAGTGACGACCCAAGCAAAATACAATAGCCAGAAACAGAACGTCTAGTAGTATAGCATCCTCCCCAATCTGAATCACAATAGGCACTGAGTGTTAAATTATTTTCAAATGGTAAAAACAAACCCTGACCTGGCGACTGTTTAATGTAACGGAGAACGCGTAGTGCTGCTTCCCAATGCGGCTTTCGAGGCATGCTTATGAACTAGCTTAGTGTACGTTCTGAATACACTATGTCTGGTTTGGTAATTGTCAAATATATTAATCTCCCAACTAGTCTCCGATACTTGCTCGGGTCATGAAGAACTTCGCCATCTTCATCTGTCAATTTTAAATTTTGTTCCATTGGGAACCTTTCCGGCTTCACACCTGATAATCCTGCGTCTTGTAAAATGTCTAAGGCATATTTTCTCTGAGACATAAAGATACCTTTCTTTGAACAAGAGAATTCTATTCCCAGAAAGTATTTTAACTCACCAAGATCTTTGATAAGAAAATGCTTGAGCAGATGACTTTTGAGTAACTTGATCTCATGCAGATCATTACCCGTTAACAGGATGTCATCAACATAAATAAGAATGGCAGTGAACTTTTTACCTTGAGACTTAGTAAAAAGTGAATAATCCGCCCGTGACTGTATGTAGCCTACCGATTTAATAGTACTTGCAAAAGTGGAAAACCAATTGCGAGATGCTTGTTTCAAACCATAGATGGATTTATGAAGCCGACATACCAAATTCTCCCCCTGTCGGCGAAGGCCAGGAGGTGGAGTCATATACACCTCTTCGTGTAAAGTTCTGTGAAGGAACGCATTATGTACATCAAGCTGATGGATATACCAATTTCGGGAAGCTGCGACTGTTAACAAACAACGGAGAGTGGTGAGTTTTGCAGTTGGAGAAAAAGTCTCCTGATAATCTATACATTCAATCTGTGTGTACCCCTTTGCAACTAAACGCGCTTTATAGCGCTCAATTGTCCCATCCGAATGGTATTTAATCTTGTAAACCCACCGACAGCCTATTGGTTTGTGCCCCGGAGGAAGGGGAACCAACTACCATGTGTTGTTTCGTTCTAGAGCCTGAAGTTCGGCGGACATGGCTTGGCACCAAAGAGGATCACGGTCGGCTTGTTCAAACGAGGTGGGTTCAGATTGTGTTGTCAAGAGAGCTAAAAAGGCACGATGATTTGGAGAAAAACGAAAAATAGATAAATGAGAGGAAAGAGGATACCTTGTACCGTGACGAGAACTAGGTTGCATCGAAGAGAGATTAGCCTAGGAAGACATGTCGTAGTCTTTCTGCCATACTGGTGGCTGGATAGAGCGGGTGGAACGGTGGAGAGGTGGTGCATCAATGGAGGTAGACGACGGAGAAGATGGGTGGTGTGTGGTGGAAGGTAATGGAGAGACTGTAGGTGACGAGGATGGTGGGGATGATAAGGGTTCGGGTGAAGCAGTATGAGGTG
Source organism: Laguncularia racemosa (assembly GCA_037954665.1). Lineage (NCBI taxonomy): Eukaryota > Viridiplantae > Streptophyta > Magnoliopsida > Myrtales > Combretaceae > Laguncularia > Laguncularia racemosa. The sequence goes on along the minus strand of JBBMOL010000025.1, from coordinate 4,331,984 downwards.
AAAGTGGAATGAAGTCAGTATCCTCATGAGGCATGGGAAGCATGATATTGGGAGAGGAATTTGGAGAAAATATCGGCGGAGGATTCTCTGGTGAGCTGTCGAAGGAAACATGTGGAGGGAAAGGGAAACTTGGTGCGGAAGTTTGAGGAGAATGGGAATGAGAATGGAAAGGGAATACATGTTCCCTAAAATAGACATCTCTGCTAACCGAGTTTTTCTTTGTGTTTAAGTCAAAAATTTTATACCCTTTTTGGCCATGTGGATATCCCATGAAAACACAAACAGAGGCTCGAGGGTCAAATTTTTGTTTAGGGTGAACGCTGGTCGCATAACACTCGTAACCAAAGACACGCAAATGTGTAAGAGAAGGAGGCCAGTTATATAAGACCTCGAAAGGGGACTTGTTGGACAGTAAAGGTGTTGGGATTCGGTTTATGAGGTAAACTGCCGTTAAAACACACTCCCCCCAAAATTCAAGTGGAACATTTGATTGAAACATAAGAGAAGAGTAACATTTAAAATGTGTCAATGCTTACGTTCTACAACTCCGTTTTGTTGCAGAGTATAGATGCAAGAAGTTTGGAGCTCAATTCCTTTATTTTGAAGAAAAGTGCGAATGGGAATAAATTCTGTGCCATTATCCACCCTTATTGTTTGAACATTTGTTTGAAACTGAGTTTTGACAAATTGTACAAAATTGATTAACAAAGATTGTGTCTTTGATTTATGAGACATGAGAAAAATCCATGTGCAGCGTGAAAAATCATCGACAATTGTGAGAAAATAGCTCAAACTAGTGTGAGTAGGAATTTTATGAGGGCCCTAGACATCACAGTGCAAAAGAGAAAATGGAAATTTTGTTGTTATTGAACTTTTGGGAAAAGACAAGCATGTCTGCTTGGCCTTCGGACAAATAGCACAATTATTCTCTAATTCTTTATGATCTGAAGAAAGTAAATGTGACAACAATTTAAAAAGAGAAAAGGAAGGATGACCCAAGCGTAAATGCCATAAGTCAGACGGTTGAGAAACATGGAAAACAGCCGATTTATCCTCTAATGGAAGCATGTAGTATAGGCCACCACGTTGTCTACCTGAGCCAATCGTCTTCCTCGAAACCAAGTCCTGCACAATACAATAGTCAGAAAAGAAGAGAATGCAACAATTCAGATCTTTCATTAGCTTACTGGCTAAAATCAAATTCAAAGTGAATGATGGAACGCATAGGACATTTTTAAGTATCAATTTTGGATTAAAAACAACAGTGCCAGTGTGTGTGATTTGTGATATAGCACCATTCGGTAAATTGACATTTATAGAATTGGAAGGCTTGGGTTCGGTTAACAGAGATGGGTGGGAAGTGATGTGATCGGTGGCGCCAAAGTCCAAAATCCAAGAACTTGTACTACTAGAATTAATAGACACAAGAGTCGATGGAATCAAACCTATAGCATTAGCGTATGCATCAACATTACCGGAATTATTGTGATTTAGGGCATTGATTGCCTGTGCCAATTGTTGAATTTGTTCTGCGGTGAATCCCTGCACTCCGCCAGAAGAAGTAGAAATAGCTTGGGATTCCGCCACATTCGCTGCTGGTTGGTTCCGTTGCCCTTTAAACTGTCTCGGCTTATTATTGTTCTCATTCTTCAACCGGCATCTATCCTCCGTGTGACCCCTTTTACCACAAAACTTACAATGAAATTTGAGAGTCCGGCATTCATCCATGGTATGCCCGAATCGATTGCAATGATCACACCTTTTCTGCTCTGATACCATAACAAGAATAGAAGATTTGGTGATGAATTGGATTGATACTGTCATTGTTGCGATGGACTACAAATATATACACATCGCAAGGAACAAATCTAGCAAGATATCCCTAATTATAATGCACATCTTCTCCTAAAATAATGCTACAAATTCGGCAACATATCCCTAATTATACTCCTATACAAATCATCTAAATATTTCAAGAATAATTACAAAATAACAGACATATAATTTCCTAATAGTTAGCTCCTTGTCCCTGGATTGCTATCTATCGAAGTTTCACCGTTGAGTCCCCTAAGGCCTGATTGTTTAATTTGTCCTATGAACTATATTATCATGATCTCTTTATCAGATGGCCTTATATCCCATTGCTACATCTAGCTAATTTCTTCTACCTGAGAAGTCAGCCACGTGTGAAATTATGCGTGCGAAAATATATATTAATATTACTAAGCATTAGGAATTAAAAATAAATATCACGCCGGGTGCTTATGGGAAAAACAAAAATCCTCCTGTCCGAAAACATCATTTTCTACTAACCAGATAATACTCTGTATGAAAACTACTTGATGTGGATTATATTTTATTATATTTTGCTCGTACATGACAGAAAATGTAATTGAAGAGGTCATAGTATGATATTATTAGGAAAAATATGAACTTTTCTTTAAAAAAGAAAAAGAGAAAAAAACCGATGACTGAAAATCCGATATCTATTCTGGAAAAAGGACATCCCATAGTTAACTTTCAATGGGGATTTAACTACTATGATCAAACTTGATCTCAAGATTATTACCGTATTGTATTTCACCATCCTTAGGTGTTATGTTTTATTCCTAATCACATTTGCCGCCTTCTATCCTTTTAAAATTTACTCTCCTTGTATGCACTTCTTTGAACTTTTTACGGATCAACATTCCAAATCCGGAAAAATAAACATGTAATCTTCAACGTTTATAGACTACTTTATTTGAGTTTACTTTTTTTTTTTTTTCAATTGAATTCTCAATATTTTTCACCATTTATGAAAATAGAATTTCCATAACTCTCTTAAATTTCCATCAATCCATAAAACGTATTAGCTTATGATTATTTGTTCATAATAATTAATTTGACAAAATATTAACAGTAAATATATGTAATTATATCATATACTAAAAAATAATACTAAATATATTTCATCACATAATATAATTAAAAAATACAGTAAATAAAAAAAAAAATTGCAAAGCCTAGCCACCGTGGACTGTAATTCTAAAACCAATTAGAAGCTGATCAACACATGTCAAGAATGAACAAAAAGATTAGCATAGTTGATAAAAGTCAAGTTGGGAAAATATTGATAACTCAAATAAAAGAAAAAGAAGGTTGAAGATTTGAATAAAAAAAAGAGAAACATTGAGAACTAGATATATATTTTTTTCTTAATATTAAAATGTTTATAAAAAATTATATAATTATTGCAAATTTGCAATAGGATGCTAATATTTTTAATCTTGACAACTAATGCCTAAAACTTTCATAGCATGAAGTGCTCCACATCATATGATGCCAATGTGGTGCATTTTAACATTGTTGATCTCACATTGTGTTAACTTTGAATTAAAAAAAAAAAAAAAACTTTATTAGTGGTTAGTCAAAGTGCCATTGCACATATATGAAGAACCTAATTCTTCAATCAAATCATATTTGCACATAATTCTTCCATTGAGAAGAAATTATGATGCAAGGACCTTTGTCCACCAACTATCTAAATGTTGGCAAACAGGGCTCTAGTAGTGACCAAGACTACCTTTTCTTGATTATCATGGCCTTTTTCCCTTTGCCCTTCCTTCACTACCTTTCCTTTTGGAGGACCAACAACGCTCTATGTTTTCCGGATCATTCTGCACTTACTTTGTGCTTATTCTTTTTTTAAAACATATTTTGCGTAGAGTACATCAAAGATGGAAAAAGAAACTAAAAATTGTTAACTAACAACACCAAGCCATTACGAATAAATTAACTTTTCAACACTGTAACAGTCTAATTATATACAATTTATTAATAAAATGAAATAAAACTAAGTAACGAAGGACAAAAAAAAAAAAAAAAAGCAAATTTGCTTTATGAACATACATGTATGGCTTCTAAGATTGCATCCTCAAGGGTGGCAACCTTGACCACCACGCAACTCTCGAAAAAAATTCCAAGTCAAGATAGTGGCATCCACTGGGCTGTCCTTCTATGTGATGCGGACATCGTGGTTGACACGGGTTAACACACGGGTAGATACACGGTCGTGTATCGCGTCAGATCTCCACAGAAGCTTACACGGGTACAGGCACGGCCAGGGATACGGCCGTGTGTTCTATCAGAATCCTCACAGAATCATACACGGGTTCGGGCACGGCCAGGGACACGGCCATGTACTGCGTTCGTCACATGCCCAGAAACATACACGACCTAGAGACACGGCCGTGCATACGATAGGGAATAGACGTGCGTATTATTATTTATTTCCACGTGTACGCTTTTATTCTCCCCTTTTAGATATTTTACGGGGAAGTATATATACCCTTTTGTCAGACATGTTAGGGTTACATTTTATTCATATTTAGAAATACACTTTGAGGGAGAATTATCTCCGTTTATCGGTTGTGTGCAACCAGAGTTTGCATCAAAGAGTCATTCTTTGCTGTTGTGAGACTAATCCATATTTGGATTCGTTTCGTTACGCTTTCCTCGCTGCGTAAGTTGGTATCAGAGCAAGGCAATTTCCTATGGAGATGTCGGCTAACGATGGTGTCGATGGCGGTCGCGTTCTCGACCTTGATCGGGATGCGGAAGTCCAAGGAGTCAATCAATGGGCTCCGAGGGCAGTGGTTGAAACCATGGAGCAGCGGCTTGGGCGTGTAGAAAAATGCCTGGAGGATCTGGTGGCGTGGTTTGACACCATGGTGATGGACCACAACGGTCACAGAGGCGTTGTTGGGAATCGACCGGAGGTAGCAGTTGCTAACGGCGGCCCTATCAATGACTTTGTTGCCGGAAATCAATGGAACCGGAGAATTGACGATAGCTCTTCTGAGGAAGAGGAAGGATTCATGCAGAGGAGGGAACAACTACCGAGAAGGGGTGGTGTTGTTGGTGGTGGTAGGTATCGTGGAGTGAATGACCGGAATGAGTAAGCGTATGGCGGTGGGTATCGATGCAACCACCAGGGGTTCGACCATGCTGAAGGCGGAGACTTCCGTCTTAAGGAAGATATCCCTTCGTTTAATGGTAATTTCAATATAGAGGAATTTCTGGATTGGCTGGCGGAAGTCGATAGGTTCTTTGATTATATGGAAGTTCCTGAGGATAGAAGGGTAAGAATGGTTGCTTGTAGATTGAAAGGTGGGGCGTCTGCATAGTGGGATCGGTTGCAGTACCGTAGGCAAAGGGAAGGGCGGCAACCTATTAGGTCATGGTACCGCATGAGAAATTTGTTGCAGAGAGATTTCTTGCCACCCGACTATGAGCAAATTCTTTTCCAACAGTATCAATGGTGCCGACAAGGGCAGAGGACGGTGCATGAGTACACCGCTGAATTCATGAGGTTAGTAGAGAGGAATGATTTGAGGGAGACTGAGGGTCAACAGGTGGCACAGTTTGTAGACGGGTTGAAGCCTCAGATTAGAGACAAGATAGGAGTGACGGTGTTCAGAACCGTGAATGAAGCCAAGAACTTAGCCCTCTGGGCAGAAATAATGATACAAGAGCGGAGCGTAAGATTTGGAGGAAATAAAAGAACTTACACTTATGATAATCCTAGTAACAGTAGTAGGGTGATTGGTGAAAGACCTAGAGGAGTGGTTGAAAAACCAACGGGTAGTATGGACAGGAAAGAAGACAAGGCGGAAGGAAAGAGACCAGTGGAGAGTAAAGAAGCCCCAAAGCAAAACAATCCATATGCCAAGCCAATGTTGGGGAAATGCTATAGGTGTAGTCAGCCGGGACATCGATCAAATGAGTGCCCAAATAGACGAACTGTAAACATTGTCGAAAGGAAAGAGGAGGAAGAAGTGTGTTGTGAGCCCGACGGTGATGAAGAGTACTATGAAGAGGTCGATGATGTGGTGGAGCCTAATTACGTAATTAGAAGGATGATGTTAGCACCGAAGCAAGAGGATAGTTCACAGCGACACCAGCTGTTTCGCATTAGGTGCACGATTGGTGGGAGAGTGTTTGATGTAATTGTCGATAGTGGGAGCTGTGAGAACATCATCGGGAAGGAGGTCATGAAGAAGCTCCAATTACCTATAGAGAAACATCCGAGTCCGTACACCATCGGATGGATCAAAGCGGCAGAGCAAATAGAGGTGAAAGAGAGGTGTCGAGTTCCTTTCTCGATTGGCAAATATCGAGATGAGGTATACTGCGACATCGTCGAGATGGACGCTTGTCATTTGTTGTCCGGACGCCCTTGGCAATTTGATGTAGATGCCCAACATGCCAGGAAGGAGAACAAATATAGGTTGGAGAAGGAGGGAGTGAAGTATACACTATTGCCGTTATCGGATAAGCGACCCAAAATTCAGAAGGTGGAAGGGAAGTCTTTTCTTACAATCACTCAATCGGAAAGGGAGATGACTGAGGACATCAAGGGGTCCCGCTTGATGCATGCTCTAGTAGTGAAGAATGCGGGGGAGGACATAAGTAACGCAGAGATTCCGGAGGAGGTGAAGCGATTATTAGAGGAATTCAGAGAAGTAGTTCCGGAAGACTTACCAGAGGGACTACCTCCATTGCGAGACATCCAGCATCACATCGACTTGGTGCCTGGAGCTAGTCTTCCTAACCTCCCTCATTACTGGATGAGTCTCAAAGAAACGGATGTCTTACAGGAGAAGGTCCAGGACTTACTCGACAAAGGATTCATTCGAGATAGCTTGAGTCCATGTGCCGTACCAGCACTACTAACGCCTAAGAAGGATGGGAGTTGGAGGATGTGCGTAGACAGCAGAGCGATCAACAAAATCACAATTGGGTATAAATTCCCTATACCTCGCATTGAGGACATGTTGGATCGGCTGAGTGGGGCAGTAGTATTCTCCAAGATAGATCTTAGAAGCGGGTACTATCAAATTCGGGTTAGACTTGGGGATGAGTGGAAGACTGCCTTCAAGACGAAAGAGGGATTATACGAATGGATGGTTATGCCATTCGGACTCAACAATGCACCGAGTACCTTCATGCGCGTGATGAACCAGGTACTTAAATCTTTTATAGGTCGGTTCATTGTTGTATATTTTGATGACATCCTAGTATATAGCAAGACTCGAGAGGAACATCTAGTGCATTTGAAGAATGTTTTGATGGTACTGAAAGAGAACAAACTTTATGCTAATCTCAAGAAGTGTGTGTTCCTATCACTGAGGTTGTTGTTCTTAGGATTCATAATGAGTGGAGAAGGGATCACGGTGGATGAGGATAAAGTGCGAGCCATTAGGGATTGGCCTACACCCAAGACCATCACCGAGCTGAGGAGTTTCCTGATGTTAGCGGGATTCTACAGGCATTTTATACGGCACTTTAGCACGGTGGCGGCCCCCTTGACTGAGTGCTTAAAGAAAGGAAAATTTCACTGGGAAGGGGAAGCTGAGTCAGGATTCGCAATGCTCAAAGAGAGACTATGTAGTGTGCCCGTGCTGGCCTTACCGAACTTCAACAAACTATTCGAAGTTGACTGTGATGCTAGTGTGTAGGTATTGGTGCGGTACTCTCTCAGGAGAAGAGACCCGTTGCTTTCTATAGTGAGAAACACTACGAGGCCAGGAGAAAATGATCCACTTACGACAAAGAGTTTTATTCCGTGGTTAGAGCCTTGAGAGTATGGGAGCATTACTTAGTTGGCAAAGAGTTTGTATTATATTCATATTGTGTTGCCTTGAAACACTTGAACAATCAGACCCATATATGCAAAGACATGCACGCCAAATGGATACAGTTCTTGCAGAAGTTCCCGTTCTGCCTAATGCATAAGTCTGGGGTTCAGAACAAGGTGGCCGACGCCCTAAGCCGAAGAGCGGATCTGCTAGTGACTATGAGAGCCGAGGTGATTGGGTTTGAACAGTTGAAGGAACTGTATGAGACGGATGAAGATTTCGGGGATACCTGGAGAAAATGCACCAATAAGGAACCCAATGACAATTACTACATTCTGGAGGGTTATTTGATGAGGGGAAACCAACTATGCGTCCCTGCATCCTCCTTGAGAGAGAAGGTGATAAGATATCTCCATGGAGGGGGATTAGCCGGCCACTTGGGGTGGAACAAAACACTAGCAGCAGTGGCTACAAGATACTATTAGCCTCAGTTGCGAAGGGATGTAAGTCGGATAGTGCAACGATGCTACATTTGCCAGACATCAAAGGGCCACTCTCAGAATACGGGACTATACACTCCGTTACCCGTACCTGAAAATATCTAGGAAGACCTATCCATGGATTTTATATTAGGTTTGCCTCGTACCCAACGAGGTGCTGACACTGTTTTCGTAGTTGTGGACAGGTTTTCCAAGATGGCTCACTTCATCCCATGTAGGAAGACGGCGGATGCCCAGAACGTGGCCAAGCTATTCTTTAAGGAGGTGATCAGATTACATGGAGTTCCCAAGTCCATCACTTCTGATAGGGACACCCGATTCCTTAGCCATTTCTGGAGGACGCTTTGGTACATGTTCAACTCGTCCCTTAACTTCAGCAGCACAGCCTACCCACAAACCAATGGGCAAACCAAAGTGACGAACAGGACCCTTAGAAATCTGATAAGAAACATCTGTGGAGAGAAGCCAAAACAATGGGACTTGGCATTGTCACAAGCAGAGTTCGCCTACAACAACTCGATCCACAGAACCACAGGCAGATCACCTTTTTCAGTGGTCTATACCAAGGCACCTTCTCACGCTTTGGACCTAGTTTCCTTACCCAAAGGTGTGGAAACCAATGTGGCGGTAAAGCACCTGGCGGAACAGTACCACACAGTGGCGTCGGAAGTCAAAGAACAAATTGAGAAAGTAAATGAGCGGTATAAGAAAGCCGTCAACAAACATAGAAAGAAGAAGTTGTTCAAGGTGGGAGATCCAGTGATGGTGTTCTTAAGGAAAGAACGCTTTCCCGTGGGTACATATAGCAAGTGGCAGCCGAAGAAGTATGGGCCCTACAATATCGTGGCCAAAATCAATGACAACGCTTATGCGGTTGGACTTCCGGAAAGCATGAGAATCTCCAAGACCTTCAATGTGGCTGATTTGTCCCCATTCTACGAGGATGACGAGCCCCTTTATCCAGAAGAGAACTCGGGGTCGAGTTCTTCATTGGTGGGAGAGAATGATGCGGACATCGTGGCTGACACGGGTTGACACACGGGTAGATACATGATTGTGTATCATGTTAGATCTCCACAGAAGCTTACACGAGTACAGGCACGGCTAGGGACACGACCGTGTGTTCTATCAGGATCCTCACAGAATCATACACGGGTTCGGGCACGACCAGGGACACGGTCGTGTACTACGTTCGTCACATGCCCAGAAACATACATGGCCTAGAGACACGGCTGTGCATACGATAGGGAATAGATGTGCGTATTATTATTTATTCCACGTGTACGCTTCTATTCTCCCCTTTTAGATATTTTACGGGGAAGTATATATACCTTTTTGTCAGACATGTTAGGGTTACGTTTTATTCATATTTAGAAATACACTTTGAGGGAGAATTATCTTCGTTTATTTGTTGTGCGCAACCAAAGTTTGCATCAAAGAGTCATTCTTTGCTGTTGTGAGACCAATCCATATTTGGATTCGTTTCGTTACGCTTTCCTCACTGCGTTACTACGGCGTTGTAATTTAGATAACTAATACAAATTCTTATTTCCTACACCTCGGTTTTTTTCTTTTCTTTTCTTTTCTTTTCCCATTCCCCAATACACAAAATAAGAAAAAATTTAGGCATCAAAATATAAAATGGCAAACTGCTATCTAATAGAGACCTGATTTGGCCATTTACCTATTTCTTTTCTTCTATACTCTTCTAAAACAGATTCTTATGTAAATTCAAGACATAAACTTAACACATCTTTGTTTTGGCTTGAATTTGCAGATCTGAATATACCTCTCATAAACTTAGTCAACAGTTACAAAGTAGCATTTAATTCTATCTTGTTGATTGCTTGCCTCCGAGTTATTCAGTTCACTATAGATACTTACGATCCTCCATCATCCTGTGGCTAAACAACCTCATTAATCACTTCTAACAACTATGCCCAGCTATAATCTTTGATGCCTATTGAGCATCTTCACTCTTCTTAACCAGCAGACTTTAGGCCATCAACAATTATTGGACCCTTAGCCTGCACCTTCCTCTAAACTATTTTACCTTACACTTTATTTAATATTTTAATAAAATAAAATAAAAATTTCCTTTACATAACTAACTTGTGTTATCTATCGAGTAGTAATATTCTTCACCCTAGGATTGACATCCCTAGCATAACCATTAGGAACCATCATCCCTTGTTGTGAGAACAATTTTCTAGATTGACTCCTCTTACTAGTACTAGACATCTATGTGACGCATCTATACAACCAAATTCCAAGGTATTGCAATAACTAGCATAATTCATCATGCTAAGTAAATAAAACATACAAGATCACTCTAGTACATATCTCACTTCTGATACCATGTACATTAGCACATTGTGCAATTTTTCCCAAATTCCAATTACATTAGCAATCTTTATCCTTTAGTAAGCCCATCTACATAAAACCACTTAGCATAGGTTCATAGCTCTAAAACCAATCTCTTTTACAATACATATTAGAAGCATTACATATTTTAAAAGCCATTTCATAGATTTCTCTAACCATCACATACCATTAACAACTTGATATGCTTGCTAACTTAGCAATTTCCACATTACAATTAGATTTATTGATATTATCTCATGTCTAGCATTAGTTTTGCCTCTCCAGGTATTCTACCCTAACATAGCCCTTTCTATTTGCATGAGAATAGAGTTGCCCTAACCTCTAGTTGTCTCTCTAGAACTACTACTGTTACTAGATTGTTGATCTATAATAATTAGATTATTTGCAACCTTATTGCTTGCAGATCTCATCTCATAGTCTAATTGATCCTTACTCAATAAATTGCTTTTTACCTCTTTTAGCGATGATATCTCCCTTATAAATCGTGGTCTCTCTAAATTCATGGAACGAAGATGCTAGAGAGCATAGTATGCTCATCACCTAGTCTTCAGTCTCAATCATAACATTAATATATTTTCAATCACTAATCAAAGACATGAAATTAGTATTATATTGTCTTATTGATGACCCTTCACTTATTTGGAGTGAACATAATCTTAGCTTTAGTATTAGTTGATTCATGAAGGATTTGGTCATATACAACTCTTATAGCTTCTTTCATAATCCCACAGTTGTTGCCTCCACTAGTACCTCTTGTGAAACACTATTTTTTAAACTTTATTAGATCACCGTTAAGTCCTTCTCATCAAGTTTTGCCACTCATCATCCTTTATGGAACCTGGCTACCGATCAAAACTTTTGTTTAAGCTTGATTGCACTAAGACCCCTTGCATTGGCGTTTAGCTTAATCTAGATTTATGCACCATCAAACTTCTCAATATTATATTTGGTACCTCTTTAGTGTGTATATCAAACTTCTCTTTCTTTGAATCTTGCTCTCATACCAATTTGTTGATATACGATTTGGAATTTCAATCATTAATTACAAAGCATACAACTACAAAAAATATAGCAAGTGAGAATGAAAGACACATAATTTAGGTCCTTAGAAGAATATGAGTAAAAAGCTATGAGCAAGACCGAATCATTCCACTGTAGTATAATTGCAATTGCATGGTAAATCTCTAGCAATCTTAGAGCATTTAATTTCTCTAATAAATACATTGGATTTCTTACTATTTCACATACCCCAATTTATAAACATAATAGCAAATATATATATAATTACAAAAGGTCATACCCTAATACACATAATTGGAAATAACTTAATCATCAAAAAACATAAAATAAGAAATTACCTACGACAAATGGCCTCAATTTAGCTCTTTTCCGATTTTTTTTTTTTATGTAAATAATCTTTCATAATAGAGTTTGATTTGAATTCAAGATATAATGTTAACATAAAGTATTAACTACTGTGTTTGACTTTAGCTCGAAGTCAACTGGAAATTGATTATGGTCTATGTAAAACTGAGTTTGATCTTAGTTTAATCGGGTTGTCAAGTTCATCGGTCCACCAGTTAGAACTTTAGAACTTGATAAGTTGCTTTAGTCTTGTTTTGGCGGTTAAATTTATCCCGAACTTTTATGGTGGAAGGAAAAATTGGAAGATCCTTGACTCCATTGTAATCAAATAGCAGGTGAAAATTTATTTGGTGATAGAATAATAGCTTTCAAGTGATCTTGAGACACATTTAGGGCCTGATTTGAGAGTGTACTCCGTGAAGCGTTAGGAACTTCAACCACGACTAATGTCGTAACAACTGTTGGCCCTTCAAATCCTATAGTATGTTCGATTAAACTTTTGCTGTCTTTTCTTCACTAGAGTCAAAAAACCTGTGCTTTTGTCAAAATAAGATATGCAATAGCTCATGTACACATAAGATAATTTTCACATATTAGATTTCTAACAGACATAATCAAATACAGAGCACACCCAGCTTTGGTAAAGGATTAGGAAAAGAAAAGACAGTCCGAATTGATCCAAAATTAGATAATCTGACGTTTAAATTTTATCGAAGATGATATAAATCTTGTGTTTTCTACATCAAAATACCCGTATTTTGCCATACAAATGTATATACAGGTATTTTATAATGCATTCCTTGTAAAATTTCGTGATAAATTGCGTATCTTTCATCATTTCCTACAAAAAATATTGAGCGAAGATACATATTTACACGAAGAGATTATTTGTTTGTAATATTAAGAAGAGCAATAGTAGAGTATAAACTTTATTATGAAAAAATGCAACAACATAAGGCAAGATTAATTCAGACATCCTTCAACATTAATTTATAAACTTTAAGGTTACATGACATGACATAATGCCCTACCAGTTGAGTGTTGAGAGTACCCATGCAAACTCGTGCGTTCATATGGAGTAGAAGTAAGATTTAACTTTAGCACATGCTAAATGATTTCGTCTTAATCTTCCACCTAAGAAATAATAAGCAGTAACCTTGATAACGTTTCTAATATACCACTTGCCAGAATAACGTGGATGGAGCTATATATTTGTTAAATTTTTAATGAGAAACATATGGAAAGAACTTTGGAAAAGCAGAAATTACTTGGCAAAAAAAAAAGGGTTAAATAACGACGATAAATAACTAATTACATAGTAGCTATTCAATTATATTGGACGAAGTTAATATAGTTCATTACATTTCCATGCAAATCCACTGCATCAACTGTACCATAGCATTCTAAATCAAGCGTACAAATAAGTAGAGAATCCGAACCCCGCTTTGGTGAACAAAGCCCACCCTACACTGCTGAGCTTTTGCCATGGAAATCCACCACCACCACCACCAGCCACTGAGACTTCCTTCAAGCGCCTGTACATTCAGCTGCGCGCCATAGGCTCCAAAGTTATTACTCCCCTGCATTTTTTTTTTCTCTTGTGCACATAGGGTAGGAAGAGAAACTTTTATACTTCTAGTTTAAACCACTGCTCACCATATTTTGATTCCGCAGTGGTGTTCATGGGTATTTGCTAAGAAACAACCCATACGCTTTGTAAGACTGATTATAAAAAGATGGAGAGTTCTTTAACTATTTTACGTGTAAATGCCTGACTCCAATATTGCTGCCAGATCCTCCTCTCTCGTCCTCAACTGAGAGGAGAAGGAGGATAAGTTGCTGGTTAAGTTTGTCTACATATAGCTGGCTTGGAGACTGAAGTGTCTTGGTCCATATTTCAAAGCCGCGTTACATGCATAAATATGCATGGACCAAGTACATCACATGCAATAATTAATTGTTGGTGAAATAGTGTGCGTCCCACTGTCGACACAAAATACACGCTCTAGTATCGAGTATGATACATGGATCCACAATAGCTTACGTTTCATAATATAGGATGATGTAGCACAATTTTCATATGAATATAAATGGTAAAAAGAGACTTAATGAGTAAAGATTGATTTGACCGCAAGATAGGAATGGTAAAAAGCAACTTATTGAGTAAAGATTGATTTGACCGCAAGATAGGATTCAAGAGCAGTGAAATTAAATCTAATTGTAAGAGATCGACAGCCTTGTAGCGGCAAGTCTACAGAGAGATTTGAAGGCCAGTTATTATCCTTTATCACCACAAATAGGAGGGCCATGTGAGGGGATAAGCTAACCGACTGGCGAGACCGGAGGTATAGTGGTGAGTGTTGTTGATGTGACAACTGTTGTTTTAGAGGATGATGAGTTATTACTAGTATCCTATGATTGGAGGAAATATACAAATTGGGTATTAGACTCTGGCCTTCAAACTCTATATGTGTGACAAAGAAGATTGATTCTAGATCTGTAAGCCGAATTTGAAGAGGTTCTGTATAAATGGACAATAGCTAGACCTAAGGATTGCTACTATAAGCGGAGTTTAGGTTAGACTATACATGCATAATGGGTGATGTGCATCGTAATAGCCAGATTTGTTAATTAAAATGTTTTATGATATTTTTATGGGTATACTAGAAATATATTTTGAAAGTTGAGGGTAAAAGCATAAATTTCTCAAATCATTGAGCTAACTACTCCCATTTGTTTTTAATGATCATACTTTTCCTTCTCTACTTTTGTTTTCTTTCATTCCTAACTTTTTCACTCTTCAAGAAATTACTTTTCATTTGTTGCAAACCACACTGGAAACCAAGGGTAAGATAGAATTCATTTTGCTTCTTGTTAAGTTTGAAAAATTATAGAAGCAACTAATATGGGTTTATGGGTTGGAAATTAGATAGTTCTTATGTCTTGGAGAAAAACTATTAGTGAAGTCATGGTTTGAGCAAGTTAGTTATGGTAAGTGCAAAGATGAGTACTTATTGGTGTTGATGACGTGGATTCTGATGTGTATTTGTGTAATGTCAAGGTTTGGTAGAGGAAAAAATGTTAGAGAACATGTAATTGGATAAGAAGTGTAGGAAGTAAACAAGAATCAAGGACGTTTCATAAATGTTTGGTTTAGAATGATTCTGGTTGTTAATTGCATTAACTTGAAGCTTGAATGTGTGGAAAGTAAGGTTTGAGTGAGGGATGTCTAATTTGAGAGGCTGCATAAAGTAAGTGCATAGAGTAAGGCTACCGATTAGATAGTAGAATTCCTACCGACTAGAAGGTAAAGAATAGCAAGGAAAGTTCATATTGACCAAATGGTAGGAAACAAAAGGAAAGTTTATACAAACCAAATCATAAGAGCCAAAAAGGGAACATAATGTTCCTAGCCACCGTTAGGATGCTGCAAACCTATACTAGATGAGTGATAGCTCTTTGACAGGATCAAGGGCTTCACAAACTCGATTCTACCTGCATAAATTAACTAGATTACTAATTTTAATTTATTCTAAACCATCTCTAATTAATTTATAAATCCTTATCCAATTTCAAAGCCTTTGTCTAGTGGATTGAAAAATTTAGAAGGTTGAAAGGGTAACTTAGAGGCAAAGTTAGAGAACAAGATGTATTTAAACTAGTTGTCTTAACTTGTGAAAGATACTGAGATATATTGTTATTTATGACTATATACTAGCAAATAAAGTCGGTGAGAATCTAGTAATTACTAAGACTATGATTCTAGATACGTATATACTATGTTTGTTAGCAGTGCCTACTAGGATAGAATCTAATGAATCTAATTAAGTATCATGGTAATAAATCATTGTTGTTTGAGCATGGCTAGGCTTGGGGAACTGGGAGTACTAGTGATCTCAAGTAGCATCCTATTGAACAGTATGTCGCATTGTCCTTGTGTATGGTTACATATACTATAAGAAAACTAGTCTCTTTAGAGACAAAAATTCTATGATGGAAGAATTCCATCTCTAAATAAATTGGTTAGTAAAGGATTTGTGATAGATTTGCAAAGATATAAAAGGAAGGAGCTTTGTGATTTATATATGCTTTAGCAACAAATTTTGCAATGGATTATCTATAAAAAATAACTAAAGCTATGTCCATATTAATTTTTATTATATTTATACAAATACACTATTGACTTTTGTCTTTTCATTTATTATTTTATTATACTTTTACTATTTATACATTTAACTATTTAATATCAACTTTGCTATTAAATTTCAACAAACATAATTTTCACTTTACTTTTAACTTTTGACTTAATTTCTTGGAATTTTAGTTAACATTTTGCTTTTTCTTGAAACCCTGAAGCTCCTTTGCACTACTTAACAATCTATTTGATATGCCCTAGGTCAACAACGATAGGGTTTGCACCGAATTGGCAAAAGTAGGATTTTTATGGCTTTATTATAATTGTATTTGAAAGGATCAAATGTATTATAAATCTTAAAGAATTGCACTACGTTTGCTAATTACGGTATTACACACACACAATTAACAAACAAGTTGATAGCTACAAATCTTGATGAAGAATTGATAAGATCTTGTATTTTGAGATAATTCTATAAAATGGGGTAAAACTTGCATAATCTATTCAATATGATGTCTTATAATCTTACTAATTTTCAACTAGGGCTAAACAAGAGTAAAGAAGTAATTAAAATAAAGTTTACAATGTAATGAAGGAAAAAAAGGACAAATAATGGATAACATAGTCAACGTGGTTGCCAACACGGTCATGTTAGTGACTGTATAACTCACTAGTCTTGATTATCAATTAACATAGTCATGCTATTGATCATGTAAATCAACATGCTTACGCACATAACAGTGTATCATTTTCTCCATTCTTAGGTAACATTTGGTTCGAAGTACTGAACAATATAGAAAGTACTGGACAATACAAAATAAGGAGAACAGGATAAAAAGGATTTTTGTACCACATTTGGATACCTGAGTATTGGACAATGATTTTTATACTATCTATTGTTTGAAATTACAAAGTACTGAACTGAACATTGTAATATTGACAATTATATCCTTTATATAATAAGAAGGTTTTTAATTACATTATTTTTGGCAATTTGTTCATGTAATTAAACAAATTATATATCGGTTAATAAATGTAAATTTATTGATTGAAGAAATTAATAATTTATATTACAAATTACAATAATTTGTGTTATATTTAATAATTTAACAATTTATAAATATTATATTAATAATATGTAATAATGATAGTAAAAATTTAGCAATTATATTTAATAACTGCCAGTTTTTAATAAATTGATATATATTGAAGGATAATATTTTCATGCATAATGAAAATTCCAATATTAACTAAATTAAATAAATATCCTAAATATAACAATTGTTGATATAAGAAGTGGTATTAACAAACTACCTTCATCATCAAAATACCCTTCAATAATAGTTTCTGAAATCCAATTAACACATACCAAAAGGCATCACATTATGCACATAAAAAATGCTCTTGATAGAGCGAACCATAGTTGTAACAAAGAGAATATGGTTCCATATAAACTAACAACATGCAAATGAAAGAAGTCTCGATTAAGGAAACACTTCAAATACTTAGTCAACCAATGATATGCCTAACAAATGCTAGCCTCTATTCCCCTTGCAGCTTCCAAAAGAACTTTTCATACTGTGGATTTGTGGCCATTTGCATAAAAACATCCAACTCTTCATTTTTTGATAATCCTAAAATTTTCAATTCTTCAACTATATCATCTCTTGGAGCATTCGCAATTTTTCCAGCAAGTAATGCGAAATCGCTCCTAACATCACTTATACTCTTTTCAAATGTTGATATGAATTCAGCAGTATGTTTTGCCATAGGACACTTACGATTGGATCGCATAGATGGACTATATGAGGCATAGCTAAAAGCTTCGGCAGAATGTGGCACTTGTTCTGATTCCATCTCTTCTTCAAAGGTATCTGCACACTCATTCTCTAAATCCTTTTAGGCATCTACAAGTGTCTCAGCTCCTTTTTCATTTGCTCCATCTTTGCCAAAAATACCTTGTAGTCTTTTAAACTCATTGTTGGCATGATTACTAACCTTCTGATGTTTCTACAAATCAATATATGTAATTAATATAACCATTGAGAAATAATGGAAAAAATGAGCATATTTGAAATTAAAGAATGTGTTGCCCATACCTCCATGTATTCAACAAGAACTTGATCGCTGTCAACTATAATACATTTTCTAGCATCGTTCCATCCAAATCCACTAGTATTCATCATATCAACTACTTCTGATAACTTAATCAGTCACCTCTTCATTTTGTTAATGATTTGTTTCACATTTAAATTTATGTCTAGAATGCATTTTTTCATCCTCTTTAATGCTTCTTCATGAGTCTCATTCTTAAAAGTGCCATTTTCTCCTTTATACCCTTCAACAACTAACTCCTCTAACACCACCAGTAAAGTTTCTTCTTCAAACTTACTCCAAAAACGCTTACATTTTTTATCTTTATTGTCCATAACTATAAACCCATCGATATTGTAAGTAATTAATACAAGTAAAAAAATAATAATGAAAATGTAAGTCAGGATATAAATAGTAGAGGAACTATTGCAGAAAATTTTCATAAAAATTCAATAGTCACAATTCTCTAACAAACTTAACCAAACAAAGTACAATAAATAAATAAAAAAAATGCTAGTTCGTATGCCGTGTTGACCATTCATCGTAAATCCGTTGTGCTAAATTATTCCTCATTTGAGTCCATTATGCAGTGGCTTCTACCGTTCCAATTGCATCAATTTCGTTTTCTCCAATAAGAACTTCATCACCTACTATTAAAGCATGCTCCAAGGGTTCTAGTGGTATATACATTCGAATAAAGTTGTATAGAAAACAACAAGCTAGTATCATAAGATATTGTATTTTGATGGGATAAAATGATAAACTCCTTAGAATACCCCATCATTTCTTCAAAAGTCCGAAACATCGTTCTATGACATTTTTTGCCCTTGCATGTCTCTAATTAAATAATTCCTCACGATTTTGACGTTTACAATGACTTGCGACCCACTCTTGAATGTGATAATGCCTACTACTAAAAGGGGCAAGGAAGCTCGATGCATTTTTGTATCCACCATCCACAAAATAATATGAACCTATACATAAAGGTAACCCCATAAATGTACAAGAATGTTAAAAATAAAATGCAATACATCTTTTTTAACTGCATATCGAGTGGAACTCTCAAACCATTAGATCGAGTAACTGCATCACGTAACACTCTAGAATCTAATATAGACCCTTCCCATCCCGTTAATACATAGATAAATTTCAATTCACGATCACATATGCCTATGACATTTGTTGCGAGATGCCCTTTCCTTGTTCGATACCTAGGTCAATCTGCAACTGCTATTGTCACTACAATGTATGTACCATCTAATGCTCCTAGACAATCCTAATATGTTCCTAAACAAAAAAATAAATAATCGATAATGTATTATAAGTCATAATGACCATTATGGACACACTTAAGGAAAAAAATTAAACAAATACCTTAAACCATTTCCCCCTTTCATCATTGCAATCTTGTGGTATTGGATTGGGTTTTGCAAGTAATATATCTTCTAACCTTAAGATGACAGCTAACACTTGAGGACAATTTTTACTAACAGTTTCACCTGATTTACAAAATCTCACTTGAATACTTCTATTCTTTGTATGATGCGCAAGGATGTAAACAAAAATAGCAACTTATTCTTCAATTGTTGCTCTCCCACTACAATTCAATCCCCCTCTGATGTGCTCTGATACCAAAAAAATATGATGTGCTCTGATACCAAATTAAGATGATGTGCCTAGTATCCAATTACAATCACACAAATGCCAATTGGATAATTAACTAAATACAAATCATAAAATAGCGTGATTCCCTTTCTACGTGAACCCTAATTGTAAAAACCAATTTGATTGAATACACAATTACAATGTACTCAATTGGAATTCCAATACCAATCAAATAAATAAAGACAATTGATTCCAATTTCCAAAACAATTGGCATGAATCCAAGCTTGAAAATTGGACCCTAATTTGCGTGAATCAAGAATAACATAAAGTAAATAATTTGTTACCAGATATTACGTACTAGTTGGAATTAGGATCAACATATAATTTTTTGATATCACTCACAACAAATCCAAGTCCACTCGCCACAATCCTATGGAAGAATTGATAAGAGTATTTTGTGAAAAAGGAAGTACCCTTTCACGTAAACCAAGGCAGCCGAAATATGAGTTCAAAAAGTCCCCTTCTAAACCTACTTAGCAAGTATTTATACTTACTCTAAATAAGGTAAATTCAACAAAACAAAATTACAAGTAAAACCTACAAGTGACCGGTTTAAACGCCAAAAGAAAATTACAAATAAATCCTTAAAAGTGGTCGGTTTTTCACTTCCATGGAACAACTATTGGACCGGTTCTTTTGGTTGATGTAAGTCCATGAATGATTCACAATTAATTCTTAGTGAATTTTATTTGTCGTCTTCTAAAACTGATAAATTTACCTACTATGATGCAAAGAAAAATTGTTATTAAACAAATAAAATAACATGTGGATGTCTTGGCTCATTTGTTCAATTTGATTTCCCCACTGTTGGATCTAGAGGTTTGATTCCCATCACCCTCGTACCTTAAGGAGTTCGCATAGATGTGCGAAACTATTTCTAGACATCCTTAATTCCCATAAACAATTTGTATCACTTCCATTGATAAGTGAATCAATGACATGTCGACGCATTTCATACCTAGCCAATGCTCGTTCATTTAATACTCTTCTCTCTATATTTCTACTCAAGACAAAGTTCATATAATAAAGACTAGCAAGAGCCAATGTAAGCATGTTGATATAAACTCTTCATCTAAGAAGGTAAATCAAAATTTCATGATGATCCATGATCTATAATACACATTGAAGGACAAGCCAAAGAAAAAATCATTATTCCAAATTTTATTAAAACCCAACAATACAATTTAGCCAAAGGAAAAAAAAAAAAGGGTTGTAATTACTACAACAAAATCATTTTTATAACAAACCTATTCCAACACAAAAACACATTACAAGATAACCATGTATTATTGGGAATAAAAACACAAATTGGAGAGAAGATGCCCAGTACAGAGAGACACAATCAATCAATGCTAGACCTATACTATGAACATTTATAAAATCAACTATGATATTCAAGAACTTTTTTTTATCTTAATGATAGGAATGCATAGCAATTGATGATTCCCTCCTCATAGTTTTAAAACAATGAATCAGCTTTACACACTACATTCAAAGCACAAGCTAAAGAGAACAATATGCATCTTAATGTCTTTTTATATGTGATTTCTACTCTAGTAGTAAGACAAGAACATAATTGAGTATAAATTTTCCTCCCCAAAATGGCACATTGAAATAATTGGAAATTATACTACAAGTAAGAATCCCCTTCACTCAAAGGCTAAAATCCTATTGGAATGGTGAATTATCATAATCTTCAAACTTCAATGTTAAGTTGGGCTAATATAAAAGTTGAGCCATTATTAGAGATATACCAATTGGTTCCTAATATTGTCTAGCTCACGTCAAATATATATGCATAAACCGTGCATATGATAATGCTAGACCAAAAAAAAATAGGTTTTTCACAATATCAAATCCCAATAATAAATCAACACACCAAATAGGACTAAAAAGGATCCGAAGAACCTCTTAGATATCATGCCTTGTTTTATTCCCTTCCCTCTCACAACAGCGCTCATCACCAAGATTTCATGAACATCTAGCTACATTAATGGTTATTCAAAAAGACGGCAACATTACTCAACGACAAATACGACAAATGTTTGTGGTTTTTTAATGTATTAAATATGATGGGTTAGTGTATATATGCATGAATCGGAAAAGCTAGATGGAAAATCTTAGTTTTTAAGCAATGGCTAGTTATGGGGTGAATGTAACTTATTTGTTTTACTTTCTTATATTTGATTTTTGCAAAATAGGAACACACACACACGGGGTAAAGTTACAGGATGCCATACTGTAATTTTCTTTTGTCTTCACACACACACACCCCGAGGGTAATGGTACAGGATGCCATACTCTACTTTTCTTTTGTATATTTTGTTGTAGTCCTGTGACATGAAACTCGATTCTTTTGTTCTTAGGTTTTTGGTCAACTATAGAATTAACACTTCCCATACTTTTCCTTCTTTTGTCTTTTTGTTGTAGTCCTGTGTGACATGAAACTCGATTTTTTTTGTTCTTAGGCTTTTGGTCAACTAAAGAATCAACACGTCCCATGCTTTTCCTTGGTTATGTGTCCTAAACTTGAAGATCAGAAGCTGTGCTTTTCTGTTTTCATAAACCATGTCCAGCTTTGTGTGCTAAATATATACATAACATGTTATTTATTTGCTAAATATATTCATAAGAGGTTATTTGACGTTGTTTTCGACTTGTTTTCCATGTCTTTATATGACAAATGGCAATCCTATTGAATTTCCTCTATTTTATTTGTAAGTTCAAACCGTTGTGGAAAATTATCCTTTCCCTCTTGATCTTGAAAGCCAATATAGAATTAAGCCTCTTTCCCATGTTCATATATAAAGACAGACATAAGTACCATTGCGATTGTTGTTTGAGACTTAGAAAAGTTTGAATTTTTCATGTGGAAATTAGAAACTCATCGATTGATTCTGGATATTTCATACTGTTTGATATGTTTGAATGAAAATTAAAAATAGATCAAGAATGAAGTTACATGAATGCAGTACGGATACGGTTTGCTCTATATAATGGTAAATTCCAGACGTAGGATATAGAAAATGGACTTGATCATTACATATGTGTGGCAATTATTGGATGATATTAGAATGTTTAAAGTCTCTGCTATTAATTCTTGACAACTCAACTACGTTTATATTGTGTTGGCCACCATATGTATTTTAAGTGGCTGCTTTATTTTGTAGAAGGTAAATTTTTTTTTCCTTTTTTTGTTATTTGTAGTGAAACATTTCAAGGAGTCATTTTGATGCGATTTCCGAGTATTTCTTTACCTTTTCTATTGCCTGTTCGGCGGTTTTTTATTTGTTTGGTCGTGTGTTTGATTTGTTTAATGACTTTGTTTTTGTTTAATATTTCACATCTTGAAATATTCTGAGTTTATAATTTTGTTCAATGATTGACGTTAACTTTTTCTGAGATATTCTAGGTTCTAGGTTTGACTACTACATGTTTGATAAGATTCCCAACAAGAAGAAATGAATATTATCCTAGGTTTAGGATTGTTTCCAGTGAGGAAGAACTTTTTGTTGTCCAAATAACATTAGTGGAAAAAAGCTAGTAACAACGAGGGGAGAGCTCTCGACTTATGCAATCGGACCGGTGCTCTTGATTAATATGTTTTCTTCTACCGACAGATAAAGGATCTATAGACCTGTCATATCTTAGTAATCATCTGAGAGAAATAGGTGTCATATGAACGATTTTGCTACCAGGACATTGGCTTGTGGAATGTATGCCCGGGATGACATGAGAAGAGTGATGATGATTTTTTTTTTATTCGCATGATATGAACAAATTTATATTTTGTTTCCATAGATTGGCATTGGCTGTCAAATGCTTTTGAGATTTTTACAGGACCTGATATTATTGCCATTTTCCTTTTATTTTGGATTTATGACAATGGCCAAAGGATATACATTTAAAAAAATTGAATAGCTTTCTGTTATGCATATCTTTTATATTCGGTGGACCCATGATAGTTGTTCTATTTGCTTATAACAATGCGTATCATTAATTAATAATGAACCAACTTGTTTTAAGAAGTTAAAGTGATGATTGTGTGTTGAGAATGAAGTTGAGCTGATACCAAAAGGACCTTACCTCTATGTGTTTCCATGTCTGCTTTTCAGTAGCATTTCAGAGTTTCATGACTTGAAATGGACGACCAGATAAATGTGCTACTTTCTTCCTTAGTAATTTGCGATCTTGGCATATGCTTTCATTACTTTGAATATACATACGCCTATGTGTTTTTACTCCGTCTAATGTCCCTCAATTTTAAAAGTAAATTGATGAATTTCATACATGTGGAGAAAAGAGTGTCGCCTGATGGTTCTGTAGCTATGCCCTCCTTTTTTTTTTTTTTTAAAATGATAAGCTCAAAATGTCATATGAGCTCAAGGTCAAACCAAATGTCATGTGGGCTCATGTCGTGTGTGTATAAAAATATAGGTCTATTTGCTTTTTCCATTGAAGATCAACCTCTACCGAAAAATAAGACTGAATATAATTTGTTGTTTGTGTTTCTTGCTTTATTGCTCCAAAAGTGTAATTTGTTGTTTGTGTGTATAAAAATATAGGTCTAGTTGGAAGATCAACTCCCCACCAAAAAATAAGACAATATAATTTGTTGCTTGTGTATAATTTCTTCTTTTTGGGCATGTGTTCATTGTGTTTCTTGCATTATTGCTCCAACAGCTAATAAAATTGAATAGCTTACTGTCATGCGCGGAATTCAGTCCAGAAGTTGAAGCAAGAACATAGCTTATTGGCATTCTTCATTTTTTATCAGCAGCGCCTTTGATTTTTTGCAGTTGCGATGATATGTCCTTCATGAGGATTTAGTGTAAATAATTTTAATTTTTTATAATCAGGTTTATGTATGTATGATACTTAAATACTTGTTAGATATGTATTGGATACTTCATTTATTTGTTTAAAAATTAGTAATAGTATTGTATTTGATATATAGAGGTACATTATTGAAGGTATTTTTCTTTGAGTTTGATTAGCAATACTTATATCTTGCTTGGATATGATGTCAAGAGTAAGTGTCGTAATGCATTATATCAATGTGTTTTACTAATATTTGATGATGTAAATATGGCCTATAATACTATGCATGTACATGTACATATATCATTGAACTTATATCCTTAAAGCTTATTGTTAGTTGAAGAAACCTATCAAAGGCCGCTGCAATTATGGATTAAAGATCTGCTCAGTGTTGAGAAAATTAAAAAAAGAAAAAAATTATACATAAGAAAAAGATCTCTAGGAGATAAAGCTTTGAGGTATATCAAAGGTTCCATTTCCACTATAATTCTAGTGTACTTGAAATCATATTTTGATGAAATTGCATGATATAATTGGGGTATATCTCTTTCCTGAGCAACGTGCTCACTATATTTTAATTATACCCATTTTTGGCTTTCTTTTTCTTTTTAATTACAACTTATATTTTTCTTTTCATAATGCTTGTGTCATTAGTCAAGAAATTTAGTATTTATGGATTTAGGAAAAAAAAATTTCCAAGTATTAAAGAGCTTTAGACAATTTTTAATAATAGAACTGTAAAGAGTTGGTATGAGGCTAGTCTTAGTGTGCCAAGCTCCTATACACAGCCTAGATTATCTCCAGGTAGCCAGTTAGGTGGTCTATTGCATTATCTCTAGGTAGCCAATTAGGTGGTCCATTGCAACAACCTCCTACTTTTAATGCTTTTCCATGTATTGCTCCATAGTTAGATTCCCCTAATGGATTGTCCTTCCAATAGTATACTTCATATTGGTTTTTTGGCCGATAGGGATAGTGACAATTATTTATCATATCTAATGCAATTTAGAACTAATAATTCTAACATTCTACGTTCTATGATGTATCGAGGTTGAGTGTAGGGGGCATTTAAGCTAGGTTTAGATCCACTTGTTTGGCCTTTCTTTTAGATTGTGTTTTTCTAGTTATGGTCTATCTTTTAGACATTTGTACTCCTTCGTAAACTAAATATCTAAGTTATTTCAATTTTATACTTTTTTTTGTTAGACTATATGTATATTGGTTCACTAATTATGAAATATTTTGTTGGATCTTATATGTTTGTTAGCCCACTTATGCAGCATTTATTTTAATTTTATTAATATTGTGGTAATTTTTATAATATATTAAATGTTAAAATTTTTTATCTTATATTGTTTATAGTATTGCTATAAATTATTAAAATATCATTTTGATTATTTAATTAAAGAATTATTAGTGGTTTTTTTATTCATTATTAGAATTAAAAATATAAAATAAGTTAAATAGCGAATTAAATTCACCACTTATTGAAATTGTATTTTTATTTTTATTTTCATTTTTGTATTGATTAGTCATACTTTGTAATAGTAACTTTTTAAATGGTTCAAATTGTAAGAGGGCTTGGAAACAGATAGGTTTAGTAGGTCGGGTCTTGACTTAGATATGTTGCCACTTTGATATTGGCATTATAAGCAATATTCTTTATCGTCTAACTTTACACATAAGATTATAACTAATAATATTTTGCTAGAGAACTTGTTATTTTATTTTTGTTACCCTTGTTTGCTCATGTTTTCTTCATCATTTTTTTTAACTATTATTATAATTTGAGGGGAAAATCAAACTTGATTCATTTTGCTGAAATTAGAAATTAATTAGATATTCAATTGCATCATGATCATGTTCTTTTCTTTTCTTTATGAGTTGTCAACTCAAGAATTAGTTTTTCTAGGTAGATGCAATGAAATGCATCCTATTGTGTTCTACCATTTCATAGATACCTAAATGATAAATGCATAATTATAGGATATTTTACATATCTTCTTGATTATAGAAATTTTCCTAGAATTTGATTTTGTACTATTGTCACTCTAAGACATTGTATGTGTAGTTCTATCATTTTTTTTTTTTTATATCTACTACTATGTTGGTATTATAATGTGAATGATGATTTAAACTTGCATTATTATTCATTAATTTCCTTTGGATATTGTTTGTGGTTCTAGATATAGTTTGCTAAGGATGTCTAAAGCTTGTTTATATAAATGATTGTTTGATATAGTGCACTAAATATAGAATCCAATCATACTTTAGATGTCTTGGCGATTTAATAGTGATTGCCACATAACAAAAGATTTTGTTAACGGGGTTGAATTATATCTTGATTTTGCCTTCTAGTAAACCCAATTTGTTTCTTAAAAAAGAAAAAAAAAAAAAGAAAGAAGATTAGATGCCCATGTTCTAAGTGTAAGAATATGATGTTTCTTGATCAAGAATTTCATCTTTATTCAAAAGGTTTTGATAAGCTATATACATGATGGTATGCACATGGAAAACCTTCTAGAAGTGATGAAGAAATGCATGTAAAAGAATATTTAGGAAGTGTGAATGATGATATCATCCTGTACAAAAGAATGGTGATAGATGTAAGGGGTCTAAATTCTAATTGCATTGGCGTTGAAATTAAAGAGGATACACCAAATCCAATGGCCATAGATTTTTTTGCTATGTTAAATGATACTAATGAACCATTATAAAAGGGCTGTAAAAAGCAAACATGACTTTTTATAGTGTCACAACTTTTAAAGTCAAAGTATAATATGAGCAAGACATTTTTTTGATTGCTTTCTATCAATAATTAAAACCATGTTGCTAAAGGATTGGAAATTAGTGGATAGTTGCTACAATTGGAAGAAGTTAGTGACAAAACTCAAGCTTGGATATATGCTATTTTACAAAGTGCATGAAAATAACCCATTTTGTCCTATTTGTGGACATCTTCATTTTAAACTAAAAAGGTTTGTTGAACACAAGAAAATATTCCTTGTAAGGTATTATGCTACTTACCACTAACTTTAAGAATCCAATTGCTCTATATGTTTACAAAGACTATAGAATATATGACATGGCATGCATAATGATAGTGAAGCACAGAAGCAGTTTAATTAAGTGCACCTTTATCATTTGCAATTGAATCAAGGAATGTGCATATCGATTTGTGTATAGATGGATTCAATCCTTTTAGTTAGTTAGCTACTCCTTACATTATGGTGTATAATTTGTCCCAATGACTATGCATGAAGCAATCTTATATGTTCTTGGCTATGGTCATCCCTGAACCTAAAAATCTAGGGAACATATTGATGTATTCTTGAGACCATTAATAGATGAGTCAAAACTATTATAGACAGATGGAATCATAACTTATGATGCCCACCAAAAACAAAAAATTCAAATGAGAATTGCTTCATTGTGGACAATTAATGACTTTCTTACTTATACGATGTTTTCTGAATAGAGTACTCATGGAAAGTTAGCATGCCCTTACTACATTGAGCGTACTAAATCTTTTACATTGAAGCATAGTGGAAAAATATCCTTTTTTGATTTTCTTAGCTAGTTTTTGCCTCTTAGTCATTTATATAGGAAGCAAAAAGATCGATTTTTTACTAGTCGAATTGAAGAAGAGTTGCTATGATATAAGACATGTATACCTATTAAATTTTATAATATAGTGTACAAAATATGGATATTGTCCCACAAAGATTACGAGTACTAATACTAACCTATACCATATTATCTAACTAGTAAATTATGTAGTTTAATTGATCTAAAAATTATAACAAAATATTAGCTAAAGAACTAAAATTTTATTGAAGGATAGAAAAGCAAAACAATTTAAAATTAACTTCAAGAAGGTAAAACTAGTATCCAGACTTTGTTTTCCTTAGGAATTATTATGTTACATTAACAAAAAAGTATTCAAATTCTTCTTAAATTTCATTGATAGGAGAATTCCTAATTTAGTTTAATAATTTTTTCAAGCTTATTAAACCCTAATCTTAAAATTACCTATTTGAATCTCTTTAGAATAGCATAATTCAAATACTACATTAAAAACAATAAATTCTAGCAACCAATTTAATTAAATCCAGAAGAATGATGTAACTTATCTCTAAAATTATATCAATTCTCTTTAAACATGGAAGATCTAATTATATATTAGGTTTTTTAATCTTAATGTATAATATCAAATAGATAGAAAAATACTCTAGAAATATTAATCTAATCAAAACATCAAGAACACATGTATGAATAAAAAAAATATAAGAATTCATTGAATAATGAAATTTTGTGAATTTATCTAAACCATTTTGCTTGCCATGAATGAGATGTTGCTGAATTCATTTTGTGTAAATGTTATCCTGCATACAAGTAGAACCAAGTAAGTTAGATGTATTTAGAAAATAAGTGGTATTATTACTCTTACAGGTTGTTGAGTTACGTTAAGTGTCTTGAAAGTTCTTTCTACATTCCTAACTTTTAGAGTTAACATCTGATTTCCTACATCTATAACTACCTAGAAGTAGCTAGGAAAGAGTGACCTAAACTTAGTGGTGCTTCGATATTCTCCTCTGTATTTAGGATTACAAAGTTCACTGGAAAAATGACTGTACCTAGCTTAATCAACACATCTTCAATAATGTCGATGGGATACTTAATAGATCTATCAGCTAATTGAATGCTCACATGTGTTGGTTTAGGGTTCCTTAATCCTAACTTTTTAAAAATATAATGTGACATTAAATTTATGCTTGCACTTAGGTTAGCTAAAGCTCCATTTATTAATAAATTACCAATAAGACAAGGTAGAGTAATACTCTCTGGATCCTTCAATTTTCTTAGCAACTTATTTTGCATCAATATAAAGCATTCCTCATTTAATGTTGTAGTTGATATCTCTTCCAGCTTCCTCTTGTTCGAGAGTAGTTCCTTTAAGTACTTGACAAACTTGGGCATTTGTGATAGGGTATCAACAAAAGGTAAGTTAATATGTAACTGGTTAAAAATTTCAAGGAACTTATTGAACTATTCCTTATAGTGGTCCTTCTTCAAGTGTTTAGGATAAGGTATAGGTGGCTTTTATTCCTTCACTTTTAGTAGGTCCATACTTCCTTTTTGCTTAGATTTCTCTTCATTCCTTGCTAATCCATTTATATTTTTCTATTCAACTTGCAACTCCCTTCTACTTCTATAGATTGCTACTTTCACATGCTCTATAGGATTCATCTCAGTGTTTCCTGCTAGTGTCCCTTATTGTCTTTCAGCCATTATCTTTGTAAGTTGTCCCACTTGATTTTCCTAACTACGGATGGAGGCTTCTTGATTCCTCAAAGAAGTTTTTATATTCTACAATCTAGTCTCATTAGTTTGAATATATTTGGTTAAAAGTTCTTCTAAACCTGATTTCTTCTCTTATGGTGGGGGTCTCTGAAATCTTAGGGGAGGCAAGTTCATCCTTTGTTGATTGTGATTTTAATTGCTCGAAGAGAAATTTTAATGATTTCTCTATCTCATATTGTAAGTGTTACTATAGAGGTTGTTTTGTATCCTAGAAGGGTTTCCTAAATAGTCTACATACTCCCACCAATGATGAGTTCCATTTCCTTCTACATATACCTCTCGCAAGTTACATTAGTTATTGGCAGAAAGTGCATCTAACTTCTTACTTATGGCTCCAACCTTACTGGCTAAAGTCATCATTGCATCTAATTCATAGATGCTCACTACTTTGTTCCTCACCCTAGCACCTTCCCATTGAGAACTATTCATAGCCATGTTTTCAATCAAGGGTTGAGCCTCTTTGGGTGTTTTAGTATTCAATGTTCTTCCTACAACAACATTTATCATTTATCTTGTTGATAGATTTAAACTATTGTACAAAGTTTAAATCTGAATGTAAAGTGGTAGGCCATGATGTGAGTATCTCCTCACTAATTCCTTGCATCTCTCCCAAGTGTCATATAATGTCTCAGCCTCTAATTGAGCATAAGATAATATGTTCTTTTGAAGTTTAGTGGTTTTAGCAGGTGGAAAGCATTTTCCAAAAACTTTTGTGCCATATCATCCTAGGTAGTGATAGATCTCCTAGGATGTGAATTTAGTCACTATTTTGCTCGACCTCTTAATGAAAAGGGGAAGAGTCGTAGTTTGATTGCATCATCTAAAGACCCATTGATTTTAAATGTGTCACAAATCTTTAAGAAGTAAGATATATGAGCATTGAGGTCCTCATCTTGTAATCCATCAAACTGGATAAACCGCTGCACCATTTGTGTGATAAGAGGTTGAATTTGAAAGTTGTTAGCAACAACAAATGGCTTAACAATACTTAAATTGACTCCAACTAAAGAGGGTTCGGAATAATCGAACATACTCCACTATTGGTTTTGGTTTTCATCACCACGACTTCCAACTCTTCCTCAGCCTCTTTTACCTTAGTTCTTAAAGGAAATCCTTAGTTCCTCCACTGTTTGCCAAATGGTTTTCCTTAGTGGCTTAGTTGTCCTTTCAATTTTTGGATAAAAAATCAACATGTTTGATGGAGTATTTCTAGTTACACACTACTAACATAAAAAATTAAAAGAAACTAAAAACAAGAAATAGAAAAAAAATGGTGAAATTAATAAAGTGATTAGTGTTCAATATTGAAATCCTCGGCAATGGTGCTAAAGACTTAATGTGTGGCAAGTGTACCTATCAAGTTTTGCAATATAGTGTACAAAATATCAATATTGTCTCTTAGAGATTATGAGTACTAATACAAACTTACACCCTATTATCTAATTGGTAAATTATAGAGTTTGATTGATCTAAAACCTATAATGGAATATTAACTAAAGAACTAAGATTTTATTGAAGGACAGAAAAGTAAAGCAATTTAGAATTAACTTCAAGAGGTAAAACTAATACCTAGACTTTGTTTCCCCTAAGAATCATTATGTGACATTAATAAAAAGTATTCAAGTCCTTCTTAAATTTCATTAATCAAAGGAATTCCTATTTTACTTTAATAACTTTCTCAAACTTATTAAGCCTGAATCTTAAAATTACCTATCTGAATCTCTTCACAATAGCATAATTCAAAAACTACATTAAAAACAATAAATTCCCATAACCAATTTAATTAAATCTAGAAGAATTGTATAACTTATCTCTAAGATTACATCAATTCTCTTCAAACATGCAAGATCTAATTATACAGTAGATTTTTCAATTTTAATATATAATATCAAAAAGATAGAAAAGTATCCTAGAAGTATTAATCTAATCAAAACATAAAAACATGTCTATGAATCAAGAAATATAAGAATTCATTGAATAATGAAATAAAATCTCAGTCACATGATAAACTTAGGTTTCACAAGTCTAGATACAAAGGAAAACTAAGTGCTAAACATATTGAAAACTAAATTCATCAATGATGTATGAACATTCATCATCAAGAAGATCAATTAAATAAAGAAAAAACCCTAATTTCTTGAAGTGTAGAAAAGTAGTTGTCTTATCTTTCTTTTAAACCCTAGAACAACTTAGAAAATAATGTCTATTCTTTTTTTTTTTTTTTTTATAACAAGTCCTCTTCTATTTATATAATGATCTTAAAAAATGCTATGTTTTAGGCCAACACACTGTTCAACATGATTGTGCTTTAGGTCGTATCCAATTCATCAATCAAAATAGTGTAAAACATGACATTCCAACTGACATAACCTTGACATTGTCATGTCTATAGGTCATGTCTAAATCAATCAAATTAGAGAGATACATAAACAATAGGCACGGTCATATCTAGCCCCTCTGTAACTTTCTGTGAGTCTTCAACTTTAAAATGACCTAAACATGGTCATGTCTAGCTTTAAAACTACATAACCTCTTTGATTTTGCTCTAAATTGAGTAATATTTTATTTTTTTTTCTTTCTTTTTAATTCTACTATCCATCAAAGCCCTAAAATCAAAATATTACTCAATTAAAATTAAATTTTTTAAAAAAACATGCCAAAATAAATGCGATATTAATTAAATCTCAATTAATATACATATCTAATTTTGCATTTATCATGCTACCCCCTTGACTCTCTAGAGTAGAAATGTTGAGGCAAGTATATGTACTTCTTAATGTTACTTTTGTAATTCAAAATCATAGGTAGAAAATTGCTAGATTTGGAGAAAAGAACGATGTGAGAAAAAATATGTTTTAGGAGTTACCCAACTGGCATACAAATCTCATTCATTTCAAGTTAGATGTTATGCACATTTAAAGAAATATCTTTGCGAATCTATTTAACATGGCAATGGACATTAAAGGAAAAACAAAAGAATATGTAAAGGCTATAATAGATTTAAAGTTGTATTGCAAGTGTCTTGAGGTGGATTTAATAGAGGAAAATTGATGAGAGGCATGATGGGAGCCAAGCCAGAAGATGGAATGTGGATCCTCTTAAAGTGCCACCTGGACCAATCACAAGAACTCGAACGAAATGATTCAAGAAAGCACTTAACGGGTTGATAAAGGATGTCCATGAAGCCGGAAAGGATTGGAGCAACCATGAAACCGGAAAGGATTGGAACAACCATGAGAATGCCCTTGCTCTTGTACAAGTTATAACGGATATGGGTTGAAGGGGGCATGTCATTACAAGGCACGACCGTGTAGTGAGTCTGGAGGCTCCATAGAAACATACATGGTTGTATACACGGTTCAAAGGCACGGCCATGTATGGTGTCAAGAATATCTACAGAAACATGCACGTCTATAAAGGCACAGCCATATATATGCTCTACGCTGGCTCCAACGCTGCCGGCCTTTACTCCAACGCCGTCGGCCTTTAATTCCCTGTTTTGTTATTTTTCCGCAACTTAATGATGTTATGTCATTTTGGGCTTTATTATTACGAATTGTAAACCCTACTATAAAGCTTCTAGGGTTGAGAACATACAACATACAACATACAAGTTTGAATAACACTTTTGAGAGAATTCCTCTCTTGGTTCTTTAAAGAACTTTCCTTGAACTTATCGGATTTTCTTCAGTGGCATTCATCCCGACTTATCAATCAGTCTTTCATCCCGATTGTGGCATCCACATAATATACCAAGGTTCTGGCCTTCACTTATAGGCAACTAGTCGTGGTTTCCACTTGATTGTTTGGCATCTTGGGTAGCAATTCCGAACGTATTAGTATTGGGTTTCGCCACACGTGAGCGTTGTTCATATCAGTTTGGTATCAGAGCCTAGGTTTGTTAAACATCAGTTCGGTTTGAGGAAGGTAACATCAAAATCTTAACTCGAATCGTTCATATCAATTTGTTCATATCAAGTTCATAGTGTTAATTGTCTATTGAAAGTGTAGTGCCTTCTATTCACATTTTTTATAAAAAAAAAAAAAAAGGAACGTGATCAAGAGTAACAAACAAAGGCAAAAAAAAAAAAAAAAACGGAAAGAAAAAGAGGAAAATTTTGTGCCCTAAAGTTGTTTTGAATTCTACGGGAGGGAATTGGTGTAGTTTGGGTTAGTTCCAAGAGAATTGAGAAGAGGAATTGGTGAATTGATATAATTATTGCTTGTGAGAATACATGAGTGACTGTGCGATATCATCCTTAGAGCGAAACACGTAAGGAAGTGTATCGTAAGGCTTAATCATATATATATATTTGTGTTCGTGCTAACCTTTTTCTATAGGAACTATGTCGAGGCAACATTCTCCTGAAGGTGAGGGGAGAAAGTTTGATGCTAGGTTAGTGATTGAGGCGTTGAGGGGTGAGATGAAGATGATGTTTCAGGAGGGGATGGAACAAATTCATGAGACGATGGAGCAAAAACTAGAGCAATCTAAAAATGTCTTCCAAGGGCGTAAGAGGGAGAGTTGTTCTAGGAGAGTACAAAGGGGTGGAGATGAAATGTCTGATGATGAATTTGATGAACCTTCTATCGAGAGTTATAGAGGTTATAGTGGTAGGAATAGAGAAACTAGGGATTGGGAAGATAGAGGAGATCGGAATAGAGAGGATAATCAATTGAGTAGTATAAAGATGAAGATTCCTCCTTTCCAAGGGAAGAATGATCCTGAGGCGTACTTAGAGTGGGAGAAGAAGGTAGAAATGGTGTTTGATTGTCACAACTATAGTGGGAGAAAGAAAGTGAAACTTGCTGCCATTGAATTTTCGGATTATGCCATAGTGTGGTGGGATCAACTGATGTTGAATCGAAGAAGGAATGGCGAACCACCTATTAAGTCATGGGAAGAGATGAAGAGGGTGATGAAGAAGCGGTTTGTGCCTGCGTATTACTATCATGAATTACACAACAAATTGCAAACTCTTAAGCAGGAAAGCCGAAGTGTAGATGAGTATTTCAAGGAGATGGAAGTTACTATGATTAGGGCGAATGTAGAGGAGGATAGAGAGGCTACCATGGCTAGGTTTCTTGCTGGATTGAATAGAGAAATTCAAAATGTCGTAGAATTGGAAGATATGGTTCATATGGCTATAAAGGTTGAGAACCAACACAGGAGGAAAGGTAGTAGTACTGCACGGTTTCAATAGGGTGCTAGTTCATCCACCTGGAAGACTAACCAATGGAAGAAGGAAGAAAAGCCTTTACCCACCAAACCGAAAGGAGAGCAGAGGCAAGCAGGTTCTACTCTTGGTAACCAAGGTAAACCTGATTCTTCTACTCTTAGAAATCGTGACATTAGATGTTTTAAATGCTAACGTAGAGGCCATATTGCTAGTCAATGTCCGAATAGGCGTGTTATGATTCTGCGTGATGATGGTCAGTATAAGACTGAGGGGGATAGTGAAGAGGATGATATGCCTCCATTAGAGGATGGTAGTGATGATGAAGAGCCTGCAGTAGGGAAGTTAGTGGCAGTAGTGAAGTGAGCATTGAATGTGCAAGTAAAGGAAGAAGAGGAGGTGCAAAGAGAGAATATCTTTCGTACTAGATGTTATCTAAGTGATCATATTTTCCAGTTAGATCATTGATGGAGGAAGTTGCACTAATGTGGTGAGTAATTTTATTGTCGAGAGGCTGGGACTCAAGACTACTAAACACCCTAGTCCATATAAATTGCAGTGGTTGAATGATAGTGGCGAGACTAAGGTGAGTAAGCAAGCCTTGATTGCTTTTCGCATCGGTAGGTATGAGGATGAGGTGTTATGCGATGTAGTGCCGATGCAGGTGTGTCATGTGTTGTTGGGAAGGCCATGGCAATTTGATAGGAAGGTTGTTCATGATGGCTTTTATAACAAGTATACGCTTGTTCACTAGGGAAAAAGCTTTAATCTTAAACCCTTAACACCTAAACAGGTGTATGAGGATCAGTTGCAGCTACAACAGTCTTTTGCAAAATATAAGGTGAGTGAAAAACAGAGGGAAAGTGAGAGAGCAAAAGACAGCGAGAAAGAAAAGGAACACAAAAGTCGATATCAAAAGGAAAAAGAGAGGAAGGCTGGAAAGAGCGTGAGAGACCAAGTTGAAGGGGGATCAACTTTGGTGGTGAGTGAAAAGGAGAGTGCAGCCTTGCAAAAGGAGAGTTGTGTGGCAAGAGCGAGTGTAGTGAGGAGAGCGTTAGTAATGAAGTAGCCTATGTTGTTCCTGGTTTTTAAGGAAACTTGTTTGAATACTAACGAACTATTTAACTCTTTGCCTAGTGTGGTTGTGTCTATTGTGTAGGACTTCGAAGATGTCTTTCCTGAGGAGGTTCCAAAGGGTTTACCACCTATTCATGGTATTGAGCACCAGATTGACCTTGTACCCAAAGCATCGATTCCAAACAAACCAGCTTATAGGAGCAATTCGGAGGAGACAAAGGAACTCCAAAGGCAGGTCGATGAATTAATGGAGAAGGGGTACATGAGAGAAAGCATGAGCTCATGTGCAGTACCTATGATTTTGGTGCCTAAGAAGGATGGGTCATGGAGAATATGTGTTGACTGACGCGCCATCAACAACATCACAGTAAAGTATCGTCATCCCATTCCTCGCTTAGATGACA
Organism: Laguncularia racemosa; assembly: GCA_037954665.1. Classification (NCBI taxonomy): domain Eukaryota; kingdom Viridiplantae; phylum Streptophyta; class Magnoliopsida; order Myrtales; family Combretaceae; genus Laguncularia; species Laguncularia racemosa. Next base: position 4,295,374 of record JBBMOL010000025.1, on the reverse strand, counting down.
TGTTAGATGAGTTACATGGGTCTAGTGTCTTTTCCAAAATTGATCTGAAAAGCGGATATCACCAAATTAGAATGAAAGAAGGTGATGAATGGAAAACCGCATTTAAGACAAAATATGGATTGTATGAGTGGTTAGTAATGCCTTTCGGTTTAACTACCTAGTACTTTTATGAGACTTATGAACCATGTTTTGAGGACTTTTATTGGAAAATTTGTGGTTGTCTATTTTGATGATATCCTCATTTACAACAAGAGTTTAGAAAACCATATATCTCACTTGAGGGATGTTTTAGAAGTGCTTCGAAAGGAGCAATTATATGCTAACCTCAAGAAGTGCACTTTTTGCACAGATAAACTTGTGTTTCTTGGTTTTGTTGTTAGTGTACAGGGAATACAGGTTGATGAAGAAAAGATTCGTACGATCCAAGAATGGCCTAGTCCAACTAATGTAAGTAATGTGCGGAGTTTCCATGGACTAGCGAGCTTTTACAGGAGGTTTGTAAAGGATTTCAGCACCATTGCAGCACCACTTATTGAGGTAATCAAGAAGAACGTGGGGTTCAGATGGGGAGAGCAATAAGAGAAGGCCTTTCAGACGCTTAAAAATAAGCCGACTCAGGTGCCATTACTTACTCTACCTAATTTTTCTAAAACGTTTGAAATTGAGTGTGATGCTTCAGGATTAGGTATTGGAGCAGTGCTCATGCAAGAGAGAAGACCAATTGCATTCTTTAGTGAGAAGCTAAGTGGGGCAACCTTGAACTACCCTACTTATGATAAGGAGTTATATGCATTGGTTCGAGCACTAGATACTTGGCAACACTATCTTTGGCCAAAAGAGTTCGTGATCCACACTGATCATGAATCCTTGAAGTACTTGAAGGGACAACATAAGCTAAACAAAAGGCATGCTCGTTGGGTGGAGTTCATCGAAACATTTCCCTATGTCATCCACTACAAGCAAGGTAAAGAGAATGTCGTTGCTGATGCACTTTCTAGAAGGTATGCTCTTATCTCTACTCTTAGCTCTAGACTGCTTGGTTTTGAGCACATTAAGGAATTGTATGCTACTGATCAAGATTTTTATGAAGAGTTTGTGCATTGTGAGAAGAGTGGTCATGGTAAATTTTATAAACATGAAGGATTCTTGTTTTGGGAGAGTAAACTATGTATTCCAAATTGTTCTTTAAGAGAATTATTAGTGAGGGAGTCTCATGGAGGAGGTTTAATGGGACATTTTTTAGTAGCTAAAACCTTAGGGGTATTACAGGAATACTTCTATTGGCCTCACATGAAACGAGATGTTGAGAGGATTTGTGAGCGATTTGTTACGTGTAAGCATGCAAAATCTAGAGTCCAACCTCATGGGCTTTATACCCCACTTCCCATTCCTCATAAGCCTTAGGTAGATATTTCCATGGATTTTGTGTTAGGATTACACAGGTCTAGACATGGTCAAGATTCTATTTTTGTAGTTGTGGATAGATTTTCTAAGATGGCACATTTTATTCCTTGCCACAAAAAAGATGATGCTTGCAATATTGCTAATTTGTTCTTTAGGGAAGTTGTGAGATTGCATGGTATGCCTAGAACAATCGTATCGGATAGAGATGCTAAGTTCTTGAGCTACTTCTAGAAGACCTTGTGGGCTAAGTTAGGAACTAAGTTATTGTTCTCTACTACTTGTCATCCATAGACTGATGGTCAAACTGAGGTAGTAAATCGAACTTTATCTACTTTGTTGAGAGTTGTCATTAAAAAAAACATTAAAAGTTGGGAGGATTGTTTGCCGTATGTTAAATTTTCCTATAATCGTACAATGCATTCTGCTACTAAATTTACTCCTTTTGAAATTGTGTATGGTTTTAATCCACTAACTCCTTTGGATTTATCACCTCTGCCTATTTCTGAGTATATTAATCTAGATGGCAAGAAGAAAGCAGAATTTGTTAAATAGATCCATGAGAAGGCAAGGCTAAACATTGAGCGAAGAACAGAGCAGTATGTGAAACAAGTCAATAAGGGTCGTCGACAAGCTGTCTTTGAACTTGGAGACTGGGTTTGGGTTCACATGCGCAAAGAGCGGTTTCCTGTGCAGCGTCAATCTAAACTACTTCCTAGAGGCGATGGACCATTTCAAATTCTTGAGCTCATCAATGATAATGCATACAAGATAGATTTGCCAGGTAAGTATCAAGTAAGTGCTACGTTTAATGTTACTGATTTGAGTCCTTTTGATGTAGGCGACGATTTGAGGACAAATCCTTTTCAAGAGGAGGGGAATGATGAGAGCCATGATGGGAGCCAAGCCAGAAGATGGAATGTGGATCCTCTTAAAGTGCCACCTGGACCAATCATAAGAACTTGAGCGAAACGATTCAAGGAAGCACTTAACGGGTTGATAAAAGATGTCCACAAAGCCGGAAAGGATTGGAGCAACCATGAAGCCAAAAAGGATTGGAACAACTATGAGAATGCCCTTGCTCTTGTACAAGTCATAATGGATACGGGTTGAAGGGGGCGTGTCTTTACAAGGCACGGCCGTGTAGTGAGTTTGAAGGCTCCACAAAAACATACACGGTCGTATACACGGTTCAAAGGCACGACCGTGTATGGTGTCAAGAATATCTACAGAAACATACACGTCTAGAATGGCACAGCCGTGTATATGCTCTACGCCGACCACTACGCCAGCTCCAACGCCACTGGCCTTTAATTCCCTGTTTTGTTATTTTTCCGCAACTTAATGATGTTATGTCATTTTGGGCTTTATTATTAAGAATTGTAAACCCTACTATAAAGCTTCTAAGGTTGAGAACATACAACATACAACATACAAGTTTAAATAACACTTTTGAGATAATTCCTCTCTTGGTTCTTTAAAGAACTTTCCTTGAACTTATCGGATTTTCTTCTGTGGCGTTCATCCCGACTTATCAATCAGTCTTTTATCTCGATTGTGGCATCCACATAATATACCAAGATTCTTGCCTTCACTTATAGGCAACGGGTCGCGGTTTCCACTCAATTGTTTGGCATCTTAGGTAGCAATTCCTAACGTATTGGTATTAGGTTTCGTCACACGTGGGCGTGGTTTGTATAAAAAATGGAAAGGTTTCGAAGCCTAAAGCTTCTTATACATGGACAAAAGATTAAAAAGAAGTATGACATTGCACTAAACTACTAAGGTTCTCTAATGGATATTCTTCAGATATTGGTCGATGTGTGAATTTAGAAGAATGTAAGTTTTATGGGTTAAAAAGTCATGATTGTCTTGTATTTATGCAAAGTTTAATGCCAATTGTCTTTTGTTAGTTATTACCCCAAGTAATGAAGGAAGCAATTATAGAGCTTAGTCATTTCTTTAGAGGAATTTCTTCATTAACACTCAAGATAGAACATATGAAGATGGTTGAGAAAAATACAGTTGAAACTTTATGCAAATTGGAGAAGATCTTTCCTCCTAGATTCTTTGACTTTATGGAGCATTTACCTATGTACCTAGCTTCTAAAGCTAATGTAAATGGACCTAGGCAATATTGTTGGATGTATCCTTTTGAGAGGTATTTCTATATTATATAAAATATAAATTTAAGTTATATTTATCCATATAGACTTTACGTTGATGAGCTACTAATTGATAATCATCTTAAAAAGGAAGTGGAAAACCGGGCTTGTGTGGAAAGTTTAATATGTGAGGCCTACATTATTGAGGAAATCTCAACATTTTTCTCCCATTATTTTGAGTCAAATGTGCAAACAAGGTTAAATCAAGTTCTATGAAATGATGATGAATGTGATGCCGAGATTAGGGGAAGCCTACTATTTTTAAGCATCTAAGAAGAGCTTATGGCTTTAATGGCATTTATAAGTTGATAGATCTAAATGAAAATAGAGCTACAACATTTTATATTTTGATGAACTATGAAGAACTTATGCCACTAATAGAGTAAGTAGATATTTTTAAAAGTTTCATATACATTATCAATCATTATACATACTGATATGTCTTTTCAATGATAGAAAATTTGATAACATACTAAGGTTGAAACAATTAGATATATGTGATGAAGATATAGAGAAGTTACAAGAGTAAAAGCTTGTGAGTTGGCTAGAGCATTTTGTAATTGCTTCTAATATTGAGACTAATTTTATTTTTTAAGATATACTGAATTGATTTAGAAATGGTAATAAATGTTATCACTCCTATTTAGGTTATCAAGAATCCCAATAATGTTGATGCACATATTAGTGACATAATATAAGGCCCATCATGCATAATTACTCCTTATGAAGGATACTATGTTAATGGGTGCAAGTGTTAGACACTTGATTATGGAGAGAATAAGAAGACAATGAATAGTGGAGTTTGTGTAAGAGAAAGTTGTTACAAAGATTATGACCATGATTTTTATGGATCATTAACTAACATCATTGACTAAAATTATTATGGAGTGGGGAATAGAGTTACCCTATTTAAGTGTGATTGGTTTGACATTGAAAGAAGCACCAAAGTACATCCTCAATATGGGCTTCTTGACATCAATCATAATTCTAGGCTTAGTATGAATGGACCATTTATATTAGCCCAACAAGTAGAACAAGTGTACTATGAAACTCATTCCGGTAAGAAGAGAGAGTCAAGAGACTAGTGGTCTATTTATAAAACTAAAGTAAGAAGTACATTTGCTATTCCTCTTAATGAAGAGCAAGGTGAAAGTACATTTGAGGCAAGGAATGAGTATTACAAAGACAATGAAATGATAGCACCCACATTGGTAATTGCAACTTTAGAACTCGATGATGTAAAAATTATTGTCAATGTGGAACACTTAGAGAAAGTAGATCCAAATGAAATTCATAAAACACACTAAGTTGGTCAAGAAGTTGAAGAGGATGAAGAAGATTTTAAAATTACCTCCCTAAATTGCGATAAAGAAAATGATGAACATGAGTTCAATTGTAATAATAGTGAAGAAGATATGTGAAATATCTTCAAACATTGGTTTTATTGTACTTAATGTACATAATAAATGAAGTTATTGACTTCCTTGCCTTTTATTTTATCTATGTGATTTATAAGTTTAGCTAAGTAATATAATTTTAGGTCATCTGCATATTAATACTTGTCCTATGTACATATTTTTTTTTATAATTGTTGTTGCTTTTCAATTGTCAAGGTCATATAATAAAAGAGAAAAAAATATTCAGGTATTACATTATTTCCTCATTTTGGAGTATATAGATTACTTTTATAGTTGAATCAATCAAGTCTACCACTTTATTTGACTATTATATTTGTTAATTTGAATTTTCCTTTTAGAAAATAAATAAAATGTATTAATTTTAATGCATCTTCTCTCTATCGAATATGATACCTTATTTGAATAATTTTGATATTTTAATTATAGATATGATGGAAGGAGTGCTAACAAATGTATTGGTAAAGGGTGACCACCACATGCACAAATCCTATATGTTAATTGCTCTCTTGGATAATGTCATGTAGAAAATACCATAATAATGGAGGAGACACAATCGTAGAACTGGGACAACAAACACAGAGAGAAATGCCCTTTTTCAAATGATGTTGCTCCAAACCTACCTAGTGATTTAGAGGACCATGATATAGAACATCATGAGATCAATGAACCTTCTACACAAGAACCTTAATGAGTGACTCCCTACCCCAGAAATTCAGCACATCACACACTTATTAAGGTTACAGATGAGAGGTTTTTGGTTTGGGTTAAATTATTGAAGTTTTGAAATAATATTATTAAATTTGTGATAAGTAGTCTTGTATATTGCTATGTAACAATTTTGATAAAGTTGAAGCACCGTGAACTATTACTATTGCCATCAAATGAAGTTTTCAAAGTTCATACCCATGTTGGAGTATGCTTAATGCAAAACATTAGGAGGTGATTTACATAATTGGGTAAGAATGGAATGATATATTATCTAAATGGTTTAGCGATTTACATAATCAGGTAAGAAAGGAAGCTTGTAAGAAAGTTGGCACTAAAAAAGTGGTGGATACAAAAGGACATGGGCTTAGTTGGATGCTGTCTAATGTATGGGATAAGTTAATTGATGACTATTGAAATTGGCTTCAAATAGGAGAAGAAATCTAAAGCAACACTTAATAACCGTCTTACAATTAGGGAGGGTTCAATTTGTTACAATATGTTTATCTTGTCATCTAGTTTACATTCTTTATTTAATCTTTTAGAAATTTTAAGATCTAATATGTTTGAATGCATCTTTTTTTTTTTTTTCAAAAAAATATACCGAGTCATTAAAGGAAAAATATGATGAAGATTCTTCATTACAATCTTACTTTGATTTAGATGCATGGGTAGAAGCAACTGGATGTCTTAGTTATGGAAGGTTGTATGGATTTAGGATTAGGGAAAAATCGTAGAGCATACTTGAAAGTAGTAGGAGCTCATCCTCTTATAACTCAAGCTATGGTAAGGGGTCATCCATCATTACTTAGAAGTAACTTGGGGAGATACTACAAAAAATGTAACAAGATATGCGAAGAACAAATGGAAAAGAGAGAAAAGAAATTGCAAGCAAAAAATGGAAAAAAGAGAGCAAGAGCGAATGGATATGAGAGAGCAGGAGTTTCAAGAAGAAAAAAAAAAAAAAAAAGGAGAAAAAAGAAAAAGAATTCAAGTTAGAGTTTAAAGAATGGATTGAAACTGTTGTCTGAACTTAACATGCTTCCAGAGAAACAATCTTGACATATCTTAGATGACATTATATATACAAACTATTTTACTTGTGTGACTTCATGCATCCGTTACTTATGCTTGTATTGTTTTGCTAGATTTCATGTTCGTTATAATGTGCTATGTTGTGTTTTTTTATTTGTACAGTATTAACTATTTTGATTGAAATAGTTTTGAGTTCAACTTTAGTATTTTATAAATATATAAATAGGTAAGAAACGCTCAAAGAAAAAAGATTTCATAACATTATAATGCTGTCAAATATACAGATTTGACAAATTATTAATAATCGGAGATTTCATTTTAACAATGAAAATAGAGATATATTTATGACAGAATTTAACAGTAAATAAAAATTTAGTAATAACTATAACAGAATAGGGACAGATATGACGGATTGCATTAATTACTAAAATAGAAACAAATTTGTGATGGAATTTATTTATTAACAAAATTTAACATCAATTATTATGATCATAGAGACAGATTAGCTATGATTTTTTTTTTTTTAATAAAACGAAATTTTTTATAATTTGACATGAACCACTGCAAAAAATTTGAGTAACCGCAAGAGTTGAAAATCTTTGTGAAAAGCTTAAAATTTCCTACGATAGCTTTCCACAGGGATCAAATCCCTTGCAATGGATTGCTACAAAATAGTCGCAATTTCAACTCATTGAAGAGATGGCATCCCCAAGGGACAGCATCTCTGCGAAAGGTGGACTTGTCATCTTATCTGCATACCTGTGCAAATGGATCATTCAAACTCTACATTTTCTTTTTTTCCCTTGTTGGTCTGTAGCTGCCAAGGGCAACTTTTTCTAAATAGGTTGTGACTTGGGCCTTATCTTTACATATGTCGCAGCGCTCTGGTTGCTATGGAAACCAATTTATTTTAAAAAAAAAACAATTATTTTCTTTTTTCAATTTTACATGCCTTGTAAACAAACATAAATATATTTTATGCCTTTTGCAAAGAAGTAACTCTTGCGAAAATTAAAATTAAAAAAAAAAAAAACTTAGTTGTGGAATGTTGCTTCCCTGCCTTATACTTCTTGTAGGAAAACAATTTTTTTGTAGTGAAAAATTATTTTATTTTGCAATAGAAAATCTGAATATTTTTTATTGTAACTTAAACCAATTAAATTGCTATGAAATTTATAACTACTAACAACAGATTTTCTGTCACAAATCTATGATAGAAATGAAAATTGTTGTAGAACAGAATTAGTGGGGATGGTATTTCCAACAGATATTTACAACAAAATTATCTTTAAAAGTTTTTTACAACAAAATTCATTTCATTAGAGATAGAAAAATTTGTCCCTAAAACGAATATTTCTTCTTGTGACCTTAAAATGATCTTAGTAGATTTTGGTAATGTACTTGCTCCCTAACTCCACATATGTATATATTATTTATGTTTGTAAACAGGGTCTTATAGACTGTATTATATGTAACATCTAAATAAAATATAATAAATTGATTGCTTGTGATATACCTATTGATTGTCTTGTACTATTGTTATTATAAGGATTAACTATGTTGTTGGATAGGTTGTGGCTTGATGTTATGATTAGTGTATGTTACAGTGATGAGACTCCCATATAGGTTTGTACTGGCTTATGTGCAATTTAAACCATATTTATTTATGTATTCTAGTTTTATAGGAGCTAGTAGGACTCCTATTTAGTTGTAGTCTTAATTTATAGGAGATGTAGAGTGAGTCTCATATGAGCCATTTATGTTTATGCATTCAGAGATTTCAATCAATATTATTTATGCAGTTATTACATGTTCATTTGGATATATAGACATTTTAAGCCTTTACACATCATTACTCAAAGATAATACATGGCAGATTGTACGCATCCCAAGTTCTAAGGTTATACAGCTTAAGTGGTATCAATGTTTGGCATATTGATCTTCAAGAAACTTAGCATATTGAATCAATAAGATGATAAGATTTAAAGAGTAGGTAGAATGCAAGTTCATTGCTTAAATGAATTAGATTGATATATTGATTTGTATTTGATAACTATATTTTGATATTTGTTTCGATTTCAATTCCCTAATATAATATTCTTTTTTTTATGTTGTTTTCATTTCTTCTTTGTAGGAATAGATTCAATTATGAAAGGCAAAAGTAATTAGTTTCATTGAGAGGTTGTAAATATATATATAAATGTATAAGCAAGGAATTAGGAAACAAAATTACAAAATATATGCAAAACATATCTCTACTAGGAAAGAATCATAAATAGAAATAAAGACTATTTATAAGTCTACCCCCCCCCCCCCCCCCCCCCAAAAAAAAAAAAAAAACTTTAGGTGCTGGAAGCTTCATTAGTTGAAGTTTGTCACATAAGTAGCTAATGCAATGAGTGGAGTGGGCTTTAGTCAATAAATCGGCTAACTAGTCATGGCTATTGAGATACGGAAGAGTAATATTGCCAAGCTAATAGTGATGGCGAGCAAAATGACAATCCAACTCAATATGTTTAGTTTGCTAATGAAAGACACCAATATGGGTAATTTGGATTGCACTCTTACTATCACAATGAATAGAGGTAGGAGTAGAGAAGGAAATGCCAAAGTCTACAAGAAGTCGCTAAAGCTAGAGAACTTCAGCAGTTGTATCTGTAAGTGTACGATACTCTGATTCAGCACTAGAGTGAGAAACAGTGTCCTGCTTTTTGCTCTTCCAAGAAATTAAAGAGTTCCCTAGGAAAACCAAGTATCCAGTAGTAGAACGCCTATCAGTTACATCACCAACCAAATCGGCATCTAAATAGGCAATAAAAGTGGGAAGTGATGAAGATGACAATAATAATCCATGATGCAAAGTACCATGTTGATAGCAAATAATACATAAGATAGCTGCATAATGGATAGAACGGGGCACGACCATGAACTGAGATACCACATGAAATGCATGAGCAATATCTGAGCGAGTAATGGTGAGGTAAGTAAGCATGCCCACTAACTGATGATAAAGAGTTGGAGTTGAAAGCAACTCGCCATCTATTGTCCATAGTTTGGTGTTAACAGCAAGAGGAGTGTCACAGACTTTATCATCTCTAAAGTGAGGAAGGCGAAGAATTTCGGAGGCATACTTCATTTGAGAGATAAAATACCCACTAGAACTTTGACTAACCTCAATACCAAGGAAGTAGCTTAATTGACCCTTATCTGTGATTCTAAATGCCTGATCCAAGTACTGCTTAACTTTGGAGATGCCTTGAATATCACTTCTTGTCAAAATCATATCATCTACATAAAGCAATATAAACACATCACCATGTGTAGTACGATGGATAAAGAGGGCATAATCATTAAGACTTTACTAAAAACTAAACTGAAGGATAGTGGAACGAAAATTTTCAAGCCAGGCACAAGGAGCCTGTTTAAGACCATATGGTGCCTTTTTGAGACGACACACTTGCCCTAACTGAACCTCAAGTCCCTATGGAGGCTCCATATACACCTCTTCTTTAAGATCACCATTAAGGAAATCATTCTTAACATCCATTTGATGAAGATCCTAGTTTTGTAAAGCAGCAAGAGTAAGAAGAACTCTAACAATAGTTATGCGAGCAACAGGAGCAAAAGTCTCGTCATAATCAAGACCATGTTCCTGAGTAAAACCTCTGGCTACTAATCAAGCTTTATAGCGCTCTATGGATCCATCGACACGAGTCTTGACCTTTTATACCAACATGCATCCAACAATTGACTTTCCTGGTGGCAAAGAGGTGATTTCCCAAGTAGCAGTTTTATGTAAGGTAAATAATTCTAATTGCATAGCCTTGACCCAATGAGGATGCACACATGCCTCCTTAAAGGTTTATGGTTTATGCACGTCAAAAGAAGAAACTACATGACAATCATAATCTGATGGGGTGTTGATCTTGGTGGGGGAAGTAGGTGAGGGAAATTGAAAATAGTATTCAGTAAAAGGATCAACGTATGTAGGTGGGGTAGATGCGGAATTTTTTGGTAATAACATGTAAGGTGTATTTTCCCAAAAATGACATCCCGACTAACCCTTATAAGGTTGGCTTGAGGATCCCAACAATGATACCCTTTGTGTTCTATCCCATACCCTACAAAGATACATAACTAAGACCTAGGGGAGAGTTTTGAAGGACATTCTGATTGTGGTAGTAGGATAAAGCAAGTTGACCCAAACTTCCTAAGATGAGTATAGTTGGAAGGAGCACCATAGATGAGTTCATAGGGTGTTTAGCCATTTAGAAGTGGTGTAGGTGTGCGATTGATGAGATACACAGTTGTAAGAGCAGTTCCCCCCCCAGTGAGATGATAGTTTTGATGTGAGGAGAAGTGTGCAAACTGTTTTGATTATATTTCGGTGTTTTCTTTCAAAGACGCCATTTTGCTGAGGTGTATGTGGACATGATAACTATAGTAAAGTGCCATGCAAGGAAAGTAGATCAAGAAAGTGTTTGAAGCGATATTCCCCACCCGAATCCGATCAAAAAACCTTAATGTGAGTTTGAAATTGTGTGTACATCATGGTAGTGAATTTGAGATATGCATCATAAACATCAGACTTTTGGCGTAAAATAAACAACCAACAGAATCGAGAATAATCATCAATAAACAAGACATAATATTTAGATCCACTTAGAGAAAGTTCAGAAGAGGTCCAAACATCACTATAGATTAAATCGAAAGGTGCTTTACTTCGTGAATTACTTAAAGGAAAAGGAATAGAATGTTGTTTTCCTAAAATACAATTTTGACAATCAAATTTTGAAGTTGGAGAAACAAAGCCTAAACTACCATTATCAGCTAAAGTCTTTATTCTTGATATGGAGGGGTGTCCTAAGCAATCATGCCAGAGAGAAAGAGAGATGGAGGCAGCAAGTTGAGGTGAACTAATGGGAACATGGAGATAATCAAGGCGATGGAGATGACCAAACCTACGCCCCTTCCCACATAGTGTCCCTGATTGCAAGTCTTATATATAACAAGTGTTTCAGTTAAAATAAATACGTAGATCTTGATTACGAAGTTGGGAAATTGATATCCAATTCATAGTTAATTGAGACACATAAAAAACATGTGGTAATGTCAATTTAGGTGATTGAATTGTACCAATTTGCTTGGTGACAAGAGAGGAATTATCTATAGTGTGGATAGTAGAAATATTTGGAGATATGGGAAATTTTAGGCAAAAAAGATTAGGTAAAAATGTCATATGATTTGATGCACTTGAATCCAAAAACCATAAGGGTTCACAAGGCATACTTGAAGTAATGGTCGTGGAAGCTGCAATAGAATTACCTTCTTTTTGCATAATTTGATTAACAACATTTTCAATCATTCCTTGAATTGCAGTTTGCAATTGGCTCATGGAAAACAAACCATCAAGAGAGGGGACCGAAGCTGGTGGGTCGATGGACAACGTAGAAGCCATGGCTTTAGGGTTAGTGAGCTCATTCTTACATTGCAAACGAAGACAATTCTATTTAGTATGCCCTGTTTTCCGACAATAATTGCAGTAACATTTACGTTCTCCTGACTGATGATTACCAGAAGGTTTAGATGTAAGAGCAAGAGCAGAATCAGTAGCACCATCAAGAACCTTGTTTTAACGAGTTTGGTCAGAGACTAATTCAGGCAAAATATCTTTAATAAATGTTAGTGGAGATCGATGGATGATAGACCCCTTAAAATATTCAAAATCACCATTGAGCACATGAAGAAATTGAAAGATTTTGTTTTCTTCCAAATAACATTTAAACTCTTTATTTGAAACTAAGGTCTCGGGCAAAGTAAGATAATACTATTCCCATAAAATAGTCATTTATGCGAAAAAATTTGATATGCTTAATAAGTTACCTTAACGAACTTGACGAATATCTGATTCCAATTGAAATCGACGAGTAAGATCTTTTTGCAAATAAGTCGATTTGAGTGTATCCCAAATGTCTTTGGTAGAATCTGAATTTGCAATAGACATACCAATCGCCTTTGAATAGTTCATGCAAATGAGAGAGATGACAAAGTAATTTTTGTGCTCCCATAGTTCAATGCCAGAATCAGATGCATTAGCCTACGTTGAGGGATTAGGTGAGGCTCCTATAACAATTTCCCAAAGTGCCATACCCTTGAGAACCGAGGTCATAGACTTAGACCAGTAGGTGTAATTCAGACCTTCGAGTTCTATGTTAATGGACTTCAAGGTGAGTTGGGACTCTTGGGAAGCCATAAGAATGTAAGGGGGGTGATGAGGGCTGGCGGAAAAATACGTGAATAGTGGCGGCTTAGGAAACCCTAAGAGCTTTCAAAAGAGCTTTGATACTATGTAGTAAGAGATTCAATTGCGAAAGGTAAAAGTAATTACTTTCAGTGAGAGGTTGTAAATATATATACAAGTGTACAAGTAAGAACTTAGGAAACAGAATAACAAAATATATGCAAAACCTATCTCTACTAGGAAAGAATCACAAATAGAAATATATATGTAAAACCTATCTCTACTAGGAAAGAAAATATATATGCAACACCTATCTCTACTAGAAAAGAATCACAAATAGAAATAAAGGTTATATATAAGCCTATTTACACACCTAACATTCTTTTCTTTACCCTTTGTAATTTTCCTAAGAAAAACGCAAGTCTAGGCTTATCTACCAATTCTAAGAGTGATGCTCCTAACGAGCAATTTCCACAAGACCCACCATAGCATGGTTAAGAGCAGGCTATCACCCAAACTGTATAGCTTTTAGAGGTAGTACATGCCTTGGTTGGGATTGTAGTGCAATAGCAGCAATAGCAAATTTAAGAAGATAAACATATGCAAGTTGCTGGTGGTGATAGAGATAGATTGGCTTAGATAGATTAGTGAGACTTCTTAGAGAGTTTAAATCAAAGTTAGATGACCCTCGTGTAGAAAGATTGATTAAGGAAATGGAGAAAACATTTATCGAATAAAGGTTGATTATGTCATATATTTACTTAGGGGTACGGCTTTTGATTGGTGAGTAGGAGCTCAGAAAGTATTAATTAGACCTGTCACATGGGTGGCATTCAAGCAGATGTTTTTATGGATGGTATTTCCTTAACAATCTCAGGGAAAAAATGATAACACGGTATTACTAGTTGCAGCAGGGTACCTGATCAATGGAGGAGTATCCCAAATTATGCATATGATTTTAATTTATCTCTTGCATTATTATTATTATTATTATTATTATTATTATGTGGCATTTATTTCCATCTCTCATATGCCATTGCACATGTATTATTGTGATTATTTTATGTATTTAGTTACGATAACCATTATATAATTAATTTTTCATACTAAGGTCTTTTACTCCAATCGACATGAATATTGTTTCTCTTCATAGATAAAATAGGTTTGAATTTGTAGTGTCATATCACTTATATATAATGTAGTTAATTAAAAAAATATCTTTTTATATATACATCACAGATACATAATCAGCTAGTATTTCTATAGAGCAAATTAAGGGGTCTAAAATTGTACACAAATATCAAATAGATAAGAAAGATATAGCTTATGCACTACAAATAGATAATATGTAGTAGATATACTTGACTATTGATGCAACGAGTAACATAAAGGACAAGATCAATCAACAATTGATCTTAGAAATAAAATAAAAAATTTAAAAAATCTCTACTCAAGAAAGTCTGAACATTATTATCTATTAAAAAAGTCCTTTAGAACAAGAAAAGGACGGTTATATATCATCTCAAAAAAAAAAAAAAAACACTAAGCCTCCCCTCTAGATTGAAGACATGATCCAACATTGCCATAGCACAGGTGTGTAAACACCCACGTACCATTCTATGTAATTTTTTCCTTCGACATGCTCGCCAACATGGGCGTGTTTGTACTCGTGTCGTCTTACGTGCCCCACTAGCACAAGCGTGTTTATGCTTGTGCCATCTTACACGGTTGCTCTTTCGTTATTAGACACTTTATTTTTTCTAAGGCTTTTATGGATTTGCCTAATTTATCTAAAAACTAACCTATAATCTGCTCTGCATCATTCTCTTCTACCTGAGAAGAACTCGATCCCGAGTTCTCTTCTAGATACAAAGGTGCATCGTTTGGGTAAAAAGGGAATATATCGGCCACATTGAACATCTTTGAAATGTCCATACTATTAGGTAGTCCAACCACATAGATGTTGCCATTAATCTTCTGCAAAATTTGGTATAGGCTACACTTCTTAGGTTGTAACTTGTTGTACTTCCCAACTAGAAACCTCTCTCTTCATAGGAACACCATCACTTGATCACCTATTGAGAACAATTTCTTCCTATGATGTTTATCTGCTACTGCTATGTACTTGGCATTAGATTGTTTTATTTTCTCTCGCACCTCTACTGTCACATCTTGCTAATTTTCAGCTAAATTCTTTGTTGCAATAATAAACTCAGAATTCCTAGGAAACTTGATCAAATTTAAAGCATGCTGGGGAATCTTTATGTAAACCATAGAGAATGGAGATTTCCTTACTGTCTTGTAAACCACACTATCATAAGCAAACTCTGCATAAGCTAGCGCAACATCCCATTGCTTTGACTTCTCCCCACACATGCTCTCGATTAGATTACCAAGTGTTCCATTTGTAACTTTAGTTTGCCCATCTGTCTAAAGGTAAGCTATGTTGCTGTAGCTCAAGGATGAGTCAAACATTTGCCACAAAGTTCTCTAGAAATAGCTTAAGAACTTGTTGTCTCTATCTAATGTGATAGACTTGGGTACTCTATAGAGATAAATAATCTCCATAAAAAATAGCTTTGCAATAGCCTATGCATTTGCTACTTTCGAACATGGGATGATGTGTACCATCTTAGAAAGCCTATCAACTATAACAAAAACAGAATTTATGTCCCGTTGAGTATGAGGCAATCCAAGTACAAAGTCCATCTATAACTCTTCTTATATATTCTCAGGGATAGGCAATGGTATATACAAACTAGTGTTTTAGGATTGCCCCTTAATTGTTTGGCACACATAACAACATTGCATGATCCTGTTGACATCCCTCCTCAAATGAGGCCAATAGAATTTATCACTAACCACAACAATTGTTTTATCTCTCCCTAAATGACTAGCCAATCTACCACCATGCAAGTTGCGAATCAACTTCTCTCTCAAGGAAGACTTAAGCACATAAAGTTGATTTCCCTTCATCAAATGTCCATCATGGATATGATAATTGCCACAAGGTTACTTAGTCGCACAATTCTCTTAAGTCTCTTTGAAATTAGCATCAACCTCATTCTTTCAAGTGCTCAAACTTTGTAACCTAAGCATTTAAAGTCACTAGAAGATTAGCTCTCCTACTCAAAGCATCAGCTACTTTATTTTGCACCCCTGGCTTATGTTTCAATTTGAAAAGAAACTTCAACAAAAACTGGATCCACCTCGCATGCATGTCTTTGTTAATCCTGGTTTGGTTATTCAAATGCTTAAGTGCATCATAATCTAACTACAATATGAACTCTTTGCCTACCAAATAATGCTCCAAAGTACTTAAGGCATGCATAACTGAATAGAACTCCTTGTCATATGTGGACCAAATCCTCTTCAAATCACATAATTTCTCACTAAAGAATGCAATTGGCTTCTTTTCTTAAGACACGATAACCCCTATACTGACTCCACTCACATCATAGTCCACTTCAAGCAACTTGCCAAAGTCAGGTAATGCTAGGACGGGTGCACTGTATAGCTTTTCTTTTAGAACAACAAAGTTGATCTCAGCTTCCTCATTCTACTAAAATTTCCCCTTCTACAAGCACTCAGTCAAAGAAGCTACAATGGTGCTAAAGTGTGTAGTGAATCTCTTGTAAAAGCTAGCCAACCCAAGAAAACTCTACAACATAGTGATAGTTCGTGGAATAGGCCATTCTCTAATTGCTTTCACCTTCTCTTCATCTACCTGAATCCCATCACTATTAATTACAAAGCTTAGAAACATCGACTTTCTAGATAAGAAAGTGCACTTTTTCATATTCACATAAAGCTTACTCTCTTTTAGAACTATTGGCACCTCCCTCGAATGTATAACATGCTTCTCATTAGATTTACTATATACTAAGATATCATTGAAGTAAACTACAAAAAAAATGACTAATAAAAGGTTTCAACACCTGGTTTATGATACACATGAAAGTGCTTAGTGAATTGCTTAGGCTAAAAGGCATGACTAGCCACTCATTAAGGCTCTCTTTGGTCTTGAAGGTCATCTTTCACTTTTCCCCTAGTCTAATTCTAATCTAGTGATAGTCGCTTCTTAGATCAATCTTTGAAAATGCTGCAACTCCACTCAATTAGTCTAGCATATCTTCTTGTCTAGGAATTGGGAACTTATACCTGATGGTAATTTTATTAATGGCCTTACTGTCTACGCACATTCACCAACTCCCATCTTTCTTTGGAGTTAACAATGTAGGTACAATATATGGACTCATGCTCTCTCTAATGAATCTCTTCTAGAGCAACTCTTGTACTTTCTCTTGGAACACTTTCGTCTCCTTCGAGCCCATCTTGTAATGTAGAAGATTTGGCAAACTTGCACTAGGAATTAAGTCAATATGGTGTTGTAAGTTCCTCATGGGAGGCAAACCATCTAGTAAGTTGTCGGATAGCACTTCACTAAATTCATCCAATAATCTCTTGATATTATCTAGAACCTCTTCAATCTTCTCCTTCCTATCAACTATTAGTACTTATTTCACAATCAGTACATGTATAGTTTGAGACTCTGTTATAGTATCCTCAATCTCCTTTTCCGACTACGTAATTGTGAGGATGGAATGTCCCTCAACCTTAGAAGGTTTAGAACGATTTGCTAACTTCAAAGGTGAGAGAGTAAACTTCACTCCAACTTTTTCCAATTTGTACACATTCTCCCTACCCACATGCTAGGTCTTGACATTATATTGCCAAGGCCTACTGAACAACAAATGATAGGTATCTATATCCACTACATCACAATACACCTCATCTCGATATTTTCCAAAGGAGAAGGGTACTTTGTAGTGTTTTTTAACCTCAATATTCTCTGATGTCTTAATCTACCCAATGGTATATAGATTAAGATACTTCTCTATTAGTAATTACAACATTTGCACCACTTCCCTACCTATGATGTTCTCACAACTACCACTATCTACTACCAACTCAAAGATTTGTCCACCAATTGTACATTTGGTGTGGAACAATTGATGCTGCTGAGTCTTTTTCTCCCACTTCAATGCCAGCATCAGCTTTTTGAATATGTATGCTTGCTCATCATCTTCATCTTCATCCTCATAATACTCATCACCCTAATCAGGTTCACAATGAATTCCAACCTCTTCATCTCTCTCTACTATGTTAATTCCTCTTCTGTTAGGGTACTCATTAAACTGATGGCCTAGTTGATTACAACAATAACACTGCCCTAATATTTGCTTTGCATAAGGATTGTTCTGTCTTGGTGTGTCCTTCATCTCAACCGGTTTCTTGCTTGTTGCTTTATCTTTCTTTTTTATCATTAACTCCTCCTTGTGTCTCCAAGCTGGTCTTACTCTTCTCAACCATAGATTTACTCATACTTTTAGCCTTGAATCTCCTACTACCACCATCAAATTGACTACTTTTCTCTTACAACATTAGTTCTGCCCTAAGAGCCATGCTCTTAGCCTCATTCAAACTCTACAGAACATGGACTCCAATTTTATCTCGAATCTAAAATTTTAATCCATCTAGGTATCTAGCCACCTATTAACCTTCACTCTCCTTCAAGTCATTCCTTTTTGCCAACTACATGAATTCTACGGTATATTCATGTGTAGTCCTTTACTCTTAGCAGCACTGCTAATATTGCTAAAAGGATTTGCTCATAATCGAGAGGTAGTAAATCCTGCTGCAACAACTGCTTCATCCTATACCCAGTTCTCACTGGTTGTTTACTATCATGGTACCTCCTACTTTAGAGCCTCTCCCACTAGGTTGATGTACCCCTTTTTAATCAATACGCCACCAACTTCACCCTCCATATTCCCTTAGGAAACTTCATATATTTTAACAACCTATCAATTCTGCTCTCCAATCAAAGAAATCTTCAATGTTTAAATTCCTGTAAGAACTTAGAATATCAACCTTCAGTTTGAATTCTCCACTTTCTCCATAGTCGAAACCATAATTGTTTATCCTATATCTACTATCACCACCACCACTACCTCTTCTATGTGGCTATTCCTCTTCAAACAACATGTTATCTTCCTCCTTAAAATCATCTTCGTACATTTGTAACCCATGATTTGCAACTACAAGTCTGACAATAGAATCGTTGCATGCATGCTCTACCATTAGTCACATGTCACCACTGTTCTTGTCTTTGTTGGCATTGAAATGCTCGATTAGGTCATCAAAGCGCTATTCTTAACGTTAGAATCTCTTATCCATGTTATCCAACACCACCCTTTGAGCTTATACTTCGGTTCGTATGGCTTCAAAATCTCGAGTAACATCCAGAACATTACTGCCTCCTAAACTACCATTGCTTGACATCGTTGCAAGAAACGCTCGCTCTAATATCAACTGATACAATAAATAATGTAAAGGACAAGATCAATCCATGATTGATTTTAGAAATCAAAACAAAGTTAAGAAAAAACTCCACTCAAAGAGGTCTGAATATTATTATTTATTAAAAAGTCATTCGATATAAAAAAAGGATGATTATATATCGTCTCTAAAGAAAAAAACCCTAAGCCTCCCCACCAGCTTGGTGACACAGTCCAACACGGCCATGGCACAAGCATGTAGACACCTATATGCTATTTTGTGCAATTTTTTCTTGGACACGCCCACCAACACCGGCGTGTTTGTGCCCATGCCATCTTGCATGCCCCACTAGTACAAGTGTGTTTGTACTCGTGTTGTCTTGCACAATTACTCTTTTATTTTTGGAGACTTTAAAATTTTTTTAGGCCTTTTTGAATTTGTCTAATTTATTCAAAAATCAGCCTCCAAACTGCTTTGCATCAACTATACTGCCCCCCAAAAACATACGTAATAGACAAATTATGGAGTTGCAAATGAAACTCATCGTAGGCCTCAAAAGCATATTGATTTTTGTAAATCTTGACATATTACATGCCACGCCATTCAACCTCTGCACATAGTTACCTTTATATATTTCTATGTATAATATATTTATGTCCGCGCTTGCCGGTTAAGCTGGTTATATATTCTCATATTTTTCTTAAGTGTCGCACAATATACATCTCCAAATTAAAATCATTTAATAGATAGGAAATTAAAAATATGCTATTATTAATTTTAAGGATGGATAATGTTGATCATTTTCCATTATTTACAGGTTACGCATATCCATATCTGGATATTACTCATCATTACATAATTTTTCCAAACATATAGATATAAACATCAAATCAAAGCCAACCCTTCAGCTTCTTCTTTAATTTTATTTTTTCTGAATCTTGAAGTTAAGAGGAGTTTCTCCGACATATGGAGTAAAACAAAGCTCGGCTTATCATGGAAAGTATCCTCCGTGTCCACCACCTTCTCCACCCCCAGCACCACCTCCATGTCCACTAGCTCCACCACCATCTGCATAGCCTCCACCACCACCCCCACCAGAGCCACCACCACCTCCACCTGCATGTCCACCGGCACCCCCACCTGATCCTCCACCACTTCCGTATCCACCACCACCAGCATGTGCTCCTCCACCAGCGGAAGCTGATCCTCCGCCACCACCACTACCTCCACCTCCACCTCCCCCATACCCACCAGCACCAGCTCCTCCAGCACCGTATCCACCACCAGACCCACCTCCTTCACCGCCACCATAAGATCCTCCAGCGCCATATGCACCGCCGCCGCCGCCACCACTTCCACCTCCACCACCACCGCCATATCCACCAGCACCACCGGCACCATACCCGGCACCACCTCCTTCACCACCACCATAACCTCCAGCATGCTCTCCTCCAGCACCATAACCAGCACCACCACCACTTCCACCTCCTCCACCACCACCTTGTCCTCCACCACCACTAGCATACCCAGTAATCCCTTGCCCGACTACCTCGGCATAACCACCACCTGCCGCAGCTCCTCCACCACCATAGGCACCAGCCGAATAAGCTAGTCCAAGAAGGACCCTTGAGGCCGAGGAAATGCCTAAACCTAGAATCACAAAGAACACGATACTATATGCTTTGCGGGTTGCCATATTAGATACTTGTGTTTAAAACTCCAAAATCAATGAGCTATTTATAGGGCTCAAAATGATCCAAAAAAGCGCGTCCACTAGGCAGAGAGTGCTCAAAGCTCATGGAACAGAGTATATGGGTGTGCCCTACATGGCATGGTGACCAAACAAGGAAGGCAAAGGGACAGTCTATCGCAAACCAGTACACCCATTAGTGACTTTGTGCTGTTCTCCACATTCTTTCCTACGTAATATATGTAACACTAATCTAGATCCACTTTTATCTTAAAAGTGCAAAAGAGATGATCTTCAGCTAAATGCAGTACATTTTGTAGTAGACATTATCGTTGGGTTTGCCATCATTTACACGCATATCAGAAATACAATGTTCTAATCGAGTGATCGTTCTAATACTATAATATGTTTCAGAAGCCACTGTTCAGTACATATATGTATGGGTCATTGCCTAGAACGTGAATATAGAACAGTTGAAAAGGTACTTTTACCTGATCACACCTTGAGCTAATATATATATATATATATATGATCTATTTTATATTAGTCATCAGCTGTTGTCTGACAGCATTACTTATATGTACTGGAAAAAAAGTAGAGGAAATAAAGAAGTCTAGACATTGGGCGGCTTAGAGATATGAGAGTTTTCATACTGCTTTTCCGAACCAACAAGCCATTCACAAATGTTCATAATAAGAGTCCTACTGGCTATCTTCAAATATAATCAGATGCAATCTTCCTCTTCTCATTATTCAATATGATAAATGACTCAATGGATGACTCTTTTGAATCCACTTACTGCATTCCCGAAAACACTGTTCATCCACCATTTTATAGCGGATCTATAGAGACTAATCATACACGTGAATGTGTTTGGCTGGTATATTTATAATCTCATCTAAAGTACAATATATTTTATGTAATGTCTTAAAACCTGAAATATTATAGTCCGCCACGTATTACTACTACAAAACAATATGTTAAGATTCTAAAATTTTATGAAACTTTAAAACTTGTTCATCTCAGTAACAATCATACTATTATAACTTCAATAGTATAAATTAATGTCTTTCAATTGAGTCATTCTAACTCTCAAAATTTAATAATATAATCTCAAAAACAAATATTTCTATATACTTATTATCATAATTAGGGGTTTACTATTGTCTCCATAACTTAAATTCAACTAACAAAAACTTCAAATTGCAGATATTCAGAATTTCTATCACTCTTCCTTCACATAATAATAATGTTCTCTTCTCGTCTCATTCATGTAATATCTGATAGAGCCATTTTATACTCAATCTTTATAGTATAAATTGTGTTAAATTATTATTGATTTTATAGAAATCATAAGGAAATGGTACTTTAATTCTATCATCGTGATAAATCAGGTTAAATGGAGTTAAGGATGCTAATTCAAGTATTTTAGAGAAGTCATCTACAACTTGGATCAAGACAAGGAATTACACCACCGGAGGAAGCACGGTTTGAGGCACGGCCAAGGTTCAAACCGTGTTACACACTGGACAAGAAGGCGGAAATGAGGACTTTGAACAGAGATAGACATGGCTTAAGGCACGGCCGTGGTGGAAGCCGTGGG
The DNA here is from genome assembly GCA_037954665.1 of Laguncularia racemosa. Classification (NCBI taxonomy): domain Eukaryota; kingdom Viridiplantae; phylum Streptophyta; class Magnoliopsida; order Myrtales; family Combretaceae; genus Laguncularia; species Laguncularia racemosa. The sequence goes on along the minus strand of JBBMOL010000025.1, from coordinate 4,272,774 downwards.
AGAAACCGTGCTTGAAGCCGTGGTGGAAGCTAGGTGTGCCAATGAGAAGAAAGTGTGGAACATCAACCAGATGAAGGCACGGCTTGAAATCTAGCCGTGGGTGTAACCATGGTACACACTGGACACGAATGAAGACTTGAAGATTATGCACAGATGAAGGCACGGCTTGAAATCTGGTCGTGTGTGTAACCGTGGTTCACACTGGGCGCGGATGAAGACTTGAAGAATATGCACAGAGGATGGCACGGCTTGACACACGGCCGTGTGTTGGGGCGTGCAAGGCAGACGAATCTTCACTTCTCGAAATCTACTTAGAAAAGGAAAGATATTTTCGTATCTTGCTAGCAAAAGATCACATGCCATCTCCCTAACAATATAAATAGAACCAACCCTAGAGGGTTAGGACAACTTTCGAACTTTTGATCTTGGAATCTTGGATCTTGAAGAAGGAAACGCGGAGGCAAAGCAGGCAACCGGGTTCATTATGTTTTTATTTTTATTTTTCGTTTTATTGATGAACATGTGTAGCTAAGCTACTTTTCTAGCTAAAGGGTCATAGATGTTTAATTCTCCACGAATTGTGAGGTCTAATTGACTTGTATTTATTCTATTCTTTGCTTTCGGGTATTCATATATATTTTGATCGTTTTGTCATTATTATCTTTGTTGATTGGTATGAATAGAGCTCTTCTACTCAATTAGCAAGTTAATATATTGTCAACTAGCACGTCAAATCCGTAATTGGTTGATTGTTCTAGTCTTAGTGATGCAATAACATGTTTGGTTATAAAAGAGATGATCGAATTCATGTTATGGAGGTGTGTGATCATGTTTAAATAGGTTATCTTATAATCTACTGGAATGAATTGGTGGTCTCTCTAGATCTTAATGCTATTGATAGATTAAATCCTAAGCGCTTGTCTAAGGGTTGTTTAATCAATAAGAGAAATAATTCAAAGCGCTTGTCTGAGGTTATCGAGGAAGTAAGGAGAGATAGGTTGTTAGAGCTTGTTAATAACCATAACCAATTTATCTAGGAACAAGAATAGAGAACATTTGCATCAATGATCAATTCCTAGAATTAAACCATCTTGATTCCTTTAGCTAGGCTTTTTATCAATATACAACTTTCTTATCTTGTTTTAACTTTATTCAATTCACAAACCAAACCCCCCATTTTCCTTTTCCTTTTATTTTCCTCGAATAGAAATAAGTTTAACCAATCTCTGTAGATTCGACCCTACTCACCACTATATGCAAATCATATAACTGTCTAGGAGTAGGTTTTATTTTTGTTGGATTCGACACCCATCAATATCCCACCAACTTCCCATTCTCATCATACTCTACTTGCTCGTCATTCTCATCTGCAACATTTATCCACAATACATTCACACTTTAACTTACACACCAATCTCAAAATTTAAATATACCACATAGGGGTACTCATGACTCTAGTATATACAAAAAGTTTGTCCTAGTGAAAACTACCACTACGAGCCCTATCTAATCCTAATGGAAACTGCCACTACAAGCCCTGTTTAGCCCTAATTTACCTCAAATCATCTCAATACACGGCACCACTAAGGACAATGCAGCATACTGATCATCAAGGTGTCCCTTAGGGATCTACCACTACGAGCTCCTAAGCCGAGCCAAACATAAGCAACATACATCAAGAAAATCATATAACACTTTAATACTTCATTATTTCATAAATAACTCATTACATAGCTACCTAGCAATCACATACAATAAACAAGGCAAGCATGTACTTGGAATCATAGCCTTAAGCACATCTTGTCTTGAACTTAAGCTAAGTTGATATCTGTGTAATCATCAAGATATCATTCTTAGTACTAATCTAAAAATAATATAACTCTCTTGATTTTTGTTAATCTATTAGGTTATCTACGATCTTACTAATTATCCCAATTGTGTGGAACTTGGTTTAATTAAGAGTTAAATAGATATATAATGATATTGCCTTTCACTTAACACGATCATGTTAGAGACCGTGTAGCTCAACATGGCTATTACACGACCATGTTAAAAGGTCATGTATCTCTCGATGGATTTTAGGTTCAACACAGTTGAAACACGATATATCTTTTAGTTTCAACACGAGAGCAACAAGATCATGTTGATGGGTCGTGTATCTTTCGATATATCTGTTGTGTTCAACATAGAAGTAACACGGCCGTATTGGGAGGTCATGTATCTCTCAGTATGTCTTTGGTGATCAACATGGGAGCAACATGGCTATGTTGGATAGTTATGTATCTCTCTAGTTCACATGGTCGAAATACAGCTATGTTGGGAGGCCGTGTATCTCTCGATAAGGTCCTACGAACTGAATTTTCTATACTAATTCCTCCTAAATCCTAATTGCTATGTTTCTTAATCTAACTTATCGTTACATTAATCATATCTAATCTAAAGTTAGGTTCTAGTATAATCACTTGGCTCGAATTCGCACTTAGAGCTTGAATTTGGTTGACTCCCCACTCGTATCCCCCGTTCTTCAATTCAATCCCTAAAAAAAACCAAATTAATTTCATGATTGAGCCTCCATTGATAGAATAGGTCTTGTAATGATTTCAAATAACTATCTTTTTGTTATGCTGCAATGTTCCCTTAAATCGCTTTAGGTTTTCCTAAAGGGCTCTCTCTCTCTTTATGTCACTCTACCTCTCTAGGTTGTTGTGAATGGTAAAAGTGTGAAAAAGGATGAAACCCTAGGTTTGTTTCACTTTTATAGTTTAATCAAGAAAATATGACATATGGGGATATGCTTCTTTCAATTGTTAGTGTAATGAATTGTCTGACTTGCTAGAGAGAGAAAATGCTCCCACCTCTCTCTTACCCTCTCCCGTACCCCCACCTAAAAGACCACTTCTTTTAGGCCAGAAACCACACACTCTCCCCTTCCTACCCCCCGCCCCTCCTCTACCTGACCCGCACACTGCCGTCGTTGATGGAATTAGACGGCAACCAGCTTCATGAACCACCTCATATGCTGAACATAGACGGCCAGAGTATGCTTGAGGAACATTTCCCTCCCCTCCACTTCAGAAAACCAGTTGTAACTCCCCTTGACACGCCTCCAAATGCTGGTGAGACCGGCCTGCCAAATAAGGAAAAAGTAGAGTTACCTTTTCACTCTAGGGGAAAAGCTCAAGTTGACTCAACCAAAAATGGAAATCTTGATCCTGATGCCCCTGCTGGAGTACCTTCTGGTCCCTGTCACCAGCCGTAGGGTAGTCCCAGAATCAGACCTCGTGCCCCACCCCCTTCCCACTCTTCCCAAGCCCTTTCCTCCTTTGGCAAAACCACCTTGGAATCACCAAATCGATTGGAAAATAACCACGAAACCAGAAACCACCAGCAAACATCCTCCTCTCCAACAATTTCTTCCTCCGATGGCCAAACCGCAAGGAAATCTTATGCCCACGCTTGCAGCTCGGTAGATGCGGATGACCTCAACTTCAAACTTAAGTTTCACCCACCAGATTTGAAGGGTCGAATGTCACGAGTGAAAATACCCCTTACGGTGGAAGAGGCCAGAGCTGACTACTGGTCGTTCACACTCGTTGGTTTCTTCCTTGGGCGTCGGCTGCCATTCCAGCTTGTCCATGACTTGGCATTCCGCCTCTGGAAAGAACATGGACTCTTTGAAGTCTTGGGAAGTAAAGAAGGATATTTCTACTTCAGGTTCCCCTAAGGATCAGACCTCACTCCCCTACTTGAAAGGACCTGGTATTTTGCACAAAGATACCTCATCCTTCAAACATGGAGGCGCAGCATGGCACTCGAAAAACCTCAGCTAACTAATGTCCCCGTTTGGACCTTGCTCCAATGTGTTCCTTGTGAATACCTAACTGAAGATGGCATTAGCTACATAGCAAGTGGTATTGGAATCCCCCTCAAGGCTGATGCACTCACCACTGCTAGGAAGAGGGCAAACCATGCTCGAGTGTTGATTGAGTTAGATGCGAGAGACGAGCTAGCTTCCAACATCGAGGTTGATAGTTCTGATGGGTCCACATCTACCACAACTGTCCAGCATCAAGGCCTCCCCCCTAGATGTGGGGAATGCAAGGTGTTTGGCCACTTGTGCCACCCTAACAAAGTGTGGACCTTCACTACTGGCCCCAGCGACCAGAACTCTAAGATTAATGAGGGATAGTAGATTCCGATAGGTGGAGGCCGGAAGGAGAAGGTGCACCCTTCTGCAGGTTCCAAGCTGCATGCCAATGGCGCTAGTGCACCTAGCCTTTCACCTGTAACTGCTACAAATGAGGGAGGGTAGATTGACCAGGCCCCTCGTCATTCACCTGATGTATCTACGAACCCAACGCCACCCCCCCCCCCCCCCCCCCCCCCCACTTGGCCCCCAAGGCTAACCCAACTGACAACCATATCAACGATAGTGTCCATAAAAATGCTACTGATTCTAGAACAAATGCTGATGGGCAGCAACAAGAGATGACGATCCTTAAAGGGCTTAACCTAGACACTGACGTCTCACACATTCTAAGTGCTAGCGATACTCCTATCCAGCAGCCTAAACAGCCCACTTTCCCCCACAATGATGTCCTAACACTACCCAAAGATGACCTTACAGCGGATGATTTTGAAAACACTTCACTTTGCAAGATAATCCCCCATCTACGCCACGGTCAAGGCAGCAATCCGAAACTCCCGAAGGGCTACACCTCTTCTAGTAGGCGCAAGAAGAAGGCGCGGAAGAGGAGAAGATCCTTCATCTAGCCATCTACCTACATCCCCCAATGCATATTGCTGCTTGGAATGTCAGGGGCCTAAATGATCCCATTAAGGTTACTGAAGTTAAAAATATTTGCAATGATCACAAGATAAACTGCATTGGCTTGCTTGAGACCAAGGTCAATCCACGGAATGAAGCATCCATCAAGAATGCATTAGGCGTAACTTGGCAAGTTAGAATTAATGCGATGGCTAGAAAGCGAATGTGGCTAGCTTAGAAGCCTAGTGAATGGGTCGTTAGCATAGAATCGGAGCACCCCCAATTCATGCATTGCAAACTCGTTAACATGAGATCTAGTTCCACCTTCTTTGCCACCTTCATCTACGCCTCCAACAATGGAAGAGAACATAGATCCCTTTGGTGCAATATTGCGAATAAAGCGCCATCCACATACCCCCTTCCATGGATAGTTCTTGGGGATTTCAACACCACTAAATCCCCCACAAAGAAATTGGGTGGGAGAATGCACCTCATTGAGGAAATGGTTGAACTGCAAAGTTGTATTTCACAAGCGGAGTTGGAGGACTTGAATTCTGTGGGAGACTTCTTCACTTGGTCTTATCGTCAAGTGAGCAACCCTATTCTACGCAAGTTGGATAGAATCATGGTAAACTAACAATGGATCCAGCTGCTGCCCAGAACTTATGCCCAGTTTGCTTCCCCAACCCTCTCGGACCATCCCCTTTTTATTACTCACATTAACGCTACCCTAGCTGCCAAGAAGTCTCCTTTCAAGTTCTTCAACTTTTGGGCTGATCACAAGAATTTCAAAGAAATTGTGAGTAATACATGGAGTATGGATATTGCTAGGACCAAAATGTTCCAAGTCGTCCGAAAGCTTAAAATTCTCAAACAAGAACTCTGGCAGTTAAATAAGAATGAATTTTCCCACCTCCCTATCAAGGTTGAAATGGCAAAACTAGACTACAGGCTCTACAAGCTGCTGTCCATGGAAATGGAAATACGTCCTTGATGGAAGAGGAAAAAGAAGCATATAAAGCCTATTACCTACTACGAGGAGTTGAGGAAAGTTTCTACAAACAAAAATCCAGGCAACACTGGCTGAAATTGGGGGATAGGAATACTTCATTCTTCCATAAAACCATGAGGAACTTGCATAACCGTAGTTACATACACCATCTACTTAGAGATGATGGGAGGGAAGTCTTTGGGGATGTGTAGGTAAAGGCACTTACAGTGGAACACTTCTAGAAACTTTATGATTGTCCTCCTTCTGATTCAATTTTGGAAGATGTCAGTGACATGGTCACACGGAGGCTAAGCAACCAGCAACGAACCGAACTAGCTCTTCCTTTCACTGATGATGAGATTAAATGGGGGGGTTTTCTCTCAAGCAAATGACAAAGCCCCAGGGCCTGATGGCTACACTACCAAGTTCTTCAAAGCCACATGGGGGATTATTGGTAAGGACCTTTTGGAAGAATCAAAAGAATTATTGGCATTTGGACACCTACTTAAAGACATTAACTCTTCCATCATCTCTTTGGTTCCTAAAATTGCTAAAACCATCTAGACTTGGAGAATTTTTCCCTATTGCCTGCTGCAACGTCATTTACAAGGCCATCTCTAAAGTCATTGTAGAGCGTATCAAAAGGGTCCTTCCATCCTTAGTGGGCAAAGAGCAAGCGGCTTTCATACTTAAAAGAAGAATCACTGACAATATCTTCCTTGCTCAAGAATTGATGGCAGGCTATCGTACTTAATCTAATTCACCTCGGTGTACCCTTAAGGTGGACCTCCAGAAAGCCTTTGACACGATTAGATGGGACTTTTTGATGACTACTCTTCAAGCTACGAACTTTCCTCCCCACTTATGCTCCTTGATTCACTAATGCATCTCCACCCCAAAGTTTTCCATCAACATCAACGGGGAACTCACGAGCTACTTCCCTAGTAGGAGGGGGCTTAGGCAAGGCGATTCGTTATCTCCTTACCTTTTTGTGTTGGGAATGGAGATCCTGTCTACTCAACTAAGACGGTTGACTGAACACCCCCAATTCACCCTCCATTGGAGATGCAAGAATGAGAAATTAACTCATCTGTGCTTTGCAAATGATCTCCTCATTTTTTCTAAAGGTAACCTCCAATCAGTATCCTTGATTAAGCTAACACTCCAGCGGTTTCACTCTATGTCAGGCTTGGAAGTCAATAATAACAAAAGCAATATCTTCTTCTCTCATATCCCCACAACTGAAAAGGAGACCATCCTATCTTTGACCTAGTTCCAAGAAGGTTCACTGCCAGTATGCTACCTTGAGGTCCCCCTCTCTTCTTCCAAACTGCATAAAGAAGATTATGATGCCTTGCTAGAGAGAATGTTATCTCGGGCCACATCTTGGATGTCTAAATACCTCTCTTACGCAGGGAGATTGCAATTGATCAAATCCGTTCTCGTCTCCCTACAAGTCCATTGGAGCAATGTATTCCTACTTCTCAAATATGTTACTAGGAAGATGGACAGCCTACTTAAGAACTTTTTGTGGAGCGAAAACCCTCATACCTACACTAAGGCCAAGGTCAGATGGAACGAAGTTTGCAAACCACTTAAGTGTGGGGGCCTAGGCATTCCAGACCTTCACCAATGGAACAAAGCCATTAAGATAAAGCATATTTGGCTCCTATGCAAGGACGGACCGAAAACCCTTTGGCCTGAATGGGTCCACTCCACTTTCTTGAAAGGTCGAAGCTTCTAGGCAAAGAAAGCACCTGCATCATGTTCCTGGACATGGAAGAAATTGCTTAAACTCAGATGCTTAGTCCGCCCCTGCTTTCAATGGATCCCTAATAGTGGTCTCACCATCTCCCTTTGGTTAGACTTTTAGCTTCCAATAGGTCCCTTGGATCTGTTATTTAGTGCCCAGGAGATGGGTAGCATCGGCCTCCCTCCTACCACCAAGCTTTGTCCCCTCATGGAAGGCAATGAATGGAGCATTCCTGAAGTAGTGCTCAATATGAATATCCAGATCCCCACCTCCCTCCATCCTAATGCATCAGTCAATGACCGCCTCAGATGGATCCATTCTATCACAGGTGAATACACACCTAAGAGTGGGTATGCATTCCTCACCCCTTCAACCCGGGAGATCCCTTGGGCTAAGGTGATTTGGAATAAATACTCAATCCCTAGACACTCGTTTATCTTATGGCTAGCCTGGTTACACAAGCTAACCACATTAGACAAGTTGGAAGCATGAGGTGTGACTACTTCTACTACGTGCTTCCTGTGCCAACAGAGCTAGGAAGACCACCCCCACCTCTTCTTCAATTGCAACTATTCTCGCTTGATATGGATCGCGGTTTGTGACTACCTTCATTGCTCGGCACACTTCAGAAACTGACAAGGGGCTACATCTCTACTATTGGCCTCAACTGGCTCCAACTCTCCAAACTTCAATAGAAGATGTGCTGCACTAGCTGCGACGGTGTATTGTACTTGGAGAGTGCGTAACAATGTACGCTTAGGGAACCATATCCCCAATTGGAGTTCTGTTGTAAACCAAATTAAAGCTTATTCCTCCATCTTGTAACACTCTCAAGTAGCCTCTTTATCTTTGCATTGTTTTACTTTGTCCTTGAGACTATGATGTAAATCTTCCCGGCTTACAGTTGTACACTTTTGGATATTAATAAAACTTAACTTATCCGAAAAAAAAAAAAAACAGAACGACATTGGCCCCATTACATTGTCGTCTTACGACATTGCCATTTGTTAAATATATATTATTTATTTATTTTATAATACTATTTTTATGACATATATATTTATATGTTTATATAAAAATCATGTATTACACTTTGCTAGCGTTTGGTATTTGTAAGGAACAACTCATATACCATAGAGAAAGTATGAGACATAAAATGATACGTTGCTATCTAACATGCTCGATACATAACGCACAGGTGAAAATAGTGACCCAGTTGGAAAGTACAACGGAAATCATATAAAAGATGCTCGATTGCTCGAATCTGATGAGATTTGTGATGGGTGATTCTCCATGAAAATAAGTTAGGTTTAACTTTCTGCACCACCCCCACTCCAAAAAAAAAATAATAATAAATAAATAATTTTAAGATTCTCTAAGGTTTGGGCACAATAACTAACATACTCTTAGATATTTGACAAACATAATTTAAGGAGAAAAGAACAATAAATGTTTAAAATATAGAAAAAGGGACAAAGGTATAATTTTCTCAAGCCATTTATATGCTTAATTATCATTTAAAATGTTTGACAATATTCAATTTTATTCATTAAAATATGAATTTAATATTTTCAACTAAATATTAATCATCTCATCACACATTAGGGGTGGGTGTGGTTCAATTTTTCTTCTGAATCAAACCAAACCAAATCATAAAAATGTGATTTGGTATTTTATCGCTTCAAATTGAACTATATAGTTTGGTTTCAAAAGTTTTTTAAACCATAAAATTTTGATTTGGTTTACGGATTAAACCATATTTTATTTTCTAAAAAAGTATATTTACTTAATATACAATTTCATATAAGCAATAATAACTTTATTTAATAGTAATTGTATTGATATAATATAAGATATTGATAAAATTAATATTTAAGTAGTTAAAAATTTTTAAATGTGTAATACAATTAATTTATTTTTCAATGTAGCATATAGTATAAATTTTGAATCAATTTATCTACATATTTTCTAAGTTATAGTCATAAAATTTAAATACATATATTTTTCAATAAATTTAAAAATTCTTTTAGATATTATATTACAATAAAAGAATTTTTTTTAATTACATGTAAAATATCATTATGTTTTTTTTTTAAAAAAAAAAGAAACAAAATTTAGATTCGGATTACCCTTCCAAACCTACTAGAAATTTTCTGTTTAGTTTAGATAAGAAATTTTCCAAAGAAAAATCACCAAAAGAAAAAAAAATCAATTTATTTTTAATTGGTTTATGAATTAGTTTAGTTTGGTTGATTTTTTGCTCACCCCTATCACGCATGAGTTGATAAGTGGATCCTATAGACCATTTCAAATGCTAAAGACCCCATTTAGGATCCATAGGTGCCAGCTAATGTTATAAGAACTTCTCTTCTTTAAGGATTTTATTATTTTATTTTTAAATTTCTTAAATAAAGGTTCTTGAGATTTGTTTATATTATGTACAGGACTCATATTACATAAAATGAATAAAAGTAATAGTACATCGAAGTTAAATAAAAAAAAAAAAAGGGAAAATACTTGTATGCTTTTTGGGATCCAACTCAAGGGCTCCAATTTTTTAAGAACCCTCTCCCAATGCTTATGGACCCCAAGTGTCTTGGATGTGATGCCAGGAACCAGCAATGGGATGCTCTTATAACATAATCCATGGGTAATCAAAAACATATTAAGAAATTCGATAGAGTTCATGCACTCGAAATCGAATTCATATACATATATATATATATATTTATATGAGAAGTACATGCCTCAAATTTTGGGATCCGACCCATCTAGATTGCATCTTTCATGTGCGATACTAAACAGTTTCAAAATTAATTTACTTATGAAATTAGGCAAATATCTAGATTGGTAAACATATCCATGTCAATTTCCTTTTCCCACCGATACCTCGGAGCAATTGGTTCATTTGTTCGATAGTGGCAAATATTGTTCCTCTTCTTACAAACAAGTATGAAGATGTGAAAGGGATCCGTATTGTCGCTAATCATTAGTGGGCATACTATGTACACTTCTGTAGCCTACTACTTTTTTCGGTTGTGGGTGCTTGCTTTATTTTCTCACGCTTGAGATAGGACCAAAGAACAATCCATACTTCTGTCTCCAGCAAGGTGATGTGATGCGTGATTAATTTCTTGCACTCTACTGACAATTTGGTTTCCTACGTGGAAGTCTGAATTTCTTGTATATGCCCTCTGGTTTAGAGACTAAATGAATATGTGAAGATTGAAATTTATGCAGGTCTTCATATTACTAAGGATTCAATATACATTGCTTGTATAAATTACATCTACACAAGAGAAGCGAATTTACATCATTGGGTTCCCTTAGTATGATAGTTTATTATTGAAACTTAGGGTGAGTTTTTCGAACATTGAGATAATGCTAAGAAGATAAAGTAACGATACGCTCAGAATTTAAAATCTATACAAAATTTAGTGAATGAGACATTACAATATCGGGAAAAAAAAAAGGGTAAATATATATAGAAGAAGATGATGAAATTTAAGCAGTGGTAAATAGTAGAGGAAATTAGAAAATCTTAAATGGCAATGTTCTTATATTTCTTTTGCACCATACAAATATAATATAAATTTTCATAGTGGCTACAGAAAGCTCCGGTCCCTTATAGTGAAAAGATAACATACCTGACCATGGGGTGGGATGTGATTATTGTACCAATCAAGGTTGAAGAAATGAGCGTTGGTTGCTGCAAATGGTAAAGCTTTCCTTTAATTTTGTCAACGTAAGCTGTTCCTCTCAAAAATGAATCCTCTTAAATTATTTTTCTATAAAGTTTTTAAAATTATAAATTAATAGTTAATTTTGTGTAATTTTTTTAATATTTTATTTTTTTATAATTTTAATTATTAATAATACATAATAATAATTTTAAGAAACTACAAAAACAATAACTTTCAAAGATTTTGAAATCCAATTAACTCCTATCATATAATCGCGACCGCTGCGAATCAGCGTTTCATGGGATGGAGTATGGTTATCTTATTAACTCCCATGTTTTTCCTCTTTGTTTTTTTTGCTCCGATAGAACAAAAAGAAATACTTTTTAAATGCGTTTTCAGTTGCTGTGACATGTCAAGTCATAACTCAATATCATAATTGATGCGGACATCGTGAAGAACACAGAAGTTTACACAACCTAAGGGCACGACCGTGTATAATCCTACACCGGCCGTGTATAATCCTACACGGGTACAGGCACAGCCAGAGACACGATTGTGTGTTCCTATAGAATTCTCACAGAAGCTTACACGGCCTAAAGGTACGGCCGTGTATGCAACCGTGTATTGAGCTCGTCACATGCCCAGAAACATACACGGCCTAAAGGCACGGCCGTGTATGCAACCGTGTATTGTGCTCGTCACATGCCCAGAAACATACACGGCCTAGAGGCACGGCCGTGTATTCAACCGTGTGCTGTGCTCATTACATGTCCAGAAACATACATACCCTAAAGGCACGGCCGTGTATGCGACAAGTTATAGACGTGTATTTCATTATTTATTGTCACGTGTACGCTTAGATTTTCCCCTTATATGTATTTTACGGGGAAGTATAAATACTCTTTTGTCAGATATGTAGGGTTACGTCTTATGATTATATTTCGAATACACTCGAGAGAGAATTATCTCTTTTATCGATTGTGCGCAACCGGAGTTTTACATCAAAGAATCTTTCTTTGTTGTTGTGAAACCAATCCATATTCGGATTCGTTTCGTTACGCTTTCCTCGCTGCGTCAGTTGGTATCAGAGCAAGGCAATTTCCTGCGGAGATGTCGGCTAACGGTGGTGTTGATGGCGGTCGCGTCTTCGACCTTGATCGAGATGCGGAAGTCCAAGGAGTCAATCAATGGGCTCCGAGGGCAGTGGTTGAAACCATGGAGCAAAGACTTGAGCGTGTAGAACAACACCTAGAGGATCTGGTGGCACAGTTCGACGCCATGGTGATGGACCACAACGGTCACAGGGGTGTTGTTGGGAATCGACCGGGGGTAGCAGTTGCTCGCGGCGGCCTTATCAATGACTTTGTTGCCAGAAATTAATGGAACCGGAGAATTGACGGAAGCTCTTCTGAGGAAGAGGACGGAATTTTGCAGATGAGGGAACAACCATCGAGAAGGGATGGTGTTGTTGGCGGCGGAAGATTTCGTGGAATGGATGACCGGAATGAACCAGCCTATGGTGGTGGGTATCGACACAATCACCAAGGGTTCAACCATGATGAGGGCGGAGACTTCCGTCTTAAGGTAGACATCCCTTCTTTTAATGGAAATTTGAATATAGAAGAGTTTTTAGATTGGCTGGCGGAGGTCAATAGGTTCTTTGACTATATGGAAGTTCCTGAGGAGAGAAGGGTGAGAATGGTTGCTTGTAGATTGAAAGGTGGGGCGTCTGCATGGTGGGATCGATTGCAGCACCATAGGCAAAGGGAAGGGCGGCAACTTATTAGGTCATGGTACAGCATGAGGAATCTGCTGCAACGGGATTTCTTGCCACTCGATTATGAGCAAATTCTCTTCCAACAGTATCAGCGGTGCCGACAAGGGCAGACGACGGTGCATGAATACACTGCATAATTTATGAGATTAGCGGATAGGAATGATTTAAGGGAGACTGAAGATCAACAGGTGGCACGGTTTGTAGACGGGTTGAAGCCTCAGATAAGAGATAAGATAGGGGTGATGGTGTTCCGAACCGTGAATGAAGCAAAGAACTTGGCTCTCCGAGCGGAAATGATGATACAAGAACAGAGTGTAAGGTTTGGAGGTAGTAAAAGGACTTACACTTACGAAAGTCTTGGTAATAATAGTAAAGGGACTGGTGAGAGACTTAGAGGAGTGGTTGAGAAACCAACAGGAAATATGGATAGGAGAGAAGACAAGACGGAAGGAAAGAGACCGGTGGAGAATAGAGACACCCCAAGGCAAAGCAATCCATATGCCAAGCCGATACTGGGAAAATGCTATAGATGTAATCAGTCGGGGCATCGATCAAATGAGTGCCCAAATCGACGCACCGTAAACATTGTCGAGAGGGAAGAGGAGGAAGAAGTGTGTTGTGAACCAAACGGTGATGAAGAGTACTATGAAGAGGTTGACAACAGAGTAGAGCCTAATTATGTAATTAATAGGATGATGTTAGCACCGAAGCAAGAGGATAGTTCACAACAACACCAATTGTTTCGCACTAGGTGCACAATTGGTGGGAGAGTGTTTGACTTGATTATCAACAGTGAGAGCTGTGAGAACATCATTGGGAAGGAGGTCGTGAAGAAGCTCCAATTACCGACAGAGAAACATCCGAGTCCGTACACCATCGGATGGATCAAAGCGGCAGAGTGAATAGAGGTGAAAGAGAGGTGTAGAGTTCCTTTCTCGATTGGCAAATATCGAGATGAAGTGTACTGCAACATCGTCGATATGGACTCTTGTTACTTGTTGTTCGGACGGCCTTGGCAATTTGATGTAGATGCCCAACATGCAGGGAAGGAGAACAAGTATAGGTTGGAGAAGGAGAGGGTGAAGTATACACTACTGCCATTGACGGATAAGTGATCCAAAATCCAGAAGGTGGAAGGGAAGTCCTTTCTCACAATCACCTAATCGGAAAGGGAGATGACCGAAGACATCAAGGAGTCTCGCGTGATGCATGCCCTAGTAGTGAAAAATGCGGGAGAGGACATGAGTAACGCAGAGATTCCGGAAGAGGTGAAGGAATTCAAAGAAGTCATTCCGGAAGACTTACCGGAGGGATTACCTCCATTGCGAGACATCCAACATCACATTGACTTGGTGCTAGGAGCTAGTCTTCCTAACCTCCCTCACTACCGGATGAGTCCCAAGGAAACGGAGATCTTATAGGAGAAGGTCCAGGACTTGCTCGATAAGGGATTCATTCGAGATAGCTTGAGTCCCTGTGCCGTACCAGCACTACTAACACCTAAGAAGGATGGGAGTTGGAGGATGTGCGTGGATAGCCGAGTGATCAACAAAATCACAATTGGGTACAAATTCCCAATACCTCGCATTGAGGACATGTTGGATCGGCTGAGTGGAGCAGTAGTGTTCTCCAAGATAGACCTTCGAAGCGGGTACCATCAAATTCGGGTCAGACCTGGGGATGAGTGGAAGACCGCCTTCAAGACGAAAGAGGGGCTATACGAATGGATGATCATGCCATTCGGGCTCAGCAATGCACCGAGTACCTTCATGTACGTGATGAATCAGGTACTTAAACCCTTCATAGGTTGATTTGTTGTTGTATATTTTGATGATATATTAGTATATAGCAAGACTCGGGAGGAACATCTAGTGCATTTGAAGGATGTCCTGATGGTACTGAAAGGGAACAAACTTTATGCTAATCTCAAGAAGTGTGTGTTCCTGTCATCGAGGTTGTTGTTCCTCGGGTTTATAGTGAGTGGGGAAGGGATCACGGTGGACGAGGATAAGGTACGGGCCATTAGGGATTGGCCTACACCCAAGACCATCACCGAGCTAAGGAGTTTCCTGGGGTTAGCGGGATTCTACCGGCGTTTTATACGACACTTTAGCACGGTTGCGGCTCCCTTAACCGAATGCTTAAAGAAAGGGCAATTTCACTGGGACGAGGGAGTTGAGTCGGGATTCGCAGTGCTCAAAGAGCGACTATGTAGCGCACCGGTGCTGGCCTTACCGGACTTCGACAAATTATTCCAAGTTGACTGTGATGCCAGTGGTGTAGGTATTGGTGCAGTACTCTCTCAGGAGAAGAGGCCTGTCGTGTTCTACAGTGAGAAACTCTACGAGGCTAGGAGGAAATGGTCCACATACGTTAAGGAGTTTTACTCCGTGGTTAGAGCCTTGAGAGTGTGGTAGCATTATTTGGTGGGCAAGGAATTTGTACTATATTCTGATTGAGTTGCCTTGAAACACCTGAGCAATCAGACTGCATATGCAAAGACATGTACGCCCGATGGATCTAATTCTTGCAGAAGTTTCCGTTTCGTTTGATGCATAAATCTGGGGTTCAGAACAAGGTAGCCGACGCACTAAGCCGAAGGGCGGATTTACTAATGACTTTGAGAGCTGAGGTAGTGGGGTTTGAACAGTTGAAGGAGCTGTATGAAACGGATGAAGATTTTAGAACTACTTGGAAAAAGTGCACTAATAAGGAACCCAATGACAGTTATTACATCCTAGAGGGTTATTTGATGCGGGAAAACCAACTATGTATCCCTGCATCCTCCTTGAGAGAGAAGGTGATCCGAGATCTCCATGGAGGGGGATAAGTCGGCCATTTGGGGTGGGACAAAACACTAGCAGCAGTGGCTGCAAGATACTATTGGCCTCAGTTGCGCAGGGATGTCAGTCGGATAGTGCAACGCTATTATATCTGTTATACATCAAAGGGCCACTCTCAGAATACGGGACTATACACTCCATTACCCGTACCTGAGAATATTTGGGAAGACCTATCCATGGATTTCGTATTAGGTTTGCCTCGTACCCAACGAGGTGCTAACACTGTTTTTATAGTTGTGGACAGGTTTTCCAAGATGGCTCACTTCATCCCGTGTAAGAAGACGGCGGATGCTCAGAACATGGCTAGATTATTCTTTAAGGAGATGGTCCGATTACATGGGGTTCCCAAGTCCATCACTTCTAATAGGGACACCCGATTCCTTAGCCACTTCTAGAGGACGCTTTGGTACCTGTTCAACTCGTCTCTCAACTTCAGCAGCACAACCCACCTACTAATCGATGGGCAAATCGAAGTGACGAACAAGACCTTTGGCAATCTAATAAGAAGTATCTGTGGAGAGAAGCCAAAGCAATGGGACCTGGCATTGTCTCAGGCAGAGTTTGCCTACAACAACTCGGTCCACAGAACTACCGGCAAATCACCTTTCTCAATGGTCTATACCAAGGCACCTTCTCACGCTCTGGACCTAGTTTCCCTACCTAAAGGTGTGGAGACTAACATAGCAGCAAAGCACCTGGCATCGGAAATCAAAGAACAAATTGAGAAAGTGAATGAGCGATATAAGAAAGCAGCCGACAGGCATAAGAAGAAGAAGTTGTTCGAGGTGGGAGACCCCGTGATGGTGTTCTTAAGGAAAGAACGCTTCCCCGTGGGCACATATAGCAAATGGCAACCAAAAAAGTATGGGCCCTACAAAATAGTGGCCAAAATCAATGACAACGCTTACGTGGTTGGCCTCCCGAAAAGCATGAGAATCTCCAAGACCTTTAACGTGGCGGATTTATCTCCATTTTATGAGGATGACGAACCCCTTTATCCAGAAGCGAATTCGGGGTCGAGTTCTTCCTTGGTGGGAGAGAATGATGCGGACATCGTGGAGAACACAGAAGCTTACACGGTCTAAGGGCACGGCCGTGTATAATCCTACACGGGTACAGGTACGGCCAGAGACACGACCGTGTGTTCCTATAGAATTCTCACCGAAGCTTACACGGCCTAAAGGCACGGCCGTGTATGCAACCGTGTATTGAGCTCGTCACATGCCCAGAAACATATACGGCCTAAAGGCACGGCCGTGTATGCAACCGTGTATTGTTCTCGTCACATGCCCAGAAACATATACTGCCTAGAGGCACGGCCGTGTATTCGACCGTGTACTGTACTCATTACATGTCTAGAAACATACACGGCCTAGAGGCACGGCCGTGTATGCGACAAGTTATAGACGTGTATTTCATTATTTATTGCCACGTGTACGCTTAGATTTTCCCCTTATAGGTATTTTACGGAGAAGTATAAATACTCTTTTGTCAGATATGTAGGGTTACGTCTTATGATTATATTTCGAATACACTTGAGAGAGAATTATCTCCTTTATCAGTTGTGCGCAACCGGAGTTTTGCATCAAAGAATCTTTCTTTGTTGTTGTGAAACCAATCCATATTCGGATTCGTTTCGTTACGCTTTCCTCGCTGCGTCAATAATCGTGTGTCAAGAAGAATATTGAAACATGTCACATTAATGTCACATAATAACCTATTATAAGTTGATCGTGTTGTTTGTTGAAAAGTTTAGGACCTGACAACCAAAAACGAAGGTTTTAGGATTTCATTATAAATTCCCAAAAGTTTTAAAACTTCTCGTACATATATACTCTTACTAATATTGCCTAAGATTGATAACGGTTATTATTATTTTTAGATGTCATTTTATTGGTTTTACTAGCTATTATTGGTTGTTCTAATTGTTAGTATTTTATTATTAGTAGTTTTAGTTTTGAAGATCTGAATTACAAATTGTTGCATAAAATTGTAAGGTCTATTAATAATAGAGTTATTTTCTGGTGTACTCTTGCAATTTTATTCCTCTATTCTCTACTATGCTATTGTAACATTGGTATGAAAGCATAAGAAGAAAAAAGTACGTGAGATACAGAAAGATAACATCGTTTTTATTGCTCTTGTAGTGGCAATAAATCACGATGGCCATGAGCAACTTCGTGCAACCAAGCAATTCCTCATTTTGATGTTCATTATGATCATTAGAGCATGCTAATGGAGAAATTGAGATCCAAAGAGTATTGGCAGGTTGTTGATTGTAGGGTAGTAGCATTAGCAACTAGAATGGTGTTGTTTGAGACATAGAGAAAGGAGTTGGAACCATTGAAGCTGAAGGACCTTAAGGTTAAAAATTATCTTTTCCAAGCCATTGATTGAGCAACCTTGGAAATCATTCTTACTAAAGATACCTTCAAGCAGATTAGGACTTTATGAAGAAGTATTAAGGGAGCATGAGGGCAAAGTGGGTAAAACTTTAAGCAATTAGGACCAAATTTGAGACTTTACGCATGAAGTTGGGCTAGTTAGTTTTAGGTTTCTCCACAAAAATAGTGTAGATTGCCAACAAGATGAGGGTCCATAGAGAAGGAATGGAGGATGTCGCCATTACTAAGAAGATTCTTTGATCAATGACACCAAAATTTAACTTTGTTGTATGTTCTATAGATGAAACAAAAAATGTTGACACGTTTCAATTGATGAGTTGTGGAGCTATTTACTAGTTCATGAATGAAAGGTTAACTAGCAAGAGCTCAACAAAAAATTACTCTACAACGAGAGGACATAGGAAACGAGGTAGAGGGAACAATGGTCATGTAAACAACTACACCATTGCCAACACCATGAAAATTAATTTCAAGGAGGAGGGAGAGGATGAGGAGGCCATCACTCAAATACCCATTAGATAAAGTCAGCAGATAAGTCTAATGTTGAATGATATCAATGTCATGGATATGGTCATTATCAATCTAAATGTCAAACTACCTTGAATAAGCAAGATGAGGAAAGAACTAATTTTGCAGAAAAGGAAGAAGATGTGTCTCTTTTGATGGTGTGATGTGAACGAATAAACTTAGCAAAATATATGATACATAGAAACAAGTTGTAGCAATCACATACTTGAAGATAAGAAGGCTTTTTCTAAGTTGGATGAATCCATTCACAACATTATCAAGTTTGGTGATAACTCCATAGTTTTCATTATGGGAAATGGATGGGTAACTATCTAACCAAAGGAAGTTCTACTCATACTATCACTAATATCCTCTTTGTCTTAGTTTTAGAGACAAACTTAACCGTAGGCTATTGCAAGAAAAGAGGTATAGGATTTCTATCAAAGATGGAGCGTGTCGAGTTTGGGATGTAATTATGGGATTGCTTGCTCAAGTTAATATGATGGTAAATTTTATGTTCCCACTTTATCTCCACAAAACCATTAATTCCTTCTTCTTCTTTTTTTCTTTTTTGTAAAATTGAAGGATGTAGCATGGTCATGGCACTTTTGTTATAGCCAATTAAATTTTGGAGGATTAAGGAACCTACAACAAAAAATATGGTGATTGGTCCTCAATTTACAACTCCCACTAATGTATACTAGGAATGTATGGTTAAGAAACAACATCAAAGTCAATTTCCAAAAGGCAAATCATGGATAGCAAAGGAAGCTTTGGAGTTATATCACTCAGACATATGTACACCAATCAGTGTAGCTTCTAATGGGGGTAAATGCTACATTATTATCTTCATTGACAATTATAGTTGAAAAACACGGGTATATATTTTGTAGGAAAGATTTGAAGCTTTTAAAGCATTCAAAGCATTTAAGTTGTTTGCTTAGAAAGAAGTTGATAGTCTAATTAAGATCCTTTGCACAGATTGTGGCAAAGAATATGACTCACATGAATTTGTTAATTTTTTTAAGTCAAATGGAATCAAGAGACAGCTCATAACAGCATACACACTACAATAAAATTGAGTCTATGAGAGGAAGAATCACATTATCATGAACATGGTGAGAAATCCCTTGTCAAGAAGCAATGTAACAAAGTTTTTGGCTAGAATCATGGAACAAAAGAAGACCAAGAGCTGAGTATTTTAGAATTTTTCGGTGTATTACTTATGCCCATGTCCTAGAGAAGAACAGGAAGAAGCTAGATGATAAGGGAGAAAAATACATTTTTCTTAGTTTTTGTGATCAATCAAAAGCTTGTAAACTATATAATCCTAGCACCAAGAGAATCACTGTTAGTCGAGATGTTGTTTTAATCAAGAGAAGTTCTAGCTATGGAATAATAGTGTTGTTGGATAGCAAATTCTTGCTAATTTTAACGATGAAAATGAAGATGAAAAGCAACAACTAAAAGAGAATGAACAACAACCAATTCCAATAGCTATGCGAGAAGGGGATTGACCTCAATGTGTTTGAAGAAGGCTAGCATGGGTGACTGATTATAAGGTAATTGGCATTAATCAATTTAAGGATTCACTTACGTATTTTTCTCTTTTTTCATATTATGATCCTACCACCTTTGAAGTAGTTATTAAAGAAGCAGAATAGCAAAAGTCAATAGATGAGGAAATTGCAGCTTTTGAAAGAAATAACACATAGGGTTTGGCTGATCTTCTAAAAAGACACAAGGCCATTAAAATGAAGTGGGTGTACAAGATTAACTTGAACGAGAATGGAGAAGTTGAAAGGCACATGTCCTGCCAAGACTTTAAGGTGGATTATAAAGAAGTCTTGCTATAAGACATGATAAGATTAGACTAATGATTGCACTAGTAGCACAACTTTCATGGCTATCTTCTAATTGGAAGTAAAATTGGTTTTCTTGCATGATGATCTATAAGAATAGGTATTTATCAATTAACCTCTTGGTTATGTGAAGCTTGGAAGTGAAAATAAGGCTTATAAACTCGAGAAGGCATTACACAAGCCAAAGCAGGCTTCATGTGCTTGTTATAGTTGTATAGATGCATATTTTTATAAAGAGGGATATAAAAAAATGTCCATATAACCATATGCTTTTACAAAGATTAGAGATAGAGTAAAGTTGCTTGTTGTTTGCATATATGTGGATGATCTTATTTTTACTCAAAATGATAGTGCCATGTTTGATAAATTAAATATATATATATATATATATATATATGATGATTGAATTTGATATGTCTAATCTTTAGAAGATGCATTATCTTTTGGGCATTGAAGTGGTGCAATCTATAGATAGAAATTTTATTTCTCAAAAGTTGTGTGCGAAAGAAATTTTAAGTAGCTTTCAAATGAAAAATTACAATCCTATTAGCATCACATCTAAAGTTGTTTTAAAGCTCATCAAGAAACCTAAAGGAAAAAGAGTTGATAGCACCCTTTACAAGTGATTTGTGGGAAGCTTGATGTATTCAATTGCACAAGGCTGGATATTATGTTTGCTACAAGTCTTATTAGTAGATACATGGAATGCCCTTGGGAGATACATCTTCTTATACTAAGAGGATTTTTTATACTTATAATGAACCATTGGCTATGGTTTATTCTACAAGAATGGTGACAATTCAGATTTGTTTAGATTTTCTAGCAATGACTATGCAAGTTATCTTGATGATAGAAAAAGTATATTTAGCTATGTATTCTTGATGGGTTCAACATCTATTTCATGGAGTTCAAAGAAGCAACTAATTGTCACTTTATCAACAATTGAAGCTAAACTAGTAGCTACAATTAAATGTGTTTGTCAAGCTAAATGGTTGTGGAAATCTCTTAAGGGATTGTAGTTTAAACAACAAGAACCCACCCCACTATATTGTGAGTTGTGATAGTAGCTCAACAATAAAACTGTCTAAGAATTTTGTTTTACATGGAAGAAGTAAGCACATTGTTGTTAAGTGTCATTTCTTAAGAAACCTGACAAGAAATGGAGCAATAGATCTTGTTTATTGCAGAAGTGAAGACTAAGTTGTCAACTTATTTATTAAGCTCCTCAAAACGCTTGTGTTTTAGAGTCTTGGGAAGTTGCTTGGAGTTTGCACTTTCGATAATCTGATTTGAAGAAGATGCTTTAGCTATTGTTGTAAAACTAATGCTATGCTAATCAGTTTAAAAGAGGAATTGTTAGATGCTATTTTATTAGTTCTCCTAATCTATTATTGGTTGTTCTAGTTTTTAGTGTTTTGTTATTAGTGGTCCTAGTTTTTAATATATGAATTAAAGTTTGTTACATAAAATTGTAAGGCTTGTTAATAATAGAGTAATTGGGTCCTATTTTATTTTTTATTGCTAATGTAAACTCTCCTTAAAAAAGCAAAGTAGCTATAACATGAAAAAATTATCAAAGTATTCTCAAGAAAAAAGAAAAAAAAAATCAATTTTATTCCTTCACTTTTGTGCTATGCCCTTATAATATTATTCCATTATTCTTTGCTCTGTTGTTGTAATAATTATCACTCTAAAATTTAGTTTAGCAAAAACTAATAAAGAAAGTGAACGCTATAAACTTCATAGGACCAATCTATTTGCAACAATTGTGAAAATTTTAAGGATTTTTAATGTATTTTTCATTTGAAATAAATATAAAAAATCTAAGGGGATGATTATGAGTTCATTTCATTTTGTGAAAAATTTCATGAATGTATCTAGATAATCTATGTCTAGTATATAGGTTGAAATGATGAATAATCTTCATCTTCAACAACAAAAATAAGAAAAAATTCAAAAAAAAAAAATCAGAACATTAGCAACTTTTATAATCAAAGACCAAAACTTTTCATATTTTGATAATCAAATCCTAAACTTAAAAAAAAAATCACCCCATGATATTAATGCATATTTTAATATTTTCCATGGATATGACCATAACATAGCATGGTATGAAACAAGAAAAATATATAGATATATAATTGGAAATTATTTCTTCTAATTAGAATGAATCAAGTGAATAATAGTCAATGATCAAGATGCTAACCATGATTGTTCCTTGGTTGGCACTATGTGGCACTTGCTAGCGATGTTAATGGTTTGACTTGGTGTAGTTCAAATGCTAAACAAACCGTACTTTGAATGTGGTTTCATTTGATTTGAACCATTTTAAAACACCATTTTGTAGTTGATTTATTAATAATCATTGAAAATCTCAACCAAACATTGATGTTCGCATTGAGAAAGATTACACAAGAATTGAAGCCACATAAAATTATATCACGGTGACTTTGCATTTTATATAATAGTAAAGACACACAAGTTTGCTTGTGGCATAGGAGATGATAGTAAAGGAAAAACAAGATAAGAGATAACAAAAATGAAATATGTAAATAAGGTTAAATTAAAAAGTTGATAGGTTTTTAAACTAAAAAATTTTGCTTATTATTTTATTTTTAAATAAGAAGCAGCTTGGTTTGAGTTTAAGTAATTTAGTTTGATTTGACTTTTAAATAGTAAACTATTAATAATTTAGTTTGATTTGACCTTTAAATAGTACAACAAACTATTTGTACCTTCTTCAAATTAAATAAAAAACAATAATCAAAATATAAAAAAATCACATTTTATAATTTGCTTTGATATAATTTAGTCCGGTTTGAACTGTCAACCCACCCACTTTATTGGTAAGAGGAAAGCTTTGCTTTGCCACTTGATAGTGACGAAAACTCATTTATACAAATTCTATTGATTCGACAATTATATCCCATCCCATGATCACGTATGTTATTATTTGCAACTACAAAACCAAATTTTTAATTGTTATGAGCAAAAATCGTTCAAAATTTCCATGGCCTAAAATAATTTACAATTATCCTTAAAAACTGTGTATGTCGTATAAGAATTTTGGAATTATGGGTATGGCTGTAACACACGTTCAATTTTGAATGGATATTTTAGATGAAACAAATATAATGTGATCTCAATGATATTTTGTGGCTGTCTTTTAAAGACGTATTAGCTTTTCCTAAGATTATTATGTAAATCCTTCTCTAGTAGTTCGTATTTTTCACTAACATCCATCACATCATCTTTTGAGAGATCTAAAAATGGTTCGTTCTTTTGGACCATTCTCGAGCGTGGGAAACAAAAAGCACCCACACCATAAAGGTAGTAGGCTATAAAATTAATGCATACAATGTGCCCACTACTGATCAGCGATAATGTGGATCTCTTTTCCCATCTTCATATTTGTTTGTGAGACGCGTGAAAGTACACTGGCCGGAGTTATGTATCCAATGACCAATATCTCCAAAGGTTCGGTGAAAAGAGGAAATTGAGATAGATCTATTCACAGAAAGGAGAATATTGCACTTATTAAATAAATTTTATCTAATTTTTTTGTGACTTTTTACACCTAAAGTTATATATATATATATATATATATACAACACGATGAAAATTAGAGATGGCAACTATTTGATGTAACATGTCTTGAAAAAAAATGCCATTCGGATGGATCATGACCCTTATTTCCAATCCCACCTCATAAAATTTCTTAACGAATCCTTCATTTTGGAACAATATTGTTATAAACTACCCAAATATTGGTTGAACTTGTGATTAATATTCAAGTTCTTTCTTTCGATGAAGTATTTTTTGTCGGATTTTGATGGAAACAATCAATATTGAGAATATTAAGCATTCCAAATAATGGTAATGGAGCATTCATGTGCATATGTTTGAAACAAAATATATATTTTCTCTTCTTGGTCGAAGAATATTTTAGTTCATTTCTTAGTAGGCCGTTGTGTCTAATGCCTAGACCCTTTACTGACTACTAAGCTAAGACCTTGGCATTATATTAAAATTAAAGCCAAGCCCTACTTATTGATTTTCCTGCGAGAAATACTCAATATGAAACACACGTGACTGGGTTGGATGGAACATTTTTTTTTAAGGTGCCCGAGCAACTTGCATTTCTAAAAACTTCCACTACATTATTTTAGTTGTGCATTCTATCGCCGTTATCTTTAAATCTAAAATGGGACTAATGTTATCTTATCACTTAGGTTGATCTAAAATACGGTTACTACACGCCCTGTTCTGATTATTCAATTAAAGACGAGAATGATAATATGCATTGTGTATCGTAGTGTATCAAGCATATTGGATAGCAATGTATCATTTCCTGTTCCATACTTATTCTATGCTATATAAGTCGTTCCTTAAAAACATCGAAACGCTGGCAGATAGACGATATGAGCTTGAATCTTCTCCAGGACATCTAGGCCCTTGGTGCAGAAAGCAACATGATAACCTATTTCCGTAAGCGTATAGTTCTGAACTTCCACAGATCATCTTCTTTATGCAAACCAATGTGAGAGAAGTATAAGGGATATCATGATTAGTGTCATATTATGTATCAATCCATTGAGGAAAACAGCACAAAGTCACTAGTGGATTAACTAATATGACTTTGCCTTCCTCTTTGGCCAACATGACATGTAGGACACCACCCCTTATACCCTTTTCCATGTGCTTTACCCACTCGCTGTCTAGTGGACGTGCTTTTTGGACAATTTTGCGTCCCATAATTGCTCATTGGTTTTGGTGTTTAAACACAAGCTTCAAGTATGGCAACCAGCAAATTATATGGTATTGTGTTCTTTGTGATTCTAGGTATAGCAAATTATAGCTAATGTTTGGCGGCTTAATTCTAGAACTACATCTAATATATCCAATGTAATGTAATAATTTAGTAATGATCTAAACCATAAATCTAAATAAGAAATTTTTATTCAATGGGAAATCATATGAAGGCTCCTTTTGAAGGCATAGGGACTTACCATTTGATTTTGGATATCAGTCATCATCTAGATTTGTTCTAGACCCTTTATGTACCTTCAATTTCTAGGAACTTGGTCCCTCTTTCAAAACCCAATGTTTCTGGTTTTCTATTTAGTTTGGACGTAGATGTTTTAGTCCTTTTAAGAATGCTTCATTAATTGTTTCATGTATTCTTAGTGATGGGTTGTACAAATTAAAATGTGATAATATTTTTGGTGAATCCCTATGTACTATTTATCAAAATGTTGGAATTAAGTATAGCATGTAAAATGAAAATTCTACTTTCCTATGGCATAAACATTTAGGCCATATTTCCAATGACATGTTGGAAAGATTAATAAGGAATGAAATCCTTCCAAATTTAGATTTTACTAACCTTGGCATATATGTGGATTGCATTAAGGGTAAGTAAACCAAACATAGTAAGAAAGGTGTCGCAAGAAGCACGTAGCTTCTTGAAATTATACATACTGATATATATGTGGCCTTTTAATGGGGAAAAATATTTTATCATCTTTATTGATGATTTTTCATGTTATGGTTACATTTATTTGTTTAATATAAAGTCTCAAGTGGGTTGATGCTCTTGAGGTGTATGTTAATGAAGTTGAAAGGCAAGTAGACAAAAAGGTTAAAATGAAAAGTTCTAATAGAAGTTGTGAATATTATGGGAAATATAATAAAATAGAGTAATGTCCTCATCCATTCACAAAATTCATTGAGAAATATGGCATATGTGCTTAGTATACTATGCTAGACACACCTTAACAAAATGGTGTGGCAAAAAAGCATAATCAAATGTTAATGGATATGTTTAGGAGTATAATAAGTAACTCCTCATTACCTAAATCATTATGGATGTATGCACTAAAAATTGTTGTGTATCTATTAAACAGGGCTCCTAATAAGGTAAAGGTTTTATAGTCCTAACAATAGTCCAAGAATTATTGAAACTGATAATGATAGATTCATTGTAAATGGTGAAGTTAATGGGAGTGATGAGAGATAGAATATAGATAGTAAAGAGATAAAGGTAGGCCTCCATCCACCCTTAAGCATTATTTCATCTACAAACACTCTAAGCGTAATTCTAATTTTTGAACAACCGTTTGATTACATAGAATGACACTTGAATAATAAAATAACCCATGATGAAACTAACTCACAATAATCTACTGTAAATGAACCTCAACGAGTATCATTAAGAAGGTCTCAAAGAGAAAGGAGATTAGCTATTTTGGATGATTATGTGATTTATTTGCATGAACCTGATTTTGATCTAGAGATCAATAAAAATTCTGTTTCATTTTCAAAAGCAATAGAAAGTGTTGAGTATGATAAATGGATTTATGCCATGAAAGATGAGTTAAAATCCATGGAACAAAAATCAAGTTTAAGACCTCATTGAGTTGCTAAAGGATTATAAACAAGTCGCCTATATATTGAGAAAGGGTCACATGGTGTGTAAACTTAAGAAGTCAATATATAGACTTTAGCAAGCTCCCAACAACGATATATTAAGTTCAATGATACCATAACATCTTTTAGTTTTCAAGAGAACATTGTTGACAAGTGTGTTTGCCATAAGATCATTAGGAGTAAGTTTTTTTTTTTTTTTTTGTTCAATATGTTGATGATGTTTTACTCGTAGCTAATGATTTGGGCATGTTATGAGAGACTAAACATTTTCTTTCTAACAATTTTGAAATGAAAGATATGGGAGAGGCACCCTATGTGATAATAATAGAATTATTTTATCATAGATCCCAGGGATTATTAAGATTGTCTTAAAATGCTTATATTGAAAAGATTCTAGAGAGATTTCATATAGAAAATGCTTAGTTGGAATTATTCCTATTAGAAAATGAGGTAACTTTAGTTTCATGCAATGTCCAAAGAATTATATAAAATATAAGGTAATGGAATCTAATCCATATGCTTTTGTTGTGGGCAATTTGATGTCTATGCCAACTTTTACAAGGCCAAATGTTAGTTTAGCTAATGGGATGTTATGCACATATCAAAGCAATCCTGGAGATCATTGGAAAGTTGCAAAGAAGGTGTTGAGGTACCTGCAAGGAACAAAAAATTACATGCTCATGTATAAGAAACTTGATCAACTTGAAGTGGCTAGATACTCAGATTTAGATTTTGCCAGATGCCTTAACAATAAGAAATCCACTTTTGGCCATTTGCTTCTTTAATCTGAAGGAGCAATTTCATGGAAAAGTGCTAAGCAGTCTATCATCACTTCAACCATTAAGGAAGCAAAATTTATAGCATGTTTTGAAGCTGGAATTCATGCATTATGGCTGCAAAACGTTATTTCAATACTTGGGGTTGTTGACACTAATACCAAGCCACTAAAAATTTATTATGATAATTCCACAACAATTTTCTTCTCCAAGAACAAAAATTACTCAAGGGGTGCCAAACATATGGAATTAAATCTTTTGTCATTAGGGAGGAGGTTTAGAAATAGAGAGTGTCTATTCAACACATTAGGATCGATATGATGATAGCGGATCCATTAACAAAAGGTTTACAACCAAAGATATTTAAGGAGCACATACAATGTATGGATCTTGGTTGTAAAGATTAATAATGTTTGATGGTGACTTACATACTCTAAGCTTAGTGGTGTGTTTCTAACATAAAATGATATTTTCTTGTTAATTATGATAGTGTACATATGATATTTTTATTTTCTATAATAGGACACATATTAAATTTATGTGGAGCTAATGAATTTATATCACTTATAGACCTATTTTAATAAAGTGTAGATATAATAGTACATAGAAGGGGGATATATTGATGGAATAGTGTATGACCATATTACAAAAATTTGAAAAACATGTAATTAATTTGAATGAAAGGATTAGTTTTGTTATGCACGCTAATAATGGTGCTATTGAGCATTAATGTTGTTTGGGCCCAAGAGGGAGAATGCTAGGAAAAAATTTTAAATAATGTGGCTTGATAATAGAAAGTTACTCTATAAATTAAGGTTGGTTATTTGATTGCTTAATTTATAGAATAATTATAATTGTTTAAATATAAATATTAACTTAATATCACATAAAATCTAATCCATTCATTAGGTTACTTGATGGACATATTATCATTAGAGATAGCTACTTAGTTACACTTTAAAACATTGTATATAAAGACTTTATAATAGTTTAATTGAATTGAATACTATTACATTGCTATTGCCCTCAACAACAGGTTCTACTCTGCAATATTTTCTCCCTATTCGTGGTTCTTTAATGGCAAAACTCTTCACAACAATTGGTGACTTCACATGGGTCGATTTAGCATTTTTTTTTTCATACATGGAAAATATACATTATATATTTTCATATTATCTATTAATAATATAATAACCTTCCAATCTAGACTTACTCTTGTTGTGTCAAGTGGCACAATTTAATTTGGGCACAAGGAAATAAAAAGGAGGAGAGATGAAAAAAAAGAAAAGGAAAAAAAATTGAGGCTCCTATAATTTTACCAAAAAAAAAATCAACATTAAAGTACAAGTTAAATAGATATAAATTGGTTTCCTCCCTATCTACTTGCGTAAGAGACTATTTCTATCCCAAAACTTCTAAAACATAAAGAAAAAAAGGGTCAAGAAAGAGAAAATAATTTATACAAAAAGAAAGATTTGTTCATTTGTTGTGACTTTGCAATGGATGTATTTTCTTCTTCAAGTAATTTATTGTTGTGAAAATCATTTTGTTGAAGATCCTAAATTCGTGATTTAGTTAAACTCTATAAATTTTTAACAAAACACATGTCTTTACATAGGTAATTAGAATACATATACATAAGCATATATATTACTAATATTCATAATACTATCATAATGATGTATACATAGTTGTTAAAATCGCGATTCTACTTATATGATTCTAGGAGTTTATGATTTTAAAAGGCCTTTCTGAGTTGACTTGGGTATAAATTCACTTCCATATAGACTCGTGGTAGAATCACGAGTCTACATATAAAATCAGTAAAATTTTACGTTTTTAACTCAATTTACTAATTTTACATATTTTAGTCAAATAGATTAAAAATTGAAAAATACAACTTAAATTTTATAAAATATGAATATTATTAGTTCTTTAAAAGAATTAGAATTATAATATTAGCTAATATTAATTGTAGTACTAATAATGATGCTAGTATTGATAATAAAGATGACAACGATGATGATAAAGGGGTTGGTGATTTTTTTTAGGATTGTACATTATTATTATAATTTATGTTGTAATTCATTTCATATTAATATTTTTATTTATATTATTGTTTTATATATTAAATCATCAACTTATGCTAATTTATTTATACTATAAGTATACAATTTTTATAATAAATTGTAACTAAAATTTATATTTTATTTATTTCATCTTATATTCCATTTTTTATAACTATAGTAAACATATTTATAGCTTTTGAAAGCTATTTTACATAGGTTGTAGAAACTTACATTTTTACATTTTGTTTTTACATCTCTATTCTACAGGCCCTTTGATAATTCTAAGTAGAATTATGAGTTTGACAACCTTGGATGTATATCAAATTTAAAATATAATTAACTATTGTATAAATCATCTTATAATATAATTTGTACATATTTAATATTATATACTTCATGTAAAATAACATATATATATCCATCAAAATAAGAAATCTTTTGAAATATTACGTCAGGATAAAATTATAAGTTACATATATATAAAACAAGTAAATATATATTACCTATCTATCAATACAACCTTTGAAAAATGTATAAAAATAATAGAATTTTAAATTAATTATGTGCATAACTTCTATTTTTGTTTATAGTAATTGCTGCATCATATAATAGTATTATTTTTCGTTAGCATGATATGTAATAAATTTACAAATTAAGTTGGTCATGTTGTAATTGTTCACTATTTTTGTTCACTCTTGGGTGGAGTGATGTTGTTCTTGGGTGCATGGATGTATAATGCATGCTGTGAGATGATTTGATTGTGGGTGCATAAGTGTAGTGTGTACCGTGGTGGGGCGTAGTGTACATGTGGCGTTAATAGGGATTACAGGTGGGTGTTGTGGTGTGATTATAGGTGAGTGTTGAGTGTGAGTGTGTATGGAGTATGTTGTGATTGTGCTACCGTGTGGTAGTATTTTGAGGTTTTGTTGTTGCATGTATAAGGTGTCTTATGTGGTGTGTAATGTGTGTTGGGTGTCACTATAAGCATTGTGTGTCGTGCGTAATTGTGCAGGAAGGTATGAGGGTTGGTGTGTGCTATGCATGACCGTGTGTGTGTGTGCTGCTGCATGTTGTGTGTGGTGTACGTGGGTGCTATGTAAGTGTACGATAGAGATGCATGGAGTGTATAGGTGACTATGCTGATGTTGTTGCGTGTTGGTGTAGTGTGTGTGGCTAGTAGATTGTTATGGTGTGTGCTACGTTTGTGGTGGTGCTATGGTGTTGTGCATGGGGTGTTGCTATGGTGTGTGCTATGCATATGTGATTGTGTGCTAGGTTAGTGTGTGCACAAGTGTGAGAGTGTGTGTGCATGGGTTGGTGTGTGTCTTTATACAAGCAAGTCTATGTGTGTGCATAGGTTAGTGTATGTATGTGTGTGTGCACAGGCATGTGTAGGTGTGTGCAGAGGCAGGTGTGTGTGTGTCGAACATGTTTGCTTAGCATGTTGAGTATGTTGCGAATGGGTTGTTCAATATGTTACAATGGATACATGTGAGAATTTTTGGTGTGGAAAAAAAAAAAACTTTTACAATTGATATGTAAATGTGTATGTATTTGTGAATTTACTATTTATGGATAAAAGGGGGATAGAATGCAATTAATTTAGTTTGAATAAAATCCAAAATCTTGTGATTTGTCTTTTTTTGAGTTGTGGATGCTAATTCATTAGTGCAATTGATTGATGTTTTTATTAATTGTCTTTGATGTCATTATTCCTTACGTAATCACTTGAAAATGAAATATTAATTATTACAACTTAAATAAAAACTGACATGCGTTACACAAGACATTGCACGAAATTGAAGGCCATCACTACTATAAAGTACACCAGAAATAATCAAGTTAGATTATTGTTCTGCCATTGGTGAACTAAGTGATTAGAAGATTGTCATGTTTTTAACGATTCTGAGTCCGATCTATCCTTAAAGGTGTTTGTGCTCAGTGTGCTAAATTATAGTTGGAGCTTAAGGGATTAAACTCAAAAGATAATTTCTAATAAATAGGTAAGACAAAAATAAATGAGTTTGTAAGACTTAAGCACTGATGGTAGTAATGTGAATCTCTAACCCAAGCTCAAGAGGGGCATAAACCCTAGACTTCATACTAGTTACTGAAAAACTGCGTGCGATGTTGCATTTCATATGATTGTCCATCCATGGCATATGATTGAGAACTTACCTAAATTGTTTGTGCATGTGCAATATTAGGAGTATTGCACTCCAATCTCACTAAGCAATTTAGCTCACTCTACTACGGATTGTATGATATAGGTGGTGACTATGTGAACTTACCGAGTAGACTTCATACCAGGGTAAGTAAATCCTATCACGAATGTTGTAGGATAAGATGTAAGGCTGAGAGTTTGAAGGACTTTCTTTAGTAGATTTGTGTAAAGATTAGTGGACAGATGTTTATAAATAATTTATTTGATTTAATGAAACTATAGTCTATATTATTGTGGGACCTAAATGAGGCCTACCTCTAAATTATGGTTGTAATCTATTTCAAATAATACAGAATAGCTTAGAATGAATATGAAAATGCTAGAGGCATTCAACTTTGTTAATTATTGTATTGTTAACAAGTAAATTGTTCTTGTATTTGAGATGCTTCGCAGTTACTTAGTAGGGGCCAAGTAACTATGGCAAGTTGTCACAAATATGGTATCCTATAGGGCATGATAGCTTTTAGTTGTATTAGAGTAGGAGTTTAAATTTAAGGCAAAATAAAAATTGGATATAAGTCAAATTGAGAGTTAATATCTTAAGAGATTGACTTGCCAACCCTATAGATTAGAAAAACCTACCTTAATAGGAGAGAGTGGGTAGAACCTAGGAGAAGGAAAATTTAATAGCTAATAACTTGCAGAATTTTGTATTTAGCGTAATGCAACCAATACTCAAGAAATTGGATCAAAGATGGAATACATGCTATAGGAGAATAAGGATGATTTGATAGAGTATAGATTGAGGATGTAAAAGATTCATTCTCTATACAAGTACTTCTATTTAAACAAAACAATGGATGAAATAATTGAAGAATGGAGAATGGGACTAAAAGAAAGATGGCAATATCAATTAGATAGATTAAGTGAAGACTTGGGAAACAAGTACAGTAGGTAAATTGCCATACCTACTCTAGAAGCTCGATTTGCTAAAATGAGAGGCTTGGAAAGTGAATTACTAGAGATATTGTTTGTGGCCCAATTTGACCTAGGAATGGGATATCCCTAAGAAGTTCTAATACCTCCTATTAAATCTAGAAGGAATACTCAGATGTATGGGAGAGGAATTTATTATTGGAAGCAAATATTTGATAGTAGACTACTATATTCTAAGGACTGTTGAGGTACCTTGGATTGTATCGAGAATAGGGAATTTAAGATTGCGGACCAATGAGACATGTACTTGGTATAACCTAAGGAATAGGAGGAGGTGGAAGACCTAGAGGAAGATCCACCACCCGAAGAGAATTCTAGTCTTGAGGGCACTCTAGAGATCAAAAGCATAGCCTTAAACTCTTGAGGAAGAAGAAGAAGAGGGAGAAGAAGACGAGGAAGAAGAAGAGGAAGAAGAAGAAGAACGAGGTAAGAGCAACGAAGATGTGATTGATGAATCGGGAAGCCTTGCTTAGTAATATAAAGATGAATTTGGAACAAAATTTGAGGGAAATCATATGTCTAAATTGTAGGAAAGCTTATATGTTAGGAAAACTTGAGACAAAAAAAAATGTAATGTAATATATATCCCTTCAAGTTGACAAATGTATAAGATGGGAATATGGGAAATGTAAATTTTGGAAAAATATATACAAAGTATTGCGACTTCCATGTATTCTCAACCTTTGATGTAATTATATAAATGTGTTATAGGAATTTTATTAATATCCGTATCATTATTGATATATATATCATTGAAAATGTCTTAACATATTGTGTATAATGTATTAATAAATTACAGTGGAAATACAACTAGAGAGAGTAAGACAATGACACCCACTCAATATAGAGACATGGAAGATGAAACCCCTTAAGTTGAGCCTCACCTCTAACTCAAAAAGAAAATCTAGAATTAAAACCTAAAACGTCGAGAAGAGTACTTAGGCAAGGCCGAAGAAGTACAAGAACCTTTAGTAAAGAAGGAAGTGGAGAAGACTATACTACAAGATTGGAAGCAACGATTGAACAAATAGCTCAGCAACAGGCCTTAACAATGCAGTATCTAATGCCAAGAGGATAGACCCCACTACAACAGCCTCCTCCACCACCTTAACCACAACTAGTACAACCGATACTAGCTCTTCAACCACAACAGTTGCCTCCACCACCCGTTCTAATTCTAGCTTCCCATGCATTGTATGCAGAAGGCCAATAGGGATATAATCAAGGAGGGATCGATTATAGGGTACAAAAGAGTATATTCCCAAACTTCATCCAATCTAATAGATATTTTGATAAGTGTTTGAAAAGCTCAAAGTGGTAAAGGACTGGATTGCACAAGTGAAGAGATCATTTGCGGATTATGAAGTAGCAAACCACTAAAAAGTGGCATATACATCATATATGTTGAAGATAAGATCCTAGATCTAGTGAGATGTAAGATAGAGAACCCTGCCCCAACTTATATCGTGGGAAACCTTCCGTGGGAAGTTTTTCAGGGAATATTTTTTAGAGATTGTAAGAACAAAGTGGACAGTTGTTTTAGTTGAAGAAAGGTACACAAATCATGGACAAGTATGAGAACGAATTTAACAAATTGTCACAATTCACTCCAAATTCTCATAGAGATCTAAATGTACTAAAGCGGAAATTATTTATGATAGGCTGGATGCAAATACTCAAGAAAGAATAATGGAATTTGAGGTGCAAACTTACTCAAAAGTAGTAAATAAAGCCAAAGCTCTAGAACAGGCAAAGCAAAGAGGAGAAGAAATAAGAGCCCAAGCTCAGTCAAGCACAAGGGTGGCTAGCAAAAAGGCCATTAATTAATCCAAGTCCGAGTGAAAAAGAAAAGAGGCCTATGTTAAATGTGAGGCCACCAAGTAACAGACCACTAGTTATTTCACCATAAGCAAAGCACTGTGATTTGTTAGAGGTGTGGAGAACAACACTGCCTTTAAGATTGTCCACACTCAAAAGATAAATGTTACCAATGTGGGTCAGGTAACCAAAAAGTTCCAAATTATCTACAAAACAATTACGTAACCTATTTTATTTGTAGACAAAAGGGGCATTTAGAAAATTTTTGCCCTAAAAAATATCTAAGAACTAGGAAAAAAACTATCGCACCCAAGATCACTATTGGAAGACATGCTAGTTGACCATTCAAGTAAGCAAATCAAGGGGCTAATACCCAAACTATGAATGCCTGAGTGTTTACCATTGAAGGCATCGATGCTGGAAATTGGGTGAAAGAAGAACTTGTATAGTACCAAGATATTGATTTAGCTATAGGATACATGGACAATAGTGACAGGTATGTCAAAATCAAAATTATCTATATAAAATATTTTATATATATGAAAATTGAATAGGAAAGTTGACTAAGAAAGTCAAGAATTATAAAAGACTTACTACTAAAAGATTCAAGAAGATAAAACTTAGAGCTTAATCATATATTATGTAATTAATAAGATCCATTTTAATAAGAAAATATAAGTTAAACCCATGTGTGTGTGTGCACAGGCTACTGTGTGTTTGTGTGCACAAACTGGTGTATGTATGTGTACGAGCAGGTGTGTGTGTGTGTGTGTGTGTGTGTGCGCACGGGCACGTATGGGTGTTTGCATGGGCAAGTGTGTGTGTGTCGGATATGTATGCGGAGCATGTTGAGTGTGCCATAAACGGGTTGTTGTGTATGTTACAATGGGCATGTGCGGGAATTTCGAGTGTGGAAAAAAAAAACTTTTACAATTGATATGTAAATGTGTATGTATTTGTGAATTTACTATTTAGGAGGGACAGGAGGATAGAATGCGATTAATTGAATTTAAATAAAATCCAAAATCTTGTTATTTGTCCTTTTTTAAGTTGTGGATGCTAATTTGCGAGTGCAATTGATTGATGTTTTTAGTAATTGTCTTTGATATGATTATTCCTTACGTGATCACCCAAAAATGAAAAATTAATTATTACGACTTAAATAAAAATTGACACACATTACATGAGACATTATACGAAATTGCAAATCATCACTACTACTAGGTACACTAGAAGTAATCGGATAGGATTACTGTTCCATCATTTGCTAACTAAGTAATTAGGGGATTGTCGCACCTTTGACAGTTTTGAGTCTAATCTGTCCTTAAAGCTTCTTTTGCTCAATGCGCTAAATTACACTTAAAGCTTAAGGGATTAAACTTAAAAGACAATTTCTACTAAAGAGATAAGATGAAAATAAATGGTTTTGTGAGACCTGAGCACTGATGGTAGTGATGCAAATCTCTAACTTAAAGTCAAGGGAAGCTTAAATCTTAGACTTCATGCTAGTTACTAGAAGACTGCATGTGATGTTGCATTTCATGTAATTGTCTATGCATGGCATATGATTGAGAACTTACATGAATTGTTTGTGTGTGTGCAGTATTGAGAGTATTACACTCCTATCTCATAGGGCAATTTAGCTCACTTTGCCACAGATTGTATGATACAGGTCATGACTATGTGAACTTACCAGGTAGACTTTGTACCAAGGTAAGTAAATCTTGTCATGAAACTTCTTAGATAAGATGCAAGGCTGAGAGTTACAAACACCTTCTTTAGTAGATTTGTGTAAAAAATTAGTGGATAGACGTTTATAAATATTTTATTTGATTTAGTGAAATTTTTAGTCTGCATTATTATGGGACCTAAATGAGGCATACCTCTGAGTTATGGTAGCAATCTATTCCAAAGAATACGGAATGGCTTGGAATGAATATGCAAAATGCCGGAGGCATTCAATTTTGTCAATTATTGTATCGTTAATAGGTAAATTGATCTTATGTTTGAGATGCTTCGTGGTTACTTAGTAAGGGTCGAATAACCATAGCGAGTTGTCACAAATAGGATATCCTGTGAGCCATGACACTTAATATTCACATATAATCACGACTCTTTTTATTCCTTTTTTTCTACTTGTGCACTATTTCGATATGTCAAGATATAACCAAATTTTTATTTAAAACGTAATTTAATAACTTCCCTACTTGTTTTCTACTTTTAGATTGCATCCTTGATGAAAAATTTAATTTGTTATTTTTATTAAAAGATGTGATCCAAAAGTGAAAAACAAGTGGTGAAGCTATTAAATTACGTTTTAAATGAAATTTTGGTTATACCTCGAAATGTTGAAATGATACACTAGCAGGAAAAAGGAATAAAAAGAGTTGTGAATAGATGTGATCCTAAAGTGGCATTGATAGGTTTATATAGCCCTCCTAACTTTACATTTTGTCATTGATTCCGGTCAACTTCCACCGATAGGTATCTAAATCAACATGTATTAATTTCTCTCTCCTTTTCTCTTTTGGCTTGATTTTTATATATATAATGCATATTTGATGCTAAATATTATAAAATGTTATAACATTATATCTATGAATCTATATATATATATATATATATATAAATTAAAGATGATATGCTTAACTAAATGGGATTATAAATATTATATCTATCTATTACATATAAATATCTTAATAATATCTTATATGAAAAACAATATATTTTATTGCAATATAACAAAATAAATATGAGAGTATACATATACAAAATTGCCCCTAAGCAATTTTTTTTGTATAAGCAACATGATTTTCTCCTTGAAGTCTCTTTATTAGCCTTTTGTAGTTAATTATCACGGCAATTTTTTTTTCTTTTTTAATATCAATCTGTACCATTAACTGCAATTAGATCAAAACTGGAAGATTGTCTGGAAACTTAACAATTTAGCATTTTTATTTTTCTGAATTCGAAATACCATTTTCTTTTATATTTATGACGCTGCGAGGAAAGCATAAATCCGAGACCAATTCTAGGATTGGAACTCAAAAATAAACAAAGAGGAATCTGCGTTGATTCCTTAACAAATCTCAATTGCGCACAATCGAGAACGCAGAGAAACTTTTCTCTAAAAAGTGTATATTGAATAATGAATAATGGTTAACCCTAAAATGACCTAATAACTATTTATACTCCTCAGGAAAACACGTAAAAAAGGAAATAAATATGTACACGTGGAAATAAATATAAGTATACACATCCATCATCTGGCATGTACACGGCCGTGCATGCAGGTCGTGTAAGCTTCTGAGAATATTTCTGACATAATACACGGTCGTGTCCCCCGGCCGTGTATGGAGACTGTGCATGTTTCTAAGAGAGATCCTGACGGAACACACGACCGTGCCTCCCTGGCCGTGTAAGAGGCCATGTACGTTTCTAGGAATCATCCTAGTATATCACACGGTCGTGCCTTCTGGCCGTGCGTGCAGCCGTGTGTGTTTCTGGAAGGTCCCTGACATCATACACGACCGTGCTTGTAATAGACACGCCCGTATCAACCCGTGTCAGCTACAATGTCCTCATCATTCTCTCTAACCTATGAAGAACTCGACCCCGAGTTCTCTTCTGGATATAGAGGTTCGTCATCCGCGTAGAATGGGGATAGGTCAGCTACATTGAAGGTTTTTGAGATTTTCATGCTTTCCGAGAGCCCAACCACATAGGCATTGTCATTGACCTTGGCGACAATATTGTAGGGGCCATACTTCTTTGGTTGCCACTTGCTATACGTACCCACAGGAAAGCGTTCCTTCCTTAAGAACACCATCACTTGATCTCCCACCTCGAACAGTTTCTTCTTCTGATGCTTGTCTGCGGCTTTCTTATACTGCTTATTAACCCTCTCAATTCGCTCTTTCACGTTAGATGCCACCGTGTGGTATTGTTCCGCCAGGTGTTTAGAAGCAACATTGGTTTCAACACTCCTGGGCAAAGAAGCTAAATCCAAGAAATGAGACAGCGCTTTGGTATAGACCACTGAAAAAGGCGATTTCCCAGTAGTTCTATGGATGTAATTGTTGTAAGCAAACTCGGCTTGAGAAAGTGCCAAGTCTCATTGTTTCGGCTTCTCTCCACAGATGCTTCGTATCAAATTTCCAAGGGTCCTGTTCGTCACCTCTGTCTGCCCATCAATTTGAGGGTGGGCTGTGCTGCTAAAATTGAGGGAAGAATTAAACATGTACCATAGCATTCTCTAGAAGTGGCTAAGAAACTGGGTATCTCTATCAAAAGTGATTGACTTGGGAACCCCGTGTAACCTGACTACCTCCTTAAAGAATAGCTTGGCAACGCCTTGTGCATCAACCGTCTTCCTGCAAGGAATGAAGTGAGTCATCTTGGAGAACCTGTCTACAACCACAAAAACAGTGTCAGCACCTCGTTGGGTACAAGGCAAACCTAACACGAAGTCCATAGATAAATCCTCCCAAATATTTTCAGGTATTGGTAGTGGAGTGTACAACCCAGTATTCTGAGAATGTCCTTTGGATGTCTAGCAGATGTAGCACCGTTACATGATTCTCCCTACATCCCTTCTCAACTGAGGCCAATGGTATCTTGCAGCCACTGCTACCAGTGTCTTGTCACGCCCCAGATGTCCGACTAATCCCCCTCCATGTAGGTCCCTAATCAATTTCTCCCTCGAGGAGGATTTAGGAATACAAAGTTGGTTACCCCTCATTAAGTAACCCTCCAGAATGTAGTAACTGTCATTGGGTTCCTGATTGGTACATTTTCTCCATATAGTTCCGAAATCCGCATCGTCTTCATACAATTCCATCAACTACTCGAAGCCTACCACTTCAGCCTTCATGGTGACCAATAAATCCGCCCTTCTACTTAATGTGTCTGCCACCTTATTTTGGATTTCGGATTTGTGCATCAAGCGAAATGGAAACTTTTGTAGAAATTGTATCCATCTAGCATGCATATCTTTGCAAATGCGGGTCTGATTACTCAAGTGTTTCAGGGCGACACAATCCGAGTATAGGATAAACTCTTTTCTAAGCAAGTAGTGCTCCCACATCCTCAGAGCTCTGACTACAGAATAGAACTCTTTATCGTATGTGGACCAGTTTCTCCTAGCTTCACAAAGCTTCTCACTATGGAAAGCCACGGGCCTCTTCTCCTGAGATAGCACAACACCAATGCCCACGCCACTGGCATCACAGTCGACCTCGAATAGTTTGTCAAAGTCTGGTAAGGCCAACACTGGCGCACTACACAATCTCTCTTTGAGCACCGCAAACCCAGACTTAGCTTCCCCATCCCAATGAAACTTCCCTTTCTTCAGGCACTCAGTCAATGGGGCAGCAACCGTACTAAAATGCCGTATGAAACGTCTATAGAATCCTGCTAACCCTAGAAAGCTTCTCAACTCGGTAATGGTTTTGGGAGTGGGCCAATCTCTAATGGCCCTTACCTTATCCTCATCCACTGTGATACCCTCACCACTCACTACAAAACCTAAGAACAGCAGCCTTTGTGACATGAATATGCACTTTTTGAGATTGGCGTAGAGCTTATTTTCTTTCAACACAGTCAATACGCTCTTCAAATGCATTAGGTGCTCATCCTTAGTCTTGCTATATATCAGGATATCATCAAAGTATACAACTACGAACCGACCTATGAATGGTTTAAGTACCTGATTCATCACGCGCATGAAGGTACTTGGTGCGTTGCTGAGGCCGAATGGCATAACCAACCATTTGTACAACCCTTCCTTTGTCTTGAAAGCGGTCTTCCACTCATCCCCAGGTCTGACCTGAATCTGATGATACCCACTTCTAAGATCCACTTTTGAGAAGATTACCGCTCCACTCAGCCTATCCAATATATCTTCAATGCGTGGAATTGGGAATTTATACCCAATCATGATCTTGTTGATCGCACGGCTGTCCACACACATCCTCCAACTCCCATCCTTCTTAGGCGTCAATAGCGCTGCTACGGCACATGCACTCATGCTATCCCTGATGAATCCTTTATCTAGTAATTCCTGGACCTTCTCCTATAGGACCTCTATTTCTTTGGGGCTCATCCGATAGTGAGGGAGGTTAGGATGGCTAGCTCCAAGCACCAAGTCGATGTGGTGTTGGATGTCTCGCAATGGAGGCAACCCTTCTGGTAAGTCTTCCGGCACTACCTCTTTAAACACTTCTAATACCCCTTTTACTTCCTCCGGAGCCTCTACACTACCCACGTCCTCTCCCACATTCTTCACCACAAGAGCATGCATCAAACGGGATTCTTTAATATCTTCGGTCATTTCCTTTTCTGACTGAGTGATCGTCAGAAAAGATTTTCCTTCCGCCCTTTAGGTCTTAGGTCGCTTTTCCGTCAATGGCAGCAATGTCTATTTCACGCCCCCTTTCTCCAATCTATATTTGTTTTCTTTCCCGGCATGTTGGGCATCCACGTTAAACTGCCAAGGCCATCCGAATAACAAATGGCAAGCATCCATATCGACAATGTCGTAGTATACTTCATCTCGATACTTACCTATCGAAAAGGGAACCCGACACCACACCTCTCCTTCACCTCGATTCGCTCCGCTGCCTTAATCCATCCTATGGTGTAAGGATTCGAATGCTTCTCTATCGGTAGTTGGAGTCATCTCACAACCTCTTTTCCGATGATGATCTCGCAGCTCCCACTGTCAACAATCAAGTCGAACACTCTCCCACCGATTGTGTACCTAGTGCGAAATAGTTGGTGTCGTTGTGAACTACCCTCCTGTTTCGGTGCTAGCATCATCCTCCTAATCACATAGTTTGGTTCCACTGCATCATCAGCCTCATCATAGTAGTCATCGTCACCATCCAACTCACAACACACTTCCTCCTCTTCTTCCCTTTTGACACTGTTTATAGTTCGTCGATTCGGGCATTCGTTGGATCGGTGTCCCGGTTGATTACATCTATAGCATTTTCCCAAAATCGGTTTAGCATATGGATTATTTTGCCTCGGGGTTTCTTTGCTCTCAAGAGGCTTCTTCCCCTCAGCTTTGTCTTCTTTCCTCTCCATGCTTCCCGCTGGTTTCTCAACTACTCCTTTAGCCCTTTCACCAACCACCTTGCTGCTACTACCGAGATTATCATAAACATAGTTTCTCTTGCCTCCACCTAGCCTTGCACTCTGTTCTTGGATTATCATCTCAGCTCTAAGGGCTAAATTCTTTGCCTCATTGAAGGTTCTAAACACCGTTACTCCTATTTTGTCCCTAATCTGAGGTTTCAATCCGTCTACAAATCATGCCACCTACTGACCCTCAGTCTCCCTCAGATCATTTCTTTCCGCCAGCCTCATAAACTCGGCGGTGTACTCATGCACCGTCCTCTGCCCTTGACGACATCATTGGTACTGTTGGAAAAGAATTTGCTCATAGTCGGGTGGTAGGAAATCCCTTTGCAACAGATTCTTCTTGCGGTACCATGTTCTTATAGGTTGCTTCCCCTCTCTTTGCCTACGGTTCTACAAATGATCCCACCATGCAGACGCCCCTCCTTTCAGCCTACAAGCAACTAACCTTACCCTCTTATCCTCAGGTACCTCCATATAGTCGAAGAACCTATCGACTTCTGCAAGCCAGTCTAAAAAATTTTCTATATTGAGATTACCATTAAAGGATGGAATATCTACCTTGAGACGGAAGTCACCGCCATCGGTATGATCAAGTCTCTGGTGGTTTTGTCGATATCCGCCACCATACTCCTGATCAATTCGGTCATCCACCCCGCGATACCTGCCACCACCAACGCCACCCCTTATCGGTGGTTGTCCCCTCCTCTGCAGAAATTCACCCTCTTCCTCAGAGGAACTTTCATCAAGCCTTCGGTTCCACTGATTCCCAGCAGCAAGTTCATTGATAGGACCGCCACGAGCGACTGCTACTCCCGGTCGATTCCCAACAACACCCCTGTTTCTGTTGTGGCCCATCACCATGGCATTGAAACGTGCAACCAGGTCTTCCAACCGCTGCTCTATGCGCCCATGTCTCTATTCCATGGCTTCAACCACCGTCCTTGGAGCCCATTGATTGACTCCTTGGACTTCCGCATCGTGATCAAGGTCAAGAACGCGACCGCCGTCAACACCATCGTTAGCCGACATCTCTGCAGGAATTTGCCTTTCCCTGATACCAACTGACACGGCGAGGAAAGCGTAAATCCGAGACCAATTCTAAGATTGGAACTCAAAAATAAACAAAGAGGAATATGCGTTGATTCCTTAACAAATCTCAATTGCGCATAATCGAGAACGCAGAGAAACTTTTCTCTAAAAAGTGTATATTGAATAATGAATAATGGTTAATCCTAAAATGACCTAATAACTATTTATACTCCTCAGGAAAACACGTAAAAAAGGAAATAAATATGTACACGTGGAAATAAATATAAGTATACACATCCGTCATCTGGCATGTACACGGCCGTGCATGCAGGCCGTGTAAGCTTCTGGGAATATTTCTGACATAATACACGGTCGTGTCCTCTGGCCGTGTATGGAGACCGTGCATGTTTCTGGGAGAGATCCTGACGGAACACACGGTCATGCCTCCTGGCCATGTAAGAGGCCATGTACGTTTCTAGAAATCATCCCGGTATATCACACGGTCGTGTCTTCTGGTCGTGCGTGCAACCGTGTGTGTTTCTGGAAGCTCCCTGACATCATACACGACCATGCTTGTAATAGACATGCCCGTATCAACCCGTGTAAGCTACGATGTCCTCATCAATTTATATTTATATATATATATATATATATATATATATATATATATATATAGTTTAAGAATGCTGTATATTTTTCTAAAATAGTACACAGAGCAAAATGTTAAGCTTGGACATTCGTATTCTTTTACTGTGTATTAAATTTTTTTTATTGCAAATTATGCGTCTTCTAACGATTGCTAATGGAAAATTCATGCAGTAAGTGCCCCAAATCCAATCCCATAGACGCACAATGAGGCCAAATGTTGAACTAATTTGTAAAGGACTCAACTCATCTTTGATGCTAATGCAATGGCTAATTATTGGGTCGGCGGCGTCTGCCGCTCTTGCATTTGCACAGAAAAACGCTTAGAAACTTGCCAGTGGAAGATACTTATTGTCACTTTATCTCGCCTTTGGCTTCATATGCCTCACGATGACCACAGCCGTTATCTTTCTTATTGGCTTCAATAGGAGGTGGGTGCAGGTTGTGTAGTCTTGAGTCATTCACAATTGTAATCTTTATTTCTGCTAGTGGGATTGGAGTATTAAATAATAGAACTGCAATGCAAATTTGCGTACTTGCCACTTGCATTTGCCAAATGCTTCATACTTCTTCACAAGATTTCGCCTCATACTTCTTTGCAAGCAAAATTGCTTGCATTGGAAAACCTGGATTAGTAATTTATATTTTACTTCTTAACACAAGATTCAGTGGGGGGAGGGGAAAAAAATTGAACAATAATAGCAATCCTAAGAATCTTATTTAGGGACCTTTCTCTCATTTCCTTTATCATAGATTAATAGGGAGATATCATCCCTTGCATGGATTCTAGTATATGATGTATGAAATATTAAGTGAGAGGAGCTTTTGTTTACCAAGCTAGGTACTATAATGCAAATGGAGAATTTGCTGTTTTTTCTACAACAATAGTGTATGACATAGCTCCTCTTTCCTATGTCTATCAATATGTGCAGGCTTAGACCAATAATTATGATTTTTCTTGAGTTTGGTAACTTAGTTAATCCATTTACTTTCATTATATTAATATTAATTATTACTATTGGAATTATGGTTTTGCATTTTACATATACATACATACGTATAGACTAATAGCCCAAATCATGCAACCTGTAGAATTGTGTTTTACATTCTAAGTCTATAAGATTCATTATTTTTTTCATATAGATCCTCTATATTTAATGATCAAGAACTCATAGTTTATATAGGTTGGTGTTGAGAAATTATGCTAGTAAACACAGAAATAATGCAAACAGAAAGAAACACGAGATTTTACGAGGTTCAGCAATTTGCCTACGTCCTCGGGAGCGATGAGCGGCTGTTTTCTTATTATTAGGAATAATCCACAATTAGGTTAC
Organism: Laguncularia racemosa; assembly: GCA_037954665.1. Classification (NCBI taxonomy): domain Eukaryota; kingdom Viridiplantae; phylum Streptophyta; class Magnoliopsida; order Myrtales; family Combretaceae; genus Laguncularia; species Laguncularia racemosa. The sequence goes on along the minus strand of JBBMOL010000025.1, from coordinate 4,227,779 downwards.
AATTATAGAATATATAAATAACTCTAGGTACAATTACAAAAATACCCTGTACCGTACCACCCCCAAGCCCACTTAATCCTGGCCTACATGCTATCTCGAAACTCCCCCCCAATGGACAAATGCTGGAGCGAAGCTCCCTTCACTCGACTTCGCTCCAGCATCTATCCTTCATCCAATATATGAGCCATACCTAACAAATCTCCACCTTGGCGAATATCATGCCGCTTAGGAGATAATACATGGGAGTTCGCACACATCAAAAGTGGGTTGGATATCGTGCTTCTCTAGCAACTGTAAACATTCAATAAGTCCAAGCAATGCATGAACTTGCCAGTAGTAACTGGCTTGGTCAACATATCAGCTGCATTCTCGATAGTATGAACCTTCTGTAACAATATCTCACCAGATGCAATCAACTCTCTAATCTTGTGGAACCTCACATCAATATGCTTAGATCTAGCATGATATACCTGATTCTTAGCCAAATGAATAGCACTTTGATTGTCACAATACAACTAAACTCCACCTTGTTGAGCACCCAATTCCTTCACTAGCCCAATAAGCCATAACACTTCTTTTGCAGCTTCAGCTACTGCCATGTACTCAGCTTCAGTTGTAGATAATGCCACAATAGACTGAACAGTTGACTTCCAACATATAGGCCCTCCACCAAGAGTAAAAACATACCCAGTTGTAGACCTTCTATTATCTAAATCACCTGCATAGTCTGAATCCACATACCCTACAACCAAAGGATCATCCTGCTAACTACCAAAAACGATTCCATGCCCTGCATTACCCTTTAAATACCTGAAGATCCACTTGACTGCTTCCCAATGTTGCCTACCTGGTTTAGACATGTATTTACAAACTTGACTAACAGCATGAGCTAAGTCAGGGCGAGTACATACCATTGCATACATCAAGCAGCCAACTGCACTAGCATATGGAACCTTTGCCATGTCTTCAATTTCCTTATCTGTCTTAGGGCACTGTTCTGAAGAAAGCTTAAAATGATTTGCCGGTGGAGTGCTCACTGGCTTTGCATTGCTCATCCCGAACCTATCCAACACCTTCTCAACATAGCTTTGCTGAGATAACCACAGTTTCCTTGAGCTTCTATCTCTATGAATCTCCATTCCAAGAATTTTCTTTGCAGCACCTAAGTCTTTCATATCAAATTTCTGGCTCAATAAAGCTTTCAAACCAACAACATCATGCATGTTCTTCGCAGCAATCAACATATCATCTACATACAGTAGCAGAAAAATAGAAGAACCATCATCAAGGCTCTTAACATAAACACAACAATCATACTCACATCGCTTGTAGCCAATCTGAATCATGTAGGAGTCGAATTGCTTATACCATTGTCTTGGAGACTGTTTCAGCCCATACAAGGATTTCTTTAACCTGCAGACCAGATGCTCATGTCTAGGTTGAGTGAACCCTTCTGGCTGCTGCATATAAATCTGCTCCTCTAGATCACCATGCAAAAAAGCAGTTTTAACATCCATCTTCTCTAGATGTAAATCCTAACTAGCTACTAATGCAAGTACTGCCTTGATTGAAGTATGCCTAACCACAGGAGAAAAAATTTCATCATAATCTGCTCCCTTCTATTGTGAAAAACCTTTTGCTACCAATCGAGCCTTGAACTTTTCCCCCTCTTTTTCTGACACTACTGGTTTCCGTTTGTACACCCATTTGCAACCAATAGCCTTCTTTCCCTCAAGAAGCCGAACTAGCTCCCATGTATGATTTTTCTGTAAAGACTCCATCTCTTCAACCATTGTAGCCATCCATTTCCTTTCTCCTGACTAGTGATAACTCCTTGGAAAGTAGCTGGATCATCACTACTAATGTGAAGTGCAAAAGAGACCATGTCTTCAAAACCTAATCTGCTTGGAGGCTTTACATTTGTGCGTCTCTCTCTATCTCTGGCTAGATTATAATTCTGTACATCAACTGTATTCGAACCACCAGATGTTGGATCATAACTTTTATCTTTCTCGGCTGCTACTGGACACTGTTCTAAATCCATCAGTATCTTGTCTTGGTTCTGTTGCAACATGAACTGCTCATCAAAGACTGCATCTCTACTGATCACCACTTTCTTTGCAGTCGGATCCCAAAACTTATATCCTTTGACACCTTTCTTGTAGCCCAGAAAGATGCACTTCTTCGACTTTGCATCACCGGGTACATGCACATAAGCAGGACAACCAAAAATCCGTAAGTGATCAAAATCAACCGCATTACCTGTCCATACCTCTTCTGCAACTTTGCCACCCAAAGATGCCCGTGGTGATCTGTTGATGAGGTAGCATGCCATGCTCATAGCCTCTTCCTAGAAACTTTTAGGAAGCCCTGCATTCAGTCTCAAGCATCTTGCTCTTTCAGTTAACGACCTGTTCATTCTCTCTACAACACCATTTTGCTGTGGTGTCTTGCACACTGAAAAATGTCTCTGAATCCCATGCTCTTCACAGAATTTCTGGAACTGTGAATCTGTGTACTCTGTGCCATTATCAGACCTCAAATACTTGATCTTTCTACCAGTTTGGTTCTCCACCTCAGCTTTCCACAGCTTGAACTTAGCAAAAACTTCAGATTTCTGTTTTAAGAAATACACCCAAACTTTCCTAGAAAAGTCGTCAATAAAAGTAACATAATACATAGATCCACCTAATGATGCTTTCCTGGTAGGCCCCCATACATCAGAATGCACATAATCAAGAATTCCTTCAGTTTTGTGCTTTCCAGTCGTGAAACTAACTCTAGTCTGTTTACCAAGAACACAAAACTTACAAAAATCGAGCTTGCAACTTTTAGCACCATGCAACAAATTTCTTTTATGCAATTCAGCCATCCCACGTTCACTAAGATGACCAAGACGCATGTGCCACAGTTTTGTGTTATCATCGTATGACTCAACAGAATGAACTCCACCTACAACTGTACTCCCTAACAATTTATATATATTCCCTGCAGTTATCTTTCCTTTCATTACAGTCAGTGCACCTCTCACAATTCTAATGGTTTCCCTATCCTCATCTGCTTTAAGAATAAAACCATTCTTATGTAGAGTGCCTAAGGAAATTAGATTCTTTGTCAAATCTAGTATATGCCTAACATCACATAATGTTCTAACAGTACCATCATACATCCTAATTCTGACATCACCAATACCAACAATATTGCAGCATCTATCATCATCTAAATAGACAGAACCAGAATTAGCTGACCTGTATGTCGTAAACCACTCCCTGTTAGGCGTTATATGATAAGAGCATCCCGAATCAAGAATCCATGCATCAGTGAACTGAGTTGTTGAAACAGAAAGCATATCACCATCACTACACTCTGCATCGTCATTCTGCACCACATTGACAGACTTGGATGATTCATCACGTTTGTCATCAGTCTGCCTTTTAAACTTTGGACAATCCCTCTTCATATGTCCCGACTCCTTGCACTTGTAGCAATGAATCGTCTTTTTGCCCCTAGACTTTGATCTGGAATTTCGTTTTCCAGAACCTTCCTTCTCTGACTTCCTTCCACGATCTTGATTACCCTTAATATATAAACTGTCAGCATGAGAGCTTTCCCCTACATTCTGTTTCCACTGGTTGTAAGCCAACAAGGCTACAGTAATTTCTTCAACTCTGATTGTTTCTTTCCCATATGTAAGAGTAGTCACCATGTGTTCATAGGAGGGAGGCAATGAACATAACAGAATCATTGCTCTGTCTTCATCCTCAATCTTCACATCAAGTTGAGCCAAATCTGTGATTATTTGATTGAAGACATTCACGTGCTGCGCCAAATCACAACCTTCCTGCATCTTCAACCCATACAGTCTCTACTTTAGATACAGCTTATTCGTTAGGGATTTGGACATAAATTGAGTTTCCAATTTCTTCCATATTTCATCTGGAGATGACAAATTCATTACGTGATACATAATCTCATCTGCCAAACATAACCGTATAGTTCCTGCTGCTCGCTGCTGCAGTTCTTCCCAATCTCCATCCTCCATCGATTTTGGCTTTTGAGATCACAAAGCCTTTAAAATCCCTTGCTGCGCCAACAGATCCTTTACCCTCATTTGCCACAATCCGAAATTACTGCGACCATTAAACTTCATCACTTCGAATTTCGCACCTGCCATAGCTATCTCAACCTGCTCTGATACCACTTGTTGAGAAATTCTGCTAGTAAACACAGAAATAATGCAAACAGAAAGAAACACGAGATTTTACGAGGTTCGGCAATTTGCCTACGTCCTCGGGAGCGATGAGTGGCTGTTTTCTTATTATTAGGAATAATCCACAATTAGGTTACAATTACAGAATATATAAGTAACTTTAGGTACAATTACAAAAATACCTTGTACCATACCGCGGAGGCTACGCCCCAGCACCCCCAAGCCCACTTAATCCTAACCCACATGCTATCTCGAAACTCCCCCCCCAATGGACAAATGCTGGAGCGAAGCTCCCTTCACTCGACTTCGCTCCAACATCTGTCCTTCATCCAATATATGAGCCATACCTAACAGTTGGCTTTATCCATATGGTGAATAGATATCAAAAATACTTGATCATAACATTTTCAAATTCCTAGGACTTATTTATTTTCTAAAACCACAAAACATTTTAGGATTTTTGATGCATTTTTCCCAACTTGACAAAATCATAAACATTAAAAATGAGGAATGATTTTGTGTTAATTTCAATATATAAACAATTTTAAAAATATATTCACATTGAAATGATGGATACTATCCATCCTTAAGAATAAAAATGAAGAAGAGTATAATCAAAGCTCAAAACTATAGTAATATCTTAATTAAGGACTAGAAATTTTTTATTTTCATAACATAAAACTATATCTTTTTAGAAATTGTAGAGGGCTAAAAATATTATGTAAATATATTAAGTTAAGCTCATTGATTATTTGGCTTAACCCATTGAGTTATATGATAAGGCTTAATGACTCCAATCCAATTATTGGGATGACTCGGGGAGAATTGGCTTGGTGGGCTCGGAACAAGGATTGTTGGACCAATCCATCTGCATCCAACCTTACTCAGGCAAGCTCATGTACTTATGCGTAATGCTACTGGTCATAAGCCTATAGCAAACTCATTAATATAACCTTAAGATCAGCAGACTTCATCTCGTCCGTTGATTCCTAAAGTGATCTAATGAATGTCATCAGACCCAAGAGCCTATAAATACTCGATCATTCCTCCTTATTAAAGGGACCTTTCTAGGTGGATTCTAGATATTAGAGAAATGGTGCTCTACTAAGAGTTCTCTACTTTCAAAGATCAAATAAGGGATCAGGCAAAGAACTATCTCTATTGCTCAAGAACTGCAAGGTTAATGCTTGAGGCCCCCTTAGCTCCCTTGTCTATCACTTGTGCATTCGAGACACTTGAGATTGCCTATTCCTCCTCCGTGCCACTCTTTCTATAGTCGTCCCATCACATGTCATCTCTAAATTGTTTTTTTCTATATTCATATACAGTATGGTACCTGCATGATACGCACATGATTACTCCGATCGAGATTCCCCATCTACAAAAATAAATTAGCACTTTTAATTAAAATGAAACAAGAGACTAAAAATTGGAGAATGAAAGGTTGATCATGGTATTGTTTCATATGGTTGCCCTTATGAGGGAGCCACCGCTATGATGGTAGACGTTGACACATCAGTGAGAGAGGGAAGCATTGCCATGTGATGGCGACAAAAACTCATTTATACAAATTTTATTGGTTCTACAATCACATTCCATTTCTTGATCTTGTATGTTATTTTTCAACTACAAAAGAAAATGTTATGTTCTATAAGCATAAAAAAGAAAAATCGTAATTATCTTATGATTTGCAAATTTGTATTAGAATTTTGTAATTGCTTATGGTTTTGGTTGTAAGCACACTCTTTGATTGTAAATATTGCATAAGAATACTGTACTTTCTTATGTTTATTGTTGTAACACATGTCTTGATTGCAAATTTTATATGAAACAAACATAATGTGATTGCAACTTGTGGAATTTCCTAATCACCTTTTAATGACAAAGGCTTTTGCAAGATTGGTATTGTATCGCCCTTGCACTTGGGACGTAACAACCCGTTGTGTTTCATTGCCAAATTATCACACTCTAAGGCTCTTAACCTAGCTAATATTTTCTAGATAATTTAAAACCGAATCTAATTTAATTAAACATATCTTATAACAACCTAACTTATTACATATCTCATTACGCTAGCTTTAAACCTACTCTCAAAGTCTTATAGTTGAAAAAGAAAAAACATGAGCCTAAGCCCGGTATATAAATACCACAAGCACATGCACATGTCACCCAATTCACGACATACATGCAAACAAGAATGCAATAATAATAATACAACCAATTAATTTATAATCATTCTATTAGCCAGCAAACATCACTAGGGTACTCATAACCCCATCACAATATATATAATATATATAGTATTTGGATCTTAGGTTAAGAATTGCCACCTCTAGCCCCAACATTTTAAATGGTATCGAAAACTGCCACTATGAGCCCCAATACCCCTAAATCTACGTTAGATCATTTTGGTATAGAACTCCATTTGGGACAATGCCATATACTAATTATCAAGGTACCCCTTAGGGATCTGCCACTTGCAACCTCTAGGTCAAGCCACACAAAAACAACAACCAAGTTATTAGCTGATTCATTAATTAGTCTGTTCAATTTTGATTACCATCACATATAAATAGAAAATATGGTAAACACGTACTTGGAGAAACTATTCTAAATTCAATCTTATTGCAATTTTCAACCTTATAAGAACCTGTTATCTACAAACAACTAAACTTAGTATTAGCTTACAATTTGATCTAAGTTCATTTGGTTTGTTAAACTAAGAATTAACTGATTATCCCCCCTCTAAGTTACTTTAGTTTAAATAAAACTAATTTTAAATTGATGAAAAATGTAGAAAAAAGGAAGAAGGAAACGTTTTATAAGTAATATAGAGCAACACGGTCATGTACGTAGCCATGTAGAAGAACATGGAGAGAAACACGAGCATATCTCCTTTTAAAAAAGGTCACTCAACACGCTCAAGTACACGGCCGTATTCTTGACCATGTAACTCACTACGCTAAAATAACCTTTCGACACACCCAAGTACATAACTGTCTACATAGCATGTAACTCTTGGCACCCAAAATTTTTTTCATGCAAATTCCCATTTCATTTTTCTACTCTTTCAAGATCCAAAACTATATTGTAACTTTTAATCCTACAATAATTAAGTTATATAAAAATACAATTTCATCATAGATAGCACACTTATTTGTTCCAATCTATTCCAAACACCCTCAAATTGGTCTAAACCCATAGGCATGCTGTCAATTTACACTAATTACCCCTTAAACTACTAGTAATCTATCAAACTATACCGAAACCTTATACTTAATTAACATTCCTCGAATCAAGAAAACACACAATTAATCTATTGCGATTAAAGCTTACTTTGTGGATGTCACATTGAGTTTGAGTAGATTTGTGTCACTAGTGGGGGCTTGTTGGTAGGAGCCTATAGATTAGGGTTTCTTTTAAATAAATAAATAAATAAAAAGAGACGGAACGTAGGTTGTGAAAAGGAAAAGAAGAGGTAAGGCAAAAAACAACTTTATACATTGCCTATAGCAAAAGACCAAAATACTCCCCCTCTTTATAATCTTATTACTTACGTATCTCGACTTTCAAAAATTTATTTTTATTTTATTTTCTAGTATTTTACAACTATAATGTGTTTCTATTAGTTGCATTTTTTCTTGTTTGCATTTTTTCCTTTGCATATGTGATGACACATTTGCTAAATGTTTATAGCTTTTTTTTTTTTTCTCTATCATTATCTCATAGGGTGGTAAAATCATCAAATGGTTAATTAATAAGTGACTAGGTTAAATGATTCATTTAGATTTGGATATTATAAAGTCGCTTTCTTTAAATCTTTCAAAATTTATCTATTTAAAATTTTATCATATATAATTAATGGTTACAATTACAAAAAAGAAAAAGATAATATCAATAATAATATCATGGCATATTTAAAATTTCTTGACAAAAACCAACCACCACATAAAAATAGTAGAGTATGAAATATATATGAAATGCCCACTAAATGATTAGGGATAATGTGGATCCCTTTCACATGCACCTTCATAATTGCTTGTGAGTATCATTTTTATCCATGTTTATATATATATATATTATTTTATTTTGTTATAATTGTTTATTTGCTTATCTATTTACTCCCTCTTTTTCAAAGTGAAAACAATATCAACATAAATAAAATTATTCATAGTCCCAAAAAGCTTGGCCTGAAGTTTCCTTCTTCAATCTTTTAAAACAATAGTCATGCCCAATAAAAAGAAATTAAAATCTTAAATTAGATACTCCAACCACACACAAGCTGTTTTTTAAAAGGGATGTGCGGTAGCATGAAGACCGTACAATCTCATGACCCAAAATTTGAATAGGGACACACACCACGACAGCTGTTGGTCTTCATGGAAGTTTCCTTTCATATATTTTTCTTTTAAAATTTTGGTGTCATTCTCATGCAATAAGTAATGGATGCTCTCTTTCTTACCTTATTGAACCAGCCAAAATGGGGAGAAAGAAATGGGGTTTGACTTCGACTTACCATTCTTCACATTGCACCAAGAGCTAGGGAACTTAATTAGTCTAAAAAGGAAGGTATAATTTTCACTTTTTATTCATGCAAAATGGCAGCAAGTATCAAGGAAAGAAAATATAAAGTAACATATATATATATATAGGCCGGAGGCTTTGTCACACTCACTTTTTATTTACAATATTCTTTTATATGCCATTTTGCTTTAATACATTTTGATATAATGATTCAGTAAAAGGGGTATCATGATAATTTTAATAAATTAACCAATTGTCCATCACAACAATACACTATTTCCCTTATATTGAGCTTTCCATGAGCCTGCTCACTATAGATCTTCCTAATTTTTAGGAGATTAATTTATGATGGAGAAAGTAATTATTGATTCATTACTGCCTTTTTTATCTCTATATGCAACATTATATAGTTTGCATATATTTCCATGACTTCTTCCTAAGCAATTTAACTATCTCACTCTTCTTTAAATCTCACTTTTTCAACTAATCTATTGTAATTGATTTAATTGACTACAAATATAGTTAAAACTAAATGTTAAGTAATTGTATTTGTGTGGGTCTAAATGCATGTGTCACGCACACACTACGTGATCCTTGCACTGTATGTGGCTATCAAGCTTAATTTTGGATTTTTCCTTAATTTAACATACATTAAGCCTAACCCACTTAATACAAGTTACTCAGTAGTAAAATAAGGGGAAAATCTATTTTTTGCTATGTGAAAAAAATTATAGTCACCATCAATTAAAGATGAAAAATAAAATGAGTTAGTGCTAATTGGGTTGATTAACCTTAACTAATAAATAGTCTAAAAGAATTTCTAAAATAAAGTTTTAAAAAAATTTAACTAAAGATATTAGGCTCGGAAGCTAATCAATTAGAACCTAAATGATTACCGCTTATCATTTTTCAAGAATTTGAAATAAAAGGTTTCATTAAATTCCCTTCCTTTTTATTTTAATATAAACATTCACAAGAAAAAATAAACCAACTAAAAATATTCTTTTATTATTTTCTATTTTCTATTTTTTTAATCCTTTTAATTTTTTTAAGATTTTTGGGAAAATAATTTTTCTATTTTCCATCAATCACCCTAGATGCCTTTATATCCACTATTTGGAATTAGGCCACTATAATTCCCTTTTTATATAAAAAAAACTTTAGTGAGTTGGTTAATTTTATTTATGAAAACAATGTAGATTTACATTTTTGATCATTTTAATTTTATTAAAAAAACTTATACCTAATTTTTTATTATCCCTCTTTTTTTTAAAAAAAAAAAAAAACTAAAGTCCTAATTTTGAAAATACATGTTAGATTTTATTTTCATAAAAATCATTTTTCTAAGTGGAAAAATATATTTTTTTAATTATAATTATTATTTACCAAAAGAATGTATGAGGATCTAAACTGAAGCAATAATGTTAAAATTAAAATAGTATATATATGTGTGTGTGTAAGGTAAAATGAATATATATATATATATATATGTATGTATGTATGTATATGTTATATGCTAAAAATAAAGTAAAATATATAAAATAAAATAAATACATATAAAATAATAATAATATGAATTATATGGGCATATATATATATATATACATATATGGAATATATAAATATGTAAAAAAAAATGTACATATTATATTATATTATAGCTAAAAGAAAAAAAAGAGAGGAAGGAAAAAAAAAATGCAGAACAGCACCCTCATTCAATGTCAGCAAAATTAAGTAATATTATATATATATATATATATATAGACATTAGAATAGAGAGAGAGGAAAAAACAAATCATCAAAAATTAGAAAAAAGAAAAAAGAAAAAGAAACCAAAACTCTCTCCATTTCATCCGAATTTACTAGGCAAATTGAAATTGAAATTTCCAACATGCAATCATCAGGATAGGAAGAAGAACAAGATTGAAGTAGGATGCAAAAAGAATTTGAAGAAATTAAAGAAAAAAATCAAATTAAATAGGGAGGATTTTGTCTGTTCATTCGAAGGGGTTAGGGTAAATCTGCTGCTAAGCCAAGCTAGGGTTAAGGTTTTGGGTGGGAGAGGATTCTAGCTGACATAGTGGTTGCCGGCTTTGGTGGCCGAAGGCTGGTGAATGGAGCAGCCCCCGGTAATACCCGAAACTTCTTATTTTTGTTAAAAATATCAAATATTGATGAAAAATTATGATTTTTGGTATTCTAGCATAATTTTGTATGATTATTAATTTGATAATTTTATTTTTCTCAAATTTGATTAAAAAATATGTGGTCCTTAAGAAATGCTCTGTTTTGATCGTAAATTAAATTGGAAAATGAATAGGCCAAATGATGTATTTTTGATGTAATTTTTAGTATATAAGATCCTTATATGATTTATTAGATCACCAAATCAATAATTGTTCAAATTGGAGTCATTTTCTATTTTTAGTGATTTTTTCAAGCTAATTACCCTGTTTTAGCCGAATTAAATCCCTAGCAAAATCAAAGAATTTGATTAGTTGAATTTGATGTTCAGTTGAGGTTCATTGAAGCATAAAATGATTTTAAGAAACTTGGGTTAGTTACAAAACAAAAATGGGAGTGTTCGGTGCAAGATTGTGATAATTTAGAACCATACGATTCAATATAGAATCAGATAGAAATTTAATTACATTAATATATAATAGAGCATAGTATACCCATATGTATATGAATTAGAAATTGTAGGAAAATGCTGGATTATACAAGGTTAGGATGGAATTTAGGTGTTTAGAATACTGAATTAGTAATTTAGGGTTCAATAGAGTAAATGAGGTAACATTAATTGGTATACTGATGATTCAGATGTTTCTGTTAAGTAAAGAGGACAAAGGAATTTAGCCGGTGCGACTGTTTGGATTGGCATACATTGTTTCAGGTGAGTACCCCCTTAACTCCTCTCTTGGGTACAAGTGGTTGATAATGCAGACTATTTGTTGTTGGCTGAAATTACCCTGTATGATCACTTACTGTGATCAATGCAGGAAGATTGTTGAATTACATTGGTTTGCTGATGGCTGGTTGTGTGTCATGATATGGTTGGATTATGAGAAAAAAAAAAAAAGAAGGGAACATTCTAGAAAATCCTAGAATGAGAGTTGGGTACGGGATTTGATTATACTATTCCTGATTGTATGTGATGTAATGAACTTAAATTATTGAATGCTTAATGATTATGATGGAATGCTGGGTTATTTTTAGCTTATTAAATGGAGTTTATATGACTGGTTGAGTTCATACTATTGTTGTCTTGGTAACGATGAAATATCTAAATGGATAATAAAATGAGGTTTAGGCTATAAGTACCTACTAACCTAAAACACTTAATGTAAGAAAAGTCTTGTTCCCTGCCTAGTAAGTTTGTGGTACGACCTTTGAGTCGACCCGGATGGGTTTGAGGCATAGTCGACGAACTGGCCCGGTTCAGTGACCTATGGGGATCCAGTCACCCCTTTTGTTTGAGGCAGGTGAAAGGCGAGCTGAATGTTTCTAATTAAAAAGAGCATGTAAGGATGTCTTAATTGGTTGAGAAAACATTAAGTTTTGAAAAGTACATGAGGGTAGTTTATCTACCAGTTGACAGGTTTTGCCTGGGTTAACTGAAAAATATTTGTGACCTGTGAGTAAACAGGAGTGATTGAAATGGTCTCCAATGAAAAGGTTATGAGTTTAGCAAAATAGAATTACAGGAAAAATATCATTAAGTAAGATCATGGTGATGTTAAAATGTAATAAATTGAATTGGGTTTCTTGCGAGTATAACTTGAGTTGAAAACTTGCTTGCTTGAGTAATCACTTCGAGGTATTTAATAATATTGTTGATTACTATTATGTGATTTTGTTGTTTGTTTTGCTGGGTTACTTGATTTTATACTCACTTTGCTTCTTAAGAAGCTGAGGGGTTAGTGTTTTTGCTAACCTCAGGTACAGGTACTGAAGAATAAGTTGTTGAAGACTCGGGTTTTTAGAGAGCGTCAATAGAGGCAAAGAAGCCCGTAGTTCTATTTTGGAACCTCTGTTATTTGTAATAAGATTATCCTATACATGATGTTGTAGTGCTTGTAAATAAGATCGATAGGTGTTAATCTTCAGATTGTAATGTAAATATTTGTGTGTATAAGGTTCAATTTATAATCTTTTGAGCCACTTAAGGCTACAGGATTAATCATGGGCTGTGCGTACTTACTGGGAATGCAAATCCCGATAGTATATATATATATATGTGATGTATGATGTGACAGGAGATTTTAAATACATATGTTTAGATATGAAGTGGATATGAAATGATAGCGCTGTTAGCGTCATTTTACAGGACGTTTATAAAATTACATATAGGTTGGAGTTACAGGTTTAATATTAGCAAAATTTGCCTTATCTCTAATTCAGAGACGACATAGCAATCCACCTATAGGTACCAAGGATAATTACAAGAATTTTTGGAACAAGTTCAAGAATAAGACCTAGTAGGTGGGTCACTACAGAATGTTTAAGGAAAAATCATATCATGGATAACTTATCATTTTTTCATTCATTATTATTATTTTTTTAATTTTATGATTTTTTTTTATTTTTAATCTTTTAGTTAACTTTTTATTTTATATATTTTATTATTATTTAAATTTTAAACTATTTGTTAACTTAATTGGCCTTAAGCAATGGTTATATTGCAACATATGGAGTCTACACAATACTTTCCTCTTAAGGTTTCATTACTATTCCTGTTATTTATATTTTTTTATAGTGATAATTCTTTATTATTATTTTTAAATTTTAACTAGCATAGCAACCCCTACAACTAAAACTTTTAGTCATGCGATGTATTAATCAACTTGTAAAATAACCATTAACTCAAATTGGCATACAATCCAATTAAAAATACATCATCTAATTAACCACATTGAATATAGTAATCAATATGTGAATTATGACCAAAGGCAAGATTATCCACAAAGCATGTTAAAACTGCAATACATTTAATTATTATTACATCTTTTCGTAATTACTAATAACTAATACTCATTATTAGTTTATTATTTTTATTTTTACTTTTATTTTTTTAATTCCAATAGAATACGACATAGAAAAGCACAGAAGACTAAACTAATACTCAAGATGCCTTATTGTGCGTGTGTAGATCAATGTAGGGTCAAATCTACTTTGCAAGTCATGGGTCGAGTACTACGTGCATAGATTGTGTAAAGTGAGTGAATAGCAACATGGGAAGGTTAGCGTACGCATCTCCAATCGTCGTTAGCAGCAATTGTAGACTCCAAACTAAGATTTTTAAGTACATAGAGTTCATTGGTGATGGTGGTTTTTTCTAAACAAAGTCTAAAAGGGTGGTTATGAAGGTAGCCAACCGTAGTGGATATAGAGGTCTTCAATCCAATCACCTAGTGTGAAATCAAACTAAAAGGATGGTTTTCCTACTTCTCACAACCTATGGAAACTAATGGGATCTAATTCTAGCTTTAGCACAATGTGTGGGTGGAGAAATTGTAGAGAGAAGGTGGAAGTCGTCCATATGGGTTCTTAGAGAGAGAAAAGAGTCGTACAATCCTAATAAGAGCCTATTGCTTGATTTTGATCCATGTTTTTTATTTATGGTATCTTAATGTATTTATAGGAGTCTGTGAACAAATTAGATAAGCTCTAACAAATTCATATCAAATTTGGGTATTTATGAATAAAATCTTAAGTTTATCTCTCTCTCAAATTGATTTTTTTTAATCCTTGTTAATGTAAATCTTTAATATATAATGAATATATGTATGCTAATATGTTGATTTACTTACAGATTCAAAAAAATTAGCTTAGTTTAACTTGATTCATGTTGATCAGTTTGTGCTCTCCCTTTTCCTTTCTTTTCATGTGATGTTGAGAGGATGAAGATGATCATGTGCTAGGCACATGATCACTGTAACCAATCATGACATGCCACATGGCTTGCTAAGACCAAACAAAATAAAAAGTGTCCAATGCCTAACTCAACCCACAACATGATCCCTCTCTAGAAAGCTTGGCATGCTCCTTAGCCAAATGGGTTAGGCTTTTTTTTTTCTCAATTGTTATTACACACACAATTTATTTAAGCTTACAATATAACATGGGCTAGACTTTTTACTAGAACTAGGTTTGGCCTTAGTCCAAAATACCTAGCCTATATTCTTTTTATTTTATTTATCTAGTTGAAAATAATATTTGTGTTTCTTTTCCTAGTTTTTATCATTTTTATGCAACTTTCCATTTTCATTCTTAATTTTTTTTTAACTTTTTTCTCATTTTAGTTTATTTTATTTTACTTCTTCTCGTTTTATCTTTACTTTCATCATTATTTTATCCTTATCTTTATTTTTTATATTTTATTATTATTCATTTTATATATTATCATTTTTCTTTTGTTTTAACCCAAACCAATTCAAATTAATTATTTTAATAAGGCAAAAATAGAGTGTTTACAACTATTTCTCTTTGTAGTAAAGTTTAAGAAAAACTTTATTATAAAAACAAAAGAGACACCATTTTTACCTATAAACTCTCAAACAAGTCACTAACTTTTAAGGGTTGATTTTATCAAACTTAATATCTAAGGCACCATCTTGCAATGATAGATTTTTTGAAAATTCTTACCAACTTCAACATCGAAGTCACTATTTGCTATGGACAAGTTTCTATTGGACAAACTTCTAAATTTAGATTTTTCAATTCTAAGTCACCATCTTATAAGGGTAAATTTACAGGGCAAACCCCTAAATTTATATTTTCTAATTTCAAGTCACCATCTGATAAAGATGGATTTTACAAGGCAAATCTCTCAATTTTATATTTTTTAATTTTCAAGTCACCATCTTATAAGAATGGACTTTATAAGGCAAACTCCTAAATTTATATTTTCTAGTTTCAATTTATCATCCTATAAAAATGGATTTTATAGCAGGAAAAATCCATAAAGGAAACAAAATCAATGTGAATCATACTAAAAATGTTCATTGAAAGAAAAAACTAAATAGTGCTTTTAATAAGCATATAACCTATCAAAACAAAACAAGATAGCACTCTTTACAAGCAAACAATCCAATAAAGGATATGATAGTGCTCTTTATGAGAAAAAAATTTGATAAATAATAGAATTGTAATCTAAAGACTAAATGAGACAAGATAGTGCTCTTTATGAGCAAGCAATCTAACTAAAGATAACGCTCTTATGAGCAAGTGATCTAAAGACTAAAATATAATGGGATAGTGCTCTAATGAGCAAACTATCCAATGTAGATAAGATAGCGCGCTAACGAGCAAGTGATCTAAGTAAAATGGATAGCACTCTTACGATTAGGCAATTCAAGTTTAAATGAATCTAGAGAGCTAGACAAGCTAATATTCCCAAGTAAGACTAAAGCTCAAATTCTCAAGGAAGTTATCAATTTTGAACTTTCCTTTTGAAAATTTCAATATTCATTAAAAACAATTTAGGAAGTCTCATAGAATCTAAAGATCACAGATAAATGGCAAATTTACTCCACTGCCCAATAATCACTCATTGTTTCTAAACTTGCACCATGATTCTAAAACCAATCTAAATTCATGGCATTATTCTCAAAAGTTGAAGGGAAAAGGTTTATATGACTAAAGTTTAAGGCTTTTGATTTTAAACTTGGGACCATACAATCTCTCATGCCTTTTAGAAGCATTCAAGCATTCTTCTATATCTACAGCTCAAATATTTCTTGCTAAGGGAATTAACATCTCATTTTTTTTAACTGTTCAATCAAAGAGGACTTCCTCCCACTCTCTTTTAGGCCTATATTCACACTTAACTTCAATTTCAAAAATTATGATCCATCTTGTAAGTGATACATCTTGATCAATCAATTAGGTCTTTCTAGGGACTATAATATAAGGCTTTTGGTAAATGGCTTAACAAAGGGGATATAATGCATAAGGTAGCTTTATAAGAAGTGATAACCAATTCATCATAAGTTTATAAGTCAAGAACCTCAACAACAAAACTAAAATGGGCTTAATCTAGCTTCAAGAGTACTCATTGTTTAAGATAAATTATTTCCTTTAATTAAGAGAGTCTTGTGAGTGGTGGCATTGTAGGTGAATCTCGTGCTATGACCTACTCTATTAATAATTTAGCTCACATTTTTTTAGTGAGCTTTTGACAAAATTGAGATAATTTCAACGCAAAGTGTATGATGTGTATGTTAGATGTGCATAAGATATGTATGAATTCTTAAATGGAGACTCTTTCATTTTAAAAGAAATAAAATATCTATAACAATGATTACTCATAAATTGATGCGATTAAGCCAAACTAACATTAGTTTCATCCTTTTTCTCATAATTGATGTCTCTATCCTCCTGATTGCCCTAATGTAGGGTGGCTCTTGATAAGGTTAATCTTAAAAATTGCTCCTCAAAATGGCTCAAAGGGGGATAATGATGTTTAGGGTAGAGAAATGAATGGTTGGCATCAGATTGACCTATGCACCAAGTTTATGATAGACCTCCTTTAAGGAATGAGTTCAAATCCTTATTCTAATGTCACAAAACTCTCAAATGTGTTTAAGGTTAGTGTTTAGGACATGGTTTGCCTTTTTTCATTCTAAAAGTTTCAAATAATGAGACACCTTTCCCTAATATAAGAAAGTTTTGATAATCTATGCTCGGCTTTTGCCTAATTAAATTTTCCTCAAATACCCCAGGCTCAATTGGATAGGTCAACCCTCTATTTGCCCCATTTGATTTCCCCAAAGCTTGGTTTGCTGTCCTTGATCTAATCTAGATATTTTTTAGTGTTGGAGTAGATGAAAATTGTGCTTGTGTTTAAGGCTTATGTCATGTGCTTCCTTAGTTTAGATGAGTTGTGTCAAGTCTTATACCATGTGCTTTCTGATGTGCCCCTTAGCATTAGATCTTAGTGGTCACTTGAAATGATCAAGTTCATGGGCTAAGGTTTTTTATTTGAGGATGGGTTTCACTACAAGCCTTCTAGATTTATAGTGACTGATTACAAGCTTTAAGTTGGACAGGTTCACTTAAAGCAATTTTCAAGAGCCATATGAAATTTCCCTTAGCAATGTTTCAGTTTATTTTTTTAGTTCTCAAATTTTCTATTATTTATTGTTAAAAAAAAAAACCTGACTCAAAACACACTATTGTTACATAGGATAACTAGCACATCTAACAAACATGATTGAAATTTTGGATGACTAAAGCTCCTAAGTTCTGAAAAGATGACTAAGGTTCTACGATTTTTCCAATTGAGGATGATTGAAGTCCTTAAATTTTCTAAGGACAACTATGGCCCCATATTTTCAACAAGTGATAACCAAAGCTATTGAACTTAAGGATGACTATGATTCCTATTTCAATAACAAGGGATTACCAAAGTTCCTAAACTTGATGATGACTAATGCTCCTTGTTTCTTTTCAATAGATAACCAAGGCTCCCAAACTTAAGGATGGCTAAGTTTCCTATGGATAGTTGAAGTTCCTAGATTTTAGTATGATTAGGACTCTTAAACATTCTAATAAGAGGATAACTTAAGTTCCTAAGCTTTCTAAGGACAACTAAAGTTTATATTTTACATCAAGAGATAACCAAAGTTCCTAAACAAAAATAACTAAGGTTTTAAGAGAATAATTATAACTTTAAAGGATGGCTAAAGCTTCAAAGTTTCACAAAGATAACAGAGCTATAAATTGACAAGAATAACAAGGTATATTACAAAAGTGACTATTCATGAAGTGGGGACAATTATTTTACAAGGGTAAGTCTTAAGAAAATGCAACAACTCAATTTCATGACAGTAATAACTTAAAAGGGAGTAACTAGTGGCAGATAATTAAAGATTAAAATGTGAGAAACACTTTTATCGAGAAATTTTATTTTCTTCTCCTTGTTTTTTTTCTCTATTTTTTATTTTATTTTTCATTGGTTTTCTTTTAAAAAAAAATGTTCTGTTTTTTTTTTTTTTTGAATAAGAAAAATAACGTGACAAAAATGATTTTTGCATTAAAATACAATGGTGGACTACTAAAAGATGACAACTTAATTAGTCGATAAGTCTTTCCAATAAAATATTAAGTTCTATCACAAAGGGATAAAGCTTAGTTATTCATAGGGTTGATAAACTAAGGTTGTGATTATTTACAAGAAGGAAATCTAAGGTTTACAAATTTTTATTTTGCCTTTTTTGTCTCTCCTTTTTTCTTTTTCTTTTTTCAAAACTTCCTTATTTTTTTTTTTAACATTTTGATTTCTTATTTTATGGGAAAGAGAAACAACATGTAAATAATTCCTAATAAGTGACATTATAAATGTGGATAAATTAATATAAAAGAGGATATCAAAAATAAAATTTATTTCAAAAATAAATAAATAAAATGAATGAGACCTAAGACAATTGAGGGATATAAACCTCTTGGGAGGACAATTAGTTAGGAGGTGATAACTCATAGGGAAAGTATTATTATGAAGGTGGCAATCCAATTGGTACTACAAAGGTGGATAACTTACAACTATAGATTGACAAATCTTATTGTAGAGTTGGTAACTAATAGGAGGCAACTATCAATAAAACAAATATGATGTTACAGGATGATAACTAAAAGGTATTAATTATCTACAAGTATAGCAATCTACTATTCAAAATTCACTAATTTATTGGGATTGAAAGAGTAATTATTATTATAAATGTAGCAACTATTTTCAACCTAGGAGTGATAATTATTTACAAGCTTAACATACATTTCCCATTTTTACATGTTTTGCCCTTTTTTAATGTGTATGTGTATATATATATGTGTGTGTATGTATGTATGTATTTAATTACAAGTACATTACTATATAAACTTTAACAATGTAACAAATAATCACGAGAAATGATGATATAACATAAAACAAACAAATGAATAATGCATACACATTGATTTAAATGGGGGACTAGCAAATGGACAATAGCATAGTAATTTTATTACTAAAATAAAATATTTTGAGTTGCAACTTTATTAAGTTATAAGATTATTTAAATAGATTAAACCCCTAATGGAGCTATTTTTGCTATAAGCTACAATGTAAAACATTTTATTGAAAATTAATGAGAAACTCAATTCATGGAATTTTTTTTTAATAAGATAAAAGTACATGGAAAATAATTTATAGTGTAGTATAGTATATATAATATTAGTAAAGCTACAATTTATTAGTTGTCTCACTTTAAAAAAAAAAATGTCACGTGATATCTATTTGCTAGCCTTTGAAAGATATGAATGCAATTTGATGAGTTCTATATGTCTTCAAGCTTTGTGGCCTCACACAATTTATTTAAGAAATGAGTCTTAGGCCACATCAAAGCAAGAGTTAGGAAGCCTAAACGACCCTAGAAGGTGATTATACCACAACACTTGAAATCTACACAATGCCCCTCGCCTAGGTTCCTAAGATGGCTTGGTTTTGACCACATTTAGCACACGTATTTATGTAAAAATAAACCCTCTGAAAAGATGCCCCACTAGGCCTAATGGGTCTACTATTATTTATCTACATCGCAAAACCCAGTTAGTCAACATAAAGGGATGAAAATAAAATGTTATTGTGTTACAAGAAATTAAATGTATACAACAAGAACACAAATAGGAAAATTAAATACATGAAAACTATGATACAATGAAAGAAATTTAAATGAAGCCTCTATTTTATTTCCTCCAAAAATAGCAAGTGGCTAGCCCACTAAAGAACTAGGTCCCCAGGAGAGTCGCCAAGTTTGTCAAGCCTAATTTTAGATATTTTTTAATTTAACTTATATTAGACCTAGCTCATTTAATATAAGTTACTCAACAATAAAATTAAGAAAAAAAATATTTTTCTATTATCTTAAAAGAAATTAGGGTCATCACCAACCTAAATCGGAAAATAAAATGAGTTAAAGCTTACTGGATGAATTAACCTTAACTAATTACAAGAGTACAAACTTTTCTAAGAAAAAAATGTTTATGCAAATTTTTCTAAAAAGAAAGTTTAGAAAAAATTTAACCAGAAATGTTGGGCTTAAAGGCTGACCTGTTAAAACATAAATGATTAGCACTTATTATTTTTAAAGAATTTGAATTAAAAGGCTTCATTAAATTCCCTTCCCTTGTATTTTAATATAAACATTCACAAGCAGAAAATAAGCCAACTAAACTTATTCTTTTATTATTTTCTATTTTCTATTTTCTTTAATATTTTAAATTTTTTTAGGATTTTTGGGAAAAAAAATTTTCACCTGTTATCAATTGCCTCATAGGTACCTATGTATCCGTTATTCAGAATCAGACCGCCATAGTTCCTTTTTCATAAAAAATTATTTGGTTTACTAAATTTATTTATAAAAACATGCCAAGCTTAACTTTTTATCATTTTAATTTTATTAAAGAAAAACCTAATACCTAATTTTTTATTATGCCTTAAAAAAAACTAAAGCCTTAATTTTGAAAATACTAATTAGGTTTTCATTTTCATAAAAAAAAAAATCATTGTGCTAAGTGACAAAATATATTTTTTAATTATCATTATTTGCCAAAAAAATTGTTTATGAAAAAATCATATCATAAATAACCAATCATTTTTTTCATTCATTATTATTACTATTATTATTGTTTTGATTTTTTTTTTAAATATTTTAACCTTTTAATTAAAATTTTTATTTTATATATTTTATTATTATTTAAAATTTGAACTACATAGGAATCTAATCGGCTCCAAGTGACAATTACACCACAATACATGGAGTCTACACAACAGTTCCTCCCCTTAAGGTTTCATTATTATTCTTATTATTTATACTATTTACAGTGATAATTCTTTATTATTATTTTTTAAATTTTAACTAGAATAACAACCCTGCAACTAAAAATGTCAATCATGTGACATATTAATCAACTTGTAAAATAACCATTAATGCAAAATGATCCAATTAAAAATACACCATCCAATTAATCGTATTGAATATAATTTTCAATATGTGAATTATCACCAAAGACACAATTATCCACAAAGCATGCTAAAACTGCAATACAATTAATTATTGGTACATCTTTTCATTATTAGTTTATTATGTTTATTTTTATATTTTTAATTCCAATAGAACATGACATAGAAAAATACTAAGAAGACAAAATTAATACTCAAGATGCCTTATTGTGTGTGCATGGGTCAATGTAAGGTCAAATCTACTTCGTAGGTTATGGGTCAAGTACTGCGTGCACAAGTTGTGTAAAGTGATGAACAGCAACATGGGAAGGTTAGCTCATGCATCTCCAGTCGTCATTGGTGGCAATTGAGGACTCTAACCTAAGGTTTTTAAGTTTATAGAATTCATCAGTGCTGATGGTTTTTTCTAAAACAAAGTCTAAAGAGGTGGTTGTGAAGGTGGCTAACTGTAGTGCATGTAGAGGTCTTGGATCCAATCGCCCAGTGTGAAATCAAACTAAAAGGATGGGTTTTCCTTACTTCTCACAACCTATGGAATCTAAGGGCACCTAATTTTAGCTTTAACATAATGTGTGCGTGAGAAGGTGGAAATTGTGTGTATGGGTTCTTAGAGAGAGAAAATAGTCAAACAAGCTTAATAAGAGCCTATTGCTTGATTTTGATCTATGTTTTTTATTCATGGTGTCTTAATCTATTTATAAGAGTCTATGAATAAGTTCGATAAGCTCTAACAAATTCATATCAAATTTAGGTATTTATGAATAAAATCTTAAGTTTATCTCTCTAATAAATTGAATCATTTTAATCCTTGTTAATGTAAATCTTTGATATATTATGAATATATGCATGTTAATCTATTGGTTTACATAAAGATTTAAAAAAATTTGCTCGATTTGACTTGATCATTTCGTGCTCTCCCTCTCCCTTTCTTTTTGTGTGATGTCTAGAGGAAGGAGATAATCATGTGTGAGGCACACAATCACTCCAACCAATCATGACATGCCACATGACTTGATAAGACTAAACAAAATAAAAAGGCGTTTAATGCCTAGCTTGAACCTATGACCCGATCAACCAAAATCCGTAAACATTGTTTTCTTTTTTTGTGAATAGGGTCGAGGAAAAAAATATTGCACGAATAAAGTATCAAAGGACCATGTAGTGCATGAGTTTTCAATACAAAAAAAAAAAATTGTATTGAAAACGCATGCAATGTACTAAAGGTGTATGCATAACATGTGTTTTTTGTTGTACACAAACAGCCCCTATGCCCATAGAAACCTATTTTCCCAACACGAAACACACAAACTTCCAGTAAACTCCCTCTTCCTTTAGATGTGATAAGCAAGAAAATTTGAGATTTTTACACAAATTAAGCACAAATCAACATTAAATTGAACAAATTTAGCAAGGTACGCAACCTATTTATGTTACATTACATTTTATGTGCCATTTTAGAGTGTTTTATTTGTAAACTTAAGATTAAAACCTGTGTATAATATACCTATAATATGCATAGAAAAGATAATTTTATGTTTTAAAAAAAATTGTAATATTTCATTATGTGGGTGCTATAGTACTAAAATATATGAAATGTGGGAGTTGTAGAAGTATAGAAGTTGTTAAGCATAATACTTGTTTGGAATACACAGAAGGTGTTCAACAAAATTACTCAAAGGGTGTTTTGTTTAGTATAAAGTTAATTTTGAAGCCTAAATTTCATATAACTATATTATGTGTGCAATTGAAAATTGTATTTAAAAAAAACCTAACTTTTTGCTTCTTCTCTGATAGAGCCATTTTATACTCAATCTTTATAGTATAAATTGTGTTAAATTATTATTGATTTTATAGAAATCATAAGGAAATGGTAATTTAATTCTATCATCGAGATAAATCAGGTTAAATGGAGTCAAGGATGCTAATTCAAGTATTTTAGAGAAGTCATCTACAACTTGGATCAAGACAAGGAATTACACAACCGGAGGAAGCATGGTTCGAGGCACGGCCAAGGTTCAAACCGTGTTACACACTGGACAAGAAGGCAAAAATGAGGACTTTGAACAGAGAGAGACACGGCTTAAGGCACGGCCGTGGTGGAACCCGTGGGAGAAACCGTGCTTGAAGCCGTGGTGGAAGCCATGACCAAGGAGAAGAAAGTGTGGAACATCAACCAGATGAAGGCATGGCTTGAAATCTAGCCGTGGGTGTAACCGTGGTACACACTGGACACGGATGAAGACTTGAAGATTATGCACAGATGAAGGCACGGCTTGAAATCTGGCCGTGTGTCTAACCGTGGTTCACACTGGGCGCGGATGAAGACTTGAAGAATATGCACAGAGGATGGCACGGCTTGATCCACGGCCGTGTGTTGAGGCGTGCCAGGCAGACGAATCTTCACTTCTCGAAATCTACTTGGAAAAGGAAAGATATTTTCGTATCTTGCTAGCAAAAGATCACATGCTACCCCCCTAACAATATAAATAGAACCAACCCTAGAGGGTTAGGACAACTTTTAAAACTTTTGAATCTTTGGATCTTGAAGAACCTTGGATCACCTTGGAGGCAAAGCAAGCAACCGGGTTCATTATGTTTTTACTTTTTATTTTCGTTTTATTGATGAACATGAGTAGCTAAGCTACTTTTCTAGCCAAAGGGTCATAGATGTTTAATTCTCCACGAATTGTGAGGTCTAATTGACTTGTATTTATTCTATTCTTTGCTTTCGGGTATTCATATATCTTCTGATCGTTTTGTCATTATTATCTTTGTTGATTGGTATGAATAGAGCTCTTCTACTCAATTAGCAAGTTAATATATTGTCAACTAGCACGTCAAATCCGTAATTGTTTGCTTGTTCTAGTCTTAGTGACGCAATAACATGTTTGGTTATAAAAGAGATGATCGAATTCATGTTATGGAGGTGTGTGATCATGTTTAAATAGGTTATCTTATAATCTACTGGCATGAATTGGTGGTCTCTCTAGATCTTAATGCTATTGATAGATTAAATCCTAAGCACTTGTCTAGGGTTGTTTAATCAATAAGAGAAGTAATTCAAAGCGCTTGTCTGAGGTTATCAAGGAAGTAAGGAGAGATAGGTTGTTAGAGCTTGTTAATAACCATAACCAATTTATCTAGAACTAAGAATAGAGAACATTTGCATCGATGATCAATTCCTTGAATTAAACTATCTTGATTCCTTTAGCTAGGCTTTTTATCAATATACAACTTTCTTATCTTGTTTTAACTTTATTCAATTCACAAATCAAACTCCCCCATTTTCCTTTTCCTTTTATTCTCCTTGAATAGAAATAAGTTTAACCAATCTCTGTGGATTCGACCCTACTCACCACTATATGCAAATCATATAATTGTCTAGGAGTAGGTTTTATTTTTGTTGGATTCGACACCCATCAAATTTTGGCGCCGTTGCCGGGGATTGGTGTCAAATTTATTTCTATTCTTGTATGACTCGTTCTTCTCAGATAGGTGAACTAACTTATAATCCGGAGATTGAGAAGACTCTAAAGAGGTTGCGACAAGAAGCTAATTCATCCCCCGGACCGAACTTAGTATCGGACTTGTCAGATTCATCCTTTGATTCTGAAAAAGAGGACGACATGGAAAATCTCGAGAGAACCTTAAGGGAGTTGGCTGCACCAGATGTGAATCAACAACCACTTTGTATTCACTATCCCGAACTAGCTGTGGAATTCGAATTGAAATCTGGGTTGATACATCTGCTACCTACATTTCATGGTCTTGAGAATGAAGATCCTCATAAGCATTTGAAAGAGTTCCATATAGTGTGTTCTAGTATGAGGCCGCAAGGAATAACCGACGATCAAATCAAGCTACGTGCTTTTCCATTTTCTTTAAGTACTAAAGCTAAAGATTGGTTGTTTTATTTGCCTCCAGGTTCTATCACCACTTGGACAGATATGGTCAGACTCTTCTTGGACAAATTCTTCCCCGCATCCAAAGCCGCTGGTATAAGAAGAGAAATTTGTGGTATAAAACAAAGGGACACCGAGACTCTTCATGAGTATTGGGAGAGGTTCAAGCAATTGTGTGCAAGCTGCCCACAACATGGGATATCTGAACAACGCCTTATCCAATACCTCTATGAGGGCCTACTTCCGATGGAAAGAAAGATGATTGATGCTACAAGTGGAGGCGCCATAGTAAATAAAACCCCTGGTCAAGCTAGGGAATTGATCTCCATTATGGCTGCTAATTCACAACAATTTGGGTATAGGCACGATACGTCTTCAAGGAAGGTAAATGAGGTAAGTGTGTTTAACCTTGAACATCAAATTTCTAATCTTACCTCCCTTGTGCAGCAGCTAGCTCTTGGAAAAACGCAGCAAGTGAAGGCTTGTGGAATTTGCGCTGCTCCTAATCATCCGACCGACATGTGCCCCACATTGCAAGATGACAACCATGAACACGCCAATGCTGTAGGCGGATTTCCAGGACAACCGCAAAGGAAGTATGACCCCTACTCGAATACTTACAATCCCGGATGGAGGGATCATCCTAACTTCCGATACGGCAATAACCCTCAACATGTCCAACAATTCTAGCCAAAGCCATCACACCACGTACCCCAAGCTCCTTCCACTTCAGGTATGCCCCTTGAGGATATTGTTAAGTCTCTAGCTGTGAATACCAAACAATTTCAGGAGGAAACAAAGCAAAGCATTCAAAACTTGGAGCATCAGGTAAGCCAACTTGCTTTAGCTGTCAATAGGTTAGAAACTCAAGGTAAGTTACCTTCTCAAACTATTCCAAACCCGAAGCAAAGCGTTAATGCCATTACCTTGAGAAGTGGAACAGAATTGCAGGGATCAAATAAGAAAGGAAATCCGTCTAATCTTGAGGAAGAGACCAAGAAAGAGACTTTGACTTCGAGCCAACAGGGCGACCAGATTAGCAAGTCTCTAGTTGAGCCATCGAAGGTCACATTGATACCACCTCCTTTCCCCTCCAGATTAGCGAAATCCAAGAAGGAAGCGGAAGAAAAAGAGATTCTGGAAACGTTTCGTAAAGTCGAGGTAAATATTCCTTTACTTGATGCAATTAAGCAAATACCGCGCTATGCTAGATTCCTCAAGGACTTGTGCACTAACAAAAGGAAGCTGAAAGGCAATGAAAAGATTAGTGTGAGTAAAAATGTTTCAGCTATTATTCAGAAGAAGCTTCCTCCTAAATGTAAGGACCCAGGTATGTTCGCCATTCCTTGCAAAATAGGTAGTCTTGGAATCGCTAAAGCCATGTGTGATCTAGGAGCTTCTATCAATGTCATGCCTTTGTCTGTTTATCAACGTTTAAATGTTGGTCCTTTAAAGGAAACGGGTATTATTGTTCAACTTGCTGATAAGTCCAATGTTTATCCTGAGGGAGTTCTAGAGGATGTTTTAGTTCAAGTCAATGGGTTGGTTTTTCCTACTGATTTTTATGTGCTTGACATGGACGATAGTGATTCTTATACTTCATCACTGATATTATTAGGGCGACCATTCCTTAAGACTTCTAAAACGAAAATCGATGTAAATGATGGCACCCTCACTATGGAATTTGATGGTGAAGTGATTAAATTTAACATTTATGATACCATGAAACATCCTAACGATATCTCTCCTGTTTTTGTTACGGATGTTATGAACCCATCACCACAGGCACCAAGGCTG
Source organism: Laguncularia racemosa (assembly GCA_037954665.1). Lineage (NCBI taxonomy): Eukaryota > Viridiplantae > Streptophyta > Magnoliopsida > Myrtales > Combretaceae > Laguncularia > Laguncularia racemosa. The sequence continues at coordinate 4,200,349 of JBBMOL010000025.1, read as the reverse complement.
GAATCAAAATCCTTATCCGAATATTTAGCCAGGAACGTCTAGCCAAAGATGTTAAAGAAAGGCGCTTCATGGGAGGCAACCCATGTAAAAAAAAAAAAAAAAAAAAACAAGTTTTGTTTTGCATTAGTATTGGTTTGTTTTAGTTTTGTTTTGTTTTAGTTTAGTTTGTTTTGATTTTAGTGGAGTCTTGAACTCTTTGGATCGGCTGCAGCAAGGATACATATCATTAGATGACACTTTCCAGAGCTTAAAGGGAGCACTCCAATACCAGGGAAGTACTAATATTTCCTTTCTCTTATTCTCTAATGCTCCTTGAGTTGTTAATTCCTTTTCAATTGTGCTAAATTAGGAACAGTGAGGACACTGTTCAAGCTAAGTATGGGGGAGAGGATAATAAAATATAGAGAATAGAGAACTAACTTATACTTTGAATGTTTGTCCTTAAGCAATTTTAAGCCAAATTTTTTCAAAATTATCATGAAATCTAGATATTGTACTAAATGTTGTAATAAGCATCTACAAAATGTGAAATTGACTTGTTCAAATGTTTTACTCACCCACTGCTGTGATTAGAATACATGGTTAAAATTAAGTAGTGAAATCTTTAAGAAACAAATTTACCTTGTATTTAGCTTTAGAATTGGAAGTCTAAGAGTAAGTCGAGTCCCTAAGTGAAAAATAAACAAGTTTACTTCTAGGTTATATTAGCTACTGTATACTCTTTGAATTTGTTTGTAAAGCAATCATAACACTTAGTGAAAAAAAAAAAGAATCAAGCATAGCCATTACTCCAATGATTCAACTAATTGAGTTAAGAGTATTTAAACTTGAATGTTAGAGTGGGGAAGAGTCCGTAGGGGTATCTCAAAACCCGGTCACTTGAGTGATGAGTTCGGGATGTTGCCGACTCAATGAACTCACTATAACGATAAGGGCGAAAAAGGCAAAAGTTCATGAAAAGAAGCGGGCAAAAACCCGTCAAAATAGATGCTTGAATAAATCAAAAGAACATGAATGTGAACATTCATTGAATAAAACAAAGATGTATAAAAGGGAGAATATCTATCAAAGAGCTTATACTATATGCTTTTACTTTATGTTGTAAGGATTATATATTTGCTAATGTCCAATGAAGCTTAATTGGGTGTTTTTCCTTAGTGGATTAAGTATTTACTTTTGGAATAAAAATTCTTTTGCTAAACATGAGGATTAAAGTTTGTTTTGTTTAGATTAGCTATTGAATTTTTCCCATAGTAATTTGATCACAAGAAACCAGTTTGGTTGAAGTAGTAGACATTAAAACTATAAGTCATGAATTACAAATGAATAGATGCTTGGAATGATGAAAAGAAAGTTTGTATAATCTATGATAGATTTCTCAATTGATTTGATGCAATTGCTTGAGAACAAGCAAGAGTTTAAGTGTGGGGGAATTTGATAGAGCCATTTTATACTCAATCTTTATAGTATAAATTGTGTTAAATTATTATTGATTTTATAGAAATCATAAGGAAATGGTACTTTAATTCTATCATCGTGATAAATCAGGTTAAATGGAGTCAAGGATGCTAATTCAAGTATTTTAGAGAAGCAATCTACAACTTGGATCAAGACAAGGAATTACACCACCGGAGGAAGCACGGTTTGAGGCACGGCCAAGGTTCAAACCGTGTTACACACTGGACAAGAAGGCAAAAATGAGGACTTTAAATAGAGAGAGACACGGCTTAAGGCACGGCCGTGGTGGAACCCGTGGGAGAAACCGTGCTTGAAGCCGTGGTGGAAGCCAGGACCAAGGAGAAGAAAGTGTGGAACATCAACCAGATGAAGGCACGGCTTGAAATCTAGCCGTGGGTGTAACCGTGGTACACACTGGACACGGATGAAGACTTGAAGATTATGCACAGATGAAGGCACGGCTTGAAATCTGGCCGTGTGTCTAACCGTGGTTCACACTGGGCGCGGATGAAGACTTGAAGAATATGCACAGAGGATGGCACGGCTTGATCCACGGCCGTGTGTTGAGGCGTGCCAGGCAGACGAATCTTCACTTCTCGAAATCTACTTGGAAAAGGAAAGATATTTTCGTATCTTGCTAGCAAAAGATCACATGCTACCCCCCTAACAATATAAATAGAACCAACCCTAGAGGGTTAGGACAACTTTTAAAACTTTTGAATCTTTGGATCTTGAAGAACCTTGGATCACCTTGGAGGCAAAGCAAGCAACCGGGTTCATTATGTTTTTACTTTTTATTTTCGTTTTATTGATGAACATGAGTAGCTAAGCTACTTTTCTAGCCAAAGGGTCATAGATGTTTAATTCTCCACGAATTGTGAGGTCTAATTGACTTGTATTTATTCTATTCTTTGCTTTCGGGTATTCATATATCTTCTGATCGTTTTGTCATTATTATCTTTGTTGATTGGTATGAATAGAGCTCTTCTACTCAATTAGCAAGTTAATATATTGTCAACTAGCACGTCAAATCCGTAATTGTTTGATAGTTCTAGTCTCGGTGACACAATAACATGTTTGGTTATAAAAGAGATGATCGAATTCATGTTATGGAGGTGTGTGATCATGTTTAAATAGGTTATCTTATAATCTACTGGCATGAATTGGTGGTCTCTCTAGATCTTAATGCTATTGATAGATTAAATCTTAAGCGCTTGTCTAGGGTTGTTTAATCAATAAGAGAAGTAATTCAAAGCGCTTGTTTGAGGTTATCGAGGAAGTAAGGAGAGATAGGTTGTTAGAGCTTGTTAATAACCATAACCAATTTATCTAGAACTAAGAATAGAGAACATTTGCATCGATGATCAATTCCTTGAATTAAACTATCTTGATTCCTTTGGCTAGGCTTTTTATCAATATACAACTTTCTTATCTTGTTTTAACTTTATTCAATTCACAAATCAAACTCCCCCATTTTCCTTTTCCTTTTATTCTCCTTGAATAGAAATAAGTTTAACCAATCTCTGTGGATTCGACCCTACTCACCACTATATGCAAATCATATAATTGTCTAGGAGTAGGTTTTATTTTTGTTGGATTCGACACCCATCATTCTCTGATAATAATGCTCACTCCCTCAACTCGTTCTAAAACAAAATAGGATTTCATATAGTAAGGTTTTGATATTCAAAAACTGCTATTAGAAAAAGTTAATTTAGCTAATCCTCGTATATCCTAAATAAAAGATATTGTATAAAATGCATTTATGTAACCACAATTATATGACCAATCATACATCACATATATTATTTTTTCCCACAAAATTCTATTAGGACCTTTTCAACAAAATAAGTTTTGTAAATTTTAGTGTTTTAAAGATGAATGAAGGGGTTATTATAAAATGGATGCCATAAAAATTTCTAAAAAAGTTATACTCATGGAAAAACTTGCATTTGTCATAAATTCATACCAATTAAACAAATCATGATAAGGAGGAAAGGTCACAAAGAATCTTTAAATTTATATGACTAAAATCAAGAAACAAATTTTTTATAGCTTAAAAGAAAAGAATTGTATTTTTATTCATATTATCGATTGTTTCTTTACTTGTTTAATTATTAGAAATATATTTATCAATGAGTTTTCTTGATAATTCAAAACAAGTTGTGTATCCATCTTGAGAATATTAATGATACTTAGAACAATATCTATATATATCCTTTCAATTAAAAATGTTAGAATATAACATATGTTACAAATTAATCAAATGTTTTATCTTTTTAATTTATGCCATTTGCTATGTATTATTTCACAATGTGTGTAAGGTAGTAGCAAAATATGTGAAATGTGGGAGCTGTAGAGATTTAGCAATTGTTGGAAATGTGTTTGTTTGGATTGCATGGATAAAAATAGTCAAAATTATACAATAGGAAATTGATGCAATTTTTCATAGGACTAGTTACACATATGTTATGTAATTAGGTTGGAAATGGCCAAGTTGGTGAAATTTATTGTGTACATGAGAGTGAACATTGTATATCATAATGATGGGCCCGATTGTGAGAATAACTTGATGAAGAAGTTGAATGTGAGGAAAAATTCAAGCTATATTCTTGCTTAGGATTTGTAGAAGCATTGGAGTCGATCTAACTACAATTCGTGTTGAGATACTATATAAGCACCCACACTACTTCCATGTGGAGTGAGATACAAGTTAATGCCAATTACGGACGATGATGATGTTGGGAATGTAATTGAAATGGTTGCAACTTTCAAGGAGAAGCACATTCAAGACCTATATGTTGAAATTCATGAGGAATTACAATATCTGAATGAAAGAGAGCCCTTGGTAGCCAACACCTCATCACCTCAATAGGAGGAAGAGCTAAGCATGATGACTAATTCACAAATGTGTGATGAAATGGCTCTAATGCTAGCTTCTAAACCTTTGTGCAATGAAGGAAGCTCTGATAATCTAGAATTAGAACAGGCCATCTACTATCTAGCAAAAAATGATATTGTTATAAAGCACTTTGCAATGCATGAGAAGTATTCTGATGAGGATAAAGATCCTGCCAAAAATGTTATTAATGACATGCATGCCACACATGCGCTAGTGCACATGCATGCTATGCAAGCTCACGAATTCCAAGAAGCGAGTCATTCAAGTATCACTATTACAATTGAGAGACAAGACAATGGATGGAGGCCCCCCTCTACAATGTGGTGATTTTGCATTCACCACATTATAAGCAACTTTAACACTACACATAAGAATTTGCAATATAGGTAATGGGTGACGGTTACTAGGATGAAGGCATAACCTCACAAGTTTCAGCATTACATGGGCCTAGTTAGGCAAATAAAGGTTGACACCCTTATATAGTTTAATGGCATCCCACAAGAACAGTGCATAATTGCATATGATGAAGGGTACCATTTTGGGTACATAACTTCAAACATTCTTGAAAGTTGTAATTCTATTTTGAAAAAGGCAAGAGGCTTAATAGTGATTGTGCTAATAAAAAAAATCTACAATTATGTCAAACATTAGGATAAGAGGATTAGGGATATGCACAAAGGAATAGTAGCAAACCAGGTTTTCACAAAGTATGGCCAACAAGAAAATAGAAAAATGGAAACGTAAGTCTAGCATGCACAAGGTCATAAGGTTTAGAAAACCAAACCAAATATTTGACATCCTAATAGGACCCTAGTATGTGGTAAATGGGGTTAAAGGAGTAGGAATGATACAAACTGTAGATCTCAAGAATCACACAACACATGTAACAAGTGGCAAATATACAAGATTCCATGTTCACATGCTTATGTTGCAATAGCATATCTGAGGCTTAACAGCTCGTTGTATAAATGGACACACCAATTACAATATTGCTAGTCACTTTTATCCCATTGGAGATTAGCACTATCTATCAGAGGTAAACTTTCCATTCCTTCACTAACAAACTTCAAAGTGGAATAGAAAGCTTAAATTGAAATGATATCACATAGAGATGAACCTTAGAGATCCTTCGTCTAGAACTAGGTGTAGTAGGAATAAAGGGCACAATAAAAGGAAGTGCCTAGAGAGGAAAATAATAGTATAGAACTTGCAACAGAAAAACTTACTTGCTTACTCATTAAATATTGTTTGTAATTTAGTTGACATGATAACCATTCCTTTGCTAACCAAAATTCGCTTTCATATCGTAGGATAAATAAATCTATGACCTTTTGATCCATCATTGTTGACATAGTAAGCCAAACATCGATCAAAGTCTATTTGGTGGGGACAAGTATTATATTTTATAAGTCTTGCTTGTACTTTCTAGCTAAATTTATCAATTCTTACGATTTGTACTTTTATGTTTACAAGAAGTATCTCAGTTAATAGTTAAGTGTTGCGAGTTACAGTTACAATCTAACGACGATGATATCCTGTTAGATCCCCATATGTTACCTTATTTAGAATAGATTGAGTTTATAGAACTGACACATCTTCCATTCATTTAGTTAGATTGCCATCTTTTTATAATACCGGTGGAGAGGTGGAGGCTTGAGACACACACTTTCCACATGGCCCATGGCAAGGTCACTGTGATTTTATAAGAAATTGAGGTCTTACGCCTTTAGTACAATTGTATTGAAGACATGGACTGAGTCTGTGCTTTTAGTTTTAAAAAAAGAAATTTATATTAAAGTCACAAACCACGTCTATGCTTTTGAAACCTATTTTAGAAATAATTATTTCGAGTACAATATTTACAGAATTTTTTTCAAAAGATAATATATTTAAGAGTGTTGCCCGATGTTTTTGTGGCGGTAATAATAAAGCACCTTTAAACCAAGCACATTTTTCAAAAGTTTTGATGGGTATAAAGTTTTTTATTTCTCTTTCTTCATGTTTTTAAAAATTTATTTTTAACTAGGTGGAAATTGTATCTTTATGTGAGGTTTTTTGTTTCAATGTATAACCATCTTATTTATTTATTTTATGTGATCCAGTAAATCAATCATGAAAAAAAGGAGGGGGGGAAGTACTATTTGCAATAATATATTTTAGTTTCGTATAATTTAACGGTCAGTTGTAAAAGAGTTGGATCTTTTGAACCTATTAGAGGAATTTCTCGGGGGATCCTATGTCATCATATATGTTTCTTCTTCTAATTGACACTTTATCACACATGAATCAAAATACTAGTCTCTCCAGTAGATTGAGAGGTGTAAAATTAAGGAGATCTAGTTCTAAATTGACTCATTTACTTTTTGCTTATGATTCCTTATTTTTCATGGAAGCTTCCGAGGATGTCACAGCAAAGCTTCGAGACAGCTAATCAATTTTGACAAATCATCCATCTTTTTCAGTAAAATTACAGTAGAAATGGTGACACAGAGTTGTGCGAGCAAATCATCCGCCTTTCTCTAATGCCTTATCAAGCAAACTCAATTTGTGCAAACGCAAATTAAGACAAGATCCTCTTTGTAATTTTTGTCAAAATAAGGAATCAATTGGACATATCTGTCTTTCTTGTCCTTGGACTCAAAGGATTTGGTTCTATATGTTTGGTTATTGTGTTGACAAGTCTACTGGTAACAAATTTGAAGATTGGCTGCTTTCTACAACACAGTTACAGATGGAAACCGTAGATGGGATGCATGGCTAAGATTGCAGTTGCTATACAGTCGCATGAGATGATGTAGGATATTGTTACCTTTGTTTTCTGATGTGGGGCTATGTGGAAAAAGGAAAGAAGGAATCTCCTACTCATGTATTAAACTGATCAAGATAGCACACACCCAGACCTACATGAGAAATATGCTAATTGGACCAATTATAAATTCATTTACCTTCGCAAGCTGCGAACCAGTTTATATATGTTGAAAAAGTTGATGATACCTAGATCACTGGCTCTCAGGTGGTACTGGTGAATTTGGTGCAGATTGCTACTTATGTGTGTTGAAAAAAATTAAGCTGTTCTTGAATTAGATGTAGAAATATTAATGGGATTATTCACCTTCTTAAAAAACGGTGATGCACATGTACAGAAGAGGGGAAAGGAAAGAGTTTGGATTGTCATGGCACAAATTGAGGAATGATCATATATGATGCTTATGTTTATCAAAGATGTTGTGCCAACTTTGATCTATGATGATAAAGATGAGTCTTACCCGAAAGAATGAAGGTAGCTAGTAGTCTGTACATGGCTATTAATAAAAGACTGAGATGTGACGTAATGAAATGTCAAAGCTTACTCCATGTCCAAATTTTGTGGAGTATTCCATATGAAGAGAGGTTGCATGAAGATTTAGATTGGATACTAGTTTTGAAAATTTTGTACTAAAAAAAAAATAAAACTCAAGTATTTCACTGTCTGAAATCCATCAAAGAATCCTTTCAAGCCGACAACACCTCAGGATACGTCCCCTTATGAAGAAATTATTATTGAGCTTCCAAATAATCGATACCAGCACTTTCAAGATAATTTATGAAACCAACTCGCTTTATTGAAGACTCAACAGGTTGAAGCGAACTGAAATCCAACAAATTCTTGAAGCCCCAGATTATTCAGAAATACTCGAAGGACTCCATCTGCTCAATGATGATCTAAAAAAGAAGAAATCACTGATCGCCCATTTATTTAAAGATAATAAAAAAGAAATAAAATATCTATTTTTTTAACTATCTATTAACTTATTTATTTGAAAAAAAAAGAAAAAAAATTAATTATTAGAATTTTTCTATTCTCATTCTATTAAAAATAAATATTATTTAATAAAAAATAAAATTTTTTATTCTCACTTTAAATAAAAAGTTTAAAAATTATAATCATTATATCTTCATTCATGTTACAATTAATAATCAAATAAATATTAATTGATAATTTAATTTATATTTCTAATAAAATAAAATAATTAATAAAATAAAATAAATATTAAATAAAAATTTCTTATTTATTTTCAGTAATAATTATTTTTAAAATATTATTTTTTTATTTTCCATCTAGTCTGTTTCAAAACATAAATCTGCCTAAGAAAATTTAAATGGTAGACATCATGCTACAGTATTTTCAACCACGATATGGGGCATTGAAATGACTAGACAAAAGCAAAAATGTCACATTGAGAGATGAGTATCACATTGATAGAGCAAGTACAGAATGATCATTATACTACAATCTGCTGATGAGCAGAGAATGACGATTCTTCTAACAAGCCCAAAAATGAAGGTGACAAAGTGCCCAAAGCCCCTCAACTTTGTCCAAAAGAGCTTTTGCTCAAGCGGCAAAATATATAAGGTCATTTAGGCAATTTGGTATAGTCTAATTAAATATCTTACACTAATTTACTAAGCTTGTGATAAAGTTTAAAAAATTAAGCTCAATCAAAGATATTTTAGAGATATCTGACTTGATATGCTAGAAAGAGGAATTGCTAAATTAAATTTTTTTTATTTTACTTAATTATCTTCTGTGCGAAAATCAAACTTGAAAAGTGACTTCCTAAGATTGTTTGTGCTTCGTTTGATTTTAATAAACCTTAGATTTGTTTATAATGGAAGTGAGCCCTTTTTAATTCTTGTAAGCTCTTAGGCATAGCTAAACCCCTATCTAAGTCCATAAAAGCTAGAGTAGAAGAAAAGGATTTAATGAAAATCATTATATCCTTAGGAGCAATCTAAAGATCAGTCACAATGCTTGATTTAAACCATTCATCTTAGAGAATCTAATGGTTAAAATGAGCCTTCAAACTCCATAAATAAGAAGCTCTTACGATTATTGATTAGCTTGAAACAAATGCCAAATCACAAAAGATAAAATATTGCAAATCTATCAAGAACAATCCAACAACGATGAATAATGTTAAATTTAATCCATTGTCATGCATGTGCATCTGAAATACCAAGTTTAATTGATCTTTCTCTCACACCTCTTTCTATAGCATCCTCTAAGAGTCATCAAGTCAAGACTTCTCCTAGGTTGATTGGCACTCATTGAATGTGATTGGCCAATTGCAGTAACCTCATTATACTTGATGCATCTATACACATATGTAGTGTGTAAGTCCGAATGATATTTTGATATGTATCATGTAGTTTTTTTTTTTTTAATGAAATTAACTGCTTCCACTGGATGTGTTCACACCACAGCATTAAGGGCACGAACACAGACACCAAGAATAAAAATAAAGAATACACATAGATGGACGCTCAGGCACACACTAAGACACGCCAGCCCTCGACACCCACATCCACTGGCCTACCTCATAGCTTGAGCGCCACACGTTCGTTATCATAGTTCATAGATGAATTCGCATTCCATTCATTTATCATCTCACATGATCATAATATTACAAGCAACCAAAGCGTAGAAGGAGTAGTAACGAATAATGATCCAACCCACTCAACTCAACTGCTTTTCTAATTATTAGTCGTCAGAAAGCTCGCAAGGTCAAAGAACCCACTAGTATGATGATTTTCAAAGATGAGTTCGAGATCGGGGTTGGATGAAGCCGAAGAGAGCCATTTTGGGGATTGTTTGGAAGCAAAGACACGCAAGGACACTAATCTTGTAAATACATTGGTGCTACTTATATCCTTGCTTCTTTCCTTCTTTTTTTCTTTTATTATTATTATTCCTTCTCGATGATAAATGAATGCATGTAAACAATGCTTTCTATTTATACGTGCGTGTTCTTATTGAGTTATAAGTCATGTATATACGCTGGAAAAAATTATTTTACAACTCTAACATATATTTCTAATATCCAATATTTATTTGCTATATATATATATATATATATTTAAGGCCATATAGTTCTCAATAGCATTTATATCATTCTATGATTATTGTTTAACAACTTTTGTACGTTTCTTTTTATCTTAATTACTATTCCGACTCCCCACAATATTTATATAAATCTGTTATCTCATTTATCTTACAAAAATTTAACATTTAGTACTTTAACCATTACTAATGTTGTCTTTAACAAAGTTATTACGACTACCAATTTGTACAGGAATAATTATTTTCTATAACCATTAAAAGTACCCTTGATTGTCAGCATTCATTTACTTATATATCCACCGTCAATGTCTCATTCTTTAAAACTTTTATGGTTGTATATATATATATATAAAGATGTATTTTAATGTCACTATAAACACACGTATATATATAAATTTGTAAATGTAAGTTATACATACACGCAGATATATATATTTATACTTCTATATACATGTATATATGTATGAGTTATATTACATACTTTTTCCTAAAATATTGTAATATAAATATTAACTCTATTTAAATCCTCATATACATATAGACCAATAGTTTCAAATGATTTGTACCTGCAACCTATGTATACATACATTTATATGTATGTATTTATGTATATATATATGAACGCATGTTAAATACACTTTTTACGTCAATAATTAGAATAATATACATAAACAAATCTATTACCAGTATTTGGAACACTGTAATATCAAATTACCAATATAATTAACTATTCTATAAATCATCTGTTACATATAATTTGTACATATTTACTATGCGAGTATAAATAATGGATATTGATATATATCGCCATTAAAATATCAAATCTTTCAAAAATATTGTGTGGGGTTAAAGTTATAAGTTACATATGTAAAACAAGTAAAATTATAAGTTAACGTGTTCTTTATTATTGTTATAAATTATTAATGCATCACCATTGTTGTTGTCATTGTTATTGTTAAATTGAGTTTTAATTACAGAGATCTCTCCTTAGTACTGTATTTAAAATACCATTTATTATAATAATTTGCAAACTTTATTAATATAATCTTATGTATGGGGATATGTTTTTTCTTCTTTTTTTTTCGGTAGATACTGAAAACAAAGTTCACAAAAATAAAACACAAAACACAAAGAACAGAAACTTACATCTCCTACCAACCAAGGTCGTCTTTACAAAATTGGCACTCAGGCCTATTACCCACAGAGCAACAAAAGTTTGACTAGCGCCTGGCAACCGACCAACCCAAAGAGGCTTTATACTTTTAAGTGAACTTGTCAGCAAATTTTAAATTAGAGCTTTATATTTAAGTTATATATATATGTACGTACGTATGTATGTATGTATGTATATTGTTTACATAATTAATTTAGTAGCATCGGCAAAGTATGAACATAGGAGGGCTATATAGACTCTATCAATGCCACTTTTGCATAGCATCTCTTCAAACCTCTATTTATTCCCTTTTCCTGCAGGTGCATCATTTCAACATTTTGAGGTATAACCAAATTTTTATTTAAAATGAAGTTAATAGTTTCATTACTTGTTTCCCACTTTAGAATCGCATTTTTTATGAAAATTCTAGTTTGGATTTGTTCTTTACTTTTATTAATTTTTTATTACAAAACACTAGTAATCAATAACTAGAATTTTCAAACATATATTATTTTCAATTATTATAATTGAGAAGAGGAAATTCGAATTTGGTTCATGCAACAAGAAGACCAATATCTATACTACTATACTGCAAAGATTGATTAAATATATATTTCATTGTTGACACCACAACTCCTTCAATCTTTTCTTGCAAAAGATTAACTTCCACCAATAGGACTAGAAATCAATAGGTATTAATTTCTCTCTACTTTTCTTTCTATATATATGTAATACTTGAAAAAATTATTTATTGATTTATTTAATATATATATATTATCACAAAGAGCTAAGGATAAGGATGGAATTTTAGAAAATTAGAAGGGCAATTTAGACATTTCGTGACAAGTAGTATTTAATCCCAGATGACCTAACGTTCCTCCTTTTCACTCCCTCATAGTAAAATAGCAAACAAGACAGACACTCTTGATAGGAACCCAAGAGACGAGAGGAATAAGGAGCGACCAAATTCCAAAGAAAAAAGGTAAGGAATTATATACCAATTTCAATTTAGGATTAATGGAATTTGGAATTTATAAATGCCGTTTGTTCATACAGAACAAAACATGAATTTGAGAAAGGACGGTAGGAGAACAGGAATCAACGGTTCAAGGATACGACGTGTGTAATTTTGATGTAAGTGTGAAAATCCTTGTAATTTAGATACATTTACATGTTTTAGAGATATAATTGAGCTTAGGGATATAGAGGATTGGATTTAGGAGAATTTAAAGTAAAAGAATTAAGGTTGGTAAAGATTGTCGAGGGTAACACGGTACCAACACGGTCGTGTTTTGACCGTGTTGAGTTAAGGGTAACACGGCCTCCCAACACGATTAAATTAAGACCGTGTTAAGTGTGAAAGTTGCATTGAGAGATACACAGCCTCTTAACACGGTCATGTTTCGACCGTATTGAATCAAGGGTAACACGGCCTCCCAACATAGTTGTATTTTAACCGTGTTGAAACCAAATTTTACATCGAAAGATACACATCCCTTAACACGGCCGTGTTTCAACCCGTGTTAAGCAACACGGTCCTCAAAATGGCCGTGTTAAATAAAGTATAACATAATTATATATTCATTTAACTTCAAATTAAACTAATTTTCACGTAACCTTGATAGCTAGTAAAGCCCTAGAGAAATTTAAGAAATAAGGTTAAGAGAAATAAGAGAATAATATGATCTTAGATTAAGTACTAAGAAGAGCTTGTTGATTTGAGCAGATTTCAATTTAGTTTAAGTCCAAGATCGGGAAGTACTTAAGGCTAAGATTCAAGGTATGTGTAACTTGTGTGATGATTTGTGCTTGTTTAAGTTAGTTTATGTATAGAACTTGTTTTAATTAATGAATCAGTTTAAGTGTTTAAGTGGTATGTTGTATGTGCTTGGCTCAGCCTAGAGCCCCATACTGTCAAATCCTTAGGGAGCACCTAATAATCCTTGTGTGACGTTATCCTTAGTGGAGTCATGCTTGGAAATGATCTAGGCTGAATGTTGATTAAGTGGTTTAGGTGTACATGGATGTAGGGCCCAAATTGGCAGTTCCCATCATCAAGATTAAGTGGCTTAAGTGTACATAAGTGTGGGGCTCGAAGTGGCAGTTCCCATCATCAAGTTTAAGGTTTAAGTGGACATAAGTGTAGGGTCAAGGATTAAAGGATCATGGGTGTGGGGTCCATAATGGTAGTTTCCATCACCAAATCATGTTCTAGTGTATTGAGTATGTTAAGAGGGTCATGAGTACCATGTTGCTGCCTGTGGACATAATTTTCATATAAAATGGTTGTCTATGTTTAAGTACTGCATAATGTATGTGACCCTTATTCATGTTTGTTCATGTTTGTTCATGTGTGTGTGTTTGTGTTATACATACTAGGCATTAGCTCACTTTTCAAGGAACATTTTTAGATACAGATGTTGAGAGAGATGAGAACCCAAAAGATGACTTAGGTTTAGGTGAGCTATAGAGAGAGGAAGATGAAGATTTAAATTATTACTATGTTGATTAAGTTTTGGGAAATTTATGTTATTTAACTGTAATAGATAGTATCTTTTAATAATATTATTTTGGTGTTTAAAGACTTCCACTGCGTTAAATGTTTGATATGGTTTAAGTTATTATTTGAATTTTTGGAGATATATGAAATGTTTTTATATAGAAGTTACAAGATAAAATGTATCAGAGTTGTTTCAGAGCCTTAACTTGTTCTTCTAAGATAAGGACACATGGCGAGCAATAGTGCAGCCCAAGGTTTCGGGACGTTACAAAATATCTATGTATGTAGTATGTGTATAACAAAATCACTTTTGTATAATATGCCACCTGTTACAATATATCATATGTTTATTATTTGTATGTATGTATGTATGTATGCATGTATGTATGTATGTATGTATGTATGTATGCATAAACACACACATATATAGTACAATGTATACAATGCCCATATATCATATATATATACTATGTTATAATTGTGTATACTATAAATCTACTATATTATATATTTAATAATATATTATATAATTATATACTAATTTTAAGCTATAATCTATAATATATAACGCATATCTATTGCATTCATGAATTGAGGATGGTATTAATAAATATCACTGTATATATACTCAATTCTATTCTAATTATGTTGTATAAAACATAATATAAATTGACAATTTTATGGGATTTTTTAAATATCATAATAAATTTGTTATTTTTTTCTTAATTTCATTTCATTTACCTTCTCTTCCATTCTAAATCATTTCATCCTTATATACCAATCTAACATAAAAAAAATTATCAAGTTTTTTTTTTCTTTTTTTAAAATTTGGATATAGTATTGCTCCTAAGCATTTGTTATGCATAAGTGTAAAGATGAAGAAAAGGAGCAAAAAATTGCCTTATTTTTACTTTAGTGAAATCAATAACATATATATATATATATATAAGAAAGAGCTATTTTAATAATGGTAATTACAATATATAATAATATACTCCTATAATTAAGCTAATAATAGTAACTATAATATACAATATATGCTCCTATAATTAGGCTATTCTAAATAAGGATAACAATATTTACTCCATATATTTTATGATACAGCTTGACTTTTTAATACTCCACCTCAAGTGGGAGAGTGAATATCAAGAACTCCTAATTTGCATCTCATACCTGTGAAAGCTTCCTTCCCAAGTGGCTTAGTAAATATATCAACTAATTGTTCAATTGAGAGAACATATTCAGTAGTAATTGAACCATCTTGAATTTTGTCTCGAATGAAATGATAGTTCATTTCTATATGCTTGGTTCTTTCATGAAATACCAAATTTGCTGCTATGTGTAAAGCTACTCTATTGTCACAGTGCAATACTATTGGCTTTAAATGTATTATCTATCAATCTTCAATAATGATCGTATCAAAGATAACTCCCAACATGTATTAGTCATAACTCTATATTCGGCTTCTATTGAGGATAAAGAAATGGTATTTTGCCATTTTGTTCTCCAAGAAATAAGAGAAGATCCCAAAAAAATGCAATAACTTGTAGTTGATTTTTGAGACATTAGACAACCACCCCAATCTAAATCACAAAAGGCTCACTAGGATAAATCATTTTGTGAAGGAAAAAATAGACGTTGAGCTAGATTATTCTTTAAATACCGCAATACACACATGGTTGCTTCCATATGAGGTTTACATGGAGCATGCATGAACCTACTCAATATGTGTACTAAATAGGTTGAGTAACAATCAAATAAATTAGGTGTCCCTTAAAACGCCTATACACAAAAGGATCTTTTAACAATTCACCTTCATCTATTAGCTTCATACTTTGTTCAATGGGAAAATTTACAGGTTTAGCTCCTAAATATCCACCATCTTTTATAATTTCCAAAGCATATTTTCTTTATGAGATGAATATTCCCTTTTTTGATCAAGAGACTTCAATACCCAAAAAATATTTCAAGTCACCTAAGTCTCTTATCTAAAAATGATTATACAAAAAATGTTTAAGAGCAAATATAGCAATAAGATCATTACCCGTTATAAGAATATCATCAACATATATCAATAACACTGTAAAAAAATTTCCTTTCTTACATGTAAACAATGAGTAATCCACCTTGGACTAAACAAATCCAGCATTTTAAATAGATGCAGAGAACTTAGCAAACTGTTGATGTGATGCTTGTTTTAGTCCATATAAGAACCTGTTGAGGCAACACATAAGATTCTCCCCCTGTCGTTGAAGACTAAAAGAACAGACATATAAATTTCTTCAGAAAAGATTACCATGAAGAAAGGCATTATGGACATCTAATTGATGAAGAGACTAATTTTGAGTAGCTACTAAAGCCAATAAGCAATGTATTGTAACCATCTTTGCAGCAGATGAAAAATGCCATGATAATCAATATCCTCAAGTTAAGTATAGCCTTCAGCAACTAGGCGCACTATGTAGCGCTCAAGAGAACCATTTGACTTGCCTTGATTTTGTACACTCAATGGCAGCCAATTGCTTGTTTTCTAGGCGGAAGACAAGTGATAGACCAAGTTTTGTTGGCTTCTAATGCAACTAATTCAAAATGCATTGCTTCTTGCCAGTAAGGTTGTGATGCAACTTCTTCATAACTTTTAAGCTTAACATCAATAGTAATAGAAGCAATGAAAGAACAATGATGTGGTGAGTAATGAGCATAACAGATAAAATTGGAAAGAGGATATCTTGTACCTTTATGTGGAAAAGATGACGAGGTTGACGTTGATTTGAAAGACATCACTTGGTTACAAATGTAGTCACGTAAAGCTTTAGGAGGGATATGGGGTCATTGAGAACAATGTAAAGGTGCTAGTGATGATGAAGGTGGAATAGGAGTGGGTTCAACATGTGTATTTTGAATGGGTTAAGAAGTTTTGGTGTTTAGGATTGCAACAAGTATGGTTGAATTTACATTAGGCAAGGAAGAAGCAATTAATGCATATGGAAAAATATCCTCATGGAAAATAACATCACGATTAGTGAAAACTTGATGAGTTTCAATATTATACAATTTGTAAGCTTTCTAACCTATACAATATCCATGAAAAACACAATGTGTCACATGGGAAGCAAACTTATTAGGAACATGAACATTAGTGGCATACGCAAGACATCTAAAAACTTTAAGAGGGGAATAAGAAGGTTTTTTACCATAAAGTCTCTCAAAAGGAGTTTAGTGAGAAAGAATTGGAGTGGGTAACCTATTGATTATATGAACTATAGTAGATACACATTCTACCCATAAATGCAAAGGAAGATGAGCTCAAAAACAAAGAGCTCTAGCTAACTCAAGAATTTGCCTATGTTTGTGCTCAACAACTCCATTTTGTTGAGGGGTATAAACACAAGAATGTTGATAAATGGTGCCTCCTTTTGCAAAATGGTCTTGCAAAGAAGAAAATTCACCTCCATTGTCAATCCGAATATTTGCTATATGATTATTGAATTGGTTTTTTACATAAGAGAAAAAAATAGTAAGAAGATGACATGTTTTGCTTTTATGTTGCATGAAAGAAAAAACCCAAGTAAAACAAAAAAAAAAAAATCATCCACTATAGTAAAAAAAATATTTAGCACCAAAAAGAGAAGGAACTTTGTATGGTCCTCAAATATCACAATGAATTAATTCAAATGGTTTAACAGAAGAAATTAAACTAATGAAAAAAGGAAGTTTTTTTTGTTTTGTAAAAGCACAAACATCACAAACATTATTTGGTTCTAAAGGAAATTTCAACAAAGTTGTAGCCATGAATCCTAATCTAGAAGAAGACAAATGACCTAGTCGTCAATGCCATAAGATAGTGTTTTGAGGAGAGGAATGTTTGATGATAGGGGTTGTTACACTTTGAACATTAGTATGTAACTTATTTACTATAGTTGTAATCAAGTAATAGAGTCCATCTTATTGTTTACCTAAACCAATTGTTATCCCCATCATCAAGTCCAACAAAATGCACCAATGAGAATAAAAAGTTACCAAACAATTCAGATCTCTTATAATGCAACTCACAGATATCAAATCCACTTTAGAAGATGGCACCCCAAGCACATTTTTCAAATAAATAAGAGGGCTCAAAGATAAACTTCCTGTAGAAATAATTGGAGCCTAGCCTCCATTTAGCATAAAAATTAGTGGTAAAGAAGTATTTCGTTACTATTAATGAGAAGTTTTAGAGAGGAAGTAATATGATCTGTTGCACCACTATCAATAATTAGTTTAGGAGGGGATGAGGTTGAAGAAGTGTTAACATTATTTGCCTTAAGAATAGCTAACTGAGATGAGCCATTACCATGCATAATAGACAACATCTATTGTAATTGTAAATCAATCATTCCATTCATAACGGGCTAAATCTACTGCATCATGGGAGTCTCCTTCCTCACATTATTAACCGAAGTTTGGTTATTGCCATTATGCTCAATTGATGCATTCCTAAAATGTCCAAGTGGATAATCATGTAACTTCCAGCATGTCTCTCTTACATGATTATCTCTGTTACAAGAGGAACAATGGAGTGGCTCACAATTGGATGAATTAAAATGAGAAGAGGAACTAGATTTTTGTTAAACTACAAAAGCAACTGATTCATCTTTTCAAACAACCATGGTTGAAGCTTCTACCATATCATGTGTTGTGCTTAAATTTCATTGTTTCTCTTCTTAAATAATCAAGGAATAAGCTTGCGTAACATCAAGTAATGGATTCATCAAAAGGATCTAACCTCAGATGACATTGTAGGATTTATTCAATCCCATAAGAAATTACATCAATTTGCATCTTCTGTTATCTACTCCACAAGCACAAACCGCATCATTATAAGAGCCTAATTCATCATATACTTTTTTTAGCTTTGTGTAATAAATTGCAGCAAACATTTGATATTAAGCCAAATATGCAATATCACTTTCAATTTGAAAAATTTATGGAGCATTGCTTCGTGAGAAACAACTTCAAAGGTCCTCCCAAACTTCATGGGCAGGGTTACAGAAAATAACACTATTTGCAATATCGAGTGTCAAATAATTTCGAAGCCAAGACAATACCATGCCATTACATTTTTCCATGTTGCATATTCTTCGGATTTAGTTGTGGCCAACGGTGCCTTAAGAGTTCCATCAACAAAACCCAATTTGGATTTTGTATTCACAAAAATTACCATGGCTCTACTCTAAGTCGAATAGTTGCCTCCATTAAGAGATTTGGAAACAAGAACCATTCTAAGGTGATCGGAATGGTAAAGAGAATAAGGGCTGTTGGAATTTGACTTATCTCCATCATAGGCCATGATGATTAGAATTGAAAATAATAAGGAAAAAAGAAAAAATATCATGATACCATGTAAAGAAGAAGACAAAGAAAAAAAAATCTGCCTTATTATTATTTCAATGAAATCAATAATATATATATATTTATAAGAGATTTATTCTAATAACGATAACTATAATATACAACATATGCTCTTATAATTAAGCTATTCTAATAATAGTAATTATAATATACAATATATGCTTATATAATTAGGCTATTATATTTTGTAACATAGCTTGACTTTTTAACAATAAGCAACATGATTTTTTGCTTGCAATCTATCTATTAGCCTTTTGTAGTTAATTATCATGAAACTTGTTTTTTTTTTAATATCAACCTGTACCATTTGATGTAACTACAATTAGATCAAAACTGGAAGTTTGTCAAGAAACCTAAAATGAAAAAGGAACACTATTAAAATATATTGTTTTCCTCCGTAATCTTTTCATAGTGGTATCTTGTATATGTTGCTATATGTAATTGAAATTGAATAGGATTTAAGCTACACACCTTTATAGTGGAACAAAGTTTTCAGACAAATTACATTTATTAATCTTTAATTTAATGGCTTGTAAATTAATTCACTCTTTTAATTCAAATGATTATATCATATATTTAATCTATTTGAAAACAATACCGGTTGAAGTCGATTGCGCAATTCATTTTCGTCTCTAACGTTTCATACAGAGTTTTCTCATGAGTTTTATGCTCAATATGAATAATTTGTGTTCGAGTTAATATATTCATGGTTATCTTATTTATAGGGATGGGGTACTTCCTTATTCTCGTAGTAACCCTTTCAGAAAGCAAAGGGCAAGTAATTAGGATTAAATTTGTGCACCACAAACCCTCCTTCCAATTCCAATTTTTAAGGGGCTATACTATCAAATTTAGAGTCTTAAGATGAAGACTCTTTTCGAGTCCCAGGAGTTATGGAATGCGGTGGAACATGGACTTGGAGATACAGCCGTAGACGTGGCCGACCAGCAACTGCGACAAAATCTTCAGAAGGATACCATGGCTTTATGCACAATTCAACAAGCAGTAGATGATGACATATTTGCCACGATAGTTGCAGCCACCACTTCTAACCAGGCATGGAAGATTATATGCATAGAATTTTCAGAAGATACTAGGGTAATTTCTTTCGTAACCTTGATGAAAAGTAATTAATGATCTGTGTAAGTACATATCACCACATTCTAACTAAATAGCATAGGGCTGGATTTACATTCTATTCGTAGTAATATCTTTCCATCTTTCTCCGAGGTATACATGACTTATAGCGCACGACCCTAAAAGAACAAATAAAGCTTTGTATGATGTTAGCAAAAGATTGCATATAAATAAGATCAAGGTGTATTATGATTGTTTATGTTCGTGTCGCTTTCGACCATAGGTTTAAGGATATCCTCGTACGGATTTTGCATTGTACAACCAAAATCGATTTTTGTTTTAATATCTGTACAATTGATCCATCTAATCAAGAGCGATAATGAAGTTTATCCATCTTATCTAAATTATAATCTACTCCAACAAATACACATGTTCAATCTAGAAGATTAATGCCTAAATAAAGAACTAAAAACGATCAGAGTTTATTTAATTAAACAAAATATTTCTCAGAAAAAAAAAAAAAATAGAAAAAAATGCGTTGCTGCTGCTGCAGCAGCTAAAGATGACTCTTGTAAAAGAAAATACACATATTTTAGATTATATCTATCCGATCCTTACTTAGGTTTTCTTCGATGTTTTAGGATGTTCTTCAATGGGAATGGAAGATGCTTTTTCAAGAGAGTGGGCACAAGCTATTTAATTTGGCGTAGTCATTCTCAAAAAGGAGATCGCTTTAGGCCTCGCCAGACTTTTTTTTATGCCATATTTATCAATATTATGCAGAGATCAACATAGGCCTAAAATTGCTTCATCAAATACTGTAAAATTTTGATTATGGCAAATATTGGTCCGAACGATTTCGATCTTACCAAAATTTTACCATTAAAGTTCTTCTCTTTTTAACCAACTAAAACAATTGTTGAGTGCTAACAATGGAATCTAGTCTGTTTTATCAAAAGATTGATAATTGCATTTGAGTTATAGGAGGTTATTAAACAAATCAACATCAGATTTTATTTGACCGAGTATTATGCATAGTTAATGGTTTATTTATTTGTTTGTTATTAATTCATTATCCATTTGTCTGTTTGTTTGTTACAGAATCCTTAGTAGTCTACAAGGAAGATAATGATGAGTTAGAGTTGTTGCTTAAAAAGTAAAAAACATACATCATTGCAATCTCTGGTTTGTTATTTTTGTAAGCCTATAAATAGGCTGTTTTTTAGTTTAATAAGATGGGGCTTTATCATCTGCTATGTTTTCTTCAACACTTTGGTATCAGAGCAGGTCAATCTTTAGGAGATCATATTTGTAGTTTTGTTCAAGTTTCTCTGTCGACATCATGATAGACCTACAAGCTATCAGTAGCATGAAAAGGCTCAACAACAATAATTACAACACATGGTCAACTTGCATGATGTCGTACATGCAAGGGCAAGATTTGTGGGAGGTTGTCAACGGTAGCGAGGTGACACAACCAGAAGCCAAAGATGCAAATGGCATGCTGCGAAAGTGGAAGATCAAAGAAGGCAAGGCAATGTTTGTCTTGAAGACGATGATTGAAGAGGATGTGCTAGAACACATTCAAGATGCCAAAACCCCAAAGCAGGCTTGGGATACATTTGCTAACCTGTTTTCAAAAAAAAAAATGACACGAGGCTTCAACTCTTAGATAGTGAATTACTCTCGATAGCACAGCGCAACATGACGAATGCACAATATTTCCATAAAGTGAAGATGTTATGTCGAGAAATTTCAGAGTTAGATCCACAAGCCCCGATCGAAGAGACAAGGATGAAACGGATTATCATCTATGGTCTGAGGCTTGAATATAGAGGCTTTGTTGCTGCTGTACAAAGATGGCAAACTTAGCCATCGCTTGTAGAATTCGAGAACTTGCTAGCTGGTCAAGAAGCCTGAGCTAAGCAAATGGGAGGAGTTTCACCAAAGAGTCAAGAGGAAGCACTCTATGCCAATAAAGGCAGATGGAATTCAAAGCAGCATGGGTTTGGTGGATATAAAAGGAATGATGATGAGATAAGAGGTCATCAAAGGGAAGGAAGTACTCGTGGAGGGGAAGGCTCAAAGACTTGAAGTCGTGGCAAAAAGTTTGAAGGACAATGTTTTAATTGCAAGAAGAAGGGACATATGGCAAGAGATTACAGGTCGAGGAAAAAGTTCGTGGAAAGTAAAGTTGTTACTTCTAACATCGAGGAGGAGTGGGATGCCGAAGCATTCTTTGCTGCAGAAGAAGAGGACCTTGCCTTTATAGTTATAACATCCAATCCAATCAATTATGAAAACAATTGGATTATTAACTCAAGTTGCTCCAATCACATGATAGGTGATGTTGAAAAGCTATAGGATTTGTCAAATTACAAGGGAAGTCGTGTGGTGGTGACAGCAAATAACTCAAAGTTACCAATAGCTCACATCGGTAGTACAATTGTCTCTCCCCAATCCAGTGATAATGAGGTGTCACTTCAAAATGTCTATCATGTCCCAAGTATGAAGAAAAATCTTCTCTCGGTAGCACAATTAACATCTTCTGGTCATTTTGTCTTGTTTGGACCGCGAGATTTGAAGGTATATCATGATCTTGAGATTATAGAAGAGCCAGTGATGAAGGGACGAAGGTTAGAGTCGGTCTATATGTTGTCAGCAGAGACTGCATATGTAGACAAGGCAAAAAGGAACAAGACTACTGATTTATGGCATATGCAGCTAGGTCATGTTAGCTACTCCAGGCTAGATGTGATGATGAAGAAGTTAATGCTGAAGGGACTTCCTCAAATTGAAGTTAGAACAGACACAGTGTGTGCAGGTTGTCAATACGGAAAAGCACACCAATTGCCATTTGAAGAATCCAAATTTAAAGCAAAGGAACCATTAGAGTTAGTACAATCTAATGTGTTTAGGCTAGTTAAGCAAGCTTCGATTGGTGGAATGAAGTACATGGTGAGCTTCATTGACGACTTCTCAAGGTATGTGTAGGTTTACTTAATGAAAGAAAAATCTGAGACTATTTCAAAGTTTAGAGAGTTCAAGAAGGAAGCAGAAGCAGAGGTTGATGGAAAGGTTCGTTGTCTACACACCGACAACGGAGGAGAATTCACCTCAGATGAGTTCCCAAATTTCCTTCAGGAGTGTAGAATACATCATCAATTCACATGTCCTAACACACCGGAGCAAAATGGCATAGCAGAAAGGAAGAACCGGCACCTGGCTGAAATATGTCGAAGTATGCTTCACACTAAAAATGTTCATGGACGATTTGGGCAGAAGCAATGAGGACGGCTGCATTTGTGATAAATAGGCTTCCTCAACAAAGGTTAAGTTTCCTTTCACCCTTTGAGAAGTTATGGAGTACGAAGCCGACTATAAGTTATTTCAAAGTTTTTAGCTGTGTATGCTATGTATTTATACCTGCTCATTTACGTAGCAAGATGGACAAGAAGGCTGTTAGGTGTATCTTTATAGGATATGAAAGTCATAGGAAAGGATAGCGATGCTATAATCTAATAAATGGGAAGTGCTACACATCCCAGAATGTGGTGTTTAATGAAGCTTCATCATGGTGGTCTTTAGATAAGGAATTACTATCAAACTCGAATGCTTTTAAGGAGGCATTGGAACATCCTCAAATCCACCTAAATCTAGATGAAGCTGAAGGTATTAACGACAAAGGTAATGCCGAGGAAGACGGTGCTCAAAATCCTTGGCAAACTGGTGTGCATCAACATCCAAGTGAAAAAGGTGAGTCTGGTGTAGTGTTAGCACCAACCCCGCTTAGAAGGTCAACAAGAACCAAAAAGCCAAATCCTAAGTATGCCAATGCCACCATTATAGAAGAAGCAGAAGAGAAAAAGCTAGAGACATATGAGGAAGCATCTCAAAATCCAAAGTGGATTAAAGCAATGGAGGAGGAAATCACAGCGTTAGAATGGAATCAAACTTGGGAGATTGTGCCAAAGCCAAAAGATGTCAAACCTATTTCTTGCAAATGGGTTTATAAGGTAAAGCACTACGTAAATGGATCAATTGAGAGGCACAAGGCTCGCCTAGTAGCTTGGGGGTTTTCTCAACAGTATGGACTAGACTGTGATGAAACGTTTAGTCCAGTAGCGAAGCTTACAACCGTTCGAGTCCTACTTGCACTTGCAGCTAACAAGGATTGGAACCTTTGGCAAATGGATGTGAAGAATGCATTTTTGCATGGAGAATTAGATCAGGAGATCTACATGTATCAACTGGTGGGCTTTCAGAGTCGAGAACATCCAGAGTATGTGTGTAAGCTTCGGAAGGCGCTTTATGGATTAAAACAAGCACCAAGGGCTTAGTATGGTAAGATTGTTGAATTTCTTACTCATAGTGGTTATTCGGTAGCACCGGCAGATTCTAGTTTGTTTATCAAAGTTGTTGGAAGCAAACTAGCTATTGTGCTAGTGTATGTGGATGATCTGATTCTTACAGGAGATTGTGAGGAAGAAATTCTCCGAACAAAAGAGAATTTGTCAATTCATTTTCAAATGAAAGAGCTTGGACAACTTAACCACTTCCTTGGTTTGGAGGTTGACCATAGTAAAGATGGGATCCTGTTCCATCAACAAAAGTATTCCAAAGACTTGTTGAAGAAGTTTGGAATGCTCAACTACAAGCCGATATCAACACCGATGGACCCAAATGTCAAGATGTGTGCTCACAAAGGAAAAGACTTGGAAGATGCGACTATGTATCGACAATTAGTGGGTAGTTTGATCTACCTAACTCTGACAAGACTCGACATTTCTTATGCTGTTGGTGTGATGAGTCGGTACATGCAAAATCCGAAGAAGTCTCACTTAGAAGCAATTCGAAGGATTTTGAGATATGTTAAGGGTACACTTGGGTACGGCATTATATACAAGAGAGGTAGAGGTTGCAAGCTAGTTGGCTATTGTGATGCTAACTATGCAAGCGATCATGATACTCGACGTTCTACTACCGGTTATGTGTTTATGCTTAGGTCCGAAGCAGTTTCTTGGTGCAGCAAGAGGCAACCAACTGTCTCTTTATCATCAATTGAAGCAGAGTATCGAGCAACAACTGTCTCTTTATCATCAGCCAGTAGAGTATGCAATTCCGTTATATTGTGACAATCAGTCAGCTATACGCTTAGCAGAGAATCTGATGTTTCATGCAAGGACTAAGCATATGGAAGTACATTATCACTTTATCAGGGAAAAGGTCCTTGAAGAAGAAGTGGAGTTAAGGCAAATCAAGACAAGGGATCAAGTTGCAGATGTATTCACAAAAGGCTTGAGCAGCAACAAGTTTGAAGGTTTCTGTCATCAGCTTGACATGGTGAACAAAGTGGAAGCTGATGTTGAGGAGGAGTATTAAACAAATCAACATCAGATTTTATTTGATCGAGTATTATGCATAGTTAATAGTTTATTTATTTGTTTGTTATTAAGTCCTTATCCATTTGTTTGTTTGTTTGCTACAGAGTCCTTAGTAGTCTACAAGTGAGATAATGATGAATTAGAGTTGCTTAAAAAGTGGAAAACATACATCATTGTAATCTCTGATTTATTATTTTTGCAAGCCTATAAATAGACTGCTTTTTAGTCTAATAAGATGGGGTTTTATCCTCTGCTGTGTTTTCTTCAACAGAAGTGTTATCGGGAGCGTTGGAAGAACTTTTCGTTTGAGTGATAATATTTAATATAAAATCTCACTTTTTGGTTATAGAAATAAGAAATAAATATTTATATAATAATAATGATGATGATGATGATGATTCTTCTACTAACTATATGTTATAAAAAGGGAAAATAAAGATAATGCATATTTTAGCGTTCTCTTGTAGGCTTATTATGGAAGTTGTCGTGTGCGTTATGTCACTTGGCATTGGGGTAATTCCTTGTCATTATGGCGTATGGAATACCTAAGAAGTCGTATTTGGATGGGATGGGCGTCTAATTAATTGGTATCGGAATTCAGCGAGAGATCGATCTAGTGGCCGCTTGTAGAATTTTCAATCTTATTCTATCACCAACCCATTATACAAACTTGGGTCATACACACAATTGACGGCAGCTGCTTTCGATCATTTCATTCGACTTGGCCACGATATAAAAGTTAATCTAGTACAAGGTTTTCCAGCAACTTGCCAAAACTAAGTCTAACAACCGACAACCTACAGTCTAGGTATTGATCTCATAATAGAATAAATTAAATTGGTTTTTTTTTTCTCTCTTTATATATTGTAGTATAATGTGTAACTGAGAAAAAAAAAATCCAACAAAATTTGTATAATTTAATGTTTATCATAGGATACTTATACCATAAAAACCATGTATGTCTCAGCACAATAGTAGATAATAGCAAACTAAGAAGTAATTTAAGAACCTTTTAAGTTTCTAACTAGTATTAACTTATATATAATATCTTAATCTTAAAGTTACTATTTCTTCTCTACATAATTATCAATATAGGACTTAGCTAGACATAGAAAAGGGCTTAACTGACCTAGAACCAATGTACCAACCTAAATAAGGTGAACTAGCCCTTGAATTTTATTTTTTTTCAAAAAAAAAATTGAAAAGAAAATAATTTATTTCATAATTGAAAACTTATCTTGTATCCCATGTTAAAAATTTCAAAACATAATAATTTACTTATGTTTCTTTGGACAAGAGATAAAATATGTATTTTATATATTTAATCACTATAAATTATTATTTTTAACTTAAAATTTTTAAGTAATTGTGATAATATTAACAATACACTCTTCTCTTTTGTTTCTCTTTTTTTTTTTTCTTTTTACTTTTATGAGTTGATACACCGGTTTAGATAAGTTTTTATGACTGAACTACCATGGACCTGCCTAAATCGACAGATCCTTAGCCTAGTTGAACCAATTAACACGAGTCCATTCATGGTTCATGAACCGGTGGACCAAATTGATTTTCCAGCTCAAATTGACCCTTTCCTAAATCTAGACTTGATAATCACCTACAATCTCTCTCTCATCTATTGTAACATTACTTCAAATATCACAATCTCTCACCAAATCTCACACTAATATTGTTGCCTCAATCTACCCTCGTTGAACAACCTCTTCCAGTCAAGTCACCAAATGTCACTGCAATAATTCCTCTTTGGATCGTACATTTATTAATAGGAGATTGACTCTAATATCAATTATAATATTTCAACCAAATGATAATTTAAAACTAAACCAAGATGTAATTATGGGTATTCTCTTAATCATTTGATTAAAAGATTTTTAATTAGTATTGGCTTGATAATTGCGTTATAAATCATTATCTCTTCTACGCCATAATCTATCCGGGAGTTTACAATCACTTGCAGTCTTTACTGTCTACCTCCAAATTAAATTCCACTATCACTTGAATTATGGACCGATTGTAAAATTGCATCTTTTAGGGTGCATCGCACCCACATATATCATAGAATTGTGATTATACATTAAATTATGTTTATGTATCTATATGTACATAAAATACTATTGATCAACTGATAAATATTAATTTGTCTTCGCAAAGCTGAAGTAATATATCAAAACAGATGTGACAAATTTGTATCATTCCGAATCGATTAACATCTCTAATCGTAATCTATATATATTCATATAAGAATGAGTGGATGGTTACAGCCATAATTCTCAAATACAATCCTGATTAAATAAATCAAAGCTAATAATCATTGCTGAACATTACAATGCATATACGAATGACCAACAATCATAGACAACGTGTATGTTATTACTATATGATATATAGCTTTTGAATCTGGCAAAGGATCATACAGTTTGTTAGTACGTGCGAACAATGACTAAGATCACATATTACCTTTGATATTTCAAAGTAGGGAAAAAAATATATTCAACAAGATTGGCTAAGATTTCAGGCATCGCACATTTTTCTTGACTTCCCTAATGAGAAAGCCCATGCAGAAACTAGTATTTTATTTCCACAAGGACTCAAAAAAGTATTCAAACTTTCAAACACGGGAACCTTTTTCTTCACCATGACCAAAAACCTTAGCCATCTTTGACTGCCGGAAAAACACCTTCATGGGACTAATTGCCATGTACCACCTTCTTCTCCTCCTCCTCCTCCTCCTCTTCTCGGTCGACCCCTCGAGGTCAGCGCCACCATTGAACGCTGATGTCACCGCAACCGACCTCGATTTCCTCATCATAATAGCCCTCCACCTACTTCTCTCCTCAACCACCACTTTTTCTTCCCCACTGCCGTCGCCGCTGCCACTGCCACCACCACCACCACCTTCAGTTTCCCCTTCTCCTTTATTGTTCTCTCCCTCACGCATACCTCTTTTAGTACTCTTACTACTTTTGTCATCTTTCCTCCATAGAAAGGAAGTCATATCCATGCCCTTGGTTTGGTCCTTTGTGGAGCCAAAGCGTGACAGGAGGGATGCTATCCCAGCTCCAACGGAGCGAGAGCGGTGGAGAGAAGGGTCAGAGTCGGTGTCGGTTTCGGCCGGAGGAGGGGAGCACGTGCATGGACGGACATGGTGGCAGTGAGGGCAGAGAGAATTAAGGCGTTCACGGAGACAAGTAGCGCATATGCCACTTTTACGACGCTTGGAAGGATGTTTTGAACATTTCCATACTTCTTCTTCGTCTATGTACATGCCCATAGCCATGTCGTTACCTTATTTCTCTCCTAGGTTTTGCACGTCAAGCTTTTTGAGAGTCTATGTCCTTGTTGTATTTGCTGTGGTTTTACATAATATATATATATATATATATATATATATAGCATGAGCAAGGAAGGAGTAAATATAAAAGCATAAGACAACGCGCTGAAACGAAGTTTCTCCACTTTGTCATGCATTCTTTAGTCAATTTTTGTTTTGCCGCTCGCTTTAATGACCTGCTTGAAGTGTAATAGAACAGTCATCATGGGATGTAGTTGAGGGAATAAATCGTTAAATGATTGAAAAGGAAATGCAATTTATGACTAAAAATGATAAAGGAGAAAAGTCTAACCAATTAATATTTGCTTATATTTATCCTAAAAGCAATATGATTTAAATATTTTGGCTATAAATAATATGACATTTAAATTTTGACAAAAAAGTGAAAGAGTTCTTTAATCAATAGGATACTGCAGAATTTATATATTTAGAAGGTATATGAGAGAATTTCATTTTTATTCTAATATTTGCACAAATAAATCTTCCTGCTATAACAAAGTAACCCTTTTTTATTTAAGCGATAGTCACAATTAGGTACGCAATTTCTTTTTCTAAAATATACTTGCATTCTCCTTTCCTAATTGACGGCTAATCAAGGTCGAAAAACAATAAGATAAAATAAAATTTTCTATGGGAAACACGGACACGCGTGTCATCGATCGAGACGGCCTTTTTACACCGTAAGGACTAGCTCAACTTTTCCATTCACATTGAAGATGATAAATTAAAGTAAGAGATGCCCTAACAGCACAGAAATAAGGGAGCTTTCTTGAAGGAATTCGATCTATATAGACTCTGTATTTTCCATTCTTAAATCTATACGATCTATAGAGAAAGAATTGATCCTATATATGCAAAATATATATAATCTAAGGACTGGATTATAGTATATATATACATTTATGAAAGATGGAATAAATTGTAGAAGCAATATAGTATGCTTTCTTTCTATAATATGCGTGCTTTAAAAGCATTAGTTAAGAAAATTGTTGATATTTTTAATTTACAATATATATTTATTGGTTTTCGTGCATATATTTAAGACGGTAATATGTAGAATATGCCATATAAGACATAAAAGTATATTGATTATATTTATCCTAAAAGATATTGAGTTTATGTCATCATGCAAGTGATAAATGTTGAATAAAACATCAAATTTTCCACTCAGTAGTACTGACCAAAAATTTAATTAATAAGAACCTACTGTGTTAGAGTAAAAATCTTCCATGATTTTTTCGATGATATTTTTTTCCCTCTCTCCCACTGAACATCGATAAATAGAATTCAATAATTACTGTAACAAGTTTATGGATGCATTCTTCACATCATCTTACAACTAACAGGACTATCATTGTATTACAGCCTAAGAGATTAGAAAAATACTAAACTTATTATTGAAGAATCTTAGATGAATTAAATTTGAGATAAGAGTCTATTCCAAAAATTAAAAGCATGTTATTGACTTGGAATTATTCAAATTTATTATAAAATGGTGAGTAATCAAATAATTGATCATCCATCCATTTAATTTGCTAATGTTACGAAACCTCTTTGACCAGCTAGTTTACGCTTAAAAAGTTTGAAATCTACGGAGTGATTATTTGAATTGGCCAGTTTACATAACTAAATAAATCAAAGCAAACACTATGAAGTCGGTCAATATTCTAGCTGAGTATAGGAGCATTTACAATGTCAACTATAATATAATAGAGAGAGATTTTTTGAGGATTGGCTAATTTATAATAAGTATATCACCTAGACCTTATGGTCAATTTAGCATAAAAATGATCCATCCAGAATCGGCCCTATAAAAATGATAATATGAATGATCCTAAAATGAATAAAATGTCTCTTTTTTGGAAAATAATAATAATAATAAAATTAGTATAATAAGTCTTAGGCATCTATAAAAGTGCTTCAGGAATACCCTTTTTTTTTAATTAATGGCCAACTCTTATATTTTATAGGAATAAGGAATCCTATATTTTGGTTAGAGATCCTTAGTTGAAATGAAACCCTATATTTTGGTAGGATATATTCTTTTAATTTGAATTTTATGTCAAAATTATTGTAGCTACTGTATTAATACACAAATCTCAATTATTGAATTTTTTAACTTTATTTAAAATACTTTAAAGGATTTATTTTCAAAAGAAAATATTCCCTAGCGAAATGCAATAAGTCAGATATATTCATTATATGCGAAGAATTAATGAGATAGGAAATTGTTTTATCCCGTACAGACAATTATAATTTTGTTTTCCTCACAAATCCTGGTTTTGCAATTATTTCTTTTCTAGCGATTTTGCTAAACAGGGTGTTTTATGTTTGACCCAATTGAGACGATCCACGTTTTATCTCTTTTCAAACTTCACAGGTAAAAATGTTGACGAAATCACTAAGAAACAAACGACAGTTTTAGTTTTCATATCCCACATGAAAAATATTTTAACTTTAGAAACCTCTGCTATGTATCATGTCCTATTAAGGTTGTTTGCTACACAAATGAAGCTAGATTCCAAAACCTAGTAGTACACCTATGTTTTTTTTTTTTTTTTTTCCAAGAACCAAGTACAACAAAAAGACAAGTGTGCTAATATATTCTAAACTCAGAAGGGAGAAAATTCAACATTATAATGCTCGACTTCGGCTTTTATTTTTTGTTCTTTGTAGGTGGTGCTTGACTTTAAAAGGAGATGACGAATAAAATATTCGTTCCAGACTCCAGAGTCTTCCTTCTTTTTTTCTTTTTTTTCTTTATAATTTCTATGGATTCTTTTTATTGTATTTA
This sequence comes from Laguncularia racemosa, assembly GCA_037954665.1. Taxonomy (NCBI): domain Eukaryota; kingdom Viridiplantae; phylum Streptophyta; class Magnoliopsida; order Myrtales; family Combretaceae; genus Laguncularia; species Laguncularia racemosa. The sequence goes on along the minus strand of JBBMOL010000025.1, from coordinate 4,168,460 downwards.
AAAGTTTTAGAACATGAAAAATATTTAAAATAGGTTATAATAAAATTAGAGAGCTTTTAAAGCCAAGGCTTCGATGACATATAGGGCATGATTACTATTCTTCAACTGGATAGAACTTGATAGATTGCTTCCCCTTTTATTTATTTATTTATTTTTAAATAAAGTTGATAAAAGAAAAAAAAAATTATTTACACCTATGCTTGTGGATGAAAAATTGTAGGAAAGAGATTAAATGTTTGAGATTAAATTCTTAGGAGGGATCCAATTTTAAAATAATTAAAATAAAGAATTAATATTATACTAAATGATTTTTTAAAAAAAATATTGTTATGTTACTATTATAATTACTTTAAATTGAGTTAATGTGGCATGTTATTTAATAAGTGGATGTTTATCTAGAATATTTAAAAAATGTATTGTCAATAAAAATTTAAAAAAAAAAGGGAAAAAATTTATTAAAAAGAAATCCTAAAAATCAAGCAAGCTTTAGTCCTCGTGTTGTGATTCATGAGCTTGGGTTACATTGCAGCAGATCCAAATGCTGTAGCAATCTTAAAGCAGTTCAAGGGAGTTCTAAGTAACCCAGAACTCTTAGAATGGCCTGAAAATGAAAATGACAATAGCCCATGCGGGTCTAAGTGGAAACATGTTTGAAAATGAAAATTACAGACATGTTAGTTTCCTTTTTTTCTTTTTTTTTTTCAATTTTATTTACTTTTTCCACTGTTCTTCTTTTTATTTGTAATAAAAACCACATTAGCATCATGCCACTACCAATTGTTAAATAACATGTCATATCAGTTTGAATTAACGACATTAAAATGGTAATACAATGAAATCATATATTTAAATCATATAATATAGATCATTTATATTAATAATCCTATATTTTAATCATTTATTTATATCTAACTCCAAATATTGATTCCTTATAAGTAATTTTCCTATTGAAATTATGATTTATGAGTTAGCTTTTGAATAACAATATTATAATGTGTGTTTATGTGAAACATTTAAAAAAAAAAAACTCATTAAAATCACTTAACTCATTTTGTTATTATCAAATTATTTAGATGTAAATTAACACACAATAAGCTGGACATGAAAGATTAATTCAAAAGTAATTAAAAATATCCTATCGCATATCTTGTAACCACAATACATTAATAAAAAAGAAAAAAGAAAAAATTAATATTGTTGTAGAAACTGAAATTGGACATTACCACCATTATCGACCCCTGCCAGCATAAACACCTTCGTATGACTAGTCGCCATAACTGCTATAAGGATACCGTCGAAACATATGAACATCACAAGTTTACGTTCTATCCAAACAATGAAAGGAAGAGAAGAAGTAATATTGACAAAAACAACAGTGCCTGGGATAATAGGAATAAAATCAGCCCTTCGAACTCATGATGCTCTGCCACATACTATTTTGGCCAAAAGAAAATCTAAATCAGGCCATGTCTACGTCCAGTTGCCTTGCGATATTTCCAAGGAAAAGATTCCCATTTTTGTGTTCCTTCTCCAATAATGCGAGGACTTAGAAAAATTATTGGGTTCCTCTTACAAGAAATTCAGAAAGTACATTTTTCTTTTTTAAAAAAAAAAGAAAAAGTAAGTTTCTTAGAAAAAGAATTTCTTAAAATATTAATATAATATATACAGATCCAAAAATCCTTTTCATTAAACATGACTTCCGCCAAATCTAAGCCCATTCATCATATCACAGGTGTATAAAGTAGGTAGCCTATCAGATATTTTCTTCAGCAATATCATGAATCAAAATTTCATCTTCTTCTATGCCCCCAATTTAAGTCTTAGTCATTTTGCCATCTTTTCTTGTCTATTTCCGGTACATTAACACTTCTTTTCTAGTCCTGATCGTTCTACTACAATGGAATCATATTATCCTATGAAGCCATTTTTTGTACGAGGAGTTGAATTTGTGTTTTTTATCGTTCTTTTTTGGATTTACTTTAGTTTCTTGATTTTAAATGTTGAGGTTCTAGACTTTTACGAACAACAAGGTGGTATCTTCATGGGTACTCTTTGTCAGACCGGGTATTTAGTTTTGTTTTCTAAGTTGTTGATTTTAACCTTCTTTTAATGTTTTAATTGCTTGAAAACATGATCTACAAAGTGTTATACATAGAGATCGGAGGTTGAAGATTTTAAGGGCCTACTCTACATGTAGCATTTGACATGGAGTGCATTAGTCAGTCATTTATTTCCACATATACCTGACATTTTGGCTTATTAGTAATTCAAAGGGATAATAGTGATGACCCCACAAATTGATTTTTCTTAGTAAAGAAATTTTGAATTAGGTATACAATTTAATAAGTTGAAAATTTATGTACAAAATCGGGAAGAAGAAGAAGAAGATAAAGTTCTAGTATATTATTCTTAAGATATTGTGGTAAATGTTTCATTTCAATTGATTTCTCCCTTGGTATGGGCCTTAAGCTCGAGAGGTTGTTGGTTTTATGTTGTATGTAATCTAGAATTGGGAACACGGCCTCGTTGTCTGGCCCGTCGGGATTCGCCGACTGGCAGGTCCCATATAGGGGAACGGGGACCAGCCCAGCCTCTCTGATGCGATGCTGGGTCCAAGGAGCCGGAGGGTCTACGGATTTCGAGTCACAGTTCCCCAACCCATATGAAACAGGCATAGTTTTTTTTTTTTTTCTAAAAAAAAAAAAAGAAGAAATTTCTTTTCCAAAGCCCTTCCATACGATTTCCGTACTAGTAATTACATGTGATATTTAAAGCATCTAATTACTTTAAATAGTTTATATGTTAATGAATCATCACCACTCTATTTAGCTCGTTAACAAAAAACTATGTACATGAAATTACAAAATGCACATTCATAAAGCTACAATGCTTTGCAAAAGTTTGTACATGAAATTCTACGTATGTTAGACATCCCTTTTAAATTTGTGTGGTCATAGTCCATTATCTATACAAAATTTCCATTATGCTTTTATTAATAGATGAATATCCAATATATAATTAATTAACATTTTGATATGTGACACTTTATAATCAACATGGACATATCATTTTTAATATGCAGATTCAATATATGACAAATGCAACGGATATGAAAGAAATTCCACCTAAAGTAGGCTAGCAAAGCGCTTGCAGTTCATGAATAGATGTAGTGTTTGCTATTGCATTATAATTGAGAAATTCTTTTAACTTAGTGCATATTCATCTATATAATACTTATGATTATGAAAATGTTTTATGCAATGTTTCATTCATTGAATTTTCTAAGTGCTAGTAGTTTTTTTTGTAGAAGCTACTTTTGATCTATCCAGTAGTAAGTTATTCTCATATATAAATTTTCATTCTACTTATCCATTCAAGTATCAACATAGATGGAAACTTATGTATCAAGCAAGTGAAACTTAGTCATAAGCTCTCTCTTTACTTGGTCATAGAGTTGAATATTTACTCTATGCATATTTCTATAGAACATGACCAAATGCTAGGATTTAAACACATTTGTTCATATTGTAAAAAGTCTAGACTCTTACTTATAGCATATGGAAGTGCATACTTGCTATCATTATGGACAATCCAATTTTTTGCTTCTCCTCAAAGTGATAAATCTATTTGGAAGGATTGAAAGCACATGACTTTAAAGTTTGTTTATGTCCCTTTTCTAGTCTATACTCATTTAGGTGCCTTGACTACATGTGCTTTAGGAAAGATCCATAGCCATCACCTATTTTTCCACAAGTAGCTTTCTAAAAAAAAGTTGTAGCAATGTTTCATCTTCTCATCTAAAGTTGTAATTTTATGCAATTCTTGTAAAATTTTTAATTTAAACGGTCTTGATGGCTTACCACTAGCTTGATCTTCATCATGTTGTTATTGTCTTGCAATTTTCGTTGAAAATGCCCCCTCCTTTTGAACCTTTGGTAGATAACATTTCAATACCTCTAGTTTGTGTTGAAAATTTTCTAACAGGTGATTAAAAGAAGGCATCATATGCTTGAATCTAGGTTGAGGATATTCTATTGCATTTGCCACTTTATCTTTCTTGAAGTTATAGCAATTATATTGCTTATCAACGTTGTTGGTAGCATATGGCTACATTGTGAGAATTTTTTTCACATCTCTATCAAAGTATCATTTCTTGCGGAAGTTAGATACACTATACAAAAAACTTGCCATGACTTTATGAAATTAAAACTTAATAAAAGAAAATAATAATTGTAACCAACCAAATCTTTCTTCTCAACCAAATGGATAAAATTAATTTAAAATCTAAAAAAAAAAAATTAGTGCAACAAAATTTATAGTTACAAGTGCGAAAAACAAAATATTTAGAGTACAAAAAGAGATGTTAAGGAAGCAAATAATATATCACAACAGATAGGGATAGGTGAATACAATGTAGTTTAAAAAGTAACATATAGAATGCATTTATTTTTAAGTGAATAAACTAGAGTAGATAAGCTGCTATTTTTTATAATGCCATCTGAAGAATGTTGGCTAATGTTCCTTCGATAACTTTCAAATTGAAAAAATTTTTCAAACTGCATTGTGTGACATTTGCTCATGGGTTCATTGCTCTTCCATCTTCATTGGTTTGCAATTCACTTATCGCCATGATTTGCAATGGCAATGCAAGTTGTCACACTTGCTTTTGCTTCCTTCTTTCTTTTTTTGCGTTGGGGGGTGGGGCGGCGCCGAGACTCATCATCGATCCATCAGGTCTATAGACGGTTCAAGATCCACCGAGCCAGGTCTGTTCCGGGACCCGACATGGCGTGTCGAATTTAGACCATTACAAAGCTTAGAGCTAGCTCGTGCCAGGGTTTAGTTGCATCGCTATTCAACAAGTCTTGATGGTCAAGCGCTAGCCATTGTTTGTTGGCAATTCACGGGCGCCTGATTGTTCCCTTGGGACACGCTCAATGCAACACAGAATAAATGTGTCCACTGTTTTGGAATATATTATCTAGGGTTCACGTTCATTGATGTTACAAATGAGACCAATACGAGAAATAATATAAAATGGTCTTGAAACATATTTCAAATAGAAACTTAATTATCCTTTAACTCAACTTGACAATAAGATTCATTTCTCCTTTTATTTATATTTATCGTGTTTCACTATTAAGATGGTACAATAAAAAGATTCTTTTTTTTTTCAATTACAAAACATTGTACTTGAGAAAACAAAGAATCGGACCTATTATACCTCATTAATTGATTAATATGCATGCAATTAGGTTAGTTTTATCCAGGTTAACCCTTTTATATAACATTTTTAAGTGCTTCATCATGTTAGAAACCCACTTAAATACTGACCATGTATCTAGTGTCTGGGCTAAATCCTACGGGCCTTCTATCGGCACAACATAGACCAGGTATTATAAAAGCCCAACCTTTTGAAAATACTATATATTTCAACCCTAAGCCACGACTTGATTGTTGGTAGGGCCTCATCAATAAAATATGCAAAATTTATGAGAAAATATCAATAAATAGTTATTCCTTGAATCAAAAGAAAGAATTATAATTTTTCATTTGATAGCAATAAAAATTCCGTAAAAATAAAAATAGCTTAATAAGGAACTAATAGGTATTTTATTTCACCCTTATTTTTTTATCTCCACACCCACATTCTCTCACTCTCCCAAGAACAATATTAAATTGGAATTTATTGAACATTATTTTAAGAAATAAACCAAATGGGATCTTAATGGAACGGAAATCGATGTTGAGCAAACGAATAAATTTTCCTAGAATTAGAACAATTGATTATATGCGATATTTTGGGTTGAAGAATGACAATCACTAATTTAGACTAAGTACATCTTATTGATCCCTCATATCTAATTTAAAATTGCAATAACTTGGAATCTTATAATAATTACATACTTCCCGTTATTAACATAAATGCCATGTTCAGACATCCTTAAGGCCAAACTAGGACAATTTTATTATATTTTGTGTTTGGCATTTGCCATGTTAAAGTGATTTCAAATCTATGGTAGATAAACATCATTTTGCTGTCTTGAGTCTAAAAGGAGGATAAATTAAACTAGATAGTTATTTTTCCTAAATGATGTAACTTCAAAATTTAAACATATCACATCCAACTTACTATATCATATTTAATTTTATCTTATTTCTAACTAATTCAATTCTTTTTTTTTTTTTTTCGGGGACTTTTACCAACCCTAAAAGATTTGTATATTTCATATGATTTATTGTAAATATCATTGCATTTCAAAACATATAAAAAATTATGTTATGGTCAAAGCAAAGAGTGAAAATTCCAACATTTAGTATAAAAACATGTATATATGTACTATATAACAATAACATAGAATTTTCACAAAAGTTTATGATTTTTCGAATAGTCTCCACATACCTGTGTGTGGGCTTTTCGACAGTTTGTTTGCACATTTGCCATGCTCCAAGTACATGTACAGCTCAAAACAATGAAAAGCAAAAAAGAGGAAAGCAAAGTTTTCATGAAGAGTTCCATAACGTAATGATTTGGCCTGTCTGAATGATGTAGATTCTCACCTAATGTTAGGGACGTTACACCACTGTAAAAGCAAAAGTTGGATCCGATCGAAATGCTAAGATTCGATGCACGTACATTTAATATTTACATAGCAATATTCGAAATTATTAGTATGAACGATGTGGAAGCCGCAAGTTTTTAGCTTTTATTAGAATCTATGAATAGGAATTCAATAAATAGATCACATTATTTTCCGTCGCTCAAAATGCAATTTTTTTTAATAAAGTTCCAAAGAAGGATAAATGGCTACAAACTATGTTGATTATGGTTGAGATTACTACCTCTTTCTTTTTTACCAAAAATATATTTTACAAGGAGTATCGATGTTTCATCTCTATTAAAAAATGGTATTTATATAACCGAGTTTCAAAGACCTTCAAAGAATTCTATCTTCAATTGTTTCATTTTGAATACAAGTGTAACCAGTTTGTGGAAAATTTTAGCAAAATAACTTATTAAAAGAAATTCTAGCTTACAAAGAATTAGGAACCGTATAAAGAAGCATATTTTTAAAATTTGTGTCCTAGTAAATGATAAAGCACTTTGTTGAATTATAACAGTTAATTAGTTGTTCCTATCTCCAGTCGTTTTTTAGCTAGTTTATAATAATAAATGCTCATCCATGGAAATTATTGATGAACTGGGGTTCCACACAATCAAATAACTGAGTATGTGCTTGTTGGTTCGAAGAAATGGGGATAACAAAAAAGCAAGGGACATCATCTTTATGTCCTTATTCAAAATTTACGTTTGATGATGGAGCCTAGGAGCTGTACTCTTCACAACCCTACAAGAGGAGTCCACCTTTCGCTAGCACATTCTATATACTGAGTTAGGTTCCAGTCTCTTTCCTACCGAGGACGGTGAGTTTCCTTTCGTATTTTTCTTTGAACAAGCTCTCGGATATCTCTTCAAATATATCATGAGCACATATTCCTAATACAAACTACTAAATATTTATAATATCCTTCAAATAAAATGCAATGGCGATCTTAAGCATTGAGGTGATTTTTAATATAGCAGCTTAATGTTCATCAGAATTTCAAAATTAAACATGTTCAATTAAGAATATTCTTAGAAAATAGTTATACTAAAAACACAACACTGAAACTTATATAATAGAGTAAGAGATAAATTGATGTAGGGAGTTATCCTTATTACAATATTAGAAAACAATAATAATTTAATAACTTAGTTATGAAGACACTAAGACATGTTTATTATACGTAGCTGGGTTTTTGGTGGGTCATCTACCCCAACCAACATCTGTTTAAACCTAATTTTATGTCTAGGAATAAGCTTATTGTAAGTATTCAAGACAAAGGAGAATAAAAAGCTTTTGGCATTTGGGGTTGGACATTGACAAGGGCCCAACATATATTCCCGAGGCTATGCTGTCGTATTTTCTTCATCTAAAGGTAGCATCCAAGTAATAAACAATGGAAATCCAAGTGGGTGATGTTAAAAGAATTGGGTAATGTATGATCTAAAGAGATAAAAAAACGAGTGTCTTTTGTCTTTAGTTGTGACGATGGGTCGATTAAGCTTTCATTGGATGATTACCAGGTTAGTGTGATTATTTAGGTTCTTTTTATTTATTTATTTAATAGCAAGAAATAGATTTGGAGACAGTTAATATATCAAAGTTCACGCTATAGGATTATAATAGTCATTCTGCTGTAATCATTTAAAGAAAGAAAGAGAGAAAAAAGGAAAAGAAAAGAAAGTCATTTGGTTTAATTATATTAAAGTCGTGTTCGGTTAACTACAACAAAATTGCTATTCGATCTTTATTATTGTGAAATGATTATTTTATTTTATTTTATTTAGTTTGCAAAGAGTTATACCATAAGAAATATCTATTCCATATAATGTGAATTGAATAAAAAATTCCAATTCTTTCCTTTTATTAGAGGAATTACCATTCCTCATAAAATGTAACTTTTACTCCGAAAATGTCATATCATAAAACAAAACAGCACCAAAAGAATTGCTATTTTATTCCAACCTTATTTTGTTTTAATAAACCAAATGTAATGATAGCAAATAGACAAGTCATGATTTACAACTTGTAGCATATGCTACATAATCAATACAAGAAAACTCATATACAAAGGGTAGGAGACATGAAATCCCAATTGAATAGATCAATATATCTCTTTAAAAGCTAAACTATCCCACATATGGGATAAGAAGTTTCTCCCATAAGAGAAAATTCCACCTCCTAACTAATGAGCATGAAAGATCCCACAAAAATATTAACATTGCAATTGAAGGACTTCTGGCAAAAAAGGAAAAAAGAAGGAAAGAAAAGGGATGATGTGGGAAATAGTCGGAGAAAAAGAGTGAAAAATCTCTACAAGTTTGAATCAAATGACAGTATATAAATCTACCAAGTAAAATATTTATAATAGAAAGTTCCTAGTCTACAATAGCCAAAAGTAATTTCACATGGAACATGAATACTATCTTTTGAGAATGGCAATGAATAATCACTATGGTCAAGATCACTTAGATTTCCTAATAGTCACTAAGAGATTGAGAAAGAATCAAAGTGACTTAATAGTCTATAAGGAAACCTTGATATTTGACCAAAGGAAATAATTTTAATGGACCCATTCTTCTAACCCATTGGTACAAAATTCTCTCAATTATCATAGATCAAATCTAATTATGTTAAATCCTTTCCTCAATCTAAAGAATTAAGGCTTCAACATAAGTTATTTAACATTAGTTTCATTAGGTGGCACATCTTGGTATGTGTCTAATAAGAATATCTTTAGTGCTTAACTCATTGAGATTGTTTATTTTATACAATTTCATTTTACTTTTTACCTATAAGAGTGCAAATCTATATTCACATATTTGGTGTGGCTATGCTGACAGCATCAGAATTGTCATAGCAAATAATAATTGGAAAGAGTAACCCAAATTTCTTATGTAAGTTTATAAATCAATTGGATTTAGCAACTATTTAAGTAAGCACCTATATTCAACTTCTATTGAATGATGGGAAACAATTGGATGTTTCTTGGAATGTTAAGAGATGAGATTACAACTAAAGGTAAATTGGATAGCATGTAATTAAGAGACCAATGTCAAGTCAACTAGTGATGCAGACATGGGCTGATATACGGTTTGTTACACGGTCGTGTAACATGTCAGGGAAACTTCCAAAAAGACACACGGCTTCATACACGGCCAAATGCACGGCCGTGTACTCGGTCAGGATTTCTCCTAGAAGCATACACGGTCTCCATACATGGCCAGGAGACACAGTCGTGTACTCGGTCAGGATTTCTCCCAGAAGCATACACGGTCTCCATACACGGCCAGGAGACACGGCCGTGTATTATGCCAGAACTTCTCCCAGAAGCATACACGGTCTCCATACACGGCCAGGAGACACGGCCGTGTATTACGCCAGAACTACCCCCAGAAGCTTACACGGCCTGTATGCACGACCGTGTACTTTCCAGATGACGGATGTGTATACTTATATTTATTTCCACGTGTACATATTTATTTCCTTTTTTACATATTTTACTGAGATGTATAAATAGTTATTAGGTCATTTTTAGGGTTACGCATTATTGATTATGGAAACACACTTTTGAGAGACGAGTTTCTCTATTATCGGTTGTGCGCAACCAAGATTTCTTCAAAGAATAATTCATCTTTATTCTTTGTTGTTTGCGAGACTAATCCTAGAGTCGGATTCGTTTCGTTTACGCTTTCCGCACTACGTCAGTTGGTATCAAAGCAAGGTAATTTCCTGTGGAGATGTCAACTCATCAAGGCGATGACGACGGTCGTGTTCTTGACGGTGTTTAAGATGCGAGATCACAAGGAAACCATCAATGGGTTCCAAGGGCTGAGTTTGACGCGATGCATCAGAAGGTCGGGCGTATGGAACGGCGTCTTGATGAACTGATCGAGCGTTTCGACGCCTTAACGGTAGACCCCAATAGGGTTGGGGGCGTTGGTAGGAATCCACCACGAGCAGCTGAGGTCTACGGTGGAAATATGGTCCGACCTGTCGTTGAGAATAGGTGGGGACATGAAGAGGATGAGGATTCCAGCGATGAGAGCGATGACCCATATGGGGGTAGACCACAGCGAGGGCGTGGTGGTAGAGGTGGTGGTTATAGGCCGGTTCAGCAAGGAAACAATCATAGAGACGGCGATTACCGAAGGAACCGTGGAGGGTATGATCAAGGAGACGGAGGAGATTACCGCCTGAAGGTCGACATTTCGTAGTTTGACGGTAGCCTTAATATCGAAGGCGTCTTGGATTAGAATGCGGAAGTAGATCGATTCTTCGACTACATGGAAATTCCCGAAGACCGTCGTGTGAGATTGGTGGCGTGCAGGCTGAAGAGTGGAGCCTCGACATGGTGGGAGAAGCTGCAAAGTAGGAGGCAATGGGAGGGAAAACATCTGGTGAGAACATAGTATCGCATGAAGCAGTTATTGCAACATGATTTCCTCCCACCGGACTATGAGTAGATATTGTTCCAACAATATCAGCGATGCCGCCAAGGGCAACATTCAGTGCATGAGTATACTGCCGAGTTCATGAGACTGGCCGAAAGGAATGACTTGAGGGAGAGTGAAGGCCAGCAAGTAGCACAATACTTAGAAGGCCTGAAGTTCCAAATCAAGGATAAAATTGGAGTTACAATAGTGAGGACCCTGGTGGAAGCGAAGAATTTGGCCCTCCGAGCTGAGTTAATGTTGCAGGAGCAGGGTAGTAGATACGGAGGGGAAAGAAAAGGGTACGTCGGTGAAGCTGTAGGTAGCGGTAGTAAGTCGGGATTTGAGAAAAGTAAGAGTACTACATACAAACCTACTGATGACAGTAGCAAGAGAGAAGAAAAGAGTGAGGGGAAGAAACCGATGGAACCTAAAGGAACCCAGAGGCAAAGTAATCCTTATGCCAAGCCTATCTTGGGTAAGTGTTTCCGATGTAATCAACCGAGTCATCGGTCAAATGAATGTCCTGCTAGGAGAAGCGTAAACATCCTTGATAGGGAGGATGATGAGGAGATTTGCTATGAACCTGATGGAGAGGGAGAGTATTATAAGGAGGAGGAAGAAGTAACAGAATCGACTTATGTGATTCGGTGGATGATGCTCACACTGAAACAAGAAGAGATTACACAGCGACACCAGTTGTTTCGCACGAGGTGTACTATTAATGGGAAATTGTTTGAACTAATAGTAGATAGCGGGAGTTGTGAAAACATCATAGGAAGAGAAGTTGTGAAGCAGCTGTAGCTACCTATCGAAAAGCACCCAAATCCGTACACTATAGGGTGGATTAAAGCTGCCAAGAAGATTAAAGTAAAGGAAAGATGTAAGGTACCATTCTTAATAGGGAAGTACCGTGATGAAGCCTTTTGTGATATTGTAGACATGGATGCCTGTCATATCTTATTTGGTAGGCCATGGCAGTTTGATGTAAACGCGCAACACGCGGGAAAGGAGAATGTATACAGATTGGAGAAGGAGGGTGTGAGTTACACATTGTTACCGTTGAAGAAGGAAGGACGCTCGAAGGAGAAGAGGGCAGAGAGTCGTTCTTTCCTAACCGTCACTCAATCAAAGAAAGATTTGGTAGAAGATCTAAAGGAGTCACGGGTGGTCTATGCTCTCATAGTAAAAGATGCGGCGGTTGGAGAAAAGGAGGCTAGTGTGGAAGTACCCGAGACAGTAAAGAGTCTATTGGAGGAGTTTAAGGAGGTGGCTCCTGATGACCTACCTGAGGGTCTACCGCCTCTGAGAGACATCCAACATCAGATAGACCTAGTGCCTGGAGCAAGTCTCCCAAACTTACCACACTATAAGATGAGTCCCAAGGAAACTGAGATTCTACAGGATAAGGTCTAAGAGCTTTTGGACAAGGGGTTTATCCGGGACAGCCTGAGTCCGTGTGCGGTTCCAACATTATTAACTCCCAAGAAAGATGGGAGCTGGAGGATGTGTGTTGATAGCAGGGCTATCAATAAGATCACCATAGGATACAAATTTCCCATCCTACGCATCGAGGATATGTTGGATCGGTTGAGCGGAGCCACTATCTTCTCCAAAATAGATTTGAGGAGTGGATACCACCAGATTCAGATCCGTCCTGAAGATGAATGGAAGACAGCATTCAAAACAAAGGAGGGGTTGTATGAGTGGCTGGTGATGCCGTTTGGTCTTACTAACACACCAAGCACCTTCATGAGAGTGATGAACCAGGTATTAAAACCCTTTAATGGTCGTTTTATTGTTGTATATTTTGATGACATTTTGGTATTCAGTAAATCCGAGGAAGAACATCTTGAGCATTTGAGGTGTGTTTTGTCTATACTGAAAGAGAATAAACTGTTCGCCAATCTAAAGAAATGCATATTCATGTCAAAACGACTATTGTTCCTTTAGTTCATAGTCAGTAGTGAAGGGGTGATGGTGGATGATGAGAAGGTAAAAGTGATTAGAGAATGGCCTATTCCAAGAACCGTTACTGAGTTGAGAAGTTTTCTCGGCTTGGCTAGCTTCTATAGGAGATTTATTAAACACTTTAGTACAGTCGCTGCACCCTTAACTGAATGTTTGAAAAAGGGTAAATTCCGATGGAGTGAAGAGGCTGAAGCAAGTTTCATAGACTTGAAGAAACGATTGTGTAGCGCCCCTGTATTAGCGCTACCAGATTTTGACAAGTTATTTGAAGTAGATTGCGACGCCAGTGGAGTTGGAGTCGGGTCGGTACTGTCACAGGAGAAGAGACCAATAGCATTCTATAGTGAAAAGTTGTGTGAAGCTAGGAGGAATTGGTCTACATATGACAAGGAGTTCTATGCCGTGGTAAGAGCTCTTAAAGTATGGGAACACTATTTGGTTGGAAAGGAGTTCATATTGTATTCGGATTGCGGGGTTCTTAAACACTTAAGTGGCCAAACCCGGATAAGTAAGGACATGTACTTAAGGTGGATTGAGTTCTTACAAAGGTTTCCTTTCAGACTGATGCACAAGTCGGGTGTGCAAAACAAGGTAGCGGATGCCCTGAGTAGAAGAGCTGATGTCCTACTCACTCTGAGTGCGGACATCATTGGATTTGAAAGACTAAAGGAACTGTATGAAGGGGATGGAGACTTCAAAGAAACATGGACTAAATGTACCAACAGGGAATCTTGTGAAGACTACCATATTCACGATGGATACTTAATGAAAGGAAATCAGTTGTGCATCCCTGAGTCATCCTTATGGGAAAAGCTTATCCGAGACCTACATGGTGGTGGATTGGCAGGACATATGGGCAGAGATAAGACCCTAGCTGCAGTTACCGAAAGGTATTTTTGGCCTCGGTTAAGGAAGGACGTGTATAGAATTGTGGAAAGGTGTTATATTTGCCAGGTGCCGAAAGGGCAATCCCAAAACACTGGCCTATATACCCCTCTTCCCGTGCCAATGAACATTTGGGAGGACCTGTCGATGGACTTTGTACTTGGTTTGCCTCGCACTCAACGAGGTGGTGATTCTGTTTTTGTTGTAGTTGACAGGTTTTCCAAGATGGCTCACTTTATCCCCTGTAGAAAGACCGCAGATGCACGAGCAATCGCACGGCTATTCTTCAAGGAAGTGGTGCGTCTACATGGGGTCCCAAAGTCCATTACCTCTGATAGAGATAGCAAGTTCCTTAGCCACTTTTGGAGGACTCTCTAGTATATGTTTGACTCATCTCTTAATTACAGCAACACAGCTCATCCTCAAACCAATAGTCAAACGGAGGTAACCAATCGGACCCTCGGAAACCTTATTAGAAGCATTTTCCGTGAGAAGCCAGGGCAGTGGGATCAAGCGTTGGCTCAAGCTGAATTCGCTTACAATAGTTCCGTCCACCGAACTATTGAAAGGTCACTGTTCTCAATGGTATACACCAAAACGCCACAACACGCGCTGGACCTGATCAAATTACCTAAGGACATGGGGGGTGATGTCGCTGCTAAGCATATGGCGGAACAATGCCAAACCACCATAGCGGAAGTTAGACGGAAGATAAAGGAAGCCAATACCTGATACAAAGGGGCTGCGGATAAGCATAGAAGGAAGAAACCGTTTGCCGTGGGCGATCAGGTAATGGTTTACCTTTGGAAAGAGCGTTTCCCTACGGGCAGATACGGGAAACTTTAACCAAAAAAATATGAGCCTTATGAAGTAGTGCGCAAGATAAACGACAATGCGTATATTGTACAACTTCCCGAAGATATGAACATTTCTTGTACTTTTAATGTGGCGGATTTATCTCTTTTCCACCTCGATGACACACTGCTATATCCTGACGAGAACTCGAGGTCAAGTTCTTCATTGGTGGGAGAGAATGATGCAAACACGGGCTGATACACGGTTTGTTACACGGTCGTGTAACATGTCAGGGGAACTTCCAGAAAGACACACGGCTTCATACACAGCCAGATGTACAGCCGTGTACTTGGTTAGGATTTCTCCCAGAAGCATACACGGTCTCCATACACGGCCAGGAAACACGGTCGTGTATTACGCCAGAACTACCCCCAAAAGCTTACACGGCCTGTATGCACGGTCGTGTACTTTCCAGACGACGGACGTGTATACTTATATTTATTTCCACATGTACATATTTATTTCATTTTTTACATGTTTTACTGATATGTATAAATAGTTATTAAGTCATTTTTAGGGTTACGCATTATTGATTATGGAAACACACTTTTGAGAGACGAGTTTCTGTGTTATCGATTGTGCGCAACCAAGATTTCTTCAAGGAATAATTCATCTTTATTCTTTGTTGTTTGCGAGACTAATCCTAGAGTCGGATTCATTTCGTCTACGCTTTCTACACTGCGTCAACTAGCCTTATCAACATTAGTATATATGGTCAAATGAGTTATACATGTAGGAAAACATGGAGGCCCACAAAAAAAAAATTCATTATTATAACAAAGAACTCATTTTGCTACTTATAATGATTAGCACTTGAAGCATGCATATATTGAGTCAACTAATTAACTACATTAACCATCTAGATAAGCAATGGTAGGATATCCAAATGCACCTATGAAGTTATGTAATGTTGTAGCAAGGTGGAAACCCATAGGCATTAAATTGAGAGCATGGGGATGAAGGTGTATAGACAAGTTTAGATAGATACATGTGTTGATATAAGTCATAAGCAGGAATAGACCTTAAGAGGGTATGACTTATCCAAATCCTTCAAATGAAATGGAGATCCACTATATCTTTTATCTAAATTGGCAAAAGAGAAGTTTAATGAAGTGATAGAAGAGATAAAGGTTATTGCTAGTAAAATGAATGCTATCAACATAAGGAATTTAACAATAGTGTTAGACCATAGTAGGCACACCTAGATGTCTTAATCTTACTTTAAGTAAAACCTATGTGTAGTTAATGACAAGTAAATTGATGGAACCAAGCTTGTAGGGTTATTAGAGACCGTATATCAATTTATGAAGTTCACATACACATGGAGAGGGAATTTTAGGTTAACGAAACCAAGCTTTCATTTTATGAGTACCCTACCCACTAAGGTGACCATGGAGTGAAGCATTCTTGACCTTAAGTTGGCAATTGGCCAAAGTCAAGAGAAATGGCATGAGATAGAACAAAGCCAATAGTTGTAAGTCTAACAACTATATCAAAGGTTCATATATGTTCAATGCTTTCATGCTAGGTAAACCCTTGCACAATCTAACATGCTTTATAACAATCACTAGGATCTTTAAAGTGTTAAATGACGCAGTATGTCCAAGCGATGCCTCCTTTATCTTGGCTTGTGGAAGGACAATGATCTAAGTTTTGTTTTAAAGGATTCAAATACCTCCTTCTTAGCAATTGCCTAATAAAGATAAAGTAATCATGGGATAGATGTTAAACACATTGTTTCTTAAGTTTAAGTTTTTATGATATGATGGTCTTGCTAGAAAAGAAAAGTGGAGTGTATAGTAATAGGAGATGACAACATTTGTATTTACAATTTTAGAGTTGAGGAGCATCTAGCGCCGAAGTTTTTCTTTTTTTTTCTTTTTCCAAATAATTTTGAGCATTCATACCATAGAAAAATATAAGGATACTATAATACTCAACAAAATACATTAGTAATAATTAAATAAATAAATACATACTTAATGATAGTTTTTTAAATTTTAAAAACACATTTCAACTGTCACATCTTTTTAAGATAGCGTATCTTCTCCTTTCCCTCTTTTCTCTCTTTCCATTCCCCCTCTCCAAATCAAGGTAGTTCCCATCCACCTATGAACAAAAATGCTATTTTTCTTCTTCTTCTCGTATTGTCAAATTTTAAGAGAAAATCATTACAGTAAGTGTGTTTCATTGCAAAGTTTCTCTCTTTTTATGTTTTTAATGCTTCCTAACTCGGATAATTTGAAAAAACTATGAAAATCACAAATTTGTGTGGAATCTACTACTAAATTGATATAAAATTGTGGATTAATTATGTGGGAGAAGTGAGTTAAGGATTAGAAGGATAGGTTCCAAGAGACAAGTAAGGTTCTTGATATTGATATTTGATTAGATAAGAGATTTATGGGTTTTTTTTTTTTATTTGAAAAGCATTTTTTTGAAGAAGAAATTTTTGGTGTGTGGGAATATGTTAAATATGCATTGGGAACCATGAAAAATTGCAGATTTGAAGGGAATGTAAGGGGTTTCTCAAAGATTCAAGTAAGTTCTTACGTTGAATGTTAGTTCATTTAGAGATTATGAAATATAAATAGTTGTTTAAGCTATTTTGTTGAGAAAGATGAAGTTTTAAGTTAATGCAAGGGTTTGCGTGTGAATGGTGTGTAGTAGTAAGGATTCTAATTCCTATTATTGATTGTTATCAATGAATTTTTGTATGTTTTCCTGAAATTTTTTCTTTAATAGTTGAAAACCATTAAGTAGAATCTAGTTAGAAGGTTACTTAGAAGGTACAATAAAAGGTTAAGTTAAACTAGTATAGCTAGAAAGTTACTAAGAATGTGCAATGAAAGGGTTGGGTTGAGTAGAGTACAATTAGAAGGTTAGTCAGAAGGTTTAGTAAAGAGCTAAGAGAAGCAAATTTAGGCAAAGGGTTATTTAGAAGGTCAAATAAATGATTAAAGAGAAAATTGATTTTATAACCAACTTGAATAAATATTAAGTGAATGTATTTATGTTTTATATCAAGTGCTAGAGTTCTAGAAATCCAAGAATTAGTTAAACCACTTTTTCCAAGTACGTGGATATCTTGCATGATTGCTTGTATTTGTTAGGTTAGAAAACTAAACGAACTTAATTAATATACAACTTGAAATTTCTTAACGCTTGTACCTGGCTATGGTCAACTCTAAGTACTTCTACTAATGATGACTATATAAACACGAGGAGTTATGACTTATATTACGACCTAGGAGATGATATAGAGTATTTTTACTATGAGGAGTAGATGGGATGGGGTTTTGCTAGATTGATGTGATGTTTAGATGTTTAGTTGTACTTAAAGATCAGACTCCTATGTGTTGACCGTGTTTAATTATTTTATTTTGATTAGATACCTATATTGGTGTATCCAATTATTGAGGAGTCAATATGGACTCTAGTATCATATTTTTGCTTGTTTGTGGTTTGTTTAGATAAAGTGAGACTTTGATGAGCTACTAAGCTATGTAAACTTATTGAGATTGTTTCAGTATGATGTATTTGTAGTTATTACAAGTATTAGAGTTATGTTTAGACAAGTTCTGAGCCTATACTTGTCATTATCGGATAATTACACATATCTATCGGTAACGTTATAGGTTTAGGTGTTATAAGTACAATTCGTTGATCAGCTGAGTAATTTATATATAATATCTTCTAGCTAGTATGTTAACATAATATTCCTACTATAATAACTTCGATTTGCTCGACCAATAGCCAAGCGACATGCTTATCTTGTGTGACAACACGACGAAGCGCGTGGCCCTTATAATGGGGCAACTGTGTGACAACGTGACAAAGAAAGTGGCGCTTCATGTAACATGTTGTGGTCTCAATGCCTTTACGAGGTAGTGATGAGTTTCAGACGAGCTAAACTCAGCTTGCACGCGATAAGGAAGATTGGCCGCCATCTTAGTGATACCGCCTATCCACGTCATGCACGGTGAGGACGTAGAATTCAACAATAGCCACTCCTTTGTGTCTTAAGTGAATCACTTTGTAAGTCCTTAACAAGCGTTTAGACTTCGGAGATTTAGTTCCAGTACGATTGTTTCTTGAAACTACTAGAGAAGGGGTCATCTTTGGAACAAAGCTATCCGAAGGCCAATGTCAAATACTTGAGATCTTGCTTGCACCACTAGTTGAGGAAATTCAAGTGTTTTGGTCAAGCAAATATGATAGTAGAATTTGTTGCATCGAACTTGGACTAAAAAAAAAAAAATCATTACTATAACAATATGCATCTAAGCTTGCTAATTCCCATTTCTGTCTCCACATCCTTGTGAAAGAGGATTTGTAGTGCCATATGTATCGGAAGCTGAAGTACTCTCTTGTGACATGTTGACACAAGCTCATTAACAACTAATGCATTGGATGACTCTTTTTTTAACACGTGAAGCTCAGGTTTAGCCAAGTGCGTTTCTACTCTTCATTCCAAGTTATTTATATATATATTTTTTACAAAATTTCTTCTAATAATCTCTAAATATATATATACACCGTACCCATTTTAGAGACATTCAACTTGGAGTCATCAAAGGTAGAATAAGGATGTGAAGAGACACTACACCAAATTTGTGATTTTAGGATCGTCATAACCGCATTAATAGTAGACCTCATAAGGTGATTTAGTTTTTCCAGAAATCTAATATAGTTCTCCCATAAGAAGTCTGTATTAAGACAGTAAAATAGACTTTAAAAGGTCTGTCCACTATCTAAGCATATGCTCCTTCAAGGAAACCAATAGCTGCCTTAAAAGCTCAAAAAGATTAATATAAAGAACTTATGGGACATTGCTTTTCAATCATAAAATGCCTGCACAGTGTGTTTTAAGGACACAAATAGCCACCTTAAGAAGATAAAAGTGTAGTTTTAAAAAATTAATATGGCAAACACTTTCCACCATAAAATGTATATATTTGGATAATAAAGCCCGACTCTAAAGATCCTTGCATAGAAGTAACAACTTTTTAAGGACAATAGGAACCGCCCTTAAAGAGGGGAATCAAGAAAAATACCCTTAAAAAGAAACCATCAAACTATCGTAAGTGTTATCTCATTATAATGTTCATGGTACAGAATTTACAAATTCAAGCTCAATGTATGCGTTGACAATTATGTTATGTCAGATATTCTGGCATGTTAATATTGGTAACTCCTGTTGCCAATTGATTTTTCTCTGCTTTACTACTAACTGGAGGAATCTTGTTGGGGTGTGACTCATACTCTCCTATGACGGGAAAGCCGCTATTGGTAAACTACTCCCCTACGGGTGAGGGTTCAAGAAAGCCGCTCAGGCGGAGGTCTCAAAGGGGCAACGCTCCTTGAAAGCTAGGAGGTTTTTAGCAATTAAGCACATATTTATTTATTAAAAGTTTGGATTTTGACTCATGAATAGCTATTCTATATATTCTCTTTTTTCACTTATAATTGAATGACAAAAAAAAAGAGTGAAGTACTAATTATAGTAGAATCCTCTACTAAACATAACCCTAATTAACGGGTAAACTAGGATAAAATTTTGCATCTTTATTTATTATTTTTTTTTTAACTTACTTGTGTGCGGCCGTTCCTAACAAATCTAACGAAAACGTACAATTGGGAGCATGTCAAAAGTCAACTATATTACAAGGATTACCAAGGAAACCAAATATGCCCGTTATTATTCCTACCTACAAAGTCATTTATATTGACATTTATTCATCCCTCAAAACGAAAATATTTAATAGACATTCAGCTCATTCAGGAGCGATGGATCAATATCCAGGAAAACACTTTCATGGATATAAAATCCGGAATCCATGGAAGCTACTTTAAAGGGAATAACGAATGGTTCTTCACAAGAAATTAGTTGTAGAATTCCTTTTTCATCTTAAATCTAAAGCAAGATTACCTTCCATCCTTAGCACTACCCTATTAATTGCCCAACCGTCCGTACCTATTCTCCTTCTGAGTTATGCAAAAGTTGAGGTTTAGCAACAAGTCCAATCAAGAGTTGTTAAATTTGATTTTACAGCAGCATGAATTCCAAATATATGGATTGTGGAATATATAAAATGGAGCATAATGGGGGGTTGAACTAAAATAATTTAGAGACACTGACCAAGCTAAAAGATAAACGAGGACCATCGGCAATGCGTCTTGAAAAGATAGTTATCCATCATACATAGTTTTGAATCAATGGGTAGAATTTGTTTCACCTAACCCCATATACAGCATACATATACAAGCCTTGCCAAATCTAATAAATATCAATAGTAATAGCCATTTGGACGCCACATCCATGAAAATTGAAATGAGGCTTTGATAAAGCTAATTACAATATGTTCAGCTACTTTATATGGATACCGAGAAACTAAAATTAACAATATCGTTGGATCCTTCTAATCTTGTATTGCACTGCAAATGTGGTAAACTACTTTTCTTAATTTACATATATTTTACCCCACTTTCACCATTAGATGCATCTCCTAGCCTTACAAGCGCTTCTGAAAGTGCCCATTCATTATTCTGAATTATAGGTCCTAGTAAAATTAATTAACGAAATCATGAAGTCAATGCTATAGGGAGGTGGAAGATAGAAAACAAGTCACTTATCCCATTTTCAACATTTTCTTATAATTTTTTTTATGATAATAAAATGATTAAGTGTTATACTAACAAGTTTATGAAATGTACAAAATTAAATAATTTGTTTGGACAAAATATGAATGAATCAAATGATATATCAGAAATTACTCTGAGTTTGCAAACAAAGAATGTTGATACTTAGAAAATGACTTAGAGACATTGAATAGAAAAATGAAACATGAACAGATTAAAGGATTCAAATTTAAGCTGGACAAAAATTAGATTGAAGGCCTCTCTCCACTTATTGGATATATTTGGGAAATATGTCTAAATTTGTTCCACTTAAGTTAGTTCATATAATCCATGGGGATTGATTTCAATTGAGAAGGTTTAATAATTTTGATTACCTTTTGTGATTAAGAGTAGATTAGTTGTGATATTCTTGAAGATAAATCAAGAGCACAAGAATAGGCATTTATAGAAGACTAGATGTGGTTTATTGCTAAAATTCAAGTTCAGGAGGAGACGATAAGTTCATTGGTTGAGAGGATACTCGAGTTAGTTGGGATTTGATATAGTTCAAATTTTTAAAATCAAACTAATCTAAATATTTTGATAAGTCTCATGGATGTTATCTTTATAACAATCGAATTTTTTAGCTATTGACCAATATAATAGATAGAGTTTATCAAGAAAAATCGAATAATATCAAGATTATCTTCAAATTTAAAATTCAAAGATAGATCTATCCAAGATTCATAGAAAACTAATTTAGAAGATTAGCTTGAAGAATTTCTAACCATCTAAAGAGATCTAGGTGTTGTGGATCAAGGAAACATATAAAATAGTAAACAATATGAATAAAAAAAGACACGATAACAAGAAAAAGCATATAGCTACAATGTATAGATAATTACTCAAAGCCTTTTATTGCTCTACTTAGTTAAATTAATACTGTTTAGTTTACTTGAGCTAAATTATTTTTGAGGATATTAATCATATTTACCTGATGTTGTTTAACTTTTTGAGACATACAAACTTATATTAGTAAGAGAATTACAAGTGTATACCTATAGATCTATAATTAACCTTAAGGATAGGCTAAAAAGGTAGAGTAGGAACTGAAGTCAAAAAGTCGGCAGAAGCTTTATAATCTCTCATTTTTATTCATTATTGGATTAGTTGAATGATATTAGTATGGACGTCTAGGTCCCTAATAGTGATGTTGGAAGAGAGGATTGGCGTATAAGGCAAAACCTCTATAAATCCTACACTTGGTATTCTTTTTCTATCTCTTTTAATTCCTATTATTTATTTACTTGTTGCAAATTTTTTTTTTGTTTTAACATTTAAAACGCTTTAAGCCAACAATAAGCATCTTGAGGGATTTTGTTTAATTTTTGAAAATGTTAATTTTTCATAAAAGATATCAATTCACACACACACCCACTCACCCCCCTCTTATGATATCTTATTTGAAACCTCCAATAAGCTTTAGAGGATCATGATGACATGCATAAAAAAATGCGCTTAACCTAATTGCACACTAAAAAAGTGTACATACAACATTAAAACATGTTAGGAATATTTATGGTAAAATGTCATGCGTCTAATGTCAATCTTTTCCGTATTAAATATCTTAATGTCATATTAAAGCTTCTTTACAACACCGTGATGGCAAAAAATCCTTTTTAGATTGACCTCTAGCATGTCCCCTTTCTTTCTTAAACCCTGATTTTACACTACTACCAACAAAAGATCATCCAAGGCCTTAATCTATCCCAACATGGCCTCCTTAATAAGATACGCTAGAATCCTCTCCATCTCATCAAAGATCCTCAAGAGATATCTATAATCAATCATACTATCAATCACACCTAAGTAAAAAACATTCATCAACCTAAAAATATACAACGTAACAACCTAACAGTCACTAAATAAAGGCATCTTGACAACTAAGTAATTCATAGGCAAACATTTACAATTGCTTAATCTTATCCATTAACTACAAAAGAACAATACATCTTTTTCATTCATTAACAATTATGTAAGTAAAATTTCAATCTCAAACAAATTTCAATATAAACTAATGATAAGGAGAATTATTGTTGGCTATATTGAAAGCATACAAAGGAAAAAACAAGCTTTGGCATAACACATGTGAATGGATAAATTTTTTTATGTATTGAGAGTTGTTTAAGAAGACCAAGCTCTAGAGAAATACATCTGATGTAATGGGTGTTCTCCTTTAAAATATCAATTTTATTGCTCTTAAATACAAAATCCATCTCTCTAATTATTCACATGCTTCATATCGTCGACAAAATATATTTAATGAGCATGTCGATGTCATGTGCATGCCAAGCCATCAACTTGTTGCATTACTTTGTCCGTAAACATGGTTTACCGGCACACTTTTAGAAAAAATTATTTCACAAGTTTCTCTCCCCAGAAAGGAATTCCATACAGTTCCCAAAAAACCTAAATACTATCAGCTATAGCTTGATGCATCTAGTTATTAGTGAAATTATAAGGTCAGTCAACTTAGCTAAAAGCAATAATATTTCATAATAAAAAGAATCATATCATGGTTCACCACTTCCCAAAGTTAACATAATCATAAAAATTCCTTCAAAATAATAATATTTTTTTTCCCTGTCTATCACTAAAACCCAACTTTTCAAAAAAGTATAGGAGCTAACCCCAGCTAGCATGATATGATATAGCCTTTCGCTGCTAAAGTCCTCACTC
Organism: Laguncularia racemosa; assembly: GCA_037954665.1. Taxonomy (NCBI): domain Eukaryota; kingdom Viridiplantae; phylum Streptophyta; class Magnoliopsida; order Myrtales; family Combretaceae; genus Laguncularia; species Laguncularia racemosa. Next base: position 4,144,348 of record JBBMOL010000025.1, on the reverse strand, counting down.
CCATACTGAGTAGCTAAATAACATAGAAAATTCTACTTCGATTATTAAACATCAATCAAACACACAAATGTTACTCTATTGGCTAGGATCTCATCCCGAGGAGAATGTAAGGGTTTATAATGATGTTGGTATCAGTATCTCATTGGGTACTTAACGTGTCAAAGATATAACAATACTAAACTAAAAGTATGATAGCATTATTTGATTGTATCATTTTATATTGTATTTATTGTATATTTAAATTATTAAATAGTTTTATTTTTTATTTAAATTTAAATTTAAATTTTTATTTTATATTATATAATTTTTTTATTAATTATAAAGATAAGATGTTGATAATGAAGAAGTAGTCCGATATATTACTTTTGGTCCAAAAGATATACCTAGATCCAGATTCTTACTAGTGCCAAAAATATCACATTCTTAACACCATCTTTAGCCTTGAATATGTGTGCTGAAAGAACATTGCTCTACCATGTTATTGGGTGATCCAATTCCATTAGTGAATGTATATGTCCATTATTATATTTGACTAGACACAGCATTAACAGGATAACATCGAAGAACTCTGTCACATGATAGTGACGTCGTGGTCATCAATACATGCTTTACCTACTTTTCTTATGCCTACAATTAAGTAAGAAATATCTTAACTTGCTAGAGTCCAAGGTTGGGATGGGCGGCATGCATAAAACGGCTGCTCTCGTTTGGCCTATTAATTCTTCTAAGGGTCATTACAAGTCGTACATCTGTCTAAGAATTTGACAAGACAAAAATAAATAAGCCCACATATATTACCATGAAAAGCAATATAGTATTATGGGTACAGCAAAGTCATAATCTAAAGTTTTAAGTACTTTGGAGAATGGTACAGTCGATCAAAGTCCAAAGCCAATGTATCTCCTACCTCATTAATAGTCGATTAAGATTTGTGGGATGGACCCAACATTTTGTTTTCTATTTTTCCTATATTCTTATTTCATTTATATGAGGTCAATAAACAGATTTTTAATAAGATTTCTATATATGCGAGAATTCATTTTAATTCAATATGGTGATCAGTGTACAACATATTTTTAAAGCTCAATTTTTGTCTTAATTTAGTGTAGAAATCGTGTGTTCAAATGGTGTAATCAAAACGCCGGTAGTTAATTCTCACCAAAAATGAAAAGCTCGCCCCTGCCCAATTGAGCCACTTGCAATTTAAGAGGTAATGCTTTAGCATACTTTATGGAAAGAGATTGAAAATAAACAATAAAGTTAGTAGCAACTTGCTGGACCCCCATGCCCATGAAGTCTTGCACTTATTAACTACTTGCTCAGTCTTCATCATCGTGTATGATACAACGTTGCAAAGCAAAGTTAAGGATGTAATAAGATTCATTTATATAATATTTCAACAGAGTGTGTACCTAACAATGTCCAATTCATAGGCTTTTCTCTTGCCTACATTATACTGCACACTTCCTTTCGACTAAAGTTAGCCCGATGTTCGATACAAAGTCCAATAAATACTGCCGGATAGCTTATCCTAAAATTCAATATAATTGATACCAAGTGGGAAGGCTTATGTCCCTATATGAAGTGACATTGTAAAAAAATCATTTTATACAAGAATACATGAAGCAGTTCTTCGGATTGATTTTTTCTGCTCGTAGCGTGCTACCGATGATTAATTAAATGGATTCCATTTTTTTGTTTTTATTCATGTACAGTAAGATATCATAAGAAGAGAACCTACTATGAAAAACTAAATGGCAATGATAGACAAAATCATGCTGTAAATACTTCTATTCCACATGAGACTTGTCAACATTGTCATTTTTTTCTTAATTTGTTCTTTTTCTAATATGTATTTTTTCTTTTCTACCTGTATTATTATAATATATTCGTAAAAAAAAAAAAAAAATCGAACTTAGTCAATCCAATTAAAAGAACGAAATTTATATTATTGGACTATAGAAACCTGGCTTCTTTTTCTTCCGCTGTTTACTCTTATTAAGTTCTTTATCATTGGCCATGTATGGGATTGAGTGGCAGTCAAATGGCTCCGGCGGTTGAAGGAGTCGGGGAAAGAAAGTTTTGGAGCATAAAACTACTAGACGTCGCACCAACATTTAGTCCTATAAGGGGTACAATTATTGGCCGACCGGACCCGTTTTTCCAAGTGAATGAATCAAAAGGGTCAACGCGTTGTAAGCGTGAAAATGAAACACAACGCCACGCCACATGGCAACTGGGGTCCTTTAGCTTTAGGTCAACCGTGGCGGGCGGTGCAAGACGACTTACCTAATGGGTGGTTCGTCTTTCTGGATTACTTTGCCCCACGGTATACCATAAAAAGCCAAAACCCACACGGAATACCAAAAGCAATCTCGTCCGATCGTAAATGTAATAATGAAAGCAACACGTCAGTGGATTATGGAATGTATAGTAACTATTAGTATATAAAATTTGGTAAAAAATTTCTATAAACATATAAGATAGTTTCCTAATATACTAGGGTAAATACTATATTTTGTTTATTGTTATTCAGTCATAATAGTTATAGGTGATATATTACTTTTAATTTATGTTATTCCAACGAATGAGACAATTTTGTTTTTTGTTTATGCTCTCTATTCATTTATTTATCTTTTTAGTAAACGTTTAGTGAAAATAGAAAAGAAACTTTTGAAATCGGACATGTTACCAAATAATTAATTATATTAAATAATTAGAGAGTTAATAGGAAAGGTTTAGATTAAAAGGACTTATTTGAGCAACTTTGGAGGTTCTTGGGTCAGTTATCATGACAATGGAAAGCATGCCTGCGCTCCAAAAAGATTGCTAAGAAACATGTCCCATGTCCCAATTCGTGATTGCTTCGTTTTCTACAAATTTAACAATTATAGGCCTTTAAGTCGACGGTCGTCAACTATTTTTCTAATTTTTTTATTTATTTTCCCACGGGCAGGTGTTTGGAAGAACTAAAAACAACGAATCTAAGCTGACATAGGAAATTTACATCAGATAAAAACTACCCTCATCGTCCTGCTCGTAAGGGAATCTTGGTTCCTTAAACAATACATACTATTGTCTTAACCACGAAAGAGCAGACCCACATGATTCTAACAGTCGTCGACTATTCAAAAATTAGATTCGACCAAAAAAAAAATTAAATTCAATTAAAAAAAAAAGAGAGATTTCTTTCAGGAAGAAGTATAAATTGAGGACAAATCGATCATAATCACATCCATTAAAGTTTTATATCATTTTTCAAATTGAATTTCTGAAAGGTTGTTGTTTCGTTTAAAAAACAAAAATAGTTATTTACGCATTTGATAGTCATATCTCATACGTTACATAGAGAGAATGCAAGGTTTTTTTTTTTTTTTCTTCCCCTGCATATATAACACTATTCCCTAGAATTATTATCGAAATAAAGAGCGTATACAACATAATTATGTCGTAGTCCTGGAAGAGAAATTCATAGTGTCTAAGGAATGATCATGAACTATCTTCACTCAATGCCAAAAATGGAGATTAAGAAACAGCAACCCAGGCTGCCATGCTATAAGAAAACTGGGTCAAGAAATAAAATAATAATAATAATAATAATCCAATATAATATAAGTCCCAAAAAACTATGGCGGCTTAGGGTTTATAATATAAAATTTATATTTCTGTCCATATTCATCGTACTACATTGACCAGTCTCCTGTGGTCTGTGGATTCCTTCAAATTGGTATCTAATTCAAAGTTTCCATTTATCACAGATATTAATTATTATATACTTTAAACTAAAATGAACTAAAAATAGCAGCGACAGAACAACAATCGTAGCTGTAATTAATAATCGGCATCGAGAATATCAATCACATTTTTCACCCTTTTCCCGGAAAGAAACACGCTTCTGGTTCTGTCTATAATGATGGGCTTGCAGTTGCATCATACCCACAGGTTCAGGGTCAGGGCCATCGTTGGTTTATATATGATGCTTGCTACTTTTTCCTGGACAGCACTTAGGGTAATACCGTCTATCAAAAATGCACAAAAGGTTAAGAAATAAAAAAGGAAAAATGAAAAGAAAGTTTTGAGAAGTGATTTTATGGAGGGGCAATGTCAAAACTAATATTAGAACTATATATTATAAATAAATATTTGATTAAATAAAACATTTAGCAATCTTAAATATAAGATATAATAGTAAAACAATCAAGTTTTGTACAATAATTTTAACATGTCGCTTTCATATATCAGTATCTTCAAAAGGAGCATCAAATCGCAATCACTATTATTGTTAATTCATGAATGAGTGGTTATTTCATATCTAATATCATGATCCCGAAGTCAAAACAAGAAAAATAATTTCCTCCCGGCATTTATAAACGAAGTTGAATATGTCCATTCACTGTCCATCGTCCACAGTTGATCTCCAACTGGGTGGAGTCCTGGTACAACCCACTTCTTTTTGCATAATCTTTCACTTTATCAATTCTCCATACTGATCAATCATAATTGTATTTGTTAATACTTTATTCTACCAAGTCCTTATCATATAATGGTACTTCAATTTTCTTATCTTATTATGAGGTCATAAATAACCTTAGGTATATGCTGTAACTTAAAAAAGACAATCACAGTAAGGATTCAGAAGAAAAAAAAAAACACAGTTTTTCCTTAGAAAAATAAGCTTTTGGCTCATTTTTACTCTCTAATAAGCACACATAAAACTGAAAATGTTTTAAACAAAGTCCATAATGGTTGATCTATGAATCGAAACAAGCAAAAGTTCTATCTATACACACTGCATGATACAACCCATGTGACTTAAAAATATCCAAATGCAACAAACAAACATCCGTAACACACATTCCCGGTTACTAGTTGTTTAAAGTGGGGAGGAGGACAAACAAACTAGCAAACATATCCCCAGCGTCCTAAAGTTACACATGATTTTAATAGATAGCCAAAGAGTATCTGAAGGTCCACATACTAATTACCTTATATTGGGTTCATCTTTTTTATTAGAATGTCCGTTTTACTATATTTGCCACAGTTTTCCCATACCACAATTACAGCCCATTGATAGATACATTATAGATTTCCCAATGTGTATCAACCACAGTTTTTGCTATATCGATGAGCTACTTAACCACAACTCACATGATATCAATATCTGACTTAAAACCAAATCATTCTAGGAGTTCACCCCAAAATAGGTTGAATTCCAATCCGTGGCCGATGCTTACTAATCACAACATCAAGCACAAACAAGACAAAATTTGATTAATCTGGGCATAATTATTAATTCAAACGGCTAGTCCTACACAAATGGGCTAATGAAACATAATAGAATCACCACTTGCATTTGTTTGCCATAATTAATCACTCATGATATTTTCCCTAATAACACCTACAACATCATGTATTATTGAAATATCAAATAATATGAAAAACTTGTATCAAATTATTTTTTTAACTTGGCTTTTGGGTAATCATATGCTCAGGGTGCTTCGTCTACAGTTTAGCGTTAAGAGTTAGGTTCAAAATTCAAATAAAAACAAGGTTCGGTCGAATTAGAAGGAGTGACCATTGAATGGAGCTTAGGTTAGTCAAATGTGGGATGAGGCTAAGGGGTCTGATTGAATGGTGGCTTGAGCCTAGTCAAATGGTAGGCCCCTCTCATGCCGGTTTTATCCTCTTTCCCCGCTTTTTCAACTTAAAATTTGCCTAAGTGAGGACTTACTATGTTACTTAGGGTCCTTAAAGATCTTTTTAATGGATTTCAGTACTTCAAAATTTTATCTAATTTTTGTTTTAATTTTCTTGTAAAAATTAGACTTTCATGCCTATAATGGGTGTTCTTAGTTTCAGCTGTCTTGGTTAGATAAATTATATCTATTAATTCAAAATTTATTATTTTTTAACCAATTGAATCAAATCAAAAGTCATACATCAAGCTTTAGGTTATTCCCTTTTTCTTGTATATTTTGCAATTAACACTAGATCTCATTTTATTAGGGCTTAGGTTTGGTTTTCAATCAAAGACATAGTTTAGGATTGATCCAATTTTGATTTTCAATTTTGCTATTTCTAGGTTAGAACAAATAAAAAAATTATGACTGAAGAAAATCTAAGTTTAAGATATAATCTATGATTCATTATAATCTTAAGGTAGTTTTCCTCTTTCCTTTTGCAGCAAGTGATCTCTTACTAAAGTGATTTAAGAGAAAGAATGTAAGATCTTATCTATATTGTTTGTAATGGGATTAGGGCTTGCCTTCGATTTACAATTGGTTTTAAATGTTATTTAATTTTCTATTAACTAGGCTTTCCATTTTTTTAGTTTTCTTATTTCTAAAATTTACACATATTATGTGTGTGTATGTGTATATATATATACACATAAATATATATATATATATATATATATATATATATATAAACGTATATATGAGTGTAAATTATGGACTAACAACCTGTTTGGCAATTTTTAATAAAGGAGAAATGATAAAAATAAAAGGAGTAAAAATGGAATGAATTATAATTATTATTTTGTGTTTGGTAATATGTGAAGGAAAAGAAGAAAAATGGAATTAGTAATAGATAAAATTACTCTTATTATTATTTTGATGTACATTATTATAAAGGATAATTTTATAATTATATCCAATTTCCACCCATTTCTCTTCATATTGGAGAGAAAAGAAATGGGTTTCAAAGTAAAAATATTTCCATCTATTTCCACCAAAAACTATTCATTTGTACTCTTTACTTGAGTTACATAATATCTTATTTTCACCCGTTACCTTCCATTTCCTTCCTTTTTTTTTTCATCCAAACACCATGTAAATTAAATATTTCAAACTAACTTATTTAATTAGAAATGTTCACAGCTAAAATACTATCTAGCCCACAGGCCACAAATCACACCACTACCAGCACCACACCACACACCCCCTCCCCCCACCGAAAAGAAAAAAAAAAAAGTGTTTTGGTTTCCTTGTTATAAGTCAATGCATCATGATCTTCCTCACAAAATAATGCAAACCAACATTTCCGCATCTTATTAGATTTACTGGGTCAGATTCACTAAATATGCTAATGGCTTTTCTTCAAGTCATTATAACAACTTGACTATTATTTGGGAACTAATGGTTAAATAATTATGATTGATTGGAAGCTGCCGTCATATTTGTCCGACGAATTATGGAAATTGCACGAACCGTGTTATCTTTTGAAACATTGACATATGGGACAATAAGAAAGTGCCATGAATTAAAAGTGAATTTTGACACATTCAATTTTCATCAATCACTCTCATTACAATTATAATTGATAAAAATGATTAGAATGGGCTTAAAAATGTGTTTAAAGGTTTAATCTAGAGCAGCTTTTTTGTTAATTAGAAGCATTTTAAGTATATTAACTATCAATGATAATGGCAATATAAGAATATTGAGGGAAAAGAATAAATAGAACGGAAGATAAATGAATTAAACAATTAGGAAGCACAAAGATAACATAGAGTTTGTTTACTTTTGATAATGAAAAGAAAAGGAAAAAAAATATTCTATGAAAATAATTATCATCTAGAATAGTAAATTAAAATATATTTATTTCTATGAGTTTCTATAATAGAAAATAACTAGTTTATCATTTATACTATATTATTAAATTGCACACATAAATTGGGAATAAAATAAAAGTACCAGTACATCATTATCTAACCAATAATATACCACCATTTTTACTACCACCAATCACCACAAGAAGTCCCTAACATAACCACCATCACCTTTACTACATCACCAATACAACCACCATTACTGCACCACCATCACCACTACCAACTCTATTAAAGCTACTACCACCAATACTATGGTGATAATAAGAATCACGTAGTTTTGTTGATGATAGTGGTAGTAATAGTGACAATGTGATGCTAATTGTGCCAATGGAAGGATGGGCTAGTAGAACAAGGTAATAATAGTGGTAGTGTTGTATTGATGGTGATGGTATTGAGGCTAATTGAGAGGTTATATTGGTGATGGTGGTGATGATGGTAATGATAGTAGGTGATGGAGGGAGTGTAACAATAATAATGGTACGGTGGTGATATGATGGTGGTACCAATATAGGAGTAGTTGTTTTGTTAAAACAACATTAGTGATGGTCGTCATTAGTGTAGTGTTGTATATATAGTAGGTAAGTGCTAGCTCATGACAATGTGATGGCTATGTTGGTTATATTGTGGCTATAGTAACAACAATAATAATGCTAGTAGTAACAATGAAGGGGGTAATGGTGGTGACAGTGTAGGGAAAATAGTGGTTGTAGGTGTAAGTAGTAGTGTTGATAATATTTATCGTGATGATGGTAATGTAATAGTAGTAGTGGTGGTAATAATGATGGTAGTAGTAGCAATGATGGTATTGACGATGCAAAGGCATTTTTTGTGATTGTGATGGTTACCATACAGTGTTATGGTGTTGGAAATGGTATAATGGTGAAAGTGGTGAAGGTGGCGGTGATAATGGTGAAGAAAGAGGTCACAATAGTGTTAATGGTGTAGTGATGGTGTTAATTGTTTCTTCGTAGTATTCTAATACAATAGGTAAGTTATCTTTAAATTGGAGTTAATATGTGATCTATGTTGTTCATGGAATGCATATATATTATTGTTTGCTTCTTTTTTATTTCTTTCCTCAATCTAAATAGTTCCTTAGTTTATTTATTTGTCTATTTCTACTATTTTCATTTTGATCTTCTTACATTGAGCAATATTAAACTCTTATTATCACTCATTTGTAGAGTGATTGTGAAAAACCAAGGGTTACTAATTCCTTGCAGTAAAAACTTGTTGCTATCAAGGTAATTAGCAAGCCATATCCTTTCCCTTCTTCTCTATATTCATTTTTCTTCTTTTCTCTCTCTCTAAGAATAACAACATTATTAATTGATAAAGAAAGCAAACACATAATAACTCAAAGAAATTAAACAAAAGTGATATAGGTCATAAGTATAGGTAATCTAACTGGAGAAATTATCTTGGTAAAGGTAGGGAACAAAAGTATATACAAAATAAAGAAGAAGGAAAAAAGATATTGACTTGCATAGTCCAACATTTACCACATTCCTTCATAACATAGTCATCAATTACTTCCTTATTGACTGCAATATCATCTCCGCTAACATAAGTGATTCTTCTAACCCCTCTCTCTTAACCCACGATCTATAGCATTGGGGTCAGAGACCACCTGTTAAGATTGAACAATTAACTTTATGTGCTCCATGTCTAATGGTGAAAATCGAGTTGTCGAATAAGGTGGACAACGGGCCTTCATTAGATTTTAATTTTTATAAAAGTAGAGATAAAGAAAAAAAGGGAAAAAGTGAAAAAGTTGGTTGAGTTGGATTTGAATATTTAATTTCTTAATTCAAGATTCATAATCATCTCCTTAGCTGTATCACCTTGTATCCCTTTTATGTCTCATAACTCAACATTCATAGGCATAAAATTGGAAGAAAGTTGTTTATATGTACATGACTATATGCAATAACTAGTTTATCTAATTTTGTAATAATTACTTTCATTAGTCTTCAATATTTTCAAAAAATAAATTTCATTTTAAATAACCCTACTTTTACTATTCGTCGCCTTATATAATGGTACTTTTCTCTTCAACACTTTACATATCTGTATTTTACACTATTATGTGATCATTAGTTATTGTTAAAAGAAATATAAGAATACAGAATATAACTTTGCTCTTCACTTCTAACAATCAATCAAAATTATCCCCCAAAATATTTGGTTCCCCAACTAATTATCCAACTGAAGCTAGAAGTGTTGTTATCTTTTTCATCTCCACATCAAGGTCTCATAGTTGACTTAAGATACTTTAGGAAACATCAAAATATAAGGAATCATGAAATTATGGAGCTTCCTAATCCACTTAATCAAACATCCACCTTTGATTTCCCCATTAAAAAATCATTGTTATTGTTTCTTTCATTTCTATATGACTTGTGGAGATCACATTCATCAAACTGCAAAAGTCATAAATAGGAATATTTTTGTCTTTTTGTTTCTTGTAATTTTTTTCAACGATCCATTAGTGGTTTATATAGAAGATTGAAATATAGATATGCCAAGTAACCAAAAAGAAAACATGAATATAGAAAGTGACAAAAGTTGAAAATATAAGTATAAGAAGTATAATTTACCTGTTTCTAAAAGGAATAATTATATCAAATATCATGTATACATATATACATATAGATCATTTTAATATCTTAATCTAACTTAATCATTCAGTTTTCTCTATATTATTCTACGGATGCATTGCGTCTTTGACAGCACAAAAAATTTTCAATATTGCACAACAACATCTTTATGTTTTAGTTTTCCCATAACCTACTCAGTCTATTAAATTATTAAATAAGAAATTAAGGGGGTGTGTTTGACAAATGACAATGATTCATGTCTAAAATTTATATGTTTGATCAACCAACTAGCGACAAAAGGTTAGACAATCCCCCCTCGAAAATTCCGTGAAATGAGTCCCTCATTAGATTAATTAATTAAAATTATCAAATGGGATTAGGACAAACCACTTCATCCATTAAAGATTTACAATAAAACCAATCATGTCAATTAAGATATAGAGTAGATATTGCCGTATCTGCTGCGATCAATGACGAAATGGAATAGGTAAATACTTGGTTTCGGGGTTCATACACTTAATTATTTGGATAAAAATATTAGTGGCCAACAATGAGAGACAATACAAGATTTAAATATTGTTTGAAGCAACTATCAAAACAAACATTATCAATTTCGGAATTTTTACGATACTATCACTCACAAGTGATTTATAAAGTATTATTATTAATCTAAACCATTTATTTAATGCTATTTAATATGAGTTGCCCAATTATTTATTTAACTTAACTTGACTATATCAAAATGACAACAATGTAGATTTTTTTTTTCTATCAATTTCGACCTTTTAGGAAGAAAATGATGCCATAATAATATTACAAGATAACTAAAAATTTTAAACAATCTAAACCATTAATTTAAAAATTACTACTAAAAATTGAAAAGATAAAAATAAAAAAATCCATCTCTCACATTACAAGATGGTTTAGACAACATTTCTTGAATCTTTTGCCTTCATAAATACCATCAATATATTTTTTATTGTTAATACAATCAGAAACGAAAATCCAATATCCCTCGTCCTTCAAAAGAATCGCAAATACTTTTACATTTGTACTCACAATTCCTAAAAATTAAGGGTTAATTATTTTTTTTTTTAAGCTGACATTTTGTGGAAATGCCTACATGGAATTTGGCAACCAATAAAGGTTTGCAATTCTTTGTTATGCATCAAATTAAAATAATTTATTTCATTTTGAGTGTGAACCAAATTAATTATAAGTATTTGCCTTTCGAGTATTTTTCCCTTAAATAAATAAACCTTATTTGATTTGTTTAAATTGTCATTCGAAGCATTTCCATATTATGGTTGTTATGACTCTAATTGTAAATGGAAATTGAATCCAATACTGAAAGTACAATAATTTTGTAACTATTTCAAAAACTTGAATTTTTTTCACCTATTTATTCTTTTATTCGATGAAAGTTTAGATGCTAGCATTTGATTGTTCCATAGGATTTAATAAAAAGAATAATAAAATATCCATTTGGTTGCATAATAGAGTGGAAAGTTATAATTTTAATTTAAAAATATAACACTTGAATACTACATTTAAAGCATTATACTAACTAATATATCAATATCCTATTAAATTGAGCTTTTTCACTTCAATGGCTATTCCACAAACTTAAAAATATATATTGTGTGAGTAATTTGATTTTGATTATCTCATTTTTAGAACAGAAAATATGTAAAATGAAAATAAATTAATCGAAAAATCGATAAGACCAATGAGAGCAAGAAAAAAGGAAGGAAACGAAAAGGAAAGGAGGAGGTTGGTTCCTTGCATCCAACGCATTTTTCTTCGTCGTTTAATGGTTTCTTTTTATTATTATTTTCTGGTATAGTGTATAGGTTAGGAATTAGGTTTTAGGTTCGGACTTTGGTTCGGTTGTGTGTGGACTTTGAGAAGATAAGAACGACTCTGTTCTCAACCCTCCCTTGCTTTGTCGAGTCTCTCGCTCTCTCTCCTTCTTAGTCTTCCCTCTGCAAAAACCATTTTTCATTCTCTCTCCCCTCGTTTCTCAGAAAATACGCCCAAACAACTTAAGTCAAGCTCAAACTCCACACACACAACTCTCTCTCTAAAAGCTTAGAACAAATAGAGTACTCTGTTTTCTGTTTTTTGAACATTCAATCTGGCGATCGAAAATCAAGACACCACGGCTCGTGAAATCAAACCCAAGAACAGAAGAATCATGGTGAATATCACGAAACCCTTCATTTTTCATATTTTCACTTTGGTAGTGCAATTGGGCTAAAACGCTCTGTTTTATTGATTGGGGGAAAAAAAAAAAAGAAAGAGTAAAGCTTGCTTCTGTTCTTCTTTCTTTTTACGAGTTTGATCGGCATGAAAAGTCAAGCTTTTTCAATTTCATGAGGGAATCTTCTTCATTTAGTTGAATTTCAATGAAAAATTTCAAACTTTTATGTTTTCTTGATCAAAAATCCAATCGTCATTACTCCGCTTCAGCATATATACTCTGTTTTTAATCGAAAACCTCAGTTTTCTGATTCATTTTGTTGATAAAAGACCAAGCTTTGATTCATTTTCAGCTCAATTCTCACTAGAAACTTGATTTTTTACTGTAATTCATTCAGTTGGGTGTCATTGTAACATATTCTTGTGTTGGAAAACAGGGTCCAGAGGAAGATGACAACAGGTGGCCACCATGGTTGAAACCCTTATTGAGCGAGAGCTTCTTTGTGCAATGCAAAGAACATGCTGATTTACATAAGAGTGAATGCAATATGTATTGCCTGGATTGCATGAATGGTGCTCTCTGTTCTCTCTGTCTTGCTTATCACAGAGATCATCGTGCTATTCAGGTTTTATTTCTTAACTTCCTTCCTATCACATTCCAATTTTCCGTTGTTTTCTTCTCAAAGATTCCTTCCCAACACTTTTTTTTTCCCGATTTGGTTCCTCTGCACTTAGCCGTCGTTAATGTCTCTGTAGATTCTCTCTTTCCAATTCTACTTATACAAGGAATTACATTTCTGTTATAAACAAATTATAACCTGTATTTTTATTATTCAGTATCTCCTCTTGGATTACTTCCATATTTTTGGGGGAGAAAAATAATTAATCGAGTCGTAATACTTTTATTAATTAAGTATATCTTTAAAAAAAAAAAAATCGTACGTGCCATGTCACATGGCTTATGTACAATGTTACATGTATCAAAGGAAATAGAGGGTTTTTTTTTTTTTAATTTATTTGTTCCTTAGGCAATTGTTAAATTTTTGTTTTGATGTTAATGCAGATAAGGAGGTCATCGTACCATGATGTTATAAGAGTGTCGGAAATCCAAAAGGTGCTGGACATAACTGGTGTCCAGACCTACATTATCAACAGTGCTAGAGTTGTTTTCTTGAATGAACGACCACAACCTAGGCCAGGAAAAGGTGTCACCAACACCTGTGAGGTCTGCGAGCGAAGCCTCCTTGATTCCTTCCGCTTTTGCTCTCTTGGTTGCAAGGTATTACTACATTACTATATCCTTAAAAAGAATACCTTTCATCCATTTTCTCCGGGAGAAATTTTTACATAAAAGTACTATATATATAATTATTATCACATTTGATATCTAAAGCGAAAATTATCACTAAAGTTTTTCCAAACCCAAATAGATCTTCACTTTGTTTTCGATGGGTGGTTTCCCATTGGCATTCCAATGGTTTGGCTGCCTAATTGGTGGAATGGGGACACCCCATGCAAATCTGGTACTGAATTTGAGACATTCTACCACGAAATGCATCAAAAATTGAATGCCATAAGAGACTAGGACATTGGTTGGTCCAATATTTAAGTTATGTTGACTAAGTCATTACCTTATTAGCCAATCAATCTAGAGAATAGTGTCATTCGGTTTCTTGAAAACTCAAACAAAGAAAAATTTGAACATGTGAATGCATAGTCAACATCATTGATTTTAGCAATATTAGGCATTTATCAGTTCTTATAAATTTTTTATTCCATTATGAATATGATTTTTTTTTTATTTATATCTTCTTTGATTTTATTTTGCCAGATTGTGGGGACATCGAAGAATTTCGTGAAGAAGAAGAAGAACATCAAGCAGCCACCAACAATGGCTTCCGATTCTGAGGATTCATACAGCAGTAGCAGCCATGGTCGGCACAGTAAGAGCAACAGGGTTCAAGTTCATAGTTTCACTCCATCCACTCCGCCACCAACCGCCACAAATTACCGAATTGCCAAGAGAAGGAAGGGGATTCCTCACAGAGCCCCTTTTGGAGGATTCATCATAGAGTACTAAAAAGTGTACTCTTCACTTGAATTAAAGCTAAGCTAATCCTCCTACACATATTTGCTATTTCCACTGCCTGAGCTTCCATTCGAGGCCGGTTAATTGGAAATGGTGATTTTACTCTCTTAGCCTCTCTAAATCTGTATATAGAAGATATACTAGTGGAAGTGAAAGGACTACATAGATGGGTCATAGTGGTTAATAAATATAAATGTTGGGGGTAGAATGGGTATACTAAGGGAAGAAGGGGTGGAAAGCATAAAAAGAAAAATCCCAAAAACAAAATAATTAAAAGGTATGTCAAAGCCACTAATAGGAAAGGTGTTAGGGTTGTTATACATAAGTTTTGGCAAAAGCGTTGTGGGGTCCTAGAAGGAAAATGTAAATAGGTTTTGTGGCATAGTTGAGGTTGGGTAGTCTTAGGGTTGGGGGGTAAAGGAAATAGCATGTGCGATGCAATGTACTCCTTGGCTAAAGGAGAAGAATGTTCATATATGGGAATGAAATAAAGATTTTTATTACTGTATCTTGTGCTAAATGTCCCTATGTTGAGGGTTGCGATTTCCATTTTTGGAAGCTCTTTCTTGTTATTTTATTGTCTTTCTATTTATGTGATGTGAAAAAATTAGATAGAGAAAATATGTGATAAAAATTTATCCAGCATGAAACAATTATTGCGGTTTATATGGACAAGTGACCACATCATCAAACAATTTGAATATTTAAAAAATGTTAATTTGTGCATTGGGACATCATTATAATATACAATTAGACGATAATTTAAATATCTGCAAATGTCAATTGTTATGTTGATACACTTATTAATATATATGAAATAAAAACCTTTTTACTTTTTTGTATGAAAATCAATGTGGGAAAAAAATAATGTGAAAAATTTCCATCAAAACCTTGAGCCGCTAATTATTTTCTTTTAACTTCCATTGTTGTCTTATGGCAAAAAATAATAATAATAAAAATAAAATAAAATAAACTTCCCTAGTTGTCCTTGTACACGATCATTTGTTGAAATAGTAGAATACAATTTAATCACGCATGTTCAATCATATATTCGGAATTTTATGTGGTGATAAAGATAAGACCTAGTCACAAGTAGAGCAAGTTGAGTTTTGGGGGTCCCATTAGGGCTGGCTCGTGTGGAATGGGTTAGAAATTGTTTAGGGTGTGGTGTCGGATATTTATTGGTTATTGGAAAGCTAAAATGTCTTGATTCTCGGAATTTTATAGTGTGCAGCCGCCCATGTCGACTTCATACGTGGGCTCGCACTTAAAGAAATTGGTTGCTTAGCCATATGGGTTTTCTTGGTGAGACCCAAGTGGGGTCGGCTAGACTTATCCTTCTGATGTCTGTACTTGGACGGTGGATGATGAAGGGCGGCTCTAACTTTGGTTATTGGTCAAATGTGGAATAGATGTTTTAGGGTTTCATATGGATGTCCAAAAAAGAGAAAAAAAAAATCTTTAAAAGTGACATGATTTATTTTTGTTTGGACACTTTGATTTATGAAAAACAGAAACCATCATCGTTGTTTTAAGTTTTGGCTTGATGGGTGTGTTGGTTCTTGGTATGTTAATCGAAACTTAATGCAATATGTAAGTTTAGTTTTATCTCAATTGGGTATTTGGATATTTCGAGTTAATCCAATAAAATCAACTAACACTTTAAATGGATTAGATAAGTTTTAAATCCATCAAATTTGTATAAAGCCAAATATGAGATGTGATGTAGCAATCTAGTTACATTATTGGCCCGGCATAACTCAATTTTACTATATTTATAAAGATTTATGTGTTTTTCTATTACTCGAATTTTATCTCATCCATTCAAATTATTAGAAGGTATCTTTAGCAATTACATTGAACTTTTCAAAAAGGAGAAAAGAATGGGAAGAATCATGATAAATCCAATGCATTATAACTACTCCTTGTGATAGCAAAAATTATTAGCATATGTGTCCTATAATGTTTTGTAGCGTCCAATTAATGTATCATGGTATAATATGATACTTTTTTATAATTAAAAATTAACTAAAGTTAAAGGAATAAACAATAAAATTAATAATATCATCATAATATGATAAAAGGCATAATCATAAATCCTCATGTAATAATTCATTATTATTGAAAATTTTATCTAAACTCTTGAATGATTATAATTTAAATATATATATATATTAAGAAAAAATACAGTACATTACAAGACAAGAGGAGTCTATCTCATGAGAAATTTTTCCTAGCATAATTATCCTATCTATTTGGAGCAACAGATGCATTGATTTTTTTCTGTTCGATGACCATGCCAGCAAAGGATCACTTGGGTTGTTAGCACCATACCTATAATTTTAGGTTGTCAGACTTACTTGCAATACTACAAGTGAGAAGAATAGGCTAGCTAAAAACTAAACAATATTTATCAGTATCTATGTCATAATTTCTAAGCTAACATTGGATTTTTTTTTTTCCCTTGTCATGTCCTAAACGGATCATTTAAATGTTATTGGAAACCCAGTTCCATAGTTTTGCTAGTTAATGGCTATAATGGAAATTAAGGCAATGCAGTCCTTGCAGTTTGCGAAGAGAAACACATGATCCTAAGAATGTGAAAAACGTGCATATCGCTAATAATGATGCATCTAGATGTTTTCCTCATGTTTCGATGACATGACACATGCATAGTGTTAAAATAGGGTTTTGCTCCTTTTCGATCCTCAAACATTTTTCCTCATTTTAGTTTTTTTTTTTTCCATTTGCAATAAGAAAAATATCACATACGACGAAGAAAGAATCAATTTCATTATCAAGGAAAAAGTATATGGCTATACAAGTCATAAATATACAAAAAAAAAAAGTGGCAGTCATTATATGTCCTTAATAAATTGAAGATGGGATCGTCATTAGAATTGATATGGCGTTTGATCATGACCCTGACCACTTTCTGCTAACAGTACAAGTCCTTTAATTTTATGTTATTTTCTTTCTTCTTATCAACAATTATAATGCAAATTGTTCCTTATATTAAGAAAATCAGAAGATTCAAAGTTAAGTTCTACTGGATTATTGCCTCTAAATGTTCAATTTGATGCATATTCTGGTTTTACTTTATTCATATGCTTTGAAAATAATTGGCAGTGAATGATTCTATAGCCGATTTTAATGTTTGGATGATTTCTTTGACTTTTAGAACACAGGAACTACCTAATCCTAACTTTTACGGTCAATTGACATATAATAAGATAATAATGTGGAAAATGCATATCATGTACAACATTATTTAAAGCCTTTAAAGTACTTCACTACCAAATCTAAGCATTCGATCTTGGACTCTGGGATTTGGTTATAGCAACCGTCCACAAACTTTTACTGTTTTCCTTTAATTAAATCTATTATATATTTTTTTTCAAATTCTTTTCATCTTTCACTTAAAAGTAGCTCTTTTTTCGAGAGAGCGAACCGGCAAAGGCAAAGGAATAGACAAAGTGCAAAGGGGGCATTATGTGCCTGGCAACTTTTATTAGTGCTTAAGATATTTCCTCGTGTATATTAGGCTTTGTGTTTTTGTAAATACTATACATGTTATTAGGTGTCAAATACTTGATTTGTAATCTAAACTCTGAATCCAATTCAAGAAATTGGTTTTACGGTAAAAGTTTGTGATCTACTTAATGAAGAGATGACTACTAAATATGAAATTAAGACATTTGATTGTTGTACAAATTTTAAGGTTATGTCAAATGTAGATTTAAAATATTCGGATGTAATTGGGTCCAAAAAAGACTTCTGATAAGTAATCAGAATCCTTGATGCAGGAGAATTAGAAAGAACCTATGAGAAGGCTTTAATAGCAATCTTGCTAAGTCTACCAAGTAGCATATTAGAGTAGTTGTTAGTAAAGAAGACGATGGTAGGACAATTGGAAGAGCTTTACATGAATAAATCTCTCATGAAGTGGTTGATATTGAAGCAAATATTGTATTCATTCCAAAAGAATACCTTGTCATTGATATGATAGCGTTGCTTCATATCTCATATCTTTTATTAACGATTTAAAAAATGTTGACAACAAGATTGAAATTGAAGATTAGTTGATAATCCAATCAGGCTCTCTACTATCTATGTTTGATGAGAAAGTTCATGAACCATATCAATGGCAATTTTTTTTATTAAAAAAGATCAAGAACAATATGTTAAGTAATGACCAAATACATTATGGGAGGGTACCCATGAGTAGGGATGTTAAAAATGATATATTTACTAGATATGGACAGTCCAATGGTAGCAACAATTCTAGAAAGAGATCTAAAAGTTAGGAGTGATTTGTTAACATTGCAAGTGTGCGGGTTAGGTACCTAAAGAGGCAAAACCAAGGGCAGATGTGGGATGATAGAACTATAGTTGTTGATGTAGCAATTGTCAAGTTAGTTGATGATATGGTGTTACTAGCATTTGGCAATTAAAAAATATTCATTCATTTGGTTTTAGATTTTGGGAGTGCTTTCTATATATGCTACACGAGAAATTGGTCTCAAAATCCATGAGCTTGTGCAAAGTGTTTCTATACAAATGGATCTAATGGCTAGAGGTTTAAGTTGCTGGGGTTTGGTGGAATCTAAATCAGATAGTATAATGAGCGAATGAGTATGATGTTAGATGTGAAGTATTGTCAAGTTATCCTATAATATTTTAGCTCTTGGCTTGATAGTTTGTACTGTTTATTATAATACATGGAAATGCAAAAGCATAGGTTGTCGGTCTAGTGTCGATGGGAGGAGTAAGCTTTGACAACTTGTTCCTGTTGCAAGGGACTATGAATCTTGGTGGCTCTATTATAGGTGTCGATCATAGTGTGGAGGATCCCAATATTGTGTTGTTGCCTATGACAGTAAAACATTATTGGCAATGTGATGGGAAAAACTTGTTTTATTTATATGTCCTATGGAATCCTAAGAAGAAGAGAACTTGGAGGAAGATATAACTACAAGTCAAATGAGTACTTAGGGACTCATCCGAGAAGATTGAAGTGGTGAAGTTTAAGAGACTCTCATTATATTCAGTCTTTTTTTTTTTTTTTTTTTTACAATATATAAATACACATACATACTTATCAAGTAGACGTATGGAAATGATTCCGATTAGTGGCCTAAGGATTCTATGAAATTATTGTTGTTCACATGGCAATGTCTTCCTATCCGATCATATACACCAAAGTTGCTTCAATATTCGATTTTGATGTGAGAAAAGAATATATTTCCTTTTCTATCAACTGACAAATTTTAAATAGAAAAAAAACTGACGTTGTTTGAGCCTCCACACGTGTTCATATCTTTCCATCATAGAGAAACCACACAACCCCCGCTTGTCTTCTTCTTTCCCACTTTACCTTCCATTTATTTTTGCCCTAACACGTTCCAAGCTTTGACCTCTTTTTGCTTTTTTTCTTTTTCTCCCCTAAGTTCTCATTGCCATAAGTTTCACTTCACTTTTACGTTGTGGAGTTGCTATATAGCACGTGAATAGCCACGTGTTCTCTAAGCTTTTTTATTTATTTTTTAATGGATTTTATATATGATATATCAGAGCCTATACAATTGAATATTAATTACATATATAAAAAGAGTAAATACATGAGAATTTGAATTTTTTTTTTCTTTATTTGATACATTATGAGTATTTTTATGCACCCGTTAACAATTTTTTTTCTTTTTTTCTTTTTTAATATGCTATTTTACTTACATAATGAATTACCGACCGCCTTTTTTTAGTCCGAACTTTGACCAGTTTTTCCCCCAAAGTGAAATGAAAGCGTGACACTTCATAAAGTGGAGTGTTTGCCACTTAGATACGTTCATAAGAGCAAATCTTGAGGCTTGATCGGCTCTTTTGTTGTCTTACCAGAGTCTGCTTTGTATCTAGTGAATTCCTGATCGTTCCAAGCAATTTTATTTATTTATTTTTTAAAGGAAGGAATAACATGTAATCATGCTTATCAAACATGAAGATGGTTTTTATTATATAAAAAATAAATAAAATTATCTTTAAATAATTGTGTTTTTCTATTCTAACATTACGTTTGTTTTATGAAATGAAATAAGATGGAAATATTATTGCAATATTTAAGAAATCGAATAGAGAATGGATATTTATTATTTATAGTTCATTTAAAATCTCATTAATATATATAAAAGTAAGTTAAAGAATAATTATTTTTTTGATCTTATAAGGACATTTCAATTCTTTATTTTATAGAAATATCAATTTTATGAAATAACGATTTTATTAACCAAACATAAATAGAAAAAAAAATCGCTATTTTATTTCACTCATGAAATCAACCAAACATTTTTTTTAAATAAAAAAATATGCACTAATTTCAATGATTTTCTGTTTTTGAGAAATGTTTCGTTGGTGCTCACACGTTGCACAGTCTAAATTCCTTATTTAGACTATAATATGCATCCAATCTATAGTTTATAATTATGTACTTTAGAAAAATATATATTAATAGACAAAAAAAAATTTATACTTAAAATTTGGGATTTTTTTTATTTTATACATAAAGTTCAAAGTAGCTTGTCATATTTAGTGGAAATTTCTTTTTGTTAAATTTATTACTTATATCTTTTTTTTTTAATTTATTAGGGCTTAAATTTACTACTTACATCTTGCTGTATACAATTGTGTTACTTGACCAATGAGCATGTATCAACAAATCATTTTCTTACAAATGATGAAAGTAGTCAATTTGACAAATGAAAATTTAATTAGGTATAATATTTAGAAACTTTAAACTTTTTTTTTATTTAAGATCACAAAGAAACTTTAAATTATAAATATAAATTTTAACAAGTAAAATATTCAATTAGATATAATATTTAATAATTTTAAATTTTATATACAAAACTAAAAAGTCATACAAAGTTCATAAACTGTTTTTAACATTATCCCAACAATAAACTAGAATGATAAGAAAAAAAAATGAACAATAAGATAAATACAAAAGTAAAAAAAAAAACTTTAATATTTTAGAAATATATATTGAAATAATAAGATAAAATTGAAAAAAAAAAACATAGACAAGCATAGATATTTTCCTTTTTTTAATTATTTTCTTGTTGAATAGTTCAATTTTTCTTTTTTCTTTCCCAATAAAATTCACCTAATGATAAGCTTTTAACAATTTAGGGGTTTCAATAAGGAGAGTGCACGTTGACTTGTGCTCGTGCTAACATTCTTACTTTTAATACGAGTGAAGCATCTGAATAGCCAAATAAATGACCAGTAGCAGTTTTAGACATGCTCATAAAATCGATAATGCTATAATAGAACCGCTTGACATATCTCATATCTCAAGTCTTAACATAACTTTTCAACTATCATACTTAAAAGTTTTTAATTAATATAAATTTAATATTTACTATCTTAATCTTATAAATAACAATTGATACTTTCCCACTTAATTATGGAAGACATAATATCACAATCAGAATGCCACGAAGTTAGCTATTTAGTTCACACGCTTATCTAAAGCGTATCACTCGAATCTCGATGGAATTCTTGTGGGGGGGTTTGATCGACTCTCCACTCGAAGACACAAACACTTTTTTAAGTGCGTTAGCAAACCAAAGCAGCTGCTTGGTGAGCATTTGGAGAACTCTTTGCCGGACATATATTCAAGAACAAACAAGTCACTAAATCATTTATTAAAGTATATAAAGCCAAATGTTGATATTAAGAGTAAGCGAAGAAATGATCAAACCAAATTAATTTGTAATTTGAATCAAATTGAGCTAAAGATTTTAAAGAGATAATCTAATCCAAATTGTAAAATTTAACTAAATTATTTAGAAAAAAATATAATAATATTTTATTTATAACTTATTTTTTTTATTATAACATAACATTTAAAAGAATTTTTAGTTTATATTTATTAAAAAGTATATATAGTTAAATTATATGATCATGATTTATATCAGTATATATTATTATTAAATGAATTTAATACTTATATAATATTATATATTAAGTAAATATATTTTCTTAGAAAACAAAATATAATTTAATCTGTAAGTTAAATTGAACCAAATAGAAATTTTATAATTTGGAAAAATTCTTAAGTCAAATCATATAATTAATTTAAAATAATAAAAAAAAATTATAATTTAATTTAGTTTAGAAGAAAAATCAGACCCAACTGAGCATGTTCACCCTCATTGGCATATCGATTATCTTAACTAGAATAGTGAGTAAGCCATGGCATATCCATGCCACCATATCAGGTAAAACCTTGAGCAACGTGAGTTAACCCCATCGATATTTAAAACTCGTTGTGGAATCTTTCGCCCCAAGCATGATAAACAATCCTAGGTAAAGAGAAAGTTATTATAATTTGAGTTGAATTATTATTAAAAAAAATTATTGATAGTCTTTTATAATGGTAGTTGTTAACTTTTTGAAGGTCATTGATAGTTTTTTTTTTTATTGTTAATAAATCTTAGTTTTATTATAATTTAAAAAAAATTATTATATTAAAAAAATAATTATACTATATAATTAATTTTAAATAACTATATAATAAAATTCCCTTAAAAAAATGACTAAGCTACACATACAAGCTTTGAATAAAGTCCTGTTTTCCGATATATGACGTGGACTCAATTATTCAAAAGATAAGGAAAACCAATACTTGTTATTTTCCCACTCCATCCAACTGACAAATATACAAGATTTGAACTTGAATTTTATCTAATCCACATCCCAACTAATACTATGTTTTGTTACTATATATTTTAAGCAATTATTAAGTTCCCATCGAACTCCGAGAATACCTTAACACTTGATCAAAAGTCTAAACTGGCCATATTGGACACAACATTGATTAAAAAATTTACAATATTTCGTGTTGGCTAATTTGAAGCAAACGTAGTCAAGCATGATGAACACTTCACACGCGTCTCTCCAACTATATTTTTTTACAAGCTTGTCCAGTAAAAGAACCAAAGATTATAAAACCTAAGAGAACGGCGAGGAGACACGTTAGCCCTAACCTGTCGTTCGTTGGACGTTTTATCGGTTTTTATGACGATGCAGCCAGTGGAAGAGGATAACGCCACGTGTCCATGATAGCTTCCGGCATTGGACCAGCATTTGGCGTTGGGCCTTCCAGCACAACCCTATCGTGTCGGAAAGCAGCAACGTTGGGAACACGTGGGAACTGAAACCCTAGTTAGCGGCGGAGGATTTTAGTGATAAGTGTGCGGGACCGGGTGGGTCCATATGTTAGTGGCTAGAAATTTGACAACACCAAGTTTTGGCATCACCAGCTTGACCAATTTCCATAGTGACCTAACGTTGATTCACGAACACGATGACAGAGGATGCTCTGCAGAAATTTAAGTGGAATCCATGGGCATTGATGGTGATGGAAATGAGATGTACAGACACTGTAATAAAGAGAGATGATTACTGGCAAGAACTTTTTTTTAGGTATGAAGGTAGTTTGATTCCATTCATAGTGTAAAAGGTATCGAAATGCTAGATATGTCATATTATAATTCGATCAAGTTCAATCATAGAAATCGAAACGCTTATTCAATGGAAAACTGATTTTTCGTTTTGATTTTCTCTTTCAATCCAATTCAATTATCTTCACCTAATCAAATGTTGCAATTATCGAGCTTGTAAGGCCATAAATTAAGTTAGAAGGTGATTGAGCTCGAGAGAGTTTTAATGAGCTAATTAAAATGAAAAATTATAAGTAAGAATATCAATATTTGAAATTAAATTTAAATAAGGAATCAAATTTTTAAATGATTAAAATAAAAAATTAAAATTATACCAAATGATTAAAATAAAAAACCAAACTTTTAAATAATTAAATTAAAGAATCAATGTTTTGTTAAATGATTTATTACTGTTTTGTAAATATATTTAGTAGTTTAAAAAGGAAATCTATTATTATCTCTAATAGAGTTATAATGAGATTCTATATTTAAACTATTTAGTGAAATATTAATTTTCTATTTAAATCATTTTAAAATTTGATTTTGTATTTAAATTTAATTTAAAAATTTTGATCTTTTTATTTATAATTTTCCCGTAATTCAAATCCAAATGATAAGATTTTCCATTCAATTAGATTGAAGGGGTGAGAAAACAACAGTATTATGCAACTGAGTGATATATTTCATGAATATGTATATATATAGAAAATAAAGCTCATTTGAGAATATTTGATTTCGGACTTCAGCTCATTAATGGATATTTAATTCACCTTCTGGTTATTAAAATGCTCCAGTAAAGGGGATAAGGAAGAAAAAGATGCTTTGCTTCTACATCCATACAAAATTACGATTGAGGCATTTTTGGAAAAACGAAACACATTCCGATAATTTGGGTGAATTTAGGTGGAAAATATTAATTAAATATGAATCCGTCAAAGGGAGTAACATGCTTGACGGGCCGCCGTTGGCTGTTGGCATTATAAATGTCCAACAACAGCGGCGACTTTCAAGGGCGGGAAACAGGCATCAATAATTGTGAAACACCCTTCTCTATCCTCGTCCGTATGAGGAATGGGTCTTTGTCTGTCCCATGTTAGCTTCTTATCGTTCTATATTCATCTTCAGTCATTAAATTAGTTTATTTCTTTATTTCTTTCCTGTCCCATTAGTATACTATTCAAGAAAGTATTCGAGGATTAGAAATCGAAAGGATGAATCATATTATAGTTCAAATGTTTTTTAACCAATATTCATTATGGTCTTAAATATATATATATTTTTTGGTTTTTTTTTATGATTATAATGAGAGAAGAAAATTTAAATATGATTTATTTTATTTAAGAAATTAGTGTTTATATTATTAAATTATAAAAATCTTTAACTAATTTTAAAAACACCATACAGTGGTTTACCTTTTTGTTTTTGGTCCCCCCATTCCCCCACACTAAGTTTATAAATGCATTAATGTAGCATGCAGTATATATATAAGGTGAACAGAAATATGAATTTTTTAAAAAAATTATGACTTTAAATGAACACTTCAGAAGGTTTATGGCTAAACCGGAAAGGAAAAATAGGAATTTGCAAATTTATTGTTGTTATTTGCACAACCAACAGTAAAGAAAAGATGTATATAAATGCACAAATAAAAATTTTAGATGTGTAGATATCATAATAGAAAAAAAAAAAAGTTAGAACCTAAGTTACATTTTTCCCATGAGTATTTTTCAAGGTATGACATGCAAAGAATTCGATTCCAAAAGCTTTAGATCATTCCTGCAAGTACCTCATCCAAATTTATAAAATTAAAATGGAAAATGTTGATGGGATATTTGTAAGTAAACTAAATAAAGAAACTGATTCGCTTGCTTTTTCATAAACAACTTAATTAATCTTGTAAATTATGATGAATTTCCTTTCCTCTTAAATCCTAAACAAGTTTTCGAAAACATCCATTAACAAGATATAATTAAAATTAATATATACCTACAAAGGGAAATAAAAAGAATGCAAAATTCCCCGTGCCCACTTCTTATTCTAAATAATTGTAGTATAATCCAGAATAATGCTGCTCAAGATGGAGTCTGAGCATTGATTCTATAATCGACCATGGATGATGAAAAGGACCTAATCGACAGTATCAAAACTTTAAAAAGCGTGGAAATCAATGCATAAAATGTCGAATACTTTGTAACTTTTTAACATTTTCTTTTGTGGGGTTGGTGGGAACCAAGTAGGAGTTCATTAAGAAAGAGAAGTGGAGGCGATGTGGATATCACTCTTACCTTGTTTTTGGTCTCATGAGATATCTACTTTGTCCGTATATATATATATATATAGAAATCATTTGGTTTCTTTTTTCTTTTTTCTTTTTTCTTTTTCTTTTTCTTTTTTTCTTTTCGGTTTTGTCATTCCTTTTCTGAATTCAGATGTCACATATGTATGCCGTATGCGTACTTCAGATTTATACATATTCTTTTACTCTTATTTTGTTACTAAACGTATAGGATAGATATATTTCATTTTGATATATTCACTCGTATAATAATATAGATGCACGAATCTCTTAACCACGCAAAAAGTTTTTCCAACAACCCAATCCCTTGGAATTACATGGCTCTCTCTAGCTAAAGGATCCTCTTCACCACTAGTGTCCTTGCTCTTTATTAAGCCAGAAATGGAGCCAACTTGCCTCATAAAATAAAGAGGCTTTGAACATGGCTATCTAGAGAGCTTACGCTCATTGAAATGATACATCAGGAAAGGGGAGGAATGGGTAGCTGTATAGGGTATCCACTAGACTAGGTTGCGATAAGATAGCCTTAGAAATGTTGCCAAAGGTTTAAGTTATTTGAAGCGCCATTAGAGAAATAAGATGTCCTACAAGTGTGAGATTAGGATTAAAGAGAGAAGGTTTAGAATTCTTGTGCTCTGCTTAGCTAGCTGAAGACTTTCCATTATTTGATTTCTCAACTTTAGTAGACTTGCATATGTGTCGCATTTAGCTTTGTCTTTTGGCTTCGCCTAAGACAGCATAGCTTATAGCCAATTTGGTTTGCTTCAACAATTTTGTCGACCCTTCTTCTATTTTGTTTTATTAATCAATTTTATAGGAAAGAATGGGATGATTTCATCAATCAAGTTTATAAGTAAAATAAGATATTAATTTCCACTCACATCACAAAGAGATTTTTTAATAAAGTAGGTCAAAGGGACTCCCACCCATGAAAGTGCTTGTCTTAGTCAGAGCCAAGACAACATTGGTGGCATAGGTTCAATTCCTTAGTAGTCTTATAATGATACAGATATAACCTTATAATAGATTAAACCTAATACTCGATAGAAAAAGGATAACTTAAACACCAATCAACTAGAAAAAAGGAAATCATCGATAGAAACAAGCTACCAAAACTTAGCCCACCAATAGGAATATTGGCCCATTGAATAAATAACTCAATTAACCATCATCAAGCGTTTGGCTGGCCAAACGGCTACTAACCTTCACTAGCCAACCCTTCGATATGCACTAGTCAACTCTAAACTATTCCATTTTTCACTCATTTCTATCCTATATGTAATTCTCTTTGTCTAGTATAAATTTAATTAAAAAAATCTAATAAATCCAGTATTTCACTTAAATCTATGTTACACATGTACATAAGTTGAGTTCTACATACTTTTAGCTCCTTTTTTTTATCCATATAATCAAGTATGCCTAAGATACTTGCTGCTTCCTATACTAAATGGCATTGTCTGTTTAATTTAACAATTGTATCTAGATATGAACATGCTTACATCAATGACACCTATTCACTCACATGTCTCAACAAAACCCAAGTCATAGGATACTTTTTGTGCCTCCAAGCTCTACCTTCCTTTAGATTCTCTTCACAAAGTCATTGGGGATTCCTTAGACCTTTTAAGCTCTACTTTCCTCCAATGCAATTTACTTGAGGACTTTATGCAATGTTTGACTGGAGTAAAGTGAGCATTTCCATTTCATTAGTAAAACAGGCCTTTACCTAATACCTAACAACACATTTACTTAGATTTACCACATTGTAGGATTGGCATCTAAAATATATAACAGCTAGGAAGCACGACCCCTTATAATAGCAACTAACTATATGACCTAACATCTCTCCTTATCAGCATACCTCCTTGGAAAACCTCCATATAATCTTAACACATATGATACTGTGTACACCAATCTACCTAGCAATTTGAACCATACTTTGCCTACACTAATTTGTATAGGTTTGTAAATTTAGAACCATTTCTTCGATAACACACATGAAACACACTTAATTCTCAACTACCACCTCATCAACAAATATGTTACCCTTATCATTGCTTATTTAACACTAAATTTACCTTTTTAGGCACATAGCTTTCATGTGACACTTTTACTTATTATAAAGCAGAACACACCAAGACCACTAGACTTCTATTTAAAACTTTTGCTAACTTGGAAATTCATCAATCTCAACACTAGACCATTGCAATCTCATTGCTTATGTATCCCATCTCACGATATGATTAGTTATTGTAAAATTAGTTGTTTCCAAAACCAATGAATTGAAGCCATAAAAGAATAGAACAAGATTGTTCTTACATATCCATTATTATATTCTTCACCAATATTAACAACAAAGCAGTAGTAGTTAAACTTAGCTATATGTTATCATCAAATGCCTTTGCAAGCCCTGACAATACTGCTTGTCACATACCAAAATTTATATATTCGTCAAATTCTCAACATGGTAGTTAATTGTAAAGTATGTAAATGATGATTTCAAATTCTCAAATTTCCCATTGTCACTATTTAGTTCTTTATATGGTTGCATTATGATCTCACAATGCCAAACTAGGTCGTAGTAAACCGGCTTTAATATAATTTGTTAAGATACACGCACATTTGATACCGATACATTAGGATTTGGCTCTAATTTCTAGTTACTAATGAACAAGACACAAAATAACAAGATGAGCAATGAGAGGAAAGGGGATTTGCAAATAGAACTTGAATCTATAAATATCAACACTAAGATAAATGGCATGGATAAGACTAAACAAATTGACTCATGTAATAACTTTTTTATGGCATAAACATATAGAGTTATGCTCTACAATTAAGTCCACTATGATGTAAATTGCTCTCTCTCTTTCTCTTTCTCTCTCTCTCTCTCTCTCTCTCTCTCCACACACACACACACACACACACACACAAATACATTATAACAACATACTTATAAAGTTATGAAAACCAAAACATGACACTTAATACAAGAGGTAACTTAAGAACTAAGCAACTACATGAGAGGAAACCATCTAGAGAAAGAAGTTATCAAAACTCATCTCACTTTAATAACTTGGGAACTCAGCTTATCATCATCAAGGACTCATTAACCAACCTACAAAAGTTAGCCTGACAAGCTTCATTAGTTAGTTAACCAATACCATACCGCTAAGTTCTTTCTCTAGATGGGAAAACAATCGAATGGTATCGGTTGTTTAACCAACCTATAAAATGTTGCCTAGAAGAACATGATTAAATATAACCCTAAAGATTGCATAAATGTCTACAAAGCATACCTTATTGCACAAGGTTCACCCAACATTAAGGCATGGCTACATTGAGACCTTCAAGTACTATTATCAAACCTACTACCATTCATATTTTTCTATGATATGCTATCTCTTACACCATTCAATAGTTTAATGTTAAGAATGTCTTTCTCCATGGCCACCAAACAAGCAAGTATTCATAAGTAGTTATCCAACTTTGTCTACCTAAAGTTCCATCACAATGTAAGTAACTTTGAACATCTACACCTAGTCTTAAACAAGCTCCTCAAATTTGTTTCAATCAACTTAGTATTCATCTATTGCATATAGACTTCACTAAAAGGAAGCTAAAACCTCAATGTTAATAAACTTTTAGAGGTCTAACAGCCATGTTTTCCTCCCTTACATTGATGGCATCCTTTCCAATGCCAACAACATCAATCTCCACTCTCAGTATTCAATTACTCTAATGCCATTTTGCTATAAAGAACCTCAAGATGCCCATCTCTTCCATGGGATTTATACCTCTCACTATGTGCATTTTCCAATCTATCATCATACCCTTATCATGATGCTTACAACTCAATGAAAATGGTACTCCCTATTATCTAGCCTAACAACATTTTGTGGGATCATAGATTTACTCTAAGTACCACATACTCTATATAGTTATCCAACTAAGTCAATACAAACATTCTCTAAATATTGACCACTTGTGCTATATGAGTTCTCTACAATGTTTAGGGGACTCTCTACATAGGCCTCATTTTTTGCACATCTATAACTTGATTGACTATATATGCAAATGTAGATTAAGTTGGTTGCCTTGGTATTATTCTCCACCATAGTTGCATAGTCTATCTTAGGTACAATCTCATTTCTTGCATTATAGGAAACAAATCAATGGTCCACCAAAACTATACTTAACTCACACACAAGATGCTTGCCTATGTGCTACTGAATTTACATGGATTTGGCAACATGCTAAGGAACTCAATGTTTTCATTTATGTCCCATCCTTCTTTGTTGTGACAATCATGTTTCAGTTTATCTATCCATTAATCTTGTTTAGTATGATCACACAAAATACATGGACAAACTATCACCTTGTGTGTGAGAAGGAAGCCAATAGTGTTGTTCTTCTTTGGTGTGTTCTCACTCGAAAAAAGTACACAAACTTACTACCAAGAACCTCTCCACTATTTATTTAGTTAATCAATGCTCTAAGCTCCCATCACATGATATTAGATATGCATGTTCCTATATGTACCACTGGATAAAAATATTTTGTTTCCATACATAATAATACATAAATATTACACTCTGTATTTTCCATAGGTAGGATCTTTATGTACTCTATATATGTATTCTGCTTATATCCATAAAATTGAGTCTACATATGTACACAAGTAACTTAAATAAGCTAATAAGACCTTGCTGACACCTTAAGTAAATCCTTGAATTTTAATCGTGTTTACATAAATCCATATATTTGTTTAATTCAATCCTTATGTTCTTCAGTAGTTATTAATTAAAAGGTTTGTGCAAGATGTCACTAACTTTTTTTTTTAAAAAAAAAACTTTTCATACTAAAATTGATACAAATGCATATTTCTTAGATGACACAAGCTCTAAGGACTTTTTTTTTTCAAGAAAATAATTAATTTGTGTGTTGAGATTGATATAACAGATAGACTAGTAAACATACATATATTATGGTAGAACTTTATGCCAAGCTATCTTAGAGTGACTAACAACATTAGCTATGAGAAATTTAATGGTTGTGATAAATGAAAAGGTACAACAGTGTATCTAACAAGACTAGAATTTCATAAAGAAAGTACACATTTAATTCTTAATATTTATTTACTTTTCTATTTAAGTTTTTTTAAAAAATTCCTTTGTTTTCAATATTTTCAACTTATGTCAACTCACTATTAATTTTTTTTCCATCCTTGATTGATATTCTATTTTGTAAAAGTTGAAAAATATTAAAAACTCAAATAGAAGAGGGAAAAAAAAGCAAGCAAGAAGAAAAAGATTGACACTGAAGTTAAAAAAAAAAAGAAAAAGTAAATGTTCAAAATTAAATATATAATTTTCCGTTACATAACTATAGGGGAAAGTACACTTTTAATTTTCAATGTTCAATGGTTTTTTAATTTGAGTCCTAAACTTTTTTTTTTATTTGAGTACTTATTGTTTATAAAAAATTTATAAACAAAAACTTTCTTTAACACTGTTAACTATTTCGTTAATATATGACAAGTGCCCTACTATAATTAGTCTATATAATTATATTACACAAATAATATAATATAATTAAAATATAAATGAAATTCTAGAAAAATATAAAAAAACTCAAAAAATAAAAAAAAAGAAAGAAAAAGTTTAGAAATTAAACAAAAAAAGTAACAGTAAGATATGGCTACCTCCTAGATACAAAGTTAGTCATTCAATTCACCTAAAATAGTGGGTAGCAGCGCACCATCCTAGGGTACTTGTGCAACCCACTTGAGACTCAGTCAGTTTTTTTTTTCTTCCTTTTTTTTTTTTGTTTTTGAAAATAGTGGTGGTGGGTTGCGACCCACTTACAAAACTTAGTCGATTTGGTCATCCCTTGGCCTTAGAATGGTTGAAATAGCTTCTTTTTTTTCTCTCTCTCTCTCTCAAATTTTCTTGTTTTTGACTTTTTGCATATTTTTTAATTTTCTTATTTTTTTCTATTTTTAATTAATTAATTTAATTTGTCTTTAATTAAGTATTTTATTTTATTAAATTAATTTTTAGGTCAATAAGAGGTTGTCGTGTCTTATGTATTAACAAAAAAGCTGATAGTATTAAAAAAGTCTTCATTTATAAACTTTTACAAATTTAAGAATTTAAATAGGGAAAAAAAAGTTTAGTTACCTAAATTAAAAAGAAAAAAACAAATTCTTTGTGGTTTTGTTTGAACTATTTTTTGAACCTTACCCACCATAATTATGACTAACATTTTTAAACAGTGGACATGTAGTGGCCGTTTTATAATATTAGGATTGTTATAACGACAAATTACATTATGCAGTAGCATCCCTCATTCACAAACCATTGCTAATCAATTCAAAATAATAAAAAAATTATGTTTTGTTTAAAAATAGAATCGACACAATAAATTAATAAGTCACGAGTATTTTCTTATAACATAAAATTTAAAATAATGTGTTTGTTATGTTATATGTCACATATGGTTACTTTTTTAATTTTATTTATTTATTTTATTATTATTATTTTATTGGTTAAAGGGACTTCATGTTTATCGTATGGGATAACCCTAACAATTCCATTGCCGAATGTGGAATGCTTATTCATTTGCCAACTTCTTTCTCCAGCGACAGCGACAGGTATGGATACGGTGTTTAAGAAAGCCTCTTGCCCTGATTCATGTCCTGATTCACACCCATAACAGGAGCCTCTCTCTCTCTCTTTCTATGGCCAATAATTTAAGTATTATGCCGCTTGTGTTGATTGGTTAATAACGGGTTAGGTCACCTACCTTACCTAATTTGTGCCTGTAGATTGTAGTATTACAAGTTACCTATGATTTCTTGGTCTAGCCATGGATTTCCCTCTTTCTAGGAGGCTCATACAAGATTTCCCTTTAAAAGTAGTTGTCAACTTGTCATGGTATTATATTTTGTATAAATAAACTAATGAATGCAATATTTACACGTACATATACTCCTCTGAAGATCTTGATAGTATTAAGTAATCGAATAGTAGTTTTGTAATCTAAAATATCAATTTATTGCCTGTTTCAAAATGACTTGAAAATAAGGGATAGAAAAAAAAAGTGATTTGATTTGATTTATATGTTGAATTAATACGTAATCATGCTAACGATTTTATTTGCAGCTATCTTACAATCAAAACCACTTTAAAAGGTTTAAATGAATACTGATTCAAATCATATTCTTTTCTTTTACATTTTTTTTCTCAATTTTATTATTATTATTATTTGCTATATCTTAACATCTTTCATCTTCATTAGCATATACATTGACCACTTACTTCTTAACAATACTTTATGGTAAAGATACAGAAATGCAAATACTTTTGTCACCAATTTGGTAGAATAACTATACTTCATAAGGTATAAATGTTAGAGATGTTGAAATAACAATAATTTAGATGCAACTAATCTAATTGTAAATAATAATATAAATAGTAAAATGGAGACTCTTCTAGTTCTATATGTATTAGAGATTCTTTATAAGTGAAGTGGTTTAATTCAATTCAAAAATATTTAAATTATACAAACATCAAACCAAACCATTTTAAATGGTTTAGTGAAAAAAAAAAAGGTATTATAAAAGAAAAAAATTAATATATACATATATATTACAATTTAGTTCAATTCAATTCAAGTGACGAGTTGACTAGTAAAGAGCTCTACTCGAGAGAAATGCATCTATAGCTATGTTTGCTGTATTTGCAGCATATTAAACCTCGAATTAAACATTTAATTAATAATAAAATAAAAAAAAAGAACAAAGAAAATGAAAATACCGGAAATAGACATCTAGAAGGTCAGAGATATATATTCACATGGTGTTCTCCATATTCAAAGCTATAATATAACAATATCAATGAATTTGCTGTCTTTTTGCAATCCGATGGGTTAATAGAACATTCAAATTGTATATACAATGAAGTATCATATACAGTGTACTAAAGGTAGGTGAGCCAAAAACCACATCCCACGCAATGCTCTCTGACGAATCCTGCTAATTCAAGGTGTTCAAATAAATGTTGTACCTCAATTAAAATAAAGAAGAATTTGGTATACTTGTTTATCTTTTAACAATTATGTAACTATTGCTTCGAAGCATTTAAAAGAACTATATTTGGTATTTATGTGTAGTAAAAATTATTAAATGAGGAGTGATATATGGTATGAATATTTATAGTTGAACTATTTCATCGATATATTATAAGTGGGAAAATCAATATTTGAAGTCAAATTCAAATAAAATATCGAACTTTTAAATGATTAAAATAAATTATTAATATTATACTAAATAATTAAAATAAATAATTAAATTTTTAAGTGATTAAAATAGAGAATTTATATTATATTAAATAGTTCAAATAGATAATCCATTATCATCTCGTAAGTATGTTAAATAGTTCAAATAAAGGATTTTTTTACTATTTGTAATTACACTATAATGGAATTTTTTATTTGAACTACTACAAGAAATATTGATTATCTATTTTAATCATTTAAAAATCCAATCCTTTATATAAATTTGATCTCAAATATAGATCCCTTAGCTTATAATTTTTCTTGTCATTCTGGCTTTAACCCAATTACATTTTGACAGTGATTGGAAAGGAATATTTTTGACACTCTTTCAAATTCCCGTCTAATCATTCTTTTGAAAAGATATAAGATGGTTCTTATCAAAATTTTCCAAAACAATTATCATTAGAAGAACCATTATTTTAATTAGATGGAAAATACATATTTATATCAAATAAAAATGAAATTAAAAAAATATTAATAATCACAACCATAAACCCTCTAAAATTTTAAAGTATATCTCCTCTTTTCATCTTTTCATCTTTATTTATAGTCATCTCTTAACTAATTGTTCGAAGTTAAGTCCACCAATCAAATTTGCTCTTAGTAAATCTATGATATTGGTCAAGAAAACCTTGTATTTGCATGTATCAAATTCTGAAATTTCACTGACACATATATTCCTATCATCCAAAGTTAAAGAAATCTTGGGATCAGCATCATTTTCTTTTATGTGGGGTCAAACAAAAGCAGATCAGTCCATGATGAAGATAAAATAATGGTGTATTGAGATAAGAACAAACCCCCCCACTACTATCTATACCATAATAATGAGGCACCATTGATGTTGATTTGCTTTTATTCAATTCCGATGACCCAAACTCCCAACATAATCCATGGGTTTTCCATTAAAGCCGAAACAGCCGCTTTAGGCACACACCCATCTTGGATGGATCTGCTCACCACCTACTCGAGCAATAATGCTGTGCATTAGCATAAACTAGAATCAAAATTGAAGCTCTCATGTTCCATTATATATAGATATGTTTCGATACATGTCTGATACACATAGATATTGCCATGCATGATTAACAAAATGATAATAGAGTTTGAATTAACTAATTATAATAGATACACATTTTCTACTCGAAATAGACGGTGAATCGGAAAACTGAAAAATGCAAAGACAAATGTAGAAAGGCAATATATAAGACATTACAAAAGCAAAACGACAAGTGGGGGAAAAAAGAAAGGATTTTAGGAGATAGGAGTTAATTTTGGGGAAAAGAAATTGGAATTGAGAAAAAAAAAACATAAAACTGTAGAACAATACAAATAAATAAAAATTATGGGGTTCAAATATGCCATGAAATGGGAAAGAGGAAAAAAACAAACGGAAGATGGCCTTATTCAAGGGCTGTCTTGAAAAATGTGCTAACATCGACTGTCTATGTTTGGTCAAAAAGAACAAAAAGTTAATTGATAACCTCGATTAATAATTGTCAATGATAATAGGTCAGGATTATATCATACCATATTATTCTCTATAGTCCTATCAATGTAACTATTTAATTTATTATTTTACTATTGAAATCTCTATTATTATAAAAAAATTTATAATTATTTTAAAGATTAAAAGATGGATGGAAAGATCATCTCACCATATCATGAAAAACTTTTATAATACTAAATAATGGATTAGACTATATTGAAGTCGAAATATCTCTTAAAAGTTATATTTAAAATATTTTTGATAAATCATATAAATCTTAATTTCAAGCTTTCCAAACATTTAAAAATCATAAAATATCGAGAACACGGGAGGATTGTGTTTATGAATCTAATAGGAACTTTGCCAATGAAATGTGTCATTGAAGAATCCTATATTTTCTATAAATACGAAAAATGACATGATAACTTCAAAAAAATTATTTCTTTTAATGAAGCTGAAGATTTAGGATATTAAAGCTTTTTTTTTTTTCCTTCTTTTTTTCGTTTCTCTACAGAGCTTTTTACAATGAAATCCATTTCCTTCTTTAAGATCATTTTCTAACTCATCTTCTCTTTAATGAAGTCAATTAACCAAGTTTAATTGCTTTTTGATAAAGGAAACCATCGAGGAGTCTCAAGCATCAATTAACGTGCAAATTATATAAGTTCCTATTTATCTATAACCAAGCTTCTGTATTGATACATAATTTCTGATTATATTGACAAATATTTATTTTTAAGGTAGAATGCTATCTCCCTTGATATTCTAAGAACAGGCTGTCAGATTTCCTTAATTTGCTTATAATAACTCAAAATCAAGATTTTATAGTTAAGTTGGTA
The DNA here is from genome assembly GCA_037954665.1 of Laguncularia racemosa. Lineage (NCBI taxonomy): Eukaryota > Viridiplantae > Streptophyta > Magnoliopsida > Myrtales > Combretaceae > Laguncularia > Laguncularia racemosa. The sequence continues at coordinate 4,107,381 of JBBMOL010000025.1, read as the reverse complement.
TGGGCAATGTTTTTTTCAAGAGCAAAATAGGTTTGAATCCTTCTTTTTCATTATTTTTTAATATGTGGTTGGAAAAAAAAAAACTTCTTAAAAGAAATATAATATATATATATATATATATGTATTATATCCAGTTGAATAATTAATTTCAAAAACAGAGAGAGACTTATAATAAACTTGAAAAATGGGATTTTGCTCTTGATATTCAAAACCCTAGGATATGGATGTCTAGTAAAACACTAAAACTCAACATCAATTCAATATGATTGGCTAGCACACAGATACAAATATATAACAGGAAAATCAATATTATATTCATTTGTACTCAAGGGAAGGGGAAAAAAAAGCAGGGGTTTCAAATCTCCTTCCGAAGAGAAGTCATTTAAATATTGTTGAGTAAGGTTCGTACATTGGGCTCTATCTAATTGGACATGGGCTTCATCAGCTATTTTTAAAACTTGAACCAACAAAAGTTGGGCTTTACCCCTCAGTCCATAAAATTCATTTTTATGAACTTTCTTTTCCTTTTTTTCCAAGCTTCTCCAGCATATTCCCTCACAAGTGGGCCTTGTTATTCAATCGGTCGTAATGTATCTTCAAAGCTATTCGTTATGAAAGAATAAATTCTATACACTTTCAAAGCATAATTTTATCTATTCATAATTTTTAAAAGTATATGTAAATCTCCCAAACCATCGTAAAAATGCTAAAACCCATTCCTAAAAGCTCCATCAATAGCATCAATTATCGATGTACAAATGCTCAAGATTTTTGTGCAAAGATGAAAGTATATTTTGGAAATTTAAAAATTTTATTCACACTTGATCAATCGTTTTGATAATGTATTTATAATTTTCCAAAAAAAAAAAAAAAAAACAGAATAGGTCTTTAACTCCATATTTTAGATGAGGATTAGGGTCAATAATGACCACTCAAATAGACTATGCTTTATTATGATGACCTTTGTTTGCTATCCAAAAGTTTGTAAATTTTAAATATATCCCTTATTTATTCTTTATGTACACTTAGCCCTTTATCTTTGAATATTTAAGTTCTCAAATCTTCAAAAAGTGCTTTAAATCCATTATATGATCATTTTACCCTTAAAAATTAATAAAGAATACTTTTAGTAATTTTTCAATTATTTTATCCAATGGAAAATAGTAATATGGGGTCACTCTATAAAAGATTTAGGATTTAGATATTCAATTTAAAAAATTAAATGGACAAGTATATGGAGTAAATATAAAATTAATTAACTGGATCATACTCTCTTGAAAAAATTTTCCCTCCTTTGTATCTTATACGTGGGCTTATTTATTTATAGGATCTTTCCTAGTATCATTAGCATGAATAATCCACAAGTAGTTATGTCCGGGAGCATCCCGCATGGAAGTCCAACACCTTTTCTCACAAAAGCGTAATGAATTGGGTACTTCACAGCAACGATTGATTTGGAACTTCCGGATGTGAGATATAAGCGACTCCAGATGAAATTTGCATTTCCTGATGACATGGTTCTATTAGCCAAAGCAACAAAGGAAAATGTGTATATAGTAAAGCAAATTCTTACTGATTTGCTGATCTGTCTAGTTAAAGAATAAATGAGGCTAAATCTGCTGTCTTATTTTCTCAAAACATAATGCAAATACAGAAAGGAGGAGATAGTAGACATTTTAAAGACTAAGGCAATGGATAACTTTGGAAAGTATCTGGGTTCTCCATTGGATCGGGGGAAAAAGATAAAGAGTTTTCAATTAAATTTTATAATAGAGAAAGCATAAAAAAAAAAAGAAAAAAAGAAAAGAAAGTTAAGTGTATGGAAAGCCAAGCACTTGAATATGGCAAGTAAAAAGATTGCTATTAGCAAAATTAGCTTTAGAATCTATATTAGCATATTATATGCAAGCATAGTAGTTGCATGCTAAAATCATTTCTAAAATGGAGATAATTACATGAAATTTCCTTAGAAATGGCAAGACTAAAAAGAAGAGAATTCATTAGGTAGGATGGAATAAAATTACTAAAATTAAAGAGGTTGGAGGTTTGGGATTAGCAAATTTAGACATAAGAAATAAAGTGTGTGCTATGAAGCCAGTTTGGAAGCTCAAGAGGAAGAATTTTGTATGGGGCAATTTAGTGAAAGTGAAATATAAGAAGCTACGGAGAGGAGACAGAATTAAATTAGTAAAATGCACATAGTTGGAATGAGAAAGAGGGCTTCACTATCTTAGGTAATGAAAGGTGTTTATAGGCTGTTTTGGGCCTACACCCCCATGCTTAAATCGACTAGAAACATTATGAGTTGTTGCAATAACTTGGGCCCCCCAAAACTAAGTCCGCTTAGTTGGGTTAGGTTAGCAAGACTTGGTCAACTTTGGATAAGGACAGGTGGGAGAAATTTGGTCACAACTACCCACAATTCCACTACCTTGAAATGTTGGAACCACTTAGTAGGTCATGACCCTCAACTCCCTACCTTAATTGCTTGCCCATTCCCTTTATAAATACTAGGATAAGCCTCCAGGTAAAGGGATTCGAAACCTACTTCTCTCAAACCTTCTTTAAGCAATGTTTCCGTTCTCTCCAAACACTAATTTGAGCATTCTCTTGTTTAAATCTCCAAACAATAGAAGGAAGATAAGATTCTAGCATGATAAAATGGATAGGAAATTTCACCATTTGAGAAATAATCCAAGGTCCTATAATTTTCCTTGCTATGCATTTATCTAGTAGGGATTGCTAGATAGAGGATGGCAAATGGGATGAACATCATATTGGTTTTCAAATATCAAATTTGTTAGTGGATAGAATTGGTCCCACTATACTATCCAATTCATAGAATGATCACAAAGAGATATCATATAACACTAAGATCAATCCTTCACTATAAAACATTTATCAATGTTTCATGAATACAAGAAAAGTAGTAAAAGGTATTCTCCCTGAAGATTAAATTACTACTATGGAGAATCAATCATAAAAGCTTACCTATTGCAGTAAATTTGAGATAGAGGAAAGTTAAGGAGATGCTTGTTATCCTAAAGGTGGGGAAAGAGAGAAAGACCTAAATCATGTATTTAGAACATGCCCACAAATCAATGACATTGTCTTACAATGGTCAGTAGTAACTAGTGATTGTAGTTCACATAATGTGAATATTATTGAATGGATTTAAAGGAATTGTCATGTGAAGAGAAGAGAGCTATGTCAAACTAATCCCCTAAAAGCATTTATGTTTGGTTTCATCCTATGAAAAATATGGACAAAGAAAAATCCAAAAACTTTTAAGCAAAATGAACAAAGGAACTTCTTGTATAGTAAATTAGAAGATGAGGTCATGAATATTTGGTACATTTAAGGAAACAAAAAGAAATTTATCAAATAGTATGGAGAAATTTCAAGTAGTCTATGCTAAGTAAAGGATGGATTATATTGAATACAGATGGGTCAATTATTGCAAATAATGGATAAGTGGTAGTTAAAGGAGTACTAAGAGATGTATAAGGTAGATGGATTTTTGGATTTGCCAAAAAAAATGGGAAGTATTGAAAACTTAGTAGCAAAATTATGGGGAGTGTATTGGGGATTCATTACTGTGTAACTGTAGGTTGTAGAAAAGTTGAAATTAATATTGATTTCCATGCTATAGCTATCTTGTTAAAGAATTTCAATAATCCAAAGATCAAATATTATAACATTTTGTTAGTTTAGAGGGAAAAGCTCTCCCTCCTACAAGAGATGAAGATCGATGCAATTCCACAAAAGCTCAATAGAGTTGCTGATCAGTTAACAATGAATATACAAAAAGTTGAACAACTTCTTTTTATGCATTTGCCTATGAAGATTTTGAATCTCTTGCAGCAAGACATAACAAGTTATGGTATGCACATATAGGAAGTTTAGATGTTAGCATAATGACAAGGAATGTGTTGCTAACACACCTTTAATAAGCAATAGTTTAACTGCCATTATGTATATATGTCTTATGTTAATGAAGTATTTTTTTGCTAGAAAATAATAATAATAATAATAATAAGGTGAAATTTGTGAACAATTCAAACAAAATGATCCAATTAATTTAACTTCATTACAAGTAAATAAAACTTATATTTTCCCAGCAAATTATTCAAACAGGATTGAGCTTACAAATATTATGCTTGAATATCGATGCATTGCTTGCTCCTGAGTTAAGTTAAAATGGGTTTAACTAGTAAGTATAATTCAAATTCCAACATGTCTAATCTATTGCAAACATTTCTTCTTCTTCTTCTTCTCATAAAAAGAAGAGCCCAGATGGGCTTATTGGATCTAAAATCAAGCTAGTTTAGATTAGAACTTAAGCTTCGAGGATCATTTAAGTTCCAATCAAACAAAAGTTGAAAGCTTTTGATACTCCTTTACATTTCTATTATAGAATTATGAATTACAAGATTTAGTAGTAATTTATACTGGCTAATCGTAACAGTTTGAGATGGAAAATACTCTTTGGAATTCTTTTTTTTTTTTTTTTGTTAACTACTATTACAACTACTATTACAACGAAGTCCATCCAACTAAAAGATTAATATTCATATCACTTGGCTACAAAGGCTTTGACCTTTGGAATTCATTTTCCATCATCTTATAGCTAGTAAACTATCACCAGCTATCATTGGCTAAACTTAGTACTTTCATCATGTACCACTACAAATTATTAAAAGTCACTAATTAACAATTTAACATAATCTTTCAAAATTCTTATGTTAATATGTTTGATAACCTAAATATTGAATAATGGAAAAAAAAAAAGACTCCCTTGATGTGCCTAGATGGATCCAAGCACTATCACGATAGATTTTAGATATTTATTCTCTTTATATTTTAAGGTTTTTGGAATAATAAAAGGAAAAATTTTATGATTTTTCATTTTAGGGAAAAAAATTAAAGGAAAAGGAAGTAAACAATTATTAATTTTAAATCAATAGCTAAACCAAGGTTTTATTTTAAAACCCCTTAACAGATATTACTCATAGTTTATGAGAATTGAAATGATATAATTGACTTTATTGACATGACACACAAATGATTCTTAATTATGGATAGCCACAATAAACAAAAAAAAAATATTTAATTGATAAGATTGCAAAGAATAATATGAGAAATCCATCCCATAACAATATTTATAAAGAAAAGTTTTAGATGTCTCAATAATCTTTACTCATGAAAACATACAATCCATAACCTTATATAGGCTTATAAAAACTGTAATGACTAATGGATTAAATGGGAAATAAAACATAAAAAAGGAAATAATTTAATAGCCTATATCCTAGAATAAACAACTAATAAATAATTGAAACCAAGGAAAATAAGCATTTGGTTGCAAAGCAAAGGTGAATGACCGATTGTTAAATTAGCTTGAGTGATTGACCAAATGGAAAAGAAAACGGAAATAGCCTTTGATCAGTCTAGCTGGCTAGATTTGTAAACATCCCATTTTTGCAAACACACCTCCCCTTAACTCTAACCCAATCCCTCCCCCCCGGTCTCCATTTGGTTCATTTTGGGTTAAAAATAATTTTACAAGGTCAAAAATAATTTTTTGAATCAAAATATGCTTATGTGATTTGATAGAATACGAGTTTTTAAGGCCATTTTATTGAAGTTTTTTTTTTGTCCTAGTTTCAGTTTGCTCATAACAAAATAGAAAATTTAAGTTGATCTTAAGTTCAAACGGTGCCTCACACAGACTTAAGTTGCTAATTTTATGAGCAATAGAAGTTTTGAGTTAAATTAAATACTAGACAAAATTAAACTCATAATTTTGTTAAATTAAGCCATTTACAGAAAAATAATTGTACTTATGCATGCTAGATAGTATGTGAGAAAGAGTCCATGGGGTTTGGATTGATTTTTAAGACTCGAAGTTAATTGGGTCATTTAATTAAAATCAAACCAAAAAGGAATAAATATAATTTTGTGCAACATTAAATAGAAGAAAAGCTTAGCTTAGTTGGTCAGTAGCATGGCAATGCACAATAGATGGTCTTTGGTTTGACCCTAACAAAGCCCCAATGTGCCTTATTTTTTCCCTTAAGTCAAGGACATTTGTTAGCCTATCATTGGCTGACAAGATGCACTGTATATTCTTCTTCCTACTGCAAAGCTCGACAAAACAGAAAAGGAAAGAAAAAAAATCAACCTGATTCCTCATATTTTTTACTTTATTTCTCTCATTTTTGGCCAAATTAAATCAAACAAAAAGTGAAAATTAAATATACACTTAAAGTACTATCCATCGTAGTCCAAATTTGAATTTTATAATAAAAGAAAGTTCCTTAAAAGTTAAACATGAAAATTGGAAAAAAAATGAAATATACACATATTATATTCGATTTTTAAGAAAATATTATAGGGTAAATTGACTTGCAAATCATGAATCAGACACATAAATTAGTCAAGTAAAGCCTATATAATATATTTGCATCATCAATTTTGATTTTTTTTTACAAAAATCGTGATAAATTCGGCATAAAATATTCAAGAGCCAAAAATACTTATTCTTGCAAAAGTTCGATTTTTCTTTGTATTTAAGATTTTTTAGACACTACTCATCACTTGTCAATATAAATAGGAGTCCCTAGAACTCATTCTAGAGGAATAAAAAAATTAATAAGCTCATGTCACCCACTTTCTCACTTTAGGAATAGTACTAGCGACCACCCTCTCTCTTTCTTCAATCTCTCTCATTTGAGAGCAAATTGAAGTGAACCAAAGCCATAGAATTATTCCCTTTCATTATTAGAGTAAAGCCCAACCTTCAATTGCCTTTAATAACTTGGAAAGTGGTCCAACTTAATCAAGAATCGAAGTTTGGGCTTACAAGCTTGAAGAATAGGTTCAAATGAAATTAACCAAGATACAAGCTTCCGGTCCTAAAATTGATTGAAGTGTTTGCTTTCTTACCACAACAGGAGTCCCACCAACCCTTAAAACACCACCATGAATGATCGGAAGCCCTTGAGTAGGCATGAACCGCTTGCGCACAAGGCACATTTTTAATTTTTAATTTTAATTTTATTTTTTGTTATTCTTTGTTTTATTTTTTCTAAATTGATAATAAAATTTTTTCAAAAAAAAAAGTTTAGATGATTTTTTGCTTGGCTTATGTGGAATTTGGTGTGTTTTAGCATAAATAATGTCTTAGAATATTTTTAGAAAAAGAAAAAGTAAAAATTGTGTTTATGTTTGTTTAATGTGTTTTAGTAAAATATTAGTCTCTAGGTAATTTTTAGATGTGAATAATGTCTTTTTCATGATATTTTTAATATGGAAAAAATATAAAAATAAAAATCCAAATTTGATAAGATATTTATTGATTTTATTTGTATTACTAGTGTAATTGTTCCCATGATATATGCTTTTACTTTTTCATCAATAAAGGTTCTTTTTTTTTTTCAAGAAAATTTTCAATAAAAGAGTTTCTTTTAGATCTTTCTCTTATTTTGTTTTCTCACACTAAGAATTTTTTTTTAAATAAAAATTTTCAATTGGCCTTTTTTCCCAAAAAAAGAAGAAGATTTTTTTAGGTTTTTTTTTAGGACACAAAAAAAGGGTTTTAGAAAATTTTTATAATAAAAAAGTAAAATGGCTAAAACACAAAGTCAACAATTTTAAAAATAAATACCAACAAACTATTTTTTTTACAAATAAAAAAAAAAAAGAAAGAAAGAACTACATGGACTTGATCCTAGCTAGTGGGTATATCCGCACTTCAGATTGCCTTAAAAATTGAAAACTTTTTTTTTTTAAAAAAAAAGAAACTCTTTTATGAAAAATTTTCAAAAAGAAGAAACCTTGAAGGTCTTTTAATTATTTTTAGAAAATTTCCTATATAAACCTTAAAGGTTTTAAGAAGATAACCTTCGAGTCCATAATCTTTAGTTTCTATTTTTTTGATTGAAAATTATTTTAGAAAAAAAAAAAAAGTGGACTAGTGACTAAAATTAGGGTTTATCCACCCTGTAAACCTTAATTTTACACTTTTTTCCAACATTTTTTTTAACAACAAAACTTTTTCTTAATTTGGTCAAGAGGCTTGTATTGAGTGGATGAGGCTTAATGTAAGCTTAATTAAGGAAATGGGAGACCAAAATTTAGGCTCGATAGATTGGTGACTCTACTGGAGATGAAGTGGGCTAGCCATAGGGGAATTTCCAAAAATAATTTTAAAGGCCTTTTTTTTTTTTTAGAAATAAAGTTCCTTTATTACAAATATTTTTTTTATAAATGGTTACATTGACTGGGTGTTGATGGTGTAGAAGAAAACAAAAGAAAATGAAGAAAGGCCTAATGGGCTAATCTTAGGGGGAATTTGTTTGAAAAGAAAGATGTGTGTTAGATATGGTTAGGACCTAATTATCTTACGAATCTACGAAGGGGAACCATTTTGTAACCATTTGGGAGTTGTGGTGTAACCACCTTTTGTTGGTTATTAGGCTACCCCATTTTTGCTTCAATGTGACCTGAGATGCATTTCTTCAAGAATGTGTGAGGCTACAAAGCTTAAGGACCTATAGAACCTATTTGATTGCATTTACGGTTGTGTACCAGCCAATGGAAAATAGTGTGGCATGATAAAGAAACAGTTGTAACTTTAATTGATACTCTAATGTGTCATAGTACTTTATAAGATATGTAGATTTCTTTGTACAAAAATTTTAGTGTAAGATTTGTTTTTAAATTTCTATTTATTGTAATTTGTAGAAAAGAAGGATGACAAGTTCATCAAATGCTCAACCTACTCAAGAGGTTCACATTAAGCAACCTATGGAACCCGAGCCCTTCCTAACGCATTGGTTCAACTAATTCAACTCGAATCATCAACAATTCATCATCACCAAGATCGACCTAATATTTTTCCTAATGAATACTAAGCCTAACAAGACCCATATGCGGGCCTTAGCCTATTTTTAGAGCCCAGAGACTTCTTCATTCTTATTTGGCACAAATATGCTCAGCCTCACCATTGAAGAGTACACCCAACTACTTTAAGCCCCTCCATGCACTAAAGGCATAGTAGTTTTGAACCTTATAGCAACCCTACTAAACACCTTTATTAAGTTTTTGGGGGTGAGAAAGATTGAAGTGGCTCGAGCACTTGATAAGTATAACAAAAATGCCATAAGATTGTCAGCCCTCCTTGATTAGTTTGAAAGCCCATTAGATTATCAAAAACACATGGCCATATTTAGTGGTAGCTTTAAAGTATGGAGAGAGAACTGAATCAATGCATTTATCCTAGTTATGTTTAGAACCATTCTATTTCCTAATGAGCTTTTACATGTTCATTTTAGAGTGGCAAAGCTAGTAGCCTAATTTTTTTTGCTGGAAAGTCATATATTCCAACCTTTTTAGCATAATAGATTCGTTCCTTGAATTTTTTGAAGCAAAGAAGCCATGGACATTTCTAGGGAAGCTCAGTGCTACTTATCATTTGGTTTGCTAGCCATACCAAACTTATGGGTTGGGCTTACTTAAGGTCTCTTTGGCCCAATAGATTAATCTAATACACAACTTTATTCATAAGATCCATTTACCAAAAGGAGTCATGGTTCAGTAATGGATTGAGGCCTTACAGAAAGTTCCACTAGAAGATATACTTAAGACTGCTAGATGGAACCATTGTACACATGCCATACTTAGGTGTGAAGGGTATGTTGTATTCCCTCGTATAGGCATCACTGGCTGTACGGGGTACTTCCCGACATGTGTGGTCAGACAATTAGAGCCCATTCAAGAAATAACCCATAAAGATTCCCTAAAGGTGGTGACACTTGATTTCTAGAATTCTCATATTATACTAGCCAATAAAATAAGCAAGTTGCAAAGGATACAAGCTATTTGGGACCATAGAGAACTAACCCCCATCATTGATGTAAGAGACTTGAGAGGAAGATTTGGAGATTACTAAGCTACACAAAAGTTCATATTTGACTTGCTTCATAAGAATGGAGAAATGCAGTATCAAGCCCTTGATGTACTCAAACCCATACCTGAGCATCCTATACTAGAGCTTAGAGCATATATGGATTTAGTGTAGGCCCCTGTGAAAGTTTGATATAGAGCCATAGGAAAGAGGAAGAAAAATTAGAAAGCTCGATTTGAAGAAACATAAGATCGAATAGAGGTCTTAAAAGGCTAGCTGAGGATGGCTAAGAAGTGAATTTGCCAGTTGCTAATTGATGAAGCAAGAGCATGCCCTAGCAAGATTAGGAAGTTTATAAAAAATAAACCAATCAATTTCATATTTCTAGTTGAGGTTTTAACTTTAGTTTTGGTTTTATGTTCCTAGTCTTTGTATTTTGATGCTATACATCACTAGAATATTAATAAAATTGCAACTCTAGTGAAAATTTGAAATAAAATTGCCGCACTATTATTCAATGGCCATTCCAACATCTTGCATCCATGTGTCCTATTATTCTCCATTTTACTTTTTTACAATCACATAGTTTATTTTGTAAAGCATGTTTGTTTCACCAAAGAGAGAGAGAGAGAGAGAGAGAGAGAGAGGAGAGAAAATAAAGCTAAAAAAAAAAAAAAACAATTTTTAGACCTTATAGGAATCTCGGAGATTGCTCCCAAATAATCGATTTTCATCTAAAGCCCTATTCTCACTCATTCTCATTCTAAGATGGCTAAAAGTATCAACCCTCATAGAGTTAAAGCCCTTGAGAAGACCATGCAACAAGTATTGGAACAACTTTGGACCCTTACCTACTCTATAAACCATCTACTTGCTCATGCAAGCGAACATTCCAACAACATGAGACGCCATCTGCTGAATTGCAAGATGTGGAATCTAAGCCCGAAACTAACATGTGGAAAAAAGGAAATTGAATTAAAATAAAATGACATAGAGGAAAAGCTAATGAAGAAATTCGAGGACAAACTCAAAGTTCTAAAAGGCATAGATATGCTAGAAAAGCTAAGCTTCCTACAATTGCTTAGTTATTCGAAAGATGATTTCCTTGAAAAATTCAAGATACTTGAGTTTAAGAAGTACAATGGAATTGGTTGACCTATGATGCACACTCATTTGTATGTGCACAAAATGGGTCGATACACCAAGTATGACTGACTTATGGTCCAAACGTTTCAAGATAGCCTCACTAGTCCAACCTTAATGTAGTATGCCCAATTGGACTTAGCTAAATATGATACTTAAGTTAAGCTTGCTAGGGCTTTCTACAACAAAAAAAAGTTCAACATTAAAGCAACACCAACCATGTATGATTTGCAAAAGGTAGCCAAAAAGGATGAGGAGACTTTCAAAGAGTTTTCTCAACGTTGGAGAAGTATGGTAGCTAGGATCATTCCTCTACTCTTGGAAAAGGACTTGACCCATATCTTGATCACCAATCTGGGTGATCCATATCACAACTACCTTGTAAGCTACACTACTTCCAGCTTTGCTAAGGTAATAGTAGCTAGTATTAGAATTGAAGATTCCATTATAGTAGGCCAAATAATGGTCCCCACTTCTACTGATAAGAAACTTAGTACTTCCAAGTTTGCAGCCAAATCAAGAGATCTAATAGTTGGCATGGTAAGTATTGGCAACTTTACAACTACAACACCTCAACTAACTATCCAATCAAGTTAAGGCCAAAACTCCAGTAGGAGTAGGGAACAAAAAAGAAAGCTTAGAAGAAAATGTACTCGCATTCCAATACCTATGATTCAAGTCCTTAGTCGCCTTAGGCAAGAAAACATGTTGACCTTTGAAGTACTGATGCCAAACTACAAGCCTAGAAACTATGATCCAACTTTGAAGTGTGATTATCACTCAGGCCAAGTGGGGCATTCCGTAGATAATTGTTGGAGGTTTAGAAACAAGGTGCAAGACCTAATCGATGCCAAGTTGATTCAATTAGAATGCATCAAACCTTAAAGGCCCAATGTTAATAGGAACCCTCTCTCGAATCATAAGCTTGCAATCAACATGATCATAATTGAAGATCCAAAGCCTAAACTAAACCTAGATGAGCTCCTTATTACGATATAACATATTGCATGGATCTTGCAACAAGTAGGCCATTTACAGTGATGAACCCAAAGGACAAAACCAAGACTGAGCCCACTATTCACTAATTGCTTAGAGAAGGAAAGGTGAAGAAAGATGAAATTATGGCCATGTTGACTCCTAAACCACAAGAATTGAACACAAAAGGAACTAAGAAAGAGGTAGTTGGCGAGAGACCCAATAGTCGACACCTTAGGTGAACCATCTAGAGAATTCGAGTACTTAATAGATTACTTATTCACACTAAGAGTTTGTGCTAATGCAAAAAGTATTGGCTAGGGGCTAGTGTTTGAGAAAGAAGATAAACTAAAGGAGCTAAGTGTTTGTATGACTGGGGCAAATCTAAAGCCTATGGTGTTCAAGTGCTATAAGGAAGATGAGGAGGAAAAGATCACCCTTAAAAAGTTGACTTTCAATATCCCATTGGCTGTTGAAAACTACAAAGCTACACTACTAAACTATTAAGTTGTGAACCAAGTTCATAAGACCCTAATGCCCTTAGTAAGAGGGCTTATAAGGTTTAGCAAAGTGTATAACCCATCGAAAGAGGATAAGAAAAAAAAAAACTTATAAGGGAATCATCCAAGAAAGTCATGGAACTAGAGGAAAAAGAGAATGATACAAACCAAGCCTCACATCGTTGAATTATCAAAGCTAGTAAATATAGGGTCTTGGACTAATTGGCTAAAGTCCTAGCCCAAATATCCCTCATAGGCTTCCTTCTCACATCTAATGTTCATCGTAGGTCTCTCATCAAGAGCCTTTAAGATGTTAAAGTACTTGAGAACATCCCCTTTGATAAGTTGGGCCTTGTAATCAACTCAATGTTTGCTATGGAGCACATTGCTTTCCTCACTCGAAAAGCTTACTAAAGATGAAGCTGACCACACTAAAGCCTTATTCATAGTGGTCAAATGCAGGGGTATGATTATTGCTCGTGTCCTCATAGATAATAGATCATCTTTAAATGTATGCCCTTTTTCAACATTAGATTTACTTAGGGTGCCAAGGTTTGAAATCAAGCCTAATACTCTATCCATTCAAGCCTTTGATGGCTCTAAAAGAAGAACCGACCTGGATGTGGAAATTGGCTCACAAGTGTTTAACATAACATTCTAAGTCATGGATATTCCTAAGTCCTTTAACCTACTTTTGGGTCGACCATGGATCTACGTAGATGGTGCTATACCCTCAAATCTACACCAAAAGGTGAAGTTTATCTCCAATGGCCAAGTAATTATAATGCTGGCTGAACAAGACTTTGCCATCTACAAAGAGACGACTATCCGTTATGTCAAAAGTGATGACAATGATGAGCTTAGTCTACAAAGTTTGGCCAAAATTGTGATAAATTCAACTAAAAAATATTCAAGAACCAAAAATACCCATTCTTGCAAAAGTTTAATTTTTCTTTGTATTTAGGATTTCTTAAACACTACTCATCACTTGTTGATATAAATAGGAGTCCCTAGAACTCATTTTGGAGGGGAAAAAAATTAATAAGCTTATATCATCTACTTTCTCACTTTAGGAATAGTACCTATGACCTCCCTCTCTGTCTCTTCAATTTCTCTCATTTGAGAGCAAATTGAAATGAGCTAAAGCCATAGAATTATTCTCTTTCATCATTAGAGTAAAGTCCACCTTTAATTGCCTTCAATAACTTGGAAATTGCTCCAATTTAGTAAGGAATCGAAGTTTGGGTTTATAAACTTGTCAAGTGGAATTGACTAAGATGTAAGCTTCTAGTCTTAAAATTGATTGAAGGATTTGCTTTCCCACCACAGCAAGAGTCCGACTGACCCTTAAACCACCACCATCAATGACTAGAAGCCCTTAAACTAGCTTGAATCACCTGTACACAAGGCAAGTTTTTAATTTTTAATTTTTTGTTTTTCTTTCTTTTATTTTTTTCAAAATTGATAATAAAAAAAAATCAAAAAAAAATAAAGACAAGTTTTGATGATTTTTGGCTTAGATTATGTGGAATTAGGTGTTTTTAGCATGAATGATGTCTTAGAATAATTTTAGAAAAAGAAAAAGTAAAAATTGTGTTTATGTTTGTTTGATGCATTTTAGTAAAATATTTAGATGTAAATAATGTCTTTTTTCATGATTTTTACAATATGAAAAATATATAAAAATAAAAATCCAAATTTGATAAGATATTTAGTACTTTTATTTTTATTACTAGTGTAATTGTTCCCATGATGTATGCTTTTACTTTTTCATTAATAAAGGTTATTTTTTTTTAAAGAAAAGTTTCAGTAAAAGAGTTTCTTTTAAATCTTTCTCTTATAATTTTTTTCTCACTTAGACAAGCTATTTTTTTTTTAAATAAAAACTTTCAATTGGTTTTTTTTTTTCCAAAAAATTAGATTTTTTAAGACACAAAAAAGGGTTTTAGAAAAAATTTTATAAAAAAATGTAAAATGGATAAAAACGTAAAGTTAACAATTTTAAAAATAAAATAAAAAAATAAACTAAAGTTTTTACAAATAGATAAAAAGAACTATGTGGGTTTGATCTTGACTTGCGGGTACGTAAGCACTTTGAGCAGCCTTAAAAATTGAAAACTTTTCTTTTTTATTATTATTTTTTAAAGAAACTCTTATGAAAATTTTTCAAATGGAAGAAACCTTGTAGGCCTTTTATTTATTTTTAAAAACTCTCTCATGGAAACCTTAAAGGTTTTAATAAGATAGCCTCCGAGTCTATAATCTTTAGTTTCTATTTTTTTTCAAAAATTATTTTAGAAAAAAAAAGAGTAAACTAATGACTAAAATTAAGGTTTATCCACCTGTAAACCTTAATTGTGCACTTTTTTCCAACATAAGTCGAGTGGCAACTCTATTTTTAATTTTTTTTAACAACAAAACTTTTCCTTAATTTGGTTGAGAGGCTTATGTTGAGTGGGATAAGCTTAATATAAACCTAATTAAGGAAAAGGAAGACCGAAATTTAGGCTCGATAGGATGGATAACTGAAACAGCTAAATGGGTGCTCTAGGTTTAGCTAATTGAATGGAATCCTTGTACCAGGCTAGATAGACAAAGCAAAGACCCCAATTTGTGAGTTTTTGTCCTACGATTCTTTAAGCCCATTCTTAAGCTATCAAATCTCTTCATTGGGTATTTAGTTTCATAACTCAATTCCCATCATCCCCCTCTACCAAATCATTTGAAGCAATGCATGTAGGATAATCTAGTCTAGTCTAGTTTGAAAAACACTTTGTTTGGGCTTTATGAGAAAATGCTTCATACTGAGCTCTATTACCCTGAGTTGACATAGATACAAATGTCATCCCCTTTCATGCTTTCACATATGGTAACTTGGCCCATACCACTTTTATAACTTGAACCTAACACATCGAGTCAAGCTATTAATGTTATTATAGGTTAGCTCATGTTGTTCATAGGCCTTAATCATTGGAATAAACCCCCTTCTCCATAATTCATGCCATCAACCTAAATAATTTTCAAAGAAAAGAAGAGTTAAAAAACTTGTACTTCCATTACATCCCACAAGGTCTAACTAGTAACTATAGTACTTTCCAACATTAAACTTCATTATTAAAGCCATAGAGTTATATTCGATCTTTGAACAATTTAGTAAGATTTTGACACAATCAAGTGTATCACTTGAAAACACTACTTTACCTTTGATACTTAATCAAAATATACAATTCATTTACATAACTTACTTACAAAGCTGAGTTTAGATGTGATAAAACTCACAGAGTTATCAAAACATATGACCCCTCTAGATTTATAGTAATACACTTACTAATCACCTAAGGGCTCATGTTTTCATGCCCCAAATGCGGCCTAGAAGTTTCCACTAAAATTATCATGGCAAATGTGCACTCATTACAAGATAACCGTCTTATAAGTCAGAGATCGTAAAACCTTAAATAATCAATTACATTTATGACTAATCATATTACATATAATCATATCATAAAAATATAACTGATGAGGATCAACTAACATCAAAGAGGAATGAACCAAAGTCCCAAGATCCATTACATGGTATTGGAGGCCCAATAACTCGAGCGAGAGTTAAGTGGATGAGTGAAGTTTTACAAGGACTAATCATGGACCTACAAGAGAAGAAACCAAATTACACTAAAGGAGAATCAACCTTTGTCAACTTGATTCACGTTTCCACAAAGGGATGTAAGGATATGGAAGCTTTAGAATAATTTATTTTAAAAAGGGGAAATTGAACCGAAAAGAGGAGACATTCGATTTTTTTTTTATGATTTGTTTTATTTGTTTGGTTTTGTGTTTTAGTATATTTAGTTAGAAGAGTTTCGGTCATTAGGAAGGAAGGTCGGTTGTGCTATGTTTAGAAACTTAGGTTATTCTTTTGTCATGTGATCACAATATATCACGGCAATAGGGGAACACACAAAAAAAAAAAAAAACACAATTATCATATTATTGAAAACATATCTTTTCATGGAAAAGCTCTCTCTTGTTCTTTGAGAAAGAACTCCATGGTTTCTTTAACATAAACACTTGGGGAAATCATTGATAGCTTAGGTTTCAATCAACGAGTGTGGTTGAGGTCTAGTTACGAATTATAACTTGTTCAGGACGATTCGTGGGAATTCTGTTTTCAATTACGATCGCCGGGGTTCTAGGTTTGACATACTTAGGGTTTTGCACATCATTTGGTATCAAAGCTTCAGCTTCTTGAATCAAGTAACATCTATCCTTTGTTAATTGTTTTTTTGTTCATTCCATAGTTCTTGTTCATACCCTTGAAATTCATATATAAAAAAAAAAGTTTACGAATTCGATCATAGAAAGTCTATTGGTGACCAACAACAACAATTTGTTATCTTAGTAAATTGAAATCCAATATTTAATTCTTGTTCTTTGTTCTTGGAAATTCGCATTAAAAAAAAAAGTTGAATTCAGTCGTGGAATATTCAATTGCCGAGTTACATGACCCAAAATCCTTGCTTTGAAATCACATAATCAAGTGATACAATACACTTTCCAATTCTTACCTTCAACATTTTCTTGCCTTTTTCAATATTGTAATAGAATTACATTGCATTCCATTACATGCTCGGTGCAATATTCTACTTTCCTATTTCGTGTTGTGGATATCTCTTGGTTTATGTTTTCAATTTTGTAGTGAGTCTTTTCATATCAATTAATTCGTGATTGTATCCTTGCTTGCCGTGACTTGGAACCAATAGTTAGTTAATAGATTTGCTTTAGTGGTTTGCGTTGAGGAAGTTTCTCAATCCGAGTTCATATCAAAGAATTGTAAGAGTGGGCTATGAGAACATTATTACCTGTAAGCTAAACACAAGTGAATTGTGAGGACATTACTAATGTGAGCAATACACAAGTGAATTGTGAGATATATATTATATTTGTGTTACTAATCTCTTTTCTTGACAGTAGAAATATGTCAGGACAAAGTCCAACTGGAGGTGAGAATGAAGGAGGGGAAAGTAGGGTGATGTTTGACTCGTTGATGAGGGAGATGAAGCGAATATTGAGTGGTGAACTTGAATAAATCCATGAAAAGATGGATAAGATGGAACGAATTAGGGAACCGTCTAACAGTACTACTGTCAAGCAAGGCGTAAGTAGACCATTAAGGGGAGGAGTTAGGATAGAAGAAGGTGAGGAAATAGATTCAGGAGAGTATAATTATATGAGGGAGAGAGGGAACACCTAGAGGCGAGGCCTCGTTTCAGGGGAAAAATGATCCAGAGTTGTACTTAAAGTGGGAGAGAAAGGTGGATCATGTATTTGAGTGCCAGAATTATACTGAGGAGAAAAAGGTTAAATTGGCTGCAGTTGAATTTTCAGATTATGCTAGTGTTTGGTGGAACCAGCTAGTACATAATAGATGTAGGTATGGAGAGAGACCTGTTAGTACCTAGGATGAGATGAAGACCATTATGCAAAAGCGGTTTATCACTAGTCATTATCATAGGGATTTGCTCAGAAAGTTTTAGGGGTTGACACAGGGGTCCAAAAGTGTGGAGGACTATTATAAAGAAATAGAAATAGCCATGATTAGAGCCAGAATGGAGAAGGATGATGAGGCTATAATGGCTAGGTTCATTAATAGGTTGAACATGGAGATTGCTGACGTGGTGGATTTGCATCATTATTTGGATATGGAAGAGTTGTTGCACAAGGCAATTAAAGTAGAGAGACAATTGAAGTATAAGAGCAATCCAAAGTCTAGGGTGACGTCCAACTCTTCATGGAAGTCTAATTGGAAGAAAAATCCTACAAATTCGAAGTCTAAAGTGGACATGAAAGCTAAGAGTCCAGTCGCTGCTTTTAAAGGTAAAATTGACACTAAACTATCTTCGAGAACTCATGATATTAAATGTTTCAGGTGTCAGGGGCTTAAACATGTTGCATCTTAGTGTCCAAATCAAAGGGCTATGATCATTCACGATAATGGAGATGTGAAGAGTATTAATCTAAGGAGGATGATACATCACCCTTAGAGGAGTATGATGATGTCGACTTGGAGGGACCCATGAGTGGCGAGCTATATGTTACAAGACGAGTCCTCAATGCTCAACCGTAAGATGATGGTGAAAAGTTCAACTTAAACACATCTTTTATACCCAGTGTCACTTGCAAAACAAGATATGTAGCTTGATCCTTGATAGTGACAGCTGCAGTAACGTTGCTAGCACCTTGTTGGTTGATAAGATGCGGTTGAAGGCTGTGAAACATCCTAATCCATATCGGTTGCAATGGTTAAATGAGTGTGGGGAAGTGAAGGTGATCAGGAAGGTTCTTATTACTTTTTCCATAGGGAGTTATCGTAATGAAGTGATGTGTGATGTAGTTCTCATGCAGGCTAGTCACCTATTATCAAGTCGATCATGGTAGTTTGATAGGAAGGTGATGTACGATGGGTACAAGAACTAATATTCTTTTGTTCTAAACAAAAGGAAGGTGGTTCTAACTCCATAGAAACCATGGGAAGATTGCGAGGATCAAGTGAGGATAGCAAAAGAATTCAGAGAGAAACATGTGAGTGTGCGAGAGAAGGGTGAGAAGAAAGAAAAGAGTGAGACACAGACACTAGTGAACCATGAGGGAAAAGAGTTCGAAACATTAAGAGGAGAGAAAATTTCCAGAAAAAGTGAGGTTAAGAGTGCAACGTTGGCTAGGAAACAACTACTTGTACTTATGTACAAGGATGTTTATTTTACTAATACTGACATTAACCCCCGTTGCCTAATATGGTAGTGTCTCTTTTGCAGGAATATAAAGACTTGCTCCCTGGAGAAGTACCGCAGGGCCTACCTCTACTACGAGGTATTGAGCATTAGATTGATTTCTTTTCAAGTGCATCTATTCCTAATCGACCAGCTTACAGAACTAATCCTAAAGAGGCAAAGGAAATTTAGAGACAAGTTGATGATTTGATGGAGAAAGGATTTGTAAGGGAAAGCCTCAGTCCATGCTCAGTTCCTGTCATTTTGGTTCCTAAAAAGGATGGGACATGATGAATGTGTGTTGACTACCGAGCAATCAACAAGATAACAATTAAGTATAGACATCCTATTCCTATATTAGATGATATGCTTGATGAATTGCATGATGCTTGTTTATTTTCCAAAATTGATTTAAATAATAGTTATTACCAAATTCATATGAAAGAGGGGGATGAATAGAAAACTGCTTTTAAAACTAAACATGGGTTATATGAATGGATGGTAATGCCTTTTGGGTTAACAAACACACCTAGCACTTATATGAGGCTAATGAATCATGTTCCGCATCATTTTATTGGAAAATTTGTTGTTGTCTACTTTGATGACATTCTAATTTATAGCAAGACATTAGATGATCATGTTTAGCATCTATAGTGTGTATTTAATGTTTTAAGGGAAAACCAGTTATATGCCAATTTGAAGAAGTGCACTTTTTGTATGGAAACTGTGGTTTTTCTTGGCTTTGTTGTAGGTGCAGATGGGATAGCTATGGATGAGGAGAAGGTGAAGACAATCCAGGAGTGGCTAACACTAAGGAATGCAAATGAGGTTAAGAGCTTCCATGGCTTAGCAAGTTTTTATAGGAGATTTGTGAGGGACTTCAGTTCTATAGCTGCTCCTCTCAATGACCTCGTTAAGAAGAATGCCGACTTCAAGTGGACTAAAGTGCATGAGCAGGCATTCCAAACTCTGAAAGGTAAGTTAACTAACACACCTTTATTAGTATTGCCTAATTTTGAGAAAGTATTTGAGATTGAATGTGATGCTTTCGGGAAAGGTATTAGTGGTGTATTGATGTAAGATTCCAAGCCAATCGCATACTTTAATGAGAAACTCAATGGTGCTGCTTTAAATTACCCAGTGTATGATAAGGAATTGTATGCTTTAGTAAGGACCTTACAAACGTGGCAACACTACTTATGGCCTAAGGAGTTCATCATTCATTTAGATCATAAGAGCTTAAAGTACCTGAAAACTCGGGGTAAGTTGAATAAGAGGCACGCCAAGTGGTTGCAGTTCATCGAAACCTTTCCATACGTGATTAAATACAAGCAAGGGAAGGAAAACATGGTGGCCGATGCACTATCTCAAAGGTACTCTCTTTTGACTTCTTTACATACTAAATTGCTTGGGTTTGAATGCATGAAAGAATTATACGGGAATAATGCTGATTCTAGTCAAATTTGGGCCGTTTGTTTTGAATCTGGATATGTGGACTTTTATAGGCATGATGGGTATTTATTTAAAAAAGATAGGTTATGTGTGCCAAAAAGTTCCATACGTGAACTGCTGGTGAAGGAGACACATGGTGGTAGTTTAATGGGACACTTCGGTGTTAGAAAAACTTTGGATATTTTGAAAAACATTTTTATTGGCCTAAGATGAAACATGATGTGCAAAATGTGTGTGACAAGTGCATTACATGTAGAAAGGCTAAGTCCAAAGTAATGCCCCATGGGGAATACCTTCCATTGCCTATGCCTAATCAACCTTGGACTGACAACTCTATGGACTTTATATTGGGGCTACCACAATCTCAAAGTGGCAAAGATAGTATATTTGTTATTGTTGATAGGTTTAGTAAGATGGCTCATTTCATTACCTGTTCTAAAATTAATGGTGCATGACATATTGCTGACTTGTTCTTTAGAGAGATTGTACAGTTGCATGGTTTACCTAAATCCATTGTGAGTGATAGGAATGTAAAATTTTTGAGTCATTTTTGGCGAACCTTGTGGAATAGGCTAGGCACCAAGTTATTGTTTTTTACTGTGGCACATGCTCAAACTAATGGTTAGACGGAAGTAGTCAATAGGACACTCTCAACACTGTTGCGTGCTGTGATTCATAAGAACTTGAAACAATGGGAGACATGCTTGCCTCATGTAGAATTTGCATATAATAGGATGATGCATTCCACCACATCATATTCTTCTTTTGAGGTTATATATGGATTTAATCCCTTGACATCATTGGATATTTTGCCTTTGCACACTAACGAGTTTGTTAACCTTGATGGAAAGAAAAAGGTAGAATTTGTTAGGGAATTACATGCTTAGGTTCGGACCAATATTGAGAAGAAAAGCGAGCATTATGCTCATCAAGCTAATAAGGGATGAGTTAAGATCGTGCTTTAACTAAGAGACTAGGTATGGGTGCATTTAAGAAAGGAGAGATTTGTAGAGTAGCGGAAGTCTAAATTGCATCCTAGGGGAGATGTACCTTTCTAAGTAGGGGAGCGCATCAATGACAACGCTTACAAGATTGACTTGCCAAGTCATTATGGTAATGTAAGCGCAACTTTTAATGTTTCTGATCTTACTCTTTATGATGCAGGTGACTCAAGGACGAATTTTTTCGAGGAATGAGGAAATGATGAGGATCAACTAGCATCAAAGAGGAATGAAACAAAGTCCCAAGATCCATTATATGGTATTGGAGGCCCAATGACCTAAGTGAGAGCTAAGCGGATGAGCGAAGTTTTGCAAAGACTAGTCATGGACCTACAAGAGAAGGAACCAAGTTACACTAAAGGAGAATCAACCTTTGTCAACTTGATTCACGTTTCCTCTGAGGGATGCAAGGATATGAAATCTTTAGAATAATTTATTTTAAAAAGGGGAAATTGAACCGAAAAGAGGAGAGACATTCGGTTTTCTTTGTTATGATTTGTTTTATTTGTTTGGTTTTGAGTTTTAGTATATTTAATTAGAATATTTTCGATCATTAGGAAGGAAGGTCGATTATGCTATGTTTGGAAACTTAGTTTATTCTTTTGTCATGTGATCACAATATATCACGGCAATAGGGGAACACGCAAAAAAAAAAAAAAACACAATTATCATATTATTGAAAACATATCTTTTCATGGAAAAGCTCTCTCTTGTTCTTTGAGAAAGAACTCCACAATTTCTTCAACATAAATGCTTGGGGAAATCATTGATAGCTTAGGTTTCAATCAACGAGTGTAGTTGGGGTCTAGTTACGAATTACAACTTGCTTAAGAAGATTCATGGGAATTCCGATTTCAATTATGATTGTCGGGTTCTATGTTTGACATACCTAAGGTTTTATACATCAATAACTATGGATTCCATGTCCCACGGTCAACTAAGATCGCAAAGAGTCGGAATCCCCTACCAATCAGTAAATGGAATAAAATCCTAAGTTTCATAGATTTAAATTTTACATCAAGGTCCTAAAATGGCATTTAATTTAGATAATTTACCAATTATAATCTTTACTTATCATTCTCTACTCCCAAAAACTCTCAACACTTCCCATCTTATCCCATCCCAAGCTTTCATAATCTTTACCTGTAAAACAGTCTATGGAGGGGTGAGCACACTATGACTCAATGAAAGGGAGTGCAATACTCTCAATGCTACACACGTACAAGCAATGTCAAATCAAGTTATCAAATCATATGCTATACATAAATAACCATATGAATACAGCATCTCACATGGTCTTTCAATAACCGACGTGAAGTCTAAGGTTTACGCCCCCATTGACCTTAGGTTAGGGATTTCAGAGCCACCATCAATGCCTAAGTCTCATTACTCGTTTTAATTATCTTATTCTTTGATAATTTAAATATCTTTTAAACTTTGATATCATCAACTCGAGTATTCTAATACACTAAGCGCTCCCGTGCCTCATGCACTAAGCAACACCCTCAAGGACCAATCGGACTCGAAACCGTCAAGGCACGACTAGTCACTTAGTTCGCACTTAGCGGAATAGTAATCTTTTGATTACTTCCGGCGAGCCTTATAGCAATGATAGCCTTCAATTTCATGCAATGTCTCATGTAATGCATGTCTAGTTTTATTTGAGTCTAGTCCTTTAATTAATTAGTTCAAGGTGATTAAACAATATATAATCGCAAGCTAATCCACATTTAAGGCAATAAAGTAAACTATCAAGCATTTAAAGAATACAATTCTAAGGACAAACAATAGGAACTGAGTGAAGTTCCACAAGAAAAACCGTTACACCTCATATTCACATTTACTACAACAAGAAGAGATCATGCATTTCACATCACAAATACAGCAAGGAAGGCTAGACCAACTAGATAGAAACGATTAAGCTAGACATGGAATTTTAGTTAAATAATAGTGTAATGTAGTTCAAATCTCCTCGACTGTCAAATCAACCACTCAAGATTAAGCTACAGCCCTCATTTCTCGACACCTCTATGCCATTCCACTTAAACGTTAAATCAAACACTTAGGATTGATTTACAATTATCACTCCTTGACACCTCTATGTTATTTTACTTTTCAAGTATTTGATTCTATACCTTCAAGAGTCTAGTAGGGTAATACAAAATGTACCTTTCCAAATCCTCAAGTATCATATATATATATAATAACAATATACATATATTTATAGATTTATGACTTGTTTTTAACTAAAGGATAAATTTGTTAAATGTTGTTCCTCATGTACTTAAGAGAAGTAAGAGGATATAATTATTGCATTGAAAAATAAAGACTTTCATTTGTGATTTGTATAATTATAGGTATAAATGTAATCTACATAAATATAGTAGGAAAAACATTTCCTCTAAGTATATATATATGTAGTCAAAATTAGATTCTTATACATGTACATAATGATACATCGTTTGTTCCATGCATCTATGCGTAAACATCAACTATACATATATATAGAAAAAGTTAAGTTTACATGTATTAATTTAGTTTAAGAAAACAAAGCTAAGTTTGGATAGTCGATCTATAATGATAATATTAGCAAATAGAGCAAGGTGCTATCGTCAAGATAGTGACATCTACACTTAGCCCATTCTATTCTTTATATTATTACAATAGTATCTACTCATAATCTGCTTAATTACTATTTTCTTCATACGACTTCCTTTCCAACTTCTTTGCTCCATTGTTTACTAGGGAATTAATAAAAATTACAACATTTGCAATCACAACCAAACGAGGCAAGACACATATACAACATACTAAGATCAAACACAACATATCAAAACCAATTACAACATTGTAGCATATCATAAAGTTTCCCACTCACCTAAGTCTCCTTTCTTTATCACTTGTAGCAATTATCGAGTAAGTATGTGAGATCAAAATCTCCTTAATGTCCATAAGATCTCTAAGTGTTGGAAGAGCTGCACCATTGTAATAATAATCTATCCCTAGACCACCTCCAATATTTAAGTACTCAATTTCAAATCCTATTCTCGTATTAGATCAATGTAGTTCACCATGACACTTGTGGCATCCCTAAATATGTCAACCTTGGTGATTATGGACTCAAGATGGCAATGAGCACTAGCAAGCTTCAACTCATGTAGATGGGTCCTCACTTCATCAAGAAACCATTGCAGCTTCTCATTTCTGATTCCAAACTTTAAGTTCTTATTTCCAGTGGCAACATATGGATGGACCTGTGGACCTACATTTGGCTTAATGTGAACACATGGACTTTCTTACCAGTAATCCATCCACCAGTAGCTATGTTTTCCAAATCAAACTCACTATCATTATTGAGGAAAACACCTTCCTGCATCGTGAGAGCCCAATCCTCGAAGAGTTTTCCATTCCCATTAAAAATACACCTTGTAGAATCAAGCTAACCTGCAACGCCAACCTCAACTCATCCCCATTGACCAAAATAGCCCCACAGCCCGAACTCTTCAATTTCTCATATTGATTTTCCAAAAACATATGTAGATCTAATTGTTGCACGGCTGCTCTCTGATTTAACTATCTTCTCGACAAATTTTACTAATCTTGTAAATGTTGTTCGATCTCTCACCGGACTGTGTAAGCACCGGATATAGAAAAATATTTGCTAGTTTTGGGGTACTACAACACCCATCCACTTCTGGTACCGTTGATTCCAAGCGCAAAGGGAAGCAACCGGGCGGGAATCATCCAAATGCAAAAACAGCACTCTAGTGAAGAAACCAGCAACGACCTCTACCCTCTGATTTGACCAATTTGTTGCCGAAACCATTCAACGTTCTTGCTCTTTGAGACTGTAATATGTCACCACGCACTGTTTCAAAAGCTATGCTATTCATCAGTGCCATTGAGACTTCATCAACTGACGTCTTCTCGTCACATTTAAAGATGCCAACACTGGAAACAATGGATGGCATATCTAATTGTAATGACTAACTCTGAATCAAGGGACTCCCGATAGCCAATTCAATTTCTCATATATATATACGGGTTTATTTAGTATGTATATTAGTATTTTATTAAATTGTATAAATTATAATATTTGATGTAAAAATTTAGGTTTATACTAAATAAAATATTTTGAGTATAATTATTTACATACAATTTTTATTTAACTATCATAAATCTAGAATTTTAAGTCTTATTTTTTATTTATTATAATTACCTAATAAACTATTTTTTTATTTATTATTATTTGTTTTAAGACTTTCAATGTAATTGTTAAAATAATATTAATATATTATAGTGATTTAATTTCTTATTGTTAGTGTTTTTACTAATTTTTGAGGTGTTTCACATGTGGTTGCCCCTTTGTAGCGCCCCAATATACATTTTTATGGGCCTCATTGAAGTAGGGATTAATTGATATAAAATGAAAACGTAGGATCTCCAGAAGTAGATTATACAAATTGAATGGGGGGAGGCTCGCTGGTTTGGTCTTCTCATCCAATTCAACTACCAATGTTCAACTAACTGGTCTTCTTCTCTCTTTAGCCGTAGTCACATGTAATTTTTCCTATTTTATGATAGGTTTACCAATGTCCAAACATCCTTCATCAAACAAAATTTGAGCACCTTACTAAAACAAGCTAGCGGTTTTAATAAGGATATATTTTGGCTTTTTTTTTTTCACATAACATATATATATATATAATATTATATAGTGTGTGCAAATGAAGGACCTGGATCCTTTAAAAGTTTCATTTATCAAAATTCTCTAAATTACCTCATCCAGGTCTTGACATGTGTAATATTGAAGGAAAATGAAAGTTCGGAAATGAAATAATGCTTTTGAAACCAAAGTCTAACAATTGGGCATTGATGTCATATATATTTGTTTATATTATATGAAAGTAGTCCAAAATTTGTTTTTCCCAGACATCAATGCCCAATTATATATATATTATGTATTGGGATACAATTCATATTTTATATTCTTAATGGGGTTAAAAGTATGCTTTGCAATGCATATTTTATATTTGACCTTATTTAAATGTCGGTAGACCGTTGGACCCACACCAGATGGTTTTGATGCCTGGTTCCAAAGAAATCCGATTCTACATTTCCTCTTGCTTTTCCTATCCGTGGAACCAGCTGTTTAGTTTACAAACTAGCGAGTCTAGCATTGGCTATTGGTTCCTTCTGCATTGAAAAGAGAATCTTGCAGCAACACAATCAGCTGTTCACCTCACTGTGCGACTTCCGCAATCCATGTGCACAATCTTACCTAACAATTAATTACGTCCATACCACTGAAGGAATGTCCTTAGATAATATATATATTTTTAAAAAAATTATGAAATAATCCAACCAAAAAAAAAAAATACTCTATAAATAAGTTGTGAAGACACAAAACCGTCTATACCTTCAATACTAATTTTTTTATTATTAAAAAAAATCATGATTTTCACACCCCTTATACTTTATCTTATATTATACATAAAAGAATAATATAGATAAGATTTGGTCTTCTAATTTTGAAAGATCATAACTTTTTACTGGTGTGAATTGAAAAAACCATAATATATTAAAAACGACGAATTTGAGTTTATTATAGTTAGGACCAAACCTTATTACCGTTTGATATTTTCGTGAGGTTGAAATTGTTGTGTTTTCATAGCTTCCTAATTACCAAATTAATAAATAAAAAAGATGAAGTTTATGAAAAATCATGATTTTCACACCCTTTTATACTTTACTTATAATATATCAAAAAAAAGAAGAAAAAAAAAAACTGAGTCTACTATATCATAATTTTGTCTCATTTTTTTTTATTAATCTGATAACTAATAGGCCGTAAAAAACATAGCAATTTCACTCTTATGTAAAATACTAAACGGCGGCACTATTTAGTCATAACTATATAATAAACTCAAATTATTCTTTTTTTATTTATTATAAATGTTGTAATTCAATACAATTGAAAGTTATAACCCTTTAAAGTAAATCACATTAATATTATTTTTTTTTCATATATTATAAGATAAAGCATAAAGGATGTAAAAATCATGATTTTTTATAAATTATTTTTCAATAATGAGAAAAAAAAAGAAAAAATCAGCATTAAAGGTGCATTTCAAATCCACAAATTCGTAATCTATTTTTGAATTTTTTTTAAATGTTATTTCATAATTTTTTTAAATATATATATATTATTTAAGAGCGTTCCGGTTTCCTTCCAGTTTTCTTTTGTGCATAGGATGGATTCCTTTTGATGAAATAGCGTCCAAAGTGACGACTGACGAGACATATGGATAGTAAACAAATAAATACTTATAATAACTTTTGAAAAGTTCGAAATCCCTTCACCTTCAACTTATCTCTTAAAAACTTGGATACTCAGTCTCTAAATAAATTTGAAAAACCTTGTACTTATTCCATAAATTTGAAAAATCTAGATAAAATTCCACGAATTCGTAAAACCCGACAATGGAACTAAAAAATTCCACAAATTTGTAAGCATCAGGCAAGTAAAATGTAGAGAAGAGTTATTTATTCATAAGGAAGTATTTTTTAGGGGGAAAAAATAACACAAACTCTGTTCTCTTTAAACTCATCCATATTCCCTTAGTTGCAGTTTTGATAAAATATACATTTATTGTGTAGGTTGAATAAAAACTTTTGGTCTTATGATTTATATATGTATATATATATATATTTAAGGATTTTGTTAAAGATTGTTCCAGTATGCTAATTGATAAGTCTAAGAAGAAACAGTTATCATTTTAATACCGACGCGGTTTATGAAAAGACAAATTTATTAAATATGTTTAACAAATGCTTAAACAAGATGTCAAGAAAACCCATTTTTTTTAAGTACCTATCTTAAAGCCCTTTGCATGTTTTCACACAACGAAGGAGCTAAATGACTTGGGAACAAAAGTATACCAAAGTACAGTGTGATGGACAGCAAAAAAGCTGAGACACGGAACCATTTTTCAAACCCTCTTTGACCCTTTTTCCTTGCCTCGATGCCTGCATTTTCCTCATTCCAAAGCAGTTACTTAGCTTTTAATTTCTAAATCCATCTCTCTCTCATATCTCTTCAATCTCCACCCAAAAGGAAAACATGGCTATGAGCAACAATGTCATTGGAGCCATAAACTTCGTGGCAGTCCTCTTATCAATCCCAGTCATCGGAGCAGGAATCTGGCTAACAACCTTAGCAGACAACTCATGTGTCAAGATCCTACAATGGCCTGTCATAATACTAGGAGTCTTAATCCTAGTAGTTGCCCTAGCAGGATTCATAGGAGGGTTTTGGAGAATCCAATGGCTGCTTATATTTTACCTTATTGCTATGTTGATACTGATCGTGTTGCTCGCTTGTTTGGTTGTTTTTGTGTACATGGTGACTGTGCGGGGGCATGGGCATCCCGTGCCTAGTCGAACTTACTTGGAGTATGATCTTGACGACTTCTCAGGGTGGCTTCGGAGAAGGGTCCGTAGTACTTACAAATGGGAGCGGATTAGGAGTTGTTTAAGTGCTACCAGCATGTGCCCCGAGTTGAATCAAAGCTATCGCATGGCTCAAGATTTTTTCAATGCTCGCATTAATCCTATGCAGGTTAGACGATATTATTTAATTTCATGCTTCTTCTTTACTATAAGGTCTTTATATATATATATATAGATAGATATATATATAAGGAAACTATTTAGGAAAAAAATATCTCGAAACTAATTTTAAAAGTAAATTTTTCGAAATTTTTAGTTATAGTTTTTTAATATTTATGAACTTCAGAGTTGCGATCTCTGAACCGGAACCCTCCTCGGTCCATCCCTAGTGATGACACCATAAGGGCTATAAAGGTTTTGACAAAAATACACAAAAACTCAATTTTCTTTTAATTATTAACCTTTATATATATATATATATATATATATATATATATATATTACATATGACGTATGACCATCCGAGAAGTAGCCCTTGATTTCAATCTCGAATGTGTTCAAATGGGGGGGAAAATGAAAATATGAATCTTACATTATGGATTGATTTGAGGGTAAAATAAGAGAGCAAACGGCCAAATCACATACAACCAAAGTTGAAGATTTTCCTGTTTGACCAATAAGAAAAAAAAAAAGGAAAAGCTGGAGACTGAAATCTGAAGAAATAAAATGTAACATGATTATTAAGACACTATTATGAAAAATTTTACATACTTGCAAGCTGCGCACAAAAATAATTAATTGTTATCATTTAATCAAAAAAGGTTCTATTTTATTTAAAGGATGCTACGGAGTAGTATATGTATACTACTGGGAGAAAGTCAAAGTTGAAATAAGTCGTTATACTTCAACCAGAAAACGTCGAATTTATAGACTCCGCAACAAGGATTCGAAAGATTAGCAAGGATTCAAAAGATTAGGTAGGTGGTTTTTTCAACTTCAACATTCCCTTCTGGGGATAGAATTCTAGGTTCAAGATTTCAAGAAACTTATTTTCTTTCAATAAGTATATTCGGAATTAAGTTAAGGAACAACAACTATGAAAATCAGGGCCTCCGTTCGTAAAATTTGTGAAAAATGTCGACTGATCCGTAGGAGGGGACGAATTATAGTAATTTGTGACAGTATACATAGATTATGCTATACGGTTGAATAAAAAAATAATAAGAAAAAGGAAGATCGTCCAAACTTACTTTATTAAGTTTTCATAATTCTTATTCTTTTTACTTTCTTAAGCATTAAGGCTTAGCATCCGTGAGCATATCAACATCATACCATATAATAAGGGCAAAGTACATATTAGAGTTTCTTGAGCCACTCATTTAACCTTCCCTTTATCCTTAAAAATATAAAACTTTTTTAAGATAGTTATAAATTTTTATAAAGTAAGTGCATATAAGATAAAATAAATTTACTCTTTTAGCCTTTAAGGAATAATGTGCATAGGCTGAGGTTTTCATTTCCTTTTTCCATGACATCTCACTTTAATTTGTTTTAAACGTTGTTTGATTTCGACAGTCAGGATGCTGTAAGCCACCAACGGAATGTGGGTACACATTCATAAACCCAACCTATTGGATAAGTCCAATAAACACAGCTGCAGACATGGATTGCTTGAACTGGAGCAATGACCAGACTCAATTGTGCTACAATTGTGATTCCTGCAAAGCTGGCTTGCTTGAAAATCTCAAAAAGGAATGGAGAATAGCAGATATTGTGTTGCTAATCACTCTAGTTGCTTTGATTGCGGTTTATTTAATAGGGTGTTGCGCATTTAGGAATGCCAAGACTGAAGATCTATTTCGCAAATACAAACAAGGTTATACATGATCAAACCATTAGAAAGGGGGTAAAGCTTTTCTTTTTTTCAAATCATGTTTTTATCTGTATTTTCTTTAATTACATATTGTCATGTCTAAGAGGGAAAAATTTTAGATACACTTAAAAATATTCTTCATTGATGGCAGTATGTAATTAATGAGAATACTGATGAAAACACAATTTAAAATCGGGTATTATTATTTTGATATTTCGTATGTAGTGTGATGGCATTTGGAATGTTTTGTTGGTTATTTTTGGGGACATTTGTGTGTGGGATAATGCTTCTTCTTGTTCATATTTTGGTTGTAAGAATTCAAAAATCAAAAGGGTGCTTTGCTTCGGGATTTGGCGATAGCACCGAAAGGTTGATTCCTTTTAAAAGCGACTTCAAATGAGCCCTCGGAATAAGAGCTCCACCGAAAAGGAATCACAATTATGAAAGTCTCCTGTATGTAAATTATAAATTATATGGTATATACTTTATAAAAAATAAAAACCTAAAACATGAAAAGTTGTAATTTATTTTATTTTAATATTTTAATAAGTGCCTAGTATTTCTAAAATAATCGTTAATATGTTAAATAAATAAGTATTTTTACCTTTCTATGATCTAGCCTATCCTGAGATTTAGATTGAATTGTTTTTGCTCTGAGAAATTAAAAACTTTGTTTGATGGCTCCGGAAGCTGGACAAGTAAAGTATATCACACTCGTAAATTTAAAGTAAAAATGGAAAAAAAAATCCATCTGCGATTTAGCTTAAATAACAGTGATTTTTTTTTTTTAAAAAAAAGAAAATTATCCAACATATAAAAACTTAGTTGAGTAAAGCTCAAAATAAGATTTAAGTATCATCAAACTTCAACTATTGTGTTTCGAAGTCAAGATAGAACTTGAGCTTTAGGTTTTGCTTGACTTGGATTTGTTTTTGCACTACTTCAAAGCAAAACCGAACAGGAAAAGTTCATAATGTCCTGGTTTATAAAGCAAAAAGTTCCATCTATCTATGTTTCAAAAATTTTCAAACTAAAAGTTTTGGTTTAATATTCTCTAGCAGTTAAAAAAAAAAAGCCTCTCTTTGTAATATACAAGTTATAAGATAGTTCTAAGGTAGGTTAGTGGTCCTGTACTATATCTTCTAAAAGCAAGTTTTGTAAAAATTTATAGCAGATCCCTATCCCATCTTATTACTATCTCGGCACTCTTATATAGTTGAAGGATCCAATCTTTCACAGTTCGAATAGAATACAGTATTTAAGAGGATCTTAATTCAAGTTACATCTTTTGGCAGAAAAAAAAAATTATGGATGTAAAAGTTTCTTCACTTTTTAATAGAGTTGTAACTAGTCGATTTTTAGATTGAATATTTGGAATTTAAACCCTATCAATAAAAAATGATAAGTCACACTACTGATCTAAACCTATAATATTTGAATAGGTAGTTGATTATGAATCGCTAAAACTAGAGGTCCCTAAAATCTAATCAAATTCGACCAATAAAATGACAAATATTTTACTATATTGAAATTTGGAAATAGTTTTTTTTTTTTATATAAAAAAAGGAAAAATCTTGGAATGTTAGTATTCTATAAGTTGATACGGTAAGAGTGCTTTTTCTTTTCTTTTTTTCTTTTTTCTCTTCATATTTGGTGGAGATTTGTTAGGCATCAATTTGTATGTATACTTTTTATCTAAATTTTATACGTTACATTTAGTTTACTGAAATAGAATAAGATTGGAGTAAAATTGCAAGTCTTTTGGTATTACTTCGCTCAATAATAGGAGTATTTTTTGGAACAAAAGTTATATTCTATAAAACATAACTATTCCTCTAATAAAAAGAACGAATCTAAATTCCTTATCTATTTTACATTACATAAAATATTAATTTTTTTGCCATAATCTATAGCGCCCCAAAACTCAGGCCGCGTTACTGCTCGTCATATGTCCTTATTTCATAAGAACACGTTAAGGCTCTAGATCAACTCTGATACTTTTTTATTCTAAAATTCCTATATAAAGACATTTAATATATCCCACAACTTCAAAATCAATTTCATAAATCCATATTCAACATTTAACGTAGTGGAAGTTTATAAAATTCCAATTACATATTCTCCAAAAATCACTTTTTGTTCCAATCAAATAACAAAGTTATTTTAAGTTCTACTTTTCGTAATAGTAGTGATAATCATCCTCCTCTTCTCTTCCTAGTTTATTCATTCCTAGATTTTCTTCTATGTTATTGGTACTCTTAGTACCTACATCTAAAAAATATTCGCCAAAGGGTGATGCTCAATATGCATAACACAAATACACACGCATGAACAAACATAAGCAGGTACCACATGCATTATGTAGTACTTAAACACAGGCATTGTTTCATGATATAAATTAAGTTCACAAGCAATAATATGGTACTCATGACCTCCTTAACACACTTAATAAATTAGAACATTAATTGGTAATGGGAATTGTCACTACAGCCTCCACACTCATAATTCCTTAACCCTTAAACTTGGTGATGAGAACTACCACCATGGGCTCTACACCCATGTTCATTTAAACCACTTAATCTTGGTGATGAGAATTGCCATTACGGGTCCCAACCCATGTCCACTTAAGCCACTTAATCTTAGTGTTGGGAATTGCCACTACAGAACTTACACCCATGTCCACTTGAACCACTTGATACAACATTCAACTTAGATCATTTTCAAGCACAACTCCACTAGGAACAATGTCACACAAGGATCATTAAGATGCTCCCTAGAGATTTTCCACTATAAGCCCCTAGGCTGAGCCAAACACATATAGCATACACTTAAACACTTAGGTCAATTCATTTAATTAAATCAATTTCAATATATATACTATTATAAACAAGCACAAATCAATACACAAGTTATACATACCCTGCTTCTTAGTCTTAGGCACTTCTAGTCTTAGCCTTAAAGCTAATATGAAATTTGTACATCATCACCAAATTCTTCTTAGTACTAATCTAAAATTAATATCATCTCTTAATTATCTTAATCTTAACCATTTAAATTCTCTAAGGTCTTACTAGCTATCTAGGTTGCATGGAAATTAGGTTAATTAAGATTTAAATAGATATATCATTAAGTTCAACATAAGCTCGTGTATCTTTTGGTAAGTTTTGGTTTCAACATGGCTAGAACATAGTCGTGTATCTCTCGATACGCTTTATATTCAAAACGGTCGGAACACAGTTGTGTAAATAGGCTGTGTATCTCTCGATATGCCCTGTATTTAACACGATCGAAACACAGCCCTGTTGGGAGGCTGTGTATCTCTCGATAAATTCCCACAAACCCTAATTTCTTTACTCTAACTCCTCTTAAATTCAATTCTCTTTATTCTTAGGTTTAACTTAACCCTAAAACATGTAATTCCAAAAATCAATTATAGGGATTATAGTACTTGCATCAAAATTTCTACGAATTGAATCTTTAAGCCGTTGAGTCTCGTTTTCGTTACGTCATTTCCTCAAATTCGAGTTCCAGTTTACAGAAGGATTGAAAAGTGATTAGTTTAGCCATTCCATATGAAAAATTCACCAATTTACTACTTTTCTTACCTGGTTTACTCAGAATCGTTCTTGTGGCTCGATAGATTGTCTTTTTCCCTTTGGAGAGTCTGTGTTATTACTGTAAGGGGTGAAAAAGAGGAAAGCTAGGTCAACCTTGAGTATTTATACTTTAAATGTAAAAAGACCCATTTACCCTTCAAGTTTTTTATGAAATCCCAATCGTAACTTTGGTTTTACGTTATTATATATGTTAAATCATTCTAAAAAAAATCATATATTACATTCTCCCCCCTTTATAAAAATTTTTGTCCTAAAAAATTATTTAGATTATTGAAGAGTTTTTGGGTATCTTCTTCTCATCTCCTCTTC
Source organism: Laguncularia racemosa (assembly GCA_037954665.1). Taxonomy (NCBI): domain Eukaryota; kingdom Viridiplantae; phylum Streptophyta; class Magnoliopsida; order Myrtales; family Combretaceae; genus Laguncularia; species Laguncularia racemosa. The sequence goes on along the minus strand of JBBMOL010000025.1, from coordinate 4,072,385 downwards.
TAATTCCTAAGTTGCTTCTCTTTCTGTTTAATTGCTCCGTTGCTCTTTAACATCGAATAACCCACTTTCTCAAACTCTACTCCTTAGTATCCACAATTCTGACAAGTCTTTCCACTATTGTCAGATTTAGCTACACTTGCAAAGATTCTAATGTAGTGATTTGATCTGGGTTGGATACATATTTCCTTAGTATGGAAATGTGAAATACATTGTGTACCCCAGCCAGACTTGGCAAAAGAGCTAACATGTAAGTCAATATACCTATTCTTTTCAAGATCTCAAATGTGCCTATATTCCTTAAGTTTAACTTCCCCCTCAACTCAAATGTGATCACTCCTTTTGTTGGAGAAATCCTCAACAAGACCTTATCTCTCACTTGAAATTCCAAAGGGCGTCTTCTTTTGTTTGCATAGCTCTTTTGTTGAGACTAGGCCATTTGTATTTTCTACCCGATCAGTTTTACCTTGTCTACGGCCTCTTGTACTAACTCTAGCCCAATCATTTGTCTTTCTCCCATTTCATCCCAATGTAGTGAGGATCTACACCTTCTTCCATAAAGAGCTTCATATGAAGCCATCTGAATGGGTGCTTGGTAACTATTATTATAGGCAAACACCACCAAAGGTATATGCTCATTCCAGTTGCCTCCAAAATTCAATGCACATGCTCTGAGCAAATCTTCTAGTATTTGTATAGTTCTTTCATACTAACCATCCGTCTGAGGATGGAATGATGTTGCACTGAATTGTAGTTTGGTACCTAAAGTTTTATGTAAGTTGCTCTAAAGTCTACTTACAAACCTCGTATTTTTATTAGAAGTGATGGTCACTAGCACACCATATAATCTAACTATCTCTTGTATGTCCATTTGAGTCAGTTTCTCCAACTTGTATCCTACTTTGATAAGTATAAAATGAGCAGATTTGGTTAATTTATCCACTATAACCCAAACTGCATCCTACTTTTCCTTAGTGTTTGGGAGGACTGTAACAAAGTCCATTGTCACATGCTTCCATTTCTACTCTAGTACCAAAAGAGGCTGTAATTCTCCAGCTGGTCTCTAATGTTCTATTTTGATTTACTGGCATGTAAGGCATCTGATTGTATACTCGAATATCTCTCATTTCATATTTCTCCACCAATAACAACTCTTCAAGTCCTTGTAAATTTTGGAACTTCTAGGGCATATTGTGTAGGTGGGATAATGTGCCTCTTTCATTATTTCCCTCTTCAATTTTACATTCTTTGGCACACATAGTCTTGTTTTGTGTTTTAAGGCCCACTCTGCATCTAAGTTAAATTCTGGAATCTTGCCTTGTTCTATTCTGCTTTTGATCTCTTGGATATATTTATCTTCTATCTGAGTAGCTTTAATTCTATCTATTATGGTTGGTTGTATCCTTAAAGTAACCATTTTTGCTCCCACTTCTTGTGTTAAAATTTCTAATTCCAATTTGTATATGTTTTCTAATAACTTCTTTTACAAAGTGATGAGAGTGGCTACATTACCCTATTTCTTTCTACTAAGGGCATCTTCCATCACATTAGCTTTTCCTTGATGGTATTGTATCTTCAAGTTATAATCCTTAATTAGCTCCAAACATCTCCCCTATCTCATATTTAGCTCTTTCTGTGTAAATATGTATTTCAAGCTTCTATGGTCAATGAAGGTTTTTAACCTTTCTCCGTTTAAGTAATGCCTCTATAGCTTCAAAGCTAATACCACAGCTACCAACTCTAAGTCATGAGTTAGGTAGTTCTTTTCATACGGCTTCAATTAACAAGATGCATAAGCTATTACTTAACCGCTTTACATCAACACGCACCCCAACCCTTGAACTAAGGCATGACTATACACTATAAACTCTTCTCCACTCTTGGGTAAAGTCAAAACTGGTGCTGACACAAGTTTCTCTTTAAGCATCTGAAAGCTAATTTCACATCTATCATCCCACTCAAATCTCACATTCTTCTTTATCAGTCTAGTGAGAGGAGTTGCTATTTTAGAAAGCCCCTCTGCAAATCTCCTGTAGTAACCTACCAAACCCAAAAAGCTTCTTACCTCTATAACTGTCTTCGATCTGTGCCAGTCCACTACTGCTCTTACCTTTTCTAGGTGTTGGTCCCAATTATGCAAACAAGAGGGAAGAGGTGAATTGTTTTCTTTTAAAACTTTTTGAAAAAAACTTAACAAAATTAACTTTAATACTTCTTTAGAAGAAAAAATTTTCTTTAAAACAATGTGAAACTCCAATTTAATATTTTTCTTAATTCTATTTTCATGAATTAATTTTATATATAGATTATGATCAATGACTTGCAAAGCTAAATTATACAATTAATAAATAAAGTGCATAAGTAAAAGAGTCAAGAATTTTATAGAGGTTCCTCCTTTTGAGTACGTCCTCTGCTCCAGCTTCACTATTGGGGATCTGGTTATCCACACCAGTCATTTCACTAAGTTAATGAAAGAAATTACAAACACCAATCAAATCTTACTCCATCTCACAAGCCCATCTCTCTTAGCTAAACACATATCTACAAGACTATATGTAATTTTCTCAATTAACTCACAGTCAAACTCAACAAAGAGTAAAAAAATTTTCAACGTCAGGTTACAATGGAAACTCAAAGTATTAAGCTTAAGAACAATCAGATAATAGTTCTATGCAGAATATTGTCTGACTAAATGTCTGATCATTTAGATATTGTCTGACTAAACCAAAACAAAAAGCTTTGATAGAAAATTTCAGCACAAATTTTTCTTGAATAATTTTCTTGCTTTCTGATCTCTGTTTTTTTCTTCACTCCTTCTCTCATTGTTCTTCTTTTTGAACCTGTGGACACTATATATATATATATATATATTTCTACAACAGATAAAAACAAACAAAGATAATTTGACCATTTGAAAGTTTCATGTTTGTTGCTTCATTATTCTTGTTCCAAGATATGAAATTTTGAATACTTCAACATACTGAATGAATAGATCTTCTGACTTAAATCTTCTTCTATTGAATCGAAGATTAAAGATAATGAAGAAATCCATTTTTCTAGTAGTTATGGAAAAATCTTTTCTTGATATTTGAAGTGGATATGTAAAAGAAAACTTCTCTTAATTTTGTGCGATATACTTTGAATAAAATTGTTAGTATCTGAAATAGATATATCACACAATTTAGTTATAATTTAACCACATAAAATAAGGAGATTAGATAATTATATATCTTTCCACAAGATCAGAAAAAGAACATTGGAGATTTTGACATTTAAATATTTCTTTTGAAAATATATCTCCTTCTCATGATAAAAAAAAAAGTGTTATTATTTTCTTTATATTAAGAACTCTAAAAATCTAAGCTGATTTCGAAACATGAAAATTATTTAAAATATAACTAAGTGATTATAATGTGAACATAATATAAAAATCATGTATTCGAGAAATCCTTTATGGAACAGATTTGACGTATTACCAATTACATCTAATTTCGGTGGAGCTAATCCTTCATTAGCACAACAACCATAATTCATAATAAACTTAATGAATTTAAGTTCTTGTATAAAACTGATTATCAACATAAAGGATCCCATACTATCTGACCAAACATCTACTGTCTGACTAAGAAAATTTGTTCCACATTCGTATACTAAAGGATATACTCTTGTTATCATCAAAACCTATAAGAAGAGAACTTAACACTAGGTCTAAAGATATCCCATATCTATTAACCACATGACCCAAGAAGACTACTTGTTCTAGCTAGAATTCACATTTACTAAATTTAGCATACAACTTTTCTTCTTGTAACCTGCCCAATACCAGTCTCAAGTGCTCTTCATGCTCCTTAGTGCTTTTAGAGTATTGTCGAGTCTAATTTTTGAATTCCCATTCCTAATCCGATCTAAACTAAACCCTATGCTCATCTAATATAGATCCTCGACTTGAGTTAGGAATTTCGTTTGATTTTTGGAGTCGCCACCCAACTGTTGTTGGGAAAAAGTGAATTAAGACTAAAGGAGCGGATTAGTCTTAATTTGGACTACTAGTCGTCGTTATTTCCTCTTCTCGTTTTTGTGAGAAGAGAAAAAGGAAAAACCAGAGTTTCTAAGTCCGGAGGCTAACCTATTAAAACCTATACGGTTACCACCTAATCTCCTAAAATTGTTCATCTTTAGAAATGTGTTTCATTGTGTTTCTGTTAATTTTTGTTATGTCTTTGAATTTATTTCAGAAAAAGGATTTTTCATTTATTTTATGGGTTGACCCGGATGGGTGCCTACGTACCTGCTACTCAGGATCAAACAAGCCGTAGTTTGCTTTTCTGAAAATCTTTAGTGTATTGGTGAATTTTAATTTTGAAATTTCTTTCGATTTATGTTCTTAACATTTTTGGGATTTTTCCTAAAACTCTAAGCCTAAGCTTGATTTCATTTTGAAAATGATTTTTGTAGGGAAAACATAAATTTTGATTTATTTGACGAAAATGATTTTTCTAAGTGCTAAAACTTATTTATTTATCTTTTTATGATTTTTTATGACTTTTATGATTTATTATTATTTTATTTTTGTGATTTCTAAGAATTTTTTTGGATTTTTGTGGTTTTTGGGAATTTTTGTTGATTTTCGTGATTTTTGGGAATTTTTGTGATTTTTGTATATTTTTGTTGATTTTTGTGATTTTTTTTTGGAATTTTGTTCACTGTCTATCCTATTTGACATCTAAAATTTTATGATTTATTTTCCTAATTTTTATTATTTTTCTATATTTTTATTATTATTATTATTATTTTTATTTTTTTATTTATCTATTTATTATTATTTTTCAACATTATTAAATTCTAGAAAAATCTAATTTCTACATTTTCCTATTTATAAATAAATAAATAAATAACTAAATAACAAATAATAAATTAATTAATTAATTCGGAATAAATAAACAAAATTAATTAAATAAAAATAAAAAAATCCGGAAAATCCAACTTACCTGGATCCGGGTCGGTGCGCGGGTCGGGTCAGTCGGGTCGAATCGAGTCGGGTCGGATCGGTCGGATACGGCGGCGAGGTTGGCTCGTTCACGGCGTTTCGACGGTCTTTTGCGGCGGGTGAAGTGTCGAATCCTAGCTTCTTGAGGGTGTTGAATCCGATGGTGGTGGCGGTTTACTCCCAGAACGTCTCCTTGCGGTGGCTCAACTCCGATCGACGGTCGCAACTTTGGGTTTCCTCCGATCTACACTCTTTTCTCTCTCTCTCGCAATTCTGATCTGTGTTCTTGCTTCCTCATCTCCTCCTCTATTTATAGGCGCTTGAAATCGAGCTGGATAAGCTCGGATTTCCTCCAATTGAAGCTGATCGGATTTTCGGTTGAAAAACTAACTCCGATTCGTGCCCATCCAACGATTTATTGCGATTTGATTTTAATTAGATAATGTTTATCTTATTTTTGTTGAAGATATGTTGGATTTGTGCAAAAAAATCGAATTAAAACGGCCGAAATACGAATTTTTTCTTCGCCGGCGATCTCGGGCTCGAGGTAGGAGACGATCACGCGCCCGGCGCGTGCGTTTCTTCCAGCCAATCAGATGCTGCCACGTGTCCTGGATAAGTCGAAAAAAATTGCAAAACGCGGAAACTGCTTCCCCCGCGATTCGAACGTCTGACCGAGCCCCCCCCCCGCGCGCACTTAGCCATGGTCCGAACCAGCTGGGCTAGCCCACTTTCGCGATTTTATTTATTTCGCAAATTACATATATGCAATGCGATTTTTCTATTTTTTTGTATTTTTTTGAATTTCAAAAATTTGTAAAAATTGTTTATTATTCATTATTGCTATTTCCGAAATCATTTTTTCAAAATTGAAGTGTTTTCCTATTTATTTTTATTTTTTGAACATTTGTATTATTTTATGCTAAATTAGGAAAAAAAATGGAAAAATTTGGAAAAATTGAAAATTGATTATTATTGAAAATTATTGACTCCTAGGGCAAAAATGGGGTGTTTACAACTGCCCCTCTTTGTGGTAAAGTTTGAAAAACTTAACTACAAAGACAAACAAAAGACGCCATTTTTGACCTCTTGAATTAGGTTTTTAGTAGGAAAATGCCCCAAGAGCTGATGATCCTACGGTTGAAGATGCTCCTAACAATTCAAGGTAATGTTCCCTCTCCAAAAAGTGCTTTATGGGCTAACTAATTGGCGATAGGACACATGTCAAGCCTCGAGTAAGAATGTATGAGAAATGATGATAGGAAGCGTCTTATCAGACTTGCAACCTTGGAAAGAAAATTTACTTAGGAAGCGCCCTTATGAGCTGGCTACCTGTCGACAGAAGCGTCTTGTTAGACTAGCAACTGTTTGGGAAGGATGTTTCCGAAAAGTGCCCCAAGAGCTGACTAATCGGGAGAATCTAGGAAAGTGCCCATATTGGGCTGACTAACCTTAAAATAGATTTTAGGAAAGTGCCCATCTTAGGCTGACTAACCCGTGATAGTGTCTCAAAAGGTGCCCTTATGAGCTGACCCTGAGAACGGATTTTTAGGAAAGTGCCCATCTTGGGCTGACTAACCTTTGATAAAATTCTTAGGAAAGTGCCCATCTTGGGCTGACTAACCCGTGATAGTGTCTCAAAAGGTGCCCTTATGAGCTGACCCTGAGAACGGATTTTTAGGAAAGTGCCCATCTTGGGCTGACTAACCTTTGATAAAATTCTTAGGAAAGTGCCCATCTTGGGCTGACTAACCTGTGGTAGTGTCTCAAAAGGTGCCCTTATGAGCTGACCCTGAGAACGGATTTTTAGGAAAGTGCCCATATTAAGATGACTAACCTTTGATAAAATTCTTAGGAAAGTGCCCATCTTGGGCTGACTAACCTGTGGTAGTGTCTCAAAAGGTGCCCTTATGAGCTGACCCTGAGAACGGGTTTTTTTCCGGGAAAGTGCCCATATTGGGCTGACTAACCCTTGGATTGATTTTTAGGAAAGTGCCCCAAGAGCTGACTAACCTAAAATAGAACTGTCTCAAAAGGTGCCCTTATGAGCTGACCCTGAGAATAGGTTTTTTTCCGGAAAAGTGCCCATATTGGGCTGACTAACCCTTGGATTGATTTTTAGGAAAGTGCCCCAAGAGCTGACTAACCTAAAATAGAACTGTCTCAAAAGGTGCCCTTATGAGCTGACCCTGAGAACAGGTTTTTTTTCCGGGAAAGTGCCCATATTGAGCTAACTAACCCTTGGATTGATTTTTAGGAAAGTGCCCCAAGAGCTGACTAACCTATAATAGGACTGTCTCAAAAGGTGCCCTTATGAGCTGACCCTGAGAACAGGTTTTTTTTCGAGAAAGTGCCCATATTGGGCTGACTAACCCTATTAAAGGAAATGTCTAGACACGTGCTTCATTATGAGTTGACTCATCTGGTACTTTTGAACATGCTTCTTACTAAGCTAGATGATGTGATGCCTTTCATGATGTGATGATAATTACCTATTTTAATATGCTTGCCAGTTTATCTCGGATAGCAACCAAACAACTGAACCTTCGTGTTGGTTTGTTCCTGCTTCTTTTCTTCTTATCTTGACACTGGATTGAAAATCTTGATGTGCCTCTTTTCTTTACGCACAAAGCTCTTTCGACGGTAATGTTATCCTAATAATGCGCTCAGTTTTTAATGCTTAGGAGTAGACAAAATTATATCACAAATTACATCAAGATTCATTATCATTTTAGTGTTTATCTTTCATTAACAAAGTGGTGGGTAATGTGTTTAGGTGTATTTATTGTGATGGGATTGTTGGCCATTCGGGGATATTAGCTTTGCTTGTAGAAAAGTAAAAACTCGACTCAACGAACTTTGTATCGAATATTGGCTTTCGTAAACATTGGCAAAATTTCAATTCCCTTGCCTAAGGATAGTACATCTTTACAGCATCTGTGTTGACGGGGTCTCTCAATTCTGGACCACCCATCTAAGTTAATATTAGAGCACCACCTGACAGAACCTTTTTCACCACATACGGGCCTTCATAATTTGGAGTGAATTTTCCTCTGAAGTCTTGGGCGTTCGGGAGAACTTTTCTTAGTACTAGATCGCCCTCTTTGAAGTACCGCGGTCTCATCTTCTTGTTGAATGCTCGGGCTATCCTCTGTTGGTAACACTGACCATGACATAGCGCGGTAAGTCTTCTTTCATCAATCAGATTCAGCTGATCAAGCCTTTTCTTTACCCAATCCGATTCTGTTAACTGAGTTTCTAACAAAATTCTGAATGATGGTATCTCGACTTCCACTGGTAGCACTGCTTCTGTACCATATACCAATGAGTAAGGGGTAGCTCCCGTAGATGTTCTTATTGAAGTCCTATAAGCCATGAGAGCAAATGGTAACATTTCGTGCCAATCTTTGTAAGTTGTTGTCATTTTCTCGATGATCTTCTTGATATTTTTGTTAGCTGCTTCTACTGCCCCGTTCATTTGAGGTCGGTAGGGGGTTGAATTTCTGTGGTTTATGTGGAATTGTTGACATAAACCTGTCATCGATTTATTGTTGAGATTGGTACCATTGTCGGTGATGATCGACTCAGGAACTCCATATTGGGCTATTATGTCCCTTTTTAAGAAGCGGACTATTACCCCTTTTGTGACATTGGTATATGATGACGCTTCTACCTATTTGGTGAAGTAATCAATCGCTACCAGTATAAATCTGTGGCCATTGGATGCCGTTGGAGTGATTGGGCCGATTATGTCGATTCCCCACATGGAGAGAGGCCACGGCGCCGATAACAAATGTAGCTCGTTGGGTGGAGCATTGATCCGGTTTGCGTATACTTGGCACAGATGGCAGTGCTTAACATACTTTATGCAATCTGACTCCATGGTTAACCAGTAATACCCTAACCTCATGATTTTTCGGGCCAACATGTAGCCGTTCATATGAGGTCCACATACCCCTTCATGTATTTCCTTCATGAGTTCGCATGCTTCATTTTTGTCCACACATCTCAACAAGGTGGTATCATATGATCTCTTGTAGAGTATAGACCCACTTAATAAGAAATGACTTGCCAACCTTCTGAGCGTTCTTTGGTCATTCTTGCTAGCCATTTCGAGGTATTTACCTTCTTGGAGGAAGGTCTTGATGTCGTGATACCAGGGCTTATCATCTTGTATCTTTTCAATTGTTAAACAATAAGCGGGCCGACTTTCGATGTCTATTTTCATCAGTTGTACTTCGGCTCCTCCTGTTATTTGAATCACGGATGCTAGTGTGGCTAGGGCATCTGCGAACTGATTCTGAATTCTCGGGATGTACGTGAAGGTGATTGCCTTAAACTCCTCAATCAGCTCTGTCAAGTGTTGATGGTACGGTACCAGTTTGGGGTCTTTAGTTTTGTATTCCCCTCTTGTTTGTAGTATGATGAGCGACGAGTCCCCGTACACCTCTAATTCACGGATTCCCATTTGGCAGGCCATCTTGAGGCCAAGAATACATGCTTCATATTCCGCGATATTATTGGTATAGGAAAATGTAAGTCTTGTCGCTGCAGGGAATTGAGTGCCGTCTGGGGATATCAATACTGCCCTAACCCCACACCCGAATACGTTGGCAGCCCCGTCGAAGAACAGTTTCCACCCACCATTCTGCTCTCTCCCAGAGTTTTCTACTTGCATATCTTCTACTGTTAATATGTTCTCGTCCGGAAATTGGACTTGTATTTCTTGGGTATCTGTCTCAACAGAGTGTTCAGCCAACTGATCGGCTAAGGCTTGCCCCTTTATCGAGTTTTGATTTACATACGTGATGTCAAACTCGGATAGAAGCATCTGCCATTTAGAGATTCTACCCATCAATGCTGGCTTCTCTGCCAAGTATTTCAAGGGATCATGTCTTGTCAACAGCTCAATATGATAGTAGAGGGTGTATTGCCTTAGTCGATGCATGACCCAAATTAACGCACAACACGTCCTCTCCACCTCGGAGTACCTTTGTTCCCCATCTGTGAACTTCTTGCTTAGATAATATATGGGACGTTCTCTTCCCTCTTCATCTTTCTGTCCCAACACACATCCCATGGATTCGGGGAGTATGGTGAGGTATAAGAATAAGGGTATTCCTTGTTTCGGGACTATCAAGACCGGGGGTTTTATAAGATAGTCTTTGATTGTCCTGAACAGTTCTTCACATTCGTCGTCCCATTCTATTGCGGCGTTCTTCTTCAACAGACGGAATAGCGGCCGGCATTTGTCGGTGAGTTGTGAGATAAACCGAGCTATATAATTTAATCTCCCCAGCAAGCTTCTTACTTCTTTAATGGAGCGTGGGGAAGGTAACTCTAATATGGACTTTACCTTGTCAGGGTCAATCTTAATGCCCTCCTGGCTGATGACGAACCCTAACAATTTCCCCGTCGTAACCCCGAAAGTACATTTTTCCGGGTTTAACTTAAGCTGGAACTTCCTCAGTCGTTTGAACAATTTCCTCAGGATATTTATATGGCTTTCTCCTTCTTTGGATTTAGCTATCATGTCGTCGACATATACTTCAACCTCTCGATGCATCATATCGTGAAGTATAGCGACCATGGCTCTCTGATACGTTGCCCCGGCGTTTTTCAGACCGAAGGGCATGACTTTGTAACAGAAAGTTCCCATGTCGTGATGAAGGTTGTTTTGGTCTTGTCTTCCTCGGCCATTTTTATTTGATTGTATCCTGAGAAACCGTCCATGAATGAGAAGAGATGGTTTCCCGCGGTGTTATCCACTAGAACATCAATATGAGGTAGGGGGAAGTTATCCTTTGGCGTGGCTTGGTTTAAGTCCCGAAAGTCCACGCATACACGCACTTTTCCGTTTTTTTTTATAACGGGGACTATATTTGCCACCCATTCTGGGTAGTCGGATACTTCGATGAACCCTACTTCTAGTAGTTTCTTAACTTCTTCTTTGATTTTTAGCAAGATGTCGGGCCTAAATCTTCTTAGTTTTTGTTTTTTAGGTTTGACATCTTCCCTTGTGGGAAGCCTGTGAACTACTATCGACTGGTCTAGCCCTGGCATGTCGCCATATGACCAGGCAAACACATCTGCATATTCGATTAATAGCTCGGTTATCTCACATTTTTGCTCGGCACTCAAACTGGTCCCGATTTTGAGGTTCTTAGGGTTTTCCATGCTGCCTAGATTTACTGTCTCCACAGGCTTGTCGATCGAGATTCCGCTTTGTTCATGTTTTAGCCAATTTTCTTGTATTATTTCATGATCTAAGATATCGTCTTCAACAACTGACCCAGCAGCGTTGGAAATGATATCAGCGTTTTTACGTTCTACTTGCGCGAAATATCCCTGATGTTCGATGGTGGGAGATCTGAATGACATAAAAAATGAAATCATATATAATAATAAAAGAAACAAACTGTAATGGAATTCGATAAATAGTCTCAATAAAATTTGTTCAATGATTTGTTTTCTACTCTTGAGCTAACCTAGCGCTATTGATAGGAAAACAAAACCAGTTGTTCAGAGCTGGATGTTGGTTGGACATGCGAGAGATTGATTCCCCTTTGTTGTTGTCCTCTTTGTTTATTCGAAGCTCTTGAATGGTATTTGCCCTTCGGAAAGATTGTTGGAGAGGTGGGATGCACATCTGGGTGTCAATCAGCTTCCCCTTTATTCTGCCTTTAACACTCCTCGCTTGTGCTTCTTCCGCGGCCGTAGGAACATACCCCAGTCCGAAGGTCCCATGCTGCCCCTCTTTAAACTGATGGCCCTCCTTGCTGGTCATCACATTCACTTCGTTGAAAATCTGCAACCCCAGGTCTTCTGAACCTTCATCCCCGATGTAAGGTATGGCAGTCTCCTTGTATATGGCGTAATCCTGCTTGCCCAACACTGTAACTATCTGCCCATTTGTGATGAATTTGACCTTTTGGTGGAGACTAGAGGGAATGGCACCAGCAGCATGTATCCAGGGTCGTCCCAGGAGCAGGTTAAAAGACCTTGGGATGTCGAGGACCTGGAAGGAGATGTGGAATACTTGTGGACCGATTTCCACTGGTAGGTTCACTTCCCCCACAATGTTCCTCTTTGACCCGTCGAAGGCTCTGACCACTGTGGAGCTAGGTTTTATATTGCTTGGATCGACCCCCAATAAGTCGAGTGCTGCCAATGGGCAGACGTTGAGGGATGACCCGTTGTCGATAAGCACTCGGGGACGATGGTGTCATTGCACCGGACCACTATGAATAGTGGCTTGGTATGTTGGTCTCCCTCTTCTCCTAGCTCCTCTGGAGAGAAAGATATTTGATCCATAGTAAAGATAGAGTTTGCCACGTGACCCATCTTGTCTGTAGCAATACCCTCCGGTACTTGAATCTGTTTTAGCACTTTAAAGAGTGCTTCCCTGTGGGGCTCAGATGTGGTAAGAAGGCCCATGAGAGATATCTGCGCCGGAACTTTATTCAATTGTTCCATGATCTTGTATTCGCTGGCCTTTACCATCTTTGTAAATGCAGCAAGACCCTCTTCCACTTCCTCTATTTTCTCCGTATTGGGTTCTTCGGTCGGGCTCTTATACTTTGGATCGTATAATCTCCCAGAGCAGGTGATACCTCCCACTATAGGAGGTCTCTCTTGTTCGAGGGCCCGATAGTCGAATGGTGCAACCTTGTAATTCTCTGCTGGTACGGGAACATTGAATACATACCTTTTCCTCGGGATTTGCACCTCGACGGATTGTCCCTCATAGCATCGTATAACCCGGGGCTTCTGAGAATTGATCATGTTGATGGTCTTTCCCTCTTCCTTTGCTAGATTGTCTTGCTTCTCAAATTCCGGCCCCCACCCACTAGGCGGCCCTTGCTCAGTCGAGGTGTAAGAATAGTTTACCAGGTACTGAAACTTCCCGTGTGATTCTCCCAAAGTGCCAACCGTGGGGTCCCCGGATAACCATCTTCCTTTAATGTGTGCCTTTGGAGTCTCTCCCGAAGCGGGTTGCTCAGTCCGATTCTGTTTAAGGGCTTCTTTGGGAGCTGACTCTTCTGACGTGATCATGTTGATGGTAGGCCTGTGATTGGGCAATGGGTTGGTGTTGACATTAGGTGCTGGGGTGTTCACAAAATCCAATTGTATGATCCCTGCGTCAATCAAGTCTTGGATTTTGTGCCGGAGCCTCCAGCACCTATCTGTGGAGTGCCCCTCTTGACCCATGTGATAGTCACACTTGAGGTTGGAGTCGAAGTTTTTGGGCCTGTATCGGTCGTTGGGGAGTTCGAAACTAATCAAGTTGTCTGCCCTCAACCGGGCGAAGACCTGACTGAGCGGTATGGGGATTGGAGTGAACTGCCTTGGGGGCCTAGCGACTTGTGTATGACCCGTCGTAGGTTGCTGGGCTGGGGTATTCGTGGTTTGGAAAGTTACCCGAGTCCTAGGTTTTTCTGCCTTACTAGAATGCACTGTACTGACTGTGGGTTCTTTAACCCTGTTTCCTCCTAAGGGCCTTGGTGTGACCCTAGGAGGTTCCATTGATTGGAGCCTGCCAGTGGTGATGGCATTCTCAATCCTGCAACCTGCAGCCACTACTTCTGCAAAACTGGAAGAAGTCTGACCTACCAAATGTGAAAAGTAAGTTTTGTCCAAAGTATTGACAAATATGGATGTCAATTCCTTTTCAGACATCGGAGTGGCTACCCTGGCGGCTTGGGCCCTCCAGCGCTGAGCATATTCCTTGAACGGCTCAGTAAGTCTTTTTCGGAGACTCCCTAGATCGATCACAGATGGGGCAACTTCGATGTTAAACTTGTATTGATCATAAAAGGCCCGGGCTAGCTTTTCCCAGGTGTTGACAATGTTGAAGTCGAGGTGGGCATACCAGACCAATGCGGGGCCTGTGAGGCTGTCCTGGAAGGTCTGGAGCATGAGTTGGTCGTATTGAGCATACTTGCTCATTTTCCGGGCATATAGCCTGGTATGCATCTTGGGGCAGCCGGTCCCATCATACTTTTCAAAATCTGGGGTCTTGAACTTGTCAGGGTATGCCTCTTCCCTGTATGCTGGCAGGTTAGTGATTCTGGCCTGTTCAAAACCATCAGGGCCTTCAATAGTTTTCATCTTGTCATTGAGCTGCTGGAAGAGTCGCTTCTCCATTTCCTTTTGTCTCTCTTCCATTTCCTTTTTCAGATCATCAGAGGTCGGCCCCTTGCTGACCTTCGGCTCATACTCGAAGGCTGGGTTAAGGTGGGAATTGATTTCTTCGTATTCCAGAGGTTGTCCCTCCACTGCTTTTCCTTTCCTGGCCCCTGAATACTCTTCTTGAGCCGGCTGGGTATTGTGCAGGAGGCCGATGCTTTCAGTCAAGAGGTGAACCTGGGCAGCCAACTATTGGACCGTTTGCTCTAGGGATATGATCCTAGAGTCTGAGGCAGCTTCAGCGTTGGTGTTGTGGCAGTTGTCACTGCTGTTGGCCATTTTTGCTCTTGAGCGCGTAAGGACTGGGCTTCTGGGTGGGTTCGGTTGCTTGGAAGCTATTTTGATACCTGGCGCGCATTTCTTTTTTAGTATGATGGATGCAAGAATGATATGCATGTGTCACGCGGATGCTAAAAGATAAAAGGGTTGACAACTGATTGACAATGTATTATTAAAACTTCACTTTTATTAATAATTCTGGAGTTCAATAAAAACGAAAGATTACAAAATAATGCTCTATTTCCTAGCTCTTTTGGTCTTCTATAGTGGAGGCTCAGGCTTCCCACTGATGATGGCTTCTAGTTCCTTGACCCTGGCTTGGCACTTCTCTAATTGCGCTTCCAGGGCCTTGTTTCTTTGGTCAGATTCCTTGAAGTGTCCCTTCCAGATGTTTTTCTTATAGTCTGCAGCTTCGAAATATACTTCCATCCGGGCCTTGACCTGCTCCAGGTAGATCTCTGTCTCTGGATTGATCTTATCTGGTCTTGGCTGGGTGACGTCTGGAACCCGGTATGCTCTTTCCCCTGTCTGGTATAGCCGACGGATTACAAACTCTCTGGTGGCTCGGTGTTTTCCCACTTCGCCATCTAGCTCGCCGAGGTCCACATTCGGGCTTTCGATTCTGGCCTCCCAAAGTGCTTTGACCTCTGCCAGCTTAGCAAATTTCTCGGCTACCAACAGGTTCGGATCCTGGTACTCAAAGGTGACTGCTTCGAGTGAAGGCCGATAAACTATGTCTTGGACGGTACCGAATTGGCGGACTACGGAGTTGGGGTGATATCCGATACATCCGCTGATCCCGATTAATGGCACTGCTTGGAAATTACTGCAGGTTAAGATGATTTTATTGCAGCAACTCCACCTGGCTGTCCATAGAATATCTTTAGCGCTAAGGCTTCTAAGCAGATCTACCCAACTGTGGCTGGTAATGTTGTCGGGTAACTTCACCTTTTCTATACAAGAACCCACCAGATCCACCTGTTGGGCTAGGGTTTTCCTGACCATGTTCAGCCCGAAGCACTTGAGGTGGCTTACGAACCATATTAGCAGAAGGTTGATGCTGGAGCGGAGGATCCCATGGCCCTTCTTCTTAAGGAAATTCAAATTCCGGATCTGTTCAGCCAGTAGAGCCAGGATGTAAGATCTTCCCTCCAGGAATTGGGTTACCAGCTCTGCAACCCGGTAGTGAATATAGAAGGTCCCGGTGGGGAACAGTATGGTGGCGAAGGCTGTCAAGATGAAAGCGTTCACCCTTCTCTGTCTGTAAGTCTTAGGGTCTCCACGCAGGATGTCCTTTCTGTCCCCATTGTCTTCTCGGGCAATAAACCAGGCTTCTAAGTCATCCATTCGTATGCAATACCCATTACAGTCTGCCAGGGCTTTGTTGACCGCTGTTTTGCGGATGCCTAGCAGTCTACTGAAGGTGCCGGCTGGCCCGGCCTCGAGGTCTGGCGTGTAAATCTGATCAGTCAGTGCTGGAGCCTGTAGCAACTGGGTGTACTCCTCCAGGGTAGGGGTGATCTCATGCGGTCCGATGAAGAAAGCTGCGGGCTCGATCTCCCATAACTGGAGCATGGCCCGGACCATAGGTAAATTCGCCTCTGACTTAATCAGTGAGAGGATGGGGCCGATTTTTTGCTGGATGAAGGCCTGCTCCTCTAGGTTGTACAAGGTAAACCAGTGGTCCAGTACCAATTTTGGGTCCAAAGGTCTGTACACCCGAATCTCTTTGCGGAGGAGGCGGTTGACTGCACTACTAGCCATCTATTACAATAGGAAAGAGCCTAGTTACAAACAGAGCTATGAAAATGTTACAGGGAAATAGTCCTGAACTCCAAGGACAAAATAACAAACCATTACATTGTCATCCAATTGTCAACCCCTCGTATGATGTTATGTATGCAAGTAGGTTGGTTCTAACTGGTTCCCAAGCTCTATGGCCTCCCGCATTCTCGAAGAAATGGATCTCAGGCCATATCGAAGCATAGGGTGGGGTAGCCTAATTAGTCCCGAACGGTGAATCAACTCACTTCGCCCGAAACCTACACAATGGCTCCCCGTCTCAAGTTTCTAGGACGGTCCGGGTTCGACCGCATCTACTCACACAAACATATGTATGCATGCAAAACCCCCACAGTAAAGAAACCAAAATCTAACTAAATCCTGCAAAGTTAGTAACAAAGTAATGATTGAAACACATTTTCCTTAAAGAGAACAGCTTGGAGGGATTCAGGTGGCTAGCCTGCTGGTATGGGTCCCCAGTGGAGTCGCCATCCTGTCGAGTCTAATTTTTGAATTCCCATTCCTAATCCGATCTAAACTAAACCCTATGCTCATCTAATCTAGATCCTCGACTTGAGTTAGGAATTTCGTTTGATTTTTGGAGTCGCCACCCAACTGTTGTTGGGAAAAAGTGAATTAAGACTAAAGGAGCGGATTAGTCTTAATTTGGACTACTAGTCGTCGTTATTTCCTCTTCTCGTTTTTGTGAGAAGAGAAAAAGGAAAAACCAGAGTTTCTAAGTCTAGAGGCTAACCTATTAAAACCTATACGGTTACCACCTAATCTCCTAAAATTGTTCATCTTTAGAAATGTGTTTCATTGTGTTTCTGTTAATTTTTGTTATGTCTTTGAATTTATTTCAGAAAAAGGATTTTTCATTTATTTTATGGGTTGACCCGGATTGGTGCCTACGTACCTGCTACTCAGGATCAAACAAGCCGTAGTTCGCTTTTCTGAAAATCTTTAGTGTATTGGTGAATTTTAATTTTGAAATTTCTTTCGATTTATGTTCTTAACATTTTTGGGATTTTCCCTAAAACTCTAAGCCTAAGCTTGATTTCATTTTGAAAATGATTTTTGTAGGGAAAACATCAATTTTGATTTATTTGACGAAAATGATTTTTCTAAGTGCTAAAACTTATTTATTTATCTTTTTATGATTTTTTATGACTTTTTATGATTTATTATTATTATTATTATTATATTTTTGTGATTTCTGAGAATTTTTGAGGATTTTTGTGGTTTTTGGGAATTTTAGTTGATTTTGGGGAATTTTTGTGATTTTTGTTGATTTTTGTGATTTTTTTTTGGAATTTTGTTCACTGACTATCCTATTTGACATCTAAAATTTTATGATTTATTTTCCTAATTTTTATTATTTTTCTATATTTTATTATTATTATTTTTTATTTATCTATTTATTATTTTTTTTTATTCTTCTACATTATTAAATTCTAGAAAAATCTAATTTCTACATTTTCCTATTTATAAATAAATAAATAAATAACTAAATAACAAATAATAAATTAATTAATTAATTCGGAATAAATAAACAAAATTAATTAAATAAAAATGAAAAAAATCCGGAAAATCCAACTTACCTGGATCCGGATCGGTGCGCGGGTCGGGTCAGTCGGGTCAAGTCGGATCGAATCGGGTCGGTTGGATCAATCGGACACGACGGCAGGGTTAGCTCGTTCACGGCGTTCCGGCGGTCTTTTGTGGCGGGTGAAGTGTCGAATCCTAGCTTCTTGAGAGTGCTGAATCCGATGGTGGTGGCGGTTTACTCCCAGAACGTCTCCTTGCGGTGGCTCAACTCCGATTGGCGGTCGCAACTTTGGGTTTCCTCCGATCTACGCTCTTTTCTCTCTCTCTCGCAATTCTGATCTGTGTTCTTGCTTCCTCATCTCCTCCTCTATTTATAGGCGCTTGAAATCGAGCTGGATAAGCTCGAATTTCCTTCAATTGAAGCTGATCGGATTTTCGATTGAAAAACCAACTCCGATTCGTGCCCATCCAACGATTTGTTGCGATTTGATTTGAATTAGATAATGTTTATCTTATTTTTGTTGAAGATATGTTGGATTTGTGCAAAAAAAATCGAATCAAAACGGCCGAAATACGAATTTTTTCTTCGCCGGCGATCTCGGGCTTGAGGTAGGAGACGATCACGCGCCCGGCGCGTGCGTTTCTTCCAGCCAATCAGATGCTGCCACGTGTCCTGGATAAGTCGAAAAAAATTGCAAAACGCGGAAACTGCTTCCCCCGCGATTCGAACGTCTGACCGAGCCCCCCCCCGCGCGCACTTAGCCATGGTCCGGACCAGCTGGGCTAGCCCACTTTCGCGATTTTATTTATTTCGCAAATTACATATATGCAATGCGATTTTTCTATTTTTTTGTATTTTTTTGAATTTCAAAAATTTGTAAAAATTGTTTATTATTCATTATTGCTATTTCCGAAATCATTTTTTCAAAATTGAAGTGTTTTCCTATTTATTTTTATTTTTTGAACATTTTTATTATTTTATGCTAAATTAGGAAAAAAAATGGAAAATTTTGGAAAAATTGAAAATTGATTATTATTGAAAATTATTGACTCCTAGGGCAAAAATGGGGTGTTTACAAGTATATCAGGATATCATCTATAAAGATGATTACAAATTTATCTAAAAAATCCTTAAATACTCTGTTCATTAGATCCATGAATGCAATTGGTGTATTCATTAGTCCAAAGGGCATCACTAGAAACTTGTAGTGCCTATATCTAGTCTTGAATGTTATTTTCTAAATGTATTCTTTTTTAATTCTTAATTGATGGTAGCCTGATCTCAAGTCTACTTTGGAGAACACTTAAGCTCCCTACAACTGGTCAAACAGGTAATCTATCTTAGGAAGAGGATATTTGTTCTTAATCATGACCTTATTTAACTCGCTATAGTCTATGTAGAGTCTCATGCTTCAATCGTTTTTCTTTACAAACAAGACTGGTATACCCCAAGGAGAGACACTGGGTCTTACGAAACCCTTATCCTATAGCATATGTGACTATTTCCTTAATGCTTCCAATTCCACTAGTGCTATCCTGTAGACTAGTTTTGATATGGGTACCGTACCTTATACTAAGTCAATGTTAAATTCTATCTCCCTAGCTAGGGGTAAACTAAGAAGGTCTTCTAAAAGCAGATCAGAAAACCCCCTTACCACCGATACTCCTTCCATCTTAACTTCTTCATTGGCTTTAACAAATATAGATGTTAGCACACTTTTTCCCCACATCTCATAAGTGGACAATTTAGTGGTTCTCTACACTTTTAACTTATATTCAAAATATTCCTCCCCTAGCATATTAAATTGCACCACCATATTGTGGTAGTCAATGGTGACATGATATTTTGACAGCCAATTGACACCCATAATATTGCCAAATTCTATCATCTCCAATATTAGGGGGTTTACTAGCATCGCCCTACCATGTATTTCTATTCCCAGTCCTCTACATAATCTACTTATTCTTCCTCTTACTCTCAAGGGAGTGCTAATAGCCAGATAATCATTCATGTTTTCAACATTCAATGCACATGCACATACAAAATCCTTACACACAAGATACAAATGCACCAGTATTAGACAGTATATACGCATTGTAACAGTGTACTGGAAGCATACCTACAATGTTGTCTATGTGAGGGATGTCCTGGTGCTGCTGCTGGTGAAGGGTAAGCACCCTGGTAGGAACTATTTGTCTGGGACCCTCTACTTGTGGTCTACCTCTCTATCCTCTCATTAGAGGTTTAGCTACCTGTTGAATTGGGCTTACTTGGTTTCTTATTTGTCCTTGAGGATAGTTGATTGCCTTGTATCCCCTTTGATTGCACACATGATAGAAAATTAAGGGGACCGACCTCTCACTGTAATGCCTACTAATGTGTCCAATCTTCTCACAAGAGAAACATGCCCCTTCTAGCCATCTACACTCTCTCAACTTATGAAGCTCATAGCATTTGGTACATTTAACATTTGGGTCTATTGTAAGGAATGCCAAAGGTACTTGTTTGATTTAGAGATGAGGGGCTACAACACTCTGTGTTTTGCTTTGCTACACATGATGTCTTTTGCCTCTATCTTACCCCATTCTACTAAAGACAGGTCTTTTTCCTAGAGCTATTGTTGCTCTAGGGCTCCTCTATTCTTCAATAATTTTCTTGCTCTACTCGAGGTACTTAGCTTTATCAATCATTTTAACATATGTATTTAGCTAAAAGGCCTCCATTACAAGTTGTAGATGCAAGTCCAAACCTCTTAGGAATCTCCTAACTCAAGACCTATCATCGTTACGCACATTTTCAGGAATGAATTGGATGAGGCGGTTCAGCTCTACCTCACATTCTTTAACTGTTCGGTCCCCTTACTCACAATTGTAATATTCATTCTCCATTTTATCTTTAAAGCTGTTGGGGAAGTATCTTTGATAAAAAAAAAGCTCCTTAAATACAGTCCAGTTCATACATTCCCCCCGCAAGTCTGGGCAAGGCCCACCATTTTGCTGTAGTTCCCTTCAACATAAATGCAACATAATTTACCTTCCTATCTTCTAGTATTTGGAAGGCAGCAAATGTCTTCTCAATTTCCTATACCCAATCCTTAGTTTCAATTGGGTCATCTACTTTAAGGTTAAACTCTTTAGCCACTTTAATGAACCTATCAAAGCTAATGAGTTTATTGACATTCCTATGCTGTGAGACATTGGGGCTTGGCGTTGTTGTGCTAGTAGTCCCACTAAGTGGTTCACAATATGAAGCAGTTCAAGTGTCTCTTTAGCCATCTAACCTCTTTCCCCTTATGGTTATGGATTCTAAACTTCCTCCTCATTGAGGTTGTTACGTCTAACACTCCTTCTAACTCTTGATTCGGTGATTCTTCTTAGAGACATTCTATTTAAGAAGAGATAACTAAATGTACTTAAGGTTAGTGTCAACTGATGTTGGGATTAGTATATGTTAGTATATATACATATATATACCCTTCCACATGACGATTTACTCATAAATAACTTATCAATTGAAAGGAATATAAATAAAATAATAATACAAGAAAAAATTAAATAAATAAATAAACGTCTCATTACTTTACCCACTCTCTTTATGTCTCACTATCTTACAAATCAAGCGCTTAATTCCTTTAAAGATCACATCTTAAGCTTTATTGTTCCTTTAGTTCTAAGGATCATTACCTAAGCTCTTTAAGATAAACAACTTATGCTCTAGAGATCAAAACTTAAGTCTTAAATATCATCAACCTATCCTCTATAGATTCAAACTTAAGACCTTAAAGATCATAAACCTAAAGCTCTAATACCACCTAAGTTGTAACGTCTCGAAACCCAGGGCGCATTATTGCTCGCCATGTGTCCTTATCTCATAAGAACACGTTAAGACTCTAGACCAACTCTAATACCTTTTTATTATAAAATTTCTGTATAAAGACATTCGATACATCCTACAACTTTAAAATCAATTTCATAAATCCATATTCAACATTTAATGCAACAAAAGTCAATAAAATTCCAATTACATATTCTCTAAAAACCACTTTTTGTTCCAATCAAATAACAAAGTCATTCTAAGTTCTACTCCCTATAATAGTAGTGATAATCCTCCTCTTCTTCCCTTCTCGGTTCATTCATTCCTAAATTTCCCTCTATGATATCGACACTCCCGATACCTAGATCTAAAAAGTATTCCCCAAAGGGTGAGTTAATGCCTAGTGAGTATAACACAAACACATACACATGAACAACACACGAATAGGTTTCACATGCATTATGCAGTACTTAAACGTAAGCACCATTTCATGATACAAATTAAGTCCATAAGTAACAATAGGTTACTCATGACCCCCTAACACACTTAACACATTGGAACATGAATTGGTGATGAAAACTGCCACTATGGGCCCCCACACCCAATGTCACTTATGCCACTTAATCTTGATGATAGGAACTACTAATATGGGCCCCACACCTATGTCCACTTAAGCCACTTAATCTTGATGATAGAAACTACCACTACGGGCCTTACACCTATGTCCACTTAAACCACTTAATCCAACATTCAACCTAGATCATTTCTAAGCACAACTCCATTAGGGATAACGTCACATAAGGATCATTGGGGTGCTCCTTAGGGATCTATCACTATGGGCTCCTAGGCCAAGCCAAACACATACAGCATACACTTAAACACTTAATTCAATTCACTCAATTAAATCAATTTCAATACATATACTATCTTAAACAAGAAAAAATCAACACACAAATTACATGTATCTTGAGTCCTAGTCTTAAGTACTTCTGGTCTTGGCCTTAAAGTTAATCTAAAATCTGTACATCATCAACAAGTCCTTCTTAGTACTAATCTAAGATTAATATCATCTCTTAATTCTCTTAATCTTAATCATTTAAATTCTCTAAGAGCTTACTAACTATCTAGGTTACGTGGAAATTAGCCTAATTAGAATTTAAATAGATATATCACTAAGTTATGTTTCACTCAACAAGGCCATGTTAGAAGCCGTGTAGCTCAACACAGGCTAATACACGATCGTGTCAAAGGTTGTGTATCTTTCGGTGAGTTTTGTTTTCAACACGGTTGGAAGATAGCCATATAGATAAGTCGTGTATCTCTCGGTATGCTTTGTATTCAACATGGTTGGAACACAGTAATGTAGACAAGTCGTATATCTCTCGGTATGCCCTATATTCAACACCGTCGAAACACGACCGTGTTGGTAGACTGTGTATTGCTTAGTAAATTCCCATGAACCCTAATTTCTTTATTCCAACTCTTCCTAAATTCAATTTTCTTTATTCCTAGGTTTAACTTAATCCTAAAACATATAATTCCAAAAATCAATTACAGGTATTATGGTACTTACATCAAAATTTCTATGAATTGAATCCTTAAGTTGTTGAGTCTCGTTCTCGTTACGTCTTTTCCTTAAATTTGAGTTCTAGTTTACACAAGGATTGAAAAGTGATTAGTTTATCCATTTCACATGGAAAATTCACCAATTCACTATCTTTCTTACCTAATTTACTTGGAATAATCCTTATGGCTCGATAGACTGTCTTTTTCCTTTTGGAGAGTTTGTGTTATTACTGTGAGGAGTGAAAAAGAGGAAAGTTATGTCAACCTTGAGTATTTATATTTTAAACGTAAAAAAAAAAAAAACCGTTTGCCTCATAAGTTTTTATAAAATCTTAATCGTGACTTTATTTATACATTATTATATATGTTAAATAATTTTTTAAAAAATCATATATTACATGGTCTTTTACAAATCGAATGAGAAATAATTGATCTATAATAATAAAGAGAATAATAATTCTATTTCAATAAGCAAAAGATAGTGATAAGGTGTTGAAGTGTAAGTGAGATCGAGACCCAAACTCGTCGAATAGGACTCAATCGGGTGCAGTTGGATTGAGTACCGCCGGACCAACATAACTTTCCCTGTGTCTACATGGGTCATGGACCTATATGTACTGATATCTCATATGGGGCCCTTTATATCAGATTTACTGCCTCTATGTCTGCCTTTCAACTCTCCAGGAGCAATTTCATGATTTAGCCCTTTATATATATATATATATATATCCAAAATACAATGTTATTAAAAACTACGATTGTCGGTTACTCAATATAACTTTGACATCACAAATATCTAATTTAAGAAAAAATTAAAACACGAAAAGATATTCAATGATTAATTAAATTATATAATTGTTTACTCTAGCCAAAAAGTATCGCAAAATTAGATATCCCAACTATTATCTCTCAACTTTCGTGTTATCACGTGGAACCTGGGCCTTTCACTATTTATTCCAGCAAGCACCAAGTGTTATCAAAGCTTCTTTTATGAATAGTAGTATCATTGCTTTGATAAAAATTGCCATCACAGCTTTAGTTACTGTATCTTCAGATCGCTTACTACTAAGTGGTGCTTGAGCTTCTTTTCTCTCTCTCTCTCTCTTTTTTTAATAAAAAATCTTTTATTAAGATCGAAATTTATAATAGAGCGTCAGATGATCAACAACCACAATCATGGAATAAAATAAAAATCGTTAACGCTGTGATTTGACGTATTTATCAACATTTCCATTTCGTTTGATGCTGTATTCTTTAGTAATATTTTAGCTCGTATTCCATGATTCAAATGATGGAGTCCCTATTTTATGTAAAAGTATTGTGATTATAGTGATAGAGAATAGCGAAAGGGGCGTGGCATGACACAACAAATCTGATAAACTATACAAGAGTATCTTCTCATGATGGTACAGCAACAACATCTGAATTATTATAGTTTAAGATTAGAGGCAGAGTGTCATGTTTGGTCCTGCTTATGGATGCTTTAGCTTTCTCTTTTTGTTTAACCTTAGTTTGCAACCCCCCCCCCCCCCCCCCCTTTTTTCTTTTCTTTTTTTTTTTTTTTCTCAAAAGTACATCATTTATTTACATTTAGAAGTAAACATGCGTCCTCCCGTTATAATTATCATTAAAGAAACTGCTTTTTTCACTTCTTAAATTATCAAGGGAATCACACAACTTCAACTAATGCGGGCTTTTGAGCAATATAACAAAACATTTATCGCTTTTATTAAATTCCCTAGAAGCCTTTGTCCCCAAGGAATATATGCCAAAGAGAAAAAAACAAAATATAGAAAAGACATCGAAACACAGTAAAAGAAAGGAAAGGTAAAGATGAGAAAAAAGAACGAATGAATTATCAACACATATCTCACTTTCCCACTTTGCAATCCTTTCCAACGCTGTTCCTTTAGCTCATTTTCAACGCCATCTTTTGTCTCTTCATGAAGTATAATTGCCTACACCACTTTAATTGTAGCATTTCATTCTTCTTCACCATGCATTGAAATTGATTCCAAAATACCAATACCAAATTTCCTAGAAACCTTCAAGACCTCAATATTCCATTCCTCCACCACAAAGAATTTATCAATAATAAAAATTCTCGTATGCACATCTTCAAGAATGATCGTGATTATATAATCTAGTGAGTGATAAATCTTCTATTAATACTTCTTATAATATAGCATCGTCAGGATACCTCAAAACTTGGAAACCTAAGATGACTCGTAACAATTGCTTGAAAGGATTTTGTACCTTATATTGTCCTCGGTGGTGTTTCACAATTCTCCCTCCTCCACCACCTCCTCTCGATTTCCCTGATGACCATTTCGGTCCTAGTTTTCCCCCTCTAATTATCACTATCATCGGTATTTTAGCGAGTGCTGTCCTTCTAGTATGTTACTATACCATAATTTCCAAGTATTGTGGGAAAAGGAACACTAGAGGTCATGAAAACCACGATCCTGAAGCAGAATTTGAAGACAACTATGGCAACTCGGGGTCGGACCAGGAACCATGGCATGCCTCTGGACAAGGCCTAGATGAGGCCTTGATCAAATCTATTACGATATGCAAATATAAGAAGGGTGTAGCTCTATTTGAAGGGACTTGTCCAGTTTGTCTAAGTGAATTCCTGGAGGATGAAAGCATAAGACTTCTACCAAATTGCAATCATGCATTTCATGTACCATGCATCGATACATGGCTAAAATCACACTGGAATTGCCCTCTATGTCGCTCGGATATCGTCTTTACAAGTAGCTCTCCAGTCCAACCGCCGCCTCCAGCGCTTGAAAATCCTCCAGGCAATGAATCCTTGCCCGAAATCCACCAACAGAATCGAAATTCCGCTGCGGAGAGGGAGGAGAACATAAATCATAGTGTCCTTGTTCCTGAGACCCCGTCGCGAAATGTTAGCATGGGAAATATAGAGGCAAGGCATACTATTATTGAGATGGGAAATCAATTAGGATTCCAACCAATTAGGAGATCATTTTCCACGGGGCATTTTTGCCGATCTCGAATTTATGTTGCGGAATTATTGCAAAATAAAGAGCAAGATGAAGTTCAAATCGAAGAATGCTCAGGCAATGTAGGATTACCAAAATGTTGCTCCGCTGATACCAGCAGGTCTGGGTACAAAATGAGGCTCTTGCATTGTGTAACGAGTTCGGCAGTGATGGGAAGATCATCTTTCAGTGGGAGGTTAGCACTTTCTAAGCATGGAAGAGTAAAGAGTGAAATTTTTTGTGTGTGAATGGCAGTGTAATATTAAAAATTGGGAAATCTTATAATGTATTTACTCAAAAGTGACTATATCATATAATTTTTTTTTATTATTATCAAAT
Source organism: Laguncularia racemosa (assembly GCA_037954665.1). Classification (NCBI taxonomy): domain Eukaryota; kingdom Viridiplantae; phylum Streptophyta; class Magnoliopsida; order Myrtales; family Combretaceae; genus Laguncularia; species Laguncularia racemosa. The sequence goes on along the minus strand of JBBMOL010000025.1, from coordinate 4,045,873 downwards.
CATATTTTACTATGATTGGAAGTATTTTATTTTACAAATGAAACTATTAATAGGTTTATAAAGACTGTTAATACATTTATAAACACTATCGATAGTTTTTTTTATAATAATAAATATGATTTTTATTGTATTTGTAAATATATTACTATAATAGGAGAAGCAACTATATGTAATAGTCACTTTAAGTGATTACTTATTAAAATTTCTCTTAGTATGATTACATGATGTTGGTATAAAAATTCTGGTTTTATTGTACTTGTTATCGTTTTACTTGTATATATCTTGGTCGCTAGTACTAGGTAGCTTCTGTTGGTGTGATGTTCAAAGTATTGTCATACAACAAGGGGAGAGAAAATAGTTAACATTATTGTTATCGCGAAAAATAAAAAATTAAAGAAAAACGATTTACTGAAAAAAATTCATATATATATATATATATATATGATGTGTATGTATCAATAATATTTTAATACATAAAAGCATTGATGGCAAATTTTTTTTTAAATTATCCATTATCATTATCATGTATTGAAATGTGATTGATATGTATATATTATATGTAAACAAACTTAATGTGTATTATCTAATAAAGATTAAATATCTCATCTCAAATTGCTATACGAAAATTTTTTATTGCAATTTTTGTTGAAAAATTTTCATTTATAGTTCGGTGTATCATTTTTCATCTTCCTAAATTCATTGAAGGATACATGCATGAAATCCTAGAAACTCTTTGACATTTTTAGAATAGGGATTATTAAATTTTCAATTTTAACAATCAAGTCGTAAGAGTTAGAACATCGTGCAATCAAGTTCTAATATACCAAGTGGTGCTAAGGAAATATATAAATTTTTTCTAACCATTTGGTGCAATTTTGGCATACCATATCAACAAAGTTTAAATTCCTTTAAGATGATTCGTAAGGGAAAAAAAAAATTGCAGGAAAAAAGCCAGGCCACCATGGGAGGCTAGCCGCTAGAAGGAAATAGTAGTGCGATTGATGAACCATTTGGTAAGTTATGCGGGCCATCTCTATACCTGGTTGACAACACGACTTTGGCTTCAGCCATTCCCATTAAATTAAGCAAGTATGTGGTTTGATGCACCTTTGTGGTTGGGTGCCGCTGCCACCACCACTACCACCTAATAATTATTATTAAAAATCATAAAAAAAAAGACACGACATATCACAAAATAATGATAAATAATCTAGACAAATATATTAATTGGATATCCCTATAAAAACCTACGTAGAATTACATTAATCTTGTATGGTGTATCTACTGAGTACGTTTAGTTAGCAAATACCTATATTTAGATAAACAAAATAACATTTTGTCTTTGGTCGAGTGTAGATGTCATGAGACCATTTTTTTTTTATGAAAAAATAATCACATAGGTCTTTACACTTTTAGTTTTAAGAATTAGTCTTTAAATTTTGGTTATCTACAATTAAGTGTCTACAAACTATTACCAAAGAATTACTGAAATTTTAAGGAAAATTTTCAAAAAAAAAAACCTCCTAATATAGGTATGGATATATATCATAAACTTTCAAATATTATAAACAACTTCTTTAATAAATTAGTAAATAACCCACCTTAACTTTTGACCTTAATATGAAATGACCCTCTAAACTTATCAAATTGTGTTGTGGCGCCTCCTAAATTGTGACTTAGTGTGTTTTTTAAAACTAAAAAAATAAGTATTTTTATATTGCCAATTTCTTATAGTTCAGTGGGATTATTTATAATATTTGAAAATTTATAATATATTTATATCTAAATCAAAGTTTAAAAGATTATTTACAATTTTTCCAAAATTTATATATTCATTGCTTCTCGTTATGACACTCAATAAGGCTTGCTGATCTTCAAATAGGAAATTGTTAGCATCCTTGTTGGACCAATCCAAGCACATACGTACATGTAACAGAAAATGATGACTTTTTTTTTTCTTTGTTTTTTTTCTCCAAGGAAAAATGATCACAATAATGTTTACAGTATGCTTGGATTGGTACAAAGTAGTGGAAATGGAAGGAAACCGATAAAAATAATGCATTTGTCAACTTAAATAGAGAATGGAAATACATAGAAAAGGAAAGAAATGAATGGAGACATTTCCACTTTGAAGCTCACCTTTTTCTCTCCAAAATCAAAGAAAAATTATGGAAATGAGTTGAAATAAGATATAATTACAAAACTATCCCTTATAATAATGTTAATCAAAATAACAATAATAATAATTTTATCAAATACTAATTCTATTTATCTTTATTTTTTTCTATTTCCTTCATAATCTACAAAATACAAAATAAAAATTACACTTCATTCCATTTCCATTAAATTCTTTTCCTTTCTTTTCTTTTCTATTCATGTTCACTCATCTCATTTATATTAAAAATTGGCAAGCGCACTTTAAAAACTTTGAGCTTTTTGCTTTTTATTGTACAATTTTTTTATTTGTAAATTTTATTTTTTAAAAATCTGGTGTCTGTTTCCGTAAGTTGTAAATGATTAAGGCCTGCCACTTAATTACCTAACATTATAGCAACCTCTTTGTATTTGCTAAGGTAGTAGACATATGAAGCTCTTTGAATTTTTGATATGGCAAATGGCGTTTTTTTGCAAGATCAAAATTAGGTCGCCATTATATTATAATATAAGTGCACACATTGCAACAGCATTTATACGGGTAATGAGCAACAAGACGTGGATTGGATCATTCAATCGTGGTGGTATGAATCAAGTTGTACTTGGGAGTCTAATTATAATTTAAATAAGATAAATCAATTTAAACAAGATGTATTGATTTAAAAATTAATTATTTTGCTATGTCTGATTGAGTGTAAGGGAAAGAGAGGAGAATCCAGGACAATCGGTTATTCTTTTTGGGTCTAAGCCACTTTTTTTCTTAATGATCAAATCATGCAGCAAGCCAAGGCTTGGTTTGCATCCAACCAAATGATATATGTAAGTCAAGTCTTACCAATGTTAAACTAGCATATAGAAACTTAATCATATGCGGCAGCGGAAGTGAAATAAATCATTTACATACTTCCAGCCATTGCAAAGCAAATAGGTGTCATGTTCGGTGGAGAATAATGTTACGCCTCGGTTACGGTTGGTGCTTCTAAACCTTAACTCACTCAATATAGATGGTGTATTTCTGTAGTGGTGAGCAGGATTAGGGACCCCGTAATACTCCTATTTATAACTCATTCCATCAATGAGTTGCTTCACAAAATTAGGAATTATTTGGAACATATCTTTCCTGATATAGTGGGATATATTATTATTCCTAATTTAGTGGGATTTATTGTTCCCTATTTAGTAGGATAATATTGTTCCTTTATTATGAGATTCATGGACCATATTTAGAGGTTATTTGTTTCCAATAAAAAAAGGAAAGAGAATAACCAACATTCTCCCACTTGATCCATGTATTCCATAATTTATCTTAATGAGAAACAAAATTCATGAATCATGGTGATAGGTCCTCTAATGACGAGTATTATCTCCCATGTATTACAATGCATTGTGCTTCTCAATCTTATAGAACTTGATGAATAAACCCGATGTTTATTCTAGGTCCAGACTTAATGATATTTCTCAAAATAAATGAATAAACAAATGTGTACACAAGGTTAAATGAGAAAACATCAACTGAATAAGAGTTTTATTAAAATTAAATATAATAAAAATTACATTATGGAACCAAGTCCCATTCTCATCACATGATCCTTAAAACTCTTTAGTTGCATGCCTTTAGTTAAAGGATCAGCTATCATTAACTCAGTGCTAATGTGCTCGATGACCACTTTCTTTTCCTTAATACGTTCTCTTATGGCTAAGTACTTGATGTCGATATGTTTACTTCGACTACCACTCTTATTGTTCTTAGCCATAAATACAGCAGCTGAATTATCACAGTACAATCTTAATGGCCTAGAAATAGAGTCGACAATACTAAGCCCAGATATAAAACTCTTTAACCATACACCATATGAGGTAGCCTCAAAACAAGATATGAACTCGGCCTCCATCGTGGAAGTAGCAGTCAAGGTCTGCTTTGCACTTCTCCAAGATACGGCCCCACTGGCAAACATGAAAACATAACCAGATGTTGATTTACGTGAATCAACACAGCCAGCAAAATCCGCATCGGAGTACCCAACAACCTCCAGATTATCGGTTCGTCTATATATGAGCATATAACTCTTTGTCCCTTGAAAGTACCTCATTACCTTCTTTGCAGCTCTCCAGTGGTCAATACCTAGGTTACTCTGATATCTTCCTAGTATCCCAACAGCAAATGCAATGTCAGGTCTGGTACAGACCTGAGCATACATCAGGCTTCCAACAGCTGAAGCATATGGGATGTTTCTCATTTGTTCCTGCTCAAGCTCATTTTTGGGACACTGACTTAAGCTGAATTTATCACCCTTTATAATGGGTGCTATACTTGGTGAACAATCTTTCATCCGAAATCTCTCTAAAACTTTATTGATATAGGTTTCTTGAGACAAGCCTAAAATGCCTTGAGATCTATCCCTATGGATCTTAATGCCAATGACATAAGATGCCTCACCCATATCCTTCATATCAAAGTTCTTTGAGAGAAATTGTTTCACCTCATATAGCAACCCCTTATTATTAGTTGCAAGTAAAATATCATCCACATATAGCACAAGAAAACAAATTTTACTCCCACTGACCTTTTGGTATATACATTGATCCATCATGTTTTCTTCAAAGCCAAATGAAGTGATGATATCATGGAATTTCAAATACCATTGACGGAGGCTTGTTTTAATCCATATATGGATTTATTAAGCTTGCAAACCAAGTGCTCACCTTCACTAGAAGAGAATCCTTCAGGTTGTTTCATGTAAACCTCTTCCTCTAGATCTCCATTAAGGAAAGCCGTTTTCACATCCATTTGGTGCAACTCCAAATCAAAGTGTGCAACCAAAGCCATCATTATACGAAGGGAATCTTTCTTAGACACAGGAGAAAATGTCTCTGTATAATCAATTCCTTCCCTTAGAGTGAATCCTTTAGCAACGAGTCTTGCTTTATATCTCTCAATGTTGCCTTGTGAGTCTTTCTTAGTTTTGAAGACCCATTTACATCCAATGGCTTTTACACCATCAGGCAACTTGACGAGATTCCAGACTCCGTTAGATGCCATAGAATCCATCTCATCTTTCATGGCATTATGCCACAAGTTCGAATCCTTAGAACTCATGGCCTGTGAAAACGACTCAGGATCATTTTCGGCTCCAATATTGTAGTCACATTCTTGTAGATATACAACATAGTCACTAGGAATTGCTGATTTCCTTACTCTAGTAGATCTTCTCAATGCTATATCAACATTCTCCTGAAGGGCAGGATCATATCGTTCAGCAGGTTGTTCAACAGCTTCGGGTATCTGTTGAACTTCAACATCTACTGAATCAGGATTGACAGCTTGTGGTACCTCGGGGATTGAATTTTCAACACGCATTTGTGCTAGAGGCGTGTTGTTAACAACAATCAGTCCACTGCCTGAGGTGTCATATTGGGCATCTGAATGGTCTTTCTCAAAACCAATGTCTTGAGATCGAACGCTCCCACTGATCAAGTCATTCTCAAGAAATTTTGCATTTCTTGATTCCACAAACCTAGTACTATGAGATGGACAATAAAATTTGTATCCCTTAGACCTTTCGGCATATCCTACAAAATACCCACTAATAGTCCTTGGGTCCAACTTCTTCTCATGTGGATTGTAGACTCTTACTTCAGACGGACATCCCCAAACGCGTACATGTCGCAAACTCGGTTTTCACCCTTTGAATAATTCAAATGGCGTCCATTGGACAGCCTTGGTTGGAACTCGGTTTAATATGTACACAGCCGTTTTAAGAGCTTCATTCCACAAGAAGTTAAGAAGCTTGGAGTTTGCAAGCATACTCCGCACCATGTCCAATAATGTTCGGTTTCTCCTTTCAGCTACTCCATTCTGGTCTGGAGAGCCAAGTAAACTGTATTGGGCAATAATCCCATTTTCTTGAAGAAACCTCGCAAATGGACCAGTCGCTTGTCCATTCTCTGTGTATCTACCATAGTATTCTCCGCCTCTATCAGATCTCACGATTTTAATATGTTTTCCACATTGTTTTTCTACTTCTGCTTTAAATACCTTAAAAGCATCTAATGCTTCATTCTTGTTATTAAGCAAGTAGAGATACATATATCGTGAGTAATCATCTATAAAAGAGACAAAATACTTGTTACGATACGCATCCATGTCTGGACTACAAATGTCTGTATGTATGATTTCCAATAATTCAGAACTCCTTTTGGCACCCTTTTTCGACTTGTTAGTTTGTTTTCCCTTAATACAACTTATACAAGTCTCAAAATTAGTAAAATCTAAAGCACTAAGTACCCCATCATTTACTAACCTCTTAATTCTATTAATGGAGATATGACCTAATCTCCGATGCCATAACATAGAGGATTCCCCATTCATAACACATCGTTTAGTGCCAATCCTTTCATGAACATGCATAATAATATGGTTATCATCATTTTGTAAACTAAGAAGAAAAAGACCATCAGACAAAGTACCACATCCAATAACATCAGATTTATAAAACAAATTAAATCCTGAGTCCGAAAAGTTAAAGGAATAACCATCTGATACAAGTCTGGAAACTGAAATTAAATTCCTAGAGTACCCAGGAATATAAAATGTCCTTTTCAATTGCAAAATGTAACCACTACTTAAAACTAAGCTGCACGTCCCAACAGCTTCCACATGTGAGGACATCTTATTGCCTGAATAGATGCTACGCTCACTTCCCACTGGATTTCACAGGTTTCTTAAATCCTGCAATGAATTGGTCACATGGATTGTAGAACCAGAATCAATCCACCATGTGTTATGATTAACATCAATCATATTGGTTTCATAAAAAACAAGTGAAAGTTGAGTACCTTTCTTATCAAGCCACTGCATGAACTTGGTGCACTGTTTCTTCATGTGCCCTTTCTTTTTACAGAAAAAGCACACAGCTTCCTTCTTAATGTCCTTTATGGGAGGGATTTTCCCTTTCCCTTTGTCCTTAGCTTGATCCCTCTTTTTGCTCTTCCCATGAGTAGTAAAGTTCACATTCTCTTTTTCCTTTTCCTCCATAATTAGTCTGCCCTCTTCCTGAACACACATGGTCAATAATTCATTGATTGACCATTTATCCTTATGTGTGTTATAGGATATCTTAAATGGGCCATACTGTTGAGGTAAAGTGCAAAGAATGTAGTGAACAAGGAAGGATTCTGATAACTCAACCTCCAATGCCTTCAATTGGGCCGCAATATCCCTCATGCGCATGATATGATCACGCACACCCTTAACATTGGTGAGTCTTAGAGTTGAAAGCTCTATAATTAGGGTGCTGGCCATTGCCTTGTCTGAAGTAGCAAATTGCTCATCAATGGCCTTCAGCAAATCTTGGACCCTTTGATATTACTCGACAGAGCCCCTGATACCAGCAGAAATTTTAGTCTTTATGAACATAACTGATAGGCGATTGGATCGCTCCCATTTTTCATAAAAACCTATCGCATCTAGAGTGCTAGTTTCTGTTACTGTAGGGGGCTCTTCTTTGCTTATAGCATAATCAATGTCCATCCATCCCAAATGAAGGAGAACCCTCTCCTTCCAAACCTTATAGTTATCCCCTTTGAGCTCGGGAACATCACATCGCATATCAGAAAAATTGACAGGTTGAATTGCTGCAATAATTAAATGAACATGCTCAAAATTTGAGGCTAATCAATATATAACATGCTTTTACCAATGTAAAATCATGAAAAATTATGAATCTAGTGACATAAAACTTGCCTGTGAGCTAAAGTTTTAATTCAATTAGATTCATCTTAATGCTTAATAAAACTATTGAATGTAAAATCATGATAAAACATGAATCTAGTGACATAAAACTTGCCTGTAGGCTAAAGTTCTAATTCAATTATATTCTATTTAAGACTTATTATCATGATAGAACGTGAATCTAGTGACATAAAACTTGCCTGTGGGCTAAAGTTCTAATTCAATTAGATTCTACTTAAGACTTATTATCATGATAGAATGTGAATCTAATGACATAAAACTTGCCTGTGGGCTAAAGTTCTAATTCAATTAGATTCATCTTAAGCCTTATAATAAAACTATCAAATTATGTTCCCTTTTCTAATTCCTGTGGGTAAATTAGAAAATATAATTTGATATTTTGTCTACACAATATTTATTATCAATATGTGATCCTAAATAATCCTTATAATTTTAATCATTTAAGGATGCTGTGGCTAATCATTTAAAATTATATGGATCACTTAATCATTAACTAAATCCTTAGGCTAAGAGGCACGGCCAGGAGGCACGGGCGTGTCTCCAGTCAGATTCTCTCCCAAAAACACACATGGTTCAAGGCACGGCTCAAGGCATAGCCGTGTGTTACAACAAATATGTTTCCAGAAGCTCACACGGCCAAAGGCACGGCTCCAAGCACGGCCGTGTTGCAACAGTTATGCTTCCAGAAGCTCACACGGCAAGAGGCACGGCCCCAAGCACGGCCGTGTTACAACAGTTATGCTTCCAGAAGCTGACACGGCCAGAGGCACGTCTCCAAGCACGGCCGTGTTACAACAGTTATGCTTCCAGAAGCTGACACGGCCAGAGGCACGGCTCCAGGCACGGCCGTGTTACAACAGTTATGCTTCCAGAAGCTGACACGGCCAGAGGCACGACCCCAGGCACGGCCGTGTTACAACAGTTATGCCACGTGTGTATTAAAAAACCATAAGCAATATACTATGAATATATTTCTAACATTCTTATATTGTCTAATCAACATTTCAAGTATAATGGCAAACCATAAATATAACATGAGCATGCAACATCACAAATTAAGTTCATAGCATGCTAAAGGAATTAATTCCCTTTAATAAATTTTATTCATTGACAAATGCAAATAATTTTAATATAAAATTATTCTGCTAAACGTCATACTTACACTTTGCAACAATAAGTACATGAGAAATAAAATTTCATCACTTAACAATTTCTAATCACCAGAAAATTAAAAACACCGCTAAGCAGACAAATAAAAACCAAAGCCAAACTCCACAGAATTCAATAGGGCAAGGCAGAGGCATTAAGGGCTCTGATACCAAATGTTAAACTAGCATATAAAAACTTAATCATATGCGGCAGCGGAAGTGAAATAAATCCTTTACATACCTCCAGCCATTGCAAAGCAAATAGGTGTCCTGTTCGGTGGAGAATAATGTTACGCCTCGGTTGCGGTTGGTGCTTCTAAACCTTAACTCACTCAATATAGATGGTGTATTTCTGTAGTGGTGAGCAGGATTAGAGACCCCGTAATACTCCTATTTATAACTCATTCCATCAATGAGTTGCTTCACAAAATTAGGAATTATTTGGAACATATCTTTTCTGATATAGTGGGATATATTATTATTCCTGATTTAGTGGGATTTATCGTTCCCTATTTAATAGGATAATATTGTTCCTTTATTATGAGATTCATTGATCATATTTAGAGGTTATTTGTTTCCAATAAAAAAGGAAAGAGAATAACCAACAACCAAAAGTAAAATGTTGCTAGTTTGGCAAAAGGAATTTGGAAAAAAATTATAAGAGAGATCCAAGTGACTTCAAGGAAATTCAAATAAAGTTAAATAGAGATCCGAAGGAAGCCCTGCTAAGAGCAAACAGGCTTATAAGACAAGCCATTTGGATGTTTCTACCACTGATTTGAACGACTTCGTGAAAAACTATCCGTTGGAAGTCTGTATAAGTGCATAAATGAGAGAAGGAAATGGGGTGGGTAACCGCTATTTCATGCTGGGAACCTATAAACATATCATTTGCAGAATTTTTTGTAGAGCAAAATCTTATATATTTAGTTCTTCTTATCCCGTTCGTTTTTCTTGTGTGTAAATTTGCTATAATTTTAGAAAGAGAAAGTCTGGACTAAGAGCATATTCTTAATTTGTATTTATTGAACACTTGTAACATCTTATCATTGATGACCAAATTAATAAAGTTTGTGTGATGTTATCTTTAGGAGGTAATCGGAACTCCATATTTTATTGGGCTTGGTCTTCTTATCCTTATGTATTCTATTTTTTCACACTACAATTTATTTTATTATTACTTGTTCTTATTGTTTTTATGAAATTTGTTGATTAAATCTAACCTATTCAAGTATTACAAATTGTGTGCTATAGATCTCGACCCAATTCTGACCGGGTTTTGGACACAGATAGGAATCATCATCTTCGTATGGAGTAGCATGAAAATTAGGCCTAACAATTTGTATCAACAAATCATGTGTTGTGTTTAAATTTAAACAGATTCGTGTTAATTATATATGAAAACCTAAACCATAATCTTATATGTTTGGTAAATATGTTTTTGTTTTTAGATTAAACTCGTATCAAAAAAAAGAAAATCAAATAAATGTTAACATACTATTAAGTCTATGAAAAAAAATATATAAAGGAAGAAATTTCTTTGAAAAGTAAAAGTATACAAAATCAAATTACTTAAATTCTTATATAGGATAAATTATAATGAGAAAAGGGTCACAACCGAAGTAAAGTTTAATGAAATATAAAAAAAAAAAGTCATTCATTTCTTTTAACATATTTTTGCAATAAATTCGGCCATGGTTTGATTGGATAGTAGTTTCAATTTACCATATCCTTTTTGGCTCTTCAAGAGAGGCTGCAAAATAATCTATATAAAAAAAAATATTGTTAACTTTAAATTTAAAAAAAAAAAAAACAATTCTAGAAAGGTTAATGAAAATAGTTTATTATCTCTTAATCTTCTTAGAGTATTTCTCTATCATTAAACGACTAGCCGATCTAAATGGTATGTGTAAGTTAGTTCAATCTAAATCCACCCATCCATTAATTAAATATACATTTATTTATAAACAATATATTTGAAATAATCGAAAATGCTAAATATATCAAAATGTATAAGGAAGCAAAGTAATGTAGTATAAACTTAATTATGGGAAAGAAGGATATCAAAGACAGAAGGGATTCCAAAATAAAATTCATATATTATATTAAAGACGAGACTATAAATAAAATTCATAATCTATAAATTTTTATTTTAAAATGATTTTTCTTAAAGTATAAAAAGGCATACTAAAGCTAGAGTTGTTAAATTTCATATTTAATTATATTTTTATTTCTTTTGTTAGCAAATATTAGTTACATAGTATGAGTGTAAATGATAAAAGTGAGATATAAAATTAATAAATAAAAATCGAACATGAATGTATCAAACTCAAGCTAAAAGATTTGGATTGTCATATTCTATTGTATCTTGTGCCGTGTGGGCTTCCAAAAATGCCAAATCCTGAATATATAAAATTCTATTGGGCATTCACCAGATTGATTGCCATCACTTGAAAATAGAAATCAATCCTTAAAAAGAATTTTTGTCATGTCCATCCTTCTTTAGAAAATTGATAGATTATGAATTTGACTACGTTTGGCTTTGACACCGAAAGTGAAACCATAATCATTACTGAGGCCAGCAGAAGCCAGTGCCGTGGTACCATATCAGAAAGCATCATCATTGTTACCGTTCTGATGAAGGCAATCTATGATTTAATTCAGACTTGAAATGATCCCATTCGGATCTTAACAAGATTTTTTTTTTTTTTTCCATTCCTTCATACTTCTCTCTAGTCTTCTCTTGCATGTTTGGCTGAGGAGGACTGCTCAGATACAGTTGCAGTTGCTTGTTTTTCCTTCTGCCTTTTTAAGAAAAATCAAAGGTCTATGAAATACATACCAGGCCCTTTAGGTACCGTTTGGTTACTGATACTGGACAGTACTAAAAAAGAAGGACCGAACAAAAAATATTTTTGTACCACGTTTGGTTTGTTCAGTACTGGACAAGGATTTTTATGCTGTCTAGTGTTTGGATTGCAAAGTACTGGACTGGACATAGTAAATTTGACAGTTTTGCCCTTTTTAATTACTAGAAAAGGTTTTTGTGTTGTATAGTGTTTGAAATTACAAAGTACTGAACTGAACAGAGTAAAATTGACAATTTTTCCCTTTTATTTATATCATAGTTATTTATATATATTTGATATTATTATAAAAAAATGACTTGAAGGTTTAATATATTATATTAAATATTATAGGAAAAAGAATTTCGTTTTATTTTTAGAGTCGCCACCTAACTGTTGTTGGGAAAGATTGAATTAAGACTAATGGAGCGGATTAGTCCTAATTTGGACCATTAGTCGTCGTGATTTCCTCTTCTCTTTTTTTTTTTGTGAAAAGAGGAAATGGGAAAATCGGAGTTTCTAAGTTTAGAGGCTAGCCTATTAAAACCCTAAGGTTACCACCTAATCTCCTAAAATTTACTTTATCTCAAAATATCTTTTATTTTATTTTTGCCGTTTTTTATTGTGTTTTTAAGTGAATTATGCTAGGAAAATATTTTTTATTCCTTTTTTAGGGTTGCCCCAAATGGGTGCCTACGTACTTGCTATTCAGGATCAAATAAACTGTAGTTCGCTTTTCTTGAAAAACTTTAGTGTGTTTGTGAATTTTAATTATGAAATTTCTTTTAATTTATGTTTTTACCATTTTAGGATTTTTCTAAAAAATCTAAACCTAGGCTTGATAATTTGATTTTTTTTTTTTAAATGATAATTTTAAGGAAAAACACCAATTTTGGATTTATTTAAGAAAATGATTTTTCTAAGTGATAAAAATTCATTTTTTTTATTTTTCAACTCATTTATACTATTATAAATTTTTATTGATTTTTTACTTAATTTATTATGATTTTTATAATTTTTATTAACTTTTATTAATTTTCATAATTTTTATTAAATTTTTATAATTTTATTAAATTTTTATTGAAAAATTTTCTCCTAGATTTTTATCTATCCTATTTCAAAATCTAAATTTTTATTTTTATTTTTCTAATATTTTTATTATTTTTTTATGAATTTTTACATTTTTATCATTTATTATTATACTTATTATTTTTATTTTCTTTCAAGGTAAGTATGAAGGGCAAATCCGGAATTTCAGAAAAATTACATTTAGTCCAGTACCTAATTTTTAGTACTGAATTACATGTGGTACTAAAATTTCTGATTTTGTCCAGTACGTAATTGGTGTTTAGTCCAGTACTTACTTCATGTGTGGCAACCAAACGAGGGACAAAAAATTTTGTCCAGTCCAGTGCCGAATTTCAATGCCAACCAAACGCTACCTTATAGACTGGTTAACCAGCTTACCTCCATCTTGGATTAAAATATTAAATAATCGAAAAAATTGTTAACAACTGTTTCAGAGTAATTATTGAAATTTTAAATAAAAAGCATTTTATCTTTATTTATGTATATATTTATTTATAAAGTACAATGTCAATATTTGAAGAAAGGATTTTTTGTTTATCTCATAATAAATATTTTTAAAATAAATGTTATCAAGATCTTACTAATTTTCAATAACCTTATGTATACGTGTAGACGATGAAAAGCTAAATGGTTAAGAATGGCGATATTGAAACTTAATTTTTCAAGAGAAAAATAACTTCTTACAAGTTATGTCTTATTTTAACATATTTGTTTTCACCATATTTTTTGGCTCTATACGATTTGTGTAGATATACTTGTTAGAATTATCTTTTGCGGCTTCATTAATTGATGATATGTTGTTTTCCTTCATAGAAAGCAAAATAGATAATAGTAAACAAGACATCATTAAATTGATGATCACTTGTAATTAAAATTGTTTATGTTTTCTTTTATCACCTTATTGAATTTTGTGGTTGTTGAATGTTTTTGTATGGTGCTTAGATCCCTCTCTCATTTTTAACCAAGCTTTCAAGATGACACTTGTGATATAGATGGCTAAAGAATATAAAATAATTATTATATAATAAAAAGTTAGATATTTAATTTCTTATTATTTTTTTAATTTTAAAATTGAAACTATAATTCATGCATAATTATTTTATCATTAACTCATTTTCTTTTAAAGTAAAAACGTTAGTTTACTAATACTACGTATTACACGAACATCCTTCTTTTTCTTTCATTGAAATGAGATTAAAAGAAAGAAAATCTATCCAAAACTCGACTCAAACTACGAAGCACTTGAACTTGTCTTATGATCGGTTCCAGCATATGGCTTTGCTATCATAATTCATGTTGATTTCATTGATATCTAGAAAATGTTCTTACGAATTGTGTTGTAAATATTCAACTAATTTATGTAAACAATCTTCCATAAGTTCTTGTGTTCAGCCATTCTATTTAGCTATGGACCACTCGAGCCCAGTTTAGGATTTCAATTTAGGCCCAACTTAAGGTCAAAGGCTTAACTTCTTCCATGGGCTATGGGAAATTTTGAATTCTAAAATTTGCTCAAGGGGAACTTAATAAAATTTTGGCGTTCCCTAAATCCATGATTTCAATTAGGGCAAGCAATCATGTAAATAGGTCATGTTTCATGAATCTAAATGAATTTGTATCTAAAAACTTCAACTAGTAAAACAATTTATTTATAAATTATATTTAAAAACCTTAATATGTAACCTGATCAATTTAATAGTGTGTTTCATATTTGAATTAAATCACTTACTGGCTAAAAAAATTTAAAATAAAATATTATAACTATCAAGTTTCTACTTGAAAAAATATATTTCTGACATTGTCTTCAATTTGCTAATTATTTATAGCTAAAGTTACATCAAAAATTGTAAAAAAGATAGCAAATATAGCTTTTGATTTTAAGGCCAATTGTAAGTATAACTTTGAAAAAGACATAATAGCTCAAAAAGATCCACTTACTAATTTAAACTTCATACGTTCTGAGACTAACTTAAATAAAAATTGTGGCATGGTTACTCTATAGGGATAATGCCTAGCATATCATAATTAACTCTTTTAAAAAAAAATAAAAAATCCATACAATCAATTTAGTTTTTATCAACAATTCCAAGTGGTTTCACAAATGAGGTTGAGATTTGAATGAGATATGTCATGTAAATGGGTTTATATAGAGAAGAGAAGCTTGAAATTGTGTACACACACACATGTACACATAAATATATACTACTATCATGGTTGTTTAGTAGAAACAAATCATAGGATCATAAGATTTTATAACCTATATAAATTAGTTTTCAAAAACTATAAATATACTTACATTGGCAAATGAAAAACTTATAATGCATGATGAAATAACGAAATTCATCATAAATTCTAATGATAATATAAGTTTAACACAAATAATTAAACATAAATCAATCGTTATCCAAATTCATAAAACCACAATATAAGTGTCGATACGAAACGTTGTAACATAGATCATTATAATAATAATATAAAATTAAAACAAATCATCAGTTGTTTTATCATCACCATCACCACCTCCACCTCTCCCATCACACCACCACCACCACTATCATTATTGTTATTGTCCTCACCACCATCATTACCAACGACATTACTAGTACTACTATTGATGATATTGGTACTACTAGCAATGGTATCCATATCTTCTAACTTTAAGTCTTTTGAAGTATCAATTCGTACTTCATCTTCAATAGTATCAATGTCATGAATTTTAAATCACCTTGAATCCCTTGACTCTCCAAATTTATATATACACCAACTTCCTTTATGATATCACTTTTATTTGAACTAACAAGAAAGCTATCAGAAGTTCTTGCGTCGTAATAGTTCCTTGAGTCCTCTAAGTTGTGAAAGTTAAAAAGATCTTAGATTTGAAGTTGCAATGAAAACAAAAGTGGAACAAGATTGAGGTTATGATGTTCGAATGGGAGAAAAGGAGATAGAAAGCGGAAAATTGTATTTTCCTAGTTAAAACATGACAAGAGGCTAAGGAAAAGTAATATAAACTTGTAATGGGCTAGTTTAAAAGCTCATTAAGTAAGAATATTAGGTCAAAAACTCTAAAATATATAAAATTGTAGAATCTCTCACAGTATCTAGATTCTATTGATTCTAAGAATTTAAGTCGAGATTCTATTCGATTTTATTGAAAAAGGATTTTATATGGGATTTAACTAGGGAATGCCTCATAAAATTGTAAAACCATAGTAGAGATTATATTCACTCTAGATGAGAAATGAGGTTGAACACAATATAATTCTTAAAGATCAAAGTTCTAGTGCTAGCAACAATTCTATAAGGAAATCTAAAGGCCACATATTAACTATTGTCATCATAACCAAAAGTGATACATGAGGGGTAGAGATAGGATTTCGACCTCTAGGCCAATTACCCAAGCTAAGGTATACAGACTTAATGAATTATGTTGGTTATTGTAATGTAGTGAGATTCGATTGCATGGAAGTGTCATGTGGTGATTTGGTGGCTATGAGAGGAATTGGCTCCACAAACTTCTCTTTTTGCTGCATAATTGATGATTTCAAGTGATTTTGTTAGGGACCTGAATCTCCAAGTAGAATATCGTAATACCTATGCTATTATCTATGATAGGAAAATGAGTAACATCTATGTAATAGAAGAGGCTGTCTAACTTCACTTAGGTATTCCACAAAGTACTAATGTGAAGAAAATCACGAGAATCCAATTATTAAATGACTCGAAGAACAATAAAGAGTTCTTGTGGGTGTCAATGGTCATAGTTATGCATGGTTTATTTGAATAAATGGACAATGTCATCTAGGCATAGGGTCATTATAATGCCCTAAGCCAAAAATAGCAATAACTAAGTCAACAAATACTAATTGGATTTTTTTAACCACTTGACGCGAAAGTTTCTAACTAGTAACGACATGTTATTCACTAGTTAGGTTTATAAACTAATACCAATTCTTTCTCACTATCCATATGGAACTACATGTTACATGAGTTATCAAGATTCCTTCCCCCTCCCCCTATGTGATGTCCTAATCACAGATCTTACAATTGACCTAGTTATTCCCCCCCTTTTCAGTTATCTTTAAATCAAATGCCTACTAGTAGAAAGTTAGCTTTAATACCATTTATAATGACTAAGACAAAAAATAGCCAATAATTAAGTCAGCAAATATTAATGGGCATTTTTTAACCAACTAGTTAACCTTATAAACTAATACAAATTATTTTCTACAATCCATGTGGGACCACATTTCACATGAAGTATCATAGTCATGAAGGCTTGTGCATATGTACGTTGCATTAGATAGCCTAAAGGTGGGCATTTAGTAAAACCAAGTCAAAGGAGCTACATTACAGGTATTGTTTGAATGTACTAGCAAGTTTGTTGAGTTAAGAAAATTCAAACATGATAGAGATTTATTGAGTTTGTGTTTTAAACTTACTTGAGACTTGAGCTTTAGATCACAAATAGACAAAGAAATGAAGAAAATGGCAAAACCAAGACGCAAGACACACATAGCCAACCAGCTATCCTAAGGACTACATAGCCATTAAGTTTGAGGATTCAACTACTAAGATTGGTCATTCTAATGTCAATTAAAGGCATTTTGCCATTCTTCTAGATATAACTATCCTATGCACTTGAGTAGTGTAAACACCTTATTTTTGTCCCCCATTTATATTTTTATAATAATAAATAAATAATAAATAAAAGCCTGGTTTACGAGATAATGAAAATCAAAGGAAGAATAACAAAATAGAAATAATAATAAAAAATTAAAAAATATACTAATAACAAGTAACAAAAAATAATATTAATAAAATTTTCAAGATTAAAAATGGGTCTCTAAATCGAGCTCGGGAATTTCAAATCAATAGAAAATTAAATAAAGATGATAGCTTAAATACAAATTGATTACATAAAATAAACGAGAAAAGGGCCAGTCCAGCTAGTCTACCCATAGGCCAAAATAAGCAAAGGAAGCTAAAGGTCATGAGTTTGAAACTCCCAGGATGCACTCCGAAATTTTTTTTCTTTCGGCCAAGAAAGGGGTACCACATGACAACGTCTCACTGGCTAGCAAAAATCACGTGCGGCGCACATGACCGTCTTCTCTAGCAAGCCAGCAATTGCAAAACAAAAGGGAGAAGAAGCTGGAGCAAATCCGAGCATGCCTAAACAGTTTTTTTTTTTTAATCTTTTTGGATTATAACAAAAAAAAACTTGATAATTCACAAAAATGAATGTAGTTCCCCGTAGCAACGAGACTCGCATTCCCATATACCAATAATATTGCAGAGTATGAAGCATACATCTTCGATCTCAAAATGGCCTATTATATGGAAATCCATGAGTTGGATGTATACAGGGATTCCTCGCTTATCATATTATAGACACAAGGAGAATACAAAACTAAAGACCCCAAATTAGTGCCATACTACCAACACCTAACAGAATTGATAGAAGAATTCGAGGTGGTCACCTTCACATACATCTTAAGGACTCAAAATCAGTTCGCAGATGTCCTCGCCACACTAGCAACTATGATTCAAGTAACGGGAGAGACCGAAGTTCAACAACTGAAGATAGAAATTGAAGACAGGCCCGCCTATTGTCTGGTAATTGAAAAAACACAAGATGACAAGCCTTGATACCATGATATTAAAACATTCCTCCAAGAGGGCAGATACCCTGAAATGGCCAACAAAAATGACCAAAAAACGCTCAGAAGATTGGCAAGCCATTCTTTACTAAGCGGGTCTGTACTTTACAAAAGGTCATTTGACACCATGTTGTTGAGATGTGTGGACAAAAAAGAGGCAGATAAACTAATGAAAGAAATACACGAAAGGGTATGTGGTCCCTACATGAATCGACACATGCTTGCTCAAAAAATCATGAGGATGGGTTACTATTAGTTGATAACGAAGTTAGGTTGCATTAAATATGTCAAGCACTGCCGCTTGTGCCATGTTTACGCCAACAAAATAAATGCTCCACCTAAAGAGCTCCATTCACTTTCCTCACCATGGCCTTTCTCTATGTGGGGAATCAACATTATCGAACCAATCACCCCAAAGGCATCTAACGGTCATAAGTTTATACTGGTAGCTATTGATTATTTCACCAAGTGGGTTAAAGCATCATCATATGCCAGTGTCACTAAAGGAATAGTAGTCCGATTCATAAAAGGAAACATAATAGTTTGGTATGGAGTTCCTGAATAAATCATCACTGATAATAGCACCAATCTCAACAACAAATTGATGATGGAGTTATGTCAACTATTTAAGATAAATCATAAAAACTCAACTCCATACCTACCTCAAATGAACGGCGCAGTAGAAACAATTAACAAAAACATTAAGAGAATTATTAAGAAAATGACCGTCACCTACAAAGATTGGCACGAGATATTACCCTTTACATTCATGGCCTATAGAACCTCTATTCGAACGTCTACCAAAGTCACTCCCTATTCCCTAGTATATGGTGTTGAGGCAGTATTACAAGTCGAGGTCGAAATCCCGTCCTTCAGGGTTTTATCAGAGACACAACTAGATGAATTTGATTGGGTAAAGAAAAGGATCGATCAATTAAACTTGATTAATGAAAGAAGACTCACAGTATTATGCCATGGCCAATGCTACCAATAAAGGATGACCTAAGCATTCAACAAAAAAATGTGGCCACAACATTTTAAGGAAGGTGACTTAGTACTAAGGAAGGTTCTACCGAACGCACAAGATTCAAGAGGCAAATTCACTCCAAATTATGAAGGTTCGTATGTTGTAAAAAGGGTATTATCAAGAGGGGCATTGATATTAGCTCAAATGGATGGTCCAAATTTGAATAACCCCATAAATGCAGATGCAATTAAGATGTACTATCCCTAGACGTAAATAATAAATTTATACCAAAAGTTCATGAATGCTAACAATCGTTATAACTTCGTGGTTTGATTTTCATTTCTCTACAAGAAAAGTTGGTATCCCTAAGCGGTCACCAAATGTCAAAGTCAGCTTGACCAATCACTATCAAACAAACTCTTACATCATTTTCCTATATTAGCCTTCACTCCATCACATATATAAGAGAATAATGAATAGTGATGGAATTGTAAAACTCATTAAATTTTTTTTATGATCTTACCCTTCTCGAATAGTAGGTTTGGTGTTGTTTCAAAATAATACTAAAATCATAGGAGCTAAACCCGCAAGAAAAATGCCAGAATAATGCTTACATCAAGATCTTCTACTCTATTTGAGACAAAGATAAGCGGAGGAAGATTAGATTATCATGAGGGTTTGGTTGTTTAGTTGTTATCTATAGTGACCAGGTAAGCATCTAGACTCAAAAGAAATAAAAATTGAATAGTCATTCCTTGTTTAGTCAGGCTCACAATGGTGAGTCACATTTCTGTTTAAGTTTGTTAGTCTAAAAAGACACTTCCTATTATCAACTGGTCAGCTCATAGGAGCAATTTTACAATCCCTTATTAAGGTTGTTAGTCTACTGAGACACCTCCTATTATGTTTATCAATCTAAAAAGATGCTTCCTATTATCGGTTAGTCAGTTTATAGGGGTACTTTCTTAGACCTTCTCTCTTAGGGTCGCAAGTCTAAAGGACACGTCCCACTATCAATTAGTTAGCTCACCACAGGGCACTTTCCTAGATATCATCATTTTATGGTTATTAGTCTTGTAAGACGCTTCCTGTTATCAATTGGTCAGCTCATAAGAGTACTTTTCTAGATAAGCTCTTCCTAAAGGTTGCTTTTTGACCGAAATCACTCGCTAAGGAATATTAGTCCTTGTAAAGCAACTATCTTCTTTTGCAACATAAGATTGCTAGCTTGTGAAGCATCTTCCTTACTCAACCTGTTGGTCAAATAACTCCCTAGTGGATCTAGATTTGGATAGCCAACTGAATATAGCTTTATCTATCCTTTCTCCTAAGCAAAAATGGTGTTTTTTTTTTCTTTGTAGCTACGTTTTCCTAAACTTTACTACCAAGAGGGGCAACTATAAACGTCTCATTCTTGCCCCCCCATTTAAATTTTTATAATAATAAATAAATAATAAATAAATAAAATCCTGGTTTACGAGATAGTGAAAATCAAATGAAGAATAACAAGATAGAAATAATAATAATAAAATAAATAATAATTATATAGTAATAACAAGTAATAGAAAATAATATTAATAAAATTTTCAAGTTTAAAATATGTGTCTCTAAATCAAGCTCAGGAATTTCAAATCAATAGAAAATTAAATAAGGATGATAGCTTAAATACAAATTGATTACATAAAATAAACGAGAAAAGGACCAGCTCAGCTAGTCAACCCATGTGCCCAAATAAGCAAAGGAAGCTAAAGGCCACGAGTTCGAAACTCCCAAGATGCACTTTGAAATTTTTTTCTTTCGGCTGAGAAAGGGGTGCCATATGGCAGCGTCTCATTAGCGGGCAAAAATCACGTGCGGCACACGTAACCGTCTTCTCCAGCAAGCCAACAACCGCGAAACAGAAGGGAGAAGAAGCCGGAGCAAATCTGAGCATGCCTAAACAGTTTTTTTAAATCTTTTTGGATTATAACAAAAAAAATTTGATAATTCACAAAATCGAACTTAATCTAATAAATTGGCATCAAATTTTCGAGATTAATTCGAATCTCAAATGGATAAAAATGGGTCTCAACCGCGAGCTTAATTCGAGCTTATCTAGTCGATCTTCACGAGCCTATAAATAGAGCTCGGCTTCATGAACATGGGAGAGGACGGAGAATCACCAAAAAGCATACACTTATAAGCCTTGGCCAAAGCTTTCTCTCTCTAACAAAGCTACCGTAGATCTACCTTCTCTCTAAATTTCCTCTTCACAAGCACAACCTCGAAGCCAACTATAGGTATCAATAGGTTCCTCAGGCCATGTAGATTAAGAAAAATCCCTCCTTTGCCTTCAACTGCTTGCAAATCAATTGGGCCGAAGAGGGTGGATAGTGGTTGTCGACGAACACTTGAGCATCGCGACTTAAAGAGACTTGGGCGTAAGGCAAAGTCAGCATTAGAGGCCAAGACCGTTGCGCAGCTAGGCTGACACTTCCCCATGCTTCAACAACCGCTAGAGACAGCCACCGACGGAGGTTCTAATTGCTGCCCACGCGTGTGACCTAACCCAAATCTGACCCAACCCTCCTGCATCTGACTTGCGTCCAAGTAAGTAGTGTCCTTATTGTTATTAGCATTATTATTATTATTATATTAATTGGTATATTTGATTTTATTTTCTTGTGGCGATTAGAATTTAATCAAGTAAATATAATTAATGAAGTGAATTCTAAATTGTTTTAACAACTTTAGTTAATAAAGGTTAATCATATTTATAAAAAAAATGTCTTGTCAAGTAGAAAAATTAATTTCTTGAAATAAAAATTTAATTGATGTCTTTTTTTTTAATTTAGAGTTTTTTTTTAATTGGTAAATGAAAATTAGGTTCATAGTTTTTCTTTTTTAAAAAATGATAAAAAAAAAATAAAATATGGTAATAAACGTAAATCTAGCCATTTCCTTTTTCTTAATTAAAATTAAATAAGAACACTAAAGTTTTTATAAAGAAGTGAACTACGGTATATTTGATCCCAAATAATGAGTACGTATGCACCCTTATAGGGTAACTCTAAAAAAAATTTTAAAAAAAATTAAATCATTACTTTGTTTTTATATTTTTTTAGTATTTTCTTTTGTGCTAAGAAGGATATTATAAAATAAAAATTTTAGAAGGTTAAGATAGTAACTTTAAGGTTTTAATAAGATAGCCCCCGAATCAAGAATCTTTGACTTTTCTATTTTAAAAAAAAAAAATGGTTTCGTTGACTAGTGTTAAAGTTAAAATTAATCCACTTGATTAATTCTAACTTAATAATTTTTTCCCAACTCCAATTGGGTAGCGACTCCAAATAAATGATGAAAATAAAAAATATATATATAGTTCAAGTCGAGGGTTTATATTAGATGGGCATAAAATCTAATGTGAATCGAATTAGGAAAATAATAAAAATTTTAAATTAGACTTGACAAGTTGGTTCATGTTTTCTAGTTTTCTTATTGTCTAAGTTACTTCCTATTTAAGTATTAGGGTTTAAGGCTTCTATAAACACTATATATATATATATATATATTATGTGTATTTGGTAGTGAATGGGAGAGTGGAAACCATGGAGACTTGTTAGAGAAAAAGTGCTTTGAAACTATATAAAAACCACCTAATCCTTGTTGTTATATTCTAGTGGATTAATTTAGCCTTGCACATGCCTTTTTTTTTTAATGTAAAATATTTATGTCTATCTGTCTCTCTCTTTATTTGTTGTGTCTCTTATTATGGTACATTATGTGATTTTTAACCAAAAGAAAAAAAAAATCCATATCAATTCCTAAGAAATATGAACCAAACTAATTTTATGGTTTGAAAAGTACCTAAATAAACCGAACGGTCTAAAAAAATAAATCAAATAAAAAATCTAAACTGCAAGATGGAAATAAATAAAGTTTCGTCTTCCCCTAACAGTCATCCTCAGGAGATATCTAGCCTAACTTCTGTACTAAATTCCTTTTGCTAAATGGCAGAAAGCTATGTAAGATACTTTCATTTTGGATGCCATCAGAGATTCAGAAAGCATAATAATTAGTTCTGTGATGTTTCTATTAAGGTACACGCCTCTTCAAATAATTTTAAAAAGTGTTACATCTGTCTAATGTGCATTACAAGGATAAGAGACATTATTAAGATGTTGATGTCTCATGAAGATGTTGTCGTACGTGATTCATAAAAGACTAATCAACTTGTGCAAATACATATACTTCGAATTTGATGCAGTCTCTAGAAGGTTGGTCCATCAATGGCAACAAATTAAAACATTATTCATAAATTTCTCACTTCATTGCCAATTTATTTGAAATCTAAATACCAATAAAAGAGGACAATTTGGTACTATACCAACAAGTAATTAAGAGATTCTAGCCATGCCACAACAACGCTAATTACAAGACATTTTTACCTCAAAAGAATTTTCGATAGATAAAATTTTATCAGTGCTCAATGATCTAATTGTATTCATATATATATATATAGAAATAGATCGACTAAATATCTCAAGTTCCAACAAGATTATCAAACCTTTTAATTCATAACCCAATAAGCCTTGCCTTATCTACTGGGTACGTTCATCCCACTATCCCCAAGTTTGTGAGTTGGGTGGCTCCAGCTTATGTCATTTTATGGTACATAAGAGGACGCGAATCTTGAATCGATGATATAGGCAAACCCGCACAAAGAAACAAAACTGAAGACTGAACAATAATTAACCCTAAAGGAGACGAAGTCCTTGCACCGTTCCCACATATACATAAAAACCCTACATGTTCTTTGATCTTTTTCTTTTCAACCTTCGAGGATTACATGTGATCCAAAACTAAGATGTTTGATTTTTATTTTTTTTTTTTGCTTTTTCTTCAATTGCCAAGCAAAGATGATAAAAGTAGCCACTGTTGAACCAATGAGAAGCTTTTCCTTCGGAGTTAGGGCAGTCATGTATCCATTAGGCATGGGCCACCGATTAGGACTATTTACCTTACTACCATGTTCCCTGGGTGCGAATAAAAACGTTACTTAGTTCTCAAGTCATTTATTGAAGAGACAATGAAGTCCATGAGCATTGTTTATTCATGCGTCCTATACTTACTTTACTGTCGTCACTAGCTACATTCTAGCATGGGCAGAATTTTAGAATTTGAACTCTTCCTAGTTCGATGTGGACTGGAAATAATTATTATCTCGGAAATTTAACTATGGTAGTGTTTATTTTGAGAAAACATGCTTCGACTTTTTTCATGTTCATTACGATCAAAATTTTGTAATCCTTAAAAATTATCATAGTAGATTCAATAAATTGCAAATACTGGTAGGTTATAGCTTATAGCAATAGGGGCAACCAAAGAGACAATAGTTAATAGACAATACTTATGAAAAATATTGTGTGTTTTTTATTATTTTGTTTTTGTTTTTTTATTGATATTTTCCATAACAATTAACTACAATTACCGGTAATCAACTACAACCTGCACTGCTTACCATTAATTACTACTAAACACCACTTATAACCACGACCTATTAAGATTACTACAATAATATTTAACAAGTCTAAGGTTTTTGTTATAATAAATACCAATAAAAGTATTGAAATATTTTCCACTAAATAAACACACTCAAAGACTGTAAGTTAAACATAAAATTAAGTGTTTTTGGGTCCATTATGGAAAGAAAGTGAGAGAGAGAAAATATAATGAGGTTCTTATTCTTGGGAAGGGTTACTCTCACTAAAAAATAAGGTTCTACTCTAGTAAAAAATCTTCACTGTAGTAGACCTTTTTTTTGCCAATAAAGGCTTACTAGTGAAAAAGTTTTGCAAAAAACAGTTGCTAATGAAAATGTCGTCAAGCGACCCTAACGATAATGGCAATCTTAATTTGCCGCTTACTCATGGCGACACCTGTTCCAACTATCCACTAAGTTTACTATGTTTTATTTTTCTTTTAATATCAACCTCTTTTTAAATTTTAGTAAATAGCAAATTTAATACACTAATTAACTTTTTTTTTTAGTTTTGATAATAAAAAAAAACCCACTAATTATTCTTTATTAATTAAAATAATACAAACGACATTTTTATAATTTATAGCAATATTATAAATAATAATATGGAAATTAACAATATCGAAAATATTTAACATTTGATGCAATATAGAAATTACTAGAAGATATTAAAAGCAGAAAATATTGCCAAAAAAATTAAATATCATTTAACAAATATTGCTCAATTTAAACATAGAGAAACATGAAGCTAGTAAAATATAAATGTACAGTAAAAAACTTACATTATAACTAAAAAATTTATTTTTGTTTTTGTTTTATTTTGTTTATTTATTAAGAAAAAAAGGGAATAAATATAATTTTTTTACATTACAAAACAAGGCACAAGCTAATAGCCTATTGGAAAGCATATGCACACATTGCATTAACAACTAGGGTTCGACTCCTCCCCTACATGGACACATGCAATATTTTTTTTCCAAGATAAAAGATGGAATAAATGCAATCTAATTGCAATAGACTGAGGCATAGACCAATGTCCTATTGGAAAGTACACATGCATGTTCATAAGAGGTCTAGAGTTTGATCCCTAGCCAAGTGCAACACGTCCACAATTTTTTTTTTTCTTCTTCTCCCTTGGCCAAATGGTAGACACTCATTCATTGACACATATTACTATAGATCATCTTCTACCTCCATTTGCATGTTCTTAAGCCTGACAAGCTCCTTTCATAATCGATTTTGACCCACTTTCCTTCGCAATTTCACCAATTTAATAGTGTGATTGCAAACATAAGCCGGCATACTTCAAATCAAGCCTAAGAAATTTTCTAGATTTAGTCATAAAGAGAATCAAATTAGCATTTAAAAATTGAAAAAATTTTAAAAATACGAATTTTTCTTTGATTGACCAAAGCTCGATTCCGACAATTACAATAAGAATTGAAACTTCTATTTGAGTTTTAAACAAATTCATATAACTGAAGAGTCATTGTGGCTAGCAATTAAACTTGAATCTTAGAAATATTCATTAAAATTCGAAATCAAAATAGTCAAACACATTTATTTTTATTTTTGAATTTAATATAAATCAAAACTTTCTAAGCTCAAATTAGCATTGGATAGTATAAATAGGAGCTTGAGTAAGCCTTCCAAGGATAGGAAACATAGAAAATCACCCATTCCCACTTCCATAAAAAAAAAAAAAAAAAAAAGTCTAAGTTCTTGGTTTCTCTCTCTAAGCTCGACAAAGCACTTTTAGAACAGTAAGTTTGGAGCAATATCAAGAGTTTTCTACTACCTTCAAAATCTCCTTAATCATTTTAGGTCACTCTAAACCAACTCTGCCAAACTCATTACTGGACAATACTCCGATCACCAGCTTCCGTCGTTGCTAGCAGCGAACAAGCCACGTAGGTCGATAAAGCCATCTCTCACCTTGTTGTTCTGTCACCAACCAAATGTCAAGTCACCGCTGGAAGCCGTCGCCTCCCCTCTAATTTACAATCAACATCAACCAAGTTCGACCGTCTGTTTTTTTTTTTTTTTACTGTTTTATAAAAAAAAATTAAATTAAGTTATTTTTTTTTCATCCTTTTCTTAAATTTTAGAATTTTCCAATATATATATATATATATATATATATATATAATAATTTTTTAAAGTTATTTCCATGCAAAAAAAAAAATTCTTTTAAAAAAATATTTTTAAGTTCTTTTTAAAATTTATCTTTTTTCTTTTTTTATTAGAATTTTCTACAAAAGTAATAATAATAATAATAATAATAATAATAACTTTTTTTAAGATTTAAAAGAAAATTTTATTTTCTTTTAGAATTAAAAAATTGACATTTTTTTAAATAAATGAATAAACAAATCTTTGGTCTCTATAATAAAATTTTATTTATTCATTTTAGATATATATATATATATATATATTTTAAATTTAAAACCTATGAGAACTACGATTGGTCTAATCCTGAATAGTAAATATGTAAATACCTACCGGGCAACCTCAACAATAAATTTTCTTTTTTCTAATTTTCTTTAATTAAACATTTTCTTTTGAAAAATAAAAATTAATTTTGGAAGGTTAAAGTGGTAATCATGGTATTTAAAAGATAACCCCTGAGCTTAGAATATATATATATATATATATATCAGTAGCCAAGTTAGAATTAATGCCGCTCTATTAATTCTAACTTGACATTTTTTTTCTTATCATAATCCGGTAGTGACTCCCATTTTTTTGTTAAAAAATTTTAATTTTTTTTCTAATGTTAGTTGAGGGTTTATACTAAATAAGTATAAGGTTTAGTGTAAATTAGATTAGGAAAGAGAAGGAAAAATTAGGCTCGATAAGATAGTGACTCCAGTAAATATTCCCTAAGTGAGCTAACCACTTAAACCTTCCAAAAATAGATTTTTACTTTTCAAAATTATTCATTGAAGTTTTTTACTTTGTTATATATATATATAGTTGTACTGACTATGCAGGATTTAGGATTTATTTTTTTATTCAAATGTGTGCTAGATACAATCAAACCTAGGCTGTCTTAGGATGACCTTAGGAGGAGAGCCATTGTGTAAGTTCCAAGTGTAGTGGAATGATCACCACTTGGGGCCGATTAGACTACCCCATTCAAACTTCGACATAAACTAGGATCTATTTCTTTGAAAACATGAGAAGTTACAAAGTTTGGGAACTTTCAGAACCTACATTTTTGCATACATGAAGTCATAAAACAGCAAGCAATCACTAAAGTGACATTAAGTAAAGTTGCAAATACAAGTTTTGAATCACTTTCCCTATAAAGGTTATGTTGTAATTAGCAATGTAAGCTTGTGTATTTTCTACTTCTAATGAATAGGGAAATGTAAATTAGGAACTTTCTGTAACAAAAGGTTTTGAGTTGTAATTTTCTCTTGTAATCTTCCAGATGGCTAGCATTGAGAAGCTGCTAGACCTAAAGCTTATACGGGATTTCTGGTTTACCCTTTACCATCTCGAAAAACAGGATTATGTCAATAAGAAGATTAGGTTGATTCTATCTCTTATGAAGATCGAAGCCAACATTTCCCTAATCTAGGCCAGGCTTACGTCCGTATGTTGTTATGGCAACATTCAAAGAAGTTTAAAGAATAAGAGACCATGAAGAACCTACTCCAAGTGGTTGGGGTTCAAATTTTGAAGAAGAAGACCACGGTCGGAATGAGAATGAGAATGATCAAGCGATTAACATGATAGGACATGATTTTAAACCAGTGATCCTAAAATGTTACAAGGAGCTTGAGCAAGAGCAAAAAATCCTGAAAGTTAAGAAATATACTTTCCATGTTCCTTTAGCACCTGAAAATTATAATGCTGCCCTATTTAATTATGCAATGGTTAATCAAGAGAAACCTTCAAGTTCCATCATAGGAGGAATTACTAGGTCAAGAAAGGTCTAGAACCTTAAAAAGAGACCACAAAGAAACTTGAAACTAGTGAATCAAGTAATAAAGTCATAAAGCCGAAAGTAGAAGAAGAAAGGTCGATATTCTTTTCAAAGATGATCAAGTCCAGTAAGTATAAAATCATGAACCAATTATCAAATGCCCCAGCTCAAATCTCCCTTATGGGTCTTTTACTCTCTTTCAAGCCCCATAAAAAAGCCTTATTCAAAACTTTGAGGGAATTTAAGGTGCTAAAGGGAATTTCTACTGAAAAATTGGGGCACATTGTCAATTCCATTTTTGCCATTGATCATATATCCTTTTTAACAAAAGAATTAGGGGAAGACAATAATCAGCACACCAAATCACTTTTCTTAGTAGTGAAATGCAACAACATGATTGTTTCCAGAGTCCTCATCAATAATGGGTCCTCTCTCAACATATGCCCTCTAGTTACTCTTAACCTACTAGGTGTTGACACAACTAACATCAAACTAAGTTCTACCACAGTGAGGGCTTTTGATAGATCAAGGAGGGAAATTGACTTAATGGTGAAAATCATCCCACAGTTATTTAGAATCCCTTTTCCAAGTCCTAAACATCCCAAAGTCCTTTAACTTGCTCCTTTTGAGACCTTAGATCCACGCAGTACAGGCCATTCCCTCTCGCCTCTACCAAAAAGTCAAATTCATTTTTAATGGTCAGATCATCATTGTTTTAGGCAAATAAGATTACTTCATTTATGAAGAAACAGCCATACCCGACATAAGAGAAGAAGGCCCATATGACCTTGGACTCTAGATATTTGATGAGATATGTATGATTACCAGTTCTAAAGCACGAGGATGTGGAAAGGTGTAATTCAAAGAAGGTCAAACAAGGACATTTGGTCTTTGATATATCCCTACTTCGGAAGAAGAATGTCAAATGAGATTCAAACATAGAAAAAGGGGGGACAAACTGTACAATAACCTAATGATTTTTCCGCCATTCCAAACAACATTCACTCATCTAGCCAATACTAAAATGCCTGTATCTGCAAAAGAAGACAAATCTAACAAGCTCACAAACAAGCAGCAACAAGAATCAACAAACATTTCCCATAGCTCCCAATCACTCCAAAATTGGTTCTCTTTTCCTCCAAATAGCAATAAAATTTCTTTAGAGTAAGAGCAGACCATGGTTGAATATTTGTTAAGTTTTCATGTATTTTTCATTCAATAAGTTAAACCTACATAAATGAAATCAATAAAATTTCAATTCACTTCTTCTACTTATTTTTTTCATTTCATTGTTTTATGTTTATCTACATCTAATGATGAAAATCAAAGATACCTCGCATGCGTGGAGGGTAAAAATGTTGATATCACCTCTAACCCTATTGGTTTAGATGATATTAATGACCACAAAGTAATTAAAAAAAAACTAGCAACAATATGAATGGGGTAGGATTTCATTTGATAAGTTGATTGAAACAACCAACTAAGGCATGAGGATAACCCTAAGAATCTTAAGATTAAGGGCAATCTTAATGATGAATAGAAATGAAGGTTAACTAAGCTATTGTCTGAGTACCTTGATGTATTTGCATGGTCTTATGAAGATATGCCAAGACTTGACCCATCAATCGTAGTTCATAAGCTACCCACATAAGAAGAGATCAAACCCAAGAAATTAAAATTATGACGATTTCGACCTGATCTTTTATTAAAATTCAAGGAAGAAATCAAGAAATTGTTAGAGGTTGGGTTTATTGAAGTATCAAATTATCCTAAATGGGTAGCTAACATAGTTCCTATAATAAATAAAAATGGCAAAGTTCGCGTGTGCATAGATTTTCAAGATCTAAATCAAGCAACACCAAAATATAATTTCACTTTACCCCCATATAAATTTCTTGATAGATAATACAGTTGGAAACCATCTATTTTCATTCATGGACGGTTTTTCGAGGATAACCAAATCAAGAAGTCAAAAGAAGATAAGACCAAAACAGCCTTCATCATAACTAAAGGCACCTTTTGTTATAAGGTTATGCTAAGGCAACATATCAAAGAGTGATGGTTGCATTATTTCATGACATGATGCACTAGGAAATCAAGGTGTATGTCGATGACATGATTGCTAAATCCAATGAAGGGGAGAGCTACGTAAACACTCTAAAAAAGTTGTTTGAACAGTTAAGGAAATACCAACTGAAACTTAACTCGAAAAAATGTACTTTCTAAGTTACCTTTGGGAAATTACTAGGTTTTATGGTTAGTTAACAGGGCATTGAAGTGGATCCAAACAAGGTTAAAGCAATACTAGAAATGCCACATCCGCATACACTTAAAGAAGTTAGAGGACTACTTGGACATCTAAATTGCATTGCTCGGTTCATCTTCTAACTCATAGATAAATGTTGCCCTTTATTCAAACTACTCAAGAAAAATGCTTCCATTGAGTGGAATGAAGACTATGAAATAACTTTCATAGCAATCAAGTAATATCTCATGAATTCTCTAATGCTAGTGGCTCCAAAACTCGGCAAACCATTATTCTTGTACTTGAAAACACTTCTTGAATCTATAGGGTGTATGCTTAGTCAAAAAAATGAAGAAGGGAGAGAACAAGCCATTTACTACCAAAGTAAAAAATTTCCTAAAGGGGAACAAAAATATTCAGAAATAGAGAGAACATGTTGTGCATTAGTTAACCATGCATCAACTCAAACAATACACACTCTATTACTCAATCGAATTATTGACAAGACATGATCTCTTGAAGTATTTAGCAAACAAACCAACCCTGATTAGCAGGATTTCTAAAAGGAAAATGTTATAGTTTGAATTCGACATCACCTGTATAAACCAAAGTCCAATCAAAGGTTAGGCTATGGTAGATCAATTAACTAGACATTTACTTGAAGAAACTTCCCAAGAACCATAAACAAAATTTTTAGATGAAAATTTATTAGTAATTGAAGGTGATCCTGACTTTGAAAAAGAAAAAATTCTTAAATGGAAGTTGTATTTTGATGGAGCTACCAATTTATTTAGTTGTGGAATAGGGGTAGTGTTGGTTTCACCTGAAGGTAATTAATTCCCTATGACAATGAGGCTTATCTTCCCACATACCAACAACATTGCAAAATATGAAGCATGTATTCTTGGTCTCAAAATGGCTTTAGATATGGCAATTCATGAACTAGAGGTATATGGGGACTCCTCACTCATCATTTGTCAAACTCGAGGAGAATATAAGACAAAAGATCCAAAATTGGTACCTTATCACAAGCACTTGTCAGGGTTAATAGAGAAGTTCGAAGAGATCACATTTACATATATACCAAGTGTATAGAATTGGTTTGCCAATGCCCTAGCTACATTAGCTTCTTTGACCTAAATATCAAAAGGGATAGAAATCCAACCTCACAAGATTGAGATTGAAGATAAACTTGCTTTTTGTTTAGCTTTGAAGAAACACGTTATGATAAGCCTTGGTATCATGATATTAAGATCTTATTTCAGAAGGGAATGTATATAGAAAAGGTTGACAAGAAAGATAGAAAAATGCTTGGAAGGTTGGTGAGTCATTTTCTACTAAGTGGGTCCACAATATATAAGCAATCATTTGATAGCATATTATTGAGATGTGTGGACAAGAAAGAAGAAGATACTCTTATGAAAGAGGTACATGAAGGAATATGTGGTCCTCATATGAATGACTATATGCTGGCTAGGAAAATAATGAGATTTGGTTATTATTGGTTGACTATGGAAACTGACTACATCGCGAGACATTGTCATCTATGTCAAGTTTATGCCAACGGAATAAATGCTCCTCCTCAAGAACTTCATACACTTTCTTCACCATGGCCATTTTCTATGTACGGTTTACACATAATTGGAACAATTAACCCAAACGAATCCAATGGTCATCAGCTCATATTGGTAGCAATCAACTATTTCACTAAATGGGTTGAAGCTTCCTCATGTACCAATGTTATCAAGAGAATAGTTGTCAAATTTATCAAAAATGACATTATTGCTCGATATGGATCTCCTAAGTCAATTATTACAGATAATGGCATGAACCTAAATAATAAGCTCATGATGGAACTATGCCAACATTTTGGGATCAATCATAGGAATTCCACTCCATATCAACCACAAATGGATGGAGTTATAGAAGCGGACAATAAAAATATCAAAAGAATTATTGACAAGATGGTTGTTACTTACAAAGACTAGCATGGGATGTTACCATTTGCACTCATGGCATATTGGACCTCCATTAGAACATCAACATGAGCTACACATTACTCTTTAGTATATGGCATTGAGGCAGTATTATTGATCGAAGTTGAGATTCCATCACTTAGAGTGTTGTTAAAAACTCAATTAGATGAAGCTGATTGGGTAAAAAAAAAAACGAGTTGATCAATTGAGTCCAATTGATGAAAAGAGGTTAGCAGCATTATATCATGGCCAATGTTATTAACAAAGAATGGCTAGGGCCTTTAATAAAAGAGTGCTACCTCGAAATTTTCAAGAGGGAGACTTAGTTCTAAGGAAGATCCTCTCGAATATACAAGATCCTAGAGGGAAGTTTATGCCTAATTTTGAGGGGCTATATTTTGTAAAGAAAGTGTTATCTGGAGGGGCATTAATTTTTTCATGAATGGATGGCCTAGATTTAAAGGACCCTATAAATTTTAATGCAGTTAAAATGTACTATCCTGATGAATCAACAGAATATTGCTTAAGTTTATTGAAAATGTTAGCAATTATTGGTCTCTTTGTGGTCTAATTTTTATCATCTACGTGTAAAGTTGATACCCTCGACCGTCATTGGCATTGGATCAATCATCTCTCCCATCATCAATAAGTTTCTTCTTCCTTTACTCCTATTTTGCCTTACACACTCAAACATGAGAGAAGTTATGAGGAATAAAACAATGATAAATAATGAAAACTTTTCAAATAATCCATCATGGCTTCACCTTTTTCGAAAAAAGACTTTTTATTTACTATTTTAGGTTAAAGTCTCGAATAATAGGAGCAGAGATAAATTTGAGCAAAATGAATTGAAATAGTTGAAACTCTATAATGAAAATGAATATCACATAAGCATAGTTCATCTAATGAAGGAAGAGTTGATTCAAGAAAGAGGCAAGTGAACGGGTGCTTTAAACTTTGAGAATAGGGTTCATTATTTAGGCGTAATCTGCACAACTAAGTAAGATCTTTCACTATCAAAATACATCATGCTTAAGTAGTAAAATAGTCAGCTCAAAATGAGCACTAACTTAAAATTCATTTTTTCTTAGGATTGCTAGGCTATAATAAATACTTTCCCGTGAAAATTAGTTAGCTCATAGGGGCACTATTCTAAAATTCATCATTTCTTAATATTGCTAGTCTGTAATAAACGCTTTCCTATGCAAATTAGTCAGCCTATAGGAGTACTATTCTAAAATTCATCTCTTCTCAGGATTGCTAGTCTGTAATAGACGTTTTCTCATGCAAATTAGTCAGCCCACACGGGTATTATTATAAAATTCACCATTTCTTAAGATTACTAGTTTGTAATGGATGCTTTCCCATGCAAATTATTCAGCCCATGGGAGCACTATTCTAAAATCCATCTCTTCTTAAGATTGCTAGTCTGTAATAGACGCTTTCTCATAAAAATGAGTTAACTTATAGGGGCACTATTCTAAAATTCATCTTTTCTTTACTAGTCTACAAGGACTTTTCCTAATGCAAGATAGTCGACCCATAAAGCACCATCCTAAACATCTCTTACTAGTTGATTAAAATATTTATTGTATTTGGTTGAATAGCTTGTCAAGGTATACTTTTAGGAAAAAATAGTATATCTCATTGGTTTTTATAAAGTTTTCCTTAAACTTCACCACAAAAAAAGGGCAGTTGTAAACACATCATTTTGCTCCCTCTTTATTTTATTATTTATTTATTTTTATTTTTTAATTTATTATTTAAAAAAGGGAATAAATATAATTTGTGTGCATTACAAAACGAGGCACAAACCAATAGCTTGTTGGAAAGCATATGCACACATTGCATTAACGATCGGTGCAATATTTTTTTCCAAGATAAAAGATGGAATAAATGCAATCTAATTGCAATAGTAGACTAATATATGAATTATCCCAAATGATAAAACATTAGTCAAACTAGGCAACATAACGAAGGTTTTGTCGCCAAGTAGTATGAATACTAGTTTTTCAGTGGATAAACTTGATTCGAAAAGCAATTACATTATTTATGCACCTAACTAAAATAATTGTACATATAATGATTTATTATAATATTAAGCTTAATCTCTGTACTTTTTGAATATCTATATATATGACAATTTTATCCTTTTCAAAATATGTATATTTGTTATATCTATTATATGTGTGTGTATATGTATATGTTATATATATTTCTTATATTTAACATATGCATATCGATAATATATTTGTTATATATGTTAGACATATGTATATCTGTGTGTCTATATATACACAATATATCTGATATTTATATAATCTATATATATGTTATAGGTATTTATTTTATATATTATTTATAAATAATAAATGTTACACATACTACATACTATTTGTTATTTTAGTATTAAACAAGTTTATAGGTCGAATCCACAACCTATTTATGGGATCTATTTATACATGGATTCATAATCACATTTTGTGAGCTAGACCTAATCTGGACATAAATTTTGTCATGCTTAAACATATCTAATCCATTTACATCTCTTGTAGAATTTATTCTATATACAAACTCATTTATAATTATGTCGTGTTCGAAGTGTTTCAAATTGCTAACCTTAGCAATTAATATTTGTACATTTCATTAATATATTTCTTATCATATCATTATATGTTAGTAAACTCTCAATTTGCATTTTTATAATGTCATTAGACTACCTATCAATAATTCTAGAATCCCGACAAATTAAAAAATGAAATATAATATATACAAATTTTAATAATATAATTTATTATTGATAATGACATATCACATAAAATCATTCTCATTTTACACAATTTAGTTTATAATGCCCTCCTACATATGGTTTTATTTAGCAATGTTCACCCCACATTGAATCTATAAAAAAAAAAAAAAAAAAAGTAGGTGATGCTACTAATTTTATTCATAGTTGCTAATTTTAAATTAGGAAGTATGATTTTCAACTTTATACAAATTATATTCTCTAACAACTTCCCTTCATCATTAATTAAAATAACATATTACATAACTTGCAAATGTGGAAGATAAGAAGTCAAAAACATGATTAGTCTTTTCTTTTCTTTTCTTTTTTTTTTTTGCCAATTACAATTACCACTAGGGATGGAACAATCAAACCTGATCCATTTCGTTGGGAGACCAATGCTCAAGACACA
The DNA here is from genome assembly GCA_037954665.1 of Laguncularia racemosa. NCBI lineage: Eukaryota > Viridiplantae > Streptophyta > Magnoliopsida > Myrtales > Combretaceae > Laguncularia > Laguncularia racemosa. The sequence goes on along the minus strand of JBBMOL010000025.1, from coordinate 4,009,381 downwards.
CAGCTACAAGACCATTGGCCATGGATTAGTTATATCTATATAATTTGCAAATTCACCATAAAGAGGATGATAGTAGAGAATAATGACAATAAATATAGAAGGTGGGATGTTTTTCATGCATTGATAACCCTATCCATAATGCATTATCAATTTCCATTAATAGTTCAAATCTTTAATCATTGTTTATGGTATTATTACCTTTACCATTAATATTTAATAATACTTCCAATTTTTATTAATATCAATTCTCATCAATAGTTTTTGAGATTAGGCCAAGTAAGTGATGGCTTGTGATTAGCATTTTCATGTTTTAATTTAATAATAAGATCTACTTTTATGAGAAAAAGAAAATTACTATCTATAATTCAAATTTTAAATTTAAATAAACCGTGAAAAATTTCATCTCTTCCAATTTTTTATAAAATATTATGTCATCTATAACGGTTCCAACCCTTTTAATTATAAAAATACAACATTATATGCTAAGGATTGTGCTATTTCATATTATATAAGCATAAAGAATTGCTATAATTTTTTTAAAGTTAATATATTAATAATAGAAACCTCCCCTATTGAACTAAAATTTAGATAAAAAAAAAATAAAGATGAAAATCACAATCATGATAACAAATATTCGTTTATAAAATGTCATCTTCTTTTTAATTTTTAATTTATGTAGTTTGTATTGACAATTTACTCTTGATGATTGATGATCAAATTTTTATCTTCCATTAAATTTTCGTTTTTCATTATATGTCTTTCTCTTCATTATAATTTAATTTTCGTACTGGTTTATGTGTTTCTTAAATTATGTGACTTATTATTAACATTTTTTCCTTAATAATGTTCAAATTTCATCTTTCGGCCTATTCAACTTTATTTTTTATTTTTACATTTTGAGATACCTAACATCAAATATTAAACAAATTAAACGATAGAAATCAAGCACACAATCAAACAAATAACCCGAACAAACAAAAAAGAGGTAAAGACAATCCTTAAAATCGTGTTAAAATTACTTCTTGAAATGTATCACTTACAAAATGAAAAACAAATAGTGCTACAAAATGAAAGATTTGAGGGGGAAAAAATTACAGCATATGTCGGGCTTATTTTGCTCGCCCCAAATAAAGAAAAAAAAAATTATCTTTTGGAAGAAGGAGGACAACCAGTGAACATAACAAAGGAGATAGGGTATATTGATGTAGTTGTGTCTAGTGAACAAGAGCCTCAATTGAAACAATATTTAGCAAGAGTTGCCCTTGATAGTGTAAGTTCCAGCTGACAATAATGGAATGAGGGCACACATGCATCGATTGAAGGTTGGTTGTGGCTCAAGAAGTAAAACTTATTGCTCATTTCTGAATTATACCATAGTAACTAATGTATGATAAATGCTCTTTTGACAATCCGAAAAAGATTAACATGCTCGATTTTACCCAGAAAAAAGCCTGAATAAAAAATGGGGATGAAAAACCACATGAAGCAGCGCAACAAATTTTACTTGTAAAATAAATTTCAGTACAATGATGGAATTACCTCTATGCATAAAAGCATACTAATTGACTATATATAGTTCTCAAATAACTTTATAAGACAATTATAAACCCGAATTAATATTAATAGATAAAATAGGTAAATTAAATACCCATCCCAATCAACATCCATCACCCCAACTAGCCATCCCATATCTCCACCTATCTCTTGTCAACTGTACTTGACTAGAACCTCCAAATATGGAGTTAATTTCACATGACATTGCAGCTTGTTTACTTGAAAGTAATAGAGAAGGAATAGTTATATTCTCTCTCAACTATTTATTACTATGTTTACTTAAAAAAATAAGAAGAGAATTTTAATTCTCATGATTTTTTTTATTCTTACTCCATTGAAAATAGATATTACCTAATAAAAGGTGGAATTCTATAGTGAAAATAAAAATTTAAAATATTATATCCATTATACCTTTATTAATACTCTAATTATAACTAAATAAAGATAAATTGATAATTTTATCTATATTCCTAGTTTAATACTATAATTAATGAGGTAAAGTAAATATTGTAATAAGTATTGTTTACAATAAAAAATTACATGAAGTAAACATTGGAATTGAAATTTTTAACTTATTTCCGATAATAGTCATTCCTAAGATATAACTTTTTTATTCCTTGTCTATTCCATTCTAAAAAGTAAATGAGCAGTTAGTGTAAAAATAGTAATGCTAGCATTTGAAACCGTGGTTTGATAGTAAATGTAACATGTGATAAGTTTAGGTAATTAAACCTTAAGTACCAAATTTGATATTATTTCTAAATTTAAATAAGTATGGTTTCACTAATTAAATCAATCATCTATATGTCCTTGTTACAACCCTCACTTGTACATTTGCACTATAATGAGAATATAAGCAATAGAAAAATTATAGGCTTATAAACATAAAGTGATTATAATAGGGTCTAGATGTATAAAATATTAAAAATTACATATGAATTGAATTTCAAATGTTTAATATTGGAGAATCTAAAATCTTTGGATTTCTTTATAGTTTGAATTTGCAAGGTATGACTTCATAATTACATGTATTGAAATGCATCATAATCACAATGCCCATCTAATTTGCGAGGTCTTGTAGATTCTTTAATAAAATGCACTTACTTAGCTCTCAATTTCTATAGACATATAAGAAGTTGGTATTGTCACGTCCTGTGGGCCCTTAGGACATACAATTTCCACCATACGCCGCATAGAAACCTAGAAATAACTCCTCTATTATCCCAGAGTTTACCCTACAACATACAAGGCATACGCGCATCCATTCCAAATCAGGGTTTAACATTTTTCAAGAAATACAGATATATATATATATATATAATAAAATGATTAATGTCTTCATTGCTTTGTGATCCGGCAGAGGTTGATGCAGAAGAGTCTTCCTTTGTCTGCATCTCGTCGTCGGATTTCTTCAATTGTGCTAAGGCAGTTTCCAAGACTTTCTTCATTTCGTCTGGATTCTGCGTTCTAGCCATGTTTGACATTAGGAAACCCCTATCATGTAGGAATGGGGTTTGCATTGTTCCTTGGGTAAGGTGTTTCTGCTTGATCAGCCATTTATCGATAGCTGATTCTGTGACCTTATCCCATAGCTTGAAGCCATCCCACCATTTGACTCTAAAGAGGCGGATGAGAACTGGCGTTTGAGTGCATTTGTCCGGCTTGTATCCGAACGTCCATGCCATTACCCATGAAATACCAATTTTTATGTAGTATAACATGGTCTTGTTGAACCTACATTCGTGTTCGTTAGGTTCATAATTTTTCAAGAAAAGATAGTATCCTTTCTTGGCATCTTCATGGACAATTTTTTCTATTTCCCCATACTCATCCCACCAGTGTGCAAACCAGTAGGGTAAGTTCTTTGTCGAGAATTTGTCAAAAAAGATCAGCCAAGTATGTGACCTTTTTGGATTCATTCTCAAGAAAACATTGAACCAAGCCTGCTTATAATCAAAATAATTATAAGTGGCCAAATGAGGTTCCATTGGACCCAGAGGGTTAAAACTAAGCTTTTGCTTAGTATAAGCAGTGCCAGGCCAATCGCATAGGTTAATGACCTTATGGATTCTAGCGGTTGAATAGGATATTATCTCAGCATTTTGAAAATGTTTGACTGAGATAGACCCTGAATCAATTAAAATTTTCTCGTAAAAATCCATATTTTTTAATGGATCATACGGGATATGAAATACATTTTTAGGAAATATTTTCCTAGCAAAATCAAAAGGATCCTTTTCATGCATATCCTTTTCTACTGAAAAGACATACTTGAAATTGTCCTTTTGGTACCATTTTTGAAAAGATTTTTGAGGGACTAATGTCTTCGGAGAAGACGCCACCTCAGTAATATGAACATTGGTGGATGATTTTATCACCCTTTCTTCATGGTCTTTTTTGGGAGACCTGGAACCCAGAACATCAGCAATCGCCTTAATTATTTCAGGTGTGATTGCTACATTAGTGTTTAAACTCTCAGTGTTTAAACTCTCATTTCCCTTAACGGGTTTTCTCACCATTTTTGATGAGGCAGTTGATTCCTCATCCTTTTCCCTGATGATCAGAGGAGCATTGGTTGGTTTTGAGGCCGTGGCATTAAGCCATGACCGGACATTTGTAAGTCCCTTACGGGGGACTTCCTTTTCCTTTCCCTTTCCCTTGGGAGGCATCTCCCTGCAGGAATTCACGAGTCAGGAAATCAGGAAGAGAATTTGACGTTCCTTTAATATGTTGTATATTGAAATCAAAACAAGATAATATAGCTTGCCATCTGGCAAAAATCTGTTTTGAAGCCAAATTGTGAACATCTTTCTCTAAAACATTTTTTGCTGCAGAGCAGTCAATTCTTAAAAGAAATTTTTCATTTAACAAATCTCCTTGGAATTTGGAAATAGTTAAAACAATTGCTAAAATTTCTTTTTTAATTGTGGAATAATTTAATTGACATTGATTCCAGTGTTTAGAAACAAACTGGACAATATTTTCATTTCCATTGGGGGATTTTTGCTTTAGGATTCCACCAAAACCTATGTCAAATGCATCAGTCTCTACTATTTTTGGTAGGGATGGATCTGCTAAATGAATGCAAGGGATATCCTTAATCCTTTGCTTGATTTGTCTGACAACTTCTGTATGTTGATCAGACCATTCAGGCGGAGATTTCTTAAGCCTATTATGTAATGGTTTACATAATATATTGAGATTCTTAAAGAAATCTGCTACATAATTTAAGCTACCTAAGAATCGCTGGAGTTGGGTTTTGTCCAGAATCCTATCAGGGAACTTAGAAGCAAATTCTATAGATCTCTTAATTGGTTGAATTGTTCCATTGTGGATATCGAACCCTAAGAACCTAATCCTGGTTTGGAATAAGGATATCTTAGAAGGTGATATTACCAACCCATTGTGTCTAACTTTCTTAATAAAAGTTTGGACATGTTTAAAGTGTTGATGTATGTTTGGAGAAAAGACCAATACATCATCAATGTAAACAATTACGAAATCTAAATCACTAAAGATTTCGTTCATTATTCTCTGAAATTCAGAGGGAGCATTTTTTAATCCGAAGGGCATAACATTCCACTCGTACTGTCCAAAAGGTATGGTGAATGCTATCTTATACCTATCAGATTCTTTGATCTGGATTTGCCAAAATCCAGATTTCATATCTAACTTGGAGAATACTTTAGCATTGTGTATTCTACCAAGTAAGTCTTTTTTATTAGGTATTGGATACCTAATCCATTTTAAGACATTGTTAAGAGGCTTATAATTAATTACTAATCTCGGTACGCCTCTTTCTATTTCAGCATTTTTGTTAACATAAAAAGCAGAACAACTCCAAGGTGATTTGGATTTGCGGATTAGCTTTTTAGCTAACAAATCATTGATTTCTTGTTTACAGTGTTCTAGAACACTGCTATTCATTTGTGAAGGTCTAGCCTTCGTAGGAATATTTTTCTCATCGAAATTACTCTCATATGGTAATCCGACAGAGTGGGATTTCCTTTCCCAGAAAGCATTAGGAAGAGTGGAACAGATTGTGTTTCTGATCTCACTTTCTATTTTAGAAACCTGCGTCCTTACAGGATTCTTTTTTATTTGGTCTTCAATTTTGTGAAGTTCCAAATCATCACTTAAGAAGGATAGATGATCCTTCTTGGCTTTAATCAAACAGTTTATCTCAGAAACTGAGTTCTGTTTGAGCATATCTATCATTTTGGTTTTTGGTTTTGAAACAAAGTTAAAACAGATCGTTTGTCCGTAATAATCTGTTTCAATACCATTATTGGTAACCTGGAAAGGTTGAATTAAGTTGATAAAGGGTGTTCCTAAAATAACATTCTGTTTAAGATTTTTAACCAGAATGAAGCTAGTATTATAGGAAACATTATCTTTAACAACTTTTGCATTGGGTAATTTGAAACTAATGTTTAATCGATTACCGGATGCTGAGCTCAGAGATTGAGTTGTTTTCTCAAAATATTTTGTGGGAATTAATCCCTCTCTGATGCAGTTTAAATCTGCTCCAGTATCAAATAAAGCAGTAGTTTCTAAGATAAATTCCTCATTTATCTTAATGGTAATTGGAATTGCCCATTTTCTAGTAGTGACTTCTACTAGCTGCATTAAGTATTCTGGATTAACTTCTTTTCCAGAATCTTCATTAGAAGAACTTCCATATTCAGTGTCATCTGAATATCTAGTTCTGGACATTTTGAATTCTAAGAATTGCCGTTGCAGCTCCTTCTGCATAGCTTTTAATTCTTGAATTTCCTCTTTTTGGGAATTAATTTCCCTTTGGAGATCACCAAGCGTAACTGGCTTAGGATTCCTAGATTTGCCTCTGTTAAGGACTTCATTAAGACTATATGTCAAATTATTGGAAATTGAGGAAGTTGGCTTGGCTCCTTCCAGCCATCTCAATTGTTGAGATTGGGACATTGAATCTAACTTAAGAAGAAATTCTTCTTCTTCTTTAGTCAGGACATTGATTGAATCTTCCTCTGAGGATGATTCAAGATCATTACATTGGAGTCCTTCTTCTCCTGATGAAGAAGGTTCTGAAGAAGAATATCCTTCGAATATTTCTAAGACTTCTTCTAATTGTTTTTCATCAAGATTAAGAGAATTTAATTTTCTCTTAATCTTACATTTGTCAGCTGTGTGACCAAATTTGTTACACAGATAACATCTAATTGTACTAAAAGGCTTCTTTTTCTTAAAGCGTTTCCTTTTAGTTTCTTCATTCTTTTCAGATTGTTTTTGGAATTTTTTAGAAAATTTCTTCTTTTTCTCTTTTTCTTTAGAAGATTTTTTCTTGGTTTTCCTTTTACAATCTGTACATTTAGAATTATCAAAAACAAAGGATGGATCATACTGTTGGCAGAATTCTCCAAGACTTTGCTTTTTTAATTGTTTTTCTTTCTTTAATTGTTTTTGCAACCTAACCGTGTTGCACATTTGAGTTCCTATCTTATATACATAAGAATTTAACTCTCCATAAAAAAGATTGTTGTAAGGAATTTCTCCATTGAATTCCTCACGGATTTTAGACCTAACTTGTTCACCTATGATGTTTGGTAAACCAGCTAGAAATTTTTCTTTCCAGAAAGATTGATTGCAGTCATCTCGCATCAAAACTCTCTGAAGGAATATGTCTTTGTATTGGCGGAATTCGCCCAAAGACTTACATTTCATATTGGATAAGAGATCCAAATTCTTATCACGAATATGAGAAGGGTCACCTATAAAGTGCTGACTAATACAAAACATTAATGTATTAACAACATCTTGAATAGGTTGATTTTGTTCATTAAGTATTTTAACTCCAAATTCATTTTTCTTAACTGAAGTTAAAATATCCATTCTTTTTTCTTCATTGAGGTAGTTATCCCACCAACCTTTTAATTGTCCAGTAAATCCGGAGATTAAAAGTACAGCAATTTGAAAATCAGACATGTCTGGCTGAATACTCCTATTAGTATTAGCAAACATAATCATCTGATTTAAAATATTAAGAATCATTTGTTCTGAGGCTCCATCTATGTTCCATTCATAGGTGGTTCCTGCAGAATATTTGTTTTGGTAATTACTTGGTTTTTCCTCTAGTAAGATATCAGGAGGAGTTGCTCTCTGATAATACAATTTTTGAGGTTCTTTCCAAGTAATCTTATTGATTTCCAAATCCTTAAAATTATCAAGGCTTAAGTCATCTGATAATTCATTTGGACTAGAAACATTGGTTTCGCTTAAAACATTGATTTTCTCAGATGGAGTATCTTCAATAATTAAATTCCTGAATTTAGGAGTATCTAATTTTAAAGATTCCACTGATTCCATTTTCATTTTTCCTTTTAATGATCTCTTTCTATCCTGGATAGCTTGAAGAAATTCATTAGTAGGATTAATCATTTCGAAAGGTTTAAAAAGTGGCTTCTTTTCAACCTTAATTAGTTCTTGGTTATTAACCTGTGGTTTACTAATTGAATCTTCAATTCTGTCTAATTGTTGACCTATTGTGTGAAGATTTTTATTAGTAAAATTGTTTTGGTTACATTTTATAATAGTCCACAGGTACGTAATTATAAGTTCAAGGATTGATAATTCTAATACATATCAGTCTAGGCTAAGTGAATGAAATTTAAAATAAGAACTTATACTAAATACTCTATAAAAGTGATCTCTCTACTCCACTCCTTCACAATTCCCTAGCATCACATACTAACCTTTAGCATCTGGCAAACAGGCTCTAACCAAACGGGTGCTTACAATAAGGGACATCTATGAGGATGTAAGCTAGATCAACTATACCTTACATGCATCAATTTGGTAGTTTACTCAAATTATGTCATTTCCAATTCTTTTTATTCCCTACTTTAGATGGATAGAGTCAAAGATGATGTTCTTTGAGTTACAAATGACAAACAAAAGTCAAGGGGTGAGTGGATTGTTGACTATAAGTGCTTTTACATATGTATTATAGCTAGGATTGGTGTCTCTACCTATGAATCTATTGAAGGTAGAGTTATGTTAATGATAGCAGTACTGCCTATGAATTGTCAACATTGGCTTGATCAAAACCAAGATGCATAGAACATTATATTAGAGATGATAGATCCAAAGTGGGTAATATAAGAGGCTCTAGCCTATACCTTACCTTATAGGTACAAGTTACTAAGATTTGGAACAACCTATCACGTTATTTTTCTACTAGACCTTAGATACTATATCCCATGGAACCTATATTTCAAGGTACCTTATAAAACTTGTACAATTTCTTATTGGCTTTTTGTAATATAACAAAACAAGCATTTACATTACTTCCATGTAAAAGAAAATGCTTAAATTCCAATTTTTCCTATGCCTAAAATTATTGTAATGTAAGTTCAACATAGAATAGGCATAAATTAAAACTCTAATTCCATCAATGTGTTATGACAATGAGATTTTATTTCTTAAATGTATAAATAACTAAGGTACTCAAGTAAGTTAAGTGTTATGTAACTAGTGGCTAATTATAGGTTGAAACACTATTTTTTTTAAATACAAAGTTTTATTTTACTAATAAAGGATATTTCACTGTATATTTAGAGTATATTCTACTTATAATAATAAAATATGGTGCTCAACATGGAACCTATAGTATATAAAATATGGTATTTAAGAAAGTTGCAGTGTTAGTAAGAGGTTGTACCCTATAAAATACCTTATAGGAGCAAGTTTCCATAACTTGGAATTGAGAATCTCCTTATGGTATTTAATATCCACCTTAAACCTACTCAACTATGTTGAGTCTTTGAGTTCCAGGGACTAACAAGTCTCTAAGAGCAACCCTACATTATATGATGTGAGACATGTGCCAAATTTGAAGAAGAATGTCATATCGCTATGTTCTTGACTATAATTATTGTAAGCACATATTTTAGTCGTCTAGCATGAGGATGGCTTGTAAAATGTTGTTAGTTATAGAAAGTCCAAAGGTTGATAATATATATGATTTATAGGGATTCATAATTAGCTACAAGAGTAGCTTCATCATCTATGTAAGAGTTAGGTCTTACAAACAGTGAGATAAAAACACATAAAGTGTCTCTACTTTTGGATTTTTAAAGAATGAAACTTTAGATATTAAGTTGCCCAAATCCAAAATAAAAACACTTTCTATGCCTTTTTTCCTATAATTTACATATATAAGTAAGAAAATTGTCAATTATGAGTAGCAAAGGTTCAATTCTCAAGCAAAAGCTTAGCAAACTTAAGTACTATCAATTTTGTGTCTCTATAAACTATAGAGAGGCTCGACTTCAATGCTACATTCATGAGACAAGGGTAATCTTAATTACATAAATACAAACTTTTGAGGTGTGTCTCCTCTTTCCTTAGAAGGTGGCTCAAAGTATTTTTTTTCACCACCATTGATGATCATTCCAAAATGCTTTAGATTTTCTTTGTAAAGAATAAGATTAATGTATTTTAAATGTTTAAGCAAGTGGTTATGCAAATATAAAAGGGAAAGGATGCTTACATTCTTATTTCTATTATTCGTATAACCAATAAATAAATAAATATATATATGTAGAGAGAGAGAGGAGGGGGGATATTATAATATTATTTTAGATTTATAAATAGAGTAAATTATACAAACATCCCCTAAAAGCTTTTGAAATTGTATAGAAGCCCTAATGTTTTTCAAAATTTTGTACTTATGGGAACAATGCATGTAATATATTTAATTAAAAAAACTACTAAAAATTTTAGAAAATTAAAAAAAATAGCAAATTTTTTTTTAAAAAAAAAAGTAAATCAAAAGAAAAATAAAAAAATAAAAAAAGCAACATGGCCATTACTAGCCACTTAATTTTCTTTCAATATTCTTTTTTTTTTATTTTCCTATAATCTTTTTAATTTATTGAATTTTTAGTTTTTTTGTTGATTAAATATATTACTTAAGTTGTTCATGTTGGCAAAAAAAGTGCACATAAGTAGCCAATACATGAAAAAAGCGGGCTCCATAATTATTTCAATGGATTCAAGTGTTAACTTTTGAAAAATTAGGAGGCTTGTGCAATTTCAAATCTTTTCAAAAGACATTTTTATAGTTTACCCTTTATAAATATGACATTCTATCATAAATTTTTCCAAAAAAATAAAAAATAAAATCACATTGTTTAACACCACATAGTGGTAAAGACTCTAAAACAAAATGGTGCCACATAACTTAAATAACAAAATACATATTTTCAAGAATATAGGTACATGCTATCCAACATAAATCTCCTGAAGAACTTTGGTTAAATGAAGCTGTTGATTACTTTATTGAGATTATTTAGTTATTCTACATATATACATATTACTAATAGAAAGCCATAACATTGATCTATTGATATTGATCTATTCTTTATCCTAGACTTATAAGCAAATGCACTTATCGACTCTATAATATAGTGGATATTAATATCAAATATTGATCCCACAAAGACCATGATTACTAGTAATTACCTTTTTTCTTTCAAAATCAAATGAGGAAATTAACAAGTAAAAATTAAAAAAAAAACAACTATTATTAAAAGCATACTCGAATATTAAATCCCCCTAAAATTATTAATGCAATTAACTAATTATTATTCCAATTCATTATTATATTCTTGGACTGTGAGAATTCCTATATTAAACTAATAGCTTCTTGAGTCTACTAATTCCAAATTCTAGGTTAATTAATCGAAACCGCTTCCTAATTAAAACCTTTGGAATTATATTACTTTCAATCTGTGAATTTCATTATTAGGTTTAACCCTAATTTGAAATATTTATATTATCCTATCTTTACAATTACATGCAACTCTTTCTAATTATATTATATCTATTCAAATATAGGATCTCTTGATCTCCAAATAAGAAATCAAATATCAAATTAATACATCGATAAATTAATTTGAAAACAATAGAGTACACATAATTGGATAACAATAATAACAATAATTTCATTGAATAATAAACCAAAAAATCACATGTTCATTTTAGGATTTACCATACCCGAGTACAAATGAAAATTAAGCTAGCATCATATTAAAATTAAAAATAAAAATATAAAAATAATGTATAAAAAAGAACATCAATAAGATAGAAATAACAATAAAATTTATACCTACGCTATTGCTAATCTAAAACTTCTATCTTGCTCTTTAGTTGGAACTTTGTACCCCTTTTATATTAATTAAATACCTCTCATCTAGAAAAGTTATAGTTTTCTCAAATAAAACTGAAATCTTTATAGTTGAGAAAATTTTTCTTTAATAGGTAGAAATGACTTCTCTAGGAAGTGAGAAATTTAACTTCTCATGGATAGAAATTGAATCTTCAGGATAAATAGCTTTTTAGGAAAGTGAAATTGAGTTTAGAAATTTGATTTAGAAAGTAGAATCTCTACTTAACACGAGTATGGCACGGTCCTACAAACGATCGTGTACCATTTGTCTTAAAAATCTCTCAAAATTTTCCTTTAACATGCCCTATGATACATATATGTACTTAGCCATGTAGAATTGCATAGCCTCTTCCATGGCTTCTCTATCAAACTCTTTTCTTACTTTGTTCAACACAGGTTCAGACACGATTGTGTTGTGATATGTGTCATACTTCTCAATCTTATAACTTTGATATTTTTGCTTCAAATTTCATATGATTTATATGTATTTCTTCCATTTTATAGAAAAACTACATTTCAAAGTTTTGAAATCAAATCAAAAATTGATTAAGTGTAATATCCATCCAAAATATATGAAAATTAAACCAAAGATTGTAGTAAATATTAAAAATAAATAGTATTTTATAACACTTATCGTCTAATTGCTATGGAAGGGGGGATGGGTATCTTTATAAGAGCAATTCGTGAGAGATGGTTAATAAATTGACAGTCTGGAACTAATTGATTGTAAATGATTCTTCAAGAAAAAAGGAGCTTTTGATGAAAAAAATATCATATAAAAAGCATATTTGGTAGCCAATAACAATAATTAGGTAGGAACCTGATGTCCATGATTAATGTGCAACAAATCCTTGTGCCAAATTGAAAGGAAAAAAAAAAGAAAAAAAAGTTTATTTCTCAATATATTAAATTCGAATAAAAAGGAAAATATGATGAAAATTAGAAATTTTTATGTCTTTTAGTTTAATAGCACTAAAATAAAGGGATATAAATGTTGATTAATTATATAACAATCAACAAACAAAATAAGTAATTGAATTTCTACGACCATCATAACTTACAATCACTAGCAATAATCCAAAATCATGTTCAACACAATAAAATAAATTTAATTGATAATAATTGGTTTCTAAATGAGAAACTCACCCAAACAATGAGAATTTTGATTGATATGAAAAAAAAAAAAAAAGTTTAACTATCTCTCTTTTGCATTAAAAAAAAAAAGAAAATAACTTTTATTAAAGTAAACAAACAAGTAAAGGCAATTTAAGAAAAAAAAAATACCTAAAAATGAAAGAAGTCTAAATTTTTAGCTCTTAATACATTTGTGATCTATTCATTCGCATTTATTTGTCAAAGGCATTTGAAATTGTTCCTATCAAAGCATCATAGAGTCCCTTACAATAAAATGTCTAGAAATTTTTGCAATCGTTCAGATCTTTTTTCCATTGCGTTATTTTGTTCCAGTTTTCAATAGCAACTTCCTCCATCTTCCAAACTCAATTTTCCTTAGATTACTTTCTATTCATTCTATTCATTCTTGTGTATCTAAACCAATGCTTGAAACTTTGATTCCCATCATTACCTCTAGGTAGATGAAGATTCGGCCTAGAATCTAACTATCTATTTAGCTTATGGTATAGATACCAAGTCTTCTGAGAAAATAAACTCTTCTTATCTTGCTTTTGCTTACCCTAAGCAACCTATTTTCTCTTAATCCCTATCTGATTCATACAAGAGCACATTCTACTATCCAACCTTTTCGAAAATATGGGTGTCCTCAAACCCATTATAAACAACTATTCTATTAAATTGTCTTGGTTATCAAGAGTATACGAGCAATATCCATTAATACCACATCACAAACAATCTCATCCATATACTTAACAATAGATACAGGAATTTACACTTGCTTATTTACATGAATGGTACTCTTCTCACTAAACCAACGTAAACTATAGGGTTTTGGATGTGCCACAGTCTTTAGCCCCATAGCATAAACAAAAATAGTAGAGAGTAAATTAGTGCAACTACCTCCATTGAAACTAGAGAACATATCTTTCCTTGTACTAGACACTTTGTGTGGAGTACATTTTTCCATTATTTGTGTTCATCTAATGGCTCAACATTGAAAGTACATCAAATCACCATATGTCCATAGCAATAAATCTACCCTCTTATCACCATCTTCTGCATCATTAAACACTCTCATTTTAGTCTCCACATCTACTAATTGCTTTTCCACCACTTGTTATCTATCTCAAACCATGAACTCCATCTTTGACAATTATCATCCTACGATTAAGACGCCATAGAGATATGTGTATAAATCTTATGCACTTAAAGCATTTCATTTTACTAGCTTCTTACTTGGTTTGCATCTTATCTAATTCTTGCACATCAAATGACTAAGGAATCTTTTGCCTACTACCATTACCTTACTTAAACTATCTCAAATATCTTCTAACGTTTTGGATCTCTTAATGTGGTCTCCTAAATTAGATGTAACAACTAGTGACCTGACCTGACCCCTCTAATGCTACATCTTAACTTTAAAAGAAAGCTTAATCACACCCTCTAAAGTTCTACAGATTTAGCTCTACTACATTAGTGGCATGATATTTTAACCATGTGATATACTTAGCTATAGCTTGTTTTTTCACCTTTGTCACCCCATACCTTATCATTAATATCTCAAATTCTTTAACAGAATCTTCTATACTTATATTACCCTATCTTAAGGTCCATAGTTTAATGAACATATCCTATCTATAATGATTTAGCACAAACACTTATCTAAAGGATGTTTTATTAGTTGCCTTATCCTTACTTCTTCTTCCCCATCTCTCCTCCTTTGAGCTTTTAAATTCTTCCACCACAAATCAGCATACCTTATGAAATATAATGCATCAGATGCATCATACCCATGACATGTAAAAAATTTCTCAACCTTATACACTCACCCAAGATAGGCTACTTCCTCTAAATAGTGAAACTTTATCCTAATCATATCAAAACATCTATTTTGATGGTTTCCTTCTTTTCTCCTATCAATATTAAAATTATCCCCTACTTCATCCACCAAATCTTCATAATTTCTCTTATATGCACTCTACTACCCTCTTAAAACTACCAAGCATCTCTGCATGCACATCCAATTGCTCCATAAACAAGTTGTCACTTCATCCATCTATTCATGCATCCTATGCATTTGTTATTCTAAATTAGACAATCACCTCTTAAAGTCTACAATGTCCTTTAATACTATTGTTAATGCTTCCACTAAACATCTTAGTTAGTCTAAGAAGCAATTATAATTTCATGTAATAGCAACAGCTGAATACTACTAGCAACAACGACATAAAATATTAATAAATGGAATACTCTACTCACCATTAAATCCATCTACCAATATTACCATTACACAACCACATAAACCACAAGCCTCCAATAACACCTACAGCACACACCATTCACAAATTACAACTTAAGAGTCAGAACATTGCAAAACCTTAGCTTAGATACCAAATATAATATGCCTTAAATTCTTAAATTTAAGAAAGGAATAAGATCTCTAATTGTCAGTTCAACCTGTCTTGGTTGATATATTGGTCATGTGTAGTACCCTAGTGCAATTGGATGATCATCTTCAGCCATATCATCTCTTTTGTTTTTAGTTTCCTCATCTTCCTCCTTAGAACTTTCTTCTTCAACACTCATTCCCACATCAATGTCCATTGTAGTTTCCGCCTCCAAACTTACCATGTAGAAATCACGTGTCTGGTAGTTGTAACACCAAAATAACTATTTTGTCTTCTTCATCTTCATCATTCAATGATGCCTCTTTCATGGGGGCTGGAACATATGCTTTAAACATCAACAGGTCGAGAGGCATTTCTTCCCTATTAGGTGTTGCCTATTTTCTTGAAATGTCTACTATTTAGAGGGACTCCCCAATTCTTCATAAATTCTAACATACAACTGTTATCTACCATGCTCTCTAAAGGATTCAGCCATTTCAATTAAATTTTCAACATAATCATTGTCTCTAATTGCCATCAAGGTATAAGATGTGTTACCCCTATGGAAAATGGGATGTCTATGAATTATCTCAACCCCTACTTCAATTGAATCGACTCTAATACTCTGCGTATTCTATATAAGAATTTGGTGTAATTCACATTCTTCTTCATTTTCAACTTCTTAACCGAATCCCTATCATATTCCGGCCCTTAGTTACCACTAACAATATTTCCAAGTGCATAGACTGGCAATTTGACACAGTCACCCATTGTTATCATATCCACAATATAGATAAGTTATCAACTAATCAACAAAAATAGCTAATATCGATTGTTTAACCTTGACAATGCACAACAATAATCATTTTCTTGCCATTTAACAAAAAGAAAAATAATTTACATTTTAAATTTTAAATTTTTTATAAAAAAAATTATAAGAAAAATTAGCAATTTTATATAAGAACACAAGAAAGATTAGTTTAAAAAACTTTTTGAAGTTTTTTTAATGATTATTCAATTACAAATATTTTTTTATAATAATATAAATAATAAACCAAAATTTTACATTTAAAACTAATATGAATTTTTCCATCAACATAATGTTGATGTTATTCCTATAGTAATGGAAAAATTAACCACCGCAAGCTACGTATTATAAGATTTACATAAATCATGTCTAATGCACTACAAACAACAAGCACTAGTATTTAAAAAAAAAAAAGACAAAAGATTAAGAAAAATGACGGCAAACGTTTTGTCAAATGGTGAAAACTAACACAATAACCAAAAAAAAAAACCTTTAATTTTTGGTGAAAATAAGTACCAAAATATAGATTAATCGAGTTTTTTTATTAAGGAAATGGTAGATCTCGATAAACTTGTTTAAATCTTCTCGTTTTCATAGCTTCACAAGAACTTATTCTTCCTGCAAAAGAGAGAAAAATATAAGAAGCAACAGAGTTTGCGAAAGAAAAAAATAAAAATCAATGTGTTCTATTTTTGCATTTGTATTATTATATCAAAGTGTTGTAATGTTTGTGACTCTATAAAAATATATTTGCATGCATGTTTTTATTTTTTAAATTTGCAGGTTATAAGTCTGCAATGCACATATAGACAATTATTGGACAATAGATGTTTGAAACTATTCAACAGTGAGATTAATTATATGGAAGCAGTGCAATTTGTATCAAATGCGTGTTTTGGGTCCACGACTTCACGACTTGTTTTAAGAACAATTTTATCAGATACCCTATTTTTCAAATATTGTATTATTTTAATGGATTTCTTGTAAATGAAAAATTATAGGTTTTCTTTTTTTTCCTTTAATATATTACTTTATTTGTGATCACAATTTTTTGATATAACGCATGAGGAGATGAATTATTTTTCTAAAATAATTTCGCCTAAATACATTAAAAGTATAGTTCTTCTTCCTTTTTTTTTAAGTTAAGTCAAATATAATTAAATTTTAGAGTTAAAATAGCTTGTCACAAGTAGAAAAGGCATGCTAGTAATTCTAATAGTTAAGAAAATCTCAAATTAGTTAGTATTCACATTATGACAAGATATTAAAATAGACAATTAATTTACAAGTTTGAGTGAAAGTAAATAGATAAAGGTTAGATTGTAAGTTAGGGTTCTACTAATTGAGTAATTTCAAATAAGGGATAAAAACAAGAAAAGAAGAAGAAGAAATATGAAATCTCATTGTATGTTGAGTTTTGACACAATAATAGTTAAAACATTTTTTGAATAATTTCAAAAGACTTCATACCATTTATATATAAATTCTAATATAATAGTATTATCAAAATTAACACTTAGTAAAATAAACCATTGAGTCTTAAGACTCGATTGTGTATGTTACTTACGGTGGTGAGATTAGAAGATCACTTTGGAGAAGGCATATTGATGCTTAGTCTACTGTAAACAAGTTCAAGTTCTAGACTTGGTGAACGTCGTATAGAGATCAACCTATGCTCGTGGCAAAGCCTCTATAATAGTGCTTATGTTAGAAAGTAATTATGCCTCGGGTTCTTTGTAGTTTTAATCTAACGCCAAAAAATTATGATCTAACATGGATTGAATTATGGATGCTCAAAATGTAAAGATGAATTTTAGTTTTCTTTTAGTTGATCGAATCGAAGAAGTAGAATGCCCATCAAGATACCTCGACCCTAAATACTAGGATGATCAATGGTAAGCCACATCTTGATTGATTAAATCAAAACCAATGCAATTTGATCTAGCAGTTTCTCCATCCATATATATCATTTTCAAATTCAATTTTTTTTTTTTTTTGTAAAATACATGTCTTAGGATTTTACCTTATGAGTTTCTCACTTATGGTGTGCAAATGCATTTTAAGGGTACCTTAATTTTTGAGATTTCCTTAAAATTTCTTTTCACCCTAAATTTTTTCTTGCCCATGAGAGGCTTCCACATAAATCAACTTAACGATCAGTGTGAGAAAAACTTCAGCTTCTTCGTAGTATGCAATCACACAAGACAAGCAAGTGCCAATCCGATCATTTATTCAAAATATATAGCTCAAAAGGAACATATACTTAAATCTTAAACAAATCTAACTAACAGTAATCAATTGAAGCCAGCCTGGAGACACCATTATTTTAATGTTTGGGCTGAGACTGATCAAGCACAAAGCCCATCAACACACATTGAGCAGTTCTTCTGTTCCTTTGTTTTGTCCTTGTCACACAGACTACGACTACGCCTACTATAATAGTCCTACCTAGGGAAGTGAACAAACAAAATTCCACTACCAAATCTAGTTACATAAACAAAAGCAAAAAACCAAAAAATTCAAAAATAAAAAGTGAAAAAGGTAAATTCTACTTACAATTAAAAGAAAAAATAAAAGTAAAAAAGCAAAGAAGATGGCATTTTGGTCATTTTCAAAATGCCAAAGGCTAATTTCTTAGCTTTGATATTCTCAACATATGGCATCTCCTTCCTCAATTATTCTGAGCATGTGATGAACTGCTGCTGCTATGTCATCTACAGACGTGAGTTGGCATCCTTCTTCAATCTGTGATCCATGCACAGTTTCAGCTATCTCTCAAATTAGTTTAAAAGATGACGTTCAAGATAGTTGAAATTGATCTGATATAACGGTTAAAATCGGGACCATGCAATTTTAATAAGCAAAAATATTCCCCTCAACTCGAAAAAAAAACCTGTAAATAATTTTAAAATTATAAAATATTACTAAAAGGATAATAAATAGCAACGATATAATTTTAGAGCTTTATTAATGATTTGAGATACATGAAGTTGGAGTAAAATCACATTGCAAAAATTTAAAAATGTACCTGTACCTAGTTTCGTTTATTTAGTCAGATTTAACTTAAATCCTAGACTATATTTTCAAGTTTTTTTTTTTCCAAATTTATAAGCATACCCTTCTGCATCTGTTTAAGGGAAGAAGCTACAAAATCATGTAAACTGCTCTTTTGTGGGAAATTTCCTATTTAATTCAATAATAGAGGAAGAGGACCAAACCAGAAGTGACAAATTTTCTTGACAGAATATATTTGGTCCCAGTGTTTATGAAATATGTCTTTTTGTACTCATTTTGTTCCCATAGTGAATCGTATCAGAATGCATCAATTATGCAAACATTGAATAAACAAATTAGACTGGGAAGGCATGTATTACTATTCTCTGAACACATCGCAAGTATGAGACAAACTATACATTTAAAATTCTAATCGAAATGTACTCTTTTTTTTTTTCCTAGCACACGCTATAGGCCCCTCTCGGGCATAGCAATAATTAAAGAAAAATCATTTACGTACACTTAATATTTCCAAAAAACACAAATGAGTTGCTTGAAAAAAATGTGGCACTTCTTCTACTGAAGTTTTATAAACTCTTTGGCTTGTAAGTGTAGGAAAAGTGCAATTTTGTTCTCAGGAAGTGTAATTCTTTTATAAAACTTTCCATTTTCTTTTTCACTTGTTTTTTCAACTTTGACAGGAATTTTTAGAAATTTTCAAATCTATTAAAAATCCCATTAAAAATAAATGGAAAAGTATTAATGAGTATCCCCAGGTTTTTGTTAAAATAGTAAGTAAAGAAACTTTTTTTATCTTCTCATATACTCATATTTTTATAAAGCGTGTAAGCCCAAAAAGAATTTCCAAGCATGTAACACTTTGGAAAATATTTTTAGAAGTACTAATTTCTAGTTTTTGCAAAGAAATTTTCCTTGTCGATACTATTTCTAGAACAACATTAATTCACGTGTCATGACTAATCAGCAAAACAATATATTACGATAAAAATCTTCCTTGATACTTTATTGAGTGATTAAAACCCAAAAAAAAAAAAAATTAAGATGAAATAGAATAGACATACCTTGGCACTAATTGAATAGAGGACTAGAGGATCTATAGTAGTGACACTGAGGTGAAGTACAGTCATATGAAGTGTATCAAACCCCGTAACCAACCTAGAAAGCTGTCGAGGGCTTCTCCTAGACAGAATTCTCAAATTTGCATGTGTTTCAATCAGTGTTACCTCAATATCAGCTATTGCTGCCTTGCTTGTTGAGGTATGTTTATGTGGGATTTGAGACCATGTGTATTGGGGATACAAGAAAAATTGTGCAAAAGGAGGATTATTATTGTTTTGTTGTGGGGTGGTTTTGGGATTCTCATTAGGGTTTTGTTCTAATTCTTGATTAGATGGTAGAAATCCTAGTGTTGCTTGTTGTAGCTTTTGAGCTTCAAGGGATTGAAGATGATGTTCAAGCTCCTTCACAAACTCTATTGCACCACCCACTATTGAGGCTTGGTCACCCTACAAATATAATAATGTACATCATCCAAATTATTGCAGAGATTTAAAAGGAAGGAAAAAAAAAACCGTAAACAAGTAAAGGGGGAATAACCCCAAATTTTAATTTAATTCTTCTGAACTTTTTATGAAATGAAAATAATTAAATAATAAAAAATTCGTCAATTTCAAAGATATTCAACACTACTAGAAACTTTTTTTTTTTTTAATTTTAAGTCACAATTTGAGCTCAAAACAAATCTTCATCTGATGTTGACACTAAATTATAGTTAAATTCAAAATTCATCCAAAAAAAAATGTCAATTCGTCTTAATTTTGTGTTGAATTATGCTTTGACCAAACATCATTTCCTAAATTAACTGAATTTTTTAAAACTCAATAAAGTACATTCCTAGCTAGCTACCATATTTATGTTGGGATATAGTTATGACAATGAAATGAAATTAAATGCATATATCCATGGCTGACGTTGAGCTCTCATCAATGAAACTTCAGTTTTGCACTGGACGGCAGCAGAATGAAATTCTATGGATCCTTTGTACTCGAAAAAACTCCGAAAATGGAAACCTTAAAAACATAGGATGCAATAAAATTCCTACACAATTAATGAGGCACAACATGATGCATTTGCATTAGTCGAATTTCCGACTGCATTGTAACAATCAAAAGTCAGCAAAAATTAACCCAACAAAGATATATTCTTTATAATGCAAGCAACTGAAGCTTAAAAATTTTACCGAATAATCTATCTCGTTTACTTTGGACACAAATACTCTATTTATTAACTATCTTGTTTATTTAAAACTCAATTTTATCTCTAACTTATTCAATTTTGTCTGTAGATATCGGTGGACCGAGGGGGGCTAGAGATGACGGTTTTCGAGTTTTTCGAAATTTTATCTTGAAAATCATTAAAAATATATATAATAACTACTTTTCATGTCCATGATTTTTGCCCCACTTCTCAGAATTCTGGGTCCGCCTCTGTCTGAAAACATCTTGCGGACAAATTTAAGATAAATTTGAATATTGAAAAAAAATCCTAGCAGAAAAAAGAAGAAGAAGAAGAAGAATCGGGCTCGACAGCAATGAAAATACAGACCCTTTGAACATGGGATTCAGGCATGAGAGAGCGCAAGACAGCAAGATGTTCATTCATTTGTTTGCGACGGTTCCTCTCAACAGCAATGTGAGTCATTCTTTGATTCTCAGCCTCTTCTTTGTTCTTACAAACCCTTGGCCTTCTCCGCCGCTTTTTCCGGCCTTGCACCGCTAAGTTGGCCTTGCTTTTATCACCACCACTGGCTTTGGTTCCTGCACCGGTTCGTTGCATAAGAGAAGAGTTGGTGGTAGTAGTAGTAGTACTTTTAGCAGTATTTTCCAAGGACGAAGATCTTCCACTTATAGTAAGTGGTGGGTGTTTGATGTCATTGAGGATGTTGTGTTCAAACAAAACATGACTAGGAGTGTTGGTGTGAGAAGATTCATGGGTGTTGAGGTTGTTGAATAATGATGGGGTAGCTGAAATAGTGTCATAGATGATGAAGTTCAAGAGTTCACTAGAGGAAAGGGTTTCTAGTGCCATTTTTTTTTGTTTAAACTTCCTTTTTTGATTGTGAGCTTTTAAGTTTTCATGACAATTCTAGAGAGATAAGTTTAACAATGTTGTGGTGCAAAAAAACACATATAAAAAGACGGAGGAAGAGAGAGAGAAGAAAGAGTATAAGAGTGGGTTGTGTTGCCTTGCTTGGGAGTTGATGAAGGCAAGGATGATGACTAAGCTAAGGGTGGATTTGTTTATTTATTTTTCTCAAAAGTTACTCATAGAAATCTTTTATTAGGGTTTCACCGAGGGTTCGGTGAAAAAAAATGATTCATTCACTATTACGTCCATGTATTTGTAATATATAAATATTATTAAAATTTTAATATATATAATAAGTATAAAATATAAATAGTAATTATTTTAAAAATTATTCATTTTATTAATAAAATGGCTAATAAATAAAAAAACTTCTCATCTTTACCCATTTTAAGAAAAAAATGATTAAAAAAGTAAAAATTTTATTCTTTTTTTTTTTGAAAAAACAAAAATCCTTAACTATTGCTTTTGGTTAAAGTTTCACTACCTAAAGGAATATGAAAGTTTAGTCTTGTCAACTAAGATGCAGTTTGATCCTCTTCTTTTTTAATTTATTAAATCACTTAGAACTGTCCCATATTATAGTATATATTAGAGGTATTACAGAAGAAATAAGAAAACTTCACGGGTAGATCTTGTGACCCGAGACAAGGATGAACTATGACCTATGATCTATATGGTGTTCACAAATCAAAGGTTCAATTCCACCTTATTATTATTCTAATACTGTATATGGGATTCCTCTTGTTCACCACATTTATATATTAATAATTATATCAAATGAAAATTAAACAGTCAAAATGCAAGGACTCGAAAATTAAGACAAAAGTCGACTTAATAGTCAATGTTAGTCTATTGTCGAAGTTGGCATTCTACCAAAGGAAGAGGGTAAATTAATCTGCCTATTTGTAAAAGCTTATAAAAGTATGTAATGTCCTAGTTTTTAAATTTATGCCATTTACTCCATTTGATGTATATAATTTTGCACATATAGACATACACATAGCCCAAAATAAAAAATAAAAAATAAATCTGATGTAGCTTTGCCACTTTAGATGAAATAAATATGAAAACAAAAAAATAATAATAATAATAAAAATAGGAAGAGTGAAAAAGAGAGAGAGAGAGAGAGAGAGAGCTATAAAAGCCCAAATTGAACCATCCAAAACTCTAATCGGCAATTATGACTGACCATCGCCTCCTCCAACTTGGTTCCCACCGTCTATGACCTCTCTCCCTCCATCCCTCTCGATTTTTCCATTTGTAACATAGAAAGTCATGGAACCAGCCTAAGTCATGGTAGGTCACCCCTCTAACACACAGAAATTAAAAAAAAAAATGAAATTTATGGTATCAAGTCACTCTACTTAACACTCATTTGAGGAAATTTTTATACTAACACATTTCTAGGTGGCAATCGATGGTCAATCACCTAGAAGAGCTACAAAAAACTAACCACTCCAGTGGATACGGGACATTGCCATGTAGTATTGCAAGAAGAGATAGCTTCTTTAGTGGGGTAAAGAAGGGTTTGACGGTTGAAGAGGTTGGGGCTAAGGGTAAATCGATTGTTGTCACGAGACTACATAAAGCGTCACCTTTTTTTTGACCTAGTTTTCTTTTTTGTTTTTCTTTTTTTTCCTTCTAATTTCTTTGCTTTTAAATCCACTTAAATTTTATCTTATTTTCTTTAAGTTTGATTCTTGTTCCTATTGACTTATGCGACAATGCCATGTCAAATTATTTAAAATTTATGAATATCAAAAAGGGGTAAGCATCCAACCTTAAAAACTAAGGGAATTAAAGAGCGTTTCATAAGCAATTGGTGCAATTTGCCTTACAAAATGAAAACTTTGATTGCATCTCTTTCATCTACTATCATTTGGAAAAAAGATTCATTAAGCATTATATGCTATGTATATATATGATATATAAGTATCAATAGGATTTTAATATATATATTTTATGTAAAACACAAATGATAATTATTTTTGAAACTATTCATTCCATTATAAGTATAAAAATTTTATTGGTATTTATACACTCAATACACATAACACATGGCATGTAATACCCAATGAATCTTTTTTCTATCATTTGTATCTTTTATTTAATATCAAGTTTGCACAATCATTTAAGTTTGTCATATTGGCTTTGATAGTTTGTGTAGTTTATGTTGCCTATTACACAACTCTTGCTGTAGTGCTGGGATTGACTGTGTTCTTTCTACTATTGCCTACTAATAATAGATACTACTTAATAGAACATATTCATATTAATATTGACGGTTATGATAATTGAATTTTAGTAAATGTTAGAATCTATTTGTAGATACTTTTGCTCTTTATTAAATGAGTTAAGTTGAATGATATTCTTTATATAGGAAATGGCAAATTATTTGGATATGAGATAAGATTCAAATAATTAAGCCTAGTTTACATTGAGCATTGGACTCAAAACATAACTCATTAGGAATAGCCCGACAAGTCATAACGTTTCTCAACATGGCTCAAATATGTTGACTATGGATGCATTTTGGACTACTTGACCCTTATCCATTCACCAGTTCTATTAGATGATTCTGTACTCATTACACCACTTTCAAAGCCAATAATTCACATGGACATAGCCTAATCAATTTGGACAATTGATAACCAAATCAATCTCTAGTGATCATTCACCTCTTCTCCATACAAGTATCTACTAATTCTTCTCATAGGAGAGTAGATCTTAGCATTCAACATAAAGATTGTCTAAGAACTCAAACTCTATTAGACTTTGTAGCCATCACCTATCACGGTGATATGGGAAAGCTTGTTAAGATTGCTTGCAAATTTTTTCCTATTCCTCTATGTTTTATCCCTTGATATTGAGACTCGTTGAAAGTGCACTGCTCATTTTTATCACATGAAGTGCAAAATGCATACACCATATATGTCATAGGCACCAATAAATCCTCACACATACAGTATTAAAATACATTGTCTACTAAGCAAATGCAACTTGAAATGAAAATAAATGTCACTTATAATCATGTTCCGTTATGCCTCCTCTTTTCTTGTTAAATTTTCTTTTATCAATAATTTATCTGCTCTTATTCTTATTATCTTCACTATGCTTGCACTATATATTCTTATTTATTTCAGTTATTATTTCTCTATTCTTATTTTCATAGTCTTCCTATAAATTTTTTAAGCTCAAAATAATCCATTATAGGGTGGAAATCACTTAACATAATCATAGAGTGAAATTTCGATAATATTATAAGCATCGATCAACGAAATTGAAATTCATAAATGGGAAGAAAAAAAAACCTCAAAATACTTTCTTGGATTTCATTTAATTTGTTCTTAGTGGAATGACCTAAGTTTTGAGAAGGACAAGCCAAACGATCCACGTGAGAGGAGAAAAAAAGGTGTTCTGCTTTTGGTGCTTCAAAAAGTCAAGTAATAAATAAAAAGAGAGAGAACTGGCAAAATAAATAAATAAATAAAAAGAGAGAAAAGGAAGATCTCTCTCTCTCTCTTTGTTTTGTTTTGTAGTAGTTTTGTTTTGCTTTCCCGATTTTACAGACACTGTCATATTCTGGCATAGTTTCTGCAATGTAGAAGAAGGGCGTGGGGACCTAAATCTATCAGGGCAACGAAATAAAATAAAATTTAAAGGATGCAAACAAACGATAGAATTAGCTGTGCAAAAGCTACTCCTCACACTCAAATCCTTGCTACTTGCTAGGGCTCTATCGATAAATGACCCACTTACCCTAAATTCTTATGATGCCCCCCATATGACTTTAGGTCTCATAGAGCATGATTGTCTATATCTATACTTTACATTGAGCTAAATGCTAATACAGTGCTTAATGATATGTCCAATTTAAATGTAATACGTGACACTGACCTAAAAACCAATTATTCCCTACGTTGGACAAACCCTATGCCTATCTAGATAGTTTATACTTATAATTAATTGCGACCTTTCACATTTGAATAGCTTAAGGAACATGATAAGTTGCCCGGGCAGCCAAGATTCTCTACGACAATGATTTTATGTTTTGGCATGGTTTTTCTTTTTTTGTTTTTTTCTTTTTTCCTGATAATGGAATTTGCAGCTTGCCTGCCTCTATACGTAATCTCGCTTAGACCACTATCTATTACATACAAATAAAATAATCATGGAAGAACAATAATTAAGAAAATGAATCTAGAAATACTCTGAAAGTCTGAAATGAACAAAATAAATAATCTATAAATATAGTGAGTAACAGGAACAAGCCATGTGATAATTACGGATAAGGGAATAAAATTATTTTAATAAGTATATATAGATAAGGGATTCAATTACAATGATTATATGTATACAATGTGCAATTTGCATTACATGTAGCGTTTTAGATGAATAATATAGAATAATATATTGAGATGACTTGAAGAGAAAGAGTTAGAGAGGAGAATCAAATAATTGTAAGGAGTTCAAATATACATGTAAATAGATAAAGGAGTTATAAAGTACCAACCCCGCTCTTCTTGATAAGAGACAGTGTGTTATTATTTTTTAGTCTTGTTTAATCTTTCAATATGGTAGTTTAACAACACAACAATGTTTCTCTAATTTTTTTAAATTATGTCAAATGAAGAGGAGTTCTTAAATATGTATAGAATTTAATTATTGATGACGTCCATCAATTCACATAGACAGTCAACAATCGTCAACAATTGAGATGAGTGGTCTTATTGACAAATCTTTCCATGATCTACTCTTGAATTTAGGCTCATAAAGAATCTCTTTAAGTGTATGAATTTTCTTGAGAAAGATTGAGATTAGACAAGTTAATCTAATGACCTTTGTTCCAAACCCATCATATTAAATCTTCCTAAATCATCTCAATTTCAAGAACTTAACTTCATAAGTCCTATCACTTTAGTTCAAATAATCAAACTCTATCAATATTAGGTTTGGAGCTTAAAATTCGTTTTAACTCTCTATATTATGCTCTATGTTGAAAGAAAGTTTAATACCCAAAAATTAGCTAAAATGCCAAGGCCTTGTAATCAAGTTGGCATAAGCACTATTCAAATTAAGCCCACTTTTCCATTTGCTTAGACAATTTTTTCTGTTGCGAAAGGAAGAAGAGGAGGAATCAATAGCCATTAAGAGGATACTTCCTTCATCCTCGGTAGCTGAAATTGGACCTTGTTGGATGTTTTCTCCATCCTTCTTTCTTTTTTTTTTCTTTTCTTTTTTTTATTTTTTCTATCCTCACCCATCTTAGTTTGTCCCAGCAATGCGCACCATGCCATGCTCCAAGTCTTCTTCGATTGAGAGTTGTATTCATTATATGATTTTTGTCTACTCTAACATGTTAGTTTTTATATTTCATTCGCATTTTTCAGTTTAATCTGATTGTAAGCAAATATTTTAGCTCAAAACCGCATCAAAATAAAATTGACAACAAAGTAAAACCTATTGCCGTCTGGCCTCAAACACTCTGCTCTTCATTTGACCGCAATTTGATAAAAGTTTGCTCTACCCCAAACTTTAGGGTAACACTGGGGTTGTCATGTCCCTTCCTTTCACTTGGTTCTCGGTTCTTTTTGGGATCCTCTCGTACAATCATGAATCTTGGATTTCATGCAAAGTTCATGTCTCAGGGAATAGCTATCTAGGATGAGCTTCAACTTTTGTTAATTTGACGGTCCAGCAGCAAACGTACGACTGAAAACATTAGCTGAGCCAGTACACATGATAATAATAATGAGGACGTAAGACCCTCAGAAGCGACATGTTACAGGACGAGCAAGTGTGTACACCCATTCGTGTTTCAGCATTTCCAATCAAATTTTGATTAATCAGAAAACCTTATCGGGTCGGTCAATCAATAATGCGATGTCCATTGTCAACGCCTACTGCTTGTCCTAGCTACCAAAAAAGAAAAAAAAAATTGAAAAACAAAAAAATAAAACCATCGGGAAGTTTTATGACGAAGGACATCGAAAACCTGAGCTTTTCAGAAATCCAGTGCTGCTGGTCCAATTTCAACTATGTGTTTATGGTTTTCGAGATTTTTTATTTATTTTTTTACTCGATCGGTTGCCATAATTTTTAGTATAAGCAATTAAATATTAAAATTTCTTAAAAACATATTATAATCAAGTCCGATAACACGATGTTAATGTGTTGTAATTTAGTACCTTTTCATTTTTTTTATTTTTTTTTTACTTTTGAGTATGATATAACAAGCATAACATTAAAATATATCATTTCAGCCTCCAATAGATATTGACACTCCATTACGCGTTTTTAAAAAGTTTTAGCATTTGATTGTTGAAATTAAATGTATCGATTTTGTCATATTTAGAAAATATTTAGTATTTCAGCTTTTTTTTTTTCCTTAAAATTATTTTATGCTATTTATTTCAGAGTTACGCTACTAATAATGTTATATATATATATATAGAAGGTGACAAAATTTTGAAGGCGAGATCTAACAAAATCAAAATCGGATAACCCTAACATGTAGTTTGGCCATAAGCAAGAATTTCGTTGAAAATTCTGCATAAACATCGGACGAAGAATCATTTACTCGACAGGACCCTTGACATAATCTAGCCAGTACGAGAGGATCATGATTCATGTGGGCAGTGGTTTTCATTTCTTGGCTAGGAATGACGAAAAGCAGTGGTTGTCGTTTCATTTTACCCTTCTGAATTTTACGTAAATATAATCCACATCGACTTTACAATCCAACTTAGAACTTTTTAAATGAAAATGCAGATATTTATGGAACAAAAAGGCTTACAATGTCCCATGAACCTCCAAATTTTCACTCTAGTTTCATGATTATATTAATATTACCGCAAAGGGTATAACATTGGCTTGTATAATGGAGATTCCTCACCAATCATACTGATTATCAGATTTCTACCTTCATTATTCAGCATTGATTGCAATTATACTCCTAAGCTTGGGAGCAAAAAAAATAACAATCCTGGTTTCTGAAAGTTTCAGCAATCCAGAGTATAAAAGGTGATCTCTCACATACTTAGGGATCCTTTTTTTTGTTTAGGAGAAAATAAATCTATTTGCACTTGCGGAGAATTTACGACAGTTTTAGAAATTATATTGCAAAGCAAGGTTATCCAAGAAGGTGCTCACGAGCCGACTTAATGGTCCTAAAACCAGCCACTGCGGTCCCATAAAATTCCTCTAGAGGAACCGAACAGGCTATTCTATAGTCACAAACATGCAATTAACTAATTTAAACTAAAAATGAAATATACATATACAATAAGATAGAACTGTAAACCGATCTAACCCATTTAATAAACCATTTAAAAATTATCAGTCTAAATGTACCCATTCTACCTCATAAAGGATCAAAACCACAAGTCCTTAAATCAAAATCATAGATCTTAAATAACCGTCTATATCTAAACATACGGTTCTCCTCACGTACAACTTGTGGATCTCCAGTGTACGTATAAGCAAACATTTTATCATAATCCATGTTACTTGGGTACTAAATGGATTGTGTGGATATGCGGACCACGCATCACTATGCAACACCACAAACGAGCAAAGGACATGTTCTAGTCACCCATTTTCCTTCTAAGGATGATGAAATGGATAACACGTACAGATCCTACCTCATACAGCTTTTTTCCTCTCCTTTCTACATATAATGATAACACACAGGGATAGTCAACGTAGATGTCCGTACACACATGACTCAGAGAGAGAGAGAGAGATGCAGGCTAAAAACAGTGGGAGTGTGGGACTTCTTGTGTTGCCTTATCTGGCGAAGATGACTGATGAAGGGTGGGTGGTGGTCGAGCACACCTCTGGACCACGGTCCAAGCTGTCAGACAATGCAGAGAAATCCATGTGACCATCCGCTCCTTATTTCGACAAGTACATAGTAACAATCATGCACGTTACAGTTTCTTTTTCTTTTTCATTTTTTTTCGCTCCCTATACGAGCCAAAATACAAAAGAACAGTATCTAGCTCAAGCCTTATCCTGCTAGCTAGTATCTATTGCTCCTCTTCAATAGAAAAAAAGAAAATTCGTGGCTTCCAGCTTCCTTATCGTACTCTTTCAGCTATGAACACTTTTAAGCCTAGGATACTGACTGACTGACGCATCCGTGCAAACAATCCATGTAGCATTCAATAGGCTAGTAGCTCCAAACATGAAAGCTGAAAAGGCAAATATGCTGACATAATGAGTATGCAATAGCTTCAAGCATGTCACGCACTCTGTATAAAATGTTGTTCAAGTTTGCTCACTCACCTTCATCTGCAACAACAATCCAAAATTAAAAGATACAAAATTTGCAGTTCGATATTCAGTTTTTTGAACTCACTGCCATCTGTGGCAATAGGCTAATTCCAAAATCTAAAAAAGTGATGCAAAAATTGGGAGCAAAGATTGGTACGGATGGGAATGGGTAACATGCACATCCTGGGCATAGTAGCAGTTTTGATCTGAAAGAAACAAAAATTTTATGCTCGGACATCCCAAGTGTGACTTGAACATTGTCTTTACACAACTTCCATTGTCAATTTGCCAAATGGTATATGAAGAGTACAGCTGCATCTGCATGTGCATATACATGTGTTTTAGTACTGGATGTTTAGATCCAGATGCTTCCCTTGTCCTGGGGACCATGAAGTGAAACATGCAATCCCATGGTCTAATTTCCTGCTGCATCGCATCCAAGTAGATCAGCTGTAATGACCCTATCATACACAGATGGCACCTCAGAGAGAACTTCTCAATGAGACTTTCCCAGCTTGCAACCGCCTGTCTTGAGTACACAACTCCCAAACGGCAAGTAATAGACAGCATATTCATTTGGGAATGGAAAGATTGAGCTATTTATATATACACACCTACCAAAATTTCAATTTGATGCCATAATAATCAAGAAATCCAGTCACAATGGATAAGACATAAGAATAAGCAGAGAGAATTAATAAAGCTGTAAGTGATGAGGAAAATAGCGTATCCACTAAAAGATTAACCAAGCCTGTGAGCACATTTGCCTGCATATGGAAAATAAAATGATTTTTCATATGAGGGAAAAAAATCAAAAAGAAAAAGGAGCACAGCAGGCACAATTCTGCTTTACCAAGAGGAATGAACCAAGCAAGTTTCGATTAAATGCATCTTCAAGGAGTGAACTTCTGCTTCCACCAACATGATTAGAAAGCATTAATATTGCCAATGCCTGTAATAAAGAAAATAGCATGAGTTGCATAAAAACCATGAATAATTATGTTAGGCAATGAGCACAATGTAAGAGATTATAGAATCCAATGCTATACAGAAATCACAATATCCTCTGAACAGATAATACTGAGAAACCATGTGAACAAGAAGAGAAAATCATCGATGGGATTTTCGATCACCTTAGACTTATATTTTGAGATCAATGTTCCTCTATGCTAATAGCTAAAATTTTCCAAACAAAAGAAGGCGGTAAAAACCTGAAAGTTTGTAGCCAACACCAAGCTAACATAAGCTAGGTTGCACTGAAATAAATAAATTAATTCATTAGCATCTCATCTGGATAAAAAGCCCTTCTAAAAAGATGTAGGGAATGACTTCCTACCATTCTGCGGGAAACTCTTTCCACATGCTTATCCAGTAGAATAGTCAATAACCTGTGGAGGATAATTAGGAAACATGTATTTGTGATACTTTAAGCAGAATGGATTTCAGGACAAAAGTATTACCAAAAACAAAGAGTGAGTATCCAGACTCTGATCGTTAACCATTGCTTGCTTCTTGATTCAGCATTCTCTCTGAAAAAAAGAGAGTTTCCTAAATGAACTCCTACAAGGTACATGCCCCAATAACCTGGAATATGTAAGTCTCAAATTATAGCATGCCATTGTAAAGCTGAAAACAAGATACTAATCAAAGGCAAAGCATGGCAGATGAAAAAAGGCTGGACGGTACAAATACATATATATATAATTATGCTTGATCAGCCATGGCCCTATGATTGTATCCATCTCACATTATTTGGGAGTTCATTTAGTTTGAATGCATACTTACACAACAGGGAAGGGTAGTGATTACCAGGTAACTTCAACTATAAAGCCTCTAGTATATCAGCAAAATATATGTATATATATATATAATAAAAAATCTACAGCTTCAAAGACAATAGAATGCAGGTGATTCTCCTGTGAAACTTCTCCATACAAACTCTTCTAGAAGAAACAAGTTTGAAAACCGCTTGGAATAGAAAAACCAATGAAGGTCCAATATTCAAATTGACATAAACCACAAGTATGAAACACTATTGATAAGAAGATATTTGCATTGTCATAAGTGCTAAAAGAAGTTAACTATACACTTGTTTGGGATATTCCTTTAGGCAGCCATATTTTGATAAAACATTATTGAGAGAAGTTTTATCTTGGCAAGCCAAGACTAGGAGAGTCTTACCAAGCTCACCATAAGGAAACATTTGCACCTAGCCAGAAGCCCAAGTTTACATTCATGACTCCTATATGTCTGTGAGTGTTCATCCACCTTCTTGGTAGAGGAAAGGAAAAATAGGAGGAATAGGAATAAAACATCAAAACATGTTCAGATGACATAGCTAGATTCATCTAGTAAAAAATTTGATTTCTCTCATATATAATCTGCTCTATTGCCTCCAGTTTTTTAAGAAGGGAAAAGAAGGGGTACTTGATTTTCCCATTAAGCATATTAGATCCAATCATGCAAGTGATTAACTCCAACATGCTCTTACCAAAGATGCCGAATACCCCCTCCTTGTTTTGGCTTATTATATCAGATCCCCTCTCATTGGTAAGCAGATACAAGTTCAAGCCCTGCACTAGGCAAGCCTGATAGACTGAAGAGTCAAGAAGTTAAGATTACAGTTTGGAGATATGATACAAGGAAGCTGAATCCCAAGTAGCATATACCTATCAGTATAAATAAGCCAAGTATTCCACAATACCATGGAGGAATGCTAATTAGAGAGCTCAAAATTGAGACTGCAGCAAGTGTGAAGAAAAAGTTCCAATGGACTCCATATTCCCCAACATGGACCTATATCAGGGTAAGTTGTCATGTAAAGAAAGAAGGATTAAATGCCAATAATTGTTACAGTATCAACCCTATGAAACAAAACAGATGCATACTGGAAAGCCTAGTATCTAAGATTATGGGATATAAGCTCACATAGCCTTCACTATATTGCATCATTCTGCTAACCATATTCTTTGCAAAATTTTATAATATTAAGACAGATATAAGCTCACAAAGCCTTCACTATATTCAAACTTCCATAAAATGACTCACCAAAGCAAATTGTAGCAAAGAAAAGACATTAACTGAAATAGTTCACCACCTGATAGTCTACACCCACGGTCAATAACAGGCGTCCAAAACCTAGGAGTAGGAGTGGACTGGTCGATGTAAGTGCAGTCTTGAGATTCCTGAGGAACATTGTAAAACAAACAAAAAGTTAAACCAACATCATGAATACAACCATCACAACTAAATGCAAAATTCAAGATGTTATTCTTCATAATGAAAGGATTTACATGAACACGTGGGCCAAGTGGTTCTACAATATACTTAAATTCAACTATTTTTAACTTCAAACAAAAAGATTGTGAGTGCTACCTTAAGGGGAAAATACTAGAATGCTTGAGGAATTCAACACAGATAGCATATGCTCATGTATGCATGCAGGAAGAAGGCCACACAATAATGAAACCAAAAACCCATTTTATTTCTCTATAGAAGGTTTTAGACATTTATGCTAGTTCAGTTTGCAAAGATATTTTTTAAAGGAAATAATTAAAAAGGGACAGATTTTAGGTAATTTGAAGGGTAAGCATTTGCTCTGAGTTTTCTTATCCAAAAAAAAGTATTTCCTCTGAGTTTTGAACCACTGAACATTACGTGTCTCCTCATGGGCTTCATCAATACAACATCTTAATTTAGAAAAATTGAGAGATACAA
Organism: Laguncularia racemosa; assembly: GCA_037954665.1. NCBI lineage: Eukaryota > Viridiplantae > Streptophyta > Magnoliopsida > Myrtales > Combretaceae > Laguncularia > Laguncularia racemosa. The sequence continues at coordinate 3,975,135 of JBBMOL010000025.1, read as the reverse complement.
GAGAAGATTTCTCCCTCAAAATCCACCAAGTGTACAGTATTTCAGCTGCTCAGATATCAACATATTCTACAAAGTGGAAAGAGGTTTACCAGTGATGGAATGCATGTATGTGTGGTTTAAAACTACCAAGCCTATCAACACCACTTTCATTACTTCCAACATCCAGACAGCACAGAAGATCCCTTAAAGACAAATCTGCAGCTCTAACTCTCTTGTAGAACTTGGAGAACTCAAGAATCCTGTGACATCCATCATTCAGTCTTGGTGCAAGGGATGAACAAAACGCAAAGGTTCCCAACTTGGTCTAAACTCGTTTTAAGCATAACAGTATAACTGTCTCAGATTTCTTTGTTTTTCAGTAAATCAATAAATTCATTCATATAAAAGAGGAAATATTGCAACTGCTCAACATGGGAAAGTGAGGACTACAAAACCCCAGCATTATACAAGAGAAACAAAGAGAAAACTAGAGTAGACCGCTGATGAAGATACAAGTAACCCTGCATAGCTCAGAACTTGTCTATCTAAGTATAGAGGAGAGGGAAGCAACTTCCCCAAGCCCCAAGTACTATGCATGGTGACAGCAAGAGCAACTCTCCAAGGTATAAAAACTTTGGAGTTAGCAAGCAGGCCAGAAGTGACTCCTTGCCAGGAATAAAAGGAAGCAACAGCTCAATGTTGAAATAACATGTTGCAAAGCTAGAGATGAAAACAAACAGTCAAAGGAGATGCTCATGGTCCTCTAAGCCCATTGTACACAAGTAGCACATGGAATGAACGGTAACACCCTATTAACAAAGCTTGTCAAGAGTGTAGAACTTTCTATTCCACACCTACCATAAGATGAAGCAACTCTGGGCATGGACTTGGTGCACTAGACAACCTTGACCCAGTCCACTCTCCTACCAGGCATTCTTAAGGCATCATACACAAGGCACCCAGATTAACTCATCAGGAAGAGAGGGGTGAGGGAGTAAAGAGGAAGGAATGGAGAAATTTTACTAAGAAGGCCCATGAGGAAACACCCAGGCATTGCTTTCTATCAACAACTATAACCTTTTGTTCAGGGGGGAGTACGGATTTAGCTATCTCTCTAGCATTGAAGCTTGCATCAAGGAGCCCACTAGGAAGCCAGATATCAGACCACAAGGAAATAGAGACTCCATTCGCGACCTTCCAATGAAAGCAATGGTGCACCAAGGCCCTAAGTATGAGTAATTTTTGCCAACATCAAAAACAAATAGAGGGGCACTTAACTGTCCAAAAGCTATTTCCTTTAAGGAAAATAGCATGAACACAGTCAACCCACAAACTACAAAGCCCTCTATTACACAAATTCCAGCTCTAAGTCTCAGTAATTTTCACCAACTCCAAGAGCAAATAGAGGGACACTTACCTGCCCAAAAGCTATTTCCTTTAGGAAAAATAGCATGAAGCCAGTCAACCCCAAACCTCTAAGGCCTCCAGTTTAACTGCCCAGATTTCTTCAATTGACATTCCCTCAAAAGCCTAACTCATCAAATAAATTGGCAAACAGGAACAGGAAGGCTAACATTCAAGTCCTGGTCAGTATTGATACTGCTGCAGCTAGCAGCAAAGCATATGTTGGAAGAGTAAACTGCATTTGCGTTTTCTTTTAGTACAGAAGTGAAAAGTATCCTCTATTCTAGAAAAGGAGCACACATGGAGACCAATGTTATAGGCAACCGGCAGCCTAATGGAAGGTATCCCCCTATCTACCCATGAGAAAAGGTTGATTCTCCATGTAATTGATACCTTAAACTCAAGACAACACTGGAGCTTGCAGGTAGGTCTCAGCTCTACCACTGATTTTGCAAGGAAGGGTACGTACCAACTACCAAGGACCCTGCCATCTCCGGGTTCCCCAGTCATTGAGAAACATTATTGGAAAACTTGGGATGAAACATGAATCTCTATCATCGGTATGTATGTCCAATAAAAGAAAAGTAGAAATAACACAGCATTAAAATAGTCCAGGCAGCAAAGACTGTTCCAATGATGAACAAAAAAGAACTGCACCCAGTAACTATATGGGATTCAGAGCTCACAAACATATAGATATAAGCAGTCATTTCAAGTGCTGATATGCTACTTTATTAACTACAAAATCTAGAAAATTAAAGAAAGAAGTAATAGGTTAAAGCAAGCACAAACTTACAAGGATGAAACATTACGCGCTTGCCGTGATACCAAAGCATTTGCCATTACAAATGACCCAACACCAAGATCCATCTGATAAGATTAGGAAAACGTGTTAGCATAAGTTGTTAACCAAGCAAAACTCTTAAAGGCTTCAAGTAGTAGAGATCAGAAAAATGTATCACTTCAACAACACCACTCAAGCCTTAATTCCACCAGGTGGGGTTGGTTATATAGATCCTATTCACCATCACACTCTATTGTAAACCATATTTTTCCTAAAATCTAAGTATGTCACATCATATTTAATTGTTTCTCTCCACATCTTTTTTGCAACACCGCACTCCCCCCCCCCCCCCCCCCCCCCACCCCCCAATTACATCATGAGTACTCTCTAAAAGAAGCATCACTTTAAACAAGACAGCTCATCCTTACTAAGGAAGTAGCTAGAAAGAAGAAAGAAAAAGATAGAAGCACCATCAAAAAGAGAACAAAAGATCTTACCAAGCCGGTACCATAAGACTCAGTTTTGGCATATCTCCTTGGAAATATTTTAAAGTCAACAGCCAAGATGCACAAGCACGTCATAATCATCTGTACCATCAGCCTTGTGAGCAAAAGAAAAGCTTAGGACATAAAACTCAAGCAAGATGAGCAATCAAAGACAAGCCTACCATGCAAACCCGGTATAAGGAAATATCTGTCCTTGGAGAACTGGATAACCCTTCTAAATAGTGAAGAGAGGCAAATCTGCAATTAAAAATATAGAAAGTTAGTGATCTGGAGTGTGAGAAGATGATCTACAGCATCACTTTCGCAAACTTGATTAAACTATTTTAGAGATACAGGCATAATCAACCAACATTCAGATCCTAGAGACAATAAAATCAATTAAGTTTGACCTTCTAGCCACCACGATGAAAACTAGTAGAGAAGTCAACAAAATTGTCCACAAATATGTTCCTTCTGCAAGAACCTGCAATTTGCAAATTTGCAGCCACACCATCTGATCAACAAGCAATATACAGCATGCATATTATGCACAAAATGTAAGCAAAGTGACATCAGATACACCCAATCCCCCTAAAGATTTTATTAAAAGGAAAGGAAAGCATCGTCATGAAGGAGCCACCTCTTCCACGTCATATATCCAGAAAATTATAAAAACTCAAACCTTATCAATATCAAGTAGATAGAGATTAATTTACCCAACAGTTTTAACCATTGTTGAAACACTTACAGTAATACATAGCAGGATGGGAAAAACAATGCCTGTAAAATCCATAGTAATGGTGGCCATGTAATCACTCCAACTCCTAGAAGTAACAAACTTATTTTTCTTGGAGGAAGCATCCTTTTTGCCATTATCTGCAGAAGTGAACCATCATAAAGAACCCAACTCCAGTATATTAGCAATTATTCATATCAGTTCTTTCTTCTCTCAATTCAAGTATGCTACAATTCACATAAAAACCAAGATCCATCTTTTATCTTTTCTTCATCTTAACCCCTCCCTTCCCCCAACCCCAAAAATAAATAAATAAATATATCCAAACTGCAGATAAACTATTACAACAAGTTTGATTGGTTTCAAAGGATGAAATGGAACAGTCATTCCTCCCTTATAAAACTATTACTGCATTTGATTTGCAGAATATATTCAATGGTCTTTTTCGCACATTTCAATGCTCTACCCATGAAATTTTATCCTAACAGTCAAGCCATACACTAGGCAAGAGTATACTAATATTTTTAGATACATTCCCAATCCATCGATAATGTTATGTAAAGTGCAACAAAACAAAATAATAGTTATTACTTCTCTATTTTACTTATTAAGAATTGCAATTTTATTCTTACCTTATTCCATTCCACCAACCAAAACTGCCATTAGTAAGGATGAGTAGTAACAAATTCCCCCTTACTTCTTAACTAGTCCACATAGGAAATGGTAGAAAGGTACTTTCAGTTGATTCCTAAAACTTCAGCTGAATTCTCCTCATCTTTCATAGAAGTAATGTGCAAACCACTAATTTGGGAGACATAATCAAATATCATAATATATAAAGAACACACCCTATATTAACTTGGTTGGGCATTTATAGGTTTAACAAAATTCTAGAAATCCATATCTTCCCAAGCCTATCCATTTAAAACAAGCAACATTGCAACTGATAAAGGATCTGTCCATTTACTCTCTGCACAACACTCAGTTAGGCTGAATTTGCTTCTCAAAAAGTGTTTTCCAAATCTTGATAATGCAAAGTTGCATTTGTTTGCGTAACAATATTCATTTGAATGAAAATACTTTATTAAAAACGAGAACAACTATTCTCCTTTATTCTTATAGGAAAATACAATCATTTTCCTTTACACCAAACCACTTCCAATATAGACATTAAACACCAGCATCAGTTGCTGGATTTTACCATCACTTCTCACACTGACCAGCAGTCACCACAGTTAATGCAATTGAGCACATTCGTCCCCTGCATACACTAGATTGTGACTAAACTAAAAATATGGAAAATATTCTCCACGAAACAATCTTATAATCCCGAAAACCAGTGGAATTGCAACACAAGGATATATTAGCTTACTTCACCTATATAAATTACCATTTTGCACAATTAAACCGTCGCTTACTGCGTGATAACATATACTAAAGTAATAAAACGCAAAGACGCAAGATTACATTTTTACAACAAACTACAATCAAAGTATGCATTAAAGGCTACTAGAGACCATAAAATACGCGAGTAATTATGATAGGCTAGTACCGGTTGTTGCACGATACGAGCTGATCGAGTGCCGCAGGAGTATGATAACCTGATTGGGATGACATTATAATCAATTTAAGAATGACATTGTAGAGGAGCTTAAAATTAAGTAAAAATGAACGAAATCGGGGTTTAAATTACCGGGACCGTGGTTAAAAGAGCAGCGACTTCGAGCATCGATGATCCATCCAAGTTGCTTACGAATCTGGTCAACAAAAAAAACAGAGAAATTTGTCATTAGAAAGTGCATATCAAAATAGAGAGAGAGAGAGAGAGGATTACTGTTCTTTCAAATGTTTGTTTGGATTGAAGGATTTGGAGTGAGATCGAGGATCCATGGAGAGGCACTTGAGAGAGATGGAGGATCTGGAAGAAGAGTACGGAGAACAACTAAACTAAAGCCGGATTAACGTTGTGTTTGGTTGGGTAGAAATTTAATGAAATCAAAAAGATGGGGACAACGAAAATTTTGTGTTTGGTAACTCTTTAAGATTGAAATGGAAATTAAAGAAAATAAATGAAAAAGAGTGAAAAGTTTTTTACTTTTAAGTACAATAGAAAGCTATGGAAAAGGATGGAAGTGAAGTGGAAGTTATAAAAATAATCCTATTATCACTAAATAAAAATAATGGTAGTACAGTTTATTTAATAATTTATTTTCTTTATTTCTTTATGCGAAGGAAATCAAATATAAAAAATAAAAAATTTTCATTTTACTTCTTTTTATTTCCTTTTTAAATAATCAAACACAAAATAGAAATCATTTTTTTCCTTTTTTTTCTTTTAACTTCCGTTCATTTCTCTCTATTTCATCTTTTCAAAAATTTGCCAAATACAATATAAATTAACATGTTAATTAGATTAATTTGGATGATACATAGAGAATGAATAACTAAACAATTTTTATTGACAAGACAAAAGATATTTCCCTTTTTTTCTTCAAAGCAAGAAACCAAACTACTCGTTTTTTAAATATCCATATTCATGCTACCAGCTAGGAAACTCTTTTCGAAAGATATTTTACTTGAAATTTTCTAATTCATGTTTTATTTGAAAAGGCTACAATTTATAGGAGTAGTTGTTAAGTTAGATATTATGTATATTGATCTAGTGATGTTTTTATTTGTTAGTGTAAACAGATAGTGTTGACAATAAATTTTAGACTTAGGCCTCTTAAGCCTAATCCAACGAGCCTAAACCTTGAGATCGAAGTTCAAGCTCTCAAATCTTGGTTTAAGAATCGAAGATCGAATGAGCTACGAACCATGACCCCATACAAACTTGAGCTTAGGTGGGGCACTAACAAACAAACAAGAGACATTGAAAAGACACAGCTTGCTTGGAAAATTACACAACCTTAAGTCATGTGTACCTATCACACCTTAACTCCATCTATCAAATTGTCGCAACCCCAACACCTACAAATAGAGGGTTGACACCACTTGGATTAGAGTTCAAAATTTTAAGCCCTCATATTCTCTTAAACTTATCAATTTCATAAACATTTATACTGATTTAGGCATCAAAGTGGCCATGCTAGAACCACCCTAGCATCCCTTTAAGCCTCACATGTTCTCTATTTGCAAGTGTCTTCCACCCAAGAGAATTTCAACACTAATATTTAGCGTCATCTTCGTGATCTTACTCACAACTACCAAAAATAATGGCATCCAAAAACAAAACCACCAAGTCCAAAGAAAAACTTGACACATTGGTAGCAAACTAAACTAACCACGCAGCCACATCACAGCCACCAAATACTAACACAACTCCTAACATAGCTAAAATTGACATACAACGCTTCCTTGACCTAGAGAAACTATGCCAAACATTGGTGACACAAAATGAAGCAATTTAAAATGACAACACCAAGCTATGAGCTCAAGTGGCAAAGCTCGAGCAACTCAACAAAATGGCCAAATTTGAAGATGTGTCTACACACTTTCCATGCAACAAGCATAATAATGCTCTATTACCACCAGCAGCAAACGTATTACCAACAAATTAACAAATTTGGCCTATAGAAAACTACAACTGAACTTCTACTGAGCAACACTTGCCAGCAGCGTCTTGCAAATGTCAATACTACAAACCGTAACCCGCTACCACAATGGTGCCTCAGCTTAGAACAATAGACCCAAACCCTCAAATGCCAACATTAGAGTTAACCGCCAATTTGAAACCATGGATATCAACCAATTTGACGAGTATATCAAAAGGTTATCCAACCTAAAGGAATGCAAACAAGCTAACCCATCTGCTAAATACACAATAAACAAGATGCCCTTTACCCAAGCAATCACTTGTGCCACTTTCATACAATGATGAACTTGCATGGCCTTAGTGATGCGATCGCATGCAAAGCTTTTCTAAGCACCTTACACAAGGTAGCTCATACATGGTACAACAACCTCCCTAACAATTCCATCACTTCTTTCGATGAGCTTGCACATTAGTTCCAACAGCACTTCCTTGCGAGCAAGCTCTCAATCAAAGAATCGTTGACCCTTAATCTCATCTAATAGAACCATGACAAGTCAATCAGGAACTACCTTGCTAGCTTCAATGCGACCATGCTTAAAATCCCAACATTGACAAAGGTATTGCTTTAAATGTTGTCATTCAGGGTGTCCACCCCTGATAGTAACTTCTTCAAGTCATTAGGAAAGAGTAAGCTAATGAACTTTGAAGAATTCTAAGAGAAGGCCCAAAAGTACATACACCAAGAGGACTTCATCCTAGCTCAAAAGGATGCCAACCTTAATATGTTGAACAAACGAAGGGAGAAAGAGAAGACTAGTCAAAAACCAACTTGGCTAAAAAATGGATAGAGGTTACACCCTCAGCGATGACATTAGAGATCAAAAGCACGTTATCCTGAGCTTCGCCTCATACACCCTACTAAACCAACAAGTGGGAGATATCCCCATAGAGGTTTGTAACAAAGGTGTATTGTCGAGACCATTTTGCCCCAAGGGTAATCCAAGTAGCAAGAACTCCAACAAATATTGTGATTTCTATGAAGATCAGGTTCACAATATAGACAATTGTTATCAACTCAAAAATGCCCTTGAAGACCTCGTCCACTAAGTATACCTTTAGGAATATATTGCTGACCCCCATAACTTCATAAAGTGGTCTACACAAAGGAGGTGAGCTAAGCAAGAGCAATAAGGACAAGAACAACAATGCTTGCTTGAACCAAGCTCCAAACAGCGTCATCAACTGAAAGGGGGAATTAGCACATAAAGGTTGTTCTCTTCAGCTGAGAAGTTATCCTCATCATATAGAACATACTAATGAGCAAGCCTTGAACTCACCATACTTGAAAATGAGAAGGCCTTACCCTCATCATAGAGGACATGGTAATTAGTAGGCCTATTCGTTTCCATCTTACCTATGTAACTATTGAGGTGGCAGTAGAACCATGTTGGATGGTAAATCTTTGGGAATTATTATTGATGATAGTTTTAGGGGGCTTCAATCCAGTGGGCCTCCAATACGTAATTGACCTCTCACTAATCATGTCACCTTGCACCAAGACACCTCAAAGAGTTTGCCATCGATTTAGCATAGCCTTGAGCACTAGCAAAACTCTATACGTAGTAATCTCAAGCCTATCCTTAGGAACCTCCATAGATACAATCAAACTAGAATTGTCACCAAAGGTCGGACTAGCAACAAACGCTTTGAACAAAATTGAGGATGCATTGAAGAAGTCTCCTTCAAACTTGCATCTAGGTTTAAAGTAGTCCCCCCAATCGAGCCAAAAACCCCAATGTTAGAATCCAGTGCTTAGAATTGATAACAAATATAGTCGTATTACAAGCTAACCTCGTTGTAGTGTGATAGATCTAAGACACAACCACAACTTTGGTTGCGACTTACCAACACAAACAACTCACTACTATAATAAGAAACTTAAACACAAAGCTTTCTAACCAAGACACATAGTCTGCCAAGTTTTAAAGACTACTGAATCTAAAGAGGGGCAAAGCTAACTCGATTCAAATCAAGAGATCACAACCTTAGGCCATGTTTTAACTAAGTATAAAACAAGCTCATGTAATACACTCTATTGAAATGAAAAATCTCAGCTTTTACTTTGAAAGCTTGTACTATACTTCATAGGTGAATTGACTAATATATATCATCAGGCCCTAGCCTCATCCAAGGTGAACAAGCTCCTAATAAACCCTATCATCAAGTCTTAACATTTTTTAAGGTAAATGAACTCTTGACGAACCCAATCATTGAATCCCAACCTCTTTTGAGGTGAATGGACTCCTAATGAGCCACATCATTAAGTCTGACGCAGCGCAAATAGCGTAACGAAACGAATCCAATTATGGATTGATTTCACAACAATAAAGAATTACTCTTTGATGAAATCTGGTTGCGCACAACCGATAAACGGAGAAAAATCCTCTCTCAAAAGTGTATTTTAAATGGATAATAAAACGTCACCCTAAAATAACCTAATATCGGTATTTATACTACCTTGTAAAAATACATAAAAAGGAAATATACACGTACACGTGGAAATAAATATTACTATACACGTCTATTCTCTGTTGTGTACACGGCCGTGCCTCCCAGCCGTGTATGATTCTATGAGCAATCCTGACCAAATACACGGCTGTGTTCCTAACCGTGTATGGAGGCCGTGTATACTTCGGTGGGATTTCCTGATTGAATACACGGCCGTGTTCCTGACCGTGTATGCTTCTGTGGAATTTCCTTATTGAATACACGGCCGTGCTTCTGGCCGTGTGTCTTTCTGGAAGTTCCCTTGACTCTTTACACGACCGTGCTTCTGGCCGTGTGTAGAGGCCGTGTGTCTTTCTGGAAGTTCCCCTGACTCTTTACACGGTCGTGTAGCAAACCGTGTATCATCCCGTGTCTCCATCATTCTCTCCCACCAATGGAGAACTCGACCCCGAGTTCTCGTCAGGATATAACGGTGTGTCATCGAGGTGGAAAAGTGATAAATCTGCGACATTAAAAGTACAATAAATGTTCATATCTTCAGGAAGTTGTACGACGTATGTATTGTTGTTTATCTTGTGTACAATTTCATAAGGTCCATACTTTTTGGGTTGAAGCTTCCCATACCTACCTGTAGGGAAACGCTCTTTCCAAAGGTAAACCATTACCTGATCGCCCACGGCAAAGAGTTTCTTCCGTCTATGCTTATCCGCAGCCCCTTTATATCGGGTATTGGCTTCCTCTATCTTTCGTCTGACTTCTGCTGCAATGGTTTGGTATTGTCCCGCCATATGTTTAGCAGCCACATCATCCACCATGTCCTTAGGTAATTTGATCAAGTCCAGCGCATGCTGTGGTGTTTTGGTATATACCACTGAGAACGGTGACCTCCCAATAGTTCGGTGGACGGAACTATTGTAGGCGAATTCAGCTTGAGCTAACGCTTGATCCCACTACCGTGGCTTCTCACGGCAAATACTTCTGATGAGGTTTTCGAGGGTCCTGTTAGTTACCTCTGTTTGACCATCGGTTTGAGGATGAGCGGTGCTACTGTAATTCAGAGATGAGTCAAACATGTACCGGAGAGTCTTCCAAAAGTGACTAAGGAATTTGATATCTCTGTCGGAAGTAATGGATTTCGAGACCCCATGTAGACGCACCACTTCCTTAAAGAATAACCGTGCAATTGCTCGTGCATCAGCGGTCTTTCTGCAGGGGATAAAGTGGGTCATCTTGGAAAACCTGTCAACTACAACAAACACAGAGTCAGCACCTCGTTGGGTACGGGGCAAACCGAGTATAAAGTCCATCGACAAGTCCTCCCAAATATTTTCCGGTATGGGAAGAGGAGTATATAGGCCATTGTTTTGGGATTGCCCTTTCGACACTTGGCAAATATAACACCTTTCCACGATTCTATACACATCCTTCCTTAACCGAGGCCAAAAATACCTTTCAGTCACTGCGGCTAGGGTCTTATCTCTGCCCATATGCCCCGCCAATCCACCACCATGCAGGTTTCGGATAAGCTTTTCCCGTAAGGAAGATTCAGGGATGCACAGCTGATTCCCTTTCATTAAGTATCCCTCATGGATATGGTAGTCGTCACATGGTTCTCTGTTGGCACACTTAGTCCACGTTTCCTTGAAGTCGCTATCCCCTTCGTATAGCTCCTTTAGTTTCTCAAAACCAACAATGTCCACACTTAAAGTAAGTAGGACATCTGCTCTTCTACTCAAGGCGTCCGTGACCTTGTTTTGCACGCCCGACTTGTGCATTAGTCTGAATGGAAACCTCTGTAAAAACTCAATCCACCTGGCGTGCATGTCCTTGCTAATCCGGGTTTGGCCACTTAAGTGTTTAAGAGCCCCGTAGTCAGAGTACAAAATGAACTCATTCCCAATCAAGTAGTGCTCCCATACTTTAAGAGCTCTCATCACGGCATAGAACTCCTTGTCATAAGTAGACCAAGTCCTCCTTGCTTCACACAATTTTTCACTATAAAAGGCGATTGGCCTTTTTTCTTGTGACAGTACCGCTCCAACTCTAACTCCACTGGCGTCACAGTCCACCTTAAATAATTTCTCAAAATCTGATAACGCTAATACAAGAGCGCCACACAATCGTTGCTTCAAGTTCGTGAAGCTTGCTTCAGCTTCTTCGCTCCATTGGAACTTACCCATCTTCAAACACTTAGTCAATGGGGCAACGACTGTACTGAAGTGCTTAATGAATCTCTTGTAGAAACTAGCTAAGCTGAGAAAGCTTCTCAACTCAGTAACGGTTCTCGAAACAGGCCATTCTCTAATTACTTTCACCTTTTTGTCATCCACCATCACCCCTTCACTGCTGACTATAAACCCAAGGAACAATAGTCGCTTTGACATGAATGTGCATTTCTTAAGATTGGCGAATAGTTTGTTCTCTTTCAGTACAGATAAAACGCATCTCAAATGCTCAAGATGTTCTTCTTCAGACTTACTGAATACCAAGATATCATCAAAGTACACAGCAATAAAACGACCATTAAAGGACTTTAATACCTGGTTCATTATTCTCATGAAGGTGCTTGGCGTGTTACTAAGACCAAATGGCATCACTAGCCACTCATACAGCCCCTCCTTGGTCTTGAATGCCGTCTTCCATTCGTCTCCGGGACGAATCCGAATCTGGTGGTATCCACTCCGCAGATCTATCTTGGAGAAAATGGTAGCCCCACTTAATCGATCCAACATATCCTCGATGCGCGGGATGGGGAATTTGTACCCTATGGTAATCTTATTGATAGCTCTGCTATCAACACACATCCTCCAGCTCCCATCTTTCTTGAGAGTTAACAAGGCCGGAACCGCACATGGACTCAAACTGTCCCGGATAAACCCCTTGTCCAAAAGCTCTTAAACCTTCTCTTGTAGAACTTTGGTCTCCTTGGGACTCATCTTATAATGTGGGAGGTTTGGGAGACTTGCTCTGGGCACCAAGTCTATCTGGTGTTGAATGTCTCTCAGAGGTGGTAGACCCTCAGGTAGATCGTCTGGAACCACCTCCTTAAACTCTTCCGGTAGACTCTTTACTACGTCCGGTACTTCCCCATCAGCCTCCTTCTCTCCAACTGCCACGTCTTTTACTATGAGGGCATGTACCACTCGCGATTCCCTCAGGTGTTTCATCACTTCCTTCTCTGATTGAGTGACGGTTAGGAATGAACAACTCTCAACTCTCTTCTCCTTCGCGCATCCTTCCTTTTTTTTTTTTATAATGGTAACAAGGTGTACCTCATACCCTCCTTCTCCAATCTGTATACATTCTCTTTACCCGCATGTTATGCGTTCACATCAAATTGCCATGGTCGCCCGAACAAAATGTGACAAGCATCCATGTCTACAATATCACAGAATGCTTCATCGCGGTACTTCCCTATTGAGAAAGGTACCCTGCATCTCTCCTTGACTTCAATCTTCTCGGCCGCTTTAATCCAACCAATGGTGTACGAGTTCGGGTGCTTCTCGATAGGTAGCTGCAGCTGTTTCACAACTTTCCTTCCTATGATGTTTTCGCAACTCCCGCTGTCTACTATTAGTTCAAATAACTTCCCCTTGATAGTACACCTTATGCGAAACAACTAGTGTCGCTGTGTGATCTCTTCTTGTTTTGGGGTAAGCATCATTCGCCGAATCACATAAGTCGATTCTGCTGCTTCTTCTTCCTCCTCATAATACTCTCCCTCTCCGTCAGGTTCACAGCAAACCTCCTCATCATCCTCCCTATCAAGGATTTTTACGCTTCTCCTAGCAGGACATTCGTTTGATCGATGACCCGGTTGATTACATCGGAAACATTTGCCCAAGATAGGTTTGGCATAGGGGTTACTCTACCTCTGGGTTCCCTTATGTTCCATCGGCTTCTTTCCCTCACTTTTCTCTTCTCTCTTGGTGCTGTCCTCAGTAGGCTTGTATGCAGTAGTTTTACCCTTCTCAAATCCCGACTTACTTCCACTACCCATAGCTTCACCGACATATCCCTTCCTTCCTCCTCCATATCTACTTCCCTGCTCTTGCAACATTAGCTCTGCCCGGAGAGCCAAATTCTTTGCTTCTACTAGGGTCCTCACCATTGTAACTCTAATTTTATCTTTAATTTGGAGCTTTAGTCCTTCCACATACCATGCTACTTGCTGGCGTTCGCTCTCCCTCAAGTCATTCCGTTCGACCAACCTCATAAACTCTGCCGTATACTCATGCACTGAGCGTTGCCCCTGGCGGCACCGCTGATATTGTTGGAACAATATCTGCTCATAGTCCGGCGGGAGGAAATCATGTTGCAACAACTGCTTCATGCGATACCATGTTCGCACTAGGTGTTTTCCTTCCAGTTGCCTCCTGCTCTGCAGCCTCTCCCACTACGCAGAGGCGCCACTCTTCAACCTGCACGCTACCAACCTTACTCGACGGTCTTCAGGAATTTCCATGTAGTCAAAGAATTGATCTACTTCCGCAATCCAATCGAGGAAGCCTTCGATATTGAGGCTACCATCAAACCATGGAATGTCAACCTTCAAGCGGTAGTCTCCTCCGTCCCCCTGATCATAACCTCCACGGTTCTTCCGGTAGTCACCCTCTCTATGATGGTTCCCATGATGAGCCATCCGATAAACACCACCTTTACCATCGCGCCCTCGCAGTGGCCTACTCCCATACGTATCATCACTCTCCTCACTGGAATCCTCATCCCTTACACGTTCCCACCTGTTCTCAACAACAGGTCGGATTATACGTTCCCCGAATTCCTCTGTTGCACGTGGCGGATTCCTAACAACACCCCCAACTCTATTGGGGTCTATCGTTAAGGCGTCGAAATGCTCGATCAGTTCATCAAGGCGCTGTTCCATACGCCCGACCTTCTGATGCATCGCGTCAAACTCTGCCCTTGGAACCTATTGATGGTTTCCTTGTAACCTCGCGTCTTGAACACCGTCAAGAACACGCCCGCTGTCATCGCCTTGATGAGTTGACATATTCACAGGAAATAGCCTTGCTCTGATGCCAACTGATGCAGCGCGGATAGCGTAACGAAACGAATCCAATTATGGATTGGTTTCACAACAACAAAAAATTACTCTTTGATGAAATCTGGTTGCGCACAACTGATAAACGGAGAAAAATCCTCTCTCAAAAGTGTATTTTAAATGGATAATAAAACGTCACCCTAAAATAACCTAACATCGGTATTTATACTACCCTGTAAAAATACATAAAAAGGAAATATACACGTACACGTGGAAATAAATATTACTATACACGTCTATTCTCTGTCGTGTACACGGCCATGCCTCTCAGCCGTATATGATTCTGTGAGCAATCCTGACTGAATACACAACCGTGTTCTTGACCGTGTATGGAGGCCATATATACTTCTGTGGGATTTCCTGATCGAATATACGGCCGTGTTCCTGACCGTGTATGCTTTTGTGGAATTCCCTTATTGAATACACGGTCGTGCTTCTGGCCGTGTGTAGAGGCCGTGTGTCTTTCTGGAAGTTCCCTTGACTCTTTACACGGCCGTGTAGCAAATCGTGTATCATCCCGTGTCTCCATCAAAGTCTTAACCTTTTTTAAGGTGAATGGACTCTTAATGAGCCAAATCATCAAGTCCTAGCCCTTTTTGAAGCGAACGAACTCTTGATTAGCCAAATCATCAAGTTTCAACCTTTTTTTTTAAGGTAAATAGACTCTTAATGAAATATGCAAATCAATGCTATGCTTGCAATTCGACAAATAGGCCTTTACACATATGCTAGTGCCTTAGCAAATGAACTCTCGATGCTATCAAGTCTATGCCTACACTTGGAGCTTATGCCATTGCCTTAGCCAATGGACTCTTTATTTTAACCAAGTCCATCGTGCTCCCTAACCACTTAGAGTTTGAGCTTGCGACCTTATTAAGTCACATTAAAGGATGGACACCCTCTAACCTCTTTGGTAGCTTGTTAATAGGACCTAAGTCCAAACATTTGAGTACTCCTAAAGCACACAAAGTAAGTAGATAGAGAATAAAGAAATTTTTCCTTTGTCACAAGATGGTTACTAATAGAGCCATTTTATACTCAATCTTTATAGTATGAATTGTGTTAATTTATTATTGATTTTATAGAAATCATAAGGAAATGGTACTTAATTTTATTATGGTGATAAATCAGGTTTAATGGAGTCAAGAGTACTAATTCAAGTGATTTAGAGAAGTCATCTGCAATTTGGATCAAAGTCAAGGATTTACACCGCCGACGTACAAGAGAAGAATGCACAAACAAAATAGCTTTTTGGAAGAAACAAGGGAAGTACACGGGCGTGTATTTCCAGATGCACGGCCGTGTGTTTGGTTTGAAAAAAAAACAGAAGCTTACACGGTTTAAGTACACGGCCGTGTGTCTGGTTTGAAAAAAAAAAAAACAGAAGCTTACACGTTTAAATACACGGCCGTGTATAATCGTGGGTTGAGACCGTGTATATGGAAAACTTCAGCCGTTTCAGGAGATTTTTCGGTTTTCATATATATATCTCTTCGTTTTCCAGAAGGAGGGAGTTCAGGAGGGAAGAAATCGAATAGGAAAAGTAGGAGACACCTGAAAACTGAGACTTTTCATCTTTTTCACTTTTTGATTTTGTTTAGTTATGAACATGTGTGGCTAAACAATCTTCTAGCCAAAGGATCATCAATAGTTTAGTTCTTTAAGAATTGTGATATCTAATTGATTTGTCTTTATTCTATTCTTTATTTTTAGGTATTTATATATCTGCTGAATGTTTTGCTATTATTATCTTGTTTGATTGGTATGAATTAGAGCTCTTTTATTCCATTAGTAAGTTAATATATTATCAATTAGAATGTCATATCCATAATTGTTTGATAGTTCTAATCTCTGTGACACAATAACATGTTTGATTATAGAATAAATAATCAAATTCATGTTATGGAGATATATAATCTTGTTTAAATAAGTTATCTTATAATCTACTGGCATAAATTAGTGGTCTCTTTTGTTTTTAATGTTATTGATAGATTAAATCCTAAGAGCTTGTTTAGGATTGTTTAATTAATAAGAGAAGTAATCAAAGAGCTTGTTTTGATTATCAAGAAAGTAAGGAGAGATAGGTTATTAGATCTTGTTAATAACCATAACCAGTTTATCTGAGATAAAGAATAGAAAATATTTGCATCAATGATCATTTCTATGAATTAAACTATAATGATACCTTTGGTTAGGCTTTCATCATTATTAAATTTTATTATCTGATTTCAATTTTATTTGAATTTACAAACAAAACCCCCATTCTTCTTTTTCTCTCTATTTTCTTTCTATAGAAATAAATTTAACCAATCCCTGTGGATACGACCCTATTCACTGCTGTATACAAAAATTGTTTAGGAGTAGGTTTTAATTTTGTTGGATTCAACACCCATCAGTTACACAGTGTACTCCACTAGGCCGACATCCCAGGCAAAACACGAGTAAAATACAACCAAAGGACATGAAAGAAAAACATAAGAAAAAATCACAAGAACTCCTTAATCCTTTAAGCCAGCTTTCACTAGGCACTAAAATGCACCAATAACATAGGTAGTTGTGGCCTTGTATGAGCTTGAGTTTGGGTAGGGTGTACTAACGAACAAATAGGAGGCCTTAGAAAGATATAACTTGCTTTAGAAATTGCAATAGTCTCAAGCCGTGCACACTTATTACACCTTAACTTAACCTATCAAGTTGTCTTAACCCCAATACTTATAAATAAGGGTTAACACAACTTAGATTTGGGTTTGAAATCTTAAGCCCCCATACTCCCTTAAGCTTATTGGTTTTGTAAACACTTGTGCCGACTTAAGCATCAAAGTGGCTATGTTGAAACCACCCTAGTGTTCTTTTGTGCCTCAGGTGTTTTTTATTTGCAAGTGTCTTCCATCCAAGAGAGTTTCAAAACTAACAAATAGTAAACCTGGTACAACATGGTGATGATATATATTTTACAAGTAAATAGGGTATGAATGCTACAACAATTAGTTGGTAACCTATTTAGGCTATAGGTAGACCTTAATTTATCTATCTCTATATTAACTTTATTGAGAGTTTGATACATGGAAAATCGATTCACATTGGATCACACGTAATATTACTTAGGCTTGGATAAAAAAACTAACTGAACTATGAATCGGATTAGATTAGACCGAATCAAACCATTTTTTTTAAGTTTGAAAAAAATTATGAATCGAATCAAACCATTTCAAATTAAACTGAATAGTGGGAAGTAAAGAAAAAGAAAATGACTATAAAAATCTAGAAATATATGACTAAAAAAACAAAGAATTTCATATTACTTATTTAATTCCTTCTTTTATTTAGTTTTCATCAATTAACTTATTAGTTTTTTTATTTTATATTTTTACTTATTAACTAATATAAAGCCATAATTACTTTAAGAGTGATAATAAAACCTTCTTAAATATATCAAATGAACATTAAAGATGGTGGGTAATATTGACGAAATGATAATAAATTAAAAAAATTTATATTAAGTATAATTTTTTATGACTTATTGACTTGCATATTAAAAAATAATAAAACATATAAAAATAGTTTGAATTGTGAATTAAATTGAATTAAGCCAAACCATTTTTTTTTTAAATTATGAACTAAACGATATGGTTAAGTTCAATTTATGGAAAAAAAAAAAAACAAATTGTAATAGACGATTTGGTTCAATTTAAGAGACAAATCGTACTATACCGAATTAAATTGCATCCACCCCTAATATTACTTTCCTATATGCCAATAGGATTATAAATGAGTTAAGCTGAAATGATATAATACTAAGCTCAAGCTCAAGCTTGACTCAAGCTTATGATTTGAGCTTGTGAGCTTAAGCTCAACTTAAATTGACATTTAACTAACTCAATCAAGCTTTACTTGATTAGGGTCATTTAGGCTTGATTTATGTAAAAATTATTTTTCAAATTAAAAAATACTAACATTCAAGCTAAACTCAAAATTTGACTAGCTTTGAAATTCAACTCGAGCTCAATTCGATTAGGTTTGCAAGTTAGTTGAGTCAAACATTGTAAAACTTATGTTTGACTTAATAAATTACTTGAGTAGCTTGAGTTCAATTTCAATCAAATCAAGCCCAAGATTTATCAAGCCAAAATTAAGTAATTTATGAGTAGACTTAATTTGCTTACACCTCTATGTGTCGCACACTCCAAATAAAGAGGATATTGCTAGGATAGGAAGGCTAATGGTCAATCTTTTGTTCCAATAATTGCACTAATCTTTTCTTTGCTTGTTTTGACTTTTCAAACTTTGCAATGATTACTATATACTTTTTAAAAAATTAAGTAAATATATAAAAAAATGAGAAATTATTTTTATTTCTTTTCTTATTAAGTTCCTGAACCTGCTAATATATTTTTGTTAATTGATTAGGAGTAAATGAATGCTTGGGATTTGGAAACTACGGTTATAAATTGATGTTAAATTTCGATTCATGACATGCAAATTCAAAGTTGTGGTTGTAGTAATCTTGATATGAACACCAGTTTTTCAATAAAATAGATCAAGTTTAACTTTCCATTTCCAAAAAGTTGTAATATACAATATTAAAAAAGGGTTTGAAATATTAAACTTGTAAGTTATAATAAAATTAGGCATTTATATTATTATTTCACAATAATAGGAACCCAAAGTTGGTTTAGTTGATAAATTTTGGCCATTTGGTGCTTTGTCTAATTATCCATTTTTAAGGATACAAGATCTATTGGTTTAACTAATGAACCATTCCATCCAATTTAAATTTATTCACAAACTAGCTATACTTTTATATATATATTTAAAAACATCATGGGTTTAAAATTTAATGTGTGGCAAGAACTTTATATTCAAGCAAGGAAAATCCCATCCTGAGATTAAAGGATATCCGATGTCTAACCATGAGGATCATGCTTTTGTGCTAAAGCACTCAAGTTGACATTAAATGAGAAATTCTTCATCTACAAAACTTATAATTTGCAATTTTTCTCCTTTGATTTTAAAAGAATTTCACATGCTAAACCTATAAAAGGGATGGGAAAAAAATTATGACTTTACTCAAGAACTTTCTTATACAATTTACAATTATATCTCATGACAACTTCTGCCATGACATGAATATAAAGCACTAGTTCCTGTACAACTCAAGTGTCCTCAAAGTTTGCCTGCAACCATTTAGCCTGATTTTGCAACCCTGCATCACTCAATGCATTAAATGATGACCAATAAAGCCTCCTATCCAATTTCATCCCCTCCGTCTTCAAATCCTGTAGAAGCTTAATCAGTTCATCAACCCGGCCACTCTTGGAGAAAACCGCCACCATAATCCCAGCCATAGCACCATCCGGTACACCTCCATTGTCCCTATATTCTTGATAATATGTGACGCATTTTCCATACTCCTTAGCTTTGTTATATGCACCTATTAGACTTGTATAGCTAATCTTATCTGGCACAACTTTTCTTCTTTTCATTTCCTTCCATAACTTCTCTACTTGCCTTAGACTTTTAGCCCTTCCATGCATTTCCATCAATGTGTTGTAGATCCACACATTTGGCTTGCACCCTTTTGCTTTCATTTTCGCCATGAGTCTTGTTGCATCACTCAACCTTCCAGCCTTTCCATACATGGCAATTATGTTAGAGTAAGCCACAACACATTTGTCATAACCCCGTCTGTCCATCTCTAAGAAAACCGCTTCTGCCTCAGAATATAGCCCAAGACGGCAATATAGATTTATCATTGAAGCATAGGTCACTTGTCCAGGCTCACATCCCTCCTTGATTAGCTCTTCAAAAACTACACTAGCCGACCGATACCCCCTCTTCTTGGCATACCCGTTGATAATCGCGCAAAAGATGCAGTCAGATACTTTTAACCTAGCAGACTTCATTTCCCTAACAATTTCGGGTGTCTTCTCCAATAATCCTAGTTCAATGTACATCAACACAATCTTTAGGAACATTTCCGGGTACCTTAACATTTTCCCCTCATTCTTTGCTCCCTCAAAAAGCCTCTCAGTTACATTAACATCACCAAGAGCAGCAAATGAAGAAATTAGGCAGGAATAAATCCAGGCATCAACACTGATCCCCTGATTCTTCGTTTTCTCAATGTAATCAAGAGCCTCGAGAGGCCGGCTCAATTTGCATAATGACTCACATACAACACCAAGTATCCTACCTGAAAACGGTGTGGTACCAAATTTCGATTCCTTGAATTCATGAAATAATTCAACAACTTTCTCATAATCTTCCATTCTCATAAATGCTTCCATTACCCTACAGTAGCATTCAGGATTAAGCTCAATTTTTGCTGATTCCATCCTCTCAAACACGTGAATTGTGCTGCTAAACATATGCAATTTATTGTAACCTCTCATCGCTGCAATAGACGAAAAGAGACCAACCTCTTCATTTGTTTGAAATAATACAAGGATGGTCTCCACAACTCTAAACTTTCTTGCATATATGCAACTACTAATCAGCCTAGCACATGTGCCGGGATCAGGCAAAACATCATAATGCTTAAAATCATCAATGAGTGAAATAATTAAATCCCAATCTTTATGTTGGATCAAGTACCTGACCACATGCTTCAATGTGGATTGATCTGGCTTAAAAGAAACAACCAAATCCTTGGCTTTCTTATAGCAGTCATATGCCAATGCTTGCTGTTCTTCATTTTCAGGATGTGCTGCAAATAAGCCACATAATAATGCATTCAAATTAATTGGGCAAGAAGAAGAGGAAGACCCATCTGATGGTTGAAAAGTTGGCAAAAAAGCTGAAAATTCTTCCTCTAAAACAGGTGAGGCAGCCGATGAGCTTTTGAAGCAAAAAGTTGTAGAAATTTTAATTTTCGAAGAAGAACATGGCACGTAATCAAGTGAGTTTGGGTTATACGGAGATGAAACTCTATGGATATTTGGGCAGAAGCTAAAATTGCTAGGAAAAGCAAAATCCCTGCATGAAGCAGGACTGGGAATGGACATGGTAAGAGCAAAAAATGAGCTAGAAGGGACATGTACAATACAACGTGTTGACGAGAGAAATTCATGTATAATAATGTTTTAATTTTTTTTATGTCTTTTATTATTTTTCATTTATCCAATTGTCCAAATTATTGTGGTTTCCAGAGAAGAGAATCCTTAGAAGTCAGATTGCCCCAATCTATTGCCACGTAGGTAGAGAATGGTTCACCAATTGCTAGAGTACTGAGGTATAATGTGTAGTTAACAAGGGCAAGTGACAATGTGTACTGTGTACTTCCATATAATATGCTAATTGCACATATTACAGTGAGAGTTGATATATTTTCTTACATAAGCTTTCTTTATATGATAATGATTTTAAATAAGGTCGAGGGAACATTTATTTAAAC
Source organism: Laguncularia racemosa (assembly GCA_037954665.1). Lineage (NCBI taxonomy): Eukaryota > Viridiplantae > Streptophyta > Magnoliopsida > Myrtales > Combretaceae > Laguncularia > Laguncularia racemosa. The sequence goes on along the minus strand of JBBMOL010000025.1, from coordinate 3,953,249 downwards.
ACTATATAAAAAGCCATAGCCGATAATACCTATTATACTTATCTATAATATTAAAAAGTCCACCTTCTTGGTAAAATTGTGTACATAATAAACTACATTATTAATTATATAGCTTTAAAAAAATAAATATAATCGGAATGATCTCTTATATTTTTATGGAAGAGTAATTTTACTTTTCACTTTATTTATATAACTTCATTTTATGAAAGTATGGTTATATTTACATTGTTGCATAAAAAATAACTTTTTTACTTGAAAAATTAATATTAATTTTATCCTTATAGCACAAGTCTGTTGTCCTCTAATCGGTTTAAGAAAAAATTGATAGAGTAAGATTATAAAACTTAGTTTTTCTTACTTTTTTATGAATGGTGAGCCATCTACTATTATTTTCCCTATAAAAAAGAATCTGTATTATAAATCAGCTGTATTGTAGACACTAGAGAAGGATGAATTTGTATGACAGCATCTAGAAAGTAAAAAAGGAAGGAAAAATTATACAAGAAAAAATAAATAAGTCATAAAAAGATTAGTAATTATGTGAAAATTAAAGTATAGTTTCATTTCATTAATATGGATAATCAAGAATTTGAAATTGTTTAATTGTTTTATTTAATAATCTTAATAGATGGTTTTGCATTAATAAAACCTTAATAATTGTTAAAAAAAATAAAAAAAGGGAATTAAATGATGGTTCTCTAAGTCTCATCTCTTTCTTCAGAATTTACCAACAATTAAGCACATGTTTGGACATCTAGTCCAAGTACTTTCCTAGTGGGGTTCATCAATATCTCATTTCAGAAAAATCCAAAACTTTTATAGATTAATTTATCACAGAAATTTACAGGGTCTTATTATGATCCCTCCATCTGTAAATTTCCTCTTCAAGAATATTTTTATATTCTGCAGATCTAAAACACCCGATCCAAATTCCAACATCCCAAATTATTGTAAAGTCACAAGTCATCTTCTCTTTCCCTTTTTCCAGACCCCATTTCATTTAAACAAAATAATAATAATAAAATAAAACAAATGAATCTAGCTTTTTTCTTAGCCCCATTTTCCAACAACAGATGATAGTTTAGAGCAATACCGATTTCTCAAATTCCTTCCAATTTCACATGTTCACATCAAATTCAGCTTGATCAGGTGAATTCATCAGCTGGGTATTGATAAATTGCAGTCCTTTGTATAAGCTAGGGTTTCCTTTTTCTATTTGTTTTTGTTCTCTACAGATTAATTGGGGTTCAAAGATTTAAACTTTTGTTCTGGTGAGTCCAAAGGTTCAATATTGTCTTGTGTTTTATTTCGTTTTACTTAATGGATTACAATAGGGAATCAGAATTTGGTAGTGGAAATGCTGTTCATGTAATACCAAATGAGATATGGGCATCAGAAGATGAATACCGTGTTTGGAATGACAATGAAACTCCTTTAGAAGCCCCTTCAAACTCAAACTATGATTCTAGACAATCCCAAACAAGGTCTGGTAGTGAACCGCCAAACAAGAAGTCTAGGAACACAAGCAGTAGTAGTACTTTAGATTCTGGTACTTCAAGTAGGTCGAAAGCAATAGGTAAGATGTTTTTCAAGACTAAACTTTGTTGTAAGTACCGGGCCGGAACATGTCCTTATGTTACAAACTGTAATTTTGCGCATAGTATAGAGGAACTTAGGAGACCACCGCCGAATTGGCAAGAGATTGTGGCTGCACATGAGGAGGAAAAAAGTTGCGGAGGTGGTTTTAATTCATCTGTGGAGCCGAGGGAGGAGTTTCAGATTCCTTCTATTGGGTCTTCGAGTTTCGGTGGTGAGTCTCAGAGGTCATATAAGGGTAGGCATTGTAAGAAGTTTTATACGGACGAAGGTTGCCCTTATGGTGATAATTGTACTTTTCTTCATGATGAGCAGTCAAAGAATAGAGAGAGTGTAGCAATAAGTTTGGGGCCGGGTGGTTATAGTGGTGGTGGTGGGGGTGGAGGAGGGAGTGGGGGAGGTGGAGGAGGGAGAGATGGTGGTGGTGGTGGTGTTGGTGGTGGTGGTGTTGGTGTTGGTGGTGGTGGTGGTGGTGGTAGTAGTGGTGGTAGTGGTGGTGCTGGAGCAGGTGGAAATGGATCAAATGTGAAGCCTTCGAATTGGAAGACTCGGATATGTAACAAGTGGGAGCTCACGAGGTATTGCCCGTTTGGGAACAAGTGTCATTTTGCTCATGGATCTGCAGGTACATTACGTCTTGCAATTTGCCTTTTATTCTAGTTTAGTAACTGTTCTGCCAATTATCTTTATGTAGTTGCAGTCATGGAGTTGAATGAAGAGTATAGTTGATGCATCTTCTATATCTTTGTTGATTGGAAATTTAGTATTCAGAAGTCTTGAATAGGGGGCTAAGTTGTTGCTTAAATATTTGGAATCAGGTGCTTTTGTTTCTTGGAAAATATTTTGTGGACCTTTTTCAACATTTCTTATAGTCGAAGTTTTAGAATTGCCAAATATTATTATAGTAATTTCAAAATATTGTGATTACTAGTGGCTTTAAGTAGCAAGTGAATCGTGATATTGAGAGACAAAGGTGGCAACCCATGGATAATAGTAGCGATTAACCATGATGGAAAATATTAATAGAAAATAAAAATGATTTTATTTTTAGAGAAGAGAAAATAATTTTTTTTCATTTTTCCATGGTTGCAAACCACTATCATTTGTGGCCAGTCATTACCATTACTTTCTGCTACCACTTATTGCTAAAAGTCACTGGTATCTACAGCCTCTTTAACTTACTATAGTAATATTTGATAACTGTAAAATTATTATTATAACAAATATTGGAAAATAATCTTAAAAGGTTAGGAAACAAACACACCAAAAGTTGAATTACTTAAATGCAGATGAGTTTTTGCTTCTCAATCTCATAGCCAACATCAGGGGCACTTTAGGATTCCTTGAAGCAGATGTCTATCATCCATGGGATGCTAATAGTGTCAAATTTCTCCGGCAGTAATATGTCCTTAGACTTGACAGGTATAGAGTTCATATGTACTACCATATGTGTTTTGATCAAGGGTTCAGAACAGTAAAATATTGAATCTTTAGTGATATTGGGGCACAAATTGGGGAAATTTTATTGATTTAGGGAAGAAAGCACAAAAGTTATCAATACGATAACTCCAAGAGCAAGTTGCTCTCCAAATTCTCTCTCAAAGAGAATCAGAACAAACTAATAAATGTCTGGTCTGCTCTTAACTACTACTCCTAAGGCCTATTTATAGGCTAGCTATAGCTAAAACACAACTAAACCAATTGCAATCACGCTAAGTAACAAAAAAACTATAGCAAACAAGTTAGACTTCGAGTGGAGTCACAACAATGCCACCCCTTAAAGAGATGTCCTTGCCCTCAAGAACTGACTGGAGAAACAAACATAACTAGCCCACTCTAGTGACCTCCTAGTTATCTGCAATAAACTCCGCATCATTCTCCAAAATGAGAACCTGTAAGGATTTCTTAGGACAAGCATGGTGAGGAGAATAAGGTTGGTCACATTTATAGCACAAACCGTTATTTCTTTTTTTCCCAAAATTCCACCTGTGTCATCTGCTTCTGGCCTTTGATTTCTTTCTAATTTGAATTTTCAGCAGCCATAGACCCCACATTCTTTGAAGTACCCCCATTGACTACACTTTGGAGCATTACAAGTTGATGTAATAGGATCAGAAACATGACCCTGACCCAGATGTTGTATCATGCCATATGGAGGCATATAGCTTTTAGAATAAGAGGACATCAAGTTGGTTAGTTGCTCATAGACATGATCCTCCATGTGAGATGACACAAAAATCCCCATATTAAACTCCCACTCAACATCATAAGCTAATTCCATAGCTTTCTCTAAACTGTGAGGAGCTAATGTAGTCACTCGAGTACCAAGATCATCCCATAACTTTCCAATGCAAGAACCAAGTAACTATCTTTTAGAAATTAAAAGTACCTGAAATGACAAAGCCTCAAACCCATCAATGTAGAAAAAATATATGTATTTATTTTTTGGAGATTATATGTATTTATTTTTAGATATTGTACAAATATAATTTAGGAAATTATTTTTTAGGAAAGTTTCCTAATTAATATTGTAACTATTCTATATTATATAAATTCCTAGTGGAATAATCAATGAGAATAAGATTTGAACTCTATTGTTTGACATGGTATCAGAGCTTCTAGGGTTTACAAAATTGTAATTTTTTTTGGCCGTCTCGTCGAAATCCTAATTTTTTGGCCTTCATTGTTGGAACCCTAATTTTTCGGCCTTCATCGCCAAAATTCTCTTAAACCTGACTAGCTCTCTCACCCACGAGTTGCCGAAGACGCTGTGCATCGCCGGAGTCGCCAAAGTCTGCTTGGAGTTGTTGGGCGAACTCGCACGATCTATAGTGGTACGATCTATGATCGTCGTGGGTCGTTGGAGCCAGTAGGGTTACTGGAATTCGTGTTCCATCTTTGTCGACATTTTTGTTGGTCGCCGGAGTCGCTAGGGTCACTAGAGCAACGTTTCAGTTGGTCGCCGGTCATCTTTTGTTGTTCCAGCAACGTTGTAGGGGTCATTAGAGTCGCTAGGGTCACCAAAGCGACATTTCTATTGGTCGTCGGAGTTGCTAGGGTCACCGGAATTCGTGTTCCTTCTTCTCTAATGTTGCCGGGGTCGTCGGAATCTGTATAAGAGGGCAGCTTTGGCTTTGTGTGCTGCGTTATTGCGCGAGAGGTTTTGGTGTGTTTGGCTTGGTGTGCTTGGCGTGTTGATTTGGTCGTAATGTTTGAAATTACAGCACAATCTGATCATGTTACTTGAACTATGGAAGATGGAAATCGTCTTCAACAAACTAGAGAATTACAGCGTATTCAAGCAGCGTATAGGTTGGATGGGAATAACTATTTGAAATGGTCTCAATTAATCCGAACTATTCTGAAAGAAAAAGGAAAAATAAGTCATCTCACTGAAACTGGACCACAACTAGGAGACCCATTGTTTTAGAAATGGGATGAGGAGGATTCTATGATCATGGCATGGTTATGGAGCTCTATGATCCTTAAGATAAGTGATACAGTGATGTTTATGGCCACAGCCAAGGATATTTGGGATGCAATCCAACAAACAGATTCAAAGGCTAAAGATGCAACTTGGGTATATGAGGTGAAGGTTAAGACTATAGCTGCAAAACAAGGAACCAAAACAGTGATAAAGTATGCTAATCAACTAAAATTCCTATGGCAAGAACATGATCACTATAGAGTGATTCAGACTAGGTGTCTAGAAGATGCTAAAATTCTCAAGAATTTTATTGAACAAGATAGAGTTTATGATTTCCTTGTTGGTTTGAATCCTGAATTTGATCAAGTCAAAATTCAAATTCTTGGAAAACAGGAGGTTCCATGCTTCAATGAGGTAGTAGCCATTATTAGGGTTGAGGAAAGTAGTAAGATTCTAATGCTTGAGTTTTCTCCCACAGATGACTCGGCCATGATAGCTAAAAATGCCAAAACTAGTTTAGGAGGAGCAGAAAAAAATACTATTTTGAAGTTGTAAAAATGTTCAGTTCAAGAGCTTGAATCGAGAAGAATTATGGTGCATTTATTGTAAAAAGCCGTGTCACACTAAGGAAAAATGCTGGAAATTACACGGAAAGCCTTTAAGTCATGAGTGGGGGTAGAAAAGTAGTCCATCTCGTGGTCCAGGATAGGCTCACATTGCAGTTGATGCAACGAAGGAAGAGAATTGACAGGAGCCAACTGGTTTGAATCAAGAGGAGATTGAAAGGGTGAGATCCTTCCTTATTAACATGAAGAAACCTTCAAGTATTTGTTCTTTGGCATATTCGGGTGAGAAGTTTCTTTCATTTGGATTTAATGTCTCAGAAACACCCTTACAACACTCTTGGATCATCGATTCAGGAGCCACTGACCACATTACCCACTCTTCCAAATATTTTTCCATACACTCCATGTCTAAGTAATAAGAAAATTGCCACTGCAGATGGAACCCTAGCAACTGTAGCTGGTATAGGAGATGTCCAAATCAACTCATCCATAACCTTAAAAAATGTCCTCCATGTTACCAAATTATCTACCAATCTTATTTCTATATAGAAACACTGACAAGATTTGTCTTGCAAAGTGATATTTTACAATAATTATTTTATATTTTAGGAAAAGAATTCGAAGTGGATGATTGGACTTGCTAAAAAACGGGATGGTCTTTATTTCCTTGAAGAGTCAACTAAAGCGAGCGATTTCAAGAATAGATTTTCTCATTCTTTCATGTTTGAATCCATCTTATCCAATAAAGAAAGAGCCTTTCTTTATCATTGCAGTTTAGGTCATTCATCTTTTAGGATTGTTAAAGTTTTATTTCCTTCATTATTTTCTAAACTTGATGTTGAGAGTCTTCATTGTGAGGTGTGTGAGTTTGCTAAACACAAGCGTGTACCTTTTCCAATAAGTAATAAAAGAAATACTTTCCCTTTTTATCTTATTCATACAAATATTTGGGGCCTCTCCACTATTTCATGTGTCAAAACATCACAACAAAATGGTGTGGCTAAGAGGAAAAATTGACATATTTTAGATCAAACACGAGCATTGGGGCATTGTTATTCTAAAAATGTGTTCTAAAATATTTTTGGAGAGAAGTTGTTCTTACAGCCACATATCTTATTAATAGACTTCCCACTCGAGTATTAGGATTCAAGAGTCCAATGGAAGTACTTTCTTCTTTCTATCCAAATTTGTCCATCACAAATCATCTTACGCCTCACATTTTTGGGTGTGTATCCTTTGTTTATGTCCATAATCAAAACAGAGGGAAATTTGATCATCGAGCCCTAAAGTGTGTTTTTTTTGGGATATTCCTCAACTTAGAAAGGATATAGTGCTATCATTCTCCATCTAAGAAATTTTTTGTATCAAGGGATGTCGCTTTCTATGAGCAAGAAGCATATTTCAACCAACCTTATCTTTAGGGGGAGAGCTTTAGGGAAGATAAGGTGAGTTTGGAGAGTTTTCTTCTTGAGTTGAGCGATCTTTCTTTGCCAACTCAATCCCCTTAGCCCACACTTGTTGAGTCCACATCAGTTGAGTCTCCAGCTACTAGCCCACATGTTTTTAACCCTGAAAAATCTGTTTTTGGAGACGTGCGATTTAGTAAGAACTTGGTGTACTCAAGACAAAAAAGGGACATTCACATTCCAGAATTTGTACAAGTTCAAGAATCTAACTTGAGTCCTTTAAATGAGGTAACAATTTTTTATTGTCCAGCTTTGCAAAGTGAAACTGAACCACAAAATAATGATGACGATCAAAACCTTCCAATTGCTCTTAGGAAAGAAAAGAGAGAATGCACAAAAGGACTACTATACCCCTTGTCACACTATCTTTCTTTCCAAAAATTCTCCCCTAACTACAAAGCCTTTCTTGTTAATCTTAACACCGCCACCCTTCCTACTACCTTATATGAGGCGTTATCTGATAAAAAATGGAAGCAAGCCATGGATATTGAAATGGAGGCTTTTGAGAAAAATAGGACTTGGGAACTGGTCAAATTGCCAACAAGAAAGAGGCTTGTAGGTTGCAAATGGGTCTATACAGTAAAGTATAAGGCTGATGGGTTGATTTAGAGATATAAGGCAAGGTTAGTAGCCAAAGGATACACACAAACTTATGGAATTGATTATTTGGAAATGTTTGCGCTAGTATCAAAGATGAACACAATGAGAGTCATTTTGTCCCTAGTTGCTAACCTTGGGTGAGAGTTACAACAGTTTCATGTGAAAAATGCATTCCTACATGGAGAACTAGAGGATGAGATTTAGATGGAAGTCCCACTTGGGTACGGGAAAAATATGAGTACTGACACAGTATGTAAGTTGAATAAAGGTTTATATGGTCTGAAACAATCTCCTTGGGCATGGTTTGGGAGATTTTCTAGAGTTATGTTAGCTTCAGGATACAAACAAAGTTAAGGAGACAATACTTTGTTCGTCAAACATAGCTTCAGGAGGGATGACAACCTTACTAGTGTATGTGGATGACATCATTTTGATCGGAAATGATGAAAGAGAACAATAGGTTTTGAGTCAATGCCTAGCTAAAGAATTCAAGATCAAGACGTTGGGGAGATTAAAGTATTTCCTAGGAATTGAAGTTGCTCATTCAAAAAGGGGGATTTTTATATTTCAACAGAAGTATGTGACCGATTTGCTTAAAGAGATAGGTCAAGCTACATGTAAACCAGCAAGTACCCCTGTAGACCCAAATCATAAACTAGGGAATGCAGAAGAAGATGCCATAGTGAACAAAGAAATGTATCAGCGTCTTGTCGGACGACTCATTTACTTGTCTCATACTAGACTTGATATAGCTTATGCAGTAAGTTTGATAAGCCAATTCATGCATAGCCCAAGAAAGACTTATTTACAAGCTGCTTATAGAATTCTACAGTACCTCAAAGGAACACCAGGAAGGGGAATTTTGTTTGAAAGAGATAATGACATAACTCTTGAAGCCTACACTGATGTAGACTATGCAAGATTTATTGTTGATAGGCGATCAACAATAGGGTATTGCACTTTTATTTGAGGAAATCTAGTGACATGGAGAAGTAAGAAACAAAGTGCGGTTGCACGGTCTAGCGCTGAAGCAGAATTTCGTGCAATAGCACAAGGCATATGTGAACTACTATGGTTGAAAATCATCCTTGAAGACTTAAAGACTAATTGGGTTGGGTTAATGAAACTCTATTGTGACAATAAGTCAGCAATAAGCATAGCTTATAACCTAGTTCAATATAATCGAATTAAGCACATTGAGATTGACAGGCATTTTATTAAGGAAAAATTGGACAATGGTCTAATATGCACTCCATATGTATCAATACATGGACAACTTGCAAACATTCTCACCAAAGGGTTGAATGGTTCAACGTTTGAGAGGATTGTGTGCAAGCTGGGAATGGGAAGTTCCAATTCACTAGCTTGATAGGCAATGTAGAAAAAATATATGTATTTATTTTTTAGAGATTATATGTATTTATTTTTAGATATTGTATAGATATAGTTTAAAAAATTATTTTTTAGGAAAGTTTCCTAATTAATATTATAACTATTCTATGTTATATAAATTCTTAGTCGAATAATCAATGAAAATAAAACTCTATTTTTTTGACAATCAACATAGAAATCAACCAAGCCCTTTTGCCACAATCTAGACAAACTCACATAGGGATGGGATGATGTTTTCATGTTAAAACGAGACAAAAACTTGTTAACAAAAGTAGTCCAATCAATGTGGATGCTGACGATGCACTGAGTTAAGCGAATGAATTGCTTTCCCTTGCATACACTAAGCAATTTGTTCCAATTTTTCTACTGCTCTTTACTTTGTTAATATCAAAATATTGCTCAATAGTTGCCAGCCAAGAAGTAAGGTCATTTCCATCAAACATAGGCATGGAAAATTTAGAAGCACGGTACTTAGAAACAGGAGAGATATGACCTGAATCAAAGTCCTTAGCATTAGAAGATAAAAGAAGAGCTGTCTTCCTCATGTGAGCTGGAACTAAACTGTTCAGCATCACCAGAGTCATCCGCAGCCAAACAACGAGGGGCATCCACATGCTTTGCTTCCCACTGGCAACGAGAAGAAACAAGCTTAGAAGGATGCTGGTGTGAACCAGTCAAAACCCTAGCTCGACCGGAAGCGCAAATGAAAGGATGTCATGCAGTTGACAGGCTCGTACAACCAGAAGCAAAGGAGGTCGGATGGTGATGATCAGAAGGAGGTCAGTGTGATTAGAAAGGAGATTGCTGGCATGATAATGACTGGTGTGATGAGTGGCGTTCATGCAAAGGAGGCTGCCAACAATGTAGTTGGTGCAAAGGAGAAGATCTGCAGAAGCTAGGCTAGAGCAAAAGGAGATGGGTGACTAGCGTGCTGCAAATCGGCTGATCAAACACTGTTCCGTTCACCTTTATCTGACAACACCAAACCATCACCGGTATATAGTTCATCTACAATTTGTGTTATGATCAAGGGATCAGAACAGTAAAAAGATTGAATATTTAGTGATATTGGGGCACAAATTGGGGAAATTTTATCGATTTAGGGAAGAAAATACAAAAGTTATCAATATGATAACTCCAAGAGCAAGTTGCTCTCCAAATTCTCTCTCAAAGAGAATCAAAACAAACTAGTAAATGTCTGGTCTGCTCTTCACTACTACTCCTAAGGCCTATTTACAGGCTAGCTATAGCTAAAATACAACTAAACCAACTACAAGCGCACTAAGTAACAAAAAATACAACAAATAAGTCAAGACTCTTGGTGGAGTCACAACAATATGTGTTACATCTATCATATAATCAAATATCTCCTAGTAAGGGTGTTAGCTGAACCCTTATCCATTTACAGTATGACTCTTGGTGGAAACCATTCTGAGCACACCTGACGATAGGAAATAGGTGAACTGAGTTATAGAGAGGAGATGGGTTAGGAGAAAGGATAATCTTTTATGGATAATTAGGAGAAGGGAGAATTCCTAAGCATGAAATTTTGAAACTTAATTAAATAATGCAAAGGCTGTTTTTTATATTGCTATGCTGGAGGGACCCTAGACCTCCAGGACTTGTCCTATAGAATATCTTTTTAATGTCAAATGTATTTTTTTGTAGATATGAAACTCGAAAGGAAATCTTTCATGAGTAATGACCACTGCTGAAAAGTGTAATGCATCTGTTAGTGCAGCTGTTCACCACACAAGTAAATAGTAGCTTCTATGTCTTTGTATGAATCTTCTTCTTCTGATATGTTTGGTAAATCAAATAAGACCATCAATATAAAATGTTTCATGTCTTTAATTTTCTATTTCCACTTGAACAGCTGAACAGGATTCAACTGACAAAGAAATTCCTGAATTCATTTTAGTTGGTCCTGCTTATTATATGGTTGAGCTTCAAGATTTGCTATCCTACTATCAATATATGGGTTATTAGATGACTCATCATGATATTAGGAACATCTGAACATGTCACTACCCACCCTCCCACACCCCAAAAATGAAAATCCGTGAGATGAAGTCTAACTGCTCCCTTGGATGTGTACATGGACAGTCCTGGTGATTGAAAGGGGTGCCAGCTCCCCTAAAGAACTTTGTGAATATGAAATGGATTTTAATTATGACGAGAAATGTCTGGTGAAAAAAAAAAATGAAAAGCAGCAAAAAATGGATCTTATTTTATCAGTAATTTTTTACATGAGCTTTAATGAAAAACAAAGAAAAAGACTGCCAAAGTATCATGACTGCACTGTGCATCGGAAATATTCAATATCTCTTTAATTTGTTGCATCTAAAGCTACTTCCTAATATGAGCAGAAGCAAAATGAACAATTATGCCAATAAAAAATATGGAATTGACTTGTAATATAGGTCTTACATGTTTGCAGTACTTGATAGATTACAACAGTTTAGGATTTGGGAAATTTCCAAGTAAATGCAGTACCTTGCTGACTTCACCATAGAGAAGTAGTTTTTCTTTTTCCTGATTGCATAAGTTTAGAATTTCTTTCTTTTTATTCTTTTTTTTTTAATTTTTTGTTCTTCAGAATGTTGAGAAGTTGATCAGAGTACATACTGAAGAAATTGGTGGAAGATGAAAAAAAAAAAAGACCGTAAAGTACTGCAGATACACTTCCATCAACAATTCATTTATCTTGTAGTTCTTATCAAAAGCTACCTAAAATGAGCAGATGCTAAAATTAAACCATTATACCTTAAATGACTATGCTATCGAAAAATGACTTAAATTGACTCAACAATGATCGATTTTTATGCTTTTCTAGCATCAAGAGTAGCTGATGCTGAAGGTACTGGAAGATAGAGCATAAATTCATGAAAAGAAAAGCTGTTCTATGATAAATAAATTTGTTATTTCATCCAAAAAAAAAATTAGATTTGTTGTTGAAGGCTTTGTTGTAAGGAAGAAGCTTATGGATGCCTCATTTACATTTGTGGTGCTTGCATTAAAGTCAGTAGTATAGTATATATGACTTGGCTTTTGGAGGCATTTAGTTGATTTTAAGTTTCATGTCTTATCATGCTAGTGTCTTTGTGCTTTGTAGGATTATGCACTGTCAAAATAGATCCATCTGTTGTTGATGTAAAACCTCTCTTTTAAGCTTCAGAATGTAATTGTTGAATGCAGAGTTGCATCGATATGGTGGAGGACTAGTGGAGCAAGATGGAAGAGATTCTTCTGCAGCCTCTTCAGAATCAAAGCAGGGAGGAGTTCCTTCAAAAACTCCTGCAGATACTGTGGTTGCCTCAGTTAATACGGTAACGCATTCTGATGTATATCTCGGAGTTCCTTCCCAAAGGTCAACGATTGTTATTCAGAGGCCAGGACAAAGAGCTCATCAGAAATGGAAAGGTCCAGACAAGATAAGCCGGATATATGGTGACTGGATTGATGATATAGAATAACCAACCTCCCACTCAGATCATGACAACGACGATAATTTTCTGACTTGGAAGATGGCGCAAAGAGAATTAACAGGAGAAGCAATGCGGCTGTCTAGCATTATGACTCAGTTCGAGTTTCGGTTGCTTGTTTCAGCCAACTGGATGAGCTTCGCTTTCTGGGTTTGGAAAACCCTTTTTCACACGTGTATGAGATTTTACTTGTTTCTATACTTGCAGAATCAGCTCTGATCTCTCTGTAATCTAGAATTCTTTTCCTTTCTTTCAATGGCCTCCATGATCCATCTTTACCGCACCACGACACGTTTCTTGTATGTCTTTTCGGTCATGTACGGCACTAAAATTTGCTGAGCAAACTAGAGTAGATATGTATGTATCTGTTGGACAGATTGCTTTCAACAGCATTCGAGTAATACTCATGATGTTTATTCCTTCAACATGGTTTGATCAAGATGGGTACGCTTGTGCAATATCAGAATCACATGATATTTTTCAGTTCAAATTCTGGGAGTTCTCCACACTGTCTATATAGAGTTTCAATAGGTCTTTTGAAATTACTATGTTTATCTTCTGCATTCACTAGATTTTATTGTTGGATCCTGTAAACTTTGTCATAATGCGATAATACGGATATAATAATCATTTAAGTGGGGTTAGTATTGTAAACTACTCCACTCATTTGTAGCCCTTACCATTTTAATAGATTCTTGTGAAAATATTCTACAAAATATTCCTTCTTGGTTTTGCTTTATGACTTCATATTAATGTGGTATGTGATGGAAGAATCCAACCTGCCCAGGATCCATTTGGGTTTGTTTAATATTTATTTAAGTTCAATGTAATTACAATTAAGTTGAATTTGAACTCGAACTAGTTCACTAGTGAACATGAACTTTTAATATTTGGTTTAATGAGTTCACAAACTTAATTGATCTTGGATAATAGGAAGAATACGTTGAGTGAGTTCGAAATAAAGCCTGTAATTTCTGATTAATTTGCCTCTTTAAATAAAGGCGGCTTTGTGGAACAGCCCAATTGATATTTATTTAAGGTCGTGAGGAAGAAATAGATGTCCTACCAAGTTTGCATTAATGTGAGGCCCTAATTGCGATCTCTTCCCGCCATCTCATACATAATTTAACGTCATTAAGGAAGAAATAGATTTTATTATAATAATAATAATAATATAGTGGAAATTAGTCTTGGTTGGTCATGCTCCTTTTTGTGTCTTGTTTAAGTTTTTACTCAAAAAAGGATACTTTCTCTTCTCGATATCAGAAATGATTCCTAGCCGAAAATGCATTTCGAACTTTTCTATGAAGTTAATTGGTTTTCTTACATTTGATCAAGTGCCTGCGTATTATTTAGTAAGAACGAAATTTTGGTCCTCAAATGTTAAACATGTTTTTGTATTATGATTTTCGACATCCATATCACATCCCCATTCATTACTATATGTAGTTGGAACATGTAAGATTTAGAAACCTAATTCATAAAATAAAAAGTATATATATTGAATATATATATTTCCTCCAAACTCTCATATTCCAAATTTTCTCTTGATCTAAAGAAATATATCAAACTTAAATTTATAAGAAATATCTAAAATCCTCAACAACCGAAATAGTCTTCAAACATACTTCGGACATAAACCTATACTAGGTTCACCTATAGATCATGATCCTTTGGATCACTAATGTTGTCCCTACTTCCAAATCACAAGTCATAGCTAAGGCATTCATAGTTTTTCATTTCCTTGAAAGTCATCCACACTTAAGAGTGCCACAAAACCTATTAGTGAAACATTATGTAAGACATGCACAAATGACAAATGTGTGCATGTGTAAGCAATTATACTAATGCATATATAACAATCAAGGTGGATGTAGCAAACACAATGTTTTGGGCCATAATAAGAATCTTAGAATCCATGAGTCAATGTATCTTAAGATCTTAGTTTCACCACTTGTGTCAACTATTAACAACTCATTCCGCTATTGGACATCCACAATAACGTTTCATACCGCTATAATCCTTTTGGTATGTTTATTTGAATTCTCGACTAATATCAATGCACTTTCACCATATAGATGCCCTACTTATCTATACATGTTGATCTTGAATCCCCAAAATACCACTCACTTCATCTTGAATATTCAAGAACAATAGGTAATAGACACATAGTTGATGACTTGCCTATCCAAATTATTGGCCTTAGTATAAACACAAACAACAACACACTTATATGAATAGTTATTAGGTAATTTACCAACCTGTAAGAAGTCTAACTTAGTAAGAAATTATATCATTATTTATAAAATAGTTGATTAACACTTTACTAGTGCTAAAGAATCGCATCTTAACTCAAACACTCTAAAAGCAACCTAAATTGGTGACTGCAATTGAATTCGATCAAGTAGTTAATTCCCTTAAAAAAGTAAAGTAGTAAACAACTTTTGGCATTAGTTGAGCACTTTCTCTCCTCACACCGCAACAAAGATAGTGAAATTCGGTTGACTATAGTGACAAGGTAGCCAATCACCTTATAATGTAATCGATCACTTAGATACCACTTTTCACCCCTTTATGTTGCGACTCCGACTAGAGCACCTCTATCGAGTTCCTAACCTCAAAACTTGTCTAAAAACACCTCAAGCTTTCTTTATCACTCCAAAATAAAACTAAAGTCCAATTTTTATCAATAGATGAAGCCCTTACTTTGATCACCAATACCATAGGCACTATAGATTTCCAAATCCATCAATTAAATAAGAATTAAATAAATGAAATTAACTAAAAAAAAGGAATTAATGATTTAAAACCTAATAACATTCCTTTAAATTTTCCAATTTATGATCATAAACCTATATAATAATCTTAAACCTAATTTTCTATTAAAACTTCAAATAGGGTTTAGCTTTTAAGGAACTCTCCTTAGCTAAAAAATAAAATAAAAAGAAAGAAAGAAAAACTAGTAGAATCACACCTTTACACCTTACACCACCACACCTATAATGCTAGCTAATAAGACCTTTTGCCTTTTTGAAATAGAACCCTACACCCTATGCAAATTAAAAATTGAAAATTGAAAAGGGTAAAAGGAATGGTGTTTCCTTACCTTAAATTTCCAAGAAAAATTGCATAAGATTTAGTTTAAGGAGGAAGAGGAGTCAACAATGAAATTCTTTTTTTGCTATTCTTTTTAATCTTTTTTCTAATGTAATATAGATATAATATGTTAATCATTTTTTTCTTATTCTTTTTTGTTCATTGTGATATTCTTTTTATCTCAATGTGTAAATATGGGGGACTGTAAACACTCCATTTTTGCCCTAATGATCAATAATAATCAACCATAATTAATTTCCAATTTTTTCCATTTTTCTCTAATTTGACAAAAATAGGAAAAATATTCAAAAAATAAAACAAATAGGAAAAATACATCAATTTTGGAAAATAATTGCAGAAATGGCAATAAAAAGGGTTAAATAATTTTTACAAATTTTTGAAATTTCAAAAAATACAAAAAATAAAAAAAATCGCATCGCATGTATGCAAATTGCGAAAATAAAAAAAAAATCGAGTAAGTGGGCTAGCCCAGCTGGTCTGGACCTTGGTCTGGTGAGCGCGGGAGTGGGCTCGGTCATGGGTTTGAAACGCGGGGGAAGCAGAATCTGCGTTTTGCAAATTTTTTCTTTACTTGGGACACGTGTCAACAGCTGATTGGCTGGAGCATACGTACATGCCAGGTGCGTGATCATCTTCAACGTCCGTCCGAGATCGCCGACGAGGAGAAAAAATCAAATTTCGGCCGTTTTGATTCGATTTTTTTGCATAAATCCAACAAATCTTCAACTGAAATGAGATAAACATCATCCAATTGGAATCAAATCGCAACAAATCAATGGATTTGCATAAGTCGGAGATGGGTTTTAACCGTAAATTCGATTTGCTTCAATCGGTGAAAATCCGAGCTTATCCAGCTTGATTTCTTGCACCTATAAATAGAGGATGAAGGGGAAAGGCAGAAGCACGGATCAAAAGTGAGAAAAAGAGAGAATCGAAGCCTCGCCGGAGTTCTTCAAGCTGCGACCACCGATCAAGCGTCGAGCTGCCACCAGGAGGCGTTTTTGGAGAAATCCACCGCCACAGTTGAGTTCCCCACCCCCGAAAACCTAGGAATCGACACCTCAATCGCTTCGAAAGGCCGCCGAAACGCCGTCAATGAACACTCCCAGCCGCCGTGCCCGATCGATCGGACCCAACCCGCTTCGACCCGTGCACCAACCCGGATTCAGGTAAGTCGGATTTTCCGATTTTTTTTATTTTATTTATTTAGTTATTTTATTTATTTTTTTTCGAATTTCTTTAGTTATTTATTTGTTATTTAATTCAAAAATAAAAAATGTTAGGATTTAGATTAGTTTTTTTTTAGGAATTAATTTAGGATGAATAATAATAAGAATAAATAATTATAATAATAAATAATAAAAATGTGAATATATAAAGAAAATGATAAAAAATATTAGAAAAAAATAATAATAAAATTTAGATTTTAGTCCAGGGTAGATAAATAATATAGGAAAAAAATTTTCAATAAAAATTAAGAAAAATCAATAAAAATTATAAAAATTAATAAAAATCAATGAAAACTTATAATGATGGAAATGCGTTGAAAAATAGAAAAATGAAATTTTTATCACTTAGAAAAATCATTTTCTTAAATAAATCCAAAATTGATTTTTTTCTTAAAAATTACTATTTTTCAAAAAAAAAAAACAAATTATCAAGTTTAGGCTTAGATTTTTTAGAAAAATACTAAAATGGTAAAAACATAAATCAGAAGAAATTTCATAATTAAAAATCACCAACACATTAAAGTTTTTTCAGGAAAAGCGAACTACGACATGTTTGATCTTGAATAGCAGGTACGTAGGCACCCATTTGGGGCAACCCTAAAAAGGAATAAAAATCATTTTCTCAGAATAGGTTATTCAAAAACAAAATAAAAAGATAATAAAAAATAAATAAAAGAAATTCTGGATAGAGTAGATTTTAGGAGATTATGGTGGTAACCTTAGGGTTTTAATAAGTTAGCCTCCAAACTCAGAAACTCTGGTTTTCCCCTTTCCTCTTTTCACAAAAAACGAGAAAAGTAAATCACGCTGACTAGTGGTCCAAATTAGGATTAATCTGCTCAATTAGTCCTAATTCAATTTTTCCCAACCACAGTTGGGTGGCGACTCCAAAACAAAACGAAGTTCCTAACTCAAGTCGATGATCTACATTAGATGAGCATAAGGTCTAGTATAGATCGGATTAGGAATTGGAGATAAAAAATTAGACTCGACAGGGACCATCTATATTTATAGATCCTTTGTTGTAAATTAAAGAAAATGTAAAACAACTTTATTTACCTTTGCCATTTTTGGCAGCATTTAGTTATTATTTTAAGGTACTAGATGTATAGAGCATATTGTACTTTGTTAAATTATAGAATAGATTTGGTATTATAGATAAATCCCTATAAACTTGACAAATTAAAAATTTTTTGTCCTCAAGTATAATTTGATCGTACAAAAATCTTAAAATGGGATAAAATGAAGTCTCTCCACAAAATCAGGACAAACTCTTATTTTCTATCATCTCATCATTACAACAACTTCTGCTACCATCATCATTGTCACCAAGTTACTACCACCAAGCCACCCTACCCTCCATACATTTCTTGCTACTTTGGGATTGGTCTCACCAATTACCATTGTTCTCTCTTTGATAATTGTTATTAACCAATTGAACTCTGAAGAGTAATGCTCTTAAATATATATATAATGAAAGTATAGACACTCCATTTTTACCCTACTAAAATAATTAATTAGAATGGGACTAGGATAAAAAATAAAAAATAAATAAAAATAAAATATTACTAAAATAAAATGGAAATAGAAATAAAAAAAATAGTGATAAAGAAAAATATAATAACGATAGAAATATAAGTAAAATGAAATAAAATTATTATGGAAAAGAGTACCTAAAAATGATGGAAATAGAAAAGTAACAATTTTTTTTTTTTTTCAGAATTTAGAGTGCAACTTTAGTCCATTAAGTTAAGCTTATGTCCAATCTAATTAAATTTTTTTTTGGCCCAAGAAATATCACAAAGTAAAATAAAATATTGAGTGTAATAAAAATCAAGAAAAAAAGCCTAGCCTAGATGGTTAGGTCAAAGCCTTGTAAGGACGCTGAAGCTAAAGGTCGCATGTTCAGAAAGAATTTTTTTGTGTGTGTGGGGGTAGGCTACCATGTGGCAACATGCCATTGGTCCAAAGAAATTATGTGCATTGCACGTGATCTTCTTCTTCCCCAAGCAAACCAAAATGGACGAGAGAAGAGAGGAAAAAATTTGAGAAAATTCTAGCTAAATTGATACATTTCAATCTCTTTATATATATATATATATAAATCTACATATTAACACATGAAGATTTAATATCCCTTAATGATAAAAATGAATCAAATCTAAATAAGATAAAATTGAGGTTTATTCATTTTCATCCAGGTTAGATTTGAATCATTTTGAAGCTTATCAAGATCATTCCAGTGGTGTCTATAAATAGAACTTAGCCTCATGAACTCAGAACATAAATTAGAATTAAAAAATAGGCATTCTTAAAGCTTCCATAGTAATTTTCTCTCTCTAGGATTAGAAACCCATTAGTTTATAACTTCTTTCTAAAATTACTTACAACACACAAAACATCAAGCTTAGATTAGGTTACACTAGGATCCTTAGCTCACATAGATTAGGAAAAACCTTTCTTTTTAGTTCTATTGCACTCCAAAAGCCCGGGTTGAAGAATTCTAGTGACCACCACCGTTGATCACTCCTAAAACACCAGCTTAGGCTAGTTTTTAGGCAAAAACAATACCACCAAACAGTCCTATATCCAAAAACCTTAAGATAGACCTTCTAGCCGCCTTCAACAACCACTGAAACGGCTTGTTCAAAAACCATCAGAGAGCAACCCCCATCACGCCATCTGTCTCTCACCTGCACATAACCTTTGTCTAGACCTAACTAATGACCCATGCATGACCCGCTTCCAGACTTAACCAAAATTGACCCAGTCCAAGTGAGTTTTTATTTTTATTAAGTTTGATTAATTAATTTTTTTTCCTTTTTGAGTTTAATAGATTGATTAATTGAAGCTTAGTTAATAAAACTAGCTAATTACTAAAGCAGGATAATTAATCAATAAAATGAGTATTAATTAATAAAATGGGTTTAGTTACTATAATGGATAAAAATAAGTATAATTAATAAGATTAATAACTTTAAACAAGGGTAGATTTACAGATAAAGTAGATTTAATTAATGGATAAATTTATGTTAGTAGATTAACAATATAAATTTAGTTAATAAAATAAGATTTAATTAGTCACATAGATTCAAAGTAAGTTAGTTAAATTAATTAACACTAGTAAAATAAATTGGCTCAATTAAATAGGCCTAGTCAATAATGTTAGTTTTAGTGGATTTAATTAATGATATTAATTTAATTAATTAAATAGTTTTAATTAGTAACAATGGGTTAACAGTTTTAGTTAGTTTAACATAAGTTAAATAAAACAGGTTTAATTAAATAAATTTCATTTAGTTAATAACATGGATTTAGTTAATGAAATAAAATAGAATACATATTCAAAGCATAACAAAAATATGAAAACTTGATTATGCAATTTTAAAGTGTTTGTTATGATTTGTTTGCTCAAAATTTCTGTGTTTAGATTTAGTAAATTGAATTTCTAAAATTTTGATAGATTTGATAATAAATAATTAGGAGAGTACCATTGCATAAACCTCAGGAGTTGTGGTGTAACCATCACTTAGGGTCAATTAGGTTCTCAAGTAGTTTAGTGACATGTTTTTTTTTTAGACTTTTTTTGGGTAAATAATATTAATTAAAAAATATTTTGCCACCTAAAAAAATGATTTTCATGAAGTAAAACCCTTAATTGGTGTTTTAAAGTTAGGTCTTTTAGGATTTTCAAAATTGGGAAATAAAATTTTGGTTTAGAATTTTTCTTAAGAAAAAAAAAACTAAAATGGTAATAGACATAAACTTGACTTGTATTCATAAATAAAATTAACAAACATATTAAAGTTTTATAAAATAGAGCTACATTGGTTTAATCTCAACTAGTGGGTATGTAGATAACTTCAAGGCAACCATAAAAAAATGTGAAAACTTTATTTTTTAAAAATTTTATTTTTTAAATAAATAAAAATAGGAAATTCCTAATAAAAAGGGAATAAATATTTTCAATGTTGTTTTGATTTATTTTGTACTTTATTTATATAAATAATGTTATGTCATGCATATGTGATTATGAAAGGAAGTTATATGAAGTTTTTAATTTATTTTCTTAAAAAATAATAAGTGATAACCGTTTAGACTTTAGTAGGATAGCCTTTGAGTCTAGATTTTCTAGTTAATATTTTTCAAAAATAGTTTTTTTTTTTTTAATTCACAAACTAGTAGTTAGTTGAGGTTAGGGATGTAAATGGGCTGGGTTTGGGATAGGTTCATTGAAACTTGTTGATGGGAATCCACCTTGGGGTTTTAGCAGTGGGGCAACCTGACTTGGATGCGTGAACCTAAACATCCACATATGGCCAAATTTTATCCAATAATGTTTTATTTTGCACTTTAGCAGGTATATTTATTGGTTTACAGGATGGCCAAATAATATGCACTAAGGATCAACTTGTAGGACATTCTTGGAGTCACATCCAATGGCTCACAAATTGTTCAATTGAAGTGAATAACCGACCACTTGAAAACCATTTGTATTTGTAATTGTTGCTTATGAGAATCAGCCTTTTAGTTTTGCATTTGTAATTTGTCTTTTGGAAAACCAGCCACCTTAGTGGCATCTTTGTAATTTTTAGTACATTTTTACCCTAATTGGAGCAAGTATAAATACTTGCTAACTAGGGTTTTTAGCTAGCTTTTGACATTTTTTTTGAAAAAGTACACTTTGTTGTCGTGAGAGACGTCCTCTTACATGCATCTACTCTCATCAATTTCTTTAGAAATTGTGGCGAGTTTGGCTTAAGAATATTGTGAGTCATATCAATCATTCTTAAGTTGCTTCCAATTATTGCTAGTGTGTCATATCTAGTGTGTAATTGGAATTATTTGTTTGTTATTTTCCTTTGTTATGCCATTTAGGGTTCCTATGAATTAAGGATTCACGCCATTTTGGATTTCTATTGTTTAATTAATTCTTCAATTGAATTGTGAATGCATATTTGGAATCAAGCACATCATAATTTTGGTATCAGAGCATAGGTTTTGAGAAGGGAATTACGTGAATTTCATTTGACATTTAGGGTTCTTGAATTTTCTTCTTGATCCGAATTGTTGAAGTACTTAATTTTGAATTTTGTTATGTTATATTTGTTGATTGTTGAAGTGGATGTGAAGATCTTGTAGTAGCCTTTTGTCCTTGATCTTGTCGTGAGGAGAAAGGAAGTAGGAGGTGTGTTTCCTTTGTGATTGTTTTGGAAGTGGAAATACATTCCTTGAGACAAAAGAGGAGTGAATTACTTGTTTGTGTTTTTGGAAATTGAGGATTATTATTTGCATTTCCAGATTTTCCTTGTGTGGAGAATAGGGAAATTATTTGAAATTCAAACACATTCATTAAGTTTGAAGAAAGTTATTGTGTTGTATTGATTGAATGCTATTTGAATTTTGAATTACTTCTTACCATTTGTGGAGAAGTTTCATTAAGAGTAGCATTGGAACTTGTTGTGTCATGATTGTGTGGTGAAGTGAGTGTCTTGTGGATTGTAAAAGGGTGTTGCATGTGAAGTGTAAGTGTAGGCTATGTTTAAAGCTTACACTGTGATTGAGGTGTGCGTATGTGGTGAAGTGAGTTTGTGTTGTGAAGAGTGTTGCAACGTGTTGTGTTGTGTGTGCTGTGGTGAAGGGTATTGCACGTGGAGTAGAAGTGTGTATATGTGCCGTGAGTGAAAGGGAGTTATAGTGGTTAAAATTTGAATTTCAAAAAGCAAGCATTAAAGTGTGGGAGTTATTATGTATTGATGCTTGAACACTTTGCTTAGTTGAATTCATTAACCTACTATTTGAAGAAGTGTTTATTTGTTACTTCTACTTGCCTTACCATAATTGAAGTGTGGAAGTGTATGTGAAGTTAAGTGGAGTTTTGTGTTTACTTTTGTAAGTTATTTGGTTGTTGTGTGGCGATTGAAGTGTGGTTGTTGTGAAAGGGTGTACTACATTGCTTTGAATTATCTTTGTAATTCGAGAAATCAAGTCCACAACTATGTCAAATGATAGTGTGAATGGGGGAATTGGTAATGAGGCCAATAGCTAAGTTGGTGGCGGACAGGATCATCGGACTGTAGGTGAAAGAACTTTGGAGGAACAACTTCAGGATCTTACCACCATTGTTGCTACATTAGCAACATGAATAGATAGGATGATGATGCCACAACCACTAGTGGTAATTCCTCATACACTATCACCTAGAGTAGCTCCTTAGAACGTTCATAGGGAGGGAGCAATAAGAGGAAATATGGGAAGGAGAGTGGAAGGAGATCATCATGCTCTTAGGGAGGAGAGAGATAATAATTTTGGGGCTAATCCATACTTGAACAGGGATTTCAGGTCGCCCAGGGGATTAAAATATGTGAAACTGCAGATGCCTTCATTTGATGGCAGGGGCTCAATAGATGATTACCTAGATTAAGAAGATAAGGTTGAGGGCCTTTTTAAGTGTTATGGGATTGATGATAACACTAGGGTTTGTCTTGCAGCTGTAGAGTTCATAGGTTATGTCGCCTTGTGGTGGAAAAATTTGGTGATCAGCAGGCGAAGGGATGGAGAGGCTAAAATACACACTTGGAGAGACATGAAACGGGTTTTGAGGAAAAGGTTCATCCTTGAGCACTATAAGCAAGAATTATTTGAGACAGGGAGGCAAAACAATGGATGACTATGTCTAGGAGTTTGAGACGTTAATGATTAGATGTGGATCAGTAAAACCTCCTGAGCAAACCCTAGCACGTTTTGTGTCTGGGTTGAAATACGAGATAGCCTGTGTTGTTGAGCTACAAAGATATAGTACACTTGATAAGGCTATATAGTTAGCCTTGAAAGTGGAAAGGCAGAGGCAATCTAATCCATTCTGGGTCACTAGTAACAGGCCTAGTATTGCTACTAAACCCATGGGGTCTGATGGTCAGTTGAGTGGACCAAAGGGAGTAGGCAAACTTGCCAGGGCTATAAGACAGAGTTATCCCTAGCACAAAAAAGGAGAAAAATGTTTTTGGAAAAGGCAAAGAGGTAATTAGATCTGATGTTAGGCAGACAGTATCGAGGTCAACCAGTGGGAAGATGTGCCAGATTAAATGTTTCAAATGCATGGGATTTGGACATATGGCTACCCAGTGTCCCAATAAAAGAGTAATGATTGTTATGGAGGGTACCGAAGAAAATGATGAGAAAGAAACTGTCGAGTCTACAGATTTATCCATAGCCTTGCAGGAGTACTATGATGATTAGAACGCTGAGACACATGAGGACAAAAAGGGTGAAAATTACTTACCTATTAATGTTTTGACTTTATCTTTAGATGCTAGGGACATATAGAGGGAGAACCTGTTCCACACACCTTGTCAGATTCGAGGTAACCTATGTGTGCTTTTCATTGATGGTGGTAGTTGCATTAATATCATATCTGCTACATTAGTAGATAACTTACAACTAGCCACTAGCACGTATCCTAACCCTTATAAATTGCATTGGTTGAACAACCAAGGTAGTCTGCATATTACATAGTGAATAAAGGTGCTAATCAGTATAAGAGAAACATACAGTGATGAGATTATTTGTGATGTACTTCCTTTGTGCGCCTTTCACTTATTGTTGGGTAGACCCTGATTATTTGATAGAAATGTGTTACATGACGGGTTTAGAAACACTTACATGTTTCAAAAAGATGATACATGAATAGTCTTAACTCCTATGTCTCCATCTGAGGTGTGCACTTTCCAAGAACAAATTAGAAACACCTCTAGCTCTTCTAAAAGTCCAGCTAACAAGCAAACACAAACACTAGGTTTCAATCCAAAAGAAGACCCCTTAGATTTGAGGGCAAGTCTTTCAAAGGCCCGAGGAGATGATAGCAATCCACCTTAAGGTTCCAGCAATGGGGAAACCTGACTTGGTTGCATGAGCCCAAACATCCACATATGGCCAAATTTTATCTAATAATTTTTTATTTTGCACTTTAGCAGGTACATTTATTGGTTTTATAGGATGGCCAAATAATATGCACTAAGGATAAACTTGTAGGACATTCTTGGAATCACATCCAACGACCTACAAACTGTTCAATCGAAGTAAAGAACCGGCCACTTGAAGACCATTTGTATTTGTAATTGTTGTTTATGAGAACCGGCCTTTTATTTTTGCATTTGTAATTTGTCCTTTGGAAAACCGACCACCTTAGTAGTATCTTTGTAATTTTTAGTATATTTTTACTCTAATTAGAGCAAGTATAAATACTTGCTAATTAGGGTTTTTAACTAGCTTTTGACATTTTTTTAAAAAAATACACTTTGTTTTCATGAGAGACATCCTCTTGTATGCATCTACTCTTATCAATTTCTTTGGAAATTGTGGCGAGTTTGGCTTAAGAATATTGTAATTCATATCAATCATTCTTAAGTTGCTTTCAATTATTACTAGTGTGTCATATCTAAAGTGTAATTGGGATTTTTTTTTTTTTCCTTTGTCATGCCATTTAAGGTTCCTATGAATTAAGGATTCACGCCATTTTGGATTGTTATTGTTTAATTGGTTCTTCAATTGAATTGTGAATGCATATTTGGAATCAAGAACATCACCTGTACCCAACCCGGCAAAGAAGATAAATACTCAAAACCTGCCCCGACCAGATAAGGTTTTTTCCCAACAAACTTGAACCTACCTTGTCTGGAAAAAGCATAACCTAAATCCAACCCGACCCGACCCGAATATCGATTAAATCTTTTTTTTTTCAATACTTCAACTTATTTTCATATGTGATTTTGTCAATTTATTATTAATCTACTTATGATAAAAAGATTAAGACATGAACATAATATACATTATATTAATTTATGTAAACTCATAAGAGACTAAATAAAAAGAACATAAAACAAAATTAATTTACACCATATATTAAATGAAAAGATTAAGAGAGGAACAAAAATATGGATGCAATGCAAACTATAAACAACAAGTCTAATAGTCAATAGATGAAATTTTTTCAAGTCCTACAATTCTTTAATTGTTGAGCACAATTACAAAAATCCCTTGATTAAATTTAGCAAAATTCTCTATATTTACAAAAGGAAAAAAAAACTTATGTTGAATAAATTAAATAATGGACAATAGAAGCTTTATTAATAACTAAATAAATGCAAATATTATGTAATCTAAACATTTATCTCTTGTTTCATATGATAACCAACTTTGAGTACACATCAGTATCTTAATTGTATCTGGATTGAGTTGACTTTTGTGTGAGCTAATTGTTCATCCACCAGTACAAAAAGCAGATTTAGAAGCAACTATAGATATAGGAACAACTAATATATCCCTAGCTATTTCTTGCAATGTAGGATACTTGATTCCATTTGATTTCCACCAGTTAAGAATATCAAAATTATCTATCCAAGGCAACACAAGCTCTTTTAAGTAATGCTCCAACTCTGAATTTACCTAGCCATCAATATTGATGGTGTGTAGGTATTACACTAACTTTGATTTTCTTGTAAAATCGGTACAAACACTATCATTGCTTGCTGGGGAACGTAAAGAACTATGGCCATTGCTAGTGCAAGTGCTCTCACTATGATAAGATTTAGCATTACACCGATATTCTTAAACCAATTCAAAACAAGTGTTTCTAACCTTTTGTATCTCCATTGAAGCACTCACCCCATAAACATTACCAAACATAAAGTCCACAACCTTTATTTTAAAGTGTGATTTAAAATAGTACAAATGACCATAATAATATGCACATCACCCTAACATTTTTCAAACTTCTCAAGCATTTTATAAGTCATTATACTAATATTGACACCAACAAAGTCCTTCCCTTCAATCAAAGCCTCCCTAATTTCATACACCTTTTCAAAGTAATAAATTTTCCATTAGATATTGAGTACCAGAAAAAAGATTAGTTACCTCATAAAATATTGCCAACTTGCTGCAAATTTCTTTTGCTAGCTCCCAGTAATCATCTGTTAGAAGACATTAATAGTATCTATTTATATGTTGAACTCTATAGAAAACTTCTTTATATCCAATTGCCGTGACAAGCATATCTATGTTAAGTTGGTTTTGTAATCTAAAAAAAGCTTTCTATGATACAAAATATCCAATTGCTTACATCCCTCCCTAAACTTCTCCACTCATGATGGTGTTGCAGACCAAAATGCGACATTTTCACAAATCTTCTCTATTGCTTTTTCTATTACACTCACACCTTCCTTCACAATCAAGTCTAAGATATGTGCACAATAGTGCGTATGAATTACCTTCCCACAAAGAATTAGACCGTCTCTTTGTAGCTTCAACAATAAAATTGTCATCATGGCATCATTCGTGAAACAATTATCTACAGTGACTGTAGATAATTTTCTATCCAAACTTCATGACATTAGTGACTCAAATAGATAATCAGCAAGTACCTCATTTATATGTAGAGTTGAAACATATATAAAGTTGTATAAATATATAAATAAGGTTAAAAGAAATATGTAAATGTACTTTTTCAATAGATAAAATAAGAAAGACATGATAACAAAGAAACTTACTTTAACAGTTAACGTTGAAGCTTCCAACTGTTGTCAATGAAGTGCATTGTCACAGTCATGTATCCCCTTTTCTAATTAAATATCCACATGTCTATTGTTATGGCAACTCGAGAATTTAGACCTTTTAACATCACTCCCAATTTTTCCTTCTCCCCATTATAAATGCTCATAATTTCTTTCCTCATTGTGGTGCGATTGATATGATTTACCAAGGGTTAAATGCTACTGATATACTCTTTAAACCACTCATGTTCAACCATGGAAATGGGATACTCATGAACAATGACTGCCTTGCAAGTTTTTGTCTCAAGGTTTCTTGATTGAATGACCAATTTCCAATCCTTAACCTACTCTCACCATCACTTTCTCTTTTTTCAATAGATAGAAGACATTGCCTTATGTCTATTTGTTTTTTTCTCTACAAGCACCTATTTAAATGATTATGCAAATGCTTTATTCCATTTAAGCTATTTGCTTTTAGTTTTTTTGTTACAATGATTGCACATGACAAAATTCTTCCCATCAGTTTTTTTTTGTCACCATCTCATTCCACACACTAAAAGTCAACTTACATTTGCCAACATTATTACTTACATTAGTATTGCTTGCAACTTTAGGACTTGATATAGCTGTTGGTTTTCTTCGTGCATCTTCCTTTTCAAATCTAGATGTGAGAAATGAAATTTCCTCAATTTCATTTGCATCCATGTTCTCCTCAATTTCATGTATGTCCATTTTCCCTACATTGCATAATAAATTTTGTAATCAATCATACTTATTTTATCACAAAACAAAAAATTCCATCAAATCATAGACAAGAAAGTTAGTCAGTGACACATAAGTGGACCAAGTTGGTCCATCCATTCTTCTTTACGGGCATTTCACATTTGAGCCACTAGTAGTCAACATTACTAACAATTGAAAGTACTGACAGTGTGAGTATAAAAACTGGGGCAGCCATTAGCACTCAACATTCACCAACAAATTTCAAAGAAAATGTGAAGGGCTCGATGTAGAACTCAACCTCCAAAAATGCTTATAAAAGAAGGAAACTCAATAACTACTTGAAAGAATTAGTTGCGGATGCAGGTGCAATAGTCTTTGAGTAAGGAAGTTAGACGGGACTCCTTGGTATAAAAGCCTACATGTTTAAGTGTTGGTGAAAGAAGGGCTCTATTTGTCAGGTCCTCAAAACTAAGGCCCTCAAATACAAATTTATTTAGACCCAGACCCAAAATAGATACAAATTACCAACTTTACCTACACCAGATTGTTTGATTTCACAAGGACCAAGATTAGTTATTACAACGACTATGAGGACATTGCATATATGCACACAAGTTAAATGGAAAGGTAAGATAGGATTACTGAACCAATTTCTCACTAGATAGCATTTTTTTTTTTTTTGTTTTAATGTAGAATGTACGGATTCTTATATATATAGCACATCTCAAGTATTCTCTATGATCACATAAGGTCAAAATCATTATATATTCTATACATTTAGTCAAAGAGACAGGCAAGCCTGCCTGTTCTGGGAAGTACAAGGAAAATCTATGTTAATTCAGATTTCAAAAAAATACTGGTGTCGAAATTGAAGGATGAACCTTGTTCTCCTCAAGAATTTCAACAAACTCCAAAAGGATTGCCTTGAACTCATCTCCACTCATTGTTCCTTTTTCCAAGAGGACTTCTACAAAGTCAAAGTCTCCTCTCATTACTTATGGATAAAGCTCTTAAGCTTAAACATTTATGAATAGAAATATGGCACGGTAGACAAGGGAATGCAATGCAATCCTCTAATTAATTCTAGCTCCAAAACATTTAATTAATTCATTTTGAGCAGTTAATTTTTCAATAAATTGTAACCTCAAATCAAATCAGTTGATTCCAAATGGCTTGACATAGAAAACAGAAGGAATGTGTAGCTTAGAAAATGAACCGTTTGTGCCAACCGTGGATAGTAGACTTGCAGCTATCGATAGGAGATTTCCACAACCCAAACTGAGTGAGCGCCAGACCGAAGAGAGACTGTGATTGAGACAAACTGACATAGACATAGATAGACCGAGACAGAAAGAGAGATTGAGAGAATGAGGGTCGGGACCGTGAGGCAATGCAAAGCAAAGCAACCGTAGAGGTAGAGGAACAGGGAAACGCAAAGCAAAGCAGTTGCTGCAATCCAATTGCAAGGGTAGGGTAACACTGTAGTTTGTAATAGAAAATAGATAGAGATGTGTTTGTGTTTATGTAAACTCAACTAAAGTTTGGCCTGAGTAAGAGTAACTTTACTCTACTGTAACTTGTAAGTTAAAAGCTAAGTTATTTTGTTGTAACTTGTGTAAATGTAGGACGACTGGACAAGGGTCAAGGAGTGGATTGTGGACGCACGGGACTGGACTGGAGAGATAGAGGATAGGACAGATTGCAGACTAGACTACTGTACTCTATTCTGGCTGTAATCTGGACGTTGTTGACTACTTGACTTCTTATTAATATGTATATGTTACGTTTACGTTTCTTTGGTTCAGTTTGGTGGGAGAAATGTGAAAATATAAAAAATAATAAAATCAATTATACAAATTATAAATTATAATATTAATTTATTATTTAAGAAAATATTTCATAGGTCGGGTTTTCGCATTGAGGATTTTTCTAAATTCTGTAACCTAATCCTAAACCCTATTGGGTTTTATTTCATATCCAAAAACTTGCCCTAAATCCTATAGGGTTTAACCATATAAGATTTTTTTTTGGGTCGATCAGGCCAAGCATCATATTACAACTCACCCCAGTTGCATTTCTAGTTAAGGTTTATCCACTCAATTAACCTTAACTTGTTTTATTTTTAACTTAGGTTGATGGTGATTCTAATTTTTCTTAAAATAATAAAAATATAGTTTTTCCTTAATTTTACTATTGAGTAACTTCTATTAAGTGGGTTGAACTTAATATAAGTTAAATTAAGAAAAAATTCAAAATTAAGCTCAACAAAATTAGCGATTCCACTAAGAACATAATTCTTTAGTAGGCTAGCCACTTGTTATTTGTTGCGGAAAAAATTAAAAGCTTCATTTAAATTCCCTTCCTTATAACATAGATTTCATGTAGTTAATCTTCTTATTTGTGCTTATTAAGTCTTTGTTGCATAAATTTATTCTCTTGTAATGCAATAACCATTTTTTTTTTTATATAGACTAATTGAGTTTTGTGATGTAAACCAAATAATAGCTAGCCCATTGGGCCTAATGGGGCATTTTATGGGGGTTTGTTTTATAAATATATGTGAGCTAGATGTGGTCAGAACTAGACCACCTTAGGAACCTAGGAGGGAGGCCATTATCTAGGTTTCAAGTGTTGTGATGCAACCACCTTCTGGAGTCAATTACGTTTCCCCACTTTTACTTTGATGTAGCCCAAGATCCATTACCCTACAAAAATATGGGAGGCCATAGAGCTCGATGACCTTTAGAACTACCTAAATTGCATTCATTTTATTTACTCATAATTGAAAAATAGTGCAGTTTTAACAAAAATGCAATTTTATTGATTTTTTAGATGATGTAAAGCTTTGTTATGTATTTGAATAGATTTCATATGTATTGTTTTCCTTTTTCGTAAGTTTTGTAAGAGTCTTATTTTGTGTACTATAAAGGAATGGCAAGCTCAGAACCAAGCAACAAGCATTCCTACACTAACTAGATTTATGTCAATAACCCTTACCATCTGAGGCCACACTTTCAAATTGATTACAACACTTCAACCCAAAGTAATAGGAAACCATCAAGGCCAAAGTGGGCCTAATCCTCTCACTCCACATGGTCTAATATGATTAGGCCCTCATGAGGGCCTTAGCCTATTTTTGGGATCTAGAGTTAGTAGCATTCAACTTTGGCCCAAATACCTTTTCTCTAACCATTATGGAATACTCTCAGCTACTACAAGCTCCTCCCTACTTTGAAGGAATCATAGTTCCAGATCTGCAAATCAACCTAACAAGTACCTTCTACTAGCTCCTCAAGGTTAGAAAGTTAGAAGTAACCCGGACCCTTATTTAATGTAATGGGAAGTCCATAAGGATTTCAAACCTTAGGAACTAGTTTGGAACACTAGTAAACTAGTAGACCGATTGAGAGATTTTTGCTAGGGACCATGATACTTGGGAGTAAAATCAAGTCAATGCTTACATCCTTGCAATTTTTACCAATATCCTATTTCCAACAAGGGTTTTACATCTCCATTTTAGGGTGGCCAAATCAGTAGCTCAATTCTTGTCAGGCTGGTCCTACATCTCAACTTTACTTGCTAAATAGATCCAGTCTCTAAAATTCCTAAAGGAGAGAGAGCATGGAAATTTCAAGGGTTGTTTAGCATTATTGGATAGTATGGTTCGCTAGTTATATTAAGAGTTATGGGTTGGATCTCGTCAAAAGATCTTTAACTCTACAAGTAAACCTGGTGGGCTACTTTGTGACTAAGGTACAACTACTAAAGGGAATCCAGAATCACCATTAGATGGAGATTATGTAGAATGTTTACCTTAAGGACATATAATGGACCGCTTGGAATTAATACATACGAGCCATTTTAAGATGTGCAAAATTTTTTGCTGTCCCACTAATAAGTATTACTGGGTGTACCGGTTATTTCCTAGCATATGTGGTTAGACAGTTAGGACTAGTCCAATACATTACTCACAAGCCTCCATTGGATCTAGTTACACTTGATTATCAAAACCCAAACATTACACTGGCCTTCAAGGTAAATAAGCTATAAACCATCAAAGCCATTTGGGATATGAGAGTGTTGACCCCCATTATAGATGTAGGAGACCTAGATGGATGAGTGGGAGATTTCAAAGCCACCAAGGAATTCATTATGGACTTCACACACAAGACAAGATAGATTGAGTATCAGGCTCTAGATATACTAGAACCTATACTAGAAAACCCGACCTCAGAGTTGAAGGCTTATATGGATATGGTTTGAGCCCAAGTAGAGATCTAACATCAGGACATGAAAAGGAGGGTGGCAATTTGGAGAGAGAAATATGAAGTTTCACAAGATTATGTGAAGACCTTAGAGAACCAGGTGAAGATGCTAGAGAAGAGGGTTCAAGACCTACTAATGGAGCAAGCTAGTACTTGGCCCAACAAGATTAGGAGACTATTCTAGATAGATCTTTAGGAACATTTTAAAACTAGTTGTCAAGAGTTTCAATTGTTTTAAACAATTAAGCCAGTGCTCTATAAGCCTATAATTTCAATAAATCTATAGTTAGATTTGATATTTTTATTTAATAAATTTACCACACTATTATTCAATTATCAATATTATTTTTGCATTCATGTGTGCATCTTTTTTCATATTTATCTCCTCTATTATTATGTTATTATTTTATTACTAACTATGAGAAAAGTGGGAAAAGGGTAGAAAAAGGAAAAAATAAATAAAATAATAATATATGTTAATGATTGGTGGATTTTGTAGATCCTAAAGATAGCTCTTAAGTTGCAAGACCTTATCAAAAGCTCGATATTCACTTGTTCTTGAGCCAAAATAATAGATAACACTGGCAACAACAATTTAGAACAAAGGATTGCTGCTCTTGAACAGGTAATGCAGCAAATGGTAGAGTAGATGAAGACTATGACTTACGCTTTTAGTCGCTTCCATCCCGAAAAATACCCTTAGGAAGATTAAAGTGAGCTACACCAAACTACTAGCTTAATCCCTATGCTACAAGAAGTGGAGATAGGAGATGGTGGGAAAAATTGGAAAAAAGAATTAGAAGAGAAGCGACAAGATATATAAAGGAAACTATTACAAAAAGTCCAAGAAAAAATAAGGGCCTTAGAAGGGACAAATAGTTTTGATCAAATAAGTTTAGTTAATTTACCAACATATGAGGAAGACGAATTCCCAATGAAGTTTAAGGTACCTGACTTTGAGAAATATGATGGGATGGGCTGTCCAAAACTACATTTGAGGCTATATGTCAAAAAGATGGGCAAGTACACCAAATATGACAAGCTTATGGTACACACATTTCAAGATAGTCTCACTAGTTCCGCCTTAGCTTGGTATGCTTAGCTTGACTTAAACGAGGTCAATACATTGGATAAGTTAGTACATGCATTCTATAACCAATGCAAATTCAACTCTGAAGTAGCTCCATCCATTTGGGACCTAAGAAATATGTGCAAGAGGAACAATGAATCATTCAAAAAATATGTACAGCACTAAAGGAGTACAACTACTAGAGTAACCACCCCATTATAGAAAAGGATATGACCATGATGTTCATCAATACCCTAGTGGGGCATACTACCATCATCTAGTAGGGCAGATTGCTTCCAGCTTTGCAAAACTAGTTTCAGTAGGATGTCACCTTGAGGACGCAGTTGCATCAAAAAGGCTTCCTAGTACTAAAGAGACAAATAAAAAGCCATCATAAGAGACGATAGTCAGTGTTGTGAATCTTCTAACTACCTCAGACCAACCTCGTAAATCACCATCTCAAGGAATCCAAATACTAGCCCTACCTAAGATTGGAATTCAGATACTCAATCTTGCAAGAGGTAATTTACTAGAATCCTAGCGTCATTAAGTTAGGTTTTCAATTGTCTTAAGAATGGCAACTTGCTAAGCTTCAAGATTCCTAGTGATAAGTATAGGCTCAAGAACTCGGATCTTTGCGAGCATTGTGAGTATCACATGGGGTAAGTGGGGCATTCCAATTTCCACTGACAATTGTTAGAGACTTAGTGTAATGCTCAAGAACTTAAGGTGATTATAGTTCGCCTCGTGTCCTCAATAGTTGAAAATATGCAAAGGTTCAAACTTTGCTAAATTTCACAATCATCATCTAAATAACCATGCCAATCAAATAACAATTCTCCACTTATACGAATAAGTAGTTTAATACATCCTACTCAATCAACCATAGTTAATCACTTACAATTATATCATAGCGGAAACATATTAAATTCTATTATAATCAAAGTCTTAAATATAACACCACCAAACAAATATCATAAGCACCATGCTCTAATGCTAGTCCTCATATTTTGTATGTCGTTCTTCATAGTACAACCCTTCATCTTCTTTTAAGTTTTGGTTTGTGTTCCTTAATGGCTCATCATACCTTACAATTTCACCCAAAGTACTTGCAATTGAAAAAAAAAAAATGGTGTCTCAAGGGGTGAGCTAATGCTCTATACAATGTACACTAATAATCACACACGTGCCATGCTAGGAATACCAACACAAACATAACGAAATGAGATATCCAAGCAACAATTTATTATCTTTCTTATACTTTATTCCAACACACAAATCTCATCATCACAATCTCTAAATACACATCGCACACATATATATACATATATATGATAATAGGTTTTCTCCATTGTCTATGAGTCCATACCATACATACATACATACATACATACATATATATATATATATATATATATATATATATATTGATAGTGGGTATTCCTCACTATCCATGAGTCCATACCATACCATACATATAGATGCAACAATGGATCCTCCCCATTGTCCTTGAGTCCATACCATACATAAATATACATATACGATAGTGGGTGCTTGATAAGTATTGGAAGACCCATAATTTTAGTGCTTATTAGTTATAATTTTTTATGGATTTCATGTGATTTGTTAAAGAAAAGGGTACTTATATGGTTAAATTTTAATTTTAGGCTTTAATGGAGACAAAAGAAAGGTTTAAGGATGATATGAGCAAAGGCGAGATGAAATTTGGCGAAAAATTGAAGAAAATTGATTTTTAGTTCAACACAACCTTCAGCACAACCCATGCAGATGCTAGTGTAGAATGCAAAAAATATGACCAATAGCTATATCAA
The DNA here is from genome assembly GCA_037954665.1 of Laguncularia racemosa. Lineage (NCBI taxonomy): Eukaryota > Viridiplantae > Streptophyta > Magnoliopsida > Myrtales > Combretaceae > Laguncularia > Laguncularia racemosa. The sequence goes on along the minus strand of JBBMOL010000025.1, from coordinate 3,917,932 downwards.
GGTGTGCTCCAGGTTCATAATAGCCCGTGCCGATGCTAGTGTTATTTTTTTTTTTCAGAAGCAAAAGAGTCAAGCTTGTTTTTTTTCATCCCTGCCTGAGCACAACCGTGCTGGAGGCTGTGCTGAACTGAGTAATAAAAATGACGTGTTTTGAAGTCAACACGGCCTCGAGCATGGCCGTGCTAACACCCGTGCTGAACCCTATTTTCACAAAACTATAAATAGACGCCTTGTTTTATTTTATATAATATATTATTATTTTTTTGGGGCTCCATTATGAAAACCCTAAGGGGAGCGTTATTACGAGCTTCAAGAGGAGAATTGTCCGAACATCATTGGAGATCACAAAACAACACAAGGGATTACTCTTTCTATCATGAATCATTTTTACTTCTCTAGATTCTTTGCTTTTATTGAAAACTCCATGGAAGAGTAATTCTTTATATCTCTCATCTTGTGAAACCCTAACTCATGTATTGAAACATTGATTGATTAATGAATTATATATATCTTTGTATCTATTCATGTGCTTCAATTGTTCTTGTGATTGATTTATGTGCGCGAATTGATTGCATGTTTGATTTTTATTATATTGAAAGAGGTTTTATCTAGTAAATTACATCTTTATGAATAGAGAGATTACATGTTTTGCCTAGAGGTAGGAAAACATTGATTTTCTGCAATAAAGATTAAAACTTTAATTGGAAATTGTGAACTTAATGAGATCTTGCATGATGGTAGTGAGGGAGAGGTCCCCATTATCTTGTGCATGATTAATAATTGATTAACTCAAGGGAGTAATTGATTTTACTTAAGAATTCCAGTAGTGTAAAGTGTAAATCGATATTTTATTTTAAGAATTTAAAGGTTAGGGTGGAACAAGATGAGGGGTATGTTTTGTGATTGAATACATTTTTAAGACAATATCATTCAATTCTAAGGTTGTTAGGATTTGTTAATTGTTAATTTAATTCATAATTTCCACATTATAAATTAGGCCAGATAGTAGAGAAAGTTAATATTAGTACTTATTTTCTAGACCCTAGAGGACGACACCTGTTAAATATATACTATAGTTGATAGGTATACTGCCTAGCTCGATCGTAGATTTTATTGGTTATAAATTTAAAACTTAAAATGATCGGTTAAATTCGAGCGCACCAAGTTTTTTGCATCGTTGCCGAGGATCTGGTAAGGCAATATTAGGAAAAACCGTAGTATCTACTACTTTAGTCACTTTTCTTATTTGTTTTATCTTTTTCTCCTCTCTACATCTTTTGAAAAGTTCTAATTCACACTTAATTACCTTTTACAGTGTATGACAAGGAATCTTCCCTCTGACATTCTTGATCCAGATCCTAAGATTGAGAGAACACTCCGCCAACTTCGAAGGAACATAGCTGCCGAATCTTCTGTGTAGTCAGTCAGTGAGGAGGAAGAATGTGACATAGCGGTGGCAATGGGGGTTAAAGAAGAAGAGCTAACTGAGTGACGTTTTGATAGTTCTGAGTCAGAGTCATCTACAAAAAGTGAGGTAAAGGTACAAGAAGTAATGGCTGAGGATCCACCAAAGACAAACATTAAGTATACAAGGTCTACACTAGATGGCACAAGTCCAACCATTGTTAAGCCTCTCATTGGGGCTAATAATTTTGAGATCAAAGGTGTGGTGATTTAACTTCTACAACAACATTTTCAGTTCGATGGATTACTTGATGAAGACCCCCATGCTCACATTCAAACATTCTTGGAGATTTGTGAAACTTTCAAGAACAATGGGGTGACAAATGAAATAGTGCGTACAAAATTGTTCCCTTTTTCATTAAGAGGGAAGGCTAAGACTTGGCTTCTATCATTAGGTCCCGGGGCTTTGGCTACATGGGATGACACGGTAAAGGAGTTTCTAGACAATTATTTTCCACCATGCAAGACCGCCAAGCTTCGGAATGACATCTCTTCTTTCACTTAACAAGATCATGAAACGATATATGATGCTTGGTAGAAATGGACAGAGTTGTTGAGAAAGTGTCCACATCACCAGTTACCTACATGGATACAAGTTTAGACATTTTTTAATGGGTTAAATCTGGCTACACGTCACTTGGTAGATGTCGCAGCTGGCGGTACATTGAATACTAAGACTCTGGAGGACTCATTGAAGCTATTTGCTAATATGGTAAGAAAAAATTACTAGTGAGGTCGTGGCAAGAGTAAGTAGAAAGCGACATGAATATATGAAGTAGATGTCATGACTACTTTAGTAGCAAAGATGGAAGCTTTGAGCCACCAAGTTGCAACTCTCAAGAATCCCCAAAGACCACAACAACAACATCAAATGGGAGATCCTGTGAAGGGTGTGGATCTTTTTTAACAATATGAACAGGTAGATTATCTTAGGAATTTGAACAGACAGCAGTATAATTAGTATGGTAACACCTACCATCCAGGGATGAGAAACCATCCGAATCTGTCTTATGGAAACTAAGACTATCAAAGAGCTAATCTACCACCACCAGGGTATTCGAAGCAACAATCTCCACTTTATCAACCTTTACTACTTCCTTCAATGCAGCAACCTCAACAAGAAAAGAAGGGTAACTTGGAAGATATACTGAGTCAATTCATCTAAAGCTTTGATGTAAGACATCATAATCAAGAGGCCTTGATTCACAATCTTGAGAAGCAAATTGGCCAATTAGCTAAGATAATGTCTGAGAGACAACCTAGCTCTCTTCCTAGTAACACGGAAAACAATCCAAGGGAACGGGCGAAAGCCATTACATTAAGAAGTAGGAAAGAGTTACCATCTGAACAGTAGCATGAGAAGAAGCAAGAGGATAATCAGCCTATTGAAAAGGAGAAGATGATACTTGAGAAAACACATCTTAAGAGGAGATCACCACCGGCTGTTAAAGGATATGTGCCAAAAATCCCTAATCTAGCTCGCCTCAATCAGATTAAAGACAAGAAGCAGTTTGGTAAATTCTTTGATCTATTTAAACAACTACACATTAACATTCCATTTGTAGAGGCACTTTTGCAAATTTTGAAATATGCTAAGTTCCTAAAGGAGATTCTATCTAACAAGTGGAAGTTAGAGGATGTGTCTACCATAGAAGTTGATGCAAATTGCTCATTTATCATTCAGAATAAACTTCCTACAAAGCTATGGGATTCGGGCAACTTTACAATTCCATGTGTCATGGGTGATACTTCAGTTGATAAGGCTCTAGTTGATCTTGGGGCCAGCATTAATTTAATGCCATACTCATTTTTCAAGAAGTTGAGACTTTCTGACCTAACACCGACTAGGATGAGTTTACAGCTTGCTGACCACTCTGTGAAGATTCTCAAGGGGATAATCGAGGATGTCTTGGTAAAGGTAGGGAATTTCATCTACCTCGTCGACTTTATAGTTCTAGAAATGGATGAGATGGGGATATCCCTCTAATACTTAGGAGACCATTCCTAGCCACTGCCAAGGCAATGGCTGATGTGGGAGGAAGCAAGCTTACTTTGAGAATCAGTGATGAAGAGTTAGTAATCTAAATGGCTGTTGCTATGAAATACACTGTGTGCATTGATGGCTCTTGTTACTCTATTGATGTTGTTGATATTTCAGTAGATGAGCATATGAAGGAAGTTCTGAGCAAAGATGAGTTAGAGTTAAGCTTGACATTGGGAGAGAAGAAGGATGCAGATAACCCAGAGGTTGCGCTACTCATTGAACAACTTGATGCTTCAGAAGGTGTTACACCTCAGCATGGGTTTGAAAAGTTCAAAACAGAAAATGAGGCGAGACTTAAAACTTCTATAGAAGAGCTGCTAGTGTTGGAATTGAAACAATTACCAAAGTATCTGGAATATGATTTCCTTATAGAAGACTCTAGCCTGCCAGTTATTATAGCCTCAAATTTATCTCAAGAGCAGAAAGACCAATTACTCATGGTCTTGAGAGCACACAAGCGAGCCATTGCTTGGAAAATATCTGATATAAAAGGTATCAACCCCTCCTTTTGTACTCACAAAATTTTATTAGAAGAAGGATTTAAGCCTATAGTGCAACCACAAAGACGATTAAATCCTAATATGAAGGAGGTGGTTAAGAAGGAGGTGATCAAACTTCTTGACGCTGGACTTATTTACCCCATATCTGATAGCGGCTAGGTTAGTCCAACGCAAGTGGTACTGAAGAAGGGAGGGATTACTGTTGTCCTTAATGAAAAGAGTGAGCTCATTCCCATGCGGACCGTCACTGGGTGGCGGGTGTGCATTGACTATCAAAAATTGAATGACACCACTCAAAAAGATCACTTTCCTCTCCCTTTCGTTGATCAAATATTATTGCTACTTAGATGGGATGTCCGGCTACTTTCAGATACCTATTGCTCTAGAAGACTAGGAGAAAACCATTTTCACATGCTCTTACAGCACATATGCCTACAGGAGGATGCCGTTTGGGTTATGTAATGCATTGGCTATGTTTCAGCGGTGTATGTTGGCCATATTTGAAGATCTGGTGGAGAAAATCATGGAAGTCTTCATGGATGATTTCTCCAATTTTTGGAGACTCATTTACAAATTGCCTAGAGAATCTCGAGAAGGTACTCATTTGGTGTGAGGAGACAAACCTTGTGCTTAACTGGGAGAATTGCCACTTCATGTGTAAGGAGGGCATAGTACTTGCTTATAAAGTGTCTCATTAAGGGATTGAAGTCAATCGAGCTAAAATTGATGTGATCGAAAAACTCCCTCCACCAAACTCGGTTAAAGGCATAAGAAGTTTTTTGGGTCATGCTAGTTTTTACAGGCGTTTCATAAAGGACTTCTCTAAGATAGCCCATCCCTTAATTAGGCTATTGGAAAAAGATGTCCCGTTTAATTTCACTTCCGAATGCTAGCATGCATTTAATGTACTCAAGGAGAGGTTGACGAATGCCCTAATTATTATAGCTCCGGATTGGAACCTGCCTTTCAAACTTATGTGTGATGCCAGCGACTATGCGGTTGGGGCGGTACTTAGATAAAGGCGAGAAAAGCATTTTCAGCTTATTTACTATGCCAGCAAGACACTTAACAACACTCAAGCGAATTATACTACTACAGAGAAAGAGATGTTAGCTGTGGTATTTACATTTGATAAGTTTTGTCCTTACTTGATCTTGTCCAAGGTTATTGTCTACACTAATCATTCTGCCCTTAGATTTTTGTTAAACAAGGCAAATGCAAAACCCAGGCTCATTCGGTGGATTTTGCTCTTACGAAAGTTTGATCTAGAGATCCGTGATAAAGGGGGGGTGGGGGGTTGCGTAGAAAATCTGGTGGCTGATCATCTCTCAAGACTTAAGAACCCAGGTTTGGAGGAACTCAGGGAGGAGGACATTGATGATTCCTTCCCTGAAGAGAAATTATATGCAGTTTTCCAACTCATGACTCTCGAGACTCTGTGGTTTGCAGATCTTGCCAATTATTTGGTGGGGAAAGTTCTCCTTAAAGGCCTTGATCATAATGTGAGAAGGAAGTTCTTTTCAGAGCTTAAACATTATTATTGGGAGGATCCCTTCCTTTTTAGGATTTATGGGGATCAAGTCATAAGAAGATGTGTTTCACATGAGGAAGGATGGAAAATTCTTAACAATTGTCATTCCAATCTCACCGGTGGTCATTACTCAGCTAATTGGACATCGCATAAGGTTTTTGAAACCGGTTTTTATTGGCCTACCATTTTTAAGGATGCTCATTGTCTTTGTACCAAATGCGATCGATGTCAGTGAATGGGGAACATATCCAAGAGAGATGAGATGCCCCAAAACTTCATTTTGGCTTGCGAAATTTTTTATTTATGGGGTATTGATTTCATTGGCCCATTCCTTGCTTCTTGTGGGAACAAGTACATATTAGTGGTAGTAGACTACGTGTCCAAGTGGGTTGAGGCACAAGCTCTACCTACTAATGATGCTAGAGTTGTTGTAAAGTTCCTTAAGAGGCTGTTTGCATGATTTGGAGCCCCAAAAGCAATCATAAGTGATAGGGGAACCCACTTTTGTAATACCTAGATGGAGAAGGTTTTGAGGAGATATGGAGTTACTCACTGTTTAGCTATACCCTATCATCCTCAAACTAGTGGACAAGTAGAAGTCTCCAATCATGAGCCGAAACGAATCCTAGAAAAGATAGTGCAACATCACATACGAGATTAGGCGGAAAAGCTTGATGATGCCTTGTGGGCACATCGAACTGCCTATAAAACACCTTTGAGGACCACTCCCTATAGATTGGTGTATGGGAAATCATGCCACCTTCTGGTGGAAATCGAGCACAAAGCGTACTGGGCAATCAGATTGGTCAATTTTAACCTTGGTGCTACTAGTTTGAAAAGGAGATTTTAGTTGAATGAGTTAGATGAGTGGAGAAGACAGCGTACAAGAATATGAGGATCTACAAGGAGCGAACTAAGAAATACCATGACGAGCATATCCGCCATTCAAAGGAGTTTAAGAAAGGGGATCGAATGTTGTTGTTTAATTCTCGGTTGAGACTTTTTCCAAGGAAACTGAAATCCAGATGGTCCGATCCATTTGTAGTCAAGAATGTTTTTCCTCATGGTGTAGTAGAACTTGAGCACCCAGATCATGATGATTTCAAGGTTAACAGTCACAGATTGAAGCTATATCTTAAAGATGAAGCAGCATTTGAAGACAAGGAGGAATTAGATCTCTAAATGCTAGAGACTTAGTTAAAGAATGTGAAGAGCGTCGAGCCAACAACATTAAACAAGTGCGCTTCTTGGGAGGCAACCCATGTCTAACTTAAGATGATGCAGCACAAACTTTGGGTTCACAGCTCCAATGATGACATGCCATTACATTTTTGCTCTTATACCCGGCCTTGGACTCTACATGCAACCGTCTACATATAAAAACCGAGGAAGTTCTTAGTGTCCTTTTCTTTTTGTTATTTTTCATTTTGTTTTTCCTTTTCCCTTTTGGGTGCTTGATTTGGGAAGACATTGGAGACAATGTCTTAAATAAGTGTGGGGAAGGGGTATATGGAACGAAGAAAATTGAGAAATTTGGGTTTTGCTTTACTTGTATTATCTATGCACCGACTTATTAAATTTCCCCCATTTACAAGTTCGCAATTGAGTTTGAATGTTGATCTTAAATCATTAAAAGGCAGGATCCTTGAAATTGTGCATCTAATATATATATATATATATATTTAGCATTCTTGAAGTGAAGAAGAAAAGTCAGTGATTTTGTGTTCCTTACTCGCCTATTGTTGGATTTAGTATACTTAGTTGGAATTTTAGGATGAAATCTAAGTGGATTAATTTTACTTGCTATTTAATTATTGATTTTGGAGTTGTGAAATTGATCGAAGTCCTTAGTTTAAAGTTAAATGGTTGTATTTTTAAGCTTATTAGTTAATATATTTACCTTTAAAAAACTTTGAGAGCTCTTCTAACTTTTTGTGAAGGGTGCATATGAAGTCTATCACTTGGTGAGTCCTCTTAAGTAATCTCTTTGAAAATTAATTAATTAATGTGTTAATTAAGCAATAATGTGAAAAGCTTAGTCAGTATGGGTGGGCTTTGGTCCTTTAGAGGAGTGAAGTCTGACTCCGCTGCTGCCTAGTCAATCAATTAAAGAAATAATAAGTCGCTACTCCAATGACTTGGGTTTTCCAAGTTAAGAGTATCTTTATGAATCCCTAAAGTTAGGATAATGGAGGTTCGATGGGGTCCCTTTAAAACCCGATCACCGAAGTTCGTCCGACCTGGGATCGGTCGATCGATGATATTATAATAACAAGATGGGACACAAAAGGGGTAAAGTTCAGTGGGTCTTGTAACTCGAATAATTAAGTCCATAGCAACGCCTTCAATTAAGGGGATAACATCTGTTAACTTGGGTGACGAGCCCGGGATTATCGGCTCAACATTCGTTACATAGGTTGTAAGATCTTAAATAACTGAATTTAATATATATATATACATAAAAAGAGAGGAAAACTTGGAAAAAAAAATTTTAGACGTTAAACAAAAAGAGGAAGAAAATCCAGGAGAAGGATGGATGCCATATACTTTTACTTGAGGTTGCTGTGCTTAGAAGAGGTAGTTAAACAGTTTATATATTTTCTAATAAGTGGTGAGATGTGACCAAGCCACTTTTGCTTTGTTTAACTTTCTTTGTAACTTGGGAAGCATTTCTTAAATGGTGAGGGTAATAGTTAACTTACTTGGATTAATCCGTAAACTCTAATTTTTGTATGTCAGGTATACATACAATCATGGTAGGTTTGAGCGGTAGGTACTAATGAATCACTAAGATTGAGTTAAATAGAGGATGCTACTTGTGATTTAAAGTTTAATAATGATTACAATTGATGAGGGGAGATCTATTTTGTCTTATTTTGTTTGCTTGAGGACAAGTAAACGGTTAAATGTGATGAAATTTGATAAGTGTCAAAAGACCCTTAATTCTAGTGCTTATTAGTTATGATTTTATATGGATTTCATGTAATTTGTTGAAGAAAATGGTACTTATATGATTAAATTTCAATTTCAAGCTTTAATGGAGACAAAAGAAAGGTTTAAGGATGATATGAGCAAAGGTGAGATGAAATTTACCGAAAAAATGAAGAAAATTGATTTTTAGTTCAACACAACCCATGCAAATGCCAGTGTTGGATGCAAAAAATATGACCAGTAGCTAATCAAGGTGTGCTTTAAGTTTATAATAGCTCGTGCTGATGCTAGTGTTGTGTTTTTTTTTTTTTTAGAAGTAAAAGAGTCAAGTTTGTTTTTTTCAACCCTGCCCCGAGCACAGCCGTGCTGAACTAGGTAGTGAAAATGACTTGTTTCAAAGTCAGCATGGCTTCGAGCATGGCCGTGCAAAACCCTGTTTTTGCATAACTATAAATAGATGCCTTGTTTTATTTTATATAATTTAGGGGGGGGGGGGGGGGGGGGGCTTCATTCTAAAAACCCTATGGAGAGCATTATTACATGCTTCAAGAGGAAAATTGTCTAAACATCATTGGAGATTACAAAACAACACAAGGGATTACTCTTTCTATCATGAATCATTTTTACTTCTCTAGATTCTCTATTTTTATTGAAAACTCCATAGAATAATAATTCTTTATATCTCTTGTAAACACCCCATTTTTGCCCTAAGAATGAATAATAATCAATAATAACCAATTTTCAATTTTTTCCAATTTTTCCTAATTTAGCATAAATAATTAAAAATATTCAAAAAATAAAACTAAATAGGAAAAAAACATCAATTTTGAAAAATGATTTCAGAAATGGCAATAATAAATAATAAACAATTTTTAAAAATTTTTGAAATTTCAAAAAATACAAAAAAAATAAAAAAAAATCGCATTGCATATATGCAATTTGCGAAATTAGAAAAATTAGGAAAGTGGGCTAGCCCAGCTGGTCCAGACCACGGGCTAAGGCGCACGCAGGGGGGCTCGGTCGTGGGTTTGAATCGCGGGAGGAGCAGTTTCCGCGTTTTGCAATTTTTTCACTTATCCAAGACACGTGGCAGCATCCGATTGGCTGGAGGGAGCGCATGTGCCGGGTGCGTGATCGTCTTCTACCTCGGGTCCGAGATCGCCGTCGGAAGAGAAAATTCGAATTTCGGCCGTTTCGATTCGATTTTTTGAACAAATCCAACAGATCTTCAACAGAAATAAGATAAGCCTTATCTAATTGGAATCAAATCGCAACAAATCAAAGGATTTGCATGAATCGAAGTTGGTTTTTTTTAACCGAAAATCCGATTAGGTTTGATAGGAGGAAATCTGAGCTTATCTAGCTCGGTTTCAAGTGCCTATAAATAGGAATCGAAGGGAGGAAGCCAAAACACGAATCAGAATTGAGAGAAAGTGAGAAAATAGTGCAAATCGGAGGAGACCCAAAATCGCGATGGCCGACCGGAGTTGAACCACCACCAATAGGCGATCTAGTTTAATTTAGGTAATTTGGTTAAATCAATTCACTCGAAATTGTGCGGTTAGATAGTTGGTTTGAGGTTAGTATTAGTACTTGTAGATCCCTGAGGGAACGATATCCGTGCTTAAACTCTATACTACTGTAATCGATAGGTGCACTTGCCTAATTGATCGCAAGGAAGAGTCGAAGTAAAAAGGATTTTAATTTGTGTGATTGCGATTTCATCAACAAGTTTTTGGCGCCGTTGCCGGGGATCGGCGATATTAAGAACACTAAACGTTAACTAATCTGACCATTTCTTCTCTTATCATTTGTTATCCTTGGTTTTACTTTCTTATAAAGGGAACTAATTAAATTGGTTTTCTTTGCAGTTTATGACAAGGAGCTCTTCTTCTAAACTCCTTGAATTTGACCCAGAGATTGATCGGACAGTCAGAAGGAAATTAAAGAGTGCTGAACCTACTGTGAGTGAAGAGGAATTGCTGCTGAGTGAGAGTGAGAATTCAGTAGATAAAAACAGTCAATCAGTGAACAGCAGCGAATCTCATATTGAAGCAATGGCGGACGAACGTAGGACCATGGTTCAGTACGCTAGGCCTACTTTGGGTAGTACCGGATCGTGTATAGTGATGCCTGCAATAGAGGCCAACAACTTTGAAGTCAAGGCCTCTACAATGAATATGATCCACAATCAATGCCAATTTGATGGATTACCTAACAAGGACCCCCATGCTCATATTCAGATGTTCCTAGACATCTGTGTTACCGTTAAACAGAACGGGGTGTCCGATGAGGCACTAAAGTTGCGTCTGTTTCCTTTCACTTTGAGAGGAAAAGCGAGGCAGTGGTTCAGTTCTTTGGACCGGGACTCCATCACAACTTGGACCCAGCTGGCGAAAACATTTTTGGACTATTACTTTCCGCCTTCTAAAATTGCCAGGTTGAGGAATGATATCACATTGTTCCTTCAGTTGGAAAATGAGCCACTCCATGAAGCTTGGTTGCGATTTAAGGACTTGCTTAGGCGATGCCCACACCACCAAATGCTTAACTGGTTGCAAGCCTCAACTTTCTATAATGGGCTTGATTATCCGACGCGACAAACCATCGATGCTGCTGCTGGTGGTACACTTGATGTAAAGACTCCTGAAGAGACTTTAGAATTGTTTGAGAACATGGGCAAAAACAACCATCAATGGAGAAACGCCAGAGTAAGACCGAGAGTGGCAGGTGTTCATGAAGTGGAAATGATGACCACCATTGTGGCAAAGGTCGATGCTCTAGCTAGAAAGGTCGATGGGATGGCGATATCTGCACCACCCCTATATTATCCAACCGATTCATCAACCGATTTCATGGCTCAAGGGACTACAGAGCAGATTGATTATGTAGGTAACCCTATAAGGCCTCAGAACAACCCTTACAGCAACACCTATAATCCGGGTTGGCGCAATCACCCCAATTTTTCATGGAGTAATCCACAATTCCCTCAGGGAATGCACCTGCACCGGGATTCCAAAGGCCTCCTCCACCACCTCTTCCAGAAAAGAAGTCCAATCTAGAGGACATGATCTCCAAGTTCATCCAAACATCTGAGCAACGCCAACAATCCACAGAGGCAGCTCTAAGGAATCATGAGGCGTCCATTCATAACTTGGAAACTCAGGTGGGTTAGATAGAAAAATTGCTTTCAGAAAGACCACAAGGATCCTTGCCTGGAAACACCGAACCCAATCCTCGAGAACAAGTAAAGGCAGTGACTCTAAGGAGCGGTAAGGAATTGCAATATGACACCATTGGAGTGCAAGGGGTTGCGCTTGAAAAAGGGGTTGAGAAGAAAGAAGAAGGGGGTGCTGAGAAGGAACATGGGGCTGAGGAGATCAAAGACAAAGAGTGTGTTCAAGGGAAAGTTAAAGCATCCATTGTTCAGCCATACAAGCCTCCAATTCCATATCCGGGACGTCTGAAAAAGGATAAAGATCTAGAGCACTTCGGTAAGTTTCTAAACTTGTTTAAACAATTACATATCAACATACCGTTTGTGGAAGCTCTTGCGCAGATGCCCAGGTACGCGAAATTCCTAAAGGATTTGCTCTCGAATAAGAAATGGTTGGAAGATATCTCTACTGCAGTTGTTGGAGCTGAGTGTTCGGCGATTTTGCAAAACAAGTTGCCTAAGAAGCTCAAGGATCCGGGTAGTTTCACTATTCCATGCTTAATAGGTGAACTACCGATGGAGAGAGCTTTGGCGGATCTCGGGGCGAGCATAAACCTGATGCCATACTCATTGTTCAAGCAACTGAACTTAGGAGAGCCAAAGCAAACAAGGATGAGTCTGCAACTGGCAGATCGCTCGATCAAGTTCCCTAGAGGAATCATTGAGGACGTCCTGGTTAAGGTAGAAAACTTTATCTTCCCTATTGATTTTGTAATCCTTGATATGAATGCAGATGTGGAGGTCCCGCTGATCTTAGGACGACCATTTTTTGCCACTGCAAGAGCTGTGATTGATGTGGTGGATGGAAGATTAGTTTTGAGAGTGGGGGAGGATGAACTGGTAGTGAGAATCCCAACAGCACTGAAACAAACTTTGAACGCCGACGATACATGTTATGCTATAGATTGTGTTGACAGGTCGGTAATGAGTGTTATGCAAGAGTTGATGTGTAGAGATCCTCTTGAATTGAGTTTGATAGCGGATGATGATGAAGTGAGTGAAAATGTGGAGATTCAAAATGTGAAAGCTCATCTGAGAGCTTGTGAGGAAGTAGTTTGTAGAAAGGGGTTTGAGAAGATTGGGGTTAGTGAGGAAGGAAGATTGAAACCGTCGGTTGAGGAACCCCCAGAACTTGAGTTGAAGCAACTCCCTGAGTACCTTGAATATGCCTTTTTGGAGGCCGATTCTAAACTCCCTGTCATTATTTCAGCTGGTCTGACAAGGGAGCAAAGGGATAGCTTACTAAGGGTCTTGAAGGAGCACAAGAGTGCTCTTGCTTGGAAGATATCTGATATAAAGGGTATTAATCCTTCGTTTTGCACCCATAAGATCCTGTTGGAGGAGGATTTCAAACCTGTGGTGCAACCTCAAAGAAGGTTAAACCCTAACATGAAAGAAGTGGTCAAAAAGGAGGTGATTAAGCTCTTGGATGCAGGGTTAATCTACCCTATTTCCAATAGTTCTTGGGTAAGCCCTGTACAAGTGGTACCTAAGAAAGGGGGAATAACTGTGGTCCCCAATGAAAGGAACGAATTGATACCCATGAGAACTGTTACGGGATGGCGAGTGTGCATTGATTATAGACGGCTAAATGAGGCAACTCGCAAGGATCACTTCCCCCTCCCTTTTGTGGATTAAATGCTAGAGCGGTTAGCAGGACATCTATACTACTGTTTTTTAAACGGTATGTCGGGATATTTTCATATCCAAATCGCTCCTGAGGACCAAGAAAAGACTACCTTTACCTGTCCCTACGGTACTTTCGCATATAGGCGCATGCCTTTTGGGTTATGCAACGCACCGGCTACGTTTCAGCGGTGTATGCTAGCCATCTTTGAGGATTTGGTAGAGGACATTATGGAAGTCTTTATGGACGATTTCTCCGTCTTTGGTGATTCCTTTGATTCTTGTCTCAATAATTTGGAGAGAGTGTTGATTCGATGTGAAGAGACAAATCTGGTTTTGAATTGGGAGAAATGTCACTTCATGGTGAAGGAGAGTATTGTTCTAGGCCATAAAATTTCTCATAGAGGAATCGAAGTAGATAGTGCTAAGGTGGACACAATTGCAAAACTTCCACCACCTTCTTCAGTAAGAGCCATTCGGAGTTTCCTTGGGCATGCTGGCTTTTATAGAAGGTTCATTAAGGACTTCTCTAAAATAGCCCGTCCGTTGACACGGTTATTAGAAAAGGACATACCTTATGAATTCACCAATGAATGCCTTCAAGCGTTCAATAAGCTTAAGGAATTGTTGACCAAAGCACCTATCATGGTGGCTCCTAATTGGGATCTTCCTTTCGAATTAATGTGTGATGCAAGTGATTTTGCTGTTGGAGCGGTTTTGGGACAAAGGAGGGATAAGAACTTTCAGCCTATTTATTATGCTAGTAAGACCCTCACAGGTGCTCAAGAGAACTACACCACGACCGAAAAGGAACTTCTTGCTGTAATTTTTGCTTTTGACAAGTTTCGGTCTTATTTAATTTTGTCTAAGGTAATTGTTTACACTAACCATTCAGCTTTCAGGTTTTTATTATCTAAGACAGATGCCAAACCGTGACTCATTCGGTGGATATTGCTTCTCCAAGAATTCGATTTGGAGATTCGGGATAAAAAGGGAGCGGAGAATCTAGCTGCTGATCATCTTTCTCGATTGGAGAACCCGCATTTAGAGAAATTGGATGAAGATGAGATTGATGATGCTTTTCCAGAGGAAGGACTTTATCAGATTAACGAGGTAAGTGACACTTCCGATCCTTGGTTTGCTGATTTTGCTAACTATCTTGTTTGCAAAGTACTCCCTAGTGACAAAACGCCTCAGCAAAAGAAGCGGTTCTTTGCTGAGTTAAAGCACTATTTTTGGGAGGAACCATTCTTGTTTCGTGTTTGTGCAGATCAAGTGATTAGACGATGTGTAACCAAGCAAGAAGGGCAAGAGATTTTGAAGCATTGTCACATCAGGCCAACTGGCGGTCATTATAGTGTGAATTGGACAGCCCACAAGGTTTTGGAATCCGGATTTTATTGGCCAAGTATATTCAAAGACTCCTTTAGTTTTGTGAAGACATGTGACAGGTGCCAACGTGTGGGTAGTATATCAAAACATGATGAGATGCCCCAGAACTTCATTTTGGAGTGTGAGATCTTCGACGTGTGGGGGATCGATGTCGTGAGCCCTTTCCCAAATTCTTTCGGGAATAAGTATATACTCGTGGCAGTGGATTATTTGTCCAAATGGGTAGAAGCCCAAGCTTTGTCCACCAATGATGCTAGAGTAGTGGTGAAATTCTTAAAGAAACTTTTTTCTAGGTTTGGAGCACCACGAGCTTTAATTAGCGATAGGGGAACACATTTCTATAATGTGCAATTGGAGAAAGTGCTGAAGCGGTATGGAGTCACCCATAGATTAGCAACCCCCTATCATCCCCAGACGAGTGGTCAAGTGGAAGTTTCAAACCGTGAACTCAAAAGAATTCTAGAAAAGACAGTGGAGCACCACCGAAGGGACTGGTCGGAAAAACTAGACGATGCATTGTGGGCCTACAAGACTGCATTCAAAACTCCTTTGGGTACCACTCCATACCGACTAGTGTTTGGGAAAGCTTGCCACCTACCAGTGTGTCGAGTCTAATTTTTGAATTCCTATTCCTAATCCGATCTAAACTAAACCCTATGCTCATCTAATCTAGATCCTCGACTTGAGTTAGGAATTTCGTTCGATTTTTGGAGTCGCCACCCAACTGTTGTTGGGAAAAAGTGAATTAAGACTAAAGGAACGGATTAGTCTTAATTTGGACTACTAGTCGTCGTCATTTCCTCTTCTCGTTTTTGTGAGAAGAGAAAAAGGGGAAAACCAGAGTTTCTAAGTCCGGAGGCTAACCTATTAAAACCTATGCGGTTACCACCTAATCTCCTAAAATTGTTCATCTTTAGAAATGTGTTTCATTGTGTTTCTGTTAATTTTTGTTATGTCTTTGAATTTATTTCAAGAAAAAGGATTTTTCATTTATTTTATGGGTTGACTCGAATGGGTGCCTACGTACCTGCTACTCAGGATCAAACAAGCCGTAGTTCGCTTTTCTGAAAATCTTTAGTGTGTTGGTGAATTTTAATTTTGAAATTTCTTTTGATTTATGTTCTTACCATTTTGGGGATTTTTCCTAAAAAAAAACTCTAAACCTAAGCTTGATTTCATTTTTGAAAAATGATTTTGTAGGGAAAACATCAATTTTGATTTATTTGATGAAAATGATTTCTCTAAGTGCTAAAACTTATTTATTTATCTTTTTATGATTTTTTATGACTTTTATGATTTTTTTTGTTATTTTTGTGATTTTTGTGGTTTTTGGGGATTTTTGTGGTTTTTGGGAATTTTTGTTGATTTTCGTGATTTTTGGGAATTTTTGTTTATTATCTATCCTATTTGACATCTAAAATTTTATGATTTATTTTCCTAATTTTTATTATTTTTCTATATTTTTTTATTATTTTTTATTTATCTATTTATTATTTTTTATTATTTTTCTACATTATTAAATTCTAGAAAAATCTAATTTCTACATTTTCCTATTTATTAAAAATAACACATAAGTATATAAATAAATAATTAAATAACTAAATAACAAATTAATTAATTAATTAATTCAGAATAAATAAATAAACAAAATTAATTAAATAAAAATAAAAAAATCCGGAAAATCCGACTTACCTGGATCCGGGTCGGTGCGCCGGTCGGGTCGGTCGGGTCGAATCGGGTCGAGTCGGATCGGTCGGACACGGCGGTGGGGTTGGCTCGTTCACGGCGTTCCGGCGGTCTTTTGCGGCGGGTGAAGTGTCGAATCCTAGCTTCTTGAGGGTGCTGAATCCGATGGCGGCGGCGGTTTATTCCCAGAACGTCTCCTTGCGGTGGCTCAACTCCGATCGGCGGTCGCAACTTTGGGTTTCCTCCGATCTACACTCTTTTCTCTCTTTCTCGCAATTCTGATCCGTGTTCTTGCTTCCTCATCTCCTCCTCTATTTATAGGCGCTTGAAATCGAGCTGGATAAGCTCGGATTTCCTCCGATTGAAGCTGATCGGATTTTCGGTTGAAAAACCAACTCCGATTCGTGCCCATCCAACGATTTGTTGCGATTTGATTTTAATTAGATAATGTTTACCTTATTTTTGTTGAAGATCTGTTGGATTTGTGCAAAAAAATCGAATCAAAACGGCTGAAATACGAATTTTTTCTTCGCCGGCGATCTCGGGCTCAAGGTAGGAGACGATCACGCGCCCGGCGCGTGCGTTTCTTCCAGCCAATCAGATGCTGCCACGTGTCTTGGATAAGTCGAAAAATTGCAAAACGCGGAAACTGCTTCCTCCGCGATTCGAACGTCTGACCGAGCCCCCCCCCCCCCCCCCCCCCCCGCGCGCGCGCGCCTAACCATGGTCCGGACCAGCTGGACTAGCCCACTTTCGCGATTTTATTTATTTCGCAAATTGCATTTATGCAATGCAATTTTTCTATTTTTTTGTATTTTTTGAAATTTCAAAAATTTGTAAAAATTATTTATTATTCATTATTGCTATTTCCGAAATCATTTTTCAAAATTGAAGTGTTTTCCTATTTATTTTTTATTTTTTGAATATTTTTATTATTTTATGCTAAATTAGGAAAAATTGAAAATTGATTATTATTTAAGATTATTGACTCCTAGGGGAAAAATGGGGTGTTTACACAGTGGAGTTGGAACATCGAGCCTTTTGGGCTATGCGTACTCTCAACATGGATCTAGATGCTACTGGAAAAAAGAGGAAGTTTCAGTTGAACGAACTCGATGAATGGCGCGCGATGGCCTATGATATCATGCGCATTTATAAAGAGAAGGTGAAGAGGTATCACGACCAGCGGATTCATCATCCGAAACAATTCCGTGAGGGAGATCACGTTCTCTTGTTCAACTCACGGCTGAAACTTTTTCCGGGCAAGTTGAGATCGAGATGGTCTGGACCATTCAAAGTACACAAAGTCTTTCCCCATGGAGCTGTGGAATTGGAACACCCGGATGGGCACACTTTTAAGGCAAATGGATAGCGCCTGAAGCTGTATTTTGGGACTTAAGGGGAGAAAGAGGGCCAAGAGGAGTTTAGACTCCACCCTCTGGTGACTTAATCAGAAGGAGCTTCATTTCGTCGAGCAAACGACATTAAACAAAAGCGCTTGATGGGAGGCAACCCATGCAATTAGGTAAGTTTCATTTTTGTTTTGAGTTATCACCATTTTTTTTTTCTTTTTCCAAGGTTTTGTAGAGGAGTATTTATGAAGAAGCTTTTTGAGGAGATGGACTTCAAGAAATAATCAAGAGAAGGAAAATTTTAACCTTCAGGAGACACACGGATGACATACACGGGCGTGTATCACGCCCGTGTAGAGAGAAAGGTAAACCACAGAGTAATACACGGTCAAGTCACACGGGCGTGTGACTGACCGTGTATACAAGGAAGTTTTGAACAAGGAAGACACGGCTAAGGGAAACGGCCGTTTATCAAAACCGTGTATGGGGACCGTGTGTGTTCGGGTATTTATACCCTTTTTTTATAACCGTACCCCTCATTTTCAGTACACTCTCATCTACATATCTTTTCTCTCTATACATCATTCACTTTCCATTCCCTTGTTGGTTTCCCTCTCCCATTGCTTTGACAAGATGCCAAGCGTCAAGACTGTTGCTCAAAAGAAGAAAAGAAGACGATCCGAAACGGGTAGTTCAAGCCAATCTGGAGCTCTTCGATACCCTGTAAATATTAGAGAGAAGGATAAAGAACTTTTTACCCTATATAAGTCAATGTGCAGATGCTAGAGCTGGTTTCTCAGCTGTCGCGTGATGTGGGAGAAATAAAGAAAAACCAGAAGATGATGAAGCAGAAGGTCACTAAGGTGGAAAAACGGCAGAAGGGACTGAAGAAGTTTTTAATCGATTGCTTCACCAAGCTTGGTGAGAAGTTAGACATTCAGTTCTCTTCCTGTGCTAGCTCAAGCGAAGAAGGCGTGATCCCTCCCGAACCGATCAGCCGACAGAGGCATACTGAGGGAGGATCATCTTCTGCTCCACCTGCTCCATCAAAGGAAAGCCCCCACAGACAAGGCAAGGAGCGAATGGTTGCTGAGGAAAACTCCGACGATGAAGACTATGTGTCTGAGACGGATGATGACTGATTTTTCCTAACTATTTGCTAACTTGTCTATCTAACCCTGAATTGTTTCTGTTGACTATTTGCTGTGACTTTGACTATCTGTGATAAACTTAGATGATATTGACTTGTGCTTATTTGTTTTGGTGATAATCATTTCTTTTAGTTTCTCTTTTAGTGTGTTTTGTTTTTAGGATTTTATCTATACCCATTTAGACTTTCGCTGATGCTGATTGAATGTTGAAAGCTGATGATCTCAGAAGGATGATTCGAGGATTTTGCACTTGAATGGAGTTTCCCCTGTGAATGACTTGCCACTTATAGATTTCAGGAGAGTTTCAGTTTTCTTTCTCCTTTTATTTTCCTTGTTTCTATTTTATTTCCTTAGTGTACTTTGTGGGCAGACATTGGGGACAATGTCTGATTTTAAGTGTGGGAAAGGGAATAGAAAGAATAGAAAGATATCACAAGAGCAATGAACTTATGGACTTTTAAATGCTCAATTTCCCTTGTTTAAGTAACATTTGGAAGCTTAATGATGATGAGAAATAGTTGCTCGGGAAACATGAAATTCCACTTGTATAGGCAGCTATTTCATGGGAAATTTTTCGAATTTTGCATTATTCTCTTATTTTGTATTATCTTTACCTTTTTAGAGTTATAGTATGGTATCCATGTGAGGGAGACTTACTTGTTATTTAGGCTTTCATTTCAGATTTAGGATTTGATTTTGCGATCTTGAATGAAGGAACAAGTGATACTTATAGCTTGGTGACTTTCCCCTACAAAAATAATGGAATAGAACACAAATTGGGAGTAATTTGATGGAAAAAAAATGATGAACAATAACAAATAGTTCAGAAGTGGATCTCATTGACTCGAGTAATTAAGTCCAAGGGGTGCCCTTTCGGGGGAATAACATCTATTGACTTGGGTGATGAACTTGGGATCATTGGCTGAAAGCTCGCTACAAGGGTTATGAGTAAAATCCGACAAAACTGAACTAAATGAGGCTTTAAATTAGAATATTTGGATTCGAGTGGTAGAGGTTCGAAGGGGTATCTTAAAACCTAGTAGCCTAAGATCGTCTGGTCTGGGACTTACTGGCCAAGGAAACCGCTCTTATTCACTAAAAGAAAGGAATTTATTAGTTAATTCAACCCGAACAAGTAAATCCGAGGGACGCCCTCTATGCTTGAGGGGATAACGTCTGTTAACTTAGGTGACGAGCCCGGGATTATCGATTAAAAGTTCGTTACATGGGTTAATTGACTAAGAAAAGGTACTAAAAGGTTGAACTCCCAATCCAAAAAGGGGGAAAAGATCCAGGAAATAAGTGGATGTATATGCTTGAGTTCTATGATTGTAAGTCTGATCTTAACTTTGAGATTTTTGGTTAAATGATAAAGGGTAAAAGTTTCACTTACTTGGATTAATACTGGAAATCTACTATTGGTATTTTGAATACAAGTGCTTAATAAGATTGAGTGATAAGAAAGGCGAATTGTGGAAAATGGTGGCTATCCTGGTATAAAGTGGGGTTAATGATTGAATTTCTTCCTGAGTTTTAAGAATTCTGATAATTGAGACTTCCATATGTGTAATTTGCTTGAGGACAAGCAAATGCTTAAGTGTGAGGAAATTTGATAAATCTATTTTAACTCTTATAATTGGAGATGATTAAGTCAATTTTTGAGATAATTGGGCGTGAAAATATAAGATTATGATGCTTAATTGATTTATATTTCATGTTCAGGTGTGGAAAAGGATGATTTGATGAAAAGTATTTAAATTCAAGACGAATTGGAGATAAAAGCAAGTAAAAAGGGAATGCTTTGAAGTTAAAGGAAGTCACATGGTTTTACAAACGGTCGTGTGAAGGAATCAAGAGACTATACGGTTCGGATACACGCCCGTGTATCTGACCGTGTATCAGCGTGGAATAAGAGTTTTTAGGACAGACCAATACACGGTTGGAATACACACCCTTGTAACCCAACCGTGCATAAGAAGAACACATTGAGGAGGACACACGGTTGAGTTACACACCCGTGTAATCAACCGTGTATGAAGAACAAAGAAGACAGAGGAATACACGGCTATTACAAACGGCCGTGTGGGATATACACGCCTAGAGTTCACTGATTTAGAGAGATACACGGTTTATCTACACGCCTGTGTAGTATGACCGTGTGTCTATCGAAGGAAAGATATCTTCAAATCGATTTTAAATCTTTCGTCCATATTTTAGGGATATCTCCTACACGCCAGAGAGGAAGCGACCCTAGGTATAAATAGTCGTCTTTGAAGAGAGAGAAAGTAGTTTTAGGAAGGCAGAAAACACATCCTGGAATTTTGGAGAACAGCAGTAGTCAAAGGAATTTTCGAGCTTTAATTCTAGAAGGGTTTCACACATGGATTGGATTATTTCGTTTTGTTATTCCTTGAGAACCATGTGTAGCTAATTATTTCATACCCGGATCTTATGAAAGTCTTATTACTATGTAACATTGGGTTTATTGCAAAATTAATGACGATTGAGCATCTCTGATTTCATCCATGTTGTTTATTATATATTGTTGATTTGATGTTTGGCCAGCATTAGATTACATTGATTTCTGATAAGTTGATTGGAAAATCTCTTGTTTGAATAGATTATACATTGGATGAAAAGGCTTGTATGCAATCTAAGGATAGAAAACATAAGTTTTCCGTATTAGATTGGATATAATGATTTAATCTAATTGAGGGTTGTGGTATAGTCATGCAATTCTGATTGTTGTTAATAAAAGAGGGATCTTTGTTAATACGGTTAGAATTAGGAGTTAGTGATTTTGGAAGAAACATTGACTTAGTGTTAGATGCCCCGCGAATTAGAGATAATTAGTATTCATTAATTAGTTTTCTAAGGATTGAAGTTGCATAGTAATTAGATGAGTAGTAAGAGTAGGGTATGCGTTGGAACATTGGATTTAATAATTTAACTCATTGTTTGATATTCATTGATTTCAGTTCTATTAGATAATTTAGTTTAATTTAGGTAATTTGGTTAAATCAATTTACTCGAAATTGTGCGGTTAGATAGTCGGTTTGAGGTTAGTATTAGTACTTGTAGATCCCTGAGGGAACGATATCCGTGCTTAAACTCTATACTACTATAATCGATAGGTGCACTTGCCTAATTGATCGCAAGGAAGAGTCGGAGTAAAAAGGATTTTAATTTGTGTGATTGCGATTTCATCAACAGTTAGGATATTATTGGTTGACCATGGAATCAGATTGCATAAAATATGTCAAGCACTATCATCTATGTCAAGTCTATGCAAACCAGATAAATGCTCCGCCCAACGAGCTACACTTGTTATCAGCACCATGGCCATTCTCCATGTGGGGAATCGACATAATAGGCCCTATCACTCCAACAGCATCCAACGGCCATAGATTTATACTGGTAACGATTGATTACTTCACCAAATGGGTCGAAGCTTCATCATATACCAATATCACAAAAGGGGTAATAGTCCGCTTCTTGAAAAGGGACATAATAGCCCGATATGGAGTTCCTGAGTCCATCATCACCGACAATGGTACCAATCTCAACAACAAATCGATGACAGGTTTATGTCAACAATTTCACATAAACCACAGAAATTCAACTCCCTACCGACCTCAAATGAACAGGGCAGTAGAAGCAGCCAACAAAAATATCAAAAAGATCATTGAGAAAATGACAACAACTTACAAAGATTGGCACAAAATGTTGCCGTTTGCTCTTATGGCTTATAGGACTTCAATAAGAACATCTACAGGAGCTACCCCTTACTCATTAGTATATGGTACGGAAGCAGTGCTACCGGTTGAAGTTGAGATACCATCATTCAGAATCTTGTCGGAAAATCAGTTAACCGAATTAGACTGGGTAAAGAAAAGGCTTGATCAGCTGAATCTGATTGATGAAAGAAGGCTTACCGCACTATGTCATAGCCAGTGTTACCAACAAAGAATGGCCCGAGCGTTTAACAAGAAGATGAGACCTCGATACTTCAAGGAGGGGGATTTGGTACTAAAGAAGGTTCTCTCGAATGCCCAAGACTCCAGAGGGAAATTTACCCCAAACTATGAAGGCCCCTATATAGTGAAAAAGGTTTTGTCAGGAGGTGCTCTGATATTGACTCGGATGGATGGTCCAGAATTGAGAGATCCCATTAACACAGATGCTATAAAGATGTACTATCCTTAGGCAAGGGAATTGAAATTTTGCCAATGTTTATGAAAGACAATATTCCATATAAATTTCGTTGAGTCAAGTTTTTACTTTTTGCAAGCAAAGTTAATATCCCTGAATGGTCAATAAATTCAAATCAATTCCCATCACCACAAATATTCCTAAACATATTACCCACCACTTCGCCAATAAAAGATAAACACTAAAATGATAATGAATCTCAATATATTTGGTAATATAGTTCTATCTACTTTTGAGCATTAGAACTTAGTGCATTAGTAGGATAACACTACCGTCAAAAAAGCCTTGCGCATAAGAAAGGAAGCACATCAAGATTTTCAACCCCGTGTCAAGATAAGAAGAAGTGAAGCAGAAGCAAACCAGCACGAAGGTTCGGTTGTTTGGTTGCTATCCACGATAAATTGGCAAGCATATTAAAATAAATAACCATCATCATGAAAGGCATCACATCATTTAGCTCAGTCAGTAGAAAGCATATTCAGAAGCATAAGATGAGTCAGCCCATAGTTGGGCACTTGTCTAAACATTCCTTTTAATAGGGTAGTCAGCCCAAAAAAGGGCACTTCCCTAGATCTTTTCTAAGGTCAGTCTATAAAGGCACCTCTTTGAGATATCATTTTTAGCTTAGGTTAGTCAGCCCAAGATAAGCACTTTCCTAAACATTCTCTCTAAAGGTTAGCTCATAGGGGGCACCTTTTTGAGATATCATCTTTATCTTAGGTTAGTCAGCCCAAGATGAGCACTTTCCTAAACATCCTCTCTAAGGTTAGCTCATAGGGGGCACCTTTTTGAGATATCATTTTTATCTTAGGTTAGTCAGCCCAAGATGGGCACTTTCCTAAAAATTTGTTCTCAAGGTCAACTCATAAGGGCACTTTTTGAGACAGTTCAATCAATTTTATCATAGGTTAGTCAGCCCAATATGGGTACTTTCCTAAAAAGTTGTTCTCAAGGTCAGCTCATAAGGGCACTTTTTGAGACAACTCTATCCTAGGTTAGTCAGCCCAAGATGGGCACTTTCCTAAAAATCTGTTCTCAAGGTCAGCTCATAAAGGCACTTTTTGAGACAACTCTATCCTAGGTTAATCAGCCCAAGATGGGCACTTTCCTAAAAAGTTGTTCTCAAGGTCAGCTCATAAGGGCACTTTTTGAGACAACTCTATCCTAGGTTAGTCAGCCCAAGATCTGTTCTCAAGGTCAGCTCATAAGGGCACTTTTTGAGACAGTTCAATCAATTTTATCATAGGTTAGTCAGCCCAATATGGGCACTTTCCTAAAAAGTTGTTATCAAGGTCAGCTCATAAAGGCACTTTTGAGATAACTCTATCCTAGGTTAGTCAGCCCAAGATGGGCACTTTCCTAAAAATCCGTTCTCAAGGTCAGCTCATAAGGACACTTTTTGAGACAACTCTATCCTAGGTTAATCAGCCCAAGATGGGCACTTTCCTAAAAATCTGTTCTCAAGGTTAGCTCATAAGGGCACTTTTTGAGACAGTTCAATCAATTTTATCATAGGTTAGTCAGCCCAATATGGGCACTTTCCTAAAAAGTTGTTCTCAAGGTCAGCTCATAAGGGCACTTTTTGAGACAACTCTATCCTAGGTTAGTCAACCCAAGATGGGCACTTTCCTAAAAATCCGTTCTCAAGGTCAGCTCATAAGGGAACTTTTTGAGACAACTCTATCCTAGGTTAATCAGCCCAAGATGGGCACTTTCCTAAAAATCTGTTCTCAAGGTCAGCTCATAAGGGCACTTTTTGAGACAGTTCAATCAATTTTATCATAGATTAGTCAGCTCAATATGGGCACGTTCCTAAAAAGTTGTTCTCAATGTCAGCTCATAAGGGCACTTTTTGAGACAACTCTATCCTAGTTTAGTCAGCCCAAGATGGGCACTTTCCTAAAAATCCGTTCTCAAGGTCAGCTCATAAGGGCATTTTTTGAGACACTCTACCATAGGTTAGTCAGCCCAAGATGGGCACTTTCCTAAAAATCTATCTTAAGGTTAGTCAGCCTATGAGGGGCACTTTCCTAGATTCTCCCGATTAGTCAGCTCTTGGGGCACTTTTCGGAAATATTCTTCCAAACAATTGCTAGTCTAACAAGACGCTTCTGTTGACAGGTAGCTAGCTCATAAGGGTGCTTCCTAAGTAAATTCTCTTTCCAAGGTTGCTAGTCTGATAAGACGCTTCCTATCATCATTTCTTTCACACAATGCTTGAGGTGTTTCCTATCGCCAATTAGTCAGCCCATAAAGCACTTTCTGGGGAGGGAACATGACTCTAAATTGTTAGGACTGTATTATCTATTCAAGAGGCCAAAAATGGCATCTTCCTTTTAATCTTTGTAGTTAAGTTTTTCAAACTTTACTACAAAGAGGGGCAGTTGTAAACACCTCATTTTTTCCCTAAGAAAGAATAATAATCAATAATAACCAATTTTCAATTTTTTCCAATTTTTCCTAATTTAGCATAAATAATTAAAAATATTCAAAAAATAAAACTAAATAGGAAAAAAACATCAATTTTGAAAAATGATTTCAGAAATTGCAATAAAAAATAATAATAATAATTTACAAATTTTTGAAATTTCAAAAAATACAAAAAAAATAAAAAAATCGGATTGCATATATGCAATTTGCGAAATTAGAAAAATCAGAAAAGTGGGCTAGCCCAGCTGGTCCGGACCACAGGCTAAGGCACACGCAGGGGGGCTCGGTCGTGGGTTTGAATCGCGGGAGGAGCAGTTTCCGCGTTTTGCAATTTTTTCACTTATCCAGGACACGTGGCAGCATCCGATTGGCTGGAGGGAGCGCACGCGCCGGGCGCGTGATCGTCTTCTACCTCTGGTCCGAGATCGCTGGCGGAAGAGAAAATTTGAATTTCGACCGTTTCGATTCGATTTTTTGCACAAATCCAACAGATCTTCAACGGAAATAAGATAAACATTATCTAATTGGAATCAAATCACAACAAATCAAAGGATTTGCACGAATCGAAGTTGGTTTTTTTTAACCGAAAATCCGATTAGCTTCGATCGGAGGAAATCCGAGCTTATCCAGCTCGGTTTCAAGTGCCTATAAATAGGAATCGAAGGGAGGAAGCCAAAACACGAATCAGAATTGAGAGAAAGTGAGAAAAGAGTGCAAATCGGAGGAAACCCAAAATCGCGATTGCCGACCGGAGTTGAACCACCACCAGGAGGCGATCTGGGAGTGAACCACCACCACCAATGGATTCAGCACCCTCAAGAAGCTAGGATTCGACACCTCACCCGCGACAAAAGACCGTCGGAACGCCGTGAACAAGCATCCTCCACCGCCGCATCCGACCGATCCGATCAGACCCGATCCGACCCGACCCGTGCACCGACCCGGATCCAGGTAAGTCGGATTTTCCGGATTTTTTTTAATTAATTTATTTATTCTGAATTGATATGATTTATTATTTATTATTTGTTATTTAGTTAGTTAGTTATTTATTTATTGGTTTGTATTTTAGTTTCCATAAGTAGGAAAATGTAGAAATTAGATTTTTAGGATTTAATAATGTAGTAAAATAATAAAAATAATAAAAAATAATAATAATAAATAAATAAAAAGAAAAATAAATCATAATAAAAATGTAGATAAATAATAAAAATATTAGAAGAAGTAATAATAAAATTTTAGATTTCAAAGTAGAATAAATAACAGTTTAGGATAAAATTTTTAACAAAAATTCAAAAATTATAAAAAATCAACAAAAATCATAAAAATAATAAAAAAACTATGAAAATCATGAAAACTTAGAAAAATTATAAAAAAAATAGTAGGAGAATCATAAAAATCATAAAAATAATAAAAAGTCATAAAATCACAAAAAATTTATAAAAAAATCATAAAAATAATAAAAAATTCAAAAGAATCATAAAAATGAGTTTTAGCACTTAGAAAAACCATTTTTCTCAAATAAATCCAAAATTGATGTTTTTCCTTAAAAATCATTTTCAAATATCAAATTGCTAAGCTTAGGTTTAGATTTTTAGAAAAATCCCAAAAATGGTAAAAACATAAATCAAAAGAGATTTCAAAATTAAAATTTATAAACAAACTTAAAGTTTTCAGAAAAGCGAACTACGGCTTGTTTGATCCTGAATAGCAGGTACGTAGGCACCCATCTGGGTCAACCCATAAAATGAATGAAAAATCCTTTTCTTAAAATAATTCAAAAACATAATAAAAGTAACAGAAACACAATAAAACACATTTCTAAAGAGGAACAATCTTAGGAGATTAGGTGGTAACCGTAAAGGTTTTAATAGGTTAGCCTCCAGACATAGAAACTCTGGTTTTCCCTTTTCCTCTTTTCAAAAACGAGAAGAGGAAATAACGACGACTAGTGGTCCAAATTAAGACTAATCCGCTCCTTTAGTCTTAATTCAATATTTCCCAACGACAGTTGGGTGGCGACTCCAAAAATCAAACGAAATTCCTAACTCAAGTCAAGGATCTACATTAGATGAGCATAGGGTCTAGTCTAGATCGGATTAGGAATGGGAAAAAAAAAATTAGACTCGACATCTCTCATCTTGTGAAACCCTAACTCATGTACTAAAACATTGATTGATTAATAAATTGTATATATATCTTTGCATCTATTCATGTGTTTTCATTGTTTTTGTGATTGATTTATGCGCGCGAATTGATTGCATGTTTGATTTTTATTAGATTGAAAGCGGTTTCGTCTAGTAAATCAGATATTTATGAATAGAGAAATTACATGTTTTGCCTAAAGGTAGGAAAACATTGATTTTCTACAATAAAGATCAAAACTTTAATCGAAAAGTGTGAACTTAATGAGATCTTGCATGACGGTAGTGAGGGAAAGGTCTCCATTATCTTATGCATGATTAAGAATTGATTAACTCAAGGGAGTAATTGATTTTACTTGAGAATTCCTGTAGTGCAAAGTGTAAATCGATTCATTAATCGATATTTTATTTTAAGAATTTAAGAGTTAGGGTGGAGCAAGATGAGGGGTATGTTTTGTGATTGAATACATTTTTAAGACAATATCATTTAATTCTAGGGTTGTTAGGATTTGTTAATTGTTAATTTAATTCATAATTTCCACATCGTAAACTAGGCTAGATAATAGAGAAAGGTAATACATGTACTTGTTTTCTAGATCCTAGAGGACGACACCTGTTAAATCTATACTATAGTCGATAAGTACACTGCCTAGCTCGATCGTAGATTTTATTGGTTATAAATTTGAAACTTAAAACGATCGATTAAATTCAAGTGCACCAGTGCTCCCCACTATCCATGAGTCAATGAGTTCATAACATCCTGAATCTATCGAAATCATTTTAGTACACAATTACACTGAGGACAACGTCACATACTAATCATTGAGGTGCTATGTCCAGATCACCGACATTCTTGGTTCCTCAGGCCTAGTTAAGCACAATCACATAAACAATCAATTTCATTCATGTTTAATATTAGTTTACACTTCTAACCTAACACTCAAAAACAACAAACACAGTATACACATACTTGATAAGTAATGAATGATCTCTTCACACTTTTGCAATCTCTCCATCTTCAAACCTATTCAAATCCACAACTACGTACACTTAAAAAGCTTATAATAATTATCTTAATCTATGTTTAGGCATTTGGTTAACTTAGGAGAGGTAAGGCTTTGTAAAACATGGGTCCAACATATCCAAGTATACAGGTGTGTTCTCATCCATGTACTGTGTGTTATTGTAGGGATTGGACACAACCTGATACACGGTTGTGTCTATTGACCATGTATCTTACTGTTTACTTTTTTATTTTTGGCATGGGCGTATCTTTTGCTCATATACCCTACTGTACACTTTGTGATTTTGGCACGGGGCCATGTAACTCACATAAGTGGCTATGTACTCCAGTATACGGGTGTAGCACGACCATGTTGTGGACTATGTACTTCTAGGTTGTTCAATTTCTACAAAAACAATACTTTTCTCCAAAATTCTAATTCCCTATTCACAACTATTGTTCAATCTTTTTTACAATTGCAATTAAGGTATTCTCATGCTTCATTTACCACCTAAATTACTTTAATTTTACTCTAATTACATAAGTTTCAGAAGACTTACTCAGATTGTCGCTCCACGAACAATCATCTCAGTCTTGTTACAGTGGATGCCGGTTTCTTCCTGACACTAATTGGATCACCTTAACAATTAGAGTTGTTTCACACAATTTTTTTTGTGTGCAATTATCTATACTGAAGTCCTCCTGTGCTTCTAGGGTTCTCTAGATGGCTCTTAGAGTTTTGTAGTGCACAAATGAAAAAAAAAGGGTCAAAAGGACATGTTGGAGAACATTTATACGTTTCCCGTCAAGTGTCCATATCATCCTTGTCATTAAACCCTTTTTATTGCCCTTGCCCCGACCTTAATATTTTCATATTTGGATTTATTTTCTCTATTGTTTAAACATTTCTATGTAATATATATACTATTTATCTAAATCTCTGATCATTACACTCAGACACAAGATTCAAAACCTTATTGATGCCAAGTTAGTTTAGCTAGACTTCATAGAAACCTCGGGGCTAAATGTCAATAATAACCCCGTGCCAAATCACAAGCATGCTATCAACATGATTATCGTAAATGAGCCCAAACTGGAGATAAACTTGGATGAACTCCCTATTACTATTAAGCAAGTTGCATGGAACTTAAAATAGGTAGGGCATCTACAGGATATAAGGAATCTCAAGGACCGAACAAAGACCAAGTCTATGATATACCAATTACTTGAGGAGGGAAAGGTTAAAAAGAGAGAGACACAAAAAATGTTGAAACCTAAACCACGGAAAAATTGTATGCAGAAGGAATTATAGAAGAGGTATTTGGTAGGTGTTCTTATTATAGACACACTAAGAGAGTCGTTTGGTACATTTGAATACTTCGTGGATTATTCTATTGTGCCAAAGGTATATATTGATGCACCACCTATAGGTTGGGGTTCAGAGTTTAAGGAAGAGGATAACCCTAAAGATAAAGGGGTTGAGGTTGGAGAAATGGTAGGAATGAATAGATCGAGCCTTAAGTCCTTCGTGTTTGAATATTAAAAAGAGGAAAAAAAGGATAAGATGTTAACCAACCCTCGAAAGTTTGTGTTTAATGTACCCATTGCACCAAAGAACTACAAGATGGTACCTCTAAATTACTAAGCTATAAATGAGGCCCATAAGAACCCACCACTCATGATCATAGGGTTAACTCATTCTAGAAGAGTTTACGATCTGACTGAGGAAGCAAAAAGGAAGGCCACTGGTGAAGAAGCATAAAGGAAAGTAATGGAGGTAGAGGATAAAGATGAAAGCCAAAACTCTTTCATGAGGATCATGAAAGCTAGTGAATACAAAATTATGGATCAATTAGGTAAAGTGCCAGCCCAAATATCCATAATGGGTCTTCTCCTATCTTTTGAGCTGCACCAAAAGGCATTGATTAAGATACTTCAAAAGGTTAAGGTCGTTGAGAGCATTTCCTCATAAAAGCTATGCCTCTTAGTAAATTTTGTGTTTGCTATGGATCATATTACTTTTTCACCAAAGGAGTATGGCGAAGAAGGCAACTAACATACCAAGTCGTTGTTCATTGTGGTTAAATGGAGAAATATGATAATAGCTCAAGTACTCATCAATAACGAATCGTTCCTAAACATATGTCCACTAGCCACTCTAAATCTCCTCGGCATAAATGCATCTAAGATGAAACCTAGTTCAGTTGTAGTGTAAGCTTTTGATGGATTCAATAGGGAGATTAAGGGAGATTGACCTGTAAATAGAAATTGGCCCATAGATCTTCACTATCCCCTTTCAAATATTGGGCATTCCCAAAACTTTAACTTCTTGTTGCGAAGGCCTTAGATACATAAGGTTAGAGCTAGACCATCCAGTTTACACCAAAAGGTTAAGTTCATAGCCAATGGGTAGGTCAACACTGTGCTTGGTGAGCAGGATTATGCCATATATAAGGAAACCATTATCCCCTACATTGGAAGCAAGGATTTAAGGGAAACAAGGTTATAAATTTTTTATGAAATATGCATGGTTAGTCATGAAGAGTCAATCTTTAGAGGAAGAAGCCTTTACAACACAATCACCAAAGCAAACATGAATTAAGTTACATATCGACTCAATGGGAGATTGAGGAGATGAAGCAAAAGATAGGGAGAAAAGGGGGAGATAGGTTATACTACGCTCAAATGGAGTTTCAAGACATTAGTAAACTTTTCCAATGCTAGCATTTGTTCAGAAGCCCGAGGCACTCAAGTTGATCAAGTCTTTCAAACAGTAATGCAACTTTAATGTTGCTAACACCACCATGGAGAAATTAAGCAATTGGTTTTCAACTTCATGCAATAGCATTAGGTCTCTTCTAGAATAATTAGATCATATGGAGCATTTAGTTTAATTATCCTTGCTTATTAGCTCAAATTAGCTCAGAATTAACACATTTGCAAGCCCATGCTTAACATTCAATAAAATTTCCTTTTCAACTTTTTTTTTGACTTTTTCTTGTATTTAATTGTTCTTTAAAATTGTCTTTTATCTCTTAGATCCAATGTTATTCACGAAAATAAAGGATATCTCATGCTTGTAAACGATAAAAATACCGATATCACCTTTAACCCTACTGGGCAAATGTTAGGGATGATGTCAAAATCCTAAACAAGGTCTAAAAAAGTTAGCTCCAATTTAAACAAGGCAAAGTTATCATTGAAGAACCTGTGGTAGTAGTGAACTTAGGGACAAAAGAAAACCCTTAGAATTTAAAAATTGGGTGCAACTTGAACCAGGAGCAAAGCAAAGAGTTAACCTAGTTATTAGTTAAATACCTAAATGTGTTTGCTTGGGTTTATAAGAATATGCCTAGATTAGATCCATTGATAGTGGTTCATAGGTTGCCCACTAAGTCAAATATTAAACCAAAGAGGCAAAAACTTAAGCATTTCCGACCAAACATTCTTCTAAAAATCAAGAAGTGAAAAAGTTATTAGAGATTGGATTTATAGAAGTATCAGACTATCTGAAATAGGTAGCTAATGTAGTATATGTACTTAAGAAGAATGGAAAGGTCCAGGTATGTATAGATTTTAGATATTTAAACCAAGCAACACCTAAAGACGATTTTCCCTTACCATAGATAGATGTCTTAGTAGATAAAACGACCTGAAATATCTCTTCTCCTTTATAGATGGTTTCTCAGGATATAATCAAATTAAGATGGTAGAAGAGGATAAGTCCAAGACAACGTTTGTAACAACATGGGGCACATTCTGTTACAAGGTTATGCCTTTCAATTTGAAAAATGCTAAGACAATGTATTAGCATGCCATAATAGCTTTATTTCATGACATGATGCAAAAAGAGGTGGAAGTGTATGTTAATGATGTGATTTCCAAATCTTGAGAAGAAGAAGATCATGTGGAAGTGCTTAAGAAATTGTTTCAAAAACTAAAGAAGTTTCAATTGAAGTTGAAACTAGAGAAGTGCACATTCGAAGTAACAATGGGAAAGTTATTGGGGTTTATAGTCTGTAAGAAGAGTATTAAAGTGGATCCTGATAAGGTAAAGGCATTATCAAAAATTTCAACTCTACGATCATTGAAGGAGGTTGGAGGATTAATGAGAAGGTTAAATTATACCAGATCATTTCTCGACTCATTGATAAATGTCACTCTTTTATTTGAACTTTTGAAAAAGAATGCAACAACAAAATTGTAAAGAGACATTTGCTGAAATTAAAGGATATTTGATGAATCCACCAGTGTTGATATCTCTTATTCCTGGAAGATCATTATTCTTATACTTAACAATTCTCTAAGAGTCTATGGGTTACATGTTGGGGTAAAAGGATAAAGATGGAAAAGAACATGCTATTTATTACTTGAGCAAGAAATTCACCGAAGGGGTACAAAAATACTCAAAAATTGAAAGCGCATGTTATACCTTAGTTTGGATAATGTATCAACTTAGACAGTGCACTTTCTATTACCCCATTGAGTTGCTAGCCAAGGATGATCCATTGAAATACTTAACAAAAAAAAAAAAAAAGCAGCACTGGTAGGAAGAATTTCCAAATGGCAAATGTTACTTTCTGAATTTGATATTACTTATGTAAGCCAAAATTTAGTAAAAAGGCAGGCTTTAGTTGATTAACTACCTGACAATCTAACTAAGAATGTCACCAAAGACATAGAAACCTAGTTTCCTAATGAAGAGATAATGGCTACTAAAGAAGAATTATAAGAAGAAACCAAGGCACCGACATGGAAGTTGTATTTCAATGGAGTGGCAAATGTACTTAAGTGTGGTATAAAGGTAGTTTTGGTATCCCTTGAAGGTAGTCACTTTCCAATAGCAGCCAGGTTGACATTTTAATACACAAATAATATTATAAAATACGAAGCTTGCATTTATAGGGCTCAAAATGGCACTAGACATAGGCATATAGAATTTGGAAGCATATGGAGATTCATCCCTCATTATTCTTCAAACGATAGGAGAATACAAGACTAAAGATAGCAAGTTAATATTGTATCATCAACACCTTGGTGAATAAATGAAAAATTTTGAGAAAATTACCTTCACTTATGTGCCTAGAACTAAAAATTAGTTTGTGGATGCCTTAGTGACACTAGCGTCCATGATATTAATAACATACAGGATAGCGATACAACCATTGAAGATTAAAGTTGAGAGGAAACCTACCTTCTACTTGGTGACTAAAGGAGAGCAAAATAAAAAGCCATGGTACTACGATGTTAAAATATTACTCCAAAAAGGAAAATACCCTAAAGGTGCTGATAGAAAAGACTAGAAGGCCTTAGGAAGATTGGCTACCCACTTTCTACTCAGCAAATCAACACTATACATGAGGTCATTTGATACCACTTTATTGAGAAGTGCTGATGAAGATGAAGCAGATACCCTGATGAAAGAGATACATAAAGGAGTTTATGGATTGCATATAGATGGATACATGTTAGCCTAATGAGAATGGGCTATTTTTTTATGACTATAGAGGCAAATTGTATTAAACATGTAAGGTATTGTCACTTATTCCAAATACATGCAAATAAGATTAATACTTCACTTCAAGAGATATATGTGATGTCATCCCCTTAGCCATTTTCCATGTAGGGCATTGATATGATTGGCCCGATAACCCCAAAAACATCGAATGGACATTGATTTATCCTTGTGGCAATTGATTATTTCACCAAATGGGTTGAAGGCTCTTCTTATGCCAATGTGACCAAAGGAGTGGTAGTCAGGTTTCTAAAAAGGGATATAATTGCCAAGTATGGGGCACCTAAGTTAATCATCACAGACAATGGCACCAATTTGAACAAGTTGATGACAAAAATATGCAAGCGATTTGGGATAAATTATAGAAACTCAACCCCATATCGACCTCAAATGAATGGGGTAGTTGAAGCAACAAACAAAAACATCAAAAGGATTATAGAAACGATGGCGATCAATTATACGGATTAGCACGAAATGCTACCATTTGCACTCATGGCATATAAAACTTCAATAAGAACCTCGACTAAAGCTACTCTTTATTCGTTAACATATGGAACTGAAGTAGTGTTACCCATAGAAATGAAAATCCCATCATTTGGGATATTAGTAGAGACATAGCTTGATGAAGAGGAATGGGTGAAGAAAAAGATTAACTAACCGAATCTAATTGATGAGAAGCAACTCATAGTATTATGCCATGGTCAATGTTACTAGTAAAGGATGGTTAGGGCATTCAATAAAAAGGTGCACTTGAGAAGCTTCAAGGAAGGAGACTTGTTACTAAGGAAGGTGTTGTTGAATGTGCAAGATCCCAGAGGAAAATTTACTTCCAATTATGAAGGACCTTATGTTAGAAGGAGGGTTCTGTAAAGAAGAGCATTAGTATTAGCAAGAATGGATGGTCTAAATTCGAGGGACACTATTAACTTAGACATAGTCAAATTGTACTACCTTTGAAGAGTCAATGAGATTTTGCTAAGTTCAATAATATTGTCTAAAATTTAGTATTCTCTTTTAGTAATTTTCGTCATTTGTAAGCAAATCTAATATCATCTGTAGTCATCAATGGCATTAGATTAGTCATTGTAGACACCCCATTTTTGCCCCCTATATAGACTTTTTTAAATAAATAAATAAAAATGATAAAAAATAATAAAGGGTCTGGTTTGTGAAATAGTAAAAATTAAATAAATAATAATAATAACAAGTGAAAA
This sequence comes from Laguncularia racemosa, assembly GCA_037954665.1. NCBI lineage: Eukaryota > Viridiplantae > Streptophyta > Magnoliopsida > Myrtales > Combretaceae > Laguncularia > Laguncularia racemosa. Next base: position 3,882,523 of record JBBMOL010000025.1, on the reverse strand, counting down.
AATAATAATAATAAAAAATTCAACAAAATTAAGGAAATATGGGTTTTTAAATTAAACTTGGGAATTTCAAATCAATAAAAATTAATTAAGGACAATAGCTTATATACAAATTGATTGCACATAATAAATGAGAAAAAGGACTAACTCAAGTGGTTCACACCTCTACCCAAATAACTAAGGAAAGCCACAAGTCATGGGTTTGAATCATGCATGGAGCTTTACCCCTTTTTTTTTCTTCCTTTTTTTCTCTAGTTAAGTCACATGCAGCGCACGTAATCATCTTCCTCAGCAAGCCAGCAACTACAAATGGAAAGGAGAAGAAGCCGGAGCAAATTTGGGTGCACCTTAATGTTTTTTTTTTTTTAATCTTCTCGAATTATCATGAACTTGCAACTAAAAAAATCCATATAAATCACAAGAATGAATTTAATCTAGAAATGTGTATCAATTTTTCAAATCTCAAGAAGATAGAAACAGGTCTCAACCGTAGATATGATTCAAGCTTATCAACATGATTTTTTGCGAGTCTATAATTAGAACTTGACCTTGCAAACTCGATGGAGGAGGGAATTTCATCCCCGGTTGCATAAATCAAACTCCACACCCACTTTCTCTCTCTAAACTTCCATAGCCGAACCTATCCACCATCTCTCTAGGATTTAGAGCACCACACATAACCTTAAAGTAAAGTAATAGCATCAGTGGGTTCCTGACGATCCATAGACAAAAATACCATTGGTGGAGTGTTTCTCAAAGTTGTCCAACACTATTAAGAATCTCATCGATTGTCGGAATACCACAATCCATGGTCGTCGTTTATCGCGTCTTCATCCCATAATGTCTACACGGCTCACACGCATAGCATGAGACTGACCTGAGATCTAATTATTGTTTCAATTTGACCTATGCATAACAATAACTTAGGTAAGTTTTGTTTTCTTACTATCTATATTATCAAATGACATAAAACATAAAAAAAAAAAATCTACTTAGAAGAAAACAAAAACAAAAAGGGAATAAATAATAAAGTAATGGGAGAATCTTTTGGTAATCATTGATGAGTGTTTTATATGAGTTGGAAAATTTTTCCCAATAGCATGCATGGAATTTTTTCACGGTCAGCTTCGATTGTCAAATTATATAGGATGTGTGGCCATAAATTAATATTTGATATTTGTTCTTGCCAGCAATATTTTCATGATAGACATATTATATAGTGAATAATTCTTTTCTTGGCATGTTCCATACAGTGCATTATTATTGGTCTAATTTACAATATATCTACTAGTGTAGTGTAACATGCTTAAATTTGCTATTTATGTCAATATTAATAAACATATATATTGTTAGGAGGGAACTATTGTGTAGGCCTTAAGTGTTGCAATATAACCGTCGCCTGGGGACGATTAGGTTTTTGATTATTTTTTTAAATAATGAATAACACTTAGTCCACAAATATAAAGATATAAAGATATAAAAAATTTTAAAAATTAATTAAAAATGATTTATTATCTTGGATATGGTTTTACTTTTAAAAAATATAAAAAAAAATGTTTTCTCACTTAGAAAAACGATTTTTATGAAATAAAATTTTAATTGATGTTTTCAAAACTAGAGGGTTTTAGTTTTGTTTTTCAAAAGTGAGAAATAAATTTTAGGTTTAGAATTTTTCTTTAAAAAATCAAAATGATAATAAACGTAAACCCGACCTATTTTCATAATTAAAATTAATCAATCCACTAAAGTTTTATGAAAAATAGAACTACGTTAGTTTGATCCTGATTAACAGGTACATATGTACCTACAGGGCAACCACATATAAAATAAATAAATAAAATATTTTATTCTTTTCTAATTTCAATTTACTATATAAAAAAATTTTACAAAAAAATAATTTATCATTTTAAAATTTCAATTTATGATATAAAAACATAAAAATATTTTATCCTATTTTTTTAGTTCAATTTTAATTAAAGCAGAAATGCAAAAATTTTATCCTCTTTTATATCATTTTTAAATAAGAATAGAAATTTCATAATTAATAAAGAAATAATTAAAAGTTTTCCATGTTGTTTTGAGTTTTTGTATGTTTTACACATGTGATGGTGAAAAGAATTTATAAAAAGCTTTTAATTCATTTTTTTGATAACCATTTATGTTTTAATAGGATAGCCCTAAGTCCAGATTCTATAGTTAATATTTTTCCAAAATTGGTTTTTAGAAAAATTCATAGATTAGTTGCTAGTTAAGGTTAACCCACCTAATTAATCTTAACTTACCTTATTTTCCAACTTAGGTTAGTGGTGACTCCAATTTATTAAAATAATTAAAGATATTTTTTTTATTAATTTTATCTTCAAGTAACTTATATTAAATGGGTTGGACTTAATATGGGTTAATTAAGGAAAAATCCAAAATTAGGCTCGACAGTCATTAACCAACTAACTTGCCTCGTCATTACTTATCGATGAGCACTATCCAATGATACAAATAAAAGTACAAGCACATTAAACACATAAGTAGCTAAATGCTCCCTTATGATTTAATTTTTCTTAAAAGAGGTCATTCATTGATAGGAAACTGACCCACAGGAATTGTAATTCAAAACTTGATCTATAAGGATAGTATAGCCATTGTAAAGAAGATAGCGAATCACTTAAGCTCCTTTGATAACCAGAATAATAATTGAGTGAATATTAGGCCATGACATAGGTTTATGGCTTGGAAATATCTGAAGGTTGGTAAAGCACCTTATTGTTAGCAAGCTTAAAATAGAAGTATCCATAACAGATGGAAAGTTGGTTACTTGGAATTGACATTTAAAGAAATGCCCTTTGAAAATAAAGAATCTATCCTTAAAAGATAGTAACTTGGAATATGGTGATTTAAAATATAGACTTAAGAGTTTTTCCCTATAAAATCCATCTTTATAAGATGGTGATTCCTATAATATAAATTTAGGAATTTGCCTTCTAAAATCCATCCTTATAAGATAGTGAAATGGAATTAGAATTTAGGGATTTACCTTGTAAAATCCATCCTTACAAGATAGTGACTTTAAAATATATAAATTTAGGGATTTGCCTTATAAAATCGATCCTTATAAAATGGTGACTTAGAATTAAGGGTTTCCCCATAAATCCATCCTTACAAGATGGTGACTAAGAATTAGAAAAATAAAAACTCCAAGATTTATCTTATAAAATTCATCCTTATAAGATGGTAACTTAGAATTAGATGTTTCCCCCATAAATCCATCCTTACAAGATGTTGACTTGGAATTGGAAAATCTAAATTTGGGAGTTTGTCCTATAAAAAAATTCGCCCATATAAGATGGTGACCTGGATGCTAAACTTGGTAAGGAATTTTAGAAAATCGGTCATTGCAAGACAGTGCCTTAGATATTGAAAGCCCTTTTAATAAAATCTTCCCTTAAAAATAGGTGATTTGTTTGAGAATTTTTAGGCAAAAAGGTATCTCTTTTATCTTTGTAACAAAAATTTTCCTCAAACTTTACTATAAAGAGAGGAAGCTATAGACACCCTATTTTTTCCTTACCAAGATAATTAATTAGAATGAGAGCAAGATAAAAATAAATAAATAATAATAAAAATAAAATATTACTAAAATAAAAAAAATGGTGACAAAGAAAAATATAATAATGATACAAAATAGAAGTAAAATGAAGTAAAATTATTATGGAAAAGATTACCTAAAAATGATGAAAATAGAAGAGTAACAAAAATAAATAAATTTTCAGAATTTAGAGTACAAATTTAGTCCATTAAGTTAAGCCTAAGTCCAATCAAATTAAATTATTTTTGCCCAAGCTATATCATAAAGTAAAATAAATATTAAGTATAATAAAAATCAAGAAAAAAAAATCTTAAGCCATTGGCTAAGGCCCAAGCCTCATAGGGACATTGAAGCCAAAGATCTTATGTTCAAATTCCCTAGGTAGCAATCTAGAAAGAAAAAATTTTGTGTATAAGAGCAGGTTGCTACGTGGTAGCTTGCCATTAGCTCAAAGAATCAAATCCCCCATGTAGCAATCCAAAAAGAAAATTTTATGTGTGTGGAAGTAGGTTACCACATGGCAACCTGCCATTGGCTCAAAGAAATCATGTGCATTACACGTTCTTCTTCTTTCCCAAGAAAACCAAAATGGACAAGAGGAGAGGAACCAATCTGAGAAAATTCCAACTAAATTGATATGTTTTTATTTGATATTTTTTTTCAAATCTACATATTAACACATGAAGATTTAATATCCTTTAATGATAAAAACGAATCAAATCTAAATAAAATAAAATCAGGGTTTATTCATTTTTATTCAAATTAGATTCGAATCATTGCTTATCAAAATCATTCCAATGGTGTCTATAAATAGAACTCGGCCTCATGAACCTAGAACACAAATTAGCATTAAAAATAGGCTTTCTTAAAGCTTCCATAGTAATTCTCTCTCTCTTTAGGATTAGAAACCCATTAGTTCGTAACTTCTCTCTAAAATTGCTCATTACAAACATAACATTAAGTTTAGATTTAGGTTGCCTTAGGATACTTAGCTCATGTGGATTAGGAAAAATCTTTCTTTTTAGTCCAATTTCACTCTAAAAGCTTGAGTTGAAGAATTCCAGTAACCACCACCATCGACCACCCCTAAAACACTAACCTAAGCTAGTTTTTAGGCAAAAACATCACCACCAGTCAACTCCCCATACCCAAAAACCTTATGATAAACCTCCTAATCGCCTCTAACAACCACTAAAACAACTTATTCGACAACCATCAAAGAACCACACCTAACATGCCATCTCTCTCTCTCCTGCACACAACCCACGTCTAAACCTGACCGACAACCCATGCATGACTCACGTCCAAACTCGACTAAAGTTGACCCACACGTCCTAGTAAGTTTTTTACTTTTATTAAGTTTGATTAATTAATTTTTTTTTTCCTTTTTGAGTTTAATGGATTGATTAATTGATAAAACTAGTTAATTACTAAAGTAGGATAATTAATCAATAAAATGACTATTAATTAATAAAATGGGTTTAGTTAATATAATTGATAAAAATAAGTATAATTAATAAGATTAATAACTTAAAACTGGGATAAATTTAATTAATGGATAAATTTATATTAGAAGATTAACAACATAAATTCCGTTAATAAAATAAGATTTAATTAGTCACATTGATTCAAAGTAAGTTAGTTAAATTAATTAACACTAGTCAAACAAATTAGCTCAATTAAATAGGCCTAGCCAATAATATTAGTTTAAGTGGATTTAATTAATGGCATTAATTTAATTAATTAAATAGTTTTAATTAGTAATAATGGGTTAACATAAGTTTAATAAAATAGGTTTAATTAATAACAGAAGATTAATAAGTTTAGATATTAAAATAGGTTTAATTAAATTTTAGTTTAGTTAATAACATATGTCAAGTCTAATTTTTTTAATTTTTTCATTATATTCCTAATCCGATTTATATTAGATCATATGCTCATCCAATATAAATCCTCGACTTGAACTAGGAATTTTATTATTTATTTAGAGTCGCTACCCAATTGAGGTTGGGAAAAATTTATTGAATTAGAACTAATTGAGCAGATTAATTTTAATTTGGACAACTAGTCGAGGAAATCTCCTCTTTTATTTTTATAAATGAAAAAGAATAAAGGAAAACCAGAAATTCTCGAATCAAGGGCTAACCTATTAAAACCCTAAAGTTACTACCTTATCCTTCTGAAACTTAGACCATATTCTGATATTTTTTTCTTATTTTATTTTATTTTTTATTTTTGATACATGTTAAAAAATATTAAAACAACTCATACTAATTTGGAAAATGATTTTTTTATTTCTTTTTAAAGTTGCCCCATAAGAATGCCTACGTACTTGCTATTCAGGATCAAACAAGTCGTAATTCGCTTTTTTCTATAAAAAGCTTTAGTGGGTTTGTTAATTTTAATTATGAAAATATGTTCGGCTTACATTCATTATCATTTTCGAAATTTTGAAAAAAAATCTAAGCCTAAGCTTTATTATTTTATTTTCTAAAAGGAACTTTGATTTAAGAAAAACCAATTTTGAATTTATTTTTAAAAGAAATTTTTCTAAGTGATAAAAATAATTCATTATTTTTTTATCCCTATTATTAATTTACCTCTATTTAATCCTAATTTTTATTATTTTATTATTCTTATTATTTTATTTTTTATTTATTTTTTATGATTTATTTATTTTATTATTTATTATTTTTTCTTATTATTTTCGTTATTTTAAATATTTTTCAATATTTTTTATTATTTTAATTTTTATTTTTTATTATCAGTATTTATTTTATTTTTTATATTATATTAGTCATATTTATTTATTTATCAAAAGTTCTAAAACATAACTAAAATTCTAAAAAAATTCTTTCTTTTATTTTTGGATTATTAAAAAGAAATTTCTTTATTTCTAAAATAATAATAATAACCTAATTAAATAGATAAAATAAATAAATAAATAAAATGAATAAGAAATAACCAACCTAGGTGGGGTCATGGTTCGGGTTGGTCGCGCAGGTCGGGTCGAATCTTGGGCATGACCGTGTGTGGCAGCTTGGATCTTCGCTGGCAATTGTCTCCGATGGCCATGGAAGCGCGGAAAAGCGTCGATCTGAGCTTTGTTGGAACGAAAAACCTAATAGCGGTGGTGTTTCTCTTCAAAAACCACCTGAAGGCAGTGGTTTGTGGCTACAGCGAGGGCTCCGATGGGTTTCTTTTTTTTTTTTCATGTGTTTTACCTACCCTTTTCTTACCTCTAATTGTTCCCTCTCTTTTTTTTTTCTATCTCCAACCTCCCCCTCTGACCTCTATTTATAGGTGTTGAAGCTCGGAGGTGGATGAACACTGATTTCAACCATGATGGAGATTTGATTTTATCTTCAAAAGCCAAAGTAAATCCCTTAGATTCGAGTCGTTTTTTGGATTTATCTTATTTGTTCTTCATGATAAATCCAAAAAGAAAAAAAATCAGCTTATATTTGCCCGAATTTGCTCCATTTTCTCCTCACCTGTTTCTTTTCTCAGTCGATCGGCTGGAGAAGACAATCATGCAGCTAGCACGTGATTCTTCTCGCCCAATGAGAGGCTGCCACGTAGCAATTGGGGAAACAAAAAATGAAAACGGCACGAAGTGCCGTTCCCAGGTTTCAAACCCATGACCTCGCTTCCCCCTACAAGCATCCCAGGCCAATGCACGAGCCAATTGAGCTGGCCCAAATCTCAGTTTTACTTAACACGCAAATTATATTTAAGCATGGCAATTTTTATTATTTTTGTATTTTTTTGAAATTATGAAAATTTGTAAAAATTATTTAACCTCTTTTATTATTATTTCTACCATTATTTTCTAAAATTGGTATATTTTCCCTATTTATTTATTTTCGAATATTTTTCCTTTATTTTTGCTAAATTAGAAGAAAAATTAAAAAATAAAAAAAAATTATAAATTGACCATTATTAATGATTATGGGCAAAAATGGGGTGTTGACAACATAGGTTTAGTTAATGAAATGAAATATAATACATATTCAAAGAATAATGAAAATATGAAAACTTGATTATGCAATTTAAAGTGTTTGTTATGAATTGTTTGCTCAAAATTTCTTATTTAGATTTAGTAAATTGAATTTCTAGAATTTTGATAGATTTAATAATAAATAATGAGAAGAGAACCATTGTGTAGACCATAGATGTTGTGATGTAATTGTCGCCTAGGGTTGATTAGGTTCTCAAGTAGTTTGATGACATGGTTTTCTTTAGACAGTTTTTTTATAAATAATATTAATTGAAAATATTATGTCATATAGAAAAATGATTTTCATGAAGTAAAACCCTTAATTGGTGTTTTCAAAAGTTAGGTCTTTTAGGATTTTCAAAATTAGGAAATAAAATTTTGGTTTAGAATTTTTCTTAAAAAAAATAAAAGAAAAGGAAATATAAACCTGGTCTATTTTTATAAATAAAATTAACCAACTTACTAAAATTTTATATAATAGAATTACATTGGTTTGATTCCAACTAACGAGTACGTAGGCACCTTCGAGGTAACCATAAAAAGATGTGAAAATGTTTTTTTTTCAAATTTCATTTTTAAATAAATTAAAAATAGAAATTTCGTAATAAAAAAGGAATAAAAATTTTCAATGCCATTTTGATTTATTTCATACTTTATTTATATGAAAAATGTTATGTCTTGCATATGTATTATGAAGGGAAGTTATACGAGGCTTTTAATTCATTTTCTTGAAAAATAATAAGTGATAACCATTTAAGTTTTAATAGAATAACTCATAAGTCTAGATTTTTTAGTTAATATTTTTCTAAAATAGTGTTTTTTTTAGAAATATTCGCAAACTAATAGTTAGTTATGATTAAACCATTCAATTGTCCTTAACTTGTTTTATTTTCAATTTAAGTTGGTGGCAACTCCAATTTTCTTAAAATAATTTAAAAAATATAGTTTTTTTTTTTAATTTTATTGTCGAGTAACTTATATTAAGTGAACCAAACTTAATGTAGGTCAAAAAAGGTATATTTACCTTATTTACCTTATTCAAACCCAAATAGTTTAGTGAAACCTTTTGTTTAAGTTAATTTCATTGTGCTGTGTATCAATCTTATGAAGAAACCATGTATTAAGTTTATTAACGTTATTCACAAAGCACTTAAAGTCTAAATTGATGTTATTTTCATCATAAAAATTTGGCAAATTGAAAACACTAATAAAGACTTAAAAGCTATACATGGATTTGATTTGTAATTTTTCAATCAATAGACAAGTCCAATTTGAATACAAAAGACATTTATTAAAGGAGTTAGGTTATGGTTTTATGTTGTTAAACATGATTAATAAGTGAGTTATGAAATTGGTTAAAATTTTTAAATAAACGAGTAATTTTGATTAAAACAAGAAATATAAATGATATATTAACACGAGTTGCTAGCTTTAAATATATAGCACAAAAACATCTTTTGATATAGCATATTAAACATAGTACAAGAGATATACCTTGTATTGTATTATATCATTTTCCTTCTATTATATTGTACTGAAAATTAAATGCTACCTATAAATCTCTTCTTTTTATTAAATGATACAAATATTGTTTTGTCAATTCATATCACTTGGACAAAAGTATTGTAATATATTATTTTAAATTTTTTACACAATATTGCATTAATTTCGGGAGTTATTACCCTTTCATCCAATAAAAAGTATTGTGCTGATTTAAATTGCAATTTGCTCACTTTCCAATTTTCTCGAGCTTACAAATAGAGAATATCTATCCTAAAAGACAGAGAGAAACACAAATCTACCCCTTTTTATTATTATTATCATTCTTTTTAACAATATCCTTTGCAATTTCCTTGCTTCCATCATTGAAGAAGAAAGAGAAAATGTATAGCACAATTTAGTGATTGATATCAATGGCACCATCCTTATCATGAACTTTGATCTCCGATGTTGACTTTTCGTACCACAAAAGAACAAACTTCATGTTGTGTTGTGTATTCTCAGCTACCACCTTTCTCAACCATTTCTTATGCATCTTTCATGAAATAGAAAACGCCAACCAGAAAACACATGCCATTTATTGGCCTCTCCAAATATCAATAGATAGTTGCACCATGGACCATCCCTTGGACTTTGTCAATCCACCAGTGACCTCCTTTGAAAATCCACCATTAGTTTGTTCAGTTTCTTGTTGCTTATCCGTTGTTGAATGATCTTCAAGTCTTGCTCATGACTGTAGAATGAAACATGTATTTGTTAGATGCATTGTATAATGCAAAGGCATAAAATGCCCCAAAAAAAAGGTATAGGAAAAGGCGAAATCTTTTTCTATTTAGCATATTGACATGTATCTTTAGAGCACCTATTAATATTTTTATATAACAATACATACATATATAGTTATTTTATCTGAATCGAGTGGTTATCTAAATCATATCCAAAGAAAACAAATGAATCAACAATAGATGCACCGGTCTAACCTTTGGGGTGGTGAAGGAGCAGAAGGAGCGAGCATTTGCGCGAGTTTAACGGCATCATCGGGTCGATTAATGATGTGATTAAAGCATAAGTATCTACCATAGGATGAGACATTCTCGAAAACACAGATGTGGGCATCTACTAAGAAACCAATATCAACAGTCACAAACACCCCATCTTCATACATTTCTGCTGCTCCTTTCAAGTAAGGGTGCTGTATGGACAAATCAGGGCCCCTTAACAGTCCTGCGTTTATAGACACCATATTGACGCCTCGATCCATTGCTAGGGCCCATGCTGCTTTCTCTGCCAGCGTTTTTGATAGTGCATGCCACAGCTGCAAAATTCATGAAAACATCGCTTGATGAGTATCTATCATATACCCTTTTCCATATAGTTTCCAATCAAATAAAAATCGCATTCATTGTTTCATTAAATGTTTCCCAACCTATTAATTCCTAGGTTAGTTCTAAATTCAAGCATTGATGTGGTGTTTCAAAGTCTGAACAGGATAAAATTGGGTTATTTACCTTGTATTTTTGACAAAGATTGACGTTGCTCCAATGTCTTTCATCGAAATCTGTCTCCGATGTTTGTCGATCGTCCCTCCACACCACAGCCGTGATCGAAGACGTGAAGACAACCTTGTCGATGGTTTCGACTTGGGCACATGCCTCTAGCACATTGTGTGCTGCTCTTACTTCCACTTCCGCCATGAATTCCTGCATCAATATGTAACTCCGTCATTCCACATCCATACTACATAATTTCATTACTTCATCAATTATCGCAAGAATTTAATTTTACCATATGATTTTTTCTTATTGGCTAGTAATGATCATTTAGTTGAGAGGATAACAAAATCACAATCAAAATGGTTTGATAATGCATAAGGATGTGATTTAAAATACCTATTAATCAGACATGATATTTTAAAGATAATTAACATAAAACGAGAACCAGATAAAACAAAAAGAATGGAGAGAGTAATTATAGAAAAACGATGCAATCTTTTTAGGTATTAATAAATAAATGATGGAGCAATAGGTGTTTTTCTTTTTCTTTTTTTTTTAAGTGTGGTCGTTCAGTTGAGATTGAATAGTATTAATAGTTGTCTATTTTGCAATCTTTTTCATGTGGGGACTTTTGCTAAATGTATGCAAAGCTTTATTATGAATACGTGTGGAACAAGGCGAACAAGGTGTGGCTGCTATTGTGAAGTGTAAATATGGTTGAAAAGAACTGCCAACAACGACAAGGTGTTGATGAATCGATGACAGCCTAGAGCCTTTTTTTGACTCTGTAAAAACTCATTAAATCATGCTTATAGCAACAGTTGTGACCACTAGGTTTCATCTAAGGTTAGGGGACCTACAACATACTGGCTCCAACCCAACCCCAGGACTTCCCCCAATTACCCCGTTTTATATGGTCAAGTGGGAGTGTGGGACACTACACTACTCAGGACAGGGCAGTCTTGTTTCCCTTTACGTTGAATACGGCACCATTTTCAAATCGTGTACTAAATCGAAAAATATTAACCGACGCTTTTGATCACTTGTTAATGGATTGAAAGTATTTTTCACTTAAATGAATAATAATTTTTTTTTATCAACATTTAACAATGCTTAGACATGCCGGGTGAATAAATTTCATGTAAATTAGATTAATCGATTTAAAATATAAAATGATGCACAAAAATCAAAGAGAGATTACACACCCAAACAAATCATCCAAGTGGGGTAGCATGTTGAAACATCTAGTACATTGGATTGGATATCCCTCATATATGCCACATCTTTATAGCTGCCCCCGCCCCCGCCCATGGGTTGTATATTCAATTGGTGTCTTAATTCCTTGATATTGTGAAGATATTTATAGTTTCACGGCTTTAATATTTGCTGATGTATCAACAATAAATAAAGAAGACATTAAATAAGTACACTAATTGGATATGTCTATGGAAACCGTTCGTCGAAATCATCAACACAGAAAGTTTGAAGAAAAAACCGAGTGAACCAGTCCGATTACAAGCGGAAATCGAATATGAAATATAAAGAGACGTGAAAGCTTAAGTTATATATATATCAGAATCATATAGTATAAGAGAAGTCATGTTTTAGATAGGTAGCTATAAAGTCAACCTCATAATTCATCTAGAAAATGATGGAATATAAATTATAGAACCATGTGGATTGTGGAAAATCCAGATAGAAATTAAACTATTGCAAATCCAAGAAAGATTATCCCAATTAATCAAATAATACGGCAAAGAGCATCATGTATTTACTAAGAAATCATAAAAATAATAATAATAATAATAATATTGGTTCTTAAGATTAATTTTTCATTAAATATGTAATTAATCTTAAAAGTTTCATTTTCAGCACTTTAATAAGTATCCACGTGACATCTACGAAATATATTTTATTTATTAATATATTCAAGAAAAATGCAAAATCAATACTTTAAGCATATCATTTTCTTATTACGTAAGCTTAACAAGTGTGTAAAAGAAACCTGATAGGAACCCATATCCGATTAAAGCATCTAATTATGCAATACTGCCTTAGGTCGAATAATTTATTTAATTCCACCAGAAGTCTGGTTTCTTTCACTGTTTCTGCCACCAGGCCATTTAATTATAACCTAAACTCCAGTGCAATTAATTTGCCAACAAATCATAATTAGCAAGATTCGATGTAAGCTAGCTGTATACGGCCGTCCTAAACAATAGCTACGACGTAAAAGAGTATAAATTAAAAGGCGAAACTCAATGGCTAAAGTACAAAAAGAAGATTTTTGAAAAAAATAAATAAATAAATAAATAAGAAAATCAAAGATGAAGAATAAGTAAACCAATAAATTCTTTTGTATAACCAATTTTTAGATACGGTGGAAATATTATGAGAAAAAATATTTATTTTACATATTTATATATATTATTATGTTATTATATTAATATTATTATTTAATCCCTATCTATGTGCACATGTTAGAATATATAAGTTGGCTGAAAAATTGGAATTGACAGGCATCTACGAACCACCTTGTTAATTACTTGACGTAGACGAAGAGTGTCAGTTTCAAAGACTCATTTGCAAAGCATGTTGTCATAAAACTATACATCAATAGAAGAAAATTTTTAGACTAATCATTAGAAAAAACATTTCCAATAAATAATTACATTCTTTTGTGTAATACCTAAACTTAGATATAATTATTTAATTTCAGTTTAAGTTTCCTTATCTAGCAAAAAAAAAATAATAAACGGTTTCCCTCGGTCTCCAATATTGACATAAATAGTTTTGAACTTTTATTAGCTCTATATATTATTTCAAACATTTTAAAAATGTTAAGATAACAGATTTAACATGTATTATTTGATAGTACACATAATACAACATGTAATGAACACCAATTATAAAGTATACTGAAAAAGATAATTTAAAATAATAATAAGAAGAAGACTAAATCGATACTTTTTGAAAATTTGAAACTCAATTCAAAACTTTGTGACAATTTGTCACTCTTGGCATAAAGGATAACGTTAAACTAGCTTTCGAATTAAAGTACCATATTGCCTTTATGTAGTTAGTAATATGACATGATTATTCATTTAATTAAGCTCAATTTTGTAATACCCAAAAACAGAATTTTTCAAATTCTGTCACTTCAAAACCAAGTTAATATATATATATAACAAAATACATGAAATCACTAACTCAAGCGTTTGTCATAACTTGGATACATGTATTTAATCTATTTCTATATGAAACAAACTTGGGTCAAGAATAGAGAGAGAGAGTATTTTATGGAAAAACAATTTAAAGATTACAGAAGCTCACTGGATTTAGTTGTCACATACGATAAATCTAACTGGGTCAACTAATTACAAAATAACTTTTCAGACATGACAGTTGTGAGTCTCCGTAACATGGCATGAAAGTATTTATCAATTGGATTAAGAACATATGAATAATATAAGAAATTGAATGAACTTTGCGTTGTGCCGGCAACAAGAGCATGAAAAACGGAACATAGGGAATTAAGCAAACGAAAAGCTTTTTTTTAACGTCCGTGATTAGTGGAAATAAGAATGAAAACATGAATAAGAACAAGATGTGCAGCTAATGATGAGGAAAAAGAGGAAAAACAAGAACAGCATCCGAGAATAAGATGTGCAACTAATGATGAGGAAAAAGAGCAAAAACAACTTACATCGTAATTGGGTTGATCTGCTGGGGCTTCAAATGTGTAGAACAACCCATAGCAACCTTTCAAAGCATCCACGATGCTCTGATAATCAAATGGATCCGAATGAAAAACCTTCAGCTTCTTCTCATCTATACTCATATCATTCAGCTTCAATTCACCTGGAAAAGAAAGCCATCGTCCCAGGGTATAAAAATGAATATTTAGTACTTGATTTAAAGCCTAAAAGTTTTATTCTTGAAGAGAGCTTTAATGGGGCGCGCTGTACCTTGATTTTGAACGGCGGCATGGACGGCATAGCCTCGGATGAGGAGCTGCTCGACGAGTTGAGAGCCAAGGTGGCTCGAGGCATCCATGACACATACCGCCGTGTCAGTGGCCATGTTAAGTGGAGTCGGTTCCATCACAGATGAAGCAAATATAGCTCGATAGATGGATTCGATACGGTTAAGATGAGAAACAAACTGCTTTAGACGGGAAGTTTTTGTTTTTGTGGGAGGGAAGATGGGGGATGGGGGGGATTGATGGGTTGGTATATAAATGAGGAAAGGGCCTCAGAGGAGAGCTAGCATTCAAAGAGTGTGGAAAGTAGATGGTTGGGAAGGTGGTTGTTAAGTGTGTGAAAAAAGAGACACAGATAGAAAAGAGGGCAGTTAATGCAATGCAAATGTTAAATAGGGTTTGGTGGGAACGCGTGTACGTGAGTGTTTGGGTTTGTAAAATGACATGTAGTTGGAAGCTCACGTTGCCACAGGACAGACCTACCTGGTTGGAACGAATTCGAGGGTTTTGCTCACTTTGCCGACCTACTTCTTCTCGTTTACGTCTTAGAACCAAGTTAGCATATTCCCATTTTTCATGTTAGGAGTTTAAGGAGGTAAGAATAATTTGTCTATCTTTATCGTAAAATCCAATAAGTTCTATCTGTAATGACTGTAAATTGAATCATTTAAATCCAAATTTTCCTTCTCCCGGCATTAAAATACCCCAACATGATATTTGCAAATTCAACTTGACACACTAACAAGATAAGAAAATTCGATAGACTATATTGAGATGTTCTATTGTTAATTTTTATTAATTATTTTAGCTAATTTTATAAATTTGTAGTTGATTATATGGTTGTCAAAATCACGATTTTACCTTAAATTGAATCGTGTAAAATTAGTAAAACCGGTAACTTGTAAAATCGTATATCTAAACTTATAATTATATCAAAAGTTTATACCTAAATGATTTTTCTTCTATTTTGATTATAAAAAACTTGATAAAATTACAAACTCATAAAATCGTATAATTGACTCGTGATTTTAATAACCATGATTGGTTATATGTTATTAATAATATGTTTTAGTATAATTAATTGAAAAGGTTAAAAATGATAAAGAATCTTTAAAACTTAAAAAAAAAAGAAAAGAAAAGAAAAAATCACAAGAATGAATTTGGAAAAGACATATGCTACAGTACATTGCTATTGGAAAAACTTTGCCAAATGCCATGTATAATGATCCAAAATATATAATTTTTTTTTTTAAGAAAAAAGAGAATGTTTGGAATGCGATAAGACGAGATAAAACTACCATTATCATTCTACAAGGAAACTTTTCTTCATCATAATTGCCCCCTGACCATTTCTAGTGCCAAGGCGTGGCTCTTAGTATATGCAACATTTTTCAATTCCATAAAGAAAAATAATAACAGAGACACTTATTTAGTACGAGAATACAAATATAATAATTTAAATAAATAACTGAAACATAAAGAATTTAATTGGATTTTGAAATAAATACAGTACATCTAACTATTAGTTCTCAATTTTATCAATTAATTCCTAGACTTGATTCCTCAATATTTTTATAAAAACATATTTTCTATCAAATCAATTAATTTTTTTTCTCTAGTAATTACAATGAGAGAAGAAGGGTTTAAACTTGGTCAATCACATTAGTAAAACTATGTCAATGCCATTAAGCTATAAGAGATTTGACAAATCAATTAAATTTTGTCCATCTTGAACATAAGTTAATTTCTTATTAGCATTAGAATAGTTGGCTACATAATTTTTTAAACCTCTTTCTCTTACTTTTAATTATTTTTATTATATTATATAATTAAAAATATTTAATATTTTTTATTAAATTAACTACTAAGAATCAAGGTAGGATGAGCCGATGAGGTACTCTTTTGTATCTTTTTTTTTTTTTACCCCTTTATGCTACTGCCAATATTTCCTATTTTTTACACGATAGACCAGCAATGTCCCAACACATAGTTTTGAAAAGAGAAAGAGTTAAATGATTATATATTTTTAGTGTTAATATAAATATTAATAAAATTGTTATTTATATATATATATATATATATCATATAAAAAATAAATAGTAATTATTTTAAAAAATATTTATTTAATTATTATATATATATTATTATTATTTATATACTATATATATACTTGATATGTGACGTATACGAATGAATGAAATCTGTTTCCTTGGGTGGCGAGTATTGTTTTGTCTGTATCCCAGAAGACAAATGCACATGCATTGAATGCATACAGCTACGTCAAAATGGGAGGACTTGGTGGTGAGTTATTGCAATACTCAGCTTTACACGCAAATATTTATTGTGAGTTTTTGCTACCAGCGAGCTCAGCTCAAATTCATCGGTCATCACTTACGTATTCATGGATTTGCATTGACCTAAATGGAATTGCATTGACTTATGCACAATTTGCAGCAAATATTAATGATTAGCAATGACTTAGATGGGATTTTTTTTTCTTTTAGAGGAGTTTTTTTTTAAAAAAAGGATTTGAATTTCTTTATTTATTTTCAATTTTTCATTACTCATGTTGAGTTATGACTTCATTTGAAGGGAATAAGTTGGAAGGTAAAAAAAAACAAAAAAAAAACAAAAGAAAGCAAATATAAAGCACAAACACATTTTTATTCCAATTTTTTCTTTTGAAAAATTAAGAAAGCAATTACCATCATTAATTATTATAAAAACACGTTAAAACCATCAATACGTCTCAAAATCATATAAGAGATTATACACATAAAACTACCAATAGGTTTTATAATGGTGTATAATAAAATTTCATTTCATATTTATACGATCAAAATGGAATTTTTCTTAATAAGATGGCTATTCTCCTCGACATGAGATATAAAAACCATAGGCAATTGAAGCTACAAGTAACAGTTCAATGGTCTCTCTGACCAAAGTGCATGTTTGGTTAATAGAAACAGTCATACCATTCGCTATTGGCATTGTAATGCTTTGTAAAGATATTATAATAAGTTGCTATATGGCGATTTCAACATATTTTGTTGGTGGAGATTTAAATAAATAAATAAATAAATAAATTTAATAGTGAATAATTAATTCGTAAATTATCTAATTGTTTAAATTGAAAAACTTTTTTTAAGTCACCTCTTGATGACTTATCTTCATACCATCTTGCATTATAGTCCATGAAACAAGATATCCCATTATTTTTAATTTCTTTTTTTTTTCAAAATGATCATGTATTAATAGGTTTTAAGGAATGCCCATCCCTTCCTCACCCATCTTAAATCCCATCTCCTATCCTTATTCTTTCATAATTCAAAAAGCCACTTCCTCTACCACAGCCACCAACCAATATCACCATAGCCTACTTAACCATGTTGAACCACTGTAACTTATTGGGTTGCAACAATGTGAAGCCATTCACTTAAAACATAGAAAATGTAGAAGCATAGGGTTTGTTGTGTATATCACATATATGCAATGTTCGTTCACACTTTTCATGTGGCTAGGTTAGGTATCACAATAGAATAACAAAAGGAAAAAAATTTAACAAAGAGATTAAAGATGCATAACAACTCAAATGCCATTATGGCATGTGGAATGAAAATGAAAGCTAGGTCAAAACCTAACCTCCATCATAAGTAGCATAGATATGTATTTATAATGAATGAAGATTAATGATCACCATTAGATTTTGTGATCTATCGATGGATAACACTAGTTAAGGTTTTTCAATAACTACCATGGCCTCAAAGAATACAAGGAGTCCTATGGTCCTATATAGATACCTAAACATAATATGTGATTGTTAAGAAAGGTTAAAATAATGCAAGATAATCTTGGTAAACCTTATTATGAGCTTACCAATCCATTAATTTCAAAATCATTCCAAATTTTAACTTAATCTCTAGATTCTATAACCAATTCGAAGAATTAGCCTTAAAACATAATTAGTTTATGTTGAGCTTATTGTAATAAATATATTTTGCCTATTGCCCCATCTACAAAACACTAATATCAACATAAAGAACATAATAAAACGGATGTGACTAAATCTTGGCACAAATATAAGAAATGTTTACTACACTTATTACAATTTAGAAAGCTAGACTCATAAAAAGGGATGATTTCATTGAAAGTTGCTTAATTTGCATTGTTTGTCGCTCAAATTGAATTAATTGTGGGAATCCACTGATAAAAGCCTCAATGTTGACTCATGAGCCAATCAAAGCCCCCTTAGTTTGGCATAACTCTTTTAGTATTAGGCTTAGAACTTTGTGGAAAGGTATTCTAAGTTGTCTAGCTTTATCGCTTCTATAAAAGTATGACTGAGTTAATTATATATTATGTCTTTATCCATTCAATTTCCTTTTATGTTATTGCTCCATTCTCATATTTATTTATCATTAAAACATGAAAAAAAAATGCATGCTCTTCATTCTATTTTCACAAAGACTAAATTTGATCTCTAAATATATTGGCCAACTTAAAATTAAATTGAAAGAATTGATAGGAAAAAATAAGATGATTTGACCCAATTAATAAGCTTTGCTTAGGAGGGTAAGTCTATGGCCTATTCCATTAGAAATCAAGTCTAATGTTCAATTCTAGGAATTTAAAATCAATATTCATTCATTTATTTCTTAGGTCTAGGCGACTATACCCTAGCAATATTCTCTAGTTCAACCAGCTCCACTTAACTCATAATTGAACTTTAAAAAATTATAAGAAGTCAATCAACTAGAACTTCAAGTAAAAGTACTATTCTAAGATTCTAAGGTAAATTTATAATTTGAAAGATACTAAACATGCTACCCCCATTAGTTAAGAGTAAGGGTGTCCATAGTTCAATTCGGTTTAGTTTAAAGGTTGAACCAAATGGAGCTACATTTAAAATAATTTGGTTTGAACCATTAATGATCTAAATTACTTTTAATGATTTAGGATTCCAAATGGAACTGCTTAAAATGCGGTTTAGTTTAGTTCAAATGGTTTTTAATAGCATTTTATTTTAATTAATAATACTAATAATTATTGGAGTTTTCATCCAAATATTAATATTTAAATTAAAAAACATTACGCAAGAATTTTAGCAATATAACATTATATTATAGTAATATTATATTTTAAGTAATGGTGAATATACATTTAATTGCTCAAGAGATAAGAGATAAAAGTAAAGCAAAAAGAGTAAAGTATGGAAATTGAGAAGGAAATAAAAGCTAACAAAAAGGAAACAGTGAGTAAATTTAAGGAAAAATTTAAATAAGGTTTTAAATTAAAAATTATCATGTAATTTTTATTTTTTAATAAAAAGTGGTTTGATTTGGATTCAAGTAATTTGGTTTGATTTGACCTTTTGAACCAAACTATGAACTATTTAAACCATTTCTAAATCGAATCGAAATATAAAAGAACTACATTTTATAGTTCGATATGGTTCAGTTCGATTCTTGATTTGATTTAATTTGATAAATAGTTCTAGTTAAGAGCATGAGGTTCCCAAGTATGTGAAGCCGATATGGACCCTAGCTAGCTATTGTCACTATTATGTACGTTCAACCCATCATCACCCTATAATTTGGTAGGGATTTTTCTATTTTTATCTTGTGAAGACTAAATAAATTAACTTGTCCTTAACTATTTCTTTCACTAAATCATTTGTGGGCCTTCTTCTTTGATATTGAAATACCAGCCCACTCTAAAGTTCTTATACCAACAAAATAAGGCCCAATTCTATTTTTATTTATCCATAAGCCCTAATTTTGTGCGCAATGATGGCAGCCCCCAAACTGGCTAAGATTCCCTACAGGATTAACGGCACTTGCGGATAATGCGTGCGCCAAATTGAAAGTCATTAACATCATCAAATATGAAATGTCAAATAATAGCGATGAAAGTAGCACGGTATTAGGGGTGCCGATAGTGCTAGTGGCGATAATAACTTGGTGCTAGTATCGTATTAATGACGATTATGGACGTAGTAACAATCGTGGTGGTAATCATGGGATAGCAGTAAGTGGTGGTATAACGGTAATGATGATAACGATAACAAAATCAAAATAATGATGTTGAGGTAGCGATAAGATAACAATGGTGTTGATAGTGATGAGGTAGTAATTTAAAAGAATTGTTAGCATTGGGTTTTAATTAAAGGATTTTTACACTGATACTTAATATAGACTGCTTTTATTTACCTTAAAATAGGCCATGTATAAATAAAAAATATTACTTAAAGAGCGGGTGGAAGGAAGTCATCGTTATAATTGAAGCTTAAAGGAGAGGTACCTTGGATTATGAACATGACATTTTAGGAGTCATTACAATAACAAATCATTGAAGATGTTCTTAGAGGCTTAACGATGCAATTCAAAACAATTGTTCAGCCATCATTATTCATCGATACAAGTTGCACGTAAAATTAATGATTTTTTTTTCTTGAGTAAGCGTAACCAAGCAAAAAGTTAGTATTAGCTCGGGTTTTTGAAATAAAAAAATTAATAATATTTACTTAGATGAGTAGTTTACCAAAGACCCCTAAGATATGACATACTACGTTCTTATAGTTCAATTTACATATGATGAGTGTGCAAAACTTCTAATAAATTATAACGAGTTTTTTTAAGAAAATGATTGAATTGATATTAGACCAATTGAAAGGGGAGTTCAAAACTCGAGACGAACTAATAAGCATTATGAAGTCTTGAAAATAAAAATTGGGGACCCATCATATGATCAGATAGATGAAAAGGGGTAGAATCTAGGGCGGAAGGTGGAGTGGAGTGGAGTGAAGAAAAGTAAAGGGGAAAGGGGGATGGTTCGTAATGAGTGACAGCTATTACTCCCACTCAAAAAGCAAACACTCCCAGTTCCATGGCACTTGCACTTTGTTCTTTTCGTTGCCATACAAAGCTGTCGTTGGTTTAGGAGACCCGTTGCTGTCGTTTCGCTCTACATAGCAAAGCAAAAGAACATAGGAATGGCTTGAATACCAGGTGCTGCTTCCTCCCGTCCAATTCAACACCTAGTTTCCCATAACCTTGTTTTCTTTTTCTTTTTTTTTTTTAATAAATAATTGTATTTGTTAAATAACATTAAGGATATTTGTAAAGAACCTAAAAAAAAATATTTTAAACTTTTTAGTACTGATTATATACTTACAAAAATAAATATATGAAAAAATAAAATGTTTTATTTTTTTATTTGACATTTTGAAATGTAGTTATATCTTTTTTCCGCAACCGAATAAATAATGGAATGCACCACAGGTATTAGGTGAAATCATTTTAAGTCGGTTCTGAGTTTTGACAAAGAGTAATTTGAATCCATTTGATAAGATCTAAATAAACAAGTCTTGCTTTTCTTGCTTGTTTTATGAGAATCTCCACAGTTGTAAACTATCACGTGATTATGATTAGTGTATTTTTTTTTTAATAAAGTGACAATTTAACTTGCGTTATTCAGTTATTATTGATAAGTATCTAAGTAATTCAATCATTTCAACATATAGTTTTATATCTCCATAACTCATGCTATGTATCTAACTTCTAAAACTTTAAGATAACATTTTGGTAAGTAAAATTGAATAGTATAAAAAAATAAAATAGAATTGAATAAGAACAATAATATAATATAGTTTTTTATATTATTTTTTATTCACATAGTGTAGGATATGAACTTTTATAATAATATGGGTTTTTTTTTTTACATTAATGTGTGAATTCACCATAAGAGCTCTAATATAAAAATAATACTAAAAAGAATGATAATAATATAATATTTTTTTTCCTTTGAAAATGTGTTTATTTTGTCTAATAAATAAAATTTTATGTCATAAGATTTTTGTTACAAACTTTTTTTTTATTCAGTCAAATAAGTTTTTATACCACAAGACTTTTGTTTTAAACTTTTTAAGTTTTATTTAGTATTTTTTAGATCTATTTTATGTAATAATTTAGTTTATTATACAAATCAAAAGAAAAATTAAAGATTTAATTTAGTATAATATTATAAAATGATGATAAGCAAATGTTGTTTAAGAATGAAATCTTAAAATAGATGATATTACACGACCTCATATATAGAGGGCTAAGCAACCTCCCCGCAGAGATGGTGTCGCTGAAAACCTAATAGGAAGACTAAACTCAGGAGTTGCCTAATGATGCCACCTCCTAGGTTTGTTGGCAAGCCTTCCCCGTTGTTTTATCATCACATGGTCATTTAGGACTTTAAAATTGTATTAGCTGATTGTTATCCAAGAATTATAGGACTTTTACGTAATTTTATTTTTTAAATTATTGACAAATATATGTATTACTTTCCGAAATTACGATGTCAATTACCTTAATTTTCTTTGATGAATTATATTGAAGTGTGAGGAAGAACTCGGACTGTTACCTTTGTATTTTTAAGAATAAAACATTTGTATAGGACGGTTAGCTATAATATACAAAACCCAATGGCCTATTTTAGTGTTTTACAGTCACTATTTATTTTATTTTGAATTTTACCAAAATGACCCTAAAAGTAACACGAAACATGAAGATGAAGATGATACTTAAGTTAATGTAATTGCCTTTGTTTTTATATTATTAATTTTATTCTTGTTGGATTTGATTGAAGCTAAAATGATTTCGATTGGACAGGACCAGATAATATTTTTCAAAGCATCCAAGCTCCAACTTGCATGCATTTACAATTTGCAAGAGTGGTTTCATGGATTCAGGGGCTGAGGCCTGAGGTAGACCCGGCAGTAGATCACAGGTTCTTCTCGTGACCAATCACCAACCCCAACAAGTGGCAATCTCTCACGTTCGCCCCTTCGTCCACGTCACCAGTTTTCACGGTTTCCATGCTTCCCCGCTCTACCATGGTTCCAAAATCCAAAGTTTCAATTCTAACGGCCCAAGCCACGTGGACCCGTGTCCTTTTGATACCTGTTCCAGAGTCAACTGAAGTGTCCGCATGCAAGCCAATTGCCATCCTTTACCTTTCGCCGTGCGTGCCAGTTAAGCTTACTTATTAATTCTTCAAGTTCGAGTCGTAATAGTCCAAACTTAATCCATTATCGATCTAAAATAATTTATTAAATTAAAATCAAAGTTTCTCATATCAAATTTGGATAGCTTGCAAATATAATTAAATTAAAATTAAAATTAAATATTAATTGAATTTTGAGTTGGATATGAATGTTGATGTTATTTTTATTGGAAAAAATAATTCTACATAAATCGAGTTTAAAGAAATTGAATTGAGTTAAGTTTAATGTCATCAAGTTTCACTTTAAATCAAACTAGAGTTTTGAAATTTCAAGTTGAGTTTAAGTTTGAATTCAATTTTGTATCATCTTATTTTAATTCATCTACAACTGTACGTGACTATAAAAATAGGGATAAATTGTCAATACATTCCTTTTGTTTACTATATATACTTTTAATCTTTTAATTTTTTAAAACTAAACATTTTTACCCTAAAATCTTATAAGGGAAAAAAAAGTACATTTAAACTATTATATGGCTATTCTTTTTTCTTGATTTTATAGGATCTTCTTATTTTAGGTACTTTAGAGTATAATAGTAAAATATGGTTCACAAATACATTTATCAAAGATACAAAGGTTTAAATATTTAATTTCAAGATAGAGGAGTTAGGTATACATAAAAGAAATATAAATAGAAGTTTTTGCAAGTACTCTAAATATGGCAAGTCATTTGTTTTCTAATAAGAAAAATTAATGCTTTTGTATGATTTGAAGATATATCTTATTAAATTAATCCATCGTAAAATAAAAAAGAAACTACAGAGCATGGGTAAAAATAAACTAATTATAGTGAGTAATTTTAGTAAAGAATGGAAGGACGTTAATTAAAATAAACTAACTATAGTAAGTAATTTTTAGTAAAGATTATATATATATATATATATTTTTTTTTTGCCTAAAAGAAATATATATTCGCTTAGACACAGTACCTAAAATATTTCTTTTTCTAATGCAAGGGAATATGTTCATAACAGGCAAACAGAGTAAATTAAGAAAAAAAAAAGAGAAAATTTTCAACTTATATTTACTTTTCGATGTTATTCTACTAGTGCATAATATAAAAAAGGGTTCCACAATAGAGGAAATCCTATTATGTTCTTATTAAACATTCTTATCTTTTAATTTTTTTTTAATAATAATTGAAAATGACAAACGGAGAATCCTAAAATATAGATAAAACAGTATGGATCAAACTTTAAATTGATAAAATATAGAATTATGGTGCTAAAGATGCAGTTATTCTACTTGTGGAATAAATTAGTTATATATGGTTTCCAATAATCTGTATAATATGCTTTTATGCCCACATTGGTGAATTTGGTTTGTGAAATGAAATAAAATAAAGATAAGTTTATGATTTTAAAAAAATAAAATAAAGAAATAATAATTATTATTTTATTTTATTATAATTAGAATGACATTTAATATATATTAAAAATCTATTTAAAAATACTAACATACTCTAACCTAATCCATTAGTTTGGAAGTTGGGTTAAAGTCTTATAATTATTCCTCATTTTACAATCATCTACATCTTATATAATAGCTATTTTACTAATTAATTGCATAACTAAATTGATAAAAAAGAAATAACCATTTCATTCAGTCATAATGAAGTGACCCAAACATATAATGTTAATGAATTATTATTATTATTATTATTTCCAATTAGTCCATTGCACTTGTTTTTCTTCATATAAGGTGGGCTACTACTCAAGCCATCTGGTGATTTATGTAAATTTTCTTTTTATTTAAAAAAAAATCATTAATTTCTTTAAAATATTTTATAGATTATAATTAGACTTAACCCATTTATAATTTCTTCAATTTATTGCCACAACTTTAATTAAATATATATATATATATATACTTTTTAATTATCAACGTTTATTCACTTTTATATTTGAATCCTAAACATTTTCTTTTTCTATTTAAATCTTAAAAATTTACAAATATTTATGAAATAAAATGTTGTTAACCTTTCCACTCACATTTAGCACATGACACAACTTGATTTGTCTAAATTATTAATTTAAATAAATAAAAGTAGATAAAATAATAAAATAACAAAAAATTTAGAAAATAAAGAAAAAGATAAAAAGCCATAATATTAAAAAAGAAAAAGGCCATTTATAATTAAGTCACTTGCAACTTACATTCAAAAGCAGGTCATTCAACCCACCACCTCCAAATTCAACAAAAAATAAAGAAAAATCTAAACTAATTAAGTTTTTTATTTTTTAAAAATTCAATGATAGCAAGTGATCGCTCATCACCTTAGGCGGGTTTCACCATGCTCCTAAGGTAGATGACTACCACTATCATGAGTGGATCGCAATCCATTTGGTTGTAAGTACTAAGTAGCTAATTTAACCACACTAAAGTTGGGAGATGACTAGTTTTATTTTTTTTTAGTATTTTTTTAAAATATTTTAATTATTTCAATTAATATATATATTTAATTATATTATTCATTTATATCAATTTTTGGATAAATTAGGTATTACCTCATGTCAATATGATGGAAAAGTTAAAGTCATTAAAAAGAAGTTTTATTTTACAAACATTTGCAAATATTATATAAAAAATCTAGAATGTAAATAAAAAACTGATCAAATATTAAAAATTAAAATTGTGCCTTTTCTTCTGAGAAAAATGATGGCGTGAATGATACTGGCTTATGAATTTTTACATTAAACTATCGATTGATAGAACACTTCAATCCATTATATGTGAAATAACTATATTAAGGCCTATATAGTCAAGTAGAATAAATCATATTCAATCCTCTCGTAATCATCGAATATATATATATATATATATATTATTTAGTAGAATAGGACAAAGTCACGAGTAACTCCATACAAAATACCATCAAAACAACTCACAAAACCAAAACTGTCGGCCCTGCCTGGAGGGCTGGAATCCACCCCTCACAGACACCTTTATATATATATATATATCACGGATTCACTGTTCGCAAGCTCACCATCACGCCTCAGTCTTCAGTATTCACATTTTCACTTTCCACACAGAAACCCAAAACAAAAGACACTCTCAACAAACGAATGGACACGGTTCTGATAAAAACCGGTTCGGTTCCTTCTGGCTCATACCGGTTCTCTATCTCCACCCCCCGCCAAAGCTCCATCGCAGCGAGAATTTCCATAAAGCCGGAAGGAAGTCGCCGACCAGCTCCATCCGAGTCATTGAGTTTGGAAAGAAGCGGTTTTGATAGGTTAGCTCCGGCTGAGGATCTCGGCTTTAGCAGTGGAGGAAGGAGATTCGGTGGTGCTGTCGGTGGTAATAATGGCGGTGACGGTTGTGGTGGAATTCGTGGTGGTGGTGGAAGTGGAGATAGGAGAGAGATAGGAGAATACTACAAAGAGATGTTGAAGTTAAATCCTGGAGATCCGTTGTTACTGAGAAATTATGCAAAGTATTTGCGTGAGGTAATAACAAATAAGTAAATAATATCTTTATATGTTTCAATTATGATTTTATTACAAAATACTAATTTTAGGTTGTATTTTCGGTCGGTAATTTTGCATGAAAAATTGGCACGTAAATATTTATTGAAGTAATAAACGAGTTTTTATACCCTTGTTTTCATTTTTGGTTACATAGTTCGGAGTTAAATAAAATAAAATTCTACAGAAGCGTTATATAGAATTTCAGCACAACTTAATATTCATGAGCTAGATAAAATGTTTAAAATGAATGTAACTCTGTTGAATTTACTTATTGAATATCTTTTTGCTTGCGATTGATAGGTGGAATGCGATATGGAGAAAGCGGAAGAGTATTATAGCAGAGCAATCCTGGCAAGTCCTGGAGATGGAGAAGTATTATCATTGTATGGCAACCTAATCTGGGAGATGGAGAAAGATGAAGACAGAGCTAGATGCTATTTCGATCAGGCGGTCCGTGCATCCCCCAACGATTGGTAAGCTTGCTTCACTCCTAGCCTAAAAATTTCTGATTATATGTTATTCAGTTTTATTCAGGAATTAGGATCACACAAGATTGAATGCTTACGCATAAATGTTGATGCATTTGCAGCATGGTATTGGGGTCCTATGCGCACTTCATGTGGGAAACGGAAGAAGATGAAGATAAGTCTGATCATAGTGCACAGCCGGTGCCAGCAATGGGGATGGCATACTAGATGTGGATCACATGCAATTTTGAGATATAAGATAAAGAAGGTTAACTAAACTAACTAATGTTTGACGCAGGAGTAAGTGAGTGAGTATATCAACCTGATAACGTAAAACTGTACCCGAGTGTAAATTTGAGTGAGTTAGTTAGCGCTATAGTAAAGTAAATGGAGAAAACGAGGGTGTATGAGAATGGTGGTTGTGCCCGCAGCCCTGTAAAGCACGGGAGACTCTCGTGAAGTTGATGTATCATCTTTGATGCTTTTGAAATGTTATGAAATTGTGAATTCCTCCATCTAGTATTTACAGTGAGGTTACCTGCTTTCATGCCATCATATCGAGCACTTTCTCCAAGGACGGACTTAAGATCATTAGAGTGGAGGGTCTAAACTTACCTATAAGCCCAAAGCACTTTGCTAAACAGATTCAATCTTGTTGAACTCAATCGAGTGATTAATAAGCGAGCAGACCTATTTCTCAAGCCGTTTAGTGATTTTTGCTGCTGCTGTAAATTGAGAAGATGTTTACTGCATTTCATGAAATGTCAATCTTCACTCAACCAAAAGGGAGGAAATAGAAAACAGACAGATTTCAACTTTCATTCTCTTTCTCACTTTAAGAAAGCAGAACAAGGAACAACAGCACTTTTGGACAAATCTGAAAACATTCTCAGAACCGAGAAATCTGAATCATGGCATAACAAACAGTTTGGAAACTTAGAATAACACGATTAATCATGCGGTTGCAGCCACTGGTTTGACAGTCTCCTTTGAAGTATTCAGGGCTTTCCGGGCGCCATTGAGCAATTTAGTTATCTTATCCTTGGTGGTATTAGTTATTGTTCTTGGAGTTGAGACTGTCTTCTGGCTTGTAGGGCTTGTGGCCTTGCCACGTACGCCAAGCAGAGGAGATTTCGGCTGAGTTACTGGGACCTGTAGCAGAAGATGTTGAATTATACCCCTGAATACAAATGTGCCTCATGCTCCATGCTATTACCAATAACGTGAAGGGCAAGCGGATTGAATATAGTCTCGTCGTGTTTAACTATATGTATAGAATCATAACGGGGTCAATAGGTTCAAACTTTTAAATTGGTGTGATGCTAACTTTATTATGGTAGAGAACAGTATGTCCATTTACACGCTTAGTTTGACCCTTATTTGATTAAGTGGTGCATCTGGGAGTATTAATCAATTAATAAAACCACACCGGGTTTGATAAGATTAAGCAGTGGTTCTAATTCTATTACATTGAACCGGCTTAAACTGGTAGCTAAGGTATATGAGATTCAGGAAGTTGGATGCAAGAGTCAAGAAATAATTACCTTCTTTATATTTGGTTTCACAGGTGGTTCATTCTTGTGGTAGAAACTTGGCAAGGGCAATGCTTTGAAGGTAGAGCTCTTACCTAGTTTGCCAGTCTCCGAGGCCTTCCCTTGCTGCTTCTGAATTATAAATGTCAGTAGCTTGTTAATAAGCTGGCAAGGCCGAAGGTGGTTCTATGAGGAAATCAGAGTTCATTGCATACCTTGACAGTCAGTCGCTGGCTTTCTGCTTCTTTGGTCACCAGAACTTTGCTTTGGTTTTTAACACCATTCTGCTAAGCAAACAATTATGGAACGGCACAGAAAAAAATTATGATCATCTCTGCTAATTCAAGTGAATAATCAGAAACAACAACAGTGCCTTGAGAAATCAAGATACCATCACTGGCATTATCTTCTATGTTAAAATCAAAATGCTAGTTGTTTTCATTTGAGTAAAATGCTTGCTTTACTTCATTACATCCTTTTCGTTTAGTGTAGTGGTAGTTCTACATTAATTACATAACACCTTTTGTGCCGCAACTTCCCAAGTATCCAATACGTATGGAGCAAAAATATGGTATTGTTTTGGCATAAAAGTAGAATGGACGCCGAACAGATGTAGATAAGAAACAAGCACAAAAAAAGGAGCAAGTTACTGACCTGGCTTCCTTTAGTGATAGTACTATGAGAACCTGTGTGCTGCGGCTTGGCAATCGTCTTGGTATTCGAGGGAATCCGTACCCTGAAACATTAAACATCAAGATGAGGATTCAAGCGATCCTATGACTAATGAAAAAGAGTCTAGTAAGAATGCTTACTTATTAAAACTCATGGATTGGGCTAATTTCGGTGGTGCAGCATCTAAATCCAATGACCTTCTCCTTTCCCTTGGCAGTTTTTTTTCTACATGAGATGGCATACGAGTTGAAGCCAGTCTTTCCCTCGACATTCTTTTCTCCGTTTCTAGAGAAAATGGTTGAGGAACCGTAAATTTTGATTTATGATTAGGTTTAGAAATTCCATTTGGCTTCTTTGCAAGATCCTTTTCTTCTTCTTCTTTCATTGTACCAGGTTCCTGCACTTTCTCCTCTTCAGTAGATTCCTTTCCATTTTCCTCTTCTCCAGCTTTTGAATCTGCTACTACGTCGTTTTGTTCAGGTGGGGGGAAGGCTTTGTCTTCTTGGCTGATTGCTTCTTCATCTTCTCTAGGATGATCTTGCTGAGGACTCAGTTTAATTTCTTTTGTCTTTTCCATATCTACAAAGGAAAATAAACGACATCAATGTTAAATAAATAAATATAAAACCACACTAGATTAAATAGGTTTGAGCTTTTAGATCAACTGACTATGAAATTAAATTCAACGGCCAAAACAAGAGAAATTGTAAAATACTTTAGGGATGAAAATTTATTCTGACAATCACAACAGACCTAAATGTTTATCTAGCTGCGGAATTCTATATCTGGTCTTCCTAGCAGAAACTTTTTCCATGATTCTACTTAGCATGCCGGTTCACACTTTCTTAGAGTAAGACATTGATCTGCTGTGTTGGAGATAATCAATTTATGCAGCCCCAGGAGATTAAGAGATAGGAATTAGGGACGAATTGACAAATGATCTAATAGTTTGCCTAATTAAGGTGGGATTTTGCAGAGATAATTACTCTCTAACAATGCTACCAAATGGGCTAGGATTACATTATCCTAGCAGGTTTTGTGGCATTTTCCAACTCTAAGATGATCCAATGTCAAATTTTAGGAAGTAATGTCTTGTCACTATTCCATGTCTAATTTAAGAGCAGTTGTTAGGTGTTTAAGGTTGTGATGTGTCTTTCTTCAACCTGAATGTGGGCTTCCCATGTAAATCTAATATATCATCTTATTAAAAGTTAGGTATGTAAAAATGTCCTGTACCTCTGATAAGATTAAAAATTTCAGAAGTAGTTTCTTTGACAAGGATAAGAACATTAGCAGCCAACAAGTATCTTTAGGTGGCAAAATTTAGCAACACTAAAGTTAATGTACTAAATCGAAAAAACAACTAAATTTCAAGTATTAATCAAGACATAATCCCTATTTCAAACAGATGACAAATGAACTCAAGATTATATAGCGAAATCCTTGACAGCTCAACTGGAAACTATCCAATTATTCGGACTACAATCCAAGATGACCAGTTACAACTTATCTAATTGGGGAAAAAAAATTTTTATCTCGGTTGAAATGCTTACCTTCCATTTCTTGCAGGCTTATTATTTGCTCCCACTCTCAGTAGTATGCAATAGTTGGTTCTATAGCTGATACTAAATACTGATAAGTGGGATTTCAGTCAACTTGTAATTAATTATTAAATGAGCGTAATTGGATATACATCCTGACCTATTTAAAGATCAAATGTTGCCCTAAATGCAACATATGGCACCACAGCAACAAACTATTTTCTAAAAAATTGGATAAAAACAAATTTGTGCCCTTGCTTTCATGTTAACAAGCGATACCCCTTTGTGGTATATACCCTTATCTGTATATTGGAGGCCGGCAATCACTCAAGCCATCTTGGTTTTGTCCTCAAGGATGATGTTAATTTTAAGGTATTACAGCACTTGCCAAAACTCTAAATCTTTCCTTTCAAAACCTTTGTCATACCAACCAAACATTATTCGCTTTTGATAACTTCTGAACAGTAAATTTCGATATAATTTGTTATAATTAAATCTTCTGAAGGAAGGAAAGATGATTTTATTTTTCCTTTTTCTCCTTTTGCATAATCATTTTCTTAAATTGATCGATAAAATGCAATCCTTACATCCGAAAACAATCACCCGGATAAAAAGCTCATAACATTTCGATCATCACTAACCTTTATTGACACGTAATGATAGTAGGTAGAGGTGCTGTGGTTGTTAGCCAGCCATTATTCTTTTCTTCGTTATATCATTAAAAGCTATTAGCACTTAAAACCTCTGAGGATAACTACAATAATACATGGCGACGGTGAAATCTCAATAATAACAATGTCTGGTTCCCCGCGAAGCGCACAGTTGAAATTCAATCTCAAGCATATTGTCGTTACTACTCACTTAGCCTCCCTTTATGACACAATCATCAATCAACATTATTGCTATAGTTAGGTCAATTTTTTCATGACTTTGAATCAGTCCTACACCGTATCAGACAGCCATTTTCCTTCTTGTCGGGCCTGATTTTGGGATTTTTTCTTAATTTAAATCATATCAAGTCCAATCCATTTAATATAAGTTATTCGACACTGAAATTAAAGGAAACCTATATTTTTAATTATTTAAAAAAAAAATTGGAGCTATCTAAGTTACAAAATAAGATAAGTTAAGGTTAATGAGGTGCGTTACCCTTAACTAGCTATTGGTCTATGAATTTTTTTAAAAACAATTTCTGAAAAATATTAACAAGAAAATCTAAATTCGAGAGCTACTCTATTAAAACTTAAATGATTACCATTTGTTATCTTCTTCAAGAGCTTTTTATAAATTCCCTTCACCATCACATATACAAGACATAATGTTTTCTATATAAAGTACGAAATAAATCAAAATAACATGAAAAATTTTTAATTATAAATTTTCTATTCTTATTTTAGAATGAAATAAAAGAGAATAAAAACCTTTGCATTTCTACTTTAACTAAAATTGAACTAAAAAATAGGATAACATATTTTTATATTTTTATATTATAAATTGAAAATTTAAAAAGATAAAATATTTTTTGTAAAATTTTTTATATGGTGAATTGAAATTGGAAGAGAATAAAATGTTTTTTTTAATTATTATTTTATATGTGGTTGTCCAGTAAGTGCTCATGTACCCGCTAATCAAGATCAAACCAATGTAGTTCTGTTTGTTTATAAAACTTTAGTTGATTAATTAATTTTAATTATGAAAATAGGTCGGGTTTACGTTTAGTACTATTTTGTTTTTTTTTTTAAAGAAAAATTCTAAACCTAAACTTTATTTTCCAATTTTTTTTAAAAAAAAGAAGAACTAAAGCCCTCTAGTTGTGAAACATCGGTTAAAATTTTATTTCATGAAAATCATTTTTCTATGTGAGAAAACATTTATTTATTTATTATTTTTCAGAATAAGATCATATCCAAGATAATAAATCATTCTTATTTTTTATTTTTTCAATTTTATATTTATAGACTAAGTATTACTACTATTTAAAAAAAAAAACTAATTAGGAACCTAATCGTCCTTAGGAGACGGTTACATCGCAACACCTAAGGTCTGCACAATGGTTCCTCTTAATTATTTGGTTTACTAATTTTCCTAAATTAAATTAATTAAGATAAAGTTATTAATCTAATTACATTCATATCATCATCATCATTATTATTATTTTAAAATCTACCCTAATTTTATTAATCGAATTTTTTTTTTATCAATTAGATTTTAACTAATTCATCTAAACTAAATTAATAATAATAATAATAACACTTACTTGGGTATGGGTTAGTTCAAGTTTGGTGCACGAGTCAAACTTGGGTCGAGTTGAGCACGTGTACAGCACCTGAGGGGTCCTTGTCAGCATCGCTCCGATGAAGATCTAAGGTGGTTGAGGGGTGGTTCCTTAGGTTTTCGAGGGTGTAGAAGACAAATCTGAGGTCGTCTTCACCTGAAAACTAGCCTAGGTGGTGGTTCAGAGGTGGCCAATGGTGGCCGAATTTGTTTTTTTCGATCCGCTCAATGAGTAAACGATTGAAACAAAAGATTACCTCTTTCTAGAACTAGAAATCACTAGGAACTTATTGATACTAGTTTCGTGTTTCGGTTTCTTGTGTAGAGCTAGTAATCTTAGAGAGAAGTTTCGGCGTGGGTTTGAGGTTCGTAAAGAGAGAAAGTTCGTCAGCCGGAGCTTATAAGTGTTTATTTTTTGATGATTTTTTCCCTTGATTTCCAAGCATCCCCATGTATTTATAGGTGTCCCCATTGTTTCCAATAAGTTCCAAATAGGTGTGAACTGGATTTGTGATATCCCATCGAAAACTTAAGTTTATCCTTTGATTTAATCCGTTTTTTTTTTTTTTGCTAAAGATTGATATTAATCTTTGTTTTTAGTTGGAATTAGATTGGGTTACATTGAGAAACGAGTTCATTTTGTATGGATTTGTTCAAATCTGCCTTCGTTCTTCCCCCTCCCCCCCTTCGCGAACTCTGGCGTCTGTTTGAGGAAAGAGATCACGTGTTCTACACATGCCCCCTTTGGCCAATAGCATGCTGCCATGTGGCCGCTGGAAAGGAAAAAAGAAAAAGAAAAAACAGCACAAAGTGCCTCTCATAAGAATCGAACCCACAACCAACATCCCCCTCACACGCACCCAGGCGCACACATAGACTAACTAAGCTAGCCTATTTCTCGGTTTATTATTGCAATTAATTTACCTATAAGCTAACAGTTTTTATTAATTTTTATGGATTTGAAGTTCCTGAGCTTGATTTAGAGACCCATATTTCCCTAATTTTATTAAAAAAAATTTTATTATTATTTGTTACTTATTATTATGATTTTTATTATTTATTATTTAATTTTTACTATCTTATAAACCAGGCCTTTTTTTAATTATTACTATTATTTTTTTATCATTTTCATTTATTTATTAAAAAATCTATATGGAAGCAAAAATGGAGTGTCTACAGCTGATCCTCTTTGTAGTAAAGTTTGGAAAAACTTGGCTACAAAGATAAAAAAGACACCATTTTTGCCTAGGAGAAAGAACGGATAACATTATATCCAACTGACTATCCAACCAAAGGATCGAGTGAGGAAAATGCTCTACGAGCTAACAATCCTATGTTGTAAAAGAAGACAGTTGCTTTATGATGACTAATATTCATTGGGAAGTGGTCTTAAACAAGAAGTATCTTATTAGACTATCAACTTTTAAGAAGATATTATCTAGAAAAGTGCTCTTATGAGCTGACTAATCGATAATAGGAAGCGTCTTATAATATTAGCAACTTTAAAGAAGAAATTGTTTAGAAAAGTACTCTTATGAGCTGACTAATTGATAATAGGAAGTCTTACAGGACTAGCAACCTTAAAAAAAAATTATCTAGAAAAGTGCTCTTATGAGCTGACTAATAGAAAATAGTAAACGTCTTATTAGACTAGCAACCTTAAAAAGAGATTATCTAGAAAAAGTGCTTTTATGAATTGACTAATCAATAATAAGAAACGTCCTACAAGACTAGTAACCTTAAATAAAAGATTGTTTAGGAAAGTGCTCTTATGAGCTGACTAATTGATAATAGAAAATGTCTCACTAGACTAGCAACCATAGAATGGGGATATCTAGAAAAGTGCTCTATTATGGGCTAACTAACTGATAGTGAGAAGCTTCTTTTTAAACTTGCAACCCTAAGAGAGAAAGTTTAGGAAAGTGCACCATCATGGGCTATCTAACTGATAGTGGGAAACGTCTCTTTGGACTGGTAACCCGAAAAGAGAAAGTTTAGGAAAGTGTCCCATCATGGGCTAACAAACTGATAGTGGGAAGCGTCTCTTTGGACTTGCAACTGTAATAGGAGGATATTTAAGAAAGTGCCCCATTGTGGGGTAACTAACTGATAGTATGAATGAATTCCTAAGTGAGAATCTTATTTTTTTAATAACGGTCAAGAGTTTCTAAATTTAGGGTGACTCAAGACTAAAATTTTTCTAAAAATTTTCAAGACAAATGCTCTTCTAAAACTTCAAGATAAGGTGACGAAGTATTAAAGTATTTTCTAGCAAACTTTGAAAATTTTCTCTCTCTTCTAAAACAATTATTATTTTTTTATTTTTTAAACATTGCTAGCAAGTAAAGAGTTTCATAAGGTTCCCAAAAATACAAATAAAGGGTAGGCCTACCCTACTACTCAATAATCACTTACTCTTTTGCCTCATTTTTCTTAGAGGATTTGGCTTAATCTTGGAAAAGGTGGTGTCTTGGCTTAGTCAATCATCTCTTAAGGGATTTTTTTAATTAAGACTTGTATCTTTTTCTTGGGGGCATCAATATTTAAAATTTAGAGCAAACAATGCCATTGAGGGGTTCCCTCATTCCATTTGGAAACATATATCTCATTCGTAATTGGCTTAATCTAAGAGGACTTCTTCACAGTCTCTCAGTTTAAATGTCACTCTTGATTTTTATTCCAAAAATTATGGTGTTTCTTATAAGTAATACGCTTTGATCAATCCGTTATGCCTTATTGGGACTTGCAATGCAATAGGCTTTTAGTTTTAAAAAAGTATTAATGTTAAGGTTTATTTTGAAAGAATTATCATTTCAACCTGGGTTTACAAGTCAAGAAACCTTGAGAAAAACTAGAATAGTACTTTCCCTAGCAATTTTTTGCTTAAGATAAATTATTTTCAATGATTTGGATAAGTCTTCAAAGAAGGGTGGTATATCTCTGAACTATAATGTTTGGGTTCTTATATTTAGCCTTGATATTTTCAAATATTGTTGGGCTTTTTTATTGTATATAGGTTTAACTACATTCTTGGGCTTTTCACTTTTTTTTTTCCTTTTTTCTTTTTATTTCTCTCTCTCTCTTTTCATTTTTTTGTTCTTTTCTTTTGGGCCCAACGATGATTATCTCTTGTGGGTCATGTGTGGTTTTTCAGAATGTGGACTTTTTCTTCATCTCAAAAGAAATAAATTACCCTTGAATTGTTGCAACTAGGGCAAGCACTATTCAGTTAATCCCCCCCTTCTTTTTCTTTCTTAATTAATATCCCTATCTTCCTAATCATTCCATTCTTATATAAGCTCAAATGGGGTTAGTAAAGGATTATTGTGTTTAAGCTAGCAAAAATGAATGCGTATCAAGTTCAAGATAGACCTCCTTTAAGGAATGAGTCCAAAACCTCATATTAATAACACTCAACTCTCAAGTGTTTAAGGGTTAGTTTTTCGGATGTGGTTTGCCTCTTGTCATCCTAAATCACTCGAACAAATGAGATATCTTTCCATTTTACCAAATTTGCCCATATTCACCATGTCTCATAATGTCTTTGGGAGTTATGTGCCCCTATTAACTTGAACAAGTGATTTAGTCTTAACTTAGCTCTCTTGGGAATTTAGTTACCCAAGATTTAGCTAGTTAGGTTAGTCTTCTCTATGCCTTCATTGGAAATTGACCATAATCACTTCAAAAGTGTGCCTCAAAATTAGTTATCTCCGTGTTTGGTTTAGATAACTCTTGATGGAGAGAAGGTTCAAGTGTAGCCTCTAGGGTTGGAGGGGGTTAGAAGGCTTTGTATTTCAAGAATAAAGCAATATACGAGGATACTTTTTGAAGTGAATGGATTTTAATGTTTAGGGTCTTTCAAGTTGAGAGCAAGCTATAGAGGTTTTTGGTTTTATGCTTAGAGTAAGTGACTGTGAGCCTTGGATCAAGCTAACCTATTTAAAAGCAACTTTTAAGGCCTTGAAAGGATCTTTTGTTGTTAGCAACCTTTCAATTTTCTTGCCTTTTTCTTTTCTTTATTATTATTATTTAGTAAATATGCAAACAAGATGCTCACACGGATGCAATTTGATAATTGAATAATAGTGTAGCAATTTTATTAAACAAGATTGTCAAATCTAACTGCAGATTTATTGAAATTCCAAAGCTATAGACCACTGGTTTAATTATCTAAAATAATTGAAATTCTTAACAACTAGTTCTAAAAAGAAACTATTTAGAACAGTCTTCGGATCTTGCTGGGGTGAGTATTAGCTTGCTCCATTAGCAGGTCTCAGACTCTTTTTTTTTTACATCTTCAGTTGATTCTTTAAAATCTTCACATAATCTTGTGAAGCTTCAAATTTCTCCTTCCAAATTGCCACCCTCCTTTCCATATCATGACTTTGGATCTCTGCTCAGGCTCTAACCATGTCCATGTAAGCCTTCAATTCTGAGGTTGGGTTTTCTAACATAGGTTCTAGTATACTTGGAGCGTGGTACTTAACTTGCCCTATCTTATGCATGAAGTCCATAATGAATTCCTTAGTGGCTCTAAAATCCCCCACTCGTCCATCCAAATTTCTTACATCTGCAATAGGGCTCAAGATTCTTGTATCCCAAATGGCTTTGATAGCTCATAGCTTGTTCACTTTAAAGGCTATAGGAATGTTCAGCTTTTGATAATCAAGTGTAACTAAATCCAATGGGAGCTTGTGAGCAATATCTTGGATTGGTCCCAACTATCTGACTACATAAACTGGGAAATAGCTAGTGCATCCAGTAATACCTATTAGTGGGATAGTAGTGAAATCGGCGCATCTTAGAATAGCTTGTGTGCAGTGATTCCACCTAACAGTCCACAATATGTCCTTAGGGTAAACCTTCTGCATAGTCTCCATCCATTGGTGAATTTAAACTCCTTCTGGCAACTGTATATTAATTGCAAAGTAGTATACTAGGTCAACTTGTGAAGCTAAAGATCTTCTGACA
The DNA here is from genome assembly GCA_037954665.1 of Laguncularia racemosa. Lineage (NCBI taxonomy): Eukaryota > Viridiplantae > Streptophyta > Magnoliopsida > Myrtales > Combretaceae > Laguncularia > Laguncularia racemosa. The sequence continues at coordinate 3,843,989 of JBBMOL010000025.1, read as the reverse complement.
AGATCTAATCCATAACTTTTAGTATGATTAGCGAACCATACTATTAGCAATGTTGGACAACCTTTGAAGTTTCCCTTCCCCTTTTCTTTCAGAAATCTCAAAGATTGAATATGTTTGGCAAGTAAAGCTAGGATGTAGGACCGACCTAACAAGAACTAAGTTACTAATTCTGCTACCCTGAAATGGACATGCAAAACTCCTGTCGGAAATAGGATACTAGTAAAAACTATCAGGATGTAGGCGTTGACCTGATTTTACTCCCAAGTACCCTGGTCTCCTACAAAAATCTCTCGATCAATTTGGTAGTCTACAAGTGTTCCAAACTAGTTTCTAAGGGTTGAGATTCTTATAGACTTTCCATTGCATTGAGTAACGACCCGAGTTGCTTCTAAGTTTATAACCCCTAACAGCTTATAGAAGGTGCTTGTCGGGCTAGCTTGCAGATCTGAAACTATGATTCCTTCATAACAGGGAAGAGCTTGTAGCAGCCGAGAATACTCTTCAATAGTTGAAGATAGGGTATGTAGATTAAAGCTGAATGCCGCTAACTCTAGATCCCAAAAGTAGGTTAGGGGCACTCATGAGGGCCTAGTCATATTGGACCTTAAGGAGTGAGAGGATTGGCCAAACTTTAGCTTTGATGGTTTCCTATTGCTCCGGGTTAAACTGTTGAAACCAATTAGAAAGTGCAAGCATAGACGATAAGGGCTAGTTGACATAAATTTGGCTGATGTAAACATGGTCATTGCTTGATCTTGAGTTGGCCATTCTTTTGTAATACATAAAATAAGACTTTTACAGCATAAAAAGAAAGAAGACAAAATACATATATAATGACAAAACTTTACATCATCTAGAAAATCAATAAGTCCGCGTTTTAGTAAAGCTGCACTATTTTTCAATCATGTGTAGATGATATTAATGCAAATTAGGTGGGTTTTAGAGGTCCTCAAGCTCTATGGCCTCCTTCATTTTTAAGGTAATAGGTTTTGGGCCACATCGAAGAAAGAGTGGGAAAGCCTAATTGATCTTAGGAGGTGGCCACCCCGCCAGTTCCTAAGGTGGCCTGGTTCTGACCACTTTTAACACACATATATGTATGATAACAATTCCCCCAAATACCGTCATCAGGCCCAATGGGCCTAATGCTGTTTCATCTGCATCATGAAGCCTAATTAATATACATAAAAGAGAACTATTCATACAAGAAATATATATAAGTGATTTAAAAGAAAATAATACATGCTGAAGGAATTTATAAGAAGCTCTTAATTTTATTTTTTTTTTGAAGAAGAACAAGAAGACAAAAAGTGGCTAAGCCTACTAAAAAATTAGTTTCCCCAGTGGAGTTGCCAATTCTGTCGAGTCTGATTTTGGGATTTTTCCTTAATTTAACCTATATTAAATCAAATCCACTTAATATAAGTTACTCGATAGTGAAATTAAGGAAAAACTATATTTTTAATTATTTTAAAAAAAATGGGAGTCGCCACCAACCTAAGTTGGAAAATAAGATAAGTTAAGGTTAATGAGGTGAATTAACCTTAACTAGGTACTAGTTTACGAATTTTTCTAAAAACAATTTCAGAAAAATATTAACCAGAAAATCTGGATTCGAGGGCTAACCTATTAAAATCTAAATGATTACCACTTGTTATCTTCTTCAAGAAAATGAATTAAAAGCTTTTTATAAATTCCCTTTATCATCACATGTACAAGACATAATGTTTTCCATATAAAGTACGAAATAAATCAAAATAGCATGAAAAAATTTTAATCATTTTTTTTAATTATAAATTTTCTATTCTTATTTTAAAATGAAATAAAAGAGAATGAAAACCTTTGCAATTCTAATTTAACTAAAATTGAACTAAAAAAATAAGATAACATATTTTTATGTTTTTATTTTATAAATTGAAAATTTTAAAAGATAAAATATTTTTTGTAAAATTTTTTATATGGTAAATTGAAATTGGAAGAGAATAAAACGTTTTTTTATTCTTATTATTATTTTATATGTGGTTGCCTAGTAGGTGCCTACGTATCCATTAATCAGGATCAAACCAACGTAGTTCTGTTTTTTTTTTTTTATAAAACTTTAATGGATTGATTAATTTTAATTATGAAAACAGGTCGAGTTTACGTTTATTACTATTTTAATTTTTTTTAAAAGAAAAATTCTAAACCTAAACTTTATTTCCCAATTTTTTTTTAAAAAAAAGAACTAAATTCCTCTAGTTTTGAAAACATTAGTTAAAATTTTATTTCATGAAAATCATTTTTCTAGGTGAGAAAACATTTTTTTTATTTATTATTTTTCAGAATAAAATCATATCCAAGATAATAAATCATTTTTATTTTTTATTTTTTCAATTTTATATTTTATATTTATAGACTAAGTATTACTAACTATTAAAAAAAACTAATTGGGAACCTAATCATCCCTAGGCGATGGTTACACTGCACACCTAAGACCTACACAATGGTTCATCGTAATTATTTGGTTTACTAATTTTCCTAAATTAAATTAATTAAGATAAAGTTATTAATATAATTACATTAATATCATCATCATCATCATCATCATCATCATTATTAAATCTACCCTAATTTTATTAATCAGATTTATTTTTATATTTTTATTTTTATAAATTAGATTCTAACTAATTCATCTAAAGTAAATAATAATAATCATAATAATAATAATAATAATTTGGGTTTGGTGCACAGGTCAAACTCGAGCACATGTGTGGCAATTGGGGGGTCCTCATCGGCGACGCTTCGGTGAAGATTTGAGGTGGTTGAGGGGTGGTTCCTTAGGTTTTCGAGGGTGTAGAAGACAAATATGAGGTCATGTTCACTTGAAAACTAGCTTAGGTGGTGGTTCGGAGGCAGCCAATGGTGGCTGAATTTGTTTTCTTCGATTCGCTCAATGAGTAAACAATTGAAACAAAAGATTACCTCTTTCTAAAACTAGAGATCACTAGGAACCTATTGATACTAGTTTCGTGTTTCGGTTTCCTATGTAGAGCTAGTAATCTTAGAGAGAAGTTTCGACGTAGGTTTAAGGTACCTAGAGAGAGAAATTTCACCGGATAGAGCTTATGAGTGTTTTTTTTTTATGATATTTTTCTCTTGATTTCCAAGCATCCCCATGTATTTATAGGCATTCTCATTGTTTCCGATAAGTTCCAAATAGGTGCGAATCAAATTTGTCATATCACACCAAAAACCTAAGTTTATCCCTTGATTTAATTCGTTTTTTGCTAAAAATTAATACTAATCTTTGTTTTTAGTTGAAATTAGATTGAATTACGTTGAGAAACGAGTTTATTTCATATGGATTTGTTCAAATCTACCTCTATTCTCATCCCCCCCCCCCCCCCCCCCCCCCCCACGTGCTTCGACGTCTGCTTGAGGAAGATCACATGCTCCGCATGTGTCTCCTTCGACCAATAGCATGCTACCACGTGACAGCTAGAAAGGGAAAAAAAAAAATGGCACAATGTGCCTCTCATAAGAATCGAACCCACAACCAACATCCCCTCACTTGCACCCAAGCACACACATGGACTAGTTGAGCCAACCCATTTCTCAATTTTTTATTATTATTATAATTAATTTACCTATAAGTAACGGTTCTAATTAATTTCCATAGATTTAAAGTTCTCGAGCTTGATTTAGAGACTTATATTTCCTTAATTTTATTAAAAAAATTATTATTATTATTTTTATTACTTGTTATTATGATTTTTATTATTTTTTATTTAATTTTTACTATTTATAAACCAAGTCTTTTTTTAATTATTATTTTTTTATCATTTTCATTTATTTATTAAAAAATCTATAGGAGAACAAAAATGGGATGTCCGGAAAAAATCGCCCCAGTGGCTTACCATTGCACAATGCACACTCCACACAAAGAATAGAGGAAAAGTTGCTAATAAATTTTCCAGCACAGACAAGATCAAAGATGAAGCAATTAAGAACAAATGCCTTCTATGTACATTGCCAAGATTGATCATGTAATTGTTGATTGCACATTGTTTGATCCTTCAACTCGGAAACCAATATGAAGCGCTGCAAATCAGTACAACCCAACGTAATCCCTTAAATTCCTTTAATGTGGAGATTATTTTCCCTCGATTCTAGGTATAAGCAATGTGTACATCTTTGGAGGTTTGTCTGTACAGTAGTGGACATAGTATCAAATGTTCTTCCCAGAAGGTTGCATGTACAAATGGCATGACAAGGTAAGACCATGAAAATGCTACGATTTTCTTTTTTGGGTAATCAAAATGCTAGGATTTGTTGTTGCACATTAATGTAGGGGTGACAGAGATGATGCCAATGAAGAAAAGAGTTGCAATTGAGTGGAAGTTGTACAGATCGCCTATAGATTGCAATTCTCCAAGAGCTAGTCCAGCCTGCACACATTAAGCTCGAACTGTAAACAACTAGTAGGGGTAAGTTGAATGCAAAAGTCTGAAGAAACTTCGGTTGTGTTTGTTCCGTGGAAAATGTGTTCCAGACTTTCTTTGACATTTGTTATACTTGGGAGGTTTTTTGAATTGTCAAATATTATTATAGTGTATCTTCAAGAGGTTGGCAAGTGAAGGTGGTAGTTGATGGTCATTGGTAGTAGTTAACTATCACAAAAAAAAATAAAATTATACATGCTAAATGAATTTCCTTTTGTAAGAAAAGGAAACGATTTTCCATTGTTTATTGCATTTTCACTGATTGGTTAATCACTATCCATCACCACTGAAGGCCGACTGTCCACCATCACTTATGGCTAAAACCCATAATTATCATTAACATCTTGTTATCACCTACTATAGTATTCAACAATTCAAAGCTCACACTATAATGTATGCCAATAAAAGTTGGGAAATATTTTCTGGGATATAAACATACCCTTCATCCTATTAAATTTTTTCCCATAAGCCAGTAATAAGCAGCAATGTATTAAATGATACAACCAAGAGAATGGGTCTAAATGATTGTAACAGCACGGAATTGGATGATCAATGAATGTAATCAGAAATGGATGTGAAAAACAAACCAAGCCAACAAGTATTTAGCTTTAATCTATATGTGCAACCAAATATGCATAAAAATATGTCCTTATGTATCAATGCCTATCAGACAATTTAAACATGGTACTTGACCTAGAAGAGACATGTAGTACTTTCTTTTCCATTCTATATGACAAGCAAAATTGATCCATAAACAATTAGTGAAAAAGCTTTGAAGTCTTATTTTGAATTTTTATGTAAAATTTTGGTGCTTACCCTGACAGTAACATAAGCTGCAGGAATGAGACCAATGACAGTCCCAAGGAAAAACGTATGAAAAGGCACGCCAACAATTGGGGAGGCAAAATTAATAAATGTGTTAGGCAAGGCTGGTGTCACCCTTAAAAAGAGTACATAATTCAAGAGACGCTCCCTTCTCTTAGCAACCTGGAAACACAAGGAAAAAACACAATATAATCACCATGTCAATACAACTAAATCATACAATAAAATGCAGTTGGTGATTCCAGTTTCACCTCAGCTCGAAAGGAATTCAGTTTATCAGGCCAAAGAGAAAAAACAATTGGCTGTCCAATCAATTTTGACAGGAAGTAGCATGAAGAAGCTCCAGTGGTTGAAGCAAACACGACCAAGACTAGACCTTTTGTAACTCCAAAAAGAGATCCCGCAAGTAATGACATGAAAATTGTTCCTGGGATCATGAAAGTCTGCATGAATATGTACACCAAGCAATAACCAATCAGGACCTGTAGAGTATAGTCACTTGTGTAGCCCTCAAGATGATCTCTGCAAGAAGGAAAATGAAGAAACTATTAAGGACAAAGCTGGATTGAAGATGACCCCTGATTTAATGATTAAATTAATTAGGACATTAACCAATTACATAGTAAGTACTCTTGACCAGAATTGAAGATATTCATTTCAAACAAAAACTGGGATAAAGATATGCAGATGGTTTTGATGAGTCAAAGGATATTAGACTCCATTTACACAGGCAATATGCTCATGACCTATGTAACTCAGTATTAAAAGCCACCGGCACTTTCCATCATGATCAGGATAATACAATGACGCATCTCTATCCAAAATGCAAGTTACTAGGATGCTCGGAAGTAAATCTACAAGTACAACAATCAAATCATATCAGTCCAAACACCGTGTTTAATTGAGAAATCATGTGCCCTTCACAAAAGGAAAAACTACTGCTACTATTTTTCAGAGAATTCATACGTAGCCACAGGTCTTGCCATGCTAACATGAGGAATTAGAACAATATATGACAGCTTGCTAATATGGGGGGTTAGAACAATATACGACTGCTTTATGGCTTGAGCTCATAAACTTGGCATTTTAGGCATTGAGAGCATAAAGATATCAAATGCAAACTGATGAATAAATGAGATATCCAGTTCTGCAGTTCCTACAATCTTAATAAAAAGGCCCTGTTGTGTAGAGAATGTGGAAATCTAATGGGGTCACCAACCCCACCCTCCTAAATCTTCCGTCCGCCTTTGGGTATTAGAATACGCATCCAATGTCAAAATTATTTACAAAAGAACCCATTGAAATGGTCCAGGACAGCCGAAAAATTCACAAATGCCTAACATGTATGTACACCATCTATGAGCTACAAACCTATTTTCAACAACAGAAAAGCTTGCTTCTTTTTCTTTTTTTTTTTATTAGTACAAATAGAAAAGCTTGCCTCCATATGGATATCACACGGTGACCTTTTTGATAAAAAATAAAACCATGTCCTTAGGAAAAAAGTGCATGTCAGTCCAAGATCACAATTAGCCCACACTTTCCCTATTCAACACAACGACTCGCCTTTTAGGAACTTGCATTCATCATTTTCCTAAATTAAAAAACTAACATACTTAAAAAAAAGTTAAAAAAGCAACATTTCATCGAAGCAGAAGATTCAAAACGCTTGAGAACACATATTTATATCCTCTTCCTCCCCTATCTTCAAGTAAAATTTCCTAAATCATTAAAAGCTTCAAACTTTACTCCCATTACCACATTTCCTTCAATAAAAACAAACAAACATTTTTAAAAAGGCCAAAAAGAGTATTTATTTACGAAATCAAGAAACACAAAACAATAGTAACAACAATTTAAAAAAGAAAAAAAAAACATCCTTTTAGGAAAATGATAAGGGGTGCCTAAAAGAAGAAACTTCACCTTCACGTATTCTTTTTCATAAATTGCATAATAAACACAGAAAAGTATGAAAAAGTCTCTTCCTTTGCCTTAACAAGTGTTCGGGCATTTGACATACCCTCTTGAATTCTCCATATATAGTCCTATGTAAACCATATCATATGACCAATAAAGCTCATAAGTTCAGATCAAATACCCAGTAAATAACATACAACAATAACATAAAGACTGAACCTTTAGCAAAAAAAAAAATTAACCAAAAAAAAAAAAGCAATGGCAGATTGAGAATCACTTAAGAATCTGCAGATCTTCAAGACTGCGGGGAAGCTTAAGGAAGCTATAATCAGAAAAAGGCAAGGTCAGGTAAAACCCAATAAGACCTAAAACAAACCCTAAAACCACCATTAAAACCACTGTCATTTCCCACGAATTCAGAGGAAAACCGTGTTTTGTATCCAACTTCATATTTTCTTCACCCATTTTTCTATTATTCTTATTGCTCTCTCTCTCTCAGCTTTATTTTTTGGGTTTCATTGAGAGAGAAAGATGGATTGAGTCAGGGGAGGGAGCTTATAGTTATGGGGTTGAAATGTATTTTGTGGTTGTCTATTTGGCTTTGAGGGATGCGGAAAATGCAGGGCTAATGTGGAGAAAATACTGAGAAATATGAATATGTCATATGCGTTCCTAGATTCGTAAACTTTTCCATGCAGTTGAGACCTGACCTGGCTCTTGGCAGGATCTTCGATGCTAACAAAAAGCACGTGTTAACAGCAAGGAAACTACCTAACCTGTGCGCTCCAGGACTCTTTAACCCGGGCCGTAGACCGGGAAGATACTTCTTTTTTCCGGTAATGGAAAAGATGGTTGCTCCGTACGTTTGTTTTGTTTATTTTTATTTAAAAATTAATATTTAGATAATTTTTTTAATTTATATCTAATCATTTATATTTCAGACTAATAAACTTAATTTTTTTTTCTTTTCTAATAATTATAATTAAATTTTTTTAAATCTAATCTATTCTATTTAAAATACCAATATCAATATTATTAAGCTATAAAAATCTTAACTTTTGTCAATATATTTTAAAGTGTATCATAAACCAATAACTATTTTGTTTCTATTCTTTTCATGTATTTTTCATCAACTAAAATAGAATATATATATATATTTATTTATATTCTTTCATTTTCAATCTTTATATCTAAATAAGATAAAAATTATATCTCTATTATTTTCCTTTCTTTTTTCTTTTTTACTCTATTTGAAAAGGGAAAAAACAAACATATGTTTTTCAATATTGAAACAATGATGATTCTAGTGGGCCAATAAGAATCTCATTGATTAATTTATTCATTATTTTTTTTTAGAGGAGTAAGGGAATATGAAAATAGGGGACGGAATGTTGTCATGACGTGTGGGTGTTTGCAATTGGCGTGTGAAGATTTGTTGCTTCATTTTCTTTTTCTAAGATTAAGGGGAGGCTACGACACGATGACGATGATCTCCAAACCTTATCTTATCATCTTAAATCTTATGTATTTATTTATATCGAACCTATGTTGTCTACATTCTTTATTGGTCGTGTGAGGAGTAAAGCCATTTAGACTATTGAACTAGCTCAATCGAAAATAGACCTTATAAGGTAAGTCAAAAGCCGGTTTAATCTAAAACCCACTTTATACTTTTGCTTCCAAAACTTTAGAAACCGGAATTGCCAACCGGTTCGTTTCTATAAGCTTCAGATGCATACAAAATTTGAATCTTTATTTATTTATTTATTTTTTCATATTGAGCTTATCAATGTAAAAACAACACATCTCTATAGCTAATTAATAATATAAGCTTGTGAACGTATAATTAATTTAAAAATAATTAATGAATGGTGAAGGAAGAAAATTTGAAAAATATTTGAATAAGGATAGAATATGAGATCAACTTAACGTAAAACTACGATTTCCTTGTTGTTATAAATTATAAATCATATTAAAGTAATTGCTTGAGATTAAAAAAACTCGACAATTATGGATTTCATACTAGATGCAGGTTCATATATCTACTAGCTTATCTTTGTTTCTGTATATGTCCAAAACATTATTAATTGGCTAAAGTACTCATCATTTTTAATTATTTTATCCCTCATCGTACACGATATACATCCGATTTTGGTTTAACTTCATAATTAAACCACTAATTGACATGTTAGGTGCTTTTGCTTTCAGTTTTTTTTTTTTAAAGTAAAGATGAATTTTATTTAATGGGAAAAAAAAAAAGAAAATCATTAGCCAAATCAATTCATATCTCGTAGTTCATGAAATGAAAGTGGAACTCCAAAAATAAATAAATAAAAGGGGGGAAAAAGTTAATAGCTAAATCTTTACCTCTCTTTATTTATGGTATTATTGGGCTTTCCAAAGATTTAAGCTGGGCTTGAAGTTGCAGATATAGCTCTTTCAGTCCAAAGGTGGGTCCAATTAGATATTGATAACAATATATACATTACGGAAGCTTTTTCTTTTCTTTTTTCCACCTTTTTTGGGCCAACGATAGGATAAATCCATATGCAAATTCGAATTGAATAGAAAAGAATAGTTCTTGTTTTTTTTTTCCAATGATAGGATAGATTTGTATATAAATTTGAATAAAATGGAATAGAGTAGTGTTTGTTTTCTCCTCATAATAGGATAAGTTACGGATTATAACATTGTAGGAAAAGATATCTAGTGCATGTACTTATTAGTCAGAAGTGCTTTCTACTATAATATTTGAAGATATAATGTCACTTTCCTTCACCCTATAGTAGGATTTTTTATTTTCATCTAAACTTTATGTAAACCCCGACTAAGATAAAAATTATCATATAAGGATTCTTACTCGAAGACTCCTATAGAGCATGTATCAATATTATGAGTGCTATTTTGTCCTTGTTTTTTTAGATTGGATATTTAGTTTTTGGTTTTAGATTTGTCAACCACTTGATAAGGTCATGACAATTATCTAAATCTTTGGTGTTCCTTTTCAATTTCATACTTAAATATTAACGTTCCTAAATGTTATATTTAATTAAATTTTGCTAATCAACCTTGCTATCTTCATTAACTTTTCCTATGCCCGTCATTCCACTTGTATTCTTTCACTAATAGTGTAATGACACGTAATAAAAGAGACACACAGGCATCCATGCTAAAATTGAATTAAGCATAACATTTAGTAATGTTAAAGTTCAAAACATTAATAAATAAACTTCAATTAAATATAACATTTAGTGATATCAAAGTTTAGATTTGGAATTGAGAAACATTTCAAGTTCAAATAATGATTGTGATATTATTCTAGCATTTTTATCAAACTCGTTTAGACATGTTAGGACATGTGTAGCCTTGATACCACCTTGTTAAAAGATCAATCAGAATTTTTCATATTGACCATAAAATAGACACATGAGATAAGCACAAGTAGAAGGATGAGAGAATTTGAGACGTAATATTTTACAAGGCAAACTCCAAAAGAATCGAGGCGAAGCCAAAACTACAACCAAATCCACAAGTGTAAAAGCATGATATACGATTCTCACCACTACTTTGGGATATTGCTTTCACAATTAAGTCCCTTAAGATTTATATGGCTATCTCTTACTCTTAACTATACTCAATACTCATAACAATATATATATAAAGCTTCAAAAAATCCTTAAACTCTAACTCAATAATGGAAATTACTTATGCAATAAGAAAACACAAAACAAGAAACTGTCAAGACTCTATGCACCCCATGATTTATGATAGCAACCCATTGGTCAAGGATGAACATCTTCAGGTTGACCACTATATCCTATAGTTGACCATGGATGCTCTCTAATTGATCACTAATGTTTGTTGTTCATTTCTTTGCTTATTAATGCTCAATGAATTCAAGTGTCACATAAATTCAAGATATAAACTCAATAAATTCCCTACTTGGTTTGAATTTGTATCACTTAATATATGCACATGCCCAAGCACATTCACTCAAGCACCTCCTATAATTAGCTCTTTCATTTCATTCTATCAACTAGCTTACTTCCAAGCTACTCAATGCATTGCAGTCACCTATGAGGCATCTTGACCTTATGCCTAGTTAATATTGTCTATTTTCTAAAAACACAGGTGCATAGCTATGAACCTTTGGAGTAACAACTTCTCTTCACTCAGTATTAGCCAATACATACATTATGCCTTCAAATGCTTATTGGATTTCCAAACTCCACCTTCCTCCAAACTTTTTATTGAGTTACTAAGTACTCATTGAACCTTTAGATTTGACTTCCTTTAGACTTACTTTCATAAAACACCTAAGAAAAGTAAAATGGACTCTTCCATTACACAACTACACAACCACTTGCTTTCTTGATAGCCAATTAAATCAACATTGAAATCTTCCACTATGAGATTGACATTCACCATAGATTCACTAAATGACCAATCTCTTGCTATAGGTTCAAGTTATAGAACCAAACTCCTCTAATAACCATTAAACCTCCACAAGACATAGGATCTCTACACTTCTAACACAGTGCATATCCACCAATAAGCATTCTAACTTGAACTCCACCTACGTTAGCAATTATCAATCTACACAAAATAATTTGCATAGGCTCATAGGTATTGGGACCAATCTCCTTACATTATAAATGGAACAATCTCATGAAGCTCATATGTTTATTAGGGATTCAAGTAACAATTCGTCGTATTGTGGCTCAATTACTGCTACATGGCCAATTGCTTAACTCTTACCATGATTTAGTTCACAAAATAATTTGCATAGGCTCATAAGTATTGGGACCAATCTCCTTACATTATAAATGGAACAATCTCATGAAGCTCATATGTTTATTAGGGATTTAAGTAACAATTCATCGTATTGTGGCTCAATTACTGCTACATGGCTAATTGCTTAACTCTTACCATGAATTAGTTGACTCAATTCTATTTAAGATAACTCTTAGGAATGCGAGTGAATGAGGTAGTATAGGATACTCAATCCAACCAACCAAATAGAATATTCTTCATAGGTTTTAGGTTTGTCTTAAATTGTTAAAACCCTATGGGGTTATAATTTAAGTTTTAGGACAGTGTTAATATATGACCTATTTCTGCTAAAGTGTTGACATATATTTACTAAATTATTAAAACAAAGTTATGTTTTTTCCTCTCTTTTTTTATCAACTTGATTTATTTAGCATTACATTAGCCTTCAATTACTAGAAAAAGTAGTTGGCTTTATATATATACATATATAGATTTTTAATGGTAAACATTGGTTGTTTCATTAATAGCTAATTATTTGATCACTTTTGTACCACCTAAGCTTGAGATTCACGATGTTTTGACAAAAACTTTAAGTGCTCTTAAGTAATTAGGGAATGTTTACTTCCTTCGAGATCTTTTTGTGTTTTGTTTCATATGTGCTTTTATGGGTGATAGTGGGTTTTCTCTTTTGCTTTTAGGTGAAAACAATTTAATTTACAATCGTAGGCTTGTCTTGGGTATCAATTTAGAGATTATGTGGATTTCAAGCATGATATTGAAAACCTTATATGTTTTCTAAATTTTAAGCATTATAAAGCTCGACCCTTAAAGACATCCCACTTACATCCTTAGTGACTCTTCTTAAAGTGAAAACGATCATAAGCATCTAGACTCCCCTTCAAAAGAGTCACAACCATTGAATATCCATTAATCTCTAGCAATTAAACTACTTGTATATGCATTGCCTCTGGATCTTAACTATGATTTGATTGTCTCCACTCATAGATAGTATTTAGAATTTACGAATCAAAGATGTATGAAAGCACATCAAGATTATCATAAATCTTTCCCCTTCTTCTCTACTACTTAGGCTCAATTGGAATATCATCCATTGCCCTCACAAGTTTAATTACACCTTTATCTTGCTTGATATAAACCAAATATGTTTCTTTACTAAATTCCTCAACATCATACTTCACTCATCAGTATATAGATCATGACCTCATATCTTTAACCTCCTCATGTCACTATGCCTTCTTAACACATGCCAACAGCAGGGGTCTTTACGCCACCACAAAGCTCTGTCCTATGTTCTCAACTCTAGCTTCTAGCCACTATGTGTATTGCTTTGCAAATTTGAAAAAAACTATACAAAAATTATAGAAAATAAGTGAAATGATAAGACTTCTAGGCTAGGGTGACAATGATAACATTTTTGCAATTTAAAAAGTTTAGAAAGGTTAACAATAAAAATTAAGTTATTTTAATTTATTGATATTAAGAAGGTTATAAAAAATAAAATAAAATAAAATATTTTTGAAACCTACAAATATAAGTTATACAAGTATACAAATAATAATTCAATACTTTGTCTAATGTTTTCAAAAGATTTTATGCAGTATACATATATAACTATAGGTATGTATTTTGTACTGATATGTTTCTTATATTATATACTTATATTATTATTTATGAAGAAGTATATCTTGTAAAAAGGGTATAATTATTCTTGAATCGTTGTTATATGTTGTCAAGTAATTTCATATTTGTAAACACCCCATTTTTGCCCTAGGAATCGATAATTCTAAAAAATAATCAATTTTTAATTTTTCCCAATTTTTCCCAATTTTCCTCTAATTTAGCATAAATAGTAAAAATATTCAAAAAAATAAAAATAAATAGGAAAACACATCAAATTTGAAAAATGATTTCAGAAATAGCAATAATAAATAATAAACAATTTTTACAAATTTTTGAAAATTCAAAAAATACAAAAAAAATAAAAAAATCGCATTGCATATATACAATTTGCGATACAAAGAAAATCGGGAAAATGGGCCAGCTTAGCAGGCTCGTGCATGCATGTTGGGACGTGTGAAGGCTGAAGGTCGCGAGTTCGAATCCCCTCGCGTGCGCTCGGCAAAAATTTTTCCTTCTTTTCCCTGGAGCTGCCACGTGGCAGCATGTGATTGGCCGAGAGGAAACACGTGCCTCGCACGTGGTCGTCTTCTTCCTCGAGCCCAGCCGGAGAAAAAATCCGGCAGAAGTCCGATAAGATTGAAATTGCTGGATTTCTTCGAATCTTTTTTTATTTCAATAAATCTGAAACCGAATTATCTAGATAAATCACAAGATTACAACAAATCGCCATCAAATAGGTTGGATAGAATCAAATCTAAAAAACGGAAAAATATGGGTTTATCCAAATTGGCCGATTCAAGCTTATCCAAGAGGGTTTCCGGACGCCTATAAATAGAGGAGGAGGTGAGGAAGCCAAAGCACGAATCACAATTGAGAGAAAGTGAGGAAAGAGTGCAAATCGGAGAGTATCGGAGGAGACCCAAAACCGCGAAGCACCGGCTGGAGTTGAACCACCACCAGGAGGCGATCTGGGAGCAAACCACCGCCACCATTGGATTCAGCAACCTTGAGAAGCTAGGATTTGACACCTCACTCGCTGCAAAAGGCCACCAGAACGCCGTGAACGAGCCTTCCCCGCCGCCGTGCCCGATCGACCCGACCGACCCGACCCGCGCACCGACCCGGATCCAGGTAAGTCGGATTTTCCGGATTTTTTTTATTTAATTAATTTTTTATTTATTTATTCTGAATTAATTAATTAATTTATTATTTGTTATTTAGTTATTTATTTATTTATTTATTTGTTTATGTTTTATTTTTAATAAATAGGAAAATGTAGAAATTAGATTTTTCTAGAATTTAATAATGTAGAAAAATAATAATAAATAGATAAATAAAAAATAATAAAATAATAAAATATAGAAAAATAATAAAAAAACATTAGGAAAATAATAATAAAATTTTAGATGTCAAAATATGATAGATAATAAACCAAAAATCCAAAAAATTCCCAAAAATCACGAAAATCAACAAAAATTCCCAAAAATCACAAAAATAACAAAAACAAATCATAAAAATAATAAAAATCATTAAAAAAATTCAAAAATTATAAAAGAATCATAAAAAATGAGTTTTAGCACTTAGAAAAATCATTTTTCTTCAAATAAATCCAAAATTGATGTTTTTCCCTAAAATCATTTTCAAAATAAAATCAAAGCTTAGGCTTAGAAGTTTTTTTTTAAAAAAAAAAAAAATCCAAAAAATGATAAAAACATAAAACTAAAAGAGGTTTCATAAATTAAAATTCACCAACACACTTAAAGTTTTCAGAAAAGCGAACTACGGCTTGTTTGATCCTGGGTAGCAGGTACGTAGGCACCCATTCGGGTCAACCCATAAAATTAATGAAAAATCCTTTTCTTAAAATAATTCAAAAACATAATAAAAAGTAACAGAAACACAATAAAAACACATTTCTAAAGATGAACAATTTTAGGAGATTAGGTGGTAACCGTAAAGGTTTTAATAGGTTAGCCTCCGGACTTAGAAACTCTGGTTTTCCCTTTTCCTCTTTTCACAAAAACGAGAAGAGGAAATCATGACGACTAGTGGTCTAAATTAAGACTAATCCGCTCCTTTAGTCTTAATTCAATTTTCCCAACAACAGTTGGGTGGCGACTCCAAAAATCAAACGAAATTCCTAATTCAAGTCGATGATCTATATTAGATGAGCATAGGGTCTAGTCTAGATCGGATTAGGAATGGGAAAATTCAAAAATTAGACTTGACAATATTGATATTTGCTTGTAGTACATGTAAGTACTGTATTCCAAGAAGTATATAATAGTCTATGCAAGCATATACATGCAAGCTATATGTGTAAGTTAAACTTATATGATAGTTACTATATATCTACTATATTTGTCAATTGCTATGTAGTTATAGCATTTCATAAATATATATATTATAAGTATGAAAGCTATACATAGAAAAACTTATGTGTGTGCATGTATATATATATATATATATATATTATACCATTTATAATTATCTACATTCGATACATTAACAACCTTTGAAAGTTTTCGAATCATATACATAATATTACTTAGCACATATATGTCTATAAAGGGTATTCTATTTGCAAACTATAATTCTATATTTTGTCATAGTATTAACTTTACAACTTTTCAAAGCATTTCTAATAACATGTCTATATATAAAATTGTATTTTATGAAGTGTTTATAATCATATTAACATAAGATAATGATAAGAAATTTTAAGGTCTTAAAAACAATTTCTCTTATATATTAGTAAACAATGATATTATTAATAGTGATGGCTTAATTATGAATAATAAATATAAGTGCAACTAATAGGATTATGAGATCATAAAGGTAACATGAGAGTCCTAATTGTAATTGAAAAGAAACTATGGAGTATAATAATTATATATGAAGTTATGATATAATAGCATAATCACCAATATAAAGCTTTAATCTTAATATTTCGGATTATTAAAGTTTCACCAGTAAATTTTATAACAGATAAAAGTTTTGAAAAGATTGATGACAAATGTTTATAATCTATTACCACTACTTTAATAATTTATGTGTAGTGAAAAGTCTTATAATAAATAATAATGGATTTTAAAACGCAAAAAGTAAGGAAGAAATTATATTTGTTAGATAACTTATAGCAAATAGGGAACAAAAATTTAAATTATAGGTTTATGATAGCTAAACAGTTTTCATGTAAAAATATTATAATTTAGATAATTTAATAAGATTGTTACTGTACGTGTTAGCTGAAACCGCAATTAGATATTTCCCACCTTCATATCATATCCCTTCTCTTAGAGTCATTTTCTCTCTTTCTCTCCCCATGTTTCCCCTCTTTATCAAAAAGCCCCACCCCCTTCTCCTCCAATTTCTTTCCTTTTCTTTCCTTCCATGAGACCCCAAATCCTTAAAAAATTTAAAAAACTCATAACTTCTCCATGCTTCATCCAAATAAAAAACTACAAGCACCATAGTGATCTTAACAAAGAGTACTTTACAACAAGACTAGACTTAACAAGTAAATATTGAACTTCAGTTTTGAGTTAAGTTTACATGAACTACGTGATTTGTAAAGTTGATTTTATTCAAATTTTGGTAAGTTTAGCTATTGGATATAACTTTAAGTTTCATCATTCTTTGATTACTAGGTGAAAAACTTAAACTTTTGTGACCTCTCAAGGTTTCTTTCAAGTTTTAAGCTAAGAAATTGAGATAAGTAGCATACTCTTTGAATTACTACAATGTGTATGATTTTTGCTTATATATTAGATATGTTTGTGTATATTATTGTGATTAAGTACTATTGTTGGGTGATGTGTTAAAGTATTGTTTAAAAATAAAGTATACATGTGTTTGAAAGGATGTCAATACACTTTGAGAAGTAGATGTTGAATGATGTCTAGATGGTGTCTAAATAGCATCTGAATGGCAAACAAAATTTGCTTACTGTTTGGTCGGTATGGTTCATACTGTTTGATTGGTAACCTTTTTTCTTGAACCCATAATGCTATACCATTCGAATGGTAAAATTTCACAGTGCATATACCATAAGTGTGAGCTGAGAGAAGAAACATAATGTTGAATGATTGGATTGGAACATGATTATGTGTGGTAAATCACCCGTTAAGTATTTGGTTGTTCTTGTTTTTACTTAAGGATTTGGATACTTGATGCCTTATGGTTGAGTGATTGGATGGTTTATGGAATGGATTGTGATACATTGTTATTAATTTAGTCTTGGTTATTGATTGCCCTTATGAAAGTAACTTGTTTGATCACACTTAAACAACTAATTAAAGGTTGGACGACATGCATTGTATGAGAAATTACATTTGTGTTGAAGGCCATCATTGTTACATGACACGCAAGAAGTAATGATTTAAGGATTGTTCTACCATTTGTGAGCTAAGTGACTTGGGGATTGTGGCACATTTGTTGGAACCCATTTAAAGGTCATACTTGTTATTTTGGGTTAAGTGCTTAAAGAGTGCATTTAAGGTACCTTAAGCTTTAGAGAAATGGGTATGGAAAGATTAATATAAGTATAATTTATGACATACTTGAGTATTGATGGTAAATGAGAATTGCCAACTTAAGGTTAAGAGTGATGCAAACCTTAGACTTCACACTAGTTATCAAAAGACCACGTGCTATGCCTATATTACATATGATTGCCTATGTATAACATATGTTTGATAACTTGCTTATGCTTGTACAATAACGAGAATATTACACTCCCATCTTATTAAGACATGGTAAAAAAAATCCCAAAAATACATATGAGGTCAATGGAAATAAAAAGGAAAGATTGTGAATTAATTAAGAAAGATTTATAAAGTTGAAAAATCAATTTTACCAAAAAGAACCTTTTTGCCCTTAAAATTGATTTTATTGAATTTGGACTTGAATAAGCTTAGAGATCCTAAATATAGCTCCAAGATCCTAATTACATAAATGAATAAAATCAATTACAAGTTATTTCGAGACAATTAGAAAAGAAAAATTTGAATTCCAAAAATCAATTAGGTAAAATGACCAAAATGCCTCTAAACTTAATTTTATTAAAGAGTGGCTAAATACTTGAGTTCTTAAAGGTAATTTGGAGAAAATAGCAAGTATTTTTAATCTTGAGTGAAGTGGAAAAAAAATGAGGAAAAGCAAAATGTCAATTGTGTTAAAAAGGATGGACACATGTCACTTTTAGGCTAATATCCTCAAAACCTTGTGGTTTCATTTGCTTTTCTCCTTAAACTCTAACTAAGCCATCCCTTGAAATGCCCCTTTGGCCGAAAATTTGAGGCAGTAGCCCCTTTTCTCTTTTTCAAAAATCCCTAGCAAGGTAAGAGCCAAAATGAAGCTTAAACCCTAAACCCTTAGACTTAGTACTAATTACCTATTAACTAGTTACTAATCTAGTTGTTTTCTTATGATAACTAGGTGAAAATTCAAGTGAGGGTTTTAGATAAAGGGCCTCTCAATCACAATTCAAGGAGGAAATTAAGGTAAGTAATTTTCTGGAAAAATCAAGGTTAATTCAAGCATGTAAATCTTGAGTATTAATGCTAAAATAGTTGATTTATTGTAAGGGAATAAGTTAAGATCAAGAAAACTTTATATTGGAGCTTCAAGGTGCATAGCAAAGGAAGTTGCATAGGTTAAGATTGAATCTCCATCAAGGTAAGCTCAAAACTAAGCTTAAATGGGTGATTTGGGATGATTACAAGTGATAAAATATGGTGACTTGAAGATTTCTTGTATCATGATGAAATTTTCTACATGACCCATGTGACCACCACCTATATTGATGTTTATTGAGTGTCATTTGATGATTTGGATGTTAATTTAAGATTTAGCATGCTAAAAATATTGTTAGGGCATTGGTTTTGATGATAGAAATAAAGTTTGACGCATGGTGAGGTGTAATGTGTGTATGCTCTATGAATGTCTCCACTTTAGAGAGTAATTTTGGACTTGAATTTCATTTGGAATCTGATTTAGATAATGAATGATGGTGATTTGATGATTAAAGTATGGGTATGTGAATTTAGGAGTAGTGTAGATGATGCGTTTGATATATATGGCATGTTGGAAGTTAAATTTGTTGATACTAATGAGTTGTTGGATAAATTGATTTATAACTCATGAATTTCCAATATATTCACATGTTCTTGAAAAGATAAAATTGATTGAAATTGAAGTTACATAATGAATATCAAGTTTGGCAAAGTTTAGGTATAATTTATGATGAAATGGTGGAATGATTGATCTTGAGAATTATGATTTTCTTGCTTGATTGAATAATATGTTTAATTATGGAAATTTATGAAATATTATGTTTAATTTTGAGTTAATTTGGTAGAAATATGTCTAATTAATGAATAGGAGTTTGATTGGATGTAAAATGAGGTTTAGAAGTGGAATTATGTTGAAATTGAGCTTGTAAGAATGAATTTAGATGTTTTAGGTGTGTTATGGAATGATTGGACCATTACGAAAATATTTTGAGCTTAAACTTGATATATAAATGATGTGTTAGACTCTAGAAAGGAATAATAATAAGTAGGTTTTGGATTGGGATGAATTGGACCTAAATTGGATGAGTTATAAGCTTTTAAAATTGACAATTCATAATATTATATAATTTGGATATTTAAAGACCCTAAAATGAATAAAGTGAGGCTTTTTGTATTAAAATGGATAGTAGACTTAATAATGTGTACTAAATATGGTATAAGAGAGTTATATTATTCAATTTTTCTTATTTTATTTTATTTAGTATTTTTTATACCGTTTACTACTGTAATCCAAACCTACTTTAGACTTTTTTTAGAAGTCATCTGTAGCTCTAAGTCATGTTCACTTTTATTTGCATTTGCAAAACTCTTAGTTTCTAGGACTTAGATTATATATATGTCTATATATATATATATATATATATATATATATATATATATATATTTGTACATACATGTGTGTATATATATATATATATATGTATACATACATATATGAGGGATGGGTTTGGCCATTGCATTTGTTGACACTTTATAGTCAATCCCTCGTATCTTTTGCTGCATGTTTATTTATCTATTGATGCTTCAAAAAACTAAAATCAAGTGTACATTTAAAATATAAACTCAATCAAGACACATGGTTAAAAAAAATAAAAAAAACTCATTTATTCACAATCAATGCATACGATTTTTAGAAAAAATATATAAAACATATGGTTTGTTGTCTCTAGAATTAAAGCACGAGTTTCTCATGGAGGCTTTCATAGTACCAAAGGCTGTAACAAAAGGACATGGCCCCCCCTGTAAAACAACACAACAACACTACAAATGATCTTTTGGAGGTAGGAGCCACACGAATTCTATCCACTCAATTTGAAGAAGCACACATGCACGACATGAGAGAGAATGTGGAAATATAAGTTGGTGGGTGGTGTCTGGTGATTTATATAATATATAAGTCCAAAAGTCGATTTCATTTTCTATACAAATGGCAACAGCATGTCAATGTAGACCTGTCGGACAGTGGAAAATATCACTGCTTTGTTTATTAATATTGCATACTCATTTTTCAAGCGTAAACCGAAACCATAATCTCTTGGAATTGACTTGATGTAGGTCTTGACAAGGACGTCTTGGTGTCCCTTACCCCAATATTTTCCCATCTTTCACTCTCTCTCTCTCTCATTCTACACCGAGCAAATAAACTTACTTTAGTAATAATTTAAAAGTTATTTATACATTTTCAAAAGTAATTAAAAAATAAAATTATATTTTAAAAATTTAAGAAATTCATCTACACTTTATTAATGATTTAGGGGCTATATTTGTACTTTGCCCTTCTTTGTAACTCTTAGATTGCATATTACCGCTTTGGGAAAATATTATAATCGTTCTCTAAACTTCGATTATCAATTTTTACATGTTATATTTAATTGAGATTTTGCTTTTAATTACCTATCCTTGTTTTCCGATCAATGAAAGCTTGTCACAACATTTTTTTTTAAATATATCAGAGGTTATAAATTTGACAGGTTATATCTAGTTTGATATGACATTTAAAAAATTTATAGCATAACTTTTTAACAGTATTATTTCAATATAATATATAGCAACTTTTGTCTTTTTTAGAAAGGAATATTTTATTGCTTTTCCCTTCCCTTCTTCTATGCCAGGTCATTCCACGTCCCACCCTGCAACTCCTTTTTTTTTTTTTTTTTTTTTTTTCTCTTCTTAAATATGTATTAACAATAACAACTTTTGACTTGGCCTCCAGCCTTTTTATTTTACACCTTTATTTTCCTCCAGAAATAGGGATATTATCATTAATATCGGCAATAAGAACAACTTAAGTAGAGCTCTTTGACAATCCAATAATAAAACCTCGCATTGAAAACATCTTTAAGAGCTAAATTAATAGTAAAATGGCCATCGAAACTAACTTTGACTGCATATGACTCATCCATTTTGATGACCACTTTTAGTGCTTTGCAATTTCTTTCCTGAAAAAGACAATCATTATGGTTCGATTTAATTTCATTGTATGTGTTTCCATTCTTTTTTGACAAAAAATAAAAATCATTTTATATGTTTTCATTCTTTTTTTCACTTAGCTAATAATTGTTGCTATATTTTTTTTTTCAATTATATAAAAGTTTAATTAAGTCAGACTTTGATAGATCTATTCTATTTTATTTTCTTTCAGATTATTTTTTAATTAGTGGAATAATGTCTTCATGACAAAACTAGTGTAAACCATAAGAAATTCGATTTTAGGATATTTACCCTATTTTTAAGTTATCAAACTTTTTTACCAATCAACACTAAATTTTACGACAAAACCCCAAAAGATAGAAAAAGCATTCAAATGAGAATTTCATTTAGAAATAGGGCATTTACATAGTAGTTTACTTAGACACTTAAATTTATATGATTAAACCCTAATTATCCTAAAATCTCGAAACCGAAATTTCATTTATAACAAAATATAACAATGTACCTAAAATTAATTATAAAACACCAACAGGCAAGAATAAGTAAATTAAGGTAAAATTGCACCCCGAGGAGTCACATAAACCCATATTAGACTGGCGTTAAATTGCCCCTAATTACCTAAAACCTGCGTTGACCTCAAATTCAATTGATACATCGAACCTAATTTACTTCTTAAACACTCAAAATTACCCATTCTAAAAATTAGTACAAGCTGTGCTTCTTCTCTGCCACGTTTCCAGCTGTGACGAAGCTCTGATTTGGTCAACTCGTGCAAGGAAGCTTCCAATTAAACCGGTTCAATGCCAAACCGAGCTCCATAAATCACAAATTCTTACAAGCAAGCATGTTTCGTATCCAATTTCATATTTATCTCTTCAAGTTTACATTTTCGCCAAATTGCTTCGATTTTGAATTCGAACAACCAACTTTTGGAAATTTCCTTAATAATTGCGTAGGAAATTCTAGAAAAATTGCATACTCAAGAAATAAAAATCTTGATCTTACGTTACAAGCTTGTAAAACGTGTTATTTGGGTCATAGGATCACAATCATAAAATTTGATTTTGGAAATTATATATTTTAAGATCATTTTTGTAATTTAGGAAAGTTTAGGAGCCAAAAATACAATAGTTGGAAATATTGGCAGAACTAATAACTTTTAAAAGCCTCTAGATCTGCTAATAATATTATCTGAGAATTTATAAATTTTTGTTACAAATTTTAGAGCTGACTTAATATATGTCCAATGAAATTAAAGTATGTTGCATGCTTATTTCAATTTAGTGCGGCCATGATGCTGATGATCTATTTACCTTCAATACTTTTGTGATTAGTAACGTAAGTGTATATAAACTATGGTTCTGACTCATAATATTTTTATTTAAAACAATCAAATGGGTCGTATGGCCTTTTCACTTGTATTGATCATCGAAATATTTAATAATATAAGAATATTTTTAAATTACTACTGAACAGAAAGAATAATCAAATGTATATTTATATAAAAAAATTATTTAATATTGTGTTGGAAGGGAAAATTTCTAGTATGATATTTTGAAGGAATGTAAATATAATATTTTAGAAATTCAAGATGCTTTCATCATTAATTTTGATAGTTTTCAAAAGGTAATATAATAATATATTTATCCAAAAATATAATAATATACCTAATAACAATAATCACATAGGTATATAGGGTGAAAAGAGTACAAATGCTAAGGTTACTTAACAAATGAAAGACACTTGTATAAAATATGAAAAGGCATGAAAAACTCATGTTATGTCATTGAAAAAGAAAAGAAAAGAAAACACATGCGCAGAATAAAATAAATAAAAAATCTACAACTAGGGGACCTTTTAGAAAATGAAAAAGAGAGTAACTGAAGACGCCATCATTTTCTTGATGACCAATAAATCTACCATTTTTCCATTTTCTTTGAACTCTTTTGACCAGAAGTATTTCGAATGCTTTATCTCACATAATAGTACATGCTTTGGATGTGGGTATTTTCTTAGCCATAATTTAACCATATAATCTAAATGTATAGGAAACTTACTACTACATGTTTTTCAACACACTTGGAATCAATTAACTTTAATAGTTCTTCTACCAAACTCATTTCCTACATTCATTTTTTCCTTTAATTATATAATTTTCACATGTTTTCTTAAAATCCCATGTATTTAGCACTTGGTTGATCGAGATTTCATCTTTTTAAAGGTGGAATCGAATTTCCTACAAAGTTAGAATTGTTGATTTCAATAAATTACAATTTTAGCTTTTAAAAGTATTTATAAATATAAAAAAAGAAATATAATTTATAATTATAATTTTATTTCTGATTCATTTTAGATATCAAATATAATATAACTAAAAAGGACAATAGAGTGAGGGAGAATTCGACTTGATGGCCTTTGCATCTTTTCTATAAGCCAATAGAAATACAGAAATTATCAAATGTGATGCACAAAGGCATCAAGCAAGCATCTACAAAAGGGAATTCACTAGCCGGACAGCAAATTTATACCATCCATGGAGCGGCGTACGCATATGCCCTTTTTTCTTTTTTCTTTTTTAAGTATTAAATGTTGCCATCATAAACTTACAGTGAAAATGACCTCTCTATTTCAGGATAATTAAGAAATGAAAACAAGGCTAAAGAGTGTTCCAATTTGACATGTATAACCCTCTGTACGTTTCTTTTCTAAAACCACATATACCGATTGAAGAAATTCAATTTTTCTTTTAAGAGGGAAAAGCCCATGAAGGAATATATACCCAATCCATTCTGCAGTAAGTAGATATGCTAAAAAGAAAGAAGAAAATATTGGATTTTATCTCATTTTTCAGATAGACCAAATCTGTAATATCCTGTACCCTATAATTCTCTATTTAATTGCGTAGGTTTTGAATAAATATCAAAGATCATGTAACAAATTTTAGGATGATCTATAACTACTTTGTAAAAATTATTGAGTAATAATAATGAATGTAAAACATTATTATATTTCTACCTTACAAAAATGTTAAAAAATATGAAAAAAAATGAATATAGGTTATAACCCAAACCCATAATCCATAAGAGAACCCAAAGAATTTTCTACTATATTAATTTTTTTTTTTACCTCTTCCTTGTCTTATTTCTATGTTTTTATTTTTCACCTCTCATGTCTCATTTCTTCCCCAACTTCACCTTTATTGGTATGTTTTTCATTTGTTGTCATATTTGTAAATTTATAATAATGATTCTAGTGTTATGTATTTTAAGTAAGTGGTTTAATTTTTTAATAGATATGGATTTGCATAGATGAATGGTGTGTATCTTATCACTTTTGTTTTACATCATTGCTTTTATCTGGGATGTTGTATGAGGTAGATTTTGTCATCGCAAAGAATGTGCCTTCGTACAATTGAAACAAATGAGATGTTATGGAAAACTTAATAGGTTCAATTTACCAAGAATTTATCTAAGAATTTTAGTATAATAAAAATACAATAGGAAGTATTACAAGTTTAATAGGGTATCTTGTACATTATAGGTTCTATAAGGTACAAATTTTATGGTGATTCAAGGTGTTAGGGCATCTCCATTCCCAATTGTTGATACTAAATTTAAAATCAAAGAATTACTTTTTGAAGTTCTTGAAGGATGGAAATTCTTATACTGAGTCCTTCATAAAGGATTTCAAAAAGTAGCTTATATTTATTCTTATTTTTAACTTTTTTTGAAAAGTATTATATATGAACTTTCATTAAGGATTTAGGGTAGCATCTTGTAACTTTTTTTTCAAAAATCTAAGGATAAAATGAGAAAATCTTTAAAGATCTAAGAACTTTAAATGAGGTATTTAGAGCTAAAGTGGAGGTGCTCTTAGATTCTAATATTAAAATTTAAAAACTTATACTTACATAATAACATATAAATAAAACCTTACACCCTGCCGATTATATATCCACTCACCCTACTAGACCGACAAAAATATTTTCTTCGGGTGGTGAGTCATAAACTTTGTACCTCTCCTTTCTTGTATATTATCTCATAAATCTGGAAAATACTTGTAAAGACCCTGTATATATATATATATATATAGATTTTTCATCTGTCGCTATAGAATAGTTTCGGTCCAATGAATTTGGCAAGCACTTCATACTTCACGACTCACGTGGCATATTTCTTTAAGTATTGGATGATACGTCTGGTGGAAATAAAGTCAAAAAGCAGGGATTGAATCTGGTTCTAGCTTGGTCTCACAAATGATTTCAAAACTACGCAAATGGATGAGTGAATCTTCTTCCTTCTTTTGCCAATAGGAAAACAAATAAATCCCCATATGCGCAACTAGAGCCATATAGTTTATGGTAAAGTTCATATACCCCAAGTCGCCGGTTTTAGGGTTCAGCGTCAATTCCTTGTTCTTCATCCCCTAAACCATTAAAAGGAGCAATTCGAGTTCATGTGACTATTATTTTTCCAAGCGCCAACTACATCTTATTTTTCCATTCATCATCGATCAATAGGGTTAGGAGGCACCACTCGCAAAGGTGGCGATTCGGGGGACTGTGTTATGAGTTTAGAGTGAATGAACCTTGTTTATTCAATGTGAACCTTAATCTCACTTTGAGTTAACATGTAAACCCAATCTAAGGTTTATGTTTAGTATCGATATATCATTCTTTTGAGAAAAATTTTAATAGTATCAATATATAATGTGCATGGATTAGTGATAGATTGATACTAATAAAATTTTAATAGTAAATACATGAATAATAACATATTTAAATTTTATTGGTAAATAAAGTTTTTTTTTTTCCATTATTGATATTCTATGTTTTTTCCTCAAGATGGGTTGAAAAAAGTAAATAGGTGAAGGAAATGCTGGAATGTTAGAGAATAGAGAAACATAGTTCTATTTCCTCTCCATTCTTTAAAAACTACCTATTACAGTACTTGCTTTACTAAATAGCTATTCGATGGAACGAGAGAATCTTACCATATAGTGAATAACAATCCATGAATAAGTCCCTTGAGTTGCTGTTCTACCCCTACTCACTCCCACATTCCCCATCTGTTATTGGTGCTTGGAAACCTTAATTGCAACCACAACAACCTTCCCCTAACAACAAACCCATGAACCTCAAACCTTGGAACTTGAACTGCCAGCCTCTAAAATCTTTGCACTAAACCTATGAGCTTCAAACCACCGGTGAACCACTGTGGTTACGAGTTGTGCACCTGATGTATCTCATTCATGGCGTTGGTGGAGTAATGCTTGTGGTTCTTCATCTTCTTCCTTTGCACAATAGCAATCTGATTATTCGTCTTCTTCCTATAGCAATCTCTTAGTATGGTTACTATGGTTTCAAGAAAGTATGAGTAGTATAGTCATTTCTATGTTATTATCACTATTACCACTCCTTAAACGAGGGTTCTCCATTATTCAATCTTGGAGGATCATATTCTGGTTTGGATTACTAATTTCAAGGGATAATCATATTCATTCTTGCCAATAGTAAACAACAATGGACGCTTTCTAAGACGATGCTCTATGCCAACACGGTGATATTGACATCTGGGGCAACTTGCATTATTAAAGATGTTTCATCCCCTTAAGTTACCTACTTTTGAACCCATTCCAACATACTTTAAAGAGTTCACTTTTTGACTTACGCAATCGCAACCTTGTATCTTCGAATCGAGTGTAAACGTCTTGTAAGGATAAATTTTACATACTTACTGGGAAGAAATGAATGGAGTGTTGTATATTTGTATTAAAATGATATGGGCCAAATTCTTTAGCTATAAAGGTCAACAATTGGAGCCAATTTTATTATCATCTCATTCTACTCTGTTTTCTTAACATCACATATTGTGTTAAAGGCTTATAAATATAATGTCTTCTTGGCTCCTTTCCTGTCCAATTTCCATACCAAAAATTGGTGTTTTTTCCATCCCCTAACACAACAAATTGAAAGGAACTAAATCGGTTTGCTAATATTTAAAAATAAAATCTCATTTTATTTGTTTTGAAATAGGTAAATTTATCAGAGTACTATTTAAGTCCCTTTATAGTTTATTTATTTATTTATTTTTACAATATTGCCACGGATTGTGCAATGATTCTTCATTTAGTAGTCGTTTAACGTTTGACCTCCATTTTTTTGGTTGTAAGTTCAAATTATTTATATATATACAAATATTCAGGTTCGAACTTGCTAGTTTTGAATGTGAACCTATCTGGACATTGTTTGGGTGAGATTGATATGTTGCCTGAAGAAGTATATGATATATCTAATTGTAGAATCTATAGCCATTTTTGTTGGTTCTCTT
Source organism: Laguncularia racemosa (assembly GCA_037954665.1). Classification (NCBI taxonomy): domain Eukaryota; kingdom Viridiplantae; phylum Streptophyta; class Magnoliopsida; order Myrtales; family Combretaceae; genus Laguncularia; species Laguncularia racemosa. The sequence continues at coordinate 3,815,516 of JBBMOL010000025.1, read as the reverse complement.
CGTTAAGGAAAACAGATTAATTGACTTGGGGATTTAATATGATTGTATTGCGATGATTATATCATTTAACTAGCATACATTATGAAACGTATGCAAATGTCGACACATTTAGTTCTATGATGATATTTATACCTTTAAAAACATATGTTATATATAGTAGAAATATATGTCTAATACAGTAAAATATAATAAAAAATAATTTTAACTTATATCGTGTATTTACAATATATAACTACTAAAAATAAATATAAATAAAAAGATAATCAGAGTTCTATTCCGTAAATCTTCTTCAACATATTGTCTCTTTTGTTTCTTGAAGTCTGATAATAACAACAAAAGCTTCACAAACCATATTCAATATTAAGTACGAAGAATTACGTGCTGAATTCGTGAACACACTGCCTACCTCTAATTACTTTAAAAAAGTAGATTTTTTTTTTTTTAAATCTACTTATAATAATTCGAATATGAACCGACTCATTTTTTATTGTTTTTCTTTTCTTTTTTTTTTCCCCCTCACATTTGAACACATTATACATATAACGTATTCAGTTATATTTAACTGTATCTTACGGGATGATTCAGTTGTATTTAACTGATATTTAACCAATCAGTTGCCATGGTCTCCCACTCCTGTTAAAACAAAAAATGAAACTGAAAGAGGAACCGCCAAGCCAAGCCAAGCCCCAAGTGAAGCTGCCCCCCTCTCTCTCTGTCTCTATAAATACACCACCTTCTCCCACTTCAATCCCTCTCTCCTTATGCCATTCTCTATTTTCTTTGTCTTCCAATTCCACTCAGTCCATCTCTAGTAACGATTCCATTTCCTCTCTTTCACTCTCCTGCGTACACTTTTTCGCTTCATTTCGATTCTTTCGAAGCTTAACACAGAAAAGCCTGTAAATTCGAAACCCTAGCTAATCAAATTTCCATCATAAACAGAGGGTTTCCTCGATTCCAATTGAATGTGCTCGTCGCCAGACAGCGTCTTTCTCTAATGGAGCAGCAGAGATTCAGAATCGGTTACGCTTTACTACCAAAGAAAGAGCAATCTTTCGTACAAGAATCCCTCGTCAACCTCGCAAGATCTCGGGGCGTCGATCTCGTAAAGATTGACCCCTTGAAGTCGCTCGTCGAACAAGGCCCATTCGATTGCATCCTCCACAAGCTATATGGCGATGAATGGAGGAAGGAATTGGAACGATTTAAGGCAAGCAACCCTAATTCCGTGATCTTGGACCCTCCCGATGCGATCGATAGGCTTCATAATCGGATTTCGATGCTCCAAGTCGTTTCAGAGCTCGAAATCGATAGCAAGATTGAATCTTTCGGGATTCCAAACCAAATTGTGATCTATGATAAGGAGACTTTGTTTGATAAGCATGCCTGGGAGAGCTTAAAGTTCCCAGTGATAGCGAAACCCCTTGTAGCTGACGGTTCGGCGAAATCACATAAAATGGCTCTTATTTTCAACTCTGAAGGCTTGAATAAGCAAAAGCCTCCCATTGTTTTGCAGGAGTTTGTGAATCATGGAGGTGTGATTTTTAAGGTTTACGTGGTTGGCGAATATGTGAAATGCGTGAAACGGAAGTCGTTGCCCGATGTAACCGAGGAAAAGTTAGGATCTTTACAAGGTTCTCTGCCGTTTTCACAGATATCGAACCTCACTAATCATGAGAAGGATGATGACAAGTACTATAAGAATCTTGAGGATACCGAATTGCCGCCTCAGGGTTTCATAATGGATATAGCGAGAGGGTTGAGGAGGGCAATGAAGTTGAATTTGTTTAACTTTGATGTGATTAGGGATGCAAGGAATTGGAATAGGTATCTTGTGATTGATATTAACTATTTCCCCGGGTACGCAAAAATGCCTTCTTATGAGCCTGTTTTGACTGATTTCTTTTGGGATGTGTTGCAAAAGATGGACAAAGGCGATGTGGTGGCTGTCAAGTGTTCGGAGGATGAAAGTGGGTCGAAAAGACGTAGGGAAGAAGGTGGTTTCGCCTCAATCGGGTGAATGGCTCAATTGATGGAGAACCTTGATGTAGCGGCGAATTTACATCTCTACTTTAGGCAGGAAAATGGTAACAGATGTTCAAACGAGTAGGTTCTTTGATAGATTTTTAATTTTTTTTTTAGTTTGTTGATGCCTCTTTTGACTAGACTTTGATGGTGTTTGATGATATTGGTCGTGTAAATTCTTTGCACCTTGCGGGGAAAATTGGTTTACTTTTACTTTTGAAAGATTTAGGAGAAGAAAGTCAAGTTGTACTGTTGAGGAGGCTTACTGGAAATTGTTCTAGTTTTTGTGCCTTTCTGGCACCTTCTTTGGCAAATTTCATTTTTTCCCCTTGTTTATCTTTGACTTGCCTTTACTTTTCCCTATACTGGTGGGCTTTCAATCTTGTCCATACTAATTACGCATGGTTTACCAATCTACAGTAGTCGACCTGTTTGGGAATCTTTATCTGAAATAGCTCTCACTAATAAATTTTCTACAGAAGTTGTTGAACATCTTTACTATAGCTGGCACGGCCAATTATACTGATGATCTGTGCTCCCTCTGTGCATGACACCTTAATAGGTCAACTGGTCATATCTAGTTATCTTCGTATGTCAATCATTGTTTTTTTTTTTTTTTTTAAATCATTATTATGGAAATAGATATACTTTAAGTCCTAAATGTTGATGTTCTAATACAGTGATGCCGATAAGCGATAAAGCGTTCCAAATTTCTCCTGGGAGTTAAGTAAGAAGTTTGTAAATATTGACGAAGGCACTCCATAAGAGGAGTCACTTGAAGCATTCTTTTGGTCCATTTTCATAAATGTTTAAAATTTGTCTGTCTCACTTAATATCATGAAAAGATTGAACTGAATTCAATCCCTCACTTTTAGTACAGCTGGTGTAGTTATACCTTTGTTTAGGGGGGATTCCGATGATATATGCACATCTTATATATATGGTTCAATAATTGGATTTTTTACAAAGATTTCTTCTGGAGAGCATGCCAGTACGATTGCATTGCTTTTATATGTTTAATCTGTAAATCATTTTTGCTTCAATATTCAAATCCAATATGCTCGGTGCCCTCTTGTTGTGGTGAATTTTAAGACCCACAGCTTGTGTCTTGACTCTTCAGTTCAGTTAGAACTTAGCACATGATGAAACTTCTAAGTGAGATTGACTACAAATAGTAAAAAAAGAAAAATAAAGATTCTCTAAGTAAAAGCACTTATGAAAGAAGATTCTCTAATGAAAATTGTTTGTCCCATCTGGAAAATTTCTTAGCAGTAATAAGTGAGGCTAAGACTGCATTACTGTATGAAGTTGAAGGTTATAAAGAGGTGCATGGTACTATTCACTGATGAAGAATATACCTTTTGTGTGTGTGTGTGTGTGTGTGTTTTCTCTTGTTTTCCCCTCCCTTTTTGTAGAACAATTAGTGTTCTCATGTTAAATAGCGAGTCAATCTTTGCTGTATGATGAGTCATTATAGTTATGTGTGATCCTTGTATTTTGTCCTAATGTGTGCTCAATGAATCTTGAGGTCTTTTTTTTTTTTCTTTAAATCAAAGTCAAGTGCATAGATTCTCTATTTATTTCTGATAATATCTGAGGACGTTGACTTCATCGTGGAATAGCTGGAAAATAGGAAAAAATGGAAAGGTTTAAATATTTGCTTTATGAGTGAGGGAATCAAGCATTTGAAACCCTGCAATATGCTGATATGATGAGGAACAAGCCAGAGATATATTTCAAGTTTTGTACCAGGAGATTTATCCAAAAAAAAGTTTTGTACCAGGAGTGGAAATTGAGAGGATATGGTGATGGCGAGCATTTTATTTAACCTAACTTATGTAATGCAATTGCTGCATTTATAGTTTATCTTTTAGATGTTGTCATACCACTGAAGGAGGAGACTTCAAATACAAAAAAGAAAGAACAGGAAAGAACGGAGAGAATGACAACAGACAGGAGACTGGGGGTATTGTTTTTCATTGAGCTTGTTATTTTTGTTTGAGCATGAAGGTAGCAGCTCCTAAAAGCATAAAATTGAAAATATAACTAGTTTTGAAACTATCATTTCTAGGGTGAAATATATAATAAATTCGAGAAAGAAACTGAGTGTAGCAATTGGAATCTCTTCACAGCAAATCATCCTGATTTCGTTTGATTGTGCTTCCAGTACAAAGTATCCTTGAGTTTCCCTTTTGCTCTCCATTATTAGCATGTGACTTTAATGAAGTTATGAACTGCAAAGTTAGTCCCTGAACTGTCAATGCATTTGAAACTCTGTAATATGCTGATATGATAAGGAACAAGACAGATATAATTCAGTCATGGCATTTATGGTTTATCTTTTAAATGTTGACATATCAACGAGGGAGGAGACTTCAAAACAAAAAGAAAGGACAGGAAAGAAGGGAGGGAAAGAAAATAGACAGGAGAGTGGGGATATTATTGTTCAGTGGTCTTGTGGTCTATTTTTATTCAAACATGAAGGTAGCAGCAACATAAAATTGGAAATAGAATTATTTATTTGAAACTATTGTTTCCAGAGTGAAAAATACAATAAATTCCACAAAGAAACTGTGAGTGCAGCAATTGGAATCTCTTCACAGCAAATCATCCTGATTTCCTTTGATTGTGTTTCCCGTACAAAGTATCCTTGAGTCTTGTTTTTGCTCTCCATTGTTAGCAAGTGACTTTGATGAAGTTATTAACTCCTGTGAAGTTAGTCCCTGAACTGTCAATGCCTGTCATGATATCTCCCATTAACTTCTTTTGTTCGGTAATCTTCAATTATGCACATTAACTGTTATCTTGCTTACCCTTCATGTTGTCATGTTTCTACTTTTTGCTAGATCTCAAACTGCAATTGTTTTCTTTTTAAAGTAATGATGTATGGAGTGTCCACAAATGCGTCTTCCTTCATTGTACAGTTAGCCTTAGGGAATAAAACCTTGTATCACAGTTTATCATCAAATCCGATGGTGGATTTACACACTTGAGTAAGGATAGGGAAAATTGCTTTATTTTTTAAAGTATATCTCAGTATTCTGTATGTACATGGTCTGAGTAGTTTATAAATTCTTGAACTTCTATTCCTCCTTGTGCTTTAGGATTACCCTGTATGTTGTTAAGTTTTTGGGAGTGCTATAAGCCGATATTTGAAGGTATTTTATTTGTGGTTGTATGGCATATATGCTTACCACATTATAACGTGAGAAGTTTCATGTTGCAACTGCCTAAGGTCGGATTGGAAGTATGCACTGAGATGTTTGTTTATGTCTGTTCTTTCCTGTAAATTTGTTGATCTGTTGCGGTATAGTTATACATAAGATGATCAGAAATTTGGACCTAGAGGGGCATTACTATGTTAACTACTTACATTTCACTTGCTTCTTTTGTACTGTTGCACCTTTTGAGCACACTCTGGACGTACCTACTTGAAAATGTGGTTTGATAGTATTGGAGGCTGCAATCTTCCATACTGAGGAAAGTTGTTTGGCTTACAATTAAACAATGACCTTTTTTTTTTTTTTTTCTCAATGAATGTCTGGCGGTTTCTGCTTTGGATGTCCATAATTGCTTATCTTTTGAGGTTATGTGGACTTAATGCAGATATTTTGTGGAATTGTTGGTATTTTGGGTTTATTGGATGTTAACAGGAATTTCAGTGAGGATATGGTGTGGTTCATTTAACTAATAGAAATTTTATTGGGGAGTAATAGCTACACTGTCTGGTGTGCATAGAGCACTTGAACATGCCAATCATTTAAGCGATTCCTATTGTACAACCTTTAGGGTCTGGTCTTTTTCCTATATTGCTGTCTTTGACAGGCATTACATCTGCCTGAGCCATCTCTATGAATCTGTGAAACTCCTTTGGTCCTCCAGGTGGAACTCTAGTGATCCTCAAAGGATGACCCCCTCGGACTCTCTTTCCACCACCTATTTCAGCTGCAATGCGATCTGGTATGGTAAATGAAACACCAAAGCTTCGTGCTGCACTTCGCACCGCACAGAATCCCTGTACCTTCTTCTCTGCTGTAGGAAGGTTAACCCCTTCTGGTGTTGTGCCAGGAAACTGTTCGACCAATGCTTGCTTGGACTCGAGGATTTGTGCTACTGTCGTTGCCGTCAGTTGATCATTAGCTTGCCTCCTTGCCTGCCGTCTCCGTGCTTGATGGCATGCTAGGGAAGACATCCCGAATCTCTTGCTAGCTTTAGAAAGTGACATTTTACTAATATTTATTTATCTTTTCCTTTTAAATTGATGAGGAAGCCAGTTAGGCTCATGAATGAGTTAATAACGTAAGGGGAAGGGAAGTAAGCACATGGAATACACAAGGGTTTCGTAGCTTTACATGGTGTAGGAGCAAAGACACGGGAAAGCCCATTGGTTTCGGTATATAGTATCTATCATTAGCCAGTGCTGGTACTTATTGTCAATGGAAAACCGCGGTTTTATACTTGGTTTTTATGTCAAGTCGATGACTTCTACAGGAAGCAACTGTGGAGAATTTTAACAAAACCATAGGCATTTGGTCTAAACCCTTTACAAAAAATGTTATTGGCGGGCAAGCGTCCTCAAGACTACATTGGACATTAAACTTTATGAGTTCCTTTATACCGCTGTTAGTTATTTCCAATGTTTTTGCAGCTAGAAAGTAGAAATAATTTAGATGACTAGAGTGTTGGAACAATTACAATTCTAAAGGTACAATTTTAGTTATAGTTTTTTTTTTCTTTTTTGTTATTAATATCTAATTTTGTTTTATATCTTTATGAGCAACAATGCTGATTTTTTTTTTTTTTTTGGAAAATCGGTAATTCAAATTTCAACATGCTATTGCCTAATGAATCGAATCTTGATATTTGGATACTAAATGCCAGTGCAAAGGTTTATAAGCATGGTAACATCCAGCTTTGGTTATATAATTATAAGGGTAAATTGTTCGAACCTCAAAAATTTTTGTAATTGTATAGATATATTTCATTTTTAAAATAGGGTACTTACGCCTTAAAATGAATATGAGACCCATCTTACTTAAGTATGTGGCAGTTGATATGTCCATTAAGTTAATGTGGAAATTATATTAGAATAAATATTTTACCACATCATTTAAATTTAGATGTGCCAAATATTAAATTGATATTTTCTATTTCTATATGACCAGAATGAATAACCATGCCCACTTGAACCCACATTACTTTTTGACAAAACATGTCCATCTTTCACTAAAACTAGGACCCACAATACGTCTTCTCTCACCTAAGCATAGTTCTATCTCTAATCGTAACCCTAAACCTAAATTGAGTAAACTTCCCAAATACAATATCGACACGGAACGTTGAACTAAATTCAAACTCCAACCTTTGCTTCATCTCTCGATTGCAATGGATTTTTGCACTAAGCTACACTTTAAAGTCAAACAAAATTCGGAGAAATTGCCAAATTTGAAACCGAACTCTTAAGTCATTTATCAAAAGAGATGAGACAAGATCGAGCTAGCTGTAAAAATACAGGCAAATGGGAAGGCTACGAGAAAAAGCCTTATGGTACATTGTCGAAATTATCTCTTGTGGGTGAATTCATGTACTTGCAAATGGATAATTTGTTATTGTTGGTATGCAAAGTTGTCGATTTGCACGTGTGGAGTACAAAATTTTGGTTGTAATGTTGATGTGTTGTTGCTTTATGTCTATTTTATACGTGGAGAAAGGAATTTCAATCATAACTATGATATCTATTGTTGGTATTTGTTGTGTATATTTGCAAGGTGCTTGTTGAAAGTTCTCAATGAATTATCAAAGAACCTGCTTTCATTTGTCTATTAATTTCACGTTCTTTTTTTTTTCTTTTCTTTTCAAATGTGGGTTCGAATGGGTATGGATTGTTTATTCGGGTCAAATAAAAATTAAAAAATCAATTAAAATTTACCACGTTAGTAATTTTAATATGATAAAATATTTATTTTAATATAATTTTCACATTAATTGAATGAATATATCAATCGTCATATAAGATGAGTTCTACATTTATTTTAAAGGATGTAAGTGCTTTATTTTAAAAATAAAGGGTATCTATATAATTATAAGAGTTCTCCCTCTTATTGGTAGACTCGGCGTAAATTACTCAACTTAAATCCTAGGTGCATAGCCGGTTTTTGTTGGGAGGTTGGGGTGGCGTTACCACCTCTTTGTGGTTAGAATTTTTGGCTCCCTTCGATTCATGTGTTCTAGTGCGAGAATAATAGCAAATTCAAGGGTACTTTAAATGGGAGACTTTGTTCCTTGATTGAGAATAACACTCTTGGTCGCTTCCAAGAGGTTCCTTCTGGGAATCCAAGCTTCTTTAGGAGCCATCTTAGTCCAGTTCCCTTTTTAAGGGGTATTACGTCTAGCTATTTAATGTCACTTATGCAACACGGTTTGTGAAGATTAAGCACATCTATCTTTGATTGCTTGTTATCGTCGCAAGCCTGGCAGCATGTTATCTATGACTTGGGGTGCTCAGCAGTCGGCATCCTTCTCTTCTTGGCAAGGTTACCTCTACAATTATTTCTTTATCTTGGAAAGTTGCTCTTGCTGCCGCGGCATACGTCGTGTAGAACTCGTCAGGGGAAGCCTCTTCAACAGGGGAAAAAAAAAAAGTCTCAATTTTTGGATTTAATTTATTGAATAATTGCAAGTAGATTAAGTTCCGTAAGGTATTGTGAAGAGAAACAATTGGTGTGAAATGGTTCATGAGAGCAAAATGAAATGAACTTTAACCTTGATAAGGTGAATGGATGGTCTATAAAATAGAAATAACGAAACGAGGTGTACATAAATTGTATATTGAAGTACTTAAGAATTGCATGTGGAAAATTAATATATTTATTGTATTGCTAAATTGTTTACACTAGTTGCCTGATTTGTTGGTTCTATCGTATTCATTTGTCTGGGTATGATTACATGTTGGATTTGAGCAAATATAACTAAAATAAAGATAAGGTATGTAAAAGGTTTATAAACAACATTACTATTATCTAATAAAGACTATTTGATTGAGAAATGGTACCTCTTGTATTCTATTTTGCTAATCTCATGTTTAATCATCTTAATAAAAGACTGTCTATCCATTTGGATGGAACATCCGTAGCCAAAAGCTGTAGACTAGAAGGTAATGTTTCTATGAGAATTAAAAATGTCATGGCATATCCTTGATGGAAAAAGGATATAGACAAAAATTGATTCAAAAGTAAAAGTAAAAAAAGGCTAAAATATTTTAATATTTGTGTGGATAGGATAAATATAGATAAAAGCTTACATGTTTGAGACCAATTCATTCGCTAAATAGTAGCAATAATGATAATATGATATGCAATTAATAAGGAAAAAAAAAATAAAGTTACAAATTTAGTAGTAAATTATGGACATATAATTGTGTTCTTGGATTAAAAAAAAAAAAGTGAAAATGGCACATCATAATAGGAATACTTTCAAGACAATAAAACATTTTTGTAAACAACCTTCTGCGTGTGTGTGTTAGTTTCCATAAATTTTTTTCCCTTCCTTACCAAAACTTTTGTTGATCCCATCGATACTTCTAGTGATAAGGCTACATAAAGTTGCCTATGACTAAACATATGTTCAGAAAGGTAGATACCCATAGTATGTATTGTTTGACCTTGTGCCTTATTAATTATTAGAGCAAAACTCAAATGCACTAGAAATTGTTTTCTTGTCATTTCAAATGGGAGATTTAAACTCTTTGAAGTTTTTAAAGATATCATTGGAATGAAAACTCTTAACCCTCTTGCATGACTATTCAAGACCTCTACATAAATGACATGTCATATGTAATCAACACATATCAACCTTGTACCATTATAAAGACTTGCCTGTTTCTTAATAACATAATTGGAGCTCCCTTATTTAATGTTAATATATGAGGAGGCATTTCACTTGGGGAAATGGAGTTTTTAGTATTCTTGCGGATACATATGTCCATTATCATTAGTAATGGGATCAAAAGCGTAATATGTGTGTGCTTCACTGGGAAAGGACCGAATAATATCATCGTTTAGCTTGTCAACCTTAGCATTTGTTAGGGCTAGAAGTGCACGATTAATGAAACAAGAGGCATCATATCTAGATTTAGAAAGGTTTAGAATGGTTGCATTAATAAAAAAATCAATTGAACTATCATCGTGCTGTTGTATGCTCATACTTAAAGGTATTTTTATGAAGTCATCACATATAGTAGCCTTAACCCCATCACAAACTCGTAATACGGAATCCAAAAAATCCCTATCAGTGAGTGATTTAATATTTCGAGTTAATTGAGTGACTTGATCATTACTCCAAAGGGGTGATTTGTTCAAGCATGCGTTAATTGAATGAGCTTTTGTTCCATTTGGAACCATCGGAAGAATCTATCTAAAATCTTCTCCCAATATGATAACTTTACCCTCAAATGGAATATCAAGTTCCATGATATCTCTAAGTGTTGTATCTAATGATTCAAAGGCATACCTATTAGTGATAGAAGCTTCATCCCTTAGAATTGCTTTACGTATCTTCAAGAGTGTAGTTAAGTTAGATTACTTACTTATTGAACAAGAAAAAATTGCATATGGGTTTAGGGGGATCTTATATCTTAAGTGTGCTATTCTACCACCCGATGATATTATTGAAGCAATACTTGAGGTTGTTGTTGCTAAGGTAATGTAACCATTACTTCGTAGAAATGCTAAAATAGCACAATGCAAAAAACTTTTACATGTACCTGCTAGACCATATCCACAAAAAAAAGGGCAAATTCATTTTTTTCAACTACAATCTTAACTAAATTGAATGCACTTCTTTGGTCCATGTTTAAGCTTGCAATTGCATTAATATCTTCATCTAGTATAGGAATAAGCAACTCATCTTGTATAGTTCCTGGTATGCTGTTATTTTTTGTTAGATCATACTAAAGATGTGGCAAGTCATAGTCTAATAAACTTTTCTTGTGTTGACCTAGCAATACATTAATTTCGTACACCAATTTGTTGATCATGAACACTTCTAAATTCATTGATTAGGAAGAGTAATCTTGTAACATACTCTCATGGAATTCATCTTATAATGACCTAATATTAGTTGGTTGGCAGTATACCATAATGGTCATAAATAACCTCTGAAGTGTAGATGGCATTTGGAAAGACACAATTTCAAGTAAGCAATAGTGTATGCTTTCATCATTCTCAATAAGCCTTATACTTTTTGCTACCTTTTGAAATGTGCCGTGTTGTATTCCATAATTTGTGAGAAGATCATCAAAAGAAGTGGGGCCATGAACATGGTTAAATAACACCTAAAAATAGATACTCTTAGAATCAATTGGGGGTACAGTATATATTCTTCCAATTACCTTCTTTGTAACCCTTTTTTGATGCCAAGTTGAATTATTCCATGTGTAATATTTTGGAAATTCTTTGTATAAATATCATCTTGCTTCAAGTCTATAGCATTAGTACAAAAGAATTCACTTAACATTGTTTGGGAGGTAGGATTATAAGTGAAAATTGAGTGTACCATCTCACCATGTCTATATGTAATTATATGCATGTTTGGAAGATGTATCTGCAATCTAAAGATGGTTAGATACATGCGATTCATTGGAAATTTTAATAGCCTCCATAGTACTTTAGGTGCACATATCCAATGTGCATTTATAAGGGTAGTGAAAGAGTTTGTGGGAGTGTTTCCAGACGATTTACCAGGTTTAAATCTTGTAAGAGAAATTGAATTCAGTATAGATATAGTGTTTGGTATGACTCCCATATCAAAAGCCTCGTACTATATGTAACCTACAAAGTTGAAAGAATTGAAGGATCGGATACAAGAGCTATTGGACAAGAAGTTTATCAAACTAAATGTCTTACTTTGGGGTTCACTAGTGTCGAGTCTAATTTCTAATTTCCCATTCCTAATCTGATCTATACTAGACCCTATGCTCATCTAATGTAGATCTTTGACTTGAGTTAGGAATTTCGTTTTATTTTGGAGTTGCCACCCAACTGTGGTTGGGAAAGATTGGATTAGGATTAATTGAGTAGATCAATCCTAATTTGGACCACTGGTCAGCGTAATTTCCTCTTCTCGTTTTTTTGTGAAAAGAGGAAAGGGAAAATCAAAGTTTCTGAGTTCGGAGGCTAACCTATTAAAACCCTAAGGTTACCACCCTAATCTTCTAATAAAATCTAAATTTTATCCAAAATGTCTTTTATTTCTTTTTTTTTTTGTTATCTTTTCATTGTGTTTTTGAATAACCTATTCTAAGAAAATGATTTTGGTTCTTTTTAGGGTTGTCCCAAATGAGTGCCTACGTACCTGCTATTCAGGATCAAATGGGCCGTGATTTGCTTTTCCTGAAAAAACTTTAATGTGTTGGTGATTTTTAATTATGAAATTTCTTTTGATTTATGTTTTTACCATTTTAGTATTTTTCTGAAAAATCTAAGTCTAAGCTTGATAATTTGATTTTTTTTTGAAAAATAATAATTTTTAGGAAAAACCAATTTTGGATTTATTTAAGAAAATGATTTTTCTAAGTGATAAAAATTTCATTTTTCTATTTTTCAACCCATTTCTAGTATTATAAAATTTTATTGATTTTTATTATTTTTTTATAATTTTTTTATTAATTTTTATTGATTTTTTCTTAATTCTTATTAATTTTTTTAATTTTTATTAAAAAATTTTCTCTTATATTATCTATCTATTCTAAAATAAAATCTAAATTTTTATTATTTTTTCTAAAATGGATTTTTTTATTATTTTTATTATATATTTTTATCATTTATTATCATAATTATTTATTCTTATTATTATTATTCATCCTAAATTAAGTCCTAAAAAAAAGACTAATCTAAATTCTAATATTTTTTATTTTTGAATTATAAATAACAAATAAATAACTAAAGAAATTTGAAATAAATAAATAAAATAACTAAATAAATAAATAAGAAATAAATAAATAATCAGAAAATCCGACTTACCTGGATCCGGGTCAGTGCGCGGGTTGGGTCGATCGGTCACGGCAACTGAGAGTGTTCGTTGACGGCGTTCCGGCGGCCTTTCGAAGCAACTGAGGTGTCGTTTCCTAGGTTCTTGGGGGTGGGGAACTCAACCGTGGTGGTGGATTTATCAAAAAATGCCTCCTAGTGGCAGCTCGATGCCTGATCGGTGGTCGCGACTTGGAAACTCCGGCGAGGCTTCGATTCTCTCTTTTTTTTTTCTCTTTTTCTTACTTTTGATCCGTGTCCATGCTTGCTGCCTTCATCCTCTATTTATAGCCGCGATGAATCGAGCTGGATAAGCTCGGATTTCCTCCGATTGAAGCAAATCGGATTTTGGTTACAACCCTCCTCTGATTTGTGTAAATCCAACAATTTGTTGCGATTTGATTCTTAATTGGATGATGTTTATCTTATTTCTGTTGAAGATCTGTTGGATTTGTACAAAAAATCGAATCAAAACGGCCGAAATTTGATTTTTTCTCCTTGCCGGCGATCTTGGACTAAGGTTGAACATGATCACACGCCTGGCGCGTGCGTCCACTCCAGCCAATCAACTGCTGGCACGTGTCCTAGGCGATGAAAAAAATTTGCAAAACGCTGATTCTACCTCCCCCGCGTTTCAAACCCATGACCGAGCCCCTTTCCTTGCGCCTCAGACCATGGTTCGGACCAGCTGGGCTAGCGCACTTACTCGATTTTTTTATTTTCGCAATTTGCATATATGCAATACAATTTTTTATTATTTTTGTATTTTTTTTAAATTTAAAAAATTTGTAAAAATTATTTAATCCCTTTTATTACCATTTCTGCAATTATTTTCCAAAATTGATGTATTTTTCCTATTTACTTTATTTTTTTTGAATATTTTTCCTTTTTTTGCTGAATTAGAGAAAAAAATAGAAAAAATGGTAATTGTTTATTGTTGATTATTATTGATCGTTAGGAGCAAAAATGGTGTGTTTACAGCTGCTCCTCTTTGTAGTAAAGTTTGAAAAACTTAACTACAAAGACAAGAAAGACGCCATTTTTGGCCTCTTGACTGAATGGATAACGCCTTGGTTTGGCTGGTTATCTGGAATTGGGTCTCTTGTAGGAAAATGCTCCATGAGCTAATAACCCCACGAGTATTTTGTGATGGTTGGTATTTCTTAGGAAATGGTCTTAAACCACCTAACAATCTAGAGTAATGTATCATCCAAAAAGTGCTCTATGGGTTGACTATTTGGCGATAGGAAACATCTCGAGGATTGTTTAGGAGTGTAGAATTGTAAGTGGAATAGCTGATAATAGGAAGCGTCTTATCGGAATAGCAACCTTAAAGAGAAGACTGTCCCAAGAAGTGCTCTTAAGAGCTGGCAACCTGTCAATAGAAGCGTCTGACTATACTAACGACTATTTAGGGAAAAATACTTCCGAAGAGTGCTTTTGTGAGCTGGCCAATTGGTTATTGCCAAAATCGAAAAAGTGCTCCTATGAGCTGACTAATTGATAGATTTGAAAAGTGCTCCTCTGAGCTATCTAATCGATAGATTTGAAAGTGTTCGAAAAGTGCTCTTATGAGCTAACTAATCGATAGATTTTAAAAAGTGCTCCTATGAGCTAACTGGTGAGTTCAAAAGGTGCTCATCTGAGCTAATCGATTGATAGATTTGAAAAGTGCTCCTGCGAGCTAACTTCAAGAAAGGGTGTCTAGGAAAGTGCCTTTTTGCGGGCTAACTAACTTATAGCAAGAGGACATGCCTCAGAAGGTGCCCTTATAGGCCGACATTTTTGAAGGGATGTTTGGGAAAGTGCCCTATTGTGGGCTGACTAAACCATGGCGGGAAGCGTCTTCCTAGACTCACGACCCGGGGGGAGAAATGTTTCGAAAGGTACCCTTACAGGCTGACCTTGAGAAGAGATATTTAGGGAAGTGCCCCATTGTGGGCTGACTAACCTACGCATGGAGAAATATTTAGGGAAGTGCCCCATTGTGGGCTGATTAACCTATAGCAAAGACACGTCTCGAAAGGTGCCCCAATGTGCTGACCCCACGAGAGGATGTTTAGAGAAGTGCCCCAATGTGGGCTAACTAACCTATGCTTTTGAAAATGCTTCTACTGAATGAGTTAAATGATTTGATGTTTTTATGATATGTGGATGATAGCTATTTATTCTAAGATGCTTACCAATTTATCGTGGATAACAACCAAACAACCGAACCTTCGTACTGGTTTGCTTCTCCTTTGCTTACTCTTGCTTTAAAACAAGGCTGAGGGTCTTGATGTGCTTCTCTTCTTGTGTGCATGGCTCTTTTGATGGTAGTATTACCCTACTAATGCACCAGGTTTAATGTCAAAAGTAGGTAGAATTATATCACAAAATTTATTGAGATTTACTATCATTTCAATGTTTATCATTCATTAGTGAAGTGGTGGACAATGTGTTTAGGAATGTTTGTTTTAATGAGAGTTGGTTGGAATTATTGACAATTCAGAGACATTAACTTTGCTTGTAAAAAATGAAAACTGGACTCAACGAAATTTGTACTGAATATTGGCTTTCATAAACATTGGCAAAATTTCAATTCCCTTACCTAAAGATAGTACATCTTAACAGCATCTGCATTAATGGGGTCTCTCAATTCTGGACCATCCATTTGAGTTAATATTAGAGCACCTCCTAACAATACCTTCTTCACCACATATGGACCCTCGTAGTTTGGGGTAAATTTCCCTTTGGAATCTTGGGCATTTGGGAGAACTTTCTTTAGCACCAAATCTCCTTCTCTGAAGCATTAAGGCCTCATTTTCTTGTTAAATTCTCGGGCCATCCTTTGTTGATAACACTGGCCATGACATAATGCAGTGAGTCTTTTTTCATCAATCCGATTCAATTGATCAAGCTTCTTCTTCACCCAGTCTGATTCAGTTAACTGCGTTTCTGATAGAACTCTGAATGATGGTATTTCGACCTCGACTGGTAGCACTGCCTCAGTACCATATACCAGAGAATACGGGGTAACTCCAGTAGATGTTCTAATTGAGGTCCTATAAGCTATGAGAGCAAACGGCAACATCTCAAGCCAATCTTTGTAAGTGATCGTCATTTTTTTTATGATCTTTTTGATATTCTTGTTAGCTGCTTCTACTGCCCCGTTCATCTGAGGTCGGTAGGGAGTTGAATTTCTATGGTTTATGTGGAATTGTTGACATAAACCTGTCATCGATTTGTTATTAAGATTGGTACCATTGTCAGTGATGATTGACTTAGGAACCCCATATCGAGCTAGTATGTCTCTCTTCAAGAAGTGGATTATTACCCCTTTGGTGACATTGGCATATGATGAAGCTTTTACCCACTTGGTGAAGTAATCGGTGGCTACCAATATGAACCTGTAGCCATTGGATGCTGTCGGAGTGATTGGGTCGATTATGTCGATTCCCCACATGGAGAAAGGCCATGGTGCTGACAACAAATGCAGCTCATTGGGAGGAGCATTTATCTGATTTGCATACACTTGACACAAATAACAGTGCTTGACATATTTGATGCAATTTGATTCCATGGTTAACCAATAGTAACCTAACCTCATGATTTTTCGAGCCAACATGTAGCCGTTCATATGAGGTCCACATATCCCTTCGTGTACTTCTTTCATCAGTTCACATGCCTCATTTCTATCCACACATCTTAGCAAGGTGGTATCAGGTGATCTTTTGTAAAGTACAGACCCACTTAATAAGAAATGACTTGCTAATCTTCTGAGTGTTCTTTGGTCATTTTTGCTAGCCATTTCAGGGTATTTTCTTTCTTGGAGAAAAGTTTTGATGTCGTGATACCAGGGCTTATCATCTTGTGCTTTTTCAATTGCTAAACAGTAGGCGGGCTGATTTTCGATGTCTATTTTCAATGGTTGTACTCCAACTCCCCCTGTTATCTGAATTATAGATGCTAGTGTGGCGAGTGCATCTGCAAACTGATTATGAGTTCTTGGGACGTATGTGAAAGTGATTACCTCGAATTCTTCGATTAGCTTTGTCAAATGCTGATGGTATGGTACCAGTTTGGGGTCTTTAGTCTTATATTCCCCTCTTGTCTGTACTATGACAAGTGACGAATCTCCGTACACTTCTAATTCACAGATTTCCATTTGGCAAGCCATTTTGAGGCCGAGGATGCATGCCTCATATTCCGCGATATTATTAGTCTATGGAAATGCGAGCCTTGTTGCTGAAGGGAATTATGTTCCATCTAGGGATATCAACACTACCTCGATCCCACAACCGAATACATTGGCAGCTCCGTCGAAGAACATCCTCCACTTAGGGTTTCGCGTTATCCCACAATCTTCTACTGGTATACCTTCCATTGTTAATATATTTTCATCAGGAAATTGGGCTTGTGGCTCTTGGGAATCTGCCTCGACAGGGTGTTCTGTTAATTGGTTGGTTAAAGATTGCCCTTTCATCGAGTTTTGATTTATGTATGTGATATCTATAAACATCCCATTTTTGCCCTAGGAATGAATAATAATCATTAATAATCAATTCTTAATTTTTTTCCAATTTTTTTTCAATTTTTCTTTAATTTAGCATAAATAATAAAAATATTCAAAAAAATAACAATAAATAGGAAAACACATCAATTTTGAAAAATGATTTCAGAAATGGCAATAATAAATAGTAAATAATTTTTACAAATTTTTGAAATTTCAAAAAATACAAAAAAATAAAAAAATCGCATTGCATATATGCAATTTGCGAAATTAGAAAAATTAGGAAAATGGGCTAGCCCAGCTGGTCCGGACCACGGGCTAAGGCACGCGCAGGAGGGCTCGGTCGCAGGTTCGAATCGCGGGGGAAGCAGTTTTCGCGTTTTGAGTTTTTTTCACTTATCCAGGACACATGGCAGCATCCGATTGGCTGGAGGAAACGCACGCGCCGGGCACGTGATCGTCTTCTACCTCGAGTCCGAGATCGCCGGTGGAAGAAAAATTCGCATTTTGGCCATTTGGATTCGATTTTTTACACAAATCCAACAGATCTTCAACAGAAATGAGATAAACATCATCTAATTGGAATCAAATCGCAACAAATCGATGGATTTACACAAATCAGAGTTGTTTTTTTTAACCGAAAATCCGATTAGCTTCGATCAGAGGAAATCCGAGCTTATCCAGCTCGGTTTCAAGTTCCTATAAATAGAAATCGAAGGGAGGAAGCCAGAGGAGGAATCACAATTGAGAGAAAGTGAGAAAAGAGAGCAAATCGGAGAGCATCAGAGGAAACCCAAAACCGCGAACCACCGATCGGAGCCAAGCCACCACTAGGAGACGTTCTGGGAGCAAACCACCGCCACCATTGGATTCAGCACCCTCGAGAATCTAGGATTCGACACCTCACCCGTGACAAAAGACCGCCAGAACGCCGTGAATGAGCATCCTCCGCCGCCGTGTCCGACCGATTCGACCCGATCGAACCGACCCGCGCACTGACCCGGATCCAGGTAAGTCAGATTTTCCGGATTTTTTCCAATTTATTTATTTATTTTTATTCCGATTTGATTTATGATTTATTTATTTATTTATTAATTTATTTGTTATTTATTTATTTATTTATGTTTTATTTATGTTTCCGTAAATAGGAAAATGTTAGAAATTAGATTTTTTAGGATTTAATAATGTAGAAAAATAATAATAAAAAAATGTAGAAAAACAATATAAATATTAGAAAAATAATAATAGAACTTTAGATTTCAAAATAGGATAGATAATAGTTTAGGATAAAATTTTTAACAAAAATTCACAAAAATTATAAAAATCATAAAAACTATAAAAATCATGAAAACTTAGAAAAATTATAAAAAAAATTGTAGAAGAATAAGAAAAATCATAAAAATGATAAAAAATCATAAAATTACAGAAAAAAAAAGAAAAATCGTAAAAATCATAAAAATTAATAAAAATTCAAAAATTATAAAAAAATAGAAAAAAAAAAAAAGTTTTAGCACTTAGAAAAATCATTTTCTTCAAATAAATCCAAAATTGATGTTTTTCCTAAAAACCATTTTCAAAAATCAGATAAAAGTTTAGGCTCAGATTTTTTTTAGAAAATCCAAAAAAAATAGTAAAAACATAAAGCAAAAGAGATTTCAAAATTAAAATTCACAAACATACTTAAAGTTTTCAGAAAAGCGAACTACGACTTGTTTGATCTTGGATAGCAGGTACGTAGGCACCTATTCGGGTCAACCCATAAAATGAAATAAAAAATCATTTTCTTGAAATAATTCAAAAACATAATAAAAAGTAACAGAAACACAATAAAACACATTTCTAAATAGGAACAATTTTAGGAGATTAGGTGGTAACCGTAAGGTTTTAATAGGTTAGCCTCCGGACTTAGAAACTCTGGTTTTCCCTTTTCCTCTTTTCAAAAACGAGAAGAGGAAATAACGACGACTAGTGGTCCAAATTAAGACTAATCCGCTCCTTTAGTCTTAATTCAATATTTCCCAACAATAGTTGGGTGGCGACTCAAAAAATCAAACGAAATTCCTAACTCAAGTCGAGGATCTACATTAGATGAGCATAGGGTCTAGTCTAGATAGAATTAGGAATGGGAATGCAAAAATTAGACTCGACAATATCAAACTCCGATAAGAGCATTTGCCATTTGGAGATCCTCCCTATCAAAACGGGTTTCTCTGCCAAGTACTTCAGAGGATCATGTCTTGTTAGCAGCTCAATATGATAGTAAAGGGTGTATTGCCTCAATCGGTGCATGACCCAAATCAGAGCACAGCAAGTCCTCTCTACTTCTGAATACCTCTATTCCCCGTCTGTGAATTTCTTGCTTAAGTAATATATGAAACGTTCTCTTCCTTCTTCATCTTTTTGCCCCAACACACACTCCATGGATTCAGGGAGTATCGTGAAGTATAAGAATAAGGGCTTTCTTTGCTTTAGGACTATCAAGACAAGAGGCTTTATGAGATAGTCTTTGATCGTCCTGAATGCTTCTTCACATTCGTCGTCCCATTCTACTGCAACATTCTTTTTTAACAAACGGAATAGTGGGCGGCATTTATCTGTGAGCTGTGAGATAAAACGAACTATATAATTCAACCTTCCCAGCAAACCTCTTACTTCTTTGACAGTGCGTGGAGAAGGTAGCTCTAGTATGGAATTTACTTTGTCAGGATCGATTTTAATGCCTTCCCGGCTTATGAAAAACCCTAACAACTTGCCTGTCGTGGCCCCGAAAGTGCACTTCTCTGGATTTAACTTGAGCTGGAACTTTCTCAATCGCTTAAACAACTTTCTCAGAATATCTGTATGGCTTTCTTCTTCTTTAGACTTGGCTATCATGTCGTTAATGTATACTTCGACTTCTCGATGCATCATGTCATGAAGTATCGCGACCATGGCTTTCTGATACGTTGTCTCGGCATAGCCGAAGGGCATGACTTTGTAACAGAAAGTCCCCCATGTTGTGATGAAAGTCGTCTTAGTTTTATCTTTTTCAGCCATTTTTATCTGGTTATATCCTGAGAAACCGTCCATAAATGAGAAAAAATGGTTTCCTGTAGTGTTGTCCACTAGAACATCAATGTGAGGTAGGGGGAAGTTATCTTTTGGCATAGCTTGGTTTAAATCCCGGAAGTCTACGCATACGCGTACCTTTCTATTCTTTTTTAGAACAGGGACTATATTTGCTACCCATTATGGGTAATTAGACACTTCGATGAACCCCACTTCTAATAGTTTCTTGACTTCCTCTTTAATCTTTAGTAAGATGTCAGGCCTAAATCTTTTCAATTTCTGTTTTTTAGGTTTGACATCTTCCCCTGTGGGAAGCCTGTGAACTACTATTGATTGGTCTAATCTTGGCATATCGCCATATGACTAGGCGAACACATCTGCATATTCAGTTAATAGCTCGGTCATCTAAAGTTTTTGCTCGGCACTCAAACTGGTCCCGATCTTAAGGTTTTTAGGTTCCTCAACGCTTCCTAGATTTACTATCTCCGCTGGCTCGTCGGTTGAAATTCCGCTTTGTTTATGTTTTCGCCAATTCTCTTGTATTATTTCGTGGTCAAGGACATCACCTCCAACAGCTGACCCAGCAGTGTTGGAAACGATATTAATGTTTTCATTTCTTACCTGCGCGAAATGTCCCTGACGTTTGATGGTAGGGAATCTAGTGCTATCAATAGGATAATAGAACCAATTATTAAGAGCTGGATGCTATTTGGACGTGTGAGGGGTTAGGCTCCCGTTACTGACGTCATTTTCGCTTATCCTTGGCTCTTGAAGGGTAGTTGCTTGTTTGAATGATTGTTGGAGGGGTGGAAAGCGCATCTGGGTATTACTTGGCTTTTCTTTCCTCCTGCCTTTGACACCTCTGACTTGTGCCTTTTCTTGGGATGTAGGAACGTAGTCAGCACTGGTGTTATTGCGATTGTCGCTGTTGTTGCCACTGTTTGCCATTTTGGTCTTTGAGCGGGTGTAGATTGGGCTCCTTGGAGGGTTTGGTTGTTTGGGAGCTATCTTTGATACCTGGTTCGCATTTTTTATTAGTATGATATATGCATGCATGTGTCACACGGATGCTAAAATAAAGAGGCCAACAATTGATTGATGACAAAATACTGAAAATTTATTTTTATTAATACTGGAAACTTGGAGTTCAATACTTGAAAAAAAAATGAAAAAGTACAACAGATTTATTTTCTAATTCTCTTAGTCTTCTGCTGCGTAGATGCCGGTTTTCCGTTGATGACAGCTTCCAACTCATCCATCCTTATGCAGTATCTGTTACAGTCTGCTAAGGCCTTGTTAATTGCTGTTTTGCGGATACTTAGAAGTCTATTGAAAATACCGGCTGGCCCGGCCTCAAGATCTGGTACATAGACTTCGTTGGTTAGTGTTGGAGCTTGTAGCAGTTGGGTGTACTCTTCCAGGGTAGAAGTAATCTCATGTGGCCCAATGAAGAAAGTCGCGAGCTCTATTTCCCATAGATGGAGCATGGCCCGTACTAAGCATAAGTTCATCTCCATCTTTCTTAATGAGAGAATGGGCCCTACTTTCTGCTGAATAAAGGCCTACTCCTCTGGGTTGTACAGAGTGAACCAGTGGTCCAGTACTAATTTCGGGTCCAGAGGCTTGCATACTCGGATTTCTTTGCGGAGGAGGCGGTCAATTGTGGAATTAGCCATCTATTACAACAGAGATTTCTAATTACAACAAGAACTATGTTACAATGAGAGCATTACGGGGAAATGTATATGAACTCCATGAACAGAACAAAAGTATTACATCATCAATCAGTTGTAGCCCATGATGTCATGTATGCAAATAGGTAGGTTCTAACAGGTCTCCAAGCTCTATGGCCTCCCGCATTCTCGGAGAAATGGATCTCAGGCCATATCGAAGCATTGGGTAGGGTAGCTTAATCAGTCCCGAACGGTGATCATATCACTTCGCCCGAAACCTACACAATGGCCCCCTGTCTTAGGGTCCTAGGACGGCCCGGGTTTGATCGTATCTACTCACACAATTACATGCATGCAGACTCAACAACAAAAGTAAATAACTAATCCTAAATCTAGTTAAATCCTTGAAAGGTTAGCAATAGTATAACAAGCAAAAAAGACATTTATTGAAAAAGCGATTTGAGGAGATTCAAGTAGCTAGCCTACTAGGAATTTTCCTCCCCAGTGGAGTCGCCATCCTGCCGAGTCTAATTTCTGATTTCCCATTCCTAATCCGATCTATACTAGACCCTATGCTCATCTAATGTAGATCCTTGACTTGAGGTAGGAATTTCGTTTTATTTTGAAGTTGCCACCCAACTGTGGTTGGGAAAGATTGAATTAGGACTAATTGAGCAGATCAATCCTAATTTGGACCATTGGTCAGCGTAATTTCCTCTTCTCGTTTTTTTGTGAAAAGAGGAAAGGGAAAACCAAAGTTTCTGAGTTTGGAAGCTAACCTATTAAAACCCTAAGATTACCACCTTAATCTCCTAAAATCTAAACTTTATCCAAAATGTCTTTTATTTATTTTTTTGTTATCTTTTTTATTGTGTTTTTGAATAACCTATTCTAAGAAAATGATTTTGGTTCTTTTTAAGGTTGCCCTAAATGGGTGCCTACGTACCTGTTATTCAGGATCAAATGGGTCGTAGTTTGCTTTTCCTGAAAAAACTTTAATGTGTTGGTGATTTTTAATTATGAAATTTCTTTTGATTTATGTTTTTATCATTTTAGTATTTTTCTGAAAAATCTAAGCCTAAGCTTGATAATTTGATTTTTTTTTGAAAAATAATAATTTTTAGGAAAAACCAATTTTGGATTTATTTAAGAAAATGATTTTTCTAAGTGATAAAAATTTCATTTTTCTATTTTTCAACCCATTTCTAGTATTATAAATTTTTATTTATTTTTATTTATTTTTTATAATTATTTTATTAATTTTTATTGATTTTTTCTTAATTATTATTATTATTTTTTAATTTTTATTGAAAAATTTTCTCCTATATTATCTATCTATTCTAAATTAAAATCTAAATTTTTATTATTTTTTCTAAAATGGATTTTTTATTATTTTTATTATATATTTTCATATTTTTATCATTTATTATCATAATTATTTATTCTTATTATTATTATTCATCCTAAATTAAGTCCTAAAAAAAAAGACTAATCTAAATTCTAATATTTTTTATTTTTGAATTATAAATAACTAAAGAAATTCGAAAAAAATAAATAAAATAACTAAATAAATAAATAAGAAATAAATAAAAAATTAGAAAATCCGACTTACCTGGATCCGGGTCGGTGCGCGGGTCAGGTCGGATGGGGTCAATCGGTCACGGCGATTGGGAGTGCTCGTTGACGGCGTTCCGGCGGCCTTTCGAAGCAACTAAGGTGCCGTTTCCTAAGTTCTCAGGGGTAAGGAACTCAACCGTGGCGGTGGATTTCTCCAAAAACGCCTCCTAGTGGTAGCTTGATGCCTGATCGGTGGTCGTGGCTTGGAAACTCCGGCGAGGCTTCGATTCTCTCTCTTTTCTCTCTTTTTCTCACTTTTGATCTGTGTCCATGCTTGCTGCCTTCATCCTTTATTTATAGCTGCGAGGAATCGAGTTGGATAAGCTCGGATTTCCTCTGATTGAAGCAAATCGGATTTCGGTTACAACCCTCCTCCGATTTGTGCAAATCCAACAATTTGTTGCGATTTGATTCTTAATTGGATGATGTTTATCTTATTTTTGTTGAAGATCTGTTGGATTTGTACAAAAAATCGAATCAAAACGGCAAAAATTCAATTTTTCCTCCTTGCCGGTGATCTCGAACAAAGGTTGAAGATGATCACGCGCTCGGCACGTGCGTCCGCTCCAGCCAATCAGCTGCTGATACGTGTCCTAGGCGATGAAAAAAATTTGCAAAACGCTAATTCTGCCTCCCCCGCGTTTCGAACCCATGATCGAGCCTCTTTCCCCGCGCCTCAGACCACGGTTCGAACCAGCTGGGCTAGCCTACTTACTCGATTTTTTTATTTTCGCAATTTGCATATATGTAATGCGATTTTTTATTATTTTTGTATTTTTTTGAAATTTAAAAAATTTGTAAAAATTATTTAATCCCTTTTATTACCATTTCTGCAATTATTTTCCAAAATTGATGTATTTTTCCTATTTATTTTATTTTTTTGAATATTTTTCCTATTTTTGCCGAATTAGAGAAAAAATTGGAAAAAATGGTAATTGTTTATTGTTGATTATTATTGATCATTAGGGGCAAAAATGAGGTGTTTACAACTAGTATTATTTGTAAAGAAGATAGACAAAATAGCATGCGGTTATGTATAGACTACTAAGAGTTAAAGAAGGTTACAATTAAAAATAAATGCCCTCTCTTGAGGATTGATGATTTGTTTGATCAATTGTAAGGAGCTCAAGTTTTTTCAAAAATATTCTTCAGAGAATCAAGCAGAAAGACATCTAGAAGACTACGTTCAAAACTAGATATAGGCATTATAAGTTCTAAGTAATGCCATTTGGACTCACAAATGCACTGGCAACTTTCATGGACTTAATGAACTGGATATTCAGAGAATACTTGGATAAGTTTGTTATTGTATTCATATATGACATCTTAATATACTATAGAAGTGAAGAAGATCACGAGCTGCACTTGAGGATAATATTGAGCAGACTACAAGTAGAAAAGCTATACGCCAAGTTTAAGAAGTGTGAATTCTAGCTGAAGAAGGTCACTTTCTTAGGACATGTGATTAGAAAGGATGGGTTATCTGTAGATCCTGAGAAGATAAGAGCTATAAATGAATGGCCCAGTGATGAGGATCAGCCAGCATCATAAAGGAAGGAGCCAAAATCTCATGATCTATTACATGGTGTTGGAGGCCCGATGACCCGAGCTAGAGTTAAAAAGATGAACGCAGCTCTACAAGGACTAGTTATGGACTTGCAGGCTCGGGAATCAAGCTATACAGAAGGAAAACATACATGTGTCAACTTGATTCACGTGACCATGGAAGGATGAAATATTTTAGGAATATTATATATTTGCGTAGACAATACATTAGAGGATACATTCGGTTTTGTTATTATTTGTTGGTTTGTTTTTCATGTTATTTAGTTGCCTAATTGGTGACACAAGAATAAGGATTGAATAGGTAACTTAGGATTTCCATATTGTATTTGTGTGCTATATATACCGTGTTAGGGGCCGGCTAAGAGACAACTTTGATATATAAAAACACATATTTTTCGTGAGATACGAAATACTTCTTTTTGTTCTTTTGCAAAAGAACTTTTCCATAGGATTCTTAACCGAATTACTACGAACAACTTTTGATAACTTAGGTTATAGTCAACGGGTTTGATTGGGGTCTAGTTACGCATAATTTATTCAAGACGATCCTTGGGGTAATTGAAACCAACTAGCATCGTTGTGGTTCTAGGTTTAACATACCTAGGTGATAAAGGCATATTTTATCATGTTGTATCTTGTGATTGGTATATATATTATTGTCAATTATTAGAAATTTCCAATAAAAAGATACTTAAATTGCATTTATGTTAATATCTTAGGGATTAATGGACTTGAAGATGTATATGATTCAAAACATGAAGAAATCACAAGCAAGAGATAAGATACGGCCGTGCCTTATGTAGTGTTTTTCCTTTCCACAATTATTAAAGAAAAAATAAAGGACGAGAGGCTTAAGGGGATAGCTCACGGCCGTGCTTCATATGGTGGGTGTGTTTACCCCCTAAGACACGGCCGTGCCTAAAAGAAGAAGGAAAGAAGAAAATGCCGAGACGCTTATGGAGTTATCCCACGGCCGTGGTTTATGTGGTGGTATTAACCACCACATTACACACGGCCATGCCTCATGTGGTGGACTGCCAACTTTTCATATTCTTGTGCAATTTGTACGTTTCTGCAGAGCATAAAAGAGGGGTGATAAAATAAAGAAGAGAGGACTGGAGAGACTTTGAACAATTTTAGATTTGAGAACTTTGTTTTGAGAAACTTTAGTTTTTTACAAGGGAATTGAAGATTGACTTCAATTGTACTTCCATCAATTGAGATCAAGTCAGAAATCTCTGAAGAGTTGTTTGAGGATCTTATTTCCAGATTTGCTACATATTGGTGACTTCTTATCCTAATCATATTTTGCATTTATGTGAATTGGTTTTTATGTCTTTAATGGATTCTTTAACATTTTTCATTGAATTTTGTCTTGTTGTTATCTATTGTATGGCTGGCTAATTTCGTTTGTAGGAATAGTGGATGAAGCCCTAGTTTGCTAAAATGATCAGTGTAGTTTGGTTATGAGATTGACATATATGTGGAGTATTCATGTTGTGAATTCCTATAATTTCAATTTAATTGTGATAAGATTAGATTGTTAGAAATCCAATCAATATGAAAGTGGAGATAGGATTTGTTAGGAATTCTTAATTAGACTAATGAGTCAATGCAAAAGCGGCGTTAATTGGTTTAATTAGGGTTCATAGAGAGGTTAAAGCTATGTTCTAATTAATTATTCACTAAGAGATTAGGGATAATTGTATTAGGGCATAAGGCGATCATAGCATTGAAAAATGTATGAGAGTATATTAGAATCCTCTATTAATTAGAGATACGAAAGTGAACTAATTGATTTGAGGTTTAAAATGTTGAACTCACGTGAATAACCACATATAAGTTGATTTCAATAACTTAACGGTAGTTTGATTAGCATGACTGGGTGAATTCTAAATTCCTACTGTTCAATTAGAAGTATTTATAAGAATCTTATAGTTCTCATTAGCATAGAACTTAATTTAATCTCTTTAGTTAAATATATAAAAGATTCCTGTTTGAATTACCTAAATATCAGTATAAGTTATTATAGGTTTGGTAATCTTATTAGTCCTGGAGGGAACGATACTCTACTCATCATATATTACTTGATTGCGACCTAGTATACTTGCTAGTGGTTTCACTTATACATTTCACGAGTGATCACTAGGGTTTCACGCATCACCCAGGCTGAAGACTGTAACGGACATTAGAAGTTTCTTAGGGTTAGTAGGATACTACAAAAGATTTATAGAAGGGTTAGCAACCCCTTTGACTAAGTTGACTTAGAAATGGGTAAAGTTTGTATAGGATGACCAATGTGAAGTTAACTTCATGACACTAAAGGACAAATTGACTTTTACATCAATGCTTGCTCTGCCAGTCAGTGGTAAAGAATTTGTAGTGTACAGTGATGCATTTATTCAAGGGCTAAGGTGTGTATTGATGCAGAATGATAGGGTAATTACATATGTAGCTAGACAATTGAAGCCCTAAGATAAAAACTACCCGACACATGATCTGGAATTAGCAATCGTAATATTTTCACTTAAATTATGGAGACATTACTTATATGGGGAGAAGTGCAAAATATTCACATATCACAAAAGTCTTAAGTACCTCTATACCCAGAAAGAGCTAAATATGAGGTAAAGATGGTGGTTGGAACTGATAAAGGACTATGACTTAGACATCTAGTACCATCCTGGAAAGGTTAACGTTGTTGCTGATGCACTTAGTGGAAAGAAGCATGGTAATCTAGCAACTTTAATCACAACTCAAAAGAAGATATGCAGAAATTAGACTTGGAGATTGTGACTTAGTAAATTGGAGCTAGACTCGCTAGCTTATGAAAACAGTTAGTGTTAATTGATAGAATAAAAGCTACACAAGCTAAAGATAAGGGGATACAGGAAATAAAGAAAAGAATGGAAGAGGGAAGGGTTGTAGAATTTAATGAAGATGCAGAGGGGGTGTTGAGGTATGGTCACATGTTATGTGTGCCGGGGGTAGATGAACTGAAGAAAGAAATATTAAAGGAGGCACACTATTCTGGATACTCTGTTCACCCTGAAAGTACCAAGATGTATAAAGATTTGATGAGCCATTACTAGTGGAGGAATATGAAAGAGAAATTGCTAAGTATGTATCAAAGAGCCTAATGTGCCAATGGATAAAAATAGAACATTAGAGACCCGTTGGTATGTTATAGCTGTTACTTGTACCAAAGTGGAAATGAGAACATGTAACTATGGATTTCGTCACTACACTACCCAGATCTTTGACAAAGTTGGACACCGTATGGGTAATTATGGACTGACTTACAAAATTGGCTCACTTTATACCAATAGGTACTAGGTACAAACTTGAGAAACTGGTACAAATCTACATTAAAGAAATTGTATGGTTACATGGCTTACCGGTCTCCATAGTTTTAGACAGAGATACTAGATACCGTACAATTGACTGTGGACCAACTTACGAAATCGGCTCACTTTATACTAATAGGTAGGTACAAACTTGAGAAATTGGTACAAATCTACATCAAAGAAATTGTAAGGTTGCGTGGGGTATTAATCTCCATAGTGTCAGACAGAGATACTAGATTTGTGGGGAGATTTTGGAATAATCTGCACAAGGCTCTAGGGAAAAAGCTACAATTCAATATGACTTTTTAGCCACAAATAGATGCTTAATCAGAGTAAACTATTCAGATATTGGAAGATATGTTAAAGGGTATGTGCATTGGATCTTAATGGAAAATGGGATGGACATCTGCCCTTAGTGGAGTTTGCATATAACAATAATTATCAAGCTACCATTCAGATGGCATCATATTCGGCGTTATATAGAAGAAAGTGTCGATCAACTTTGCATTGGGATGAGGAGGGTGAGAAACATATATTGGGTCCTAATATAGTATAAGATGCAATTGACAAAGTAAAGTTGATCAGGCAGGGAATGCAATCCACCTAAAGCCATCAGAAGTCAAATGTAGACAAGAAAAGACGCTCGTTGGAGTTCCAAGTGGGAGACTGTGTATTGTTGAAGATCTCACCTACAAAGGGAATGATAAGGTTTGGATTGAAGGGGAAATTGAACCCTGGATATGTGAAACCCTTCGAAATTCTTGAGAGAATTAGATTAGTGGCATACAGACTGGCCTTGTCACCAAATTTGGCTAAGGTACACAATGTATTCCATGTTTTCATGCTAAGGAAATATGTGCCCAACTTAGACCAGATCACTGCACTAAAACCTCTCCAAGTGCAACCAAACCTCATGACAATAGAGAGACCTATTAAAATCGTCGACACTAAAGAGCAGATTTTGAGAAGATGTGTCATCAAGTATGTTAAAGTGCAATGGAGTAACCAAATAGAAAGAGAGGCAACCTCGGAGTTAGAAGAAGAGATGAAAAGGAGATACCTAGAACTCTTGAATAATTCACGTAATTTTTTAGGAAAAAATTTTTTGTCAAAGGGAAAGGATGTAAGTATAAGAATATATATATATTAATAAAAATGAGGCCAGGGATAAGACGATAATTGAAATAATAAGATGGGGTCAATTTGGTCATTTCACGGCTTAAGTATATAAGCCCTTTTTGACTTAGGGTTACACTTTTCTTCCTTTGACAGTCATAAGGCGTGAGACTCTCATAGAACCCTAGGCACCCTTTTTCAGAAACCCAAGAGAGAAGAGGACAATCGAGTGTTACAATTCACCAATTGAATCGAGGTGAGTAAATGAATCACTAATGATTGATCGCTAATTTTGCGTATGTTGTAAATTGACGATTAATGTATTAGGATTTCTACAGATTAAATTGTGCTACATAAGGTTTGGGACAAGGATTTAAGTTCTAAGACGACTCGAACCAGTAAGTCGTTAATTTAAGCCTAATTAGCAATTTTTGAGGAAAAATAATGCATAATGAGAATTAGAATTATTAGATTTGATTTAGGGTTAGAAAAGAATTAGAAATTTCAAAATGGAAAAGGAGAGTTTGTAGTGAACTGAGAGATACACGGCCTCCTAACATGGTCATGTTGAGTCTTGTCTCAAACCCAGGTTATACAAAGAGATACACGACCTCCCAACACGGCCGTGTCATACTCATGTTAAAAACCTATAACGAACAGAAAGATACACGACCTCTCAACATGGCTGTGTCTTGCCTGTGTTGAGTGTAAAAAAATTATAGAAAGATACATGACCTCTCAACATGGCCGTATCTTGCCCATATTGAGTTTACAAAAAATTACAGAAAGATACATGGTCACTCAATACAGTTGTGCTTTCCCCGTGTCAAAGTATAAATAAATAGAAGTGTACATGACCTTTGGCATGATCGTATACTACCTCGTGTTTACTAACACAACCTCCAACATGGTTGTATTGAGTTGAAAAGCTTCTTTTTTTTTTTTGTTTTAGTTTATTGAAATACAATTCTAAAAACATGCAATTGGGGTTATGTATAGGTTTACAGAATTTGTGAGGTTGTAGAAGTGGAAGGAAACCAAGTTTCGCAATCCAGGTATATATATACCATGTTTGTTGCTTGTGTTTGATTGGTTAGATATTGTGTGTAGATTTAATATTATTGTATATGAACTTGATTACGTGTGCATATGATTGGGAATTGCTGAGTTTGAGAAACCAAGTGTGATTTAGTGTTCTTAAGGTGGCACCCCGATGATCGGTATATGATGTTGTTCTTAGTGGAGTCGTGTACTGAATTAATCTAGGTAATTTGTGTAAGAATATTTGTTTGTGGAAGGACATTGTGGAAGGGTATTGTATGAATGATTATGGGAGGATGTTATGCAAGAATTGAAAGGTTGAAAGGACTAATTGACTCAGGGATAGTAGGGAGAACCCACTATCATATATATTATTATTATTACATATGGAAAATAGACTCATGGAGAAAGGGGAGCATCCTTTGTCATATATATATATATATATGTATATATTGTTTGTGGAAGGATTGTAAAAGGATGTTGTGAAAGTTATGCGTGATGGTGTTTATGATGTGATTGTATATTGACTAAAGGTTCTGAAAGATGAATAATATTATTATGAATATTGTGTTGCATTGTGCATGTGTTGTTACTTCTATCATGGCATGCATATGTGGTTGTAGGTATATATAGTGCTAGGCATTGACTCACTCATTATGAGAACTTTTTTAGTTGTAGGTGCTACATGAGAGATTGTAGGGTATGATGAGACTTTAGTGGAGACTAATAAAGATTCAGAGAATGAGAAAAATGTATAATATGTCTACTATGACAAATGGTTAGAAGGATAGTTAATAGCTGAAATGGTTTAAATGAATTGACAACTATTTTAGTAGTTCAATTGTTGAAAGCTTATCCTATAATGAGTTGAGGAGATTTGATTATGATGTACTGTTGATGATAGATCTTTTTATAAATCTTTTGGAAAATGGTTTTGATGATTCATTATGAATTTATGAATGTTAATATTGAAGAATTATAATATCTAAGCCTTTATGTGCCTTCATATAAAAGAGATATGTGGCGGGTTATAGCGTTTTTAGGTTCTGAAGCGTTACAAATTATGTAATAGTTAGAGAAGTTAACCCGCATCATTTTCTCCAGCAGCTAGTGAATCTTGCAGTCCTTGATAGAACTTACCTCTTATCGTAGCGTTATTACATCATAAGCACTTAAGTCTTTGATTTTCAACTTTGACAAAGTTATCAACCAAATATTGTTGAAAGAGACGGCCCCCTCGTAGAGTAAGAGTTTGCTCGTGGTTACGAATCTACAGGATAAAATTTTAAGTGAAACAATATCAATATAAATTCCTAGAAAGAAAGCAAATTTTTTTTTTAAAGAGCATTTATCACCTAGATATAATACACATAGAAGGCACAACATGTGATCGAGTAGCCACAAGTTAAGCGAGCATTGGCATCCCATCCATAGGTTCCATATGGATACAAGAGGATATTGGAGGGGATCATAATATCCAGCAAGATCACTAACATTCATAAGGTGTCTAGCATGTGATTGAATGACTATCACGATCGAATAGTTTGCCTGCTTCTTCACTGCCAACAACTATAGCAGCAACTTGAGATGCAGTTGAAAGGGAATATTGGTGCTAGTTAGGAGACTGCTCACAAATTGATGGACGAACGGGTTATGAGAATTTAGGATGGAAGTAATTGCTGTAATAATCTAAGCATCTAAGTTTAGATTCTCAGAAATACGATTTTACATTTCATGGTCGGTGTCGTATATATATGTTTGTAAAAATCATGGCCTCTAATTTTCATTGGGTAAGAGATTCCCAATTTTATGGTAAATTGCACCTTGAGTATGAAATGTGTAAATGCCACGATTTTCTACTAAAAAGCTATCGTTGACATATTTACCCATGAAAGTAAATGCAAAGACATTATTGTATGATCTAATTGGGGTATATTTTTAAATACAGTATTTTTTAAAAATAATTTACATAATTTAATATCTAAAAAAATTATTCTAAAAATAAGTTTCGAAAGCACGGATTCGATATGCACCTTCAGTATTGCATAATTTTACAAAACTAAACGTGCATGCTGGGACTGTGACTTTAGTACAATTTGTACTAAAGGCATGATCGAGATCTGCACCTTCAGTATAAATTTGTAAGAATTATTTTTTCTAGCATTATTCCCACCGTCTAATAATCTAATGGAATATTGCAAACCCATAAAAATTATTATAAACGAATACTGTAACCTATAAAAATTATTATAAAGTAATATTGTAAATTTGCATAGTATCACAACAAGTGACTCAAGTGAATAGGAAAAAATTTTATACTGACAGTTTGTAATATAAATGTGAATTCTTAGTATTCATTATCAAACATTTCAATTTCTTCTTCCAGTCTTCTTTTTTCTCACAATTTGAAACTTTCTGTTTTCTTCGTTTTTGTTTTATGCAGGTTTGACTAGTACATCTATATGTGTAAAAATATTTATAAGATATTTTTCCAATTTTTTCAGTGAAGCTATATTTCGGTATGTTTTTTCTAAGAAAAAATTAAATTTTTCCCATTACTTTACTTTTTATCAATGCATAAAAAATTAAATGAAATTATTTGTATTATACTCTTTTTATTAAAATATCAATAGTTGTTTATTAATCATTAATTAGTAATTAATTAGTCACTAATATATCATTAATTAACATTAGAAAATGAATCAGTAAAAAAAATTGGTATTTTTTGTAAATGAAATGTCTTCATTTGTAGTTGTGAAAATTGTTGTAAAAATAATAATTAATTACTAACTAACTAGTCATTAATTAATTATTAGAAAATTAATTAGAAAAAAATTTGTATTGATTATAAATGTAATATCTTTGTATATTATTGTAGAAGTAGTTGTAAAATTAAGTTGTTGTTAAATAACCGTTAATTAATAGTAATTAGTTGTTAATATGTCATTAATTAATTGTTAGAAATTTAATTAGAAAATTTTTTTGTATTGATTGTAAATATAATATATTTATGTGTTTTTGTAAAAGTAGTTATAAAATTAAGTTGTTAACTAACTGTTAACTAATAGTAATTAGTCATTAATATGTCATTAATTAACTGTTAGAAAATTAATTAGTGAAAAATTTGTGTTGATTGTAAATGTAATATGTTTGT
This sequence comes from Laguncularia racemosa, assembly GCA_037954665.1. Classification (NCBI taxonomy): domain Eukaryota; kingdom Viridiplantae; phylum Streptophyta; class Magnoliopsida; order Myrtales; family Combretaceae; genus Laguncularia; species Laguncularia racemosa. Next base: position 3,781,413 of record JBBMOL010000025.1, on the reverse strand, counting down.
ATGTTTTTGTAAAATTAGTTATAAAATTATGTTGCTGTTAATTAATCGTGAATTAATTGTAATTAGTCGTTAATATGTCATTAATTAATTGTCAAAAAATTAATTAGCAAAAAATTTTGTATTGATTATAAATATAATATCTTTATGTATTATTGTAAAAGTAGTTGTAGTTGCTATTAATTAACCTTTAATTAGGAAGTAATTAGTTGTTAATAAGTTATTAATTAATATTTTGATATAAATGGTAACATTTTTTAATTTTTTTTTTATCATAGATGTAGCTTGGACCTTTTGATCCTTCAGTCTTGACGCAATAGTAGAAACATTAATCACAGGTCGTTCAGGACGTAGTGGTATACGATCTTTAACTTGTTGATTACTTTATGTTTCATTACCAATAGTATAACATTGCACTTATTATCATTTTAGGAGCAATCATGGCTTATCGTTTGACATTGCGAGTTGTCACTCCATCGCGATGAGTGCATCACCCTTATTGATCCTCGAATTGAGCCATTCTTGCATTTAGCAGGATTTGAAGGTATGAGCTGCCTGCCATTCATTCCATTGGATTGGCACATAATAATTGCCTTCATCAAATGATGACGGCCAGAGATGCATACATTTCACATGTCGATATAGGAGTTTACTATCATACTACAAGATGTAGAGGTGCAGCCATGCCTCCCTATAGATAGTCAGGTAGTTACAAAGAGTAGTTGCTTGGATTGGGGTGCAACATGTCAGAGATTGTTGGGGGTGAGGCTGAGGTCTAACGGTAAAGGGGGCTACATTAGCATGACGTGCCTTCATGATATATTCTAGATTCTTCCAACCCATGTTGATGCAAATCAAATTCATCGCCATATGCATGTGTATATATTGTAGCTATTGAGAGGATTTATCTTTGTTGATAAATCTAGCGCCTTTGTCTATGTGATGTTTTTGTTTCTGTTGGAGCATTTTGACATTGTTGGGATGTATAGTTGGGGGTTTGCGTGCTTGGTCTGGTTATATCACTAACTTTATGTCGCTTTATCGCCATTGGCACATGAGATTAGAGAGGCTACTATTCTCTTATAGGTGTGGGCTTGGAATAGATTCTCCCGCATAGCATCCCTTAATTGACATGGACTAATTATAAAAGCTAGAGCTCCCTTTCCTGCATGTTGGAACATGTGGAGGGACACTCAGCTTCACCCGACCCATGTTATAGGTGCATATCGAGATGCACTAGACAGGCAAAACAATAAACAAGTATTTTAGTCACCTTTTATTTTCATATTAATTGTTAACATTGAATATTATTTTCTATCCTCTAGGTTGAATGGAAGTTATACTTTAGGAATCTAATTAACGTTCTACCATATTTCTGTAGAAGTGGCATACACATTTAGACCACTTGGTTGCCATTCATATGCTTTCATATAGTTGAGTGGCATTACCCCAACCAAGTCACAAGGTAATTTAGCAGGTTTCAATATTTCCACAGTTGGTGAACACGCAGTTAGAGCTCCGTTAAATTGACATGCATGGGAGTATTGATGTGGATTGGCCGGTGTAGCATGTAGCATATATATCCATGTGGGAAAAGCATGTAGATCAAGTGGTGTACATGGAGGGCCCTAGTGGTGTGCATGAGGAATACATGTAGTGGTATGGATTGATTAGCTGGCGATATATCGGATGCACGATAGTTGTTTTTGGATTTCTAGTAAGTACAACATGAATACTAGCTGGATGAATCATTACATGGTCGTTCCTTATTTAATTTACATTTTCTTGTAATATGCAGGGTGATAGGTTAAGATAAATCTGCCTATCATTAGATCTTGACATGACCATTGGAATAACTACTCATGGTGAAGATTCTACCCTTCGCCATATTCTTCAAAGGCTTAAAAAACTTCTTGAAGAAGTACCCCACGTAATTGTAGAACGTCTTCTTCACTAAAGCAATCACAAGCAACCCCTAAGCCCTCTTCAATGTGGAATTGTAGCTTTTAACAATGTTAGAGGTCATATACCAAAACGAATAGCAACCGTTATGAGTCAGTGTCAACATATCGATTGATACGTCATCAAACCAGTCCAACACATCAGGATTAATGATCCCTACCTGCTCCATTGTAAAGTTTAACTTTCGAGCTTATGCTTGCAACCTGGCATATATAACCATCATCTTGTATTGCATGTTTTAATGTGCTGAGTTGAAGTTGCTTACAAGGTGTCATAAACAAAACCACCACACTCCTAATGGAGGCGCCTTCCATTAGTTTCTTCTTCAATTGCCTACTTGATGCCGACATGTTTGTTCAATACGAGCCAATTGTTTTCACGACCTGCATGGTCACTAGCAACATGTTCCTTCAATTTCCTAAAAAACCAGCCCCATGTTTCAGCCATTTCCTAATCTACGAGAGCGAATGCTAGTGGAAGTATATGGTTGTTGCCGTCAACACCACAAGTAATCAGCAACTTGTGAGTGTACTTCCCATATAGAAAAGTTCTATTGATGGTAACAACTAGTTTAAGGAATCTTCACATTGTAATGCACAACTCGAATGCCTAGAAAACCTACTTAAGAGTAGACACCTTAGGGGTAGTTGATCTGCTCTATCCCCCATCAATTAGTGTTTTAGGATTTGTATTTTTTATGGCATTTAGAAGCTTAAGGAGTTCATTGTAAGACTTCTCCCAATTCCTGTACACATGCTCGATAGCCCATTTCTTCCCCTCTTAAACTAGTCTCCTACTTATTCTATAGCCAAATTCTTGTTTAACAACAAAAACTAGCTCCATAACCTTCATATCAGGATTGTCCCTAACAAGATTTACAAATCGACTAGCAAGAAGATTGCAATCCAACTGTAGGTGATCTTAACTATTAGCTAGTTAATGCATTTGTGTAGCCCCTCAAATCTCGTCACTATGAACATGCCTTATAACTTCTTCTTTTAGGCCTAAAGTCTCTATTTACAATCGTCATCTTTTCTCAAACATTAAACATATCAAAGTAATGGACTAGATTCTACAACAGTGAAGTCACTCTTCGTATGGTAAGCCTTCATTGCTTGAATTGCATTTGCTTTTATTCTAAATCTCATGCCTTTGTACAAATTGTCATTGTTGCTCGAACTACTGCAAATATTATTTTTCTCCTATTTGAAATAAATGTAACCATCATCACCGCCAACATTATAATAGGGAACAAGATCTCTAACTGTTATGCTTGGTTGTTTAGCCTACTCTGATTGATATTGTCTTGAGTACACACGTATAGTTGGAGAGTCCTCTTTAGGTACTTCATTTCCATCATTTTCACTTTCCCCATCTTCATCCTCAAAACTCTCCTTATAATCGGTACTCTCCTCCTCAACACTCATTCCTACATCAGTATCTATTGCAGTTTCCGCTTCCAAATGAATCATGTACGAATAACGTGTGCCTAGTCATTGTAATACTGGAGTAACTATTCTATTTATTTCATCTTTATTATTGCCTTCAATCTAGGTTGGAATTGAGGGTTCAAATGTTGATGGCTCAGGTTGCATTTTTTCCATGTTATGTGATGAATGTAGCTATCTACTTGTTTCAAATGTCTGCCTTTCGAAGGGGCCTCTTAAATCATAAGAAATTCTAATGTACAACTATTGTATGCCATGATCTCCATAGGATTCAACCGATTCAATGAAATTTTCAATATCTTCATCATCTTTAATTATTATCAAGGCATAAGATGTACTGCCCCTTTGAAAGATAAGATACCTGTGAATTATCTTAACCCCCACTTCGGTTGGATTGACTTTGATGCTCCGACATATTCTACATAAGAATTCTGTGTAGTTGACATTTTTCTTTATTTTCAACTTCTTCACTAGATCCTTGTCATATTTTGGCCTCTAGTTATTGGCCACAATATTTTTAAATGCATAAATTATAAATTTCACGTAGTTACCCATTGTTTTTTATATCCATAATATATATAAATTATCAACTATTTTTAAAAAATAACAAATTTAAATAACAACATTGTAAAAATTAGTCCAAAAAAAAATCACAAATTTCTGTTTCAATTTTAATTTTAATTTTAAAAATTTTCCATTATTTCACAACAAAAAATCTAATTTAAATAACAACATCGTAATAATTATTTTACAAAAAATTTCTATGTCAATATTTTTTATAGCAATATAGATAATAGTTTGAATTTGATATTTACAAATAATATTTAATCTTTTGTCAGTATAATGTATTCTCATACTAACATAAAAAATAACTATTGAATGTTATGTATTACGGGATCTACATAAATCATGTCTAACACATTACAAACTAACAAAAAGCAGTAATATTTTTTACAAAACATAATATTATAGAAACAATTTTCTCAAATACTAATATCAAACACAGTAACCCAAAAAAAAAAAAATTCAACTTTTTGTAAAAAAAAATCACAATTGATTAATAATTGAGGAAATAATATATATTAGTGTATTCATTTTGATTTGCACAAGCACTTCTTCTTTTTCTTGCGAATGAGAGAAAGAAAACGAGGAGATGGAATTTGTAGAGGAGAAAATAAAAATAAATGTCTTTTGTTTTTGTTTTTGTATTTGTATTATTAATTTAATATACCGTAGCGTCTGTGATTTGTTTTTTCTACGGGCGGTTGATGTTAACTAAAAAAAATTGGATAGTCAGATTAGTCGGGGTAGCAGAACTGAAGGCACATAAGTGATCCATACCTAGCACAATTTGTATTGAAAGCGTAGACAAGATCCGTGCCCTCAATGTACTAAGGGCACGAACCTTGTCCAAGCCTTCAACTTTATAGTTTTTTTCGCAAAACTGAAGGCGCACACTAGGTTCACGTTTTCAAAACCTATTTTTAGAATAATTTTTATGAATATTATATTTTATAAGTTATTTTTTTTTATGAAAATACTATATTTAATACTATACCTACTGATCGAATATGCTGTTTGAAATGTCATCCAACATTATTATGAGCAATGTACAATTAAAGGAGTTGGAGGGGGTGATGGAATTGTTGGGAGAATAATTTTTCCATTCGACAACACATTTCAAAGGTCTCATACTTAAATGCATATGAAGAATGTAAAATTATCACCTGAGCAAAAATAAAATAGCATTTTGGAGAGATTATTGAGAAGTTACATCAATTTAATTTTGTGAAAGAGAAGACTTTCTCCGTAGAGAAAAAGTAAAAAAAAAAAGAAGGTAAAATAGAATAAGCAAACAATCGAATTTCCATAAGGCGAAAGATTGGATGTTTGAGGGGGTTATTGTTTATCTCAGTTGGTGTGTTTGATCGTTTCATTTACATCTTTGACTCCCTTCTCCTTTTTCCTTTACAGTAAGTGGGAGTTAAGCGTGTTTATTTGCATGCATTTGAAAACATGATGTGTTAATATAAAATATAATAATGGAAAACACATTGATCTCTTTTATATGAAGACAATTAGTTGGTTTATCGTGTAAAATTAACCAGTTAAATATACTTATGGCAAACTTCTATCCTGTATAACATATGAGTTTTGCATAAAATATTAACAAAAGAGAGAAGCTCCATGAAACTAAACCAAAGTAATTTCAACACATACATGAAAGAACTAAACAAAAGGATATATCTCGGCAGCCAAAAAACAATCAAACCTTTAGCCCCTTGAAATTCACCTCTTATATAGTTCCATGACATGAACACACAGGAGATGGACATTGAGCTCAATGGAGTGAATAAAACATAATACATGGATATATTTCTATTTGTCTCATTTTATCAACCCAACACATACACAGAGTGTAAATGAATCAAGACATTAAAAACTAAGACTAAGTTGGAAAGAAAAAAAAGAGCCGACATTTTGTAATTTAATACTAAATCATTTTTCCTTATGTCATTAAATTGAAAGAAATGTCCAGCATGACAATCCGTTTTCCCAGTGTTGTTGACCTGAAAAAGAGAATTGAATCAGCATATTTTATTTAAAAGGAATTTTTTTTTTCCCGAGGTTCTAAAATTATAAAGTAGCCTAGTTTCTATGTGTAAACTGTAATTTATTTTGAAAAAATAAAATAAAATCACTGGAATGAATACAACATTGTATGTGAATATCATTGTTTGACTCATTTCATGAACACAACACATACATAGAGTGTAATTGAAGCAAGACATTAAAAACTAAGGATAAGTTAGAAAGAAAGAAAAGAACCGAACATTTGTAATGTAACACTAAATCCATTTTCCTTATGTCATTAAATTGAAACAAATATCCAGCATCACAAGACATCCTCCACTATCACATTAGTTATTTGGAAAACACAAAACAGTAGTTCTTTAGGATAAAAATGCTTTAATGAAGATTGTTTTTGACGCAGCGCGGAAAGCGAAACGAAACAATCCGAATATGGATTGGTTTCACACAATAAAGAGATACTCTTTGATGCAAATCTGGTTGCGCACAACCGGGAAAAATGAGAAAATTCTCTCACGAAAATGTATTTGATAATAAAACAAAACGTAACCCTAGCATATCTGACAAAAGGGTATTTATACTTCCTCGTAAAATATCTAAAAGGGGAAAATCTAAGCGTACACGTGGAAATAAATAATAAAATACACGTCTATAACTTGTTGCATACACGGCTGTGCCTCCAGGCCGTGTATGTTTCTGGGCAAGTGACAAGCCTAGTACACGGTCTCATACACGGCTGTGCCTCTAAGCCGTGTATGATTCTGTAGAAGTTCCTGTCCGAATACACGGCCGTGTCCAGGCCGTGTATGGGAGCCGTGCATGCTTCTGTAGGATACCCTGATTGAATACACGACCGTTATACACGGCCGTGTATGGAAACCGTGTATGTCTCTGTGGAAATCCTAGTAAAATACACGGCCGTGCTTCTGCCTGTATGTAGAGGCCGTGTATACTTATGTGAGTTCCTTCCAAACACTACACGGCCGTGGCACAAGCCATGTGTCTGCCCATGCCTCGTGTGTCTCCGTCATTCTCCCCTACTAATGGAGAACTCGACCCCGAGTTCTCATCCGGATATAAAGGAGTATCATCGGGGTGAAAAGGTGATAGATCCGCAACATTAAAAGTACAGGAGATATTCATATCTTCCGGGAGTTGTACAACATATGCGTTGTCATTTATCTTATGTATAACTTCATAGGGTCCGTACTTCTTGGGTTGAAGTTTCCCATATTTCCCTACAGGGAAACGCTTTCTTCGGAGGTAAACCATGACCTGATCGCCTACTGCAAAGAGCTTCTTCTGTCTATGCTTATCTGCATCCCCTTTGTATCGTGCATTGGACTCCTCTATCTTTCGTTTAACTTCCTCAGTAGTAGCTTGGTGTTGTTCTGCCATATGTTTAGCCGCCACATCACCCACCATATCCTTGGGTAATTTGAGCAAGTCCAGCGCATGTTGTGGTGTCATGGTGTATACTACCGAGAATGGTGATCTCCCAATAGTTCAGTGGATGGAACTATTGTAAGCGAATTCAGCCTGAGCCAGTGCTTGATCCCATTGTCCCGGCTTCTCGCAGCAGATGCTTCTGATGAGATTTCCGAGGGTCCTGTTAGTTACCTCGGTCTGACCATCGGTTTGGGGACGAGCGGTACTGCTATAATTCAATGACGAATCAAACAGATACCAAAGAGTCCTCCAAAAATGGCTGAGGAATTTGCTATCCCTGTCGGAAGTAATGGATTTTGGGACTCCATGCAACCGCACCACTTCCTTGAAGAACAACCGCGCAATAGCTCGTGCATCTGCGGTCTTCCTGTAAGGAATGAAATGAGCCATCTTGGAAAACCTGTCAACTACAACAAACACGGAGTCAGCACCTCGTTGGGTACGAGGCAAACCCAATATAAAATCCATCGATAGGTCCTCCTAGATGTTTGATGGTACGGGAAGAGGAGTATATAGGCCAGTGTTTTGGGATTGTCCCTTAGACACTTGGCAAATGTAGCACCTTTCCACAATCCGATACACATCTCTTTTTAACAAAGGCCAAAAGTATCTTTCAGTTACTGCGGCTAGGGTCTTATCTCTACCCATATGTCCCGCCAGTCCTCCACCATGCAGATCTCGGATAAGCTTTTCCCGTAAGGAAGTTTCAGGAATGCACAACTGGTTCCCTTTCATCAAATACCCCTCATGGATATGATAGTCGTCACACGGTTCCCTGTTGGTACACTTAATCTAAGTGTCCTTGAAGTCGCTATCATTTTCATACAATTCCTTTAGCTTCTCAAAACCGACAATGTCCACACTTAAAGTAAGTAGGACATTCGCTCTTCTACTCAAGGTGTCTGCGACCTTGTTTTGCACACCCGACTTGTGCATCAACCTAAAAGGAAACCTCTACAAGAACTCAATCCATCTGGCGTGCATGTCCTTACTAATCCGGGTCTGGCCACTCAAGTGTTTAAGAGCTCCACAATCCGAATACAAAATGAACTCTTTCCTGACCAAATAATGCTCCTACACTTTAAGGGCCCTCACCACGGCGTAGAACTCCTTATCATATGTAGACCAAGTCCTCCTTGCTTCGCACAATTTTTCACTATAAAAGGCTATTGGTCTCCTCTCTTGTGATAATACTGTACCAACTCCAACCTCACTGGCATCGCAATCCACCTCGAACAACTTCTCAAAGTCCGGTAGCGCTAGTACAGGAGCACTACACAATTTCTGCTTCAAGTTCATGAAGCTCGATTCCGATTCTTCGCCCCATTGGAACTTTCCCTTCTTCAAGCATTCAATTAGGGGGGCAGTAATGGTACTAAAATGCCTAATGAATCTTCTGTAGAAACTAGCTAGACCGAGGAAACTTCTCAATTCTGTAACAGTTCTAGGAATAGGCCATTCTCTAATTGCTTTCACCTTCTCATCATCCACCATCACTCCTTCACTACTAACCACAAAACCAAGGAACAACAATCGCCTTGACATAAATGTGCACTTTTTAAGATTAGCAAACAGCTTGTTCACCTTTAGTGCAGATAACACACACTTTAGATGCTCCAAATGTTCTTCTTCGGATTTACTGAATATTAAAATATCGTCAAAGTACACAACAAGAAAACGACCATTGAAAGGTTTCAATACCTGGTTCATTATCCTCATGAAGGTGCTCGGTGCGTTACTCAACCCAAATGGCATCACTAGCCACTCATACAGTCCCTCCTTGGTCTTAAACGCTGTCTTCCACTCATCTCCGGGACGGATCCGAATCTGGTGATACCCACTCCGCAAGTCTATCTTGGAGAAGATAGTAGCGCCACTCAAACGGTCCAACATATCCTCGATGCGGGGTATAGGGAATTTATACCCTATGGTAATCTTGTTGATAGCTCGGCTATCAACACACATCCTCCAGCTCCCATCTTTCTTGGGAGTTAATAACGCTGGAACCGCACATGGACTTAAGCTATCCCGGATGAACCCTTTGTCCAAAAGCTCTTGGACCTTCTCCTGTAGGATTCCGGCTTCCTTGGGACTCATTCTGTAATGCGGGAGGTTTGGGAGACTAGCTTCGGGCACCAGGTCTATCTGGTGTTGAATGTCCCTCAGAGGGGATAGCCCCTCGGGTAGGTCGTCTGGAACCACTTCCTTGAACTCCTCAAGAAGATCCTTCACTGCCTCTGGCACTTCTCCATCAAGTTCCTCTCCTCCTTCGGTCACACCTTTCACGATGAGGGTGTGCACCACTCGCGACTCCCTTAAGTCTTCCATCACTTCCTTCTCAGATTGAGTGACAGTAAAGAATGATCGACTCTCAACCCTCTTTCCTTTAGCTCGTCCTTCCCTCTTCAACGGCAACAAGGTGTACTTCACACCCTCCTTCTCCAACCTGTAGACATTCTCTTTACCCGCATGTTGCGCGTCTACGTCAAATTGCCATGGTCTCCCAAACAAGATGTGGCAAGCATCCATGTCTACAATGTCGCAGAATGCTTCGTCGCGGTACTTCCCTATTGAAAAAGGTACCCTGCATCTCTCCTTGACTTCAATTTTCTCGGCTGCCTTAATCCAACCAATAGTGTACGGATTCGGGTGCTTCTCGATGGGCAGCTGCAGTTGTTTCACAACCTCCCTTCCTATGATGTTCTCGCAACTACCGCTGTCTACTATTAACTCAAACAACTTCCTCATGATAGTACACCATGTACGAAACAACTGGTGTCTCTGCGTGATCTCTTCTTGCTTTGGGGTGAGCATCATGCGCTGAATTACATATGTTGGTTCCGCTGTTTCTTCTTCTTCCTCATAATATTCTCCCTCTCCATCGGGCTCACAGCAGATCTCCTCATCATCTTCCCTATCAAGGATGTTGACGCTCTTCCTCGCTGGACATTCGTTTGACCGATGACCCGGTTGGTTGCATTGGAAACATTTTCCCAATATGGGTTTAACATAGGGATTGTTCTGTCTTTGAGCTCCCTTCTACTCCATTGGCTTCTTCCCCTCGCTTTTCTCTTCCCTCCTGGACATGTCCTCAGTTGGTTTATATGGTGTAGTCCTACTTTTCTCAAATACTGGTCGACTACCACCACCCACAACTTCGCTTACATATCCCTTCCGTCCTCCTCCATATCTACTCCCTTGTTCCTGCAACACAAGTTCGGCTCGGAGAGCCAAGTTCTTTGCTTCTATGAGAGTTCTCACCATCGTGACTCCAATCTTGTCTTTAATCTGAAGTTTCAGTCCTTCCACATACCTTGCAACTTGTTGACCTTCGCTCTCCCTCAAATCATTTCGCTCCACCAACCTCATGAACTCCGCCGTATACTCATGCACGGAGCGTTGCCCTTGGCAACACCACTGATATTGTTGGAACAGTATCTGCTCGTAATCCGGCGGGAGGAAATCATGTTGCAGCAACTGCTTCATGCGGTACCACGATCTCACCGGGTGTTTTCCTTCCCTCTGCCTCCTACTTTGTAGTCTCTCCCACCATGTCGAGGCGCCACTCTTTAACCTGCATGCCACCATCCTTACACGACGGTCCTCGGGAATCTCCATGTAGTCGAAGAACCGGTCCACTTCCGCAAGCCAATCAAGGAAGCCTTCGATGTTGAGGCTGCCATCAAACCATGGGATGTCGACCTTCAAACGATAGTCTCCACCGTCCCCTTGTTCATAGCCTCCACGGTTCCTCCTGTAATCACCTTCTCTAGGGTGGTTTCCATGATGATCCATCCGATGACCACCGCCTCTACCACCACGCCCTTGCCGTGGTCTACTTACGTACATATCATCACTTTCTTCGCTGGACTCCTCACTCTCCATACGTCCCCACGTGTTCTCAACGACAGGTCGGATCACGCGTCCCTCGAATTCCTCCACCGCACGTGGTGGATTTCTGCCAGCGCCTCCAACCCTATTGGGGTCTACCACCGGAGCATCGAAACACTCGATCAGTTCATCAAGACGCCGTTCCATAAGCCTGACCTTCTGATGCATTGCGTTGAACTCTACCCTCGGAACCCATTGATGGTTCCCTTGAAACCTCGCTTCTTGAACACCGTCAAGAGCACGACCGCTATCATCGCCTTGATGAGTTGACATCTCCACAGGAAATAGCCTTGCTCTGATACCAACTGACGCAGCGCGGAAAGCGAAACGAAACAATCCGAATATGGATTGGTTTCACACAACAAAGAGACACTCTTTGATGCAAATCTAGTTGCGCACAACCGGGAAAAAGGAGAAAATTCTCTCACGAAAATGTATTTGATAATAAAACAAAACGTAACCCTAGCATATCTGACAAAAGGGTATTTATACTTCCCCGTAAAATATCTAAAAGGGAAAAATCTAAGCGTACACGTGGAAATAAATAATAAAATACACGTCTATAACTTGTCGCATACACGGCCGTGCCTCCAGGCCGTGTATGTTTCTGGGCAAGTGACAAGCCTAGTACACGGTCTCATACACGACCGTGCCTCTAAGCCGTGTATGATTCAGTGAAAGTTCCTGTCCGAATACACGGCCGTGTCCAGGCCGTGTATGGGAGCCGTGCATGCTTCTGTGGGATACCCTGATCGAATACACGGCCGTGTATGGAAACCGTGTATGTCTCTGTGGAAATCCTGGTAAAATACACGGCCGTGCTTCTGCCCGTGTGTAGAGGCCGTGTATACTTCTGTGAGTTCCTTCCAAACACTACACGACTGTCGCACAAGCCGTGTGTCTGCCCATGCCTCGTGTGTCTTCATCAGTTTTCATTGCTTTTTTATCATGCTTACCCCACAAGTGAATTTGCATTCATCAGTACTTGCATGGCCGAACTCTGATGAAACTCGGGTTGTAGTTGAATCTTATTTTTTGTCTGTGGAAGAGGAAACTGTGAGAAATTGTACGTTACTTCCAGTTTTATTCCACATGGACTTGGTTTTACTCTGCATGGAATTGAACTGCTGGGAAGAATTGAAATGGCAATGTGATGTTGGGACGTGGGTCATAGAGATGGCTTTGTTGAGAGATGAAGGATTGAAAGATAAATGGTGGGACATCGAATTGAAAGATGTGGGTCATGGAATTGAAAGACAGTTGTTACAATGGCAACATAAATGGTGAGACTAGGGTAAATAGTGTGATTGTGGTTGATCTATTTGAATTAATTGCAACTGAGTGGTTAACTGCATTGTTATAACATTTACATTTAGAAAATAAGGACTGAAAAACAGTAAAGATACCAAATCATTTCCAACCATTTAAATAATACGCACGTATGTATATAATATTACTTTTACCCTTTTTTATGGTTCTATTTAAAAATTTCATATAGTTATCCAAATTTTCACCTTTTAATTTGTTTACTCTCTCCTATTATAAACAAAATATGACCATTCTTTATTCATTTAGAAAGATAATTATTTATCAAGAGACACAAATGCTAGAACCTTTAGATTTCAAATTAATTTAGATTTGATCAAGATGAAATAAAATAAACAAATATATATGAAATTAAAGTCTTGAAAGATCCTTCTAAAAATATGTTCCTTTTTGGAAAAAAAAATTTTACTCATTTAAAAATAACTCGATTTAATTTAAGGATTAAATTAAAATATGAATTGTTTAGACTAATTAGAACCTAATCGTGTTGCTAATAAAAAAAAATCATATTTTATGATTTCAACCTTGATATTGTAAACATCTCTAATGTTAATACCACTCATTAAGTACCATCTAATTTTTATTTTAATAATAGAAATTTCGCACTCTAGTTGGGTGAGACTCGATTTTGATTGGAATCATGTTTTTCTTTTTTTCCTTTTTTTTGGGGGGATTTAAATAAGGTGTCGGTGGCTAATAACCTGTCATCTAGTTGGATTGCATGATGTACTTTTCAAGTGTGTTTTGCTACCTACACAAATAGGTGGTTCAATGCAAGTTAAGGATGGGCATACTTGGACTTGATTCATAGTTTGTATCGAACCAAATCTTATTGTTTCCTTTTTGACCTTGGCAATTTTTTTTTTTCTTTTTTCTATTTTTTTGGAATATAAATGAGTTCTAACGGGTCAACTTGCTATATAATCCATCTTAGCCACGGATTAAACGAGGTAAGAACAACCTAGATTTTAAAATTCAAGACAAAGTATGTCGATGACACTTCATAATTGGTGGTTTTTTTTTTTTAATTGGTGGCAGAAAAATACATTTTTTTCCCCAAGGTCAATGATAATGAGCTTTAACCATTTTGACATGAAATTGGCCTCCGCATTTGCTTAATTATACCCATCAATCGCAAAAATTAACCTGGAGTGATTACACATTGATACAAAAACTAAAGCTCCATAAGTCAAGATATTGACCAGAATACCCCTTTCTAGAGATCTTCATCTATTAAAATGTCCAAAAAAAAAATAATAATAATAACCATCCTAAAAGATGTGGACTAATCACTGTCGTGATAATTTTTAATTAAGCCATTACTCCACAGTGTCCCCTTTTTTTTCTTCTGTGGGTGATGACTCTGCCATAAAATTAATTACGGAATAAAATCTGTTTTAATAATATAAATTTCATTTGATTAATATCCGACGCAATTACAAGGGGATTTGGAAAATCAGGACTAATAAAAGCTTGCTGCATCGTTTCTGATTTTGGGAATCCCGAATTGAAATGGAACCATCACAATTACATCAAACCATCATGTTATGTGCAAAAATCCAAAAAAAAAAAAAAGAGAAAAGAAAAGAAAAAAAAAAATTCAAGGCCAAACAAGATCAACACAAATTTTGAGGTCCTGCAAATCATCATCACTCAAACTCTCGATCTCGTCACGTCTCGAGGGCATTTTTGCATTAAATGACCTATTAGCAGCGACCGAGCACGACGATGGCGATGTCGACGGCGACGGCGGCGGGGCACTTGTAGTTGATGAAGGAATTGGATGTGTTGTAAGAGAAGCAAGATTCGAGCCTTGTGTATTGGCTCTAAGCAATTCAGACAACAGAAGAATTATGGAAGCCATTTGATCGGATCGCAAAGGAAAGATGGATCGGAGAGACAAACTTGCTGTTGGGAGATGATGTGAATTACGTGGGGTTTTTTATATAGGAATTAGGGAGTGTTGAAGAGGCGTCGAAATGAATGAAAAAGCGGCGCTTGGTTAGCCCACCGAATTAGTGGGTTTGATGGTGTCGTAAGTCATAAGTTTGGCTTTGGCATTTATTATTAACGGGTATGTTAAAAAACAAGGGATTTCGAGGCCGTTGATTTTCCTAGTGTTTCAGATGCTTCCGAGGTGGTTTCTCATGCTTTTGTTTTGGGGGATTTCCAATGAATCAGATGGCTTCTGTGTCATGTACGAGTTCCACGTCGGTTCTAATGAGCCATTTCATTTTTTTTTCTATTTATAAATTGATAATTAAAATTATTTAAAATTTTAAATAATCTCAAAATATTATTATGATGTCTTTTGACTTCCTTATGATTTCAATCGTTAATACTATGTAATAGCATTTTAAAAAAATAAATTGAGAAAAATTTTAAAAAATTAAATTGAAAATAAATCAATATAAGAATTTCACCAAAATATAATAATTAAAAGGGATGTCTAAGAATGCCATAAGATTAGGTTTGAGATGGGTTTTATAAAACTTGAACCCAACATGCTACTTTATAAGGTTACTCATGACTTGCTTCAAAAACCTATTCAACTTTTTCCATGTTACTAGGACTTGACCTTATACGATTTTTTATACTTGTTTTATGACCTAACTTGGCTTGTTAATATGTTTGTCACATTGCATGTTTTCTTATTTCCTTCATAAAATCACAAATTAAAGTCAAACAATATAAATCACTGAGACATTGAGAGTGGATAAGGGTATTAGAGTTTCCTTTTAAAACTCAAAATAAAGTAATAATATTTTTCTAACTATTAATTTTTTAAATTACATAGTAAACTTTAAATATATTTATATATATTAATTATTTTTATCTAGGTTTAGGTTTCTTATTGGGGGTTTTCTAAATTCCAAAACTCAATCCGAAATCTTATAAAGTTTTAAACCCTTTCTCAAAACTCGTTCCAAAACCCTATAAGATCAGATCTTATAGGATTTTTATCAAATCGAGTAGACTGAGTACTCTATAATTATTTGCTCAATGGCATCTCATTGATTGATCCTAAAGGTGCATCTTGTATTAATACATTACCATAAAGGATTTTTTTGGCTCAAAAATAAAAAAAAAAAACACTTATAATAAAGTCTTTTAAATTAGAATATGACCCATAATGATAATAGAGATGTCCTATCAATGAGCATTTCAAAATATCTTATTAATAGTCTTTGATTGGATTGCCAAGAGAGATATGCCCATTGAGACCAATTTATATCATTGGGAATGCATAATTAAGAATCCATTCAATTTGAGGAATGAAAAAGAGGGGAAATAAAAAAAATCCTCCTCATTTATTGAAAAATATCACCATTGCTACCAACCTATATTACCTTCATTGGTGGTGGTGGTGCTAGTTACGAGGTTGTAGTGATGATGATAGTAGTTGTGGTAAAGGTAATGGTTGCAATGAAGTTAGTGTTTCCTATAATGGTGATGGTGTGGTGGTGATATGATGATGGTGGGATGGTATAGGGGTAGTAATTGAGGTGGTAGCAATATTAATGGTGCTAATGGGCTCGCGTGCAAGGTTGGTAGGTTGGTAGTAGTTAGTTTTGATGTAATAGTGATAGAGATAGTATTTTAGAGGTAGCATCATGGCAGTGATGTTGCTAGTTGTGGTAGTGCAATGGGGATAGTGGTGGTGATAGTGGTAATTGTAATAGTGAGGGGGAAAGGGTGGTGGTAATAGTATTAAGTTTCAGCAACAGCAACTGTGGAGTTGATAATAATGGTGTTAGTGGTGATGGGAGCAAGTGGTGGTGGTAGCGATGATCTAGGTCTAGAGGCAGTTGTAAGGATGTAATGACGGTGGTGATGGTGTAATAGTAGTTGCGATGGTAGGATTGATGGCATTGGTGGTAGGGTTTATGACAAATGTTGGTGGTAGCGGTTAGAATAGTGGTAGTGATTCTAAAAGGGGGGACTAAGGTGTTGTTGTTGTTAGGGTAATAGTTGTGTTGGGTATTTGTTGCTAGCTATAGTGGTATTCATGGCAATAGTAGCAATGGTGATAGTAATGCCATGGAGTTTTTGGTGATTGTATAGGTGTAGTAGCAATGATAGTGATAGTGTAAGAGTTGTAAAGGATTGATAGTAATAGTGGTGGTGTTTATGATGATGGTGGTGATGCAATATGGTTGTGGTGGTGGTAGTAGTGGTAGATTGTTAGGATTAGTGGTGTTGATGACATCAATATAGTGCTAATGTCGTGATAATTGTACAACTTTAATGAGAGTTAAATCATCACATAATCATAATATCTATTTCTTGTCCAAGGGGCATAATTGCTATAAGATAATACAAGGTAGTGGTTTTTCCTAATGGAGGAGTATAAAAGTTACTTGAAATAGTCATTTTCCATTTGAATTTCAAGTAAACATGCTATTTTAGAAATAATTATTATATTTTTATTCTATCGATTTAGAAAAGAAAATTGACTATAAGTTCTACAATGGGATGCCCTAAAATTGAATTAGTGCACCAAACACATCTCACTTTAGAGAATAAAACATGTTTGGCAAGCATAAATAGTCTCTTGCCTCCTCCATACGAATATGTATGAGTGATCTTATGACTTAAGCATGTTGTGCATACTATGCATGGTACATATTGTACTCGGTACCATCAAATGCAATCTTATCGTTGATTACAAATAATATTATTATTAGGTATAGCATAATGACTAAAGAGGATGTTTATAAGTCTATAACACATAATTGTAGTCGAATTGAAAAGTCCATATTACTATCCTCTTCACTAAAATAAAAGTGGTTTATTAAATCCATTGTCACATAGGACTTTTTATTTAAATTTTGTGTATAACTTTTCTTAGGATGCTAAATAAGTGATTGTGTCTAGTGACATCATGTGAGATCATTATGAAATATTGGTTAAAGTTATATTATACAACTTCCTTGAAAGGAATAAAACTAATAAGAAATGGTAATTCATCCCATTTTATTATGTTTTATAATAGGAAATATTTTTTAAATAAAAGTTATATTCTATAGAAGAATATCAAAATTTTTAATAAAGAGAATGGATAGAAATTCCCTAAATATTCCGTATTATACGGAATAAATGCCAGTCAATGCGATTATTCCATGTTGCACGTTTGATATGCCATCTTTTTTCAATTTTATGGGATGCTAAAGAACTATGTGTTGATGCAAAAGTTTTGAACGAAGAATTTGTTAAGGTACAAGCAAAAAATGGTAAAAATAAGAATATGGAAAGAGTAATAAATAACATAATGATTTATGTGGAAAACCCAGATGAAGTTGGGGTGAAGAACCTTAGGAGCAGAGCAGCAAAATAACAGTGTCAAAAATGGTAATATCTATTGTCGAAGAATGTATTTCCTCGTGTATAAACCCTATTACAAATCAATACATAGACTAGTATAAGCATAAACCGCAATACATTCAAAACGAGTAATAGATGAAAACTTAATAAATTGTCGCAAATGGCTTAATGGTCAATCACCATGGGCTCGAGGGCCAATCACCATATCGCCATGGGACCATCAAGGTCAGCAATTGGCCATCGTCTCAACTTCCATTTGACTAAGCTCTTCCTGGTCGAAAGCTTGGCATCTAGGCACACCTTAGTTGACCAACTTCTGGCCTTAATTGATTGACATAAGGTCCAGGGAGGCAACGCTTGATTATGGATTTTACAACTTCCAAAGCTTTGAAGACATGGGCATTGTGTCTGCACCTCCATTCTACTCACTGTTCTATATAAATAGTAATTTCCCATATTGGGTATGTGCCCCCGTTTTATTATACTACACTCCACTTCCCCATTCATTTTGACTCATGATATGACCCAAATTCCAACATCATGCTATATCAACGAAAGAAAAATAAAATATAATTACATTAAAAGCAAAATAAGTAGAAATAGAAAATATGAAAAAAATGGATTTGCACTATTCATCTCTACCCATGTTTAATAGCTAACAAATTAACCGTTTTGTTGTCAAGGTGTCTTTTAACCTATTTATTTTCATTATTATTTTCGCCATAATGGTATAAAAACATTATATATATATGTATAACTTTAACAATTTTGGAGGAAGACCAGACACCCATTGAATCAAAATACTCTTATTTATGAAATCTAATGGTATTTAGAGAGCTATCTATCATAATGTTAAAGATAATTCAAATAACTATTTTGAAATTACAGTTTTATTTTAAAAAAAGATTCAATTTAAAATTTCTAGCACAATACCCTAGCTTATTCTAAATATGTAAATAACCTTTTTTTTTTTTTTAAATTGATATTTCAAATGCAGCAGGTCTTTAAGCATAATGCATGGTGTTTCTGGCTAAGATTTCATGTAAAGATATTGCCTTTTTACGGATTTCTTTCCCTGAAAAGCAAAACTATGGGCTTACCTTTAAATCCATTTGATTTCTTAATCCAAATGGATTAGAGCAACTTTAACCTTAGGTCTTTATTTAGTGCAATAAGCCAACTGAAGAATCACGTGGCAGTTCTATACATTAAATTAAGCTCCCTCTTTAACGAGCGGTCCTTGTTGCAATAGGTGGTAAAACATCGCCATTGATGTCATTGTCGTGCTAGAGAGGATTCTTTTAACATGCAGTAGGGTTTAACTTTTATCCTAGCTTTTTACTATTCATTACGATGGCCTAAATTTTACTAACTTTTGAGTCTATATTCTTCATCTGGTTATAAAAGGAACTATTTATGAGGTTGCTTAAATGCTCGTTAATAGATGCTTATGTGGCAATTATAATTGCATTCACGTGCCATTTTAAATAATGCAAATTTCAACAGATTTTGGCAATTTTTTTTGGAACAAATTCAAAATGCATGTAGAAAAAGTCAGTAAAATTGTAAGTTTTATTAATGTGATTGTGTCTTTTTACTTCTTATTGATATGTAAAAAAAAAAATAAAAAAGAATATGTTCTTTTATTGACGTTACCATCCATTGATATTTTTTTAGAGCAACATTTATTGCAAATTTTAAGATCATATATTGAGGATATCTTACTTAATAGGTTGCCTAAGTTCATTGATTAAAAAAAAAGAGAGAGAGAGAGAGAGAGAGAAAAAAAACTGGAGTTTAGGAAAGATTGGGCTTCGTTAGACAAAGCCTTTGGCAATGGGCCCAAAAGATGGGGTTGGCTAAACAAACATGTACAGCTTTAGACTAAACAAACAGCAATATCTGCCAAAGCATATTCATGAATCCATGTCCCCTCATATCTTTCAATCGTTCTAAATTTAGTGGTTATTTCAAATCTGATCACAACTTAAAGCAAACTCACTCTTGCACACGTTTTTGTTTCATCCTTGTATGCTGTCCTATTGCACACCGATGGGGAAGTTTCTGATGGGTTAATTGTTAGTGCAAACAAACTAAAATTAAAAAGAAAGAAAGAAAGAAAAGATCACGTAAATAATACAATAGCATTTTACTCGAAAAACCTTAAATGAACTTAAAAGGTGAAAAATCACACGAAAAGTAAAGCAAAATCACAAAATGGGGGTAAAAAGTACTTTTGGTACTAGAATGTATTATGTGTTTTGCATAAATCCTCCTACAAGTCTACTTACACGTATATCTA
This sequence comes from Laguncularia racemosa, assembly GCA_037954665.1. NCBI lineage: Eukaryota > Viridiplantae > Streptophyta > Magnoliopsida > Myrtales > Combretaceae > Laguncularia > Laguncularia racemosa. The sequence continues at coordinate 3,761,121 of JBBMOL010000025.1, read as the reverse complement.
GAGTGATTATACGTCAGATCAAGCATCATAAGAAGCAAACCGAGGCTATTAAGATGACCCTGGCTTGCTGTTATAAGATCGGTAGTTGATTTGCAGCCAACTTTAGTCTACCGACCTTCTTGCCGGTCAATTTTGCCCAATTGGTTTGTGTACCAAATCGACTGGCCCCTAGCCCTACTCAACCGCTTCACCTTGCCACTCATTTCGAAACTACGAATTGCGATTTAACTTAGGATTTTTCTCCAACATGTCTTGCACCTCCTCCATCCTACTTTGACATCCCACTCAAGTTGTAGCTCCCTATAATAGGTAGGGGTCCTCCTCAGGTTATGCTTCACTCAACTATATTTCGGTATTAGTCCTATAAATTCAGAATATAAGCAATGCTCTGATGGACCCTATATTAAAGTGTATCATGTTGTGGTAATGAAATCTAAATTATCTACTTGAAAAATTGATATGCTGTTGAACATAGGATAAAATAACCTTGTCTCCGGTAGTTTGTATAGCTGAATTATGCATACACTGAATAGGTATATTAGATTAACCAGCTAAACCAAATATATTGTATCAATATGTTTAGGCAGAAATGGAACCTTAAAAACACACAATTACTCATAGTAAAATTGAAGCAAAATGTTGGGTTACAATGATAGTTACCAAAGTAAAACCTTATTTATTTTGATATTTGCGTTTAAAAATTGTCATGACAAAAGGGCACACAGGGATGGCTATATGATAGGCTGCAGCAAGTTGTATCATGGTTGAGCTTTTTCAAAATAGGTGAATTATATAAACATTATACGTGTTTTCGCCCTTTTGTAAATAGGTGATTTGAGTTAAATTTTTTAATAAACAGGTGATCTAAATTTCCTCAATTTTATATATATAGAAGGACATGTGTTAGCATCTCATTACTAGAAAATAGTTAATATAATAAAAAAAATACATAAGATAAACTTAAGCTAGAAAGTTAAAAAAAAAAAGAAAAAAAATTATAGGTCATTTTTTCCTAGTTTTTTCTTTTTTTTTTTTCTAGGTTGAAATGTATTTAATGTTATTTTATCATATTAATTATTGTTCTCCAATAGACTTGGGTTACCTGTTTGTCAAAAAAATTAACTTAGGTCACCTCTTTGGAAAAGGGTGAAAACATAGGTATTGTTTTTGTAATTTACCCTTCAAAATAATGATGTATTTTATTTGTAAAAGTATGATTGTTCCTTCCAAAAATTGTTCTCAAAATGTTTAACCAACGTGGGGAAAATAATAATAATAAAAAAGGATTCATGATAACATCTTTAGAGGTGGGTATGATCCAATGAAAATTTGACACTTTACTCATTATATTAAGATAACTATCATGGGTATTTATAAATACTTCCACATGTCAATTTTTTTTTATTTATTCTTATCTACCACTCCACTATAAGGTGTGTTGCCATATTAAGCCAACACTTAGTTTTGACCATGTATTTCGAGTTAAACTTTCAAGGATAATGTCTGCACAATTATTTTTGCTTATTGTATTTTCTTTTTTAGTATCAAAATATTAATAATTTAATTAAGTTTATAAAAACAGTTAGCTTGAAGAACAATTCTCATCATCAAATCATTATAATGGATTAGTAACCTAAGTTGTAATGTCCAAGACTAGGACATCCCAACTCATCACGTGTCCTTATAGGGTAAAGACACGTTGAGACTTTTAATCTTGCAACTTTACATAAATCCTGTAGAAATTGTCAAACGTATGATCGCATAGACCATCAAATATCATAAATAGGTATTTTAGTCGAGTCTCATTTTATATACTTAATTTCAATAACAAAGCCGTTGAATATTTCATTCATCTAAGAGAACTAGGGCCATTAACATTAATAATAAAGATCTTAAAGGACATGAACAACACGAGCCCCATCTCCTATAGTTAACAATAGTCTTCCAACACTACTCTAAAACTTTAAGTAGCTATTATAATCTACCAATTGTCATAGTAATAAAAGTATTCTATTTCATCTCCATCCTATGCATACATTACTACATCCCCATCATACACCATGTAATCATTTATACTCGCTGCTAAAAAAATTGCCTTCAAAGGGTGAGCTAATGCTTAGCATGTGTAAACTAAAAGCACATGTGCATGAACAAGTATTTCATAAATCACATGCATCAATGCAAACAAGTAGCCAAATAATCAATTACTATCTCTTTTAATTCCTTCAAGTAATAAAGGGGTGCTCATTACCTTGCTATGCTATATATATATATATATATGGGTAAACCTTAAGGTTTTACTATTATGGGTTCCTATGTCGAGTCAAGTACACATAACAACCAGTTATTTAACTAGATGTACTTTAGGTTCATTTTCAATTCTAACTTAACAACCACAAGAAATATACAAGGTATACACATACTTGGAATTGGCCTTTAATAGTTAACTGAAACTTCACAACCTTAATTCCTGATACCAATGTATTACATGCTAATTAGCAATTATCATTGCTAAACTTAACAATTTCATTTCCTAGTATTAGCTAACTTAGCTTCTAATGCATACTTATTCTTTATTGACAATTTTCTATATTCATCAAGTTGTTTTTATTAATATTTTTATTTATTTTATTATACTCATGTAATTATATATAATATACTACTCAATAGTTAAGTTGTAAAAAAAAAAAAAACAACTTACGCACACAAAAACAAAGTATAGGTTTAATAGCTAAAGTTGTTTATAAAACATGGTAAATTAATAAATAAAACAATTTTATTTTATTTGAAATGAGACTGGTTGTTAACTAGTTACAAGTTTGGTTACACTTGGTTACTATTGGTTGCAACTTTAGCTGCAAAGTTAGTTGCACCTTTGTTGAAACCAGTCATTATGGTTGGTTGCATGACCCTTTCAACCAAGTTATGGCTTGTCACACAATTACCAAAAATCATGTTTATCTTGGAAAACTTTCGATCTCTTTTTGTAAAACAAAACCAAACAACAAAAGTTTACATAATTTTAACCAAAAGTTCACTTTTTAGTAAGATTACAACTCCTTAATTTACAATTGAGTACTATCCATTATTTATTCTTTAAATCTTGCTCATACTATCATAACAATTCACCCTTTTAATACTGAATTCAAACTATTGTATTTCAATAAGAAATTTCTTCTTCGTTTCTTCTTCACAATTCTCCTAATTTGATTCTTTAACAACCCTAAATCTAAGATTAAAACTTTCATGCCACAATCCACTTAAATTGAAGAAAAACACTTGTATCATACAAGAGTTGCATGACTTACTTATTCGAATTGCTCCAACCATTATAACTTACACTCCCTCTTTTTTGCATTTTGCATTTTTTTTTGTGCCATAACCACCAAGACCATCGCTTTACCATCTATAAAAGAGAATCAATGGAAAAGAGACAGATACTATTCACTTATTGTGTAACTTTTGGATTAGATGTGCAATTTTGATGGGTTTTTATGTCTCTAGCTAGGGTTCTCTTGAATAAGAGGCAAAAACGTAAAAAGAAAAGAAAGTGGAATTAAGGTTACATGACAAGTATCTATATGTTTCTGGTCAAAAGACAAAAAGTACCCCTCGCTTTTAATGCCTTTTTATTGATTTATCATTCCTTTAACCTTTATTTTTAATTTTTACATTATTCTTGAGTATTACATCCCCCCCTCCAACTTCTATAAAAACTTTCATCCTTGAAAGTTACTTGATTCTTCGAAAAGTTTTAGATTTTTTTTTTTGGCTTGTCGTAATCCTATTCTCATGTAGTCTCTCTTTTTGTCTGGTTTATCCATAATACCTTTACATCAGGAATGACTCTTCTCCTTAGCACTTGTTGTTTAGTATCTATTATCCTCATAGGTAGTTCTATAGTGGTGAGATTGAGTTGCATTTCTATTTGCTCCGAAGTTGTTACTTCATTTGGGTTATGTACAAACTTCCTTATCATAAACACATGAAAAATGTCATGTACTCTAGCTAAATTAGGTGATAAAGCCAGCTGATGTACCGCATTGCCAATTTTCTCCACAATCTCAAAGTTCCCACGTATTTGGGATTTAGTTTCCCTCTTAATCTAAACTTGATTACTTCTTTACTGGGTGATATATTTAAAAGTACCTATTAGCCTACTTGGAATTCCAAAAGGGCATTGCCACTTGTCAGCATAGCTCTTCTGACAATTATAAGATGATTGCATCCTCCATTTGATTAGCTTTACCTTTTCAATAGTCTCATGTACCAACTCAGGTCCTAACACCTATCTTTCTCTTACCCTATTCCAATGTAATGAGGATCTGCACTTCCTTCCATATAGGGCTTAATAAGTGGCCACTTGTGTAGTCACCTAATAATTATTATTATAGGTGAACTCCACAAGTGGTAACTGATCATCCCAATTTCCATTAAAATATAAAACATAAGTCTTCAACATGTCTTTCAAGATTCGTATCATTCTTTTTTATTATCTATCTGTTTGGGAGTGAAAAGCAATACTAAAGTTCAACTTGGTCTCTAATGCCCTATGTAAACTTTTCGAAAATTTTCCCACAAATCTAATATACCTATCAAACACAATACTCACTAGAACTCTACACAGTCTTACAATTTTCCTTATATATAACAAAGCTAACTTACCTAGGGTATAACTGATATTAATAAGTATAAAATAAGCTGAATTGGCTAATCTATGAACTATTACCTATATAGCATCATGTTTTTCTTTGGTCTTAGGGATGGTTGTTACAATGTCTATAGTTATATATTCCCATTTATACTCTGATATAGGTAAAGGTTACAACTCACCTACTGGCTTTTGATGTTTTATCTTGATTTGTTGACATGTTAAGCGTTTGGAAACATATTTGGCTATTTTCCACTTTATATTTCTCCACTAATAGTGACATTTTAAATCCTTGTATATTTTGGTACTTCTAAGGTATATTGAGTACACAGAGTAATGTGCCTCTTTTAGGATTTCCCTCTTTAGTTTGAAATTCTTACGTACACATAGTTTGGTTTAATACCTTAAAACTCCATTTGGGTTAGTATTAAACTCAAGAGCTTTGCCTTGCTCTAAATTGCTCTTTATCTCCTGAATGCTAGTATATTTAATCTAAGCTAGCTTAATTCTATTCACTATAGTTGATTGGATGTGTAAATTAGCCAATCTCACTCTTACTTCTTGAGTCACCAACTCTAATTCTAACCTGCACATATCATCCAACAACTTTTGTTGTGAGGTGATTAAAATAGCAAAATTACCTTGTTTATTTTTGCTAAAGATATTTACCACCACATTGGCCTTTTCTGGATGGTATTGTAACTCGAGGTCACAGTTTTTAATCAACCCCAACCACCTCCTCTACCTCATGTTTATCTCATTCTATGTAAAGATATATTTTAGACTCTTGTGATCAGTAAAGACCCCACATTTTCCCCATATAGATAGTGCTTTCATAGCTTTAGTGCCAACATAACTATTGCTAGCATTAAATTATGGGTAGGGTATTTTCTTTTTAACATATGGCTTCAACTAATAGGATGCATAAGCTATAACCTACCCATCTTGCATACAAACATAACCTAGCCCTTAAGCTAAAGCATCACTATATATTATGAATTCTTCTTCACTCTTAGGTAACGCGAGGATTAGGGTTGATGCTAACTTCTCTTTAAGTTTCTAGAAGCTAACCTGACACTTATAGGCACAATCAAACTTTACTTTCTTATGAGTTAATATGGTGAGGGGAGCTATTATTTTGGAAAATCCTTTACAAACCACCTATAGTAACTTACTAGATCATGGATACTTCTTATGTTTATTACTGTTTTGGTTTGGACTAGTTTACTATAACTCTCACCTTCTTTGGGTCAACTGAGATGCCATCTTTATTAATCACACGACCTAAGATAACTAGCTACTCAAGCTAGAACTCGCATTTCTTAAACTTGGCATACAACTTTTCTACCTGCAACCTATAAAGTCTTAATCTCAAATGCACCTCATGTTTCTCCTTACTTTTGGAATAAATCAAGATGTCATCAATAAAGACAATCACAAACTGGTCCAAGAAATCTCTAAACACCCAATTCATCAAGTTTATAAAGGTTACTTGGGCATTTGTTAACTCAAAAGGCATTACTACATACTCATAATGCCTATACTAGGTCTTAAAGGCTATCTTTGGGATGTCCTCTTCTTTAATCCTTAGCTAGTGGCATTCTGATCTTAGGTCAATTTTAGAGAATACTTGAGCTCCTTGTAATCGATCAAACAACTCGTTTATTTTAGAGAGGGGATATTTGTTCTTAATAGTAATATTGTTTAGCTTCCTATAATCTATACATAGTCTCATACATTCGATTTCTCTAGTTAGGGGTAAGTTGGGTAGATCTTTTGGAAAAACATCAAGGAAGTCTTTCACCTTTGGTACTTGTTCCAATTTCACTAACTCAATTATCCCAACGGTTATAGTAACTGACACACTTTTACCCCACTTTTGATAAGTAAGGTAGTCTTGCCAACCTTTGAGCTTCTAGTTTGAAATTGAATGAATCTTCTTGAGGCATGTTTAAGATGTAGCAAAAAGGGGCAAGCTCAAGAGTTAAAGAAGAAGATCAAAGGAGTAAAATAAATAAATTATTGTATAACACAATTAGACCCAAGATTCTATCCACTTTCTTCATAACGTGTCGTCCTATGGATTCAATGCTTAAATCATTTGAAGATCATAACCTAATTTTTATTGATTGAAACTTAAACTTATTGATCATTTGCTTAATTTCTATGGGTTTCAAATCTAAGCTCTAATACCACATAAACTGTAATGCCTTGAAACCTAAGATATTACAATTTGCTATGTGTCTTTACAGGGTAAAGACACATTAAAACTCTAAATCTTGCAACTTCACGTAAAACTTCTAGAAACTACCAAACGTACGATTGCATAAACCATTAAATATCATAAACAAGTGTTTTAGCTGAGTCTCACTTTATATACTTAATTTCACTAACAAAGTTATTGAATACTTCATTCATCTAAGAGAACTAGGACCATCAACATTAGTAATAAAGATCTTAAAGGACGTAAACAACGCGAGTCTCATCTCCTATAGGTAACAATAGTCTTCCAACACTATTTTAAGACTTCAAGTAACTCTTATAATCTACTAATCATCTAGTAACAAATGTACTCTACATTGTCCTCATCTTATGCATAGGTTACTATGTCTTCATCACAAACCATGTAATCATTCATACTTGTAATTGAAAAAGAAAGTCTTTGAAGAGTGAGTTAATGCTTAGAACATGTAAACCAAAAGCACATGCACATGAACAAGCATTTCATAACTCACATGCATTAATGTAAACAAGTAGCCAAATAACCAATTATTATCTCATTTAAGTCCCTTAAGCAACAAAGGGATACTCATGACCCCACCACCCTCTTTATAATATATATCTCATACATATATAATATAGTATTGGAAGCTACCACTACAACCCCCAATATCCATGAGCTACCTAGATTTACTAAATCATTTTGATATACAACTTTATTGGAGACAACGCTACAAACCAATTAATGGATCCTCCGTAGGGTTCCACCACTATAGGTCCTTAAGCAGATTTAAGCACACACAACAACTAATTATTTAACTAGATATACTTTAGGTTCATTTTCAATGCTAACTTAGCAACCATAAGTAACACACAAAGAATACCCGTACCTGGAATGAGCTTTTAACAGTTAATTGGAACTTCATAATCTTAAATCCTGATACCAGTGTATTACATACTAATTAGCAATTATCATAACTAAACTTAAATATTTATTTCATTTCCTAGTATTAGCTAACTTAACTCCTAGTGCATACTTATTCTTTATTTACAATATTCATTAAGTTGTTATTGTGATATTTTTATTTATTCTATTATACTCATGTAATTATATATAATATACTACCTAATAGCTAAGTTGTAATAAAAAATACAATTTATGTACATGAAATAGAGTATAAGTTTAATAGTTAAAGTTGTTTATAAAACATAGTAAATTAATAAATAAAACAATTTTATTTTATTTTATATTTATACTTTTATTTTTACAATATTTATATAAATTGAGACTGATTGTTAACTAGTTACAAATTTGGTTTCACTTGGTTACTACTGGTTGCAACTTTGGTTACAACTTTGGTTGCATCTTCAGTTATTCTTTGTTGAAACAAGTCCTTATAGCTAGTTGCAAGACCCTTTCAACCAACTTATGGTTTGTCACACAATCACCAAAAAACATTTTATTTTGGAAAACTTTTGATCCCTTTCTGTAGAACAAAACCAAACAATAAAAGTTCATGTAATTTTAACAAAAAAATCACTTTTTAGTAAGATTATAACTCTCCAATTTACAATTAAACAACATCCATTATTTATTCCTTAAATCTTGTTCATCCTGTCATAATAATTCACTCTCTTGATATCGAATTCAAACTATTGCATCTCAATAAGAAATTTCTCCTTCATTTCTTCTTCCTAATTCTACTAATTTGATTCTTTAACAATCCTAAATCCAAGATTAACACTTTCATGCCACAATCCACCTAAATTGAATCAAAAACACTTGTGTCATACAAGAATTACATGACTTATTTATTTAGATCACTCTAACAGTTGTAACTTGTACTCGCTCCTTTTGGTACATTATGTTTTTTCTATGCCACAACCATTAAGACCATTGTTTCACCATCTATAAAAGAGAATCAATGGAAAAGAGATGGATAGCATCCACTTATCATGTAACTTTCAGATTAGATGTGTGGTTTTGATGGGGTTTTTATGTTTCCAACTAGAGTTCTCCTAGATGAGAGAAAAAAATGTAGAAAGAAAATATCATGGGATTAGGGTTATATGATGAGTATTTATATGCTCCCAATCAAAGGACGAAAGTGCTCCCACTTTTAAAACCTTTTTATTGGTCTTATTTTTATTTTTTACATTATTCTTAGGTATTACATAAATACTATTACAATTCTACACATGCAAAAGTAATATCTTCTTTAGGTTGGGTAAGAAAGGACCATGCAGTTAGGACTAAGGTCTTACTCTAATTTAAGATCGATGTATATGGCTAGAAGCTTGACAAAAGGATATAAAGGAGACAGATCATTTTAGAATAGGTTTTTTAGGATGTCATATTAGCACTTCTTGCCTTAGTTTTAAGCTTGTCGAAAAATAAAAAAGAAGAGAAGAAGGAAGATGCAATTATGATATTCTCATTTTTATCTATATTTTTTGTATGATTTAATTTTTGTATGATCGGTTGTAGATTTGGTCAATGTTATATATAATCTTTCACTCTTGTTATTTGTGTCTAATTTAAAAAATAATTATGACCATTCATGAAACTAATTTGAAAGGGAAAAGATTACCAAAAATTGTAAACTTTTTAGGTTTTGTTAATTGATTTTTTAAGCTTTCAACAATTGCACTTAAGTTCTAAACCTTTCTTAGTTTTGTTAATTAGGTGTTATACATTTCTAATGGTACACTTAAATCATGAAAAATGTCGCTTAGATCCTAAAAGGCATTGTTAAAAAATTAATTGCTATTCCCATTTTTTTTTCTAGCAAGAATTTTCACTATTTAAACTATTTAATGCTCAATTGACAAAATGTAGAATAATTTGAGGACCAATTGTACCTTGAAAACTGCTTTATATTAGGACTCAATTGGGAATATAGATAATGAGACTTAATGATGGAAGAGCATTTTGGGGGGAAAGACAAAGGGCTAAATTAAGGCCATTTCGTCCTTGATAGTTTCCTATTTTGCATTTTATTAGCGTTTAAGTTATCTATTATTATCAAGTAAATACTTTCACTTTTGGATGCTACACCCCTTTAAACATCTTAATGCATAAAATATAAACTTTTAAACATAATGTTGTCATTATTTACATGTTGTCATTGTCATAAATAACAACTATCCTTACAATTTTGCATATTAGTAGTTTTTTTCTTCCTATTTCCTTCTCATCTCACATTTTGTGGATGAATTAAACAACTACTATTTATTATAAAATTTGGGCCTAGTTATGTCTTACATCTTTAATTTAATCGGATGCAAATCTTTGTTACTTCATATTAGATGGGTCAATTTATTTATTTTTATTTAATAGATATCTATTAGTTCTTCCTTTTGGGGTTTGGAGAGAAGGTATAGAGAAATTGTTCAATTTTTAACTATAATAAGGGATAGATAGAATTTTTACAAGTAGTAGGTAAGCAACAATCACTACTATCGAAAAGTCAAAGACTCATTTTACATTGAAAATGAGAATATTTGTTGGTGATATTTTATAGAGCTTTCTTACCTTTTTGATTTGTGTTGACTTATTAGTCTAATAATAAAAACCCCTTTGTAATTTATTCTTTTAACTAAATAGATTATTATTTGATTATACGTTAATATATATCACTTGCTTCTATTATTGGTAAACGGTATTTGTGTTGCTATATGTGTGTGTATGCACACTCTTTCTTTTTGTCACATCATTGTACATATGTTTAAGTTATACCTTTACTATGAGATAGCAAACTAACATGCATATACACCAATTATTATAATATACAGGGGCGAGTCGTCTAGGGTGGGTGGGGTATGGGGCTCTACCCATACATTGCCTTAGAAGGTACAAGTTCTCAAAATTTGGAATCGAAATCTATCTTATAGTACCCTAAAACCTCTCTAGAACTTGTAATCTATGAATCTTATAAGATATAGGATATCCTATGAAGCCTTTGTTCCATTTTTCTATAAATTTCAAGTTTGTGTTATATTAAAATAGTAATTTATATGTAATAAAACAAGTATTTTATATGTAAAACATATAAAACTTGTATCAAAATATGTGAAATTAAAAAAAAAAATATCTTTACCATCATTATTTCAAGTTTATAAGATTGCATAACTTAATAAGTGGGAAAGAATAAGAGGAAAAAAATATATAATATTGTTATTTATTATTTATTAATATTATTTAATAATTTTTTATAGGGTAGGTATATAGTATCTTGGAACCTATACCTTATATATTTACAATATAGGTTTTAAGGTGGGTACAAGGTAGGATGACCACATACCTATAACCTATTTTATGGGAGCAAGTTTTAGAAAATATATGTTTAGAATCTATTTTGTAACTTTTAATACTTACCCGGAACATACTTGGTTGAGTAAGGTATGGATGGGTATCCTATACAATAGGGTTACTCGCTTACCTTTAGTAATATAAGTTAAAAATGGTGCAAATAACTTTAAGTGACGATAGATTAAATTGATAATATAAATTATTATATTAAATTTTTATTCATCCTTTCTCATTACTTTTGGTTTTAAATTTTTTTCCCCAAAATCTATTATGCCACCTTACTTAATTTTTACACACATACCATAGGTGCACATTTGCTAGTATCTTATTATGTGTAACTCTATATATGCATTATGTCTACTAAGTAAATTAAAAGAGAGTATATGACTTTAGGGACTTGTTAAAGGAATTAAGTGCTCTATGATAGCGAAGGAACCACTACATTATTGCCATTCACTATGTTGGATTGATTTAATCTTGTTTGTGGTTTACCTTTGTTCTTTTGAGGGTTTCCATGTAAATTCTATATGTTTACCTTCCTTGCGCTCTTTATTTGTTACATCTATAATAATTGTGTTTTCCAGGATCTGTAATCAAAATCAAGGCTCTATCCTAGAGTAAGGTTGAAAGACTCGGGGGGTTTTAGAGTTTATGATCTATACATGAAGAGATGGTGACCACAAAGTATGATATTAGAAACTTTGATGGTTGTATGAATTGCAAGTTGTGGTAAGTTTGAATATAGTGGGTTCTATGGCATGCGGTTAGGCATAGAGAAAGCTTTGGATCAATAGCCAAAGCTCATGAAAGATGATGAATGGAAGAACTAGATGAGAGAGCCCCAAGGTGATTTAGCTAAGTTTAGTGAGTAGTGCTTTGCATAATGTATTGGTAGAGGAGACCACTATAGGATTATGGAAAGAATTGGAAGAGTTGTATACGTGTGAGTCCATTACGAATTGGATGGTAAATAGAGATTGTATTTACTTTGGATGAGTAATGAGTCATTGGTAAGGTAGCGTATTTCGACTTTCACACTTTTAATTAATATTTTAAAAAAATATTGATATTAAGGGTGGGATTAAAGATCGGATGATAATCCTACTATGCTCTCTATTATCCTTGTTTAGCATAATCTTGGAGACCATAGTCTATGGCAAGTACACATTGTTGATAAAAGAAGTGAAAAGCAATCTATTGAGTAAAGACGGATTAGATTGCATGATGGGATCCATGAGTGGTAAGGTTATAGATGGTTTAATTGTTAGAAATTAATGATCCAGCTATAGCAATAGTTCTATAGGAAAATCTATATTATCTATTATTATTGCAAACAAAAGGTTCACATGAGCATAGAGTGCCTTAAGAGGCAAAACTAGGGTTAGGTGTGAGATGATAGAGGTAAAGATAGTGCTAATGTGGTAGTTGCTAAGTTAGAAGATGGTGTATAGTTAGTGGCATTTAATTGTCATAAGAAGAAATCTATGGAATGGTTTTATGAATTTGGGAGTGCTTTTCACCTATACTATTGGAGATATTGGCTCCAGAACTATGGGCTATAAAGAGTCATCTTATAAAGATTAGTAAGTGGTGCTTTTCACCTATACTATTGGAGATACTGTCTTTAGAACTATAGGCTATATAGAGTCGTCTTATAAAGATTGGCAATGATTAAAGGTTGAGGATTGTTTTTGTAAGGTAGATTTTGGAACATGAAATATAATGGTGGGTTTGTACAAAATTGCATGCAAGGTATTACTAGAGTTACCTCGTAATGTTTTATCTCTTGACTTGATTAATCTTGCTAATTGTTGTATTGAGTTAGATTTGGTAGCATGAAAGTGTTTGATATCGGTCTATCCTACTATCCTAAGACCTATAAGTAAGTGTATTTATCGATTTTCTAGTATAATAGATATTAATATCGAGTATCGATTATATAAAAATTATGATTACAAGTAATTACTTTTTTTGTATTATCTAATCGTAAAAATCAAATGAGAAAATTAGCAGAAAATAACAACTAAATAAGAATTTATAAAAGCATATTTGAATATTAAAAGGAAATTATCATTTTAGCTTAAAAAAGAAGAGCCATTTTTGGGAAAAAAACATTATGAAGAAAATTACTTTGATGACGCTTTAACTGTTTTGTGAGATAAAAATATATATATAATTTAAAGGACAAATAATTGAATATTATAATAAAAATTAAGTTTTGAAAGTGTAAAATCTAAAACTTGATATTTTGGCTTAATTATATATATTAAGTAGATTCTGCATAAGAGTTGAAAATTCTAAGGATTTCATTAGAGGAAATTAGTATCTTGTGATTGTGAATGTACTAAATTGTGTTACTATTTATGTTAATGGATCTGTTCAGTGATGCCCATGATCTTTTACCTCGTTTCTTGTAGGCTTTTCCATGTCAAACTCGTGCATCATATTCTCTTATTTACATTTTATTTTTTATTTGATTTATCATGTATTCCGTAATCTATAACTTAAAATTCTTACCTAGTGGTCCATTGATAAAATGTATTCTCATTATTTTGCTACAATGGGAGATCTATGGGTAGCTTATATATGCCACGAATTTCACTTTGCATTAAGGATTTGAATTTTCTTAATTTCTTTCAATTTTTTATTTAAATATTATCATATATAATCAATGATCATACTTTAAAAAAAGAATATGACGTTATAAGATAGTTGAAGAATTAAATAGTTAATCTAAATGATTAATTTGAAAATTAAGAGGATGGAAATGGAAAAAGGGGAGATCTGGTCTTAAATTTTGATTGTACTATAATTACTTGTGCTGTTTTTATTTTTCACCCGATTATGGTGATATAATATAGAGATTAGTGATTCCCACCCAAGATAGTTGTTGATTATTCGATAATGAAAGCTCCGAAACACAACATTAATAATAATTCGTACACATGCATGCAAATAAATCAATGCGTACATGTTTAGAACACCTCCTTAACTAGGAAAAAGCAAAGCTTATTGCTGAGCTAATGATCACCAACTTGTCGTTAAAAATAGCAACTGAATGTCGGCCTATGTCATTGATACTCTAATATTAAAGCCTTTACGTGTATGTTTTAGTAAAGTACAGACTCCCAAATTAATCCTTAATTAATCAAATAATTCCTTCTTGAGAGTATATAAAAAGGATTGTAAAAGAAAAGGTAAACTTTGGTTGCTAGAGTAGTTATGAATTTAATTTTCAGCATAAGTCAATTGCTTATACTTAAAGTATAGAGGCTAACCTAATAGCTAAATGACATGATGAAATCATTTAAATGATCATATATATATATATATATATATATAAATATGCCTGACATGTTCACCTACTTGAAAAGGTACATTATTCATACATTTAACCAATAATAACTACTACCATTGTAGGGAATCAAACAACCTTTTTGTAGTAAGTTTGATTTGGATTTGATGTGTCGCATGTTTAATGGTGAGACAATAGGACCAAAGAAAAGTTTGGAAGTGGCGTGAGATCCTTAACCATGACAAATGGAAGAACCGTTAAGCCTATATTTTATTGGCATTACCATGAAAGTCTCTGAAACTAAAGCATCAGAAGCCGCCATGAAAGTTATTCCATCCTTATACTGTTATATATGCTTTCATACGTGTCATAATTATGGTCGCAGTATCATATATAAATAAAAGGTATATAAGGGGGTTTATATTAATTTTTAGGGTTAATTACGAAAAATATATTAGTATTTTCATTTTTTTTTTCACTTTGTCTATCTAGCTTTTGACTTTTTACACATGCATACCTGTTTTTAGCTAGACTTTAGGTATAATGATCCTAACGAATGTGAGGAAAACAAAAAAGACCCAAAAATGATAAGATTGGAGAAATGTAACAAATGTGTACTTATATATTTCAAGCACATATATATGTTTATTTCTATACTTAACCTTAATTATAGTTATGCGCGTTGGTATATATAGGGATAAAATATGGATGTATAATGAAGATAATATATTTAAAAAAAAATTCAAAAAATTGAGAATAAATGGTATAAGAGAATTGTATAATTTACACAATATGGCATATTGCAGGAATATTTTGTACAATATGGGAACCAAGATGATGTTTTACATGTAAATAAATTACAGGTGTACTATATGTGTCCACACATATCGAGGCATATAATTTACCACAGTGGAAAAATAAAAAAAATTCTAAATGCTGCACAACCATTATGAGAAGTCGTAAGTTCAATTAAAAGGCTTAAGACTACTTTGGGTCTGGGATACGCTGGATCTAAGCAGTTGGCGTTGTGTGAATATGTCGTCGTCCCAGTGCTTCATGGAAGGATTCGCTGCAAAAAATATTGAGAGGAAAGTTTTGAAGTCAGTTCATGCAAAAATAATAAACATTCTTTATTTAATTATATGGGTTGAAGTTTGCATTTATTATCCCTAATATAGCTTGTTTTATGCCTTAGTTTTTGTTAATATCCGATCAGTTATATGCATGTTATCTTTATTTCTTTGTTTTCCATTTTTAATAAATTAAAATGTAATCCTTTTTTTTTTAAAAAAAAAAATTTACGTCACGCTTTGTGGATTTAATTAAGGTCCTTTAGAGATTTTTGAATCACTTCTCTTCAAAAGATTGAAAACTTTGATTCCTGGTAAACTTTAAATTTCTTTTGGATCAGAGGTAAATTTTAAATTACTATAAGTTCAGTTTAAATTTTAATTTATTCTTATGTAGAAATTTCAAAATAAACATAAAATTGTTATCACTGAATATAAAAAAGAGTTACATCTAGGAACTTTCTATAGCTTGAAAAGCAAATTTTAGGAAATATATATATATATATATATTTTGATAATTAAATATAATTTGTCTATATACGATTTGATTATTCTCATGAATTGCGTCATGTGTGGCCTCTTGTATTTATTCTTAACAAATAAACGTGAATAAAAAAATGGTATTCTAAACGCGTTAAGCCTAGCTAATATGTAAATAATGCACCTCTATCTGCTTTTATCATCTTCTCTCTAATATCACATGTAATATTTCGGAAAAACCTTCGATGACTCATTACAACATTAATTATACTGTTTTATCAATTCAAAAAAAAATAAAATAAAGTTCTACATTGAAGAAAAGTTTGATGCATACCTATTTTAAAATGTCTTGCAAGAAGGAAGCACTTGAATCATCCTTCATGAGATTCTCCAAATCAGCAAAAATTGAGGAAGCGTGGGATGAGCTAGCTTCAGTAGATGAGAAACTATCAACCGAGTAATTAGAAACATTGGCACTCCTAGGATGGCTTCCCAAAAGCTTGGTGTCACTGACCCCATCAACACCACAAAGTGCCTCAACATTAGATGGACAAACCAATGCAGGAAGGTGTTCTTGATTATTTTCAGTGTTATTCCCAACACCAACGCCATTATCTAATGCACTATTATTGTTGGCCAATAAATTATTGTAAATATTGCAGTTGCCACTCATCAAAGGACTGGAATAGTTTAGCCCTGGAATGGACTCTTGGTTTTGGAGGGCATTCCTAAGATTATTCAAGGATTCTAACGTGGTACCGGAGCCAAGAATATTATTTCTGTGCTCTAACGCTGGGGACAAATTAGGAGTTGTGTTCATGAGTAAGATAAGATATTGGAGCAATTGAATTTTGGCTAATTCGGTCGGATCAGCTAAGTTGTGTACCCGATTGAAAATGTTATCAAGATGAGGATTGGGGTTTGTTGCTAAATTGAGGCCAAAGTAACCCCGAGCTGCAAGGAGAAGTTGGGGTAGGTTCAAGAGTGGATTAAGATCAGTTCTTTGCTTGTGAGTGTTTGGATCGATTCCCCTTTGAAGCAGCTTTTTCCTTAAATGAGTGTTCCAAAAATTTTTGATTTCATTATCGGTTCGCCCCGGAAGATGGGTTGCGATTCTTGACCACCTGATTGTAAAAAGGATGCAAACAATTAATCAAATAACTTATTTAAAATGGATATATAATAGCTAGAAAATTGAGATATTGGATGCATACTTGTTCCCAAGAACTTTGTGAAGTTCGATTATGAGATTTTCTTCCTCCTCAGTGAAATTGCCTCTCTTGATCTCCGGTCTCAAATAATTCATCCATCTTAACCTACAACTCTTTCCACACCTATTAAGACCAGCAAGTTTAGGAAGTGCTCTCCAGCTTCCTAGTCCATTTTGATTAATAAATTCGGTGAGCTTCTCATCTTCCTCCGGCGTCCACGGCCCTTTCTTCACGCCTTCCTCGCCGCCACTGGGTGATCGGGCCATTGGCTTTAGGGGCACACACACACACAACTCAAAAAATTAAACAAGTATTTGAAGATGAAAATTTGGTGTAGTGAAGTTTAATGTTTCAACTTTGGAAGTGTGCGTCTGTGCTTTGGAAAGTGCTTGGTAGTACTGGCTGGCCTTTTATAATTTGCGTGAGAGGAGGACGATGCAAAAGATAATGGTCTCTATCCATTAGTTGGCTTTCAAGATTTTAATAAGATGACTTGTAAAGACCCAATTCCCGGGTCAAAGCTTGGCTAGTAAAAGTATAGGACAAAAAAAAGGACAAGTCAATTAAAAATAAAAAACATACAATATTCCTTTTATGAGCTACACTATCTTTTTGAGGAAAAAGGTCCTTGCATGTAGGAAAATACATTATTTCCACAAAAATTATGGACTTCCACTACCCAAATGCAAAAGTTGAACGCAACTTATCGAGAGAATACATACATTTTTAGTTCGGGTTATTAGGAAAGACAAAATGTGTAATAATTTATATTATCCAAATTGATAGCAAAAAATGTAAATCAAATTTAATGTTGGCTAGCTACAGTAAGCAACCAAACAGTCTCGACCTGGCTAAACAAGTTCAATTACGATATTTGTAATTTTAGAGTACGAGGTTCATATTTAGTTGGGGTGCTGAAACGAAGTGAAATATATAATTAGTTCTACATGTATGGGATCCTCACTAGTATATATAACATCCAAGGTTTCCATGTTTATATCTCTTTTTTCTTTTCCTATACTACATTATTCTGCCGACAATATATATGGTCATAGAAATTGTGTGTTGGATTTAAAAATTAATTCTATTGAAACTCAAAAATGTCTAGGGGGAGTTCAGGAAGGAAATATCATACTCAAAAGTATCTGCTGAGACCATCCCTTCTGGAAATTGTATAAGAATATTTGCTTATGGAAAACTATAAAGAGAGTTAACACTTAGGTTTAGGATGTGATAAAAATCGGGGATTTTCTAGATCTTATGAAATGTAATGTATACTATTGATTCTTGAAAAGAAGTTAATCCCCTCTATTAATTTGCACCTTTTAGTATTTCTATAGTTGAATATATATAAATATAACTTAGCGACAGAGTGTCAACTTACATGGTGGAAGTTACATGTTTTAGTCTAATTATCTTTTAATGCCAATGTGTTTACTTTTAAATATTCAATATTCGTATTTTAGCTCTATAATTTTTGGATATTTTTGCGTATCTATCTATCTATATAGAAATATAATATATATATATATATATATATATATATGAAATTAAACTCATATCTTCTCTCGGATCTAGAAGATTTCATGGATCGAATGATGTCATTGGCTTTCTTAGGTTTAACTTATTTTACACGACTCAAACAAATGAATTAAGAAAATGCATGATGGTTAATTAACGAATCCGCGATGAGTAAGATGATGTTTCTAACCTACCAGAAACTTACCAAGAAATTCATTAATCTATAGTTTGAAAGCGCTGCCGAGGGACATCAAAAGTCATTAAACATCCGTCTTTGTAGAGCGTAGGTATATTTTGGTATAGATTAGGTCCTGTTCTTCTACTTCCACAAGTAAAGATGGTGAAGGATTCATGAACAAGTTACAAACATAATCTTGTCATTCTTTGTTCTCTATATACGTTTAAAATGAAAAATCCGTGCAATTTGGATTATTATAATTTAAATTAAGATTACATTGAATAATTATATGTTTAGGACTATCTTTTTAGTGTTAATTAATAACCGTTGCAGAGGTTTTGAGTCACAGGAGGTATAATTGTCATCAAATACGTAGACAGGCCGTCTTTAACAATAGGGCATTTATTAATTAATTACAGAAGATATTTTCCAACCCGTCAACAACTAAATAATTTAAATGCATGAATTTGTAATTGTTGACATTAAATACGGTAAATTGGCTGAATTTATGATGTGGCTAATGAGTCATGCCGCAAATGAATCAGGTTTCTTGGAACCTTAGAGGTCAGTGGCAAGAATAAGAGAAGACCCGATTCAGAATCATTTATATGATGTTTGGATGGGCAGGTGTGGAATAATAAGATCATTTATAGAGTTTTAGAGGAATTCAAAATTTAGAACGTAATTTCCATAAGAAAATAGACTTTTGAAGGAATTCAATTCCACTGCCATGAATCACCAGCTGGGTTCTATCTTTTAATACGAAAATAATGATTATTTGTGGTTGCAATGCTAAAGTTCTCATTAGGGAATAATCTCCACAAAGGGATGTCATCTTCGTATTTAAAGGAATTCACTTAATTTGATTAGCTATATCCAAAGGCGACACGTGCTGTAGCTTCTCCATATTCCAATCTCCTTGATCTATAAATCGGTGAATTCGTAAGGAATGATCTTTTACATTAAGCCCAAAATGATGTAAGTTGAAGCCTCTGAACCAATTCTGATACAAAGAAACTCAATTTCTTGTCGACACCAAAGAGCAAATGATCTTCACCCAAAGGTCTAGCCCTCTTAGTAATCTTTTTTAGATAAAAATTACTTGATTTTGCCTTCAAGGGAGAGGGATGCATGTGTCTGATGTACTCATCCGAAAAGTATTTAGAGATTAGACATTTCTCTGATTTAAACATCTACCGTAACTTCACATCTTAGGAAAAGAACAATATCTTCCCGATTTCTTACACCCAATCCACCTTCCTTTAGACTTTGAACATATGTGTGCTTCCATTTTGTCCTATGCAAATTTTGAAACCTTAATATTGCAAAACCTAGTGATGAATTTTTTTAATTATTTTTATCATAACCTTCATTGATGAAAAGAAGAGGCTCTGATAAGAGAGTAAGAAGCATCATGAAAAGCACACAGGAGAAAAATGCCCGTAGGCAACCTACTGATGAATTTGAGTTGCAAGGATGTAGTTTTAATTTTCTTATCAAATGTTGGATTTAAACTTTCTTATTTTTTTTCTCCCTACTTTTGTTCTAATATAATTTATTTAGGCACTACATCAGTCAGCCATTAATATTTCAAATAGATAATAAAAAAGTTGACATGCGATTATTAATGAGGAGAAGTTTTCGAAAAGCTAAAATTATCTATATTTTTGCTTCATTTCAAAGGTTACCCATAGCTATAATTTACCCCATTAATTTATAGCAAGCATATATAGTGATCATAGTTCTTTTAAGGACTCATGGACTCCAAGCCTCTCCTTAAACCCGTTATCTTTCTAATTGCTAACCTCGATTAGATCTTTTTTGAACAATCAATACAATCTAACGATGATCATGGTCTATTGTTCTTACTTATAAATATCCCCTTTGTGATGTTGAACGATTTTTTACACTCTAGATTTTCTACATCTCGGCATTGCAGATTCCAGACACAAATTTAAGGTTGCACTTTTCACTTTGTTATAAAAATATACATGCTTGTTGAGATTAGATATTCCTCCCAATTGAACTCTTTTTCATTTATCATTCCTTCATTAATATCCATCAAGGTTGGAGATTGATGCTAAATCTCACATGTGATGCTAAAAATGGCATTCAGTCATTTATAAACGAGGATACCAATTTCCTTTAGAGAAGAATAGATTATTTTCTTGTACTCTTTTACATGGATGTTGAATGATTACATGTTATTATCTAGTAGCTCTATTGTGATTTTTGACTACCATAAAATAGTATACAATAGCGTGAACACAACATTGAAAAAGTAAAAAAACCCAAAAACAATTTTTTGCTAAAAATCAACTTAAATTCTTTCCTCGAGGAGTTCATAACATATCCAAACCATAAATGAAGTGGCAACTCACCACACGGTCCTATAAGATCGTATAAGATTCACTTGCACATTAGTCTATAGCTCTAATACGCCCACGTATATAAATAAGTGTCATTATCACAAGTCAACTATTCATCCTAAACAAATATTTACGACTATCTATTACAAATTCTATCGCATACCAATATTAAACCTAAAAATCCAAATATTATTATCGTTTATTTCAAAATTAAGAAGAGTTTATAATTTCTCCGTAAAAATTAGAGAAAGTTTAGAGGGAATCTTGCAAGCCCTTCTTGATCCTTAATCTGAATCTAATTCAAAATCATCACAATGAATATTCTAAGTCTCAAAGCTAGAAGCCAATTGACACTCTTTCAAGTAAAAGTTATCATTTATTATAGTAAAGAAAAAACTCAATGGTTGATATATGTCATATATTATACATATATGGTATATATATCAATAAGATTTTAAGACATATAACAGTAAAATAGGTAATTACCATTAGTGTTTTACACAATTTATATATATCCAAATCTTATTGATATTTATACATCATGTGTACATAATATGTGGTGTATATCGACTAATGAATCATTTTTTTTTGGTAGTTTGGGTCCCATTAAAAGTAAGTACATATTACAATGAGTACATAACCCCATACTAGATAACGCTCACATGCGTTATATGAGTGATGTGTTAAAGCTATTGTGAACCTAATTTATTCAACAGCCAATCCTCAATTCCTTTTATTTCATTATCCTGAATATTCAAACTTAACTTGTAATAGCTAGGTTTTTTCAATTCTTGACTCTAGTGTAGTCAATAATATCGCTTATAGCTCCATACTTACCCTACATTAGGCAATGATTGCTCAGATTTACTAACTCTCACTACGTTCCTAACTTATTACAACCATTGATAACTAGCCCCATGATGTGTTTATCTTAATTGAGCTTGGCATTGATTGCATTCTACTAATGTCTTGGGTACCTTACTTAATATTAGGTAATAAAACTCTCACAACCTATTTTCTAACATAGGAAAATTACAAATGAAGAAATTAACATTTGGGGTCAAGTTCAAAGAGGAGAGAACTTTCAAGTGTTAAAATAGAATATTAATATTATGCTAAACAGTTTAAATAAGGGATCTCATTATGGCATCATTACAAATAGTAATGGATTCTTTATCTAAACCAATTAGTATGTTTACGGGATAATAATGAATCATCTATTTGAATCACTTAGCATAACATTGATATTTTATTTTAATTACTTAAAAGTTTAATCCCATATTTTAACTACTTCACATAATGTTAATATTCTATTTTAATTACGTGAAAATTTAATCTTCTATTTAAACTTCACCTTAAGCATTGATTCCCTCACTTGTAATTTTCTCTTTCTAACACTCTTAAGTGTTTCACATTTAGCTCACCTTAATGATCATTGTGGGGTAATCCCCTATTGAGCAATTCAAATAATAAAAAGAAAAACGTAGCGTTTTTCATATAAGTCAAACCATAATTAGATTTATTTAAATGCAACAATTACAAGAGTAGCATAACTTAAGGAATCAATGAAATAAACTAGTATTTAGAAGGAGAAACCCATAGACTAGTTCTAAGTACCTTAAACTTAAAATAAAAGACAATTTTTCTTGTTGGCTTTGTAAATTGTGAGCTACTATAGAATCTAACACTTAAAAGTACACAATTATACCTAAAGGGGAAGTGGGTCAGTTGACCTATTTCAAGTTATTAACCGTTCCTCCCCACAAACTTAGGCTTCCCAAGACTATTCTTGTTTAATTGACCTAGCTTGAGTTTGATTAATTATTTCTTTAAATTTCTTAATATTTATGTTTTAGCATAATTCGATTGATCATTATTAAAGTTTGATTGACTAAACTACTATGCCTTTAGATGAAATTCTCTATTATATTCTAATTAGCTAATGGCCACTTTAGTGAATTAGATTACCTATAATTCAAGAGTTAACCTACCAAGTCTACAATTAGATTGCTCAAACTAGGGATTTTTGAGTGAATCATAGGATATATATATATATATATATATTTAAAATTCAACTTTTCTTTTTCTTTTTTAATACAAAACCTAAAATTTCATTCATTTTCACTCATTTATGCAATCAATCTTTCTGTAAGTACTCTTAAAAAAACCATTATTTTTTTCTTTCAACTTAAATACCTATTTATTTATCAACTTAACTCATTTCATCAACAAAACCAAGTTGAAGAGTCAATATTTTAAAGATATATAGTAATTACCATGTTACAATGGCCTGTTATTCTTCCTTTAATCTTCAACTAAAAGAAATCAAGAATCTTTTAAATCCAAAATTCCAAATTAGTGCATTATTTTCACCTTTATCAACACGTAAGAATGCCTCCTTAGTCTTCTTGTTTATCCCTTCTATCTTCCCCTTACTTCCCCTTCTATAATGCAATTTAAGGTTAAGAATTTATCGAAATGGATAAAATTTCACTATTAGTTGTCCTATCTTTAATTTAACTTCTAGGAATACTTTGGAATTCTTTCCAAAATCCTATATGTGTATTTTATTAAGGAAAATGACATCTAAGTTTTGATTTTTAGATTTCCTACCTCTTTCGTATTAAATATTTTGCTAGAGAAGGTTTAAACCTTTTCTTTCTTCAAATAAAAAATATGGTCCCTCAAAAGTCTATGTAATCAATTAAGTAATACTAATGTAGCTAGGTAGATGCTAAATGAGCAATGACTGACTAAGCCCTTATTACCAAGTGACATAAATGTTGGTTTTTCAATAAAATAGATTAGGTTCAAATTCTTTCAATAAATGTTGGCATATTATTTTATTCATCTTTTAACTCCTCTTAAGAGAACTCATCTTATATTTATATATTTTTTATAAATTAATTAATCTTGTTTTAAGAGGCATACAAGGAAAACTTGAAGTCCCATTTTTCATGCTTACTCCATCGATGTGGATACAATAAAGTAAGTGATAACAATAAATTGATAAATATTGGTGGTTGCTCTCTACATCTTAGAGGATATCTTTCTCACACCAAATTTGTACGGATTCTTTCATAGAACTATATCAATATCTTAAGAAACCCTCTTTCAAGAGCTTCTTTATTTTTGTATCATTTCTAGAATGTATATTGAAAGAAATAATAAAAAGGTCAATAGTAGCTAATGATGCTTGTGAAATGGAATGGGAGTGGTGTTAATGTGACAAAAGCTAGTTAAAGTCTAGTAAGGACAAAAGAAAAAAGAACTGTTAGCATTGATCCTTAATAGAGGATGGATGCTTAAATAAGGACCCAATTTATCTCGAAAGGACTTCTATGGAAAGGTTCTTAACCTAGATCTTTTTATGACAAGGAACCAAGTTGAAGATGGCCTGATAATGAGGATTGTGTAACTATTAATTTATTTTAAAAGTTTCTATCCTTTAAACTTACCTTCTCTTTCTAAAGTAATATTAGGTTTTATTAAGGAAAAATTATAAATGAAGGGATAGATGCTTGGGGTTAATTTCAAATAGAAGATCAAACTTTCTAGTAGTTAAAATAGAATATTAATATTATGTTAAGTGGTTTAAATAGGAGATCATATTTTGATGCTGTTATAACACCGTTAAAATTAAGTGATGTGACATGTTTGGCATGTTTATAGGATAGTGACAAGATTTTCTCTTTGAATCACATAACATGACGTTGATCCTTTATTTTAATTACTTAAAAGTTCAATTCTCTATTTTAAACGCTTAATATAACATTGATTTTCTATTTTAACCACATAAAAGTTAGATTCTCTATTTGAATTTGATCTTAAATGTTGGCCCCCTTATCTATAATTTTCTTTTTTATTAAAAGTATTGAAAATAGGTACTAGAGGAAGATTTTAGAAAAGAATGAAGCCTAGCCCTTAACATGATTGAAATTCAAAAATGCATAATATAAGTCCATCTCAATAGATTTAAGTGCCTTGCAACTTAAGACACTTTCCATACACACATCTAGTATAAAAGCTTAAACTTATAGATTTTGCACAAGCTTTATATTTATCACTTAATACTCACCATCACTTGTAGATTGTAATAATTAATTTATTTTAAAAGGTTCTATCCTTTAAAATTAGCCCCTCTTTCTAAAGTAATAATAGGTTTCATTAAAGGTATTGAAAGTAAGTAGTAGAGGGAGATTTTAGAAAAGAATTAAGCCTAGCACTTAGCATGATTGAAACTCAAAAATGTATAATACAAGTCCATCTCAGTAGATTCAAGTGCCTTGCAACCTAAGACACTTTCCATACAGACATCTAGAATAAAAGGTTAAACTTATAAATTTTGCGTAGGCTTTATATTTATCACTTGACACTTTTCTTCACTTGTGGGCTAGAACTTTGGCTAAAACTCAATAAATGGAAAATTTAATTTAATGAAGGTGAAATGACTATGCAAAGATTCAAATTGAGAACCTCCTATTTGGGATCATGTTACGACTAACACCACAACCATCTGATATAAAAATTTAAGCTTATAGATTTGGTATGATATTTACATTTATTATTTGACACTCATCACGTGTGGGTTAGGATTTTGATTAAAACTCATCAATTAGATAACTTAATCAAATAAGATGAAATGATTATATAAGGATTCAAACTCAAGATCTTCTACTCTAATGCCATGTTATAACTACTATCACATTCACTAGATATAAAAGTTTAAGCTTCTAGATTTCATGTGGGTTTTATATTTATGACTTGACATTTACTACACTATTGAATTCACGTTAGGTCTCAAAAAAGGAACTAGATATTTGATAGCCTGAAGTTGTAATGGTTTTGAGTTTTACTTCAAAGGATTATATCTTACTTGAAAATATATGGATGATAGTTTGTAGGATATCAAGTTAATTTCTTTTATGTTATTCAAATCATTTATTTTGTAAAGTCATTATTTCTAGGTAAAAATGTGTTTGGTGTATCTTAATTAAATAGATTAGCTTCTAAGTTGAGTTTTGGGCATGTATCAGGTATCCTATAATGCTATTGATTGAATTTTAGGTATATATTAAGATATTATATGGGATTTTAGGTGGGTTCGATATAAGTAATATATCATCAAGTTGGTATAAGTTTTACAAAACCTGTCTTAAATCAATATGAGTCTATTTCAATTATTATTTTATTTACTTATTTAGCATAGGGATATAGTAATTCAAAAGTAATATATAGTTACAGTTTTATTTACTTATAGTATATAAGGCATGTTACTAGTTTTATAAAAATTATTGATAATATTAAGAAGATTGTCGATGGTTTTATTTATATTATTCAAGACCTATAGTTTGAGGTAGTATATTATAATTCCATTGGGCTGCCAACTGAATGCACAAGATTTATTACAAAAGAATATGCCTACCTGAGTACCGGCTGCAGTTGAGGGCACAACCTGGCACTGAAGGAGTCACGGTCTATAACGTGGTCCCCAAATAATCATCTTTGCTAACTCTCACTATAATACAGGAATAAAAATTGTCCTATGTGTTTGTTTGCCATCAATAATTGCAACTTTTCATGATTGTTATCATAATAATTGAAATATCCGGTTATTTAAATCGAAAATAAAATGGAAAAAGGAAAAAGCAAAAGTTCCATTAGATTCAAATTTTAATCAGTGAAACTCTATTCCTATTATAACTCCATAAATAGGATTTAAAATTCCCTCTTCACGAATCATTTCTACAAGAGACAGCTTACTGTAAATGGAGAAAGTAAGCTATCCTAATTAAGGCCTATAACGCCTAATCTAGTTAGTAAGTGAAAATCTAAACTTTTGATTTTTAAACGAACAATAATCGCCTAAATTTAATATAAATGTAAAGACGTAATCGCCTAATCGGAATATAACTCTATACGCAACATATAAGAGTTTCTTTAAAGATATGTATTGTTTTCTCGTACGGAAACCACCCTCACATATATTAAGAAACAGAAATTATTTCTATTTATTAATATAATATGGAGTTTGATTTCATAAACTTAAACATTATAGCATAAACCCTATAAACTACTAATCATTCCTAATTCTTAATAGATATAAAAGAGGATGGGAATTCGGATAGAAAGACCCGTTTTCTCAGGACAGGCTCATCACTAATTGGTTCCAAACCAGGAAATTGAGAGATAGAAAAGAAGAACATAGATTTTAATTTGGATGTGTATTGTAGGAGCAGTAATTTTAAAAGCAAGTAAATCCAATAAAAGAAAACATCACTTAAATAAAAAAAAAAAAAAAAAGAGAGACACTAAACTAGGATATCCGTGAGACGTACTAGGTTGGATGCACCGCTAGATACTAGCTTAAATACATATAGTCCAATTCGAACGTGGCCTAAGGAATTCGACCGCCACCTTTGAGATTCAACCATTAGTAAAGAATCAACAGAAAATAATCCTAATATGTTCTTTACCTAATTAAACGTTTCTCAGTATTAAATTAGAAGATTGAACGAAAAATAAGCAAAAATAAGTAAAGCATTTGTTGAGCTACTTTCTCAAGTAAGTTTGACTCTTCCCTTATTTGATGGGTTTGTCTGTGAGAAATAAACATATTCAAGGATGAGGTGCTTCATTTTCTATCAAATCAAATTTATTGATAAACAAAAATTAGGGTTACTCTCAAGTTGAATTAAGACAGTGCAGTTATAAGTTTATGTTTTAACCTGATCAAATAGCCTTAAGATTTAATGTTTAAATTACTTTAAATGATATTTTTAGGTAATTCAAACTTGATTCAATTAACTTCATTTAAATTTATTTTATTTTGAAAATTTTGTTCTTCATAGGACCGAAATAAATCGAATCACAAATTCAATTTGAACTCGGTTTGCACTTAACTACTTCTATACGATTAAGCTTGCAAGTTCTTGGAGCAAATATGATGAAGCTGAGCTTAACTTATTAATCCGCTCATGTGTAGTTAGAATTCAACTCACTTCGAGTGCAAGTAAGTATTAAATCAAACTAAAACCTTTGGCAAATTGTTTGACTCATTTCTAGGTAGCATCATGGTTACTACTCAAACATCTATGTAACGTCCCAGAAATTCATCTTTATCTTTTCCTGTATTAACCTATACATTATTATATATCCACACTTCCAAGAAAATAAAAATATGTAGCCATATAGCCACATGTGTCGTGACTAGAATTCCCCACAGTGAAGTTTTATTTCCCTGGAAAGTTTCATTATACGCCCATCCAAGCAAATAAGCTTTTGAATTATTTATTTATTTATTTATTTTTTATGCGTGCTTAACGTTAAAGCTAGGGTTTTGAACTAAACGATAGTCAAACATGTGTGTCATGGATGATTGATTAAGAAACAAAAAACCACCCAACATAGATATTGTTAACCAAATGCTGGAAATTAAGTTCATGATGTAGACACCGCAGGTTGGCTGAGACCTGCATTAGGTAAAGTCATCAACAACTGTATATACATTATCTGGTTTTTCAAAACTCTATTGGACATATACTCATTCCTGCTTGGCCAACAATTTAGTCTAAATCTTGTAATTTTTAAATATATATAAAGAATATTCACCTTAAGGATTTGGAGATCCGCGCATGAAACCGGCAGGGTTGACCGTTGACATATATCCATGCAATTAATACGCTCTTCAAACGATAAGATAAGGCAATTTTTATAAATTCTACGTGAATGGAGACAACGTTTGATTTTGGAGATTTTAAGCTTGAAACAAGATATTAGAGCTTT
The DNA here is from genome assembly GCA_037954665.1 of Laguncularia racemosa. Lineage (NCBI taxonomy): Eukaryota > Viridiplantae > Streptophyta > Magnoliopsida > Myrtales > Combretaceae > Laguncularia > Laguncularia racemosa. The sequence goes on along the minus strand of JBBMOL010000025.1, from coordinate 3,732,029 downwards.
CTTAAACTTTATATCATCAATGTTGCATTAGGTGGAAGGCCATGGATGGACGTTTGTATATATGATATCATATATTTCGATCTCATGCATATATTTAGAAAATACTTCAATTAGGTAAGTAAATTGAATTTTCGAATTTAAGGGTGTAATAAAGGCAATACTAAACATGTCTCCGCAATATTATCATATCATATTGTATTACTTCCAATCCATTGTATAATTTCTTTTGTGCTTGTCAAATCAATGCATATGAATGCCATACGAGAAATTATTGATTCATCTTTAGACACTCATATAGCTTTTCCTTTCATTCTTCCTTAAACCCTACTTTTGAAAAAGGATTATTAATGGAGATATTTCTTAAAAGACATTTTCTCTAAGGAAATAGATTATCTAAAGTAAAATTTGTTGGAGTTAGAGTTATATATTGAGTCCGAAGGACTCGTGTGGAATTGTTACAAAGAACAACATAACAAGCATGTCTACCCGTAGTAGTGTGTTACTATATGTGTGGGAATATGGGGCCAAGACCCTATGGTACGATACATATACAAGGCAGTAAAATCCGAATTCAAGTCAAAATCTGGAGTTTCAAGTAAGTGAAGACATATTATGTTGATTAGATTAACACGCGATCTATCGAGATGGTGTGTAGGTGATTGGTGGAAAGGACGAGCAAAGAGGTATGATAGCGCAATTGACCGCCAACCTAATATAGTAGTTGACCAAGCTATCAATCGTGGTCCAGTTTTATTAGGCTTAGATATAAACTTGAAATAGGGTTTTACATATAATCACTTTGCTGCTCTACTTCATATGCACATTCACCTTATGGTTTCATGTTTGGGATTTTCCATGTACAACTGTTGTGCGTTGTTTTCTTCTCTCTAGTTTCTTTTTTTTTTTTTTTTACTAGTTATTTGCATAGTATCAATTTTATTGGCCTCGCCTTTACAGCGAGCTCCACTACAACTGTCAAAATCTCGATTAAACTCTTACAATTTTATGAGACTTTTCTTAATTATATCCTTTATAAAATCCTATGTAGAGTAAAATCGGATAGAATTACAATTTAAATCCTTAGTTATGATAGAATCCCAATTCTATGAAGGAATTTATGATTTCATGTGTTTTGTAGTTTTTTTATCTAATAAGCTAATACTTTTACTTAATAAGCTTTTAAATTAGCTCATTACACACTTTTATTACTTTTTCTTAGTCTCAAGTTACAATTCAACTTAGGAATATATATATATATATATTCAAATTTCTATCTCATTGTCTTCTATTCAGACACCGTAACCTTAGTTTTTTTTTTTTTTTTCACTTTTCTTTTCATTATGACTTCAAATATGAAATCTTTTTACTATGGTGATAGAAGAGATGATGATAGCTTTAGTAATGACAAGGCAGCAGGGGATTTGCTTTAGTTTTATATTTTTATTGTAATAATTTATATTGCAATGGTTTGTATCAATACTTATGTTATAATTCCATGTATTTAGATAATGTTTTATGCTTAACTATTTATCTTAAATTTATATTGTAACTAAAATGCATGATGAATTTTATTATTTCATTACATATTATAAATTTCTCATTTACTATTATAGGTATATTTACAGATTCTAAGAATTAATTTATATAGGCTATAACATTTTAAAATGGTTCATGGGCACCACATAATTGATGTAAAGTTCCCTTGAGAGACCGGAAACTGAGATCTTTCCGTGCCGTTGTTTATAATATTAGTTTTCTTAGGGGCAAATGCATGATCTATCGACATGTACAGATGTATACATTACCATTGTTTTTGGAACAGTTTCGTGTTGATTGGTCACGCTCTTTTTCGAAGGTCCGCTAATGACCTCAGCTATCTAGATACGATGATTTCAAGGGAAATAACTTAGAAGGTTGGTCGATTAAGCTGTCGACTTACGCCAATTATACATCGTACAAAACCAAACAATTACCGAACACTAAAATTTTATTCACATATTGAAGTCCAGATCCTAGACTTCTCCTTGATGTTACATTTAAGCAAATATGCACTTATATCATTTACGATGTATAAATATTTAAGGGGGAAAATGTAGAGGAAGGATTCATATTTATATATTTTTTTGTAAAAAGGAGTTTGACTTTTTTGTTTTTAAGAGTTTATATTTATAAGATATCTTCATTTTATGTTGTTAATGTAACATGACATGACATATACAAAAACTTTAAAATGAGCATAATTTATAAATACAAGACTTTAAACATATAGTTAAAAAATTTATACTCTTTTACAAGAATGCACAAATACAGGTCATTCCTTTATATTTTCCCACTACAAGAATTTTAATATTTGGTGACGTTTAATAAATATCGGAAGATTTTTCATAACGTTTATTAAATATTACTAATAAATGTCACAAAAGTTATGTTATGGAAAGTAATTTATGACGTTTAAAAAATAAATGTCACAAATACTATAAACGTAATTAATGATGAAATAATAATAACGTTTAAATATTACAAATAAGTAATTTTTTGTAACATTTAAATGTTACTAAATATTAATAATTTGATGCTAACTTTTTTTTGACAAAATGTATATTTTTAGTAACTTTTAAATGTCACAAAAGTATAATATTTGGTAATGTTTAAATATCACAAAAAGCATAAATTTTTTGTAACATTTAAACATCACTATTTTTTTTTTTTTTGTAACGTTTAAACGCCATCAATAAATAATATTTGATAACATTTAAATGTAACGAAAAGAGTAATATTTGGTAACCTTTAAATGTAAAAAAAAAAAGATTTTTATAATATAATAAATCCATGAATAATTTTGAATACAACAATTTAAACCTGTAATAAAAGTGTATATAATTGTAAAATAATGTAGGCCATAAAAGTGGACATTTGCATATAAGCTTATAATTGTCCACTTCCATCATTAACTACAAGTTTTACAAAAGTTACAAATGAGGACATTAACATATCCTAATTAATATTGTCTAAACTTTATGGAATTTATTAGCAAAATAAACTATTCATAACCTATTATTCCCTAACTCATAATCAACTTTCAAAAAGTGACCTGATAATAAACTTTATTTCATAAACTAGCTATTATATTTCTCACTTTAATTATCATCTACAAAAAAGTTAATAGCAAAATAAACCATCCTTTATAAACTACTTTCTTCCCCACTTTCATGATCCTCTTCAAAAAGGTTACTTCCAAAATGAACACCCTTTCATAAGCTATATTCTTCCTCACTTTCACTATCATCACCATGATCAAGGGGCATTGTAGAAGGAGTAAACTCCCCTTCTTTGTCCAACCTTTGGTCTTCTAGCCATTACAATCCTACAATTGAATATTAAGATTATTAACTAATTAGTTATGTAAATAAAAGCATGACACAAAGATGAAATGAACATTTGGTGGGGAATGCAACTTGTTTACTCGGCTAGCAAGTGGAAGTGCACTTATAATAGCAAGTTATAAGACTAAGTTGTAGCATAGTTGATAATGTCACCACCAAAAACTCCCAAGATCTCCAAAATTCCACCAAAACTTATAAAAAATTTCCTAGGAAAGATCAAGCTCATGCAAGCATTATACAATAATTCACAAGAAAAAAAGGTGTTAGATTATGTTACGCTACTTGGTAACTAGATTTTAACAAATATAAGGTTGGGTTTTCATAGAATAAGGTTAATAAATCTATTAAATTCTAGGTTGTGTTCACCTTTTAGGTAATTTCGAGAAGTCACCTAGTTAAAACTAATGCGGTTTATAGCAATTTGAGAAACAAGATCATACTATTCTAAAAAGCTAAGTAGACTGAAGAACTTAACCATTTGGGAAATTCCATCAAGTTACTAGTAGATCATATTAGAAAGAAAGAGATAAAAACAAGAATAAAGGAGGGTATTAATCTTACAATGAAAATTTTTAGGGAAAGGAAAATTCCACAACTTGCTTCAGAAGTACCAAAACTCCTATACAAGGTGAAAGTAAAGTCTGTACTTTACTTTGATCTTTTAAAATTTCCATAGTATCTAGCATCTTATTAGACCCCTTAATGCTAGCAAGTTCTAACGCATTGCTTGCAATGCTTACCGTAGAGCAAGCATACTGGACTTTGTGATTATCTATAGCAAAGCCATTTGTATCTAAAACAACAATAGGTAGATCCGTATTCTAGCATCTTATGTTCATTTTTAGCAGTTTTTTTCACATCAACAATTTCATTTACAATAGAAGAGATTTGGGACTTTGCATGGATTTTAGTAGTAACATATCAGCATTGAGTTGCTTGCTACTATGACAAAAAGGTTAGAAACAAGGTCTTTTTACTAGGCGATCTAGTATGTAGAAAACTAGAAGCTATTGAATCTTGTGAAGGTCAAAGAATGCTCATGACGAACTGAGAAGATCTAGTAAGAGTTATTGAGGACTTAGGCAATTGAGCATATAGATTTGAGAGATTGGATGGTCTACCTATTTCCAAGACTAGGAATTCCAACAACCTTAGGCTATATTTCGACTAGATTGGTGTTTGCATATTTGTAAACTTAGATTTTTATTCATAAATGATAGTATTATTTTTCTCAAAGTTTGATTGTGACCACTTATTTATTCATTTACTTGTGTTAAGTCATGTTAACATGGTCCTAGCCTATTTGAGGTGAGTGAACTCCTTACTCTTATCAAGTCTTAGCTTGTCCAAGGTAAATGGACTCTTAAACACACTCAGTCTTGACCTTGCCATGGTTAATGGACTAAATTACATCAAGTCCCTACTTTCATATATACAAGTAGATGGAGTATTAATGACCATATGTCCTAACCTTTTAAGAGGTGAATGGACTTTTAGGCTCTTGGATTATAGAACATTCAAAGCACCCGACCTCTTGAGGTCTATTTAAGGCATTCATGAGTAACTCGTTGATAAGACTTAGGTCCAGGTGCTCAAGGAGTTCCCCCAAAAGCATAACTAGTCAACAAATCAAAATAAAAGAAGTTAAGTGAAAATAACCATGAAAAGCAAAGCATAAAAAGAAAGTAAAAAAAGCAAACATCCACAACTATGCCCTTTAGAATCACGCAAAGAGATCATTCAAAAGAAATATTCATGCAATGTTGAAAACAAAATAGTTAAATACAAATAGCATGTATTAGCAGAGGTCCATCAAAGATTACAACTTGAAAGTCGGCATATTGAATTAGAAAGATATAGTCTAAGAAGAAAAAAAAAAATCCTTTCAACTCTTTAGGGAAGGGATGATCAAAGCTTCAATAATTTCATCCACATTAGTTGTGGCGATTTTCTCAACTAAACGAGGCTCAGGAGGTAAGGGAGGATCTTATGGAGGAGTTAAGCTAGGAGGGGGAGGAGGAGGAGTATCCCTAGGCTAATCTTGACTTAGGGCTTAGCTTTGATCTTACTCCTGTTTACTCCTAAGGCATTACTCTTGAGGAACATCCTCAAGTGTACCCTCATCACCCTTGTCACCACTGTTATTTGCCTCTCCTTTGACACCTTCCTCAAGCTTCGATGGTTTATCGTAGAGGGAGAGACAACTAAGGTCACAGTCCGGGTGAACTTTTAAGATCTTTGACTTAGTTGTTTGAATGCCCTCGATCCATATACGGTTTTGGAAATCAACCTACTCCTTGCTGTCAATTATCCCATTGAATACCTCTCTCTCCATGGTAGAGCGATCAACTTGCTTGATCACATGAGCTTCTAGGTCTAATAGACAAACCCAATTTTGTTTAACCTCAAGACGGAATTATTGGATTTCCTCCTGAAGGCCTCACTTAACCTCAACCTATTTGCTTTCCCTACCAAGTTGTTTGTGCACACTTTTGAGTTAGGTAACAAATCTCCCATTTTCCTTGAAGACATCCTGATTGGATTGCTTTTCTTTACTAACCTTTAGAGGTAGCTTGGTGTTCGTTCTCACCTCTAACTCCACCTAAGCCCTTAATGCTCCCAACTTAAACTTAGTGCACATCTTCAAATCCTAAACCTCCATTGCACAACAGTAAGACTCTTCCTAAGCTGTTTTAGCCTTAGCCTTTACATCCTTTACTTTCTACAACAACACACATATGTCATTAGAAAGTTTGCAATGCTCATCGTATAACCTCTAGTTCTTTGGGACAAAGAGCTTATGCTTAAACTTTAGTTCCCTTACCTACTCAAGCTATACAACCCATAATTCAAAGGTTTTGACTAGGTGGGATGAAAAATATAGTGATAAATGTTTGGGTTTCTATTGAAAGAGTATCATATAAAGACAATAGGAAAATTATGTTTAATGGGTACTTACATCATGAAGCTTTGCAAATAGCATACCTTCAAGCTTGTCCTTAGTCATGTCTCATAGGCTTTTATCTAAGGTAGTAGCATCCTTTAGTAGTATGAAGCCCCTTAGGAGCTCCTTACTCTACCTCACGTTTGTTAGGCCCACATCAAAGCTACATACCTCCCATTGTAGTTAGAAGATGTGAGCACTTTAGGGAGACGAAGGCAACTTGATTGCAGATGAGGCCCACTCCTCCTACCCCTTTAGAGTTAGTAATCTTGGTCTTGTGCCTCAATGGCAAACTGTCTACTTTGTGGTGTCTAATTCTACATTGAGGTGAACCATTACATTCTATTTAATATGAGGCCTATCTTTAAATGTCTATATATAGGGCCCCTTTTTTTTTTTTTTTAATGTTTAGGTCACTCCTTCTCCAACCTTCTCTTTCATCTTTTCCCTAATTATAAGGTTATTAGTAGGACTAACTAAAGGGGTGGAGATTGTCTTTCCTCATCCTTGATTATAAGTGGAACCTCATGGGGTCACGAAGTGGGACCCTTTTGTGGCTCTACAACACTCAGAGGCACTTTCTTATCCTTCTTGGTAGTTTAAGCCACCCTCTTCCTTACAAAAATCTCGATTGGAGTGATTTCCCTACGTTACATATCTACAAGAATAAAAACATTAAGAATCCAAAAAATAAAAAAAGAAACAAAATGAGTACCATGTTGAGTTGGGATCTTGAAGGGAGACCCATTCTTCTAAAAGGCTTAGCTGAACAAGATTCACTATGGCAGCTCACTTCGGCATGGCTAAAGTCGAAGGTGTACCTCCCTCTCTTTCTAAAGCTACACTATTTGTAAGCTTCTTGTTGTATAAGTATTAGTCAACTGCCTTAATACATTCCATGGACTGTCTAATCTTTTTTGCAACTCAGTTGTTATCTAATCTATAGTAGCTTAGTCATTCGGACCTAGTTTACTCATTATTGAAGTATGGTTTGGCTTAGTCCACTATGTCTAGAAGTTCGGGTTAGACTTGTATACCACCACTAAAAATTTATTATTCCATCTATATATAGAAGGCATTAACCTAACCAGCAATTTTCTATTAGGTTAGCTCGTTAGGTAATACTAATTTTCATTAGATCTTTTTAACCTATGAAAATAGTGTAGGAGCTGAGGCGTAGCTTGGAGCACAAAATTCTTGCAAAGGCCTTTAAAGGCAATAACAACTTATAAGCATTCAGGATGAGTTACATCGAGGATACATAATGGTAAATAAAAAAACTCCTTCTAAAACTTTGTAGATGGAGCTCATAACCCAAATTTCATATGCTTCAAGTAAAGGCAAAAATTATAATCGATTGTCAAGGTTAGAAGTACTTTCTCACTTCAACAAGCTCCTCGAATGGCATAAGGCTATGAACCCCATTGGGGGTATTTCCTTGCTCAACCAATGAATATAGTGGCTGCGTCGATTGATGTTACTCACCATCATTGACATATACATCCCTATGAATCTGTGCTATGGCCATCACTATGTCAATCTCCCAGTCCAAACTGCCACTACATACTTTAGCCATGTTGGAATTGCATCAAAGAACCTCTTCTGTTGTTGCCTAAGGAGGAATGCCCCTCTCCTCTCGGTTAGATTGGATGCGAGAGGATGAAGATAAAGGCATACTTACTTGAGTAGGTTTAATTTAGAGGTAAGGGTAGATTCAATAGAAAGTTGAAGAAAAATCAAGTAAACTTCGAAGAAAACAATCTCTTAAAAAGTGAATAGAATGTTAAAAAGTAAGTAAATGGTGGAAGAAGCAAGTATATGTAGGCATAGGTACGAAGAACAAAGTGACAACCGCTGAAAAGAGGCGATTTGACATCCTCCGACCTGATTTGACATGTGGCCCATAATTTAAATCAATGGTGTAGATCATGATGGCATGTGTTTTCCATCTCATGTCTTGTTCAACAAAGCGTCGATAGTTGTATAGTGCATTAAATACACATGTATATACGCTCTAGAAGATAAATTAAATTAATGTTTGATTCAAAAGATTAATGACCTCTCGTATTTTGCACCATTTGGTTGAAACCCTCCTTAGAGCTGGTCCTTCAAGCTCCATAACTAATCATGTTGGATTGGTATAGCAAATTTTAATAATGTTTGATGTACCTCCCAATTGATACCATCCTCAAACTAATTACTTGGTTCTCCTCGCCACACTACACGTCCTTTATAATATTTAGCATAGGGAGACCTAGTTCAATTCACCCGCTTACTTGTCTACTTGGAGATGTTTTAACTTTTTTCAACAAGAGGTCAAAAATGGTTGCACAGAGCTTATGACCCCCAACATGGAATGATCCTTAGAGTGCTCCAACTCGCCTCTAAGACCTCGGACATCCATGTAGCCGTCAACTCTCCTTATTAATATGTCATAAAAAAGAGTGGGGTAGGAGAGAGTGTTGGTAGAGCTTTTTGGGCATGATTTCTTAAGGTCCATTTAAGCCTACTTAGATCTTTATTTGAGCTCTACATGCTTAGGTTAACTTGTTCTAAGCTACTTCAACACAAAATTGCCTAGATTCAAAGCCGCATGTCTTAGTCTCTAGCTTGAGTCGATTGAACTCATCTTTAAAATGGATAAGTACAAAAGCATGGTACGGATAAGGAAGGAGTTGGTCAAAGATATACCTTTCATGATATCTGGAGAAGATCTTAAGCATTAGTGCACCTTCTATGTGAAGATTGCCTTCAACCCCTATAAAAGGGAATTGGGAACTATCAAGTAAAGGACTTTTGACTCCTCACTTTTTTGAACACTTATTACCATTTCATTGTGTTAACTTAGGTATTAGAATAACTACACCGCAATAACCTTTAGTACCCCCTATAACCTAATTTCTCTCTTTTGTATATGAATGACCACTTCCCCACACCTAACACAACATATTGTAATTATAAAAAGAGTAAAAAAAATGGTGTTAAAGAAGATGATTACATAATCAATGTTTTGATACAGTTGCAATAATATATTTTAAGTAATTTTTTGTCAATCTTATTATAAGTTATTTGAGATGTCACTTTTATGATATAAATGATAATTAAATATACCAATAAAGTGTGGTTATGTGCATACAACTATTATATAGATAGATAGATAGATAGATAGATAGATCAATAGATAGATAGATATACTCTCTCTCTCTCTATCTCATATGAATATGTACATGAGGAACATAAAAATATTGGATAAGAAATGAAAGTGATATAGGTATTAAAAGTTGATAGTATAAAAGTAGAAATACAAAACAATACATTTTTATTGTATATGCTTTAGTTATCATATATTGACTTAAAGGAATTGTGCGTATACAATAGGCTTATATGAAAATGTCAAGTAACAAGATTACTAAAGTTAGGTGAGTACTCCCTTAATTGTTACTTCGTATTGCATGGTGGTTTGTAACGTTAGCTACTTGCTTGTTGTTTTTTGAACCTTACAGAATCACTTAATATACCATTATTGGAGGATTCTAAATAAAGTTAATTTTATTATTTTGCTAGTGTGTTAATCTGTGATGATTGTTGATGGGTGTCGAATCCAACAAAAATAAAACCTACTCCTAGACAATTATATGATTTGCATATAGTGGTGAGTAGGGTCGAATCCACAGAGATTGGTTAAACTTATTTCTATTCAAGGAGAATAAAAGGAAAAAGAAAATGGGGGGTTTGGTTTGTGAATTGAATAAAGTTAAAACAAGATAAGAAAGTTGTATATTGATAAAAAGCCTAGCCAAAGGAATCAAGATAGTTTAATTCTAGGAATTGATCATCGATGCAAATGTTTTCTATTCTTAGTTCTAGATAAACTGGTTATGGTTATTAACAAGCTCTAACAACCTATCTCTCCTTACTTCCTCGATAACTTCAGACAAGCGCTTTGAATTATTTTTCTTATTGATTAAACAACCCTGACAAACGCTTAGGATTTAATCTATCAATAGCATTAAGATCTAGAGAGACCACCAATTCATGCCAGTAGATTATAAGATAACCTATTTAAACATGATCACACACCTCCATAACATGAATTCGATCATCTCTTTTATAACCAAACATGTTATTGCGTCACTAAGACTAGAACAATCAAACAATTACGGATTTGACGTGCTAGTTGACAATATATTAACTTGCTAATTGAGTAGAAGAGCTCTATTCATACCAATCAACAAAGATAATAATGACAAAACGATCAGAAGATATATGAATACTCGAAAGTAAAGAATAGAATAAATACAAGTCAATTAGACCTCACAATTCGTGGAGAATTAAACATCTATGACGCTTTGGCTAGAAAAGTAGCTTAGCTACTCATGTTCATCAATAAAACGAAAATAAAAGATAGAAACATAATGAACTCGGTTGCCTGCTCTGCCTCCGCGTTTCCTTCTTCAAGATCCAAGATTCCAAGATCAAAAGTTGTCCTAACCCTCTAAGGTTGGTTCTATTTATATTGTTAGGGGGATAGCATGTGATCTTTTGCTAGCAAGATACGAAAATATCTTTCCTTTTCCAAGTAGATTTCAAGAAGTGAAGATTCGTCTGCCTGGCACGCCCCACCACACGGCCGTGGGTCAAGTCGTGCCATCCTCTGTGCATATTCTTCAAGTCTTTATTCGCACCCAGTGTGAACCACGGTTACACACACGGCCAGATTTCAAGACGTGCCTTCATCTGTGCATAATCTTCAAGTCTTCATCCGTGTCCAGTGTGTACCACGGTTACACCCACGGCTAGATTTCAAGTCGTGCCTTCATCTGGTTGATGTTCCACACTTTCTTCTCCTTGGCACGTCTATCTTCCACCATGGCTCCAAGCACGGTTTATCCCACGGCTTCCACCACGGCCGTGCCTTAAGACGTGTCTCTCTCTGTTGAAAGTCCTCATTTTAGCCTTCTTGTCCAGTGTGTAACACGGTTTGAACCTTGGTCGTGCCGCAAACCGTGCTTCCTCCGGTGGTGTAATTCCTTGTCTTGATCTAAGTTGTAGATGACTTCTCTAAAATACTTGAATTAGCATCCTTGACTCCATTTAACCTGATTTATCACGATGATAGAATTAAAGTACCATTTCCTTATAATTTCTATAAAATCAATAATAATTTAACACAATTTATACTATAAAGATTGAGTATAAAATGGCTCTATCAATTGTGTTGTACCGTTGTCTGATGGATGAGGAATACTAAATTGGTGAAACATAAAGATATCACCAATATATAGAGTGGGTATAGGGTTAGAGTACTGTGTTTAATTAATGTTTAAATTGTAAAATGGCTACATTGCATATCATGAATATATGGCACTTGCATAAATATTATTTGTACAAGTCTGATGAGCTTCAATTATCAAGGTTTGAGTGCTAACCAAAGATAGTTAAGCATGTTCTACTCCTTACCTGATAAGTTTATGGTATGATATTTGAATCAACCAAATAAGTTTATGGCATGATTGACGAATCGACTCGGCATTAGTGACTTATTGGGATTAATCCCCCAATTTATTTTTAGCAAGTGAAAGGCACATTGAATCATCTCTAATGTGTAAGCAAAAGTGTGTAAGGGCAAAACTTTTCTACTTGTCTAGTAAAGCTTATGGTTAAGAGTTTTAAGTATCAAGAGAGAGATTTAGACTAAATGGTAAATTAGTGTGGCATGATAAGAGATTTTGATATATTGACCACATTTGTATCTCATTGCATCTATAGCAATTGTTAATGCTTGTGAATGTGTAACGGCCAAAAACCTTAGGATGCACTACAACTTGCCATGTGTCTTTATCTCACAAGAACACAATAAGGCTCTAAATCAACTCTAATATATTTTGACCTGTAACTTCTATCTAAAAACATTCCATACATCCCAAAATTTCAAAATAATTTCATAAACCATATCAAACATTTAATACAGTGGAAGTCTATCAACTCTAAATTAACATTCTCCAAAAAAAAAAAAAAAAACATCTATTACATTTAACTAACATAATTCTTCCAAAATCTAATTGCCATAATAGGTAATTGTCATCTTCCTCTCTCTATGGTTCACCCAAACCCAAGTTATCTTATGGGTTATCAGCTCCCTCAACACCTGCATCTAAAAATATTTCCCAAAGAGTGAGCTAATGGCCAGTACGTATAACACAAACACACATGCATGACAACATGAACAAGTATCACATACATCATGCGGTACATAATTACAAGCAATCATTTCATTATATGATTTATGTCTACAAGCAACAATAGGGTACTCATGATCCCCTTAACACACTTAACACATTGGAACATGAATTGGTGATGGGAATTGCTACTACGGGCCCCACACCCATGATCCCTTAATCCTTAAACTTGGTGATGGGAATTGCCATTGCGACCCCACACCTATGGTACACTTAACTTGGTGATGAGAATTGCTACTATAGGCCCCACACCCTTATCCACTTAATCCTTGTAACTAACATTCAACCCAAATCATTTCCAAGCACGACTCTACAAAGCACAACACTACACAAGGATCACTAGGGTGCTCCTTAGGAATTTGCCACTATAGGCACATAGGCTAAGCCAAGCACATACAACATATAACTTAAACACTTAAACCAAATCATTTAACTTAATTAAGTTCAATGCATAAACTAACTTAACAAGCACAAATCAACACACAAGTTACATATATCTTGAATCTTAGCCTTAAGCACCTCTGGTCTTGGACTTAAGCTAAATTGAAATTTGTACAACATCAACAATTCTTTTTAGTACTAATTCCAGGATTGATCTCATCTCTTAACTCTCTTAATCTTAATCATTTCATTTATCTAAGGTCTTACTAGCTATCTAGCTTGAGTGGAAATTAGCTTAATTAGAATTTAAATGGATATATGATCACAATATGTTTTATTCAACACGTTTATGTTAGGCGCCGTGTTGCTCAACATAGGCTAGTACACGACTGTGTTAAGAGTCGTGTATCTTTCGGTGTAAAGTTTGGCTTCAACATAGTTAGAACGCAATCGTGTTTCTCTTGATTCAACACGATCAAAACATGATTGTGTTAGGAGGTCGTATTACCTTTGATTCAACACGATCAAAACACGACCTTGTGGGAGGCCGTGTATCTCTCAATATAACCTTCAAATTCAACATGGTCGAAAAACAACCATTTTGGGAGGTCGTGTATCTCTCAGCCAATTCCATGAACTTTAATTCCTTTACTCCAAATCCTCCTAAACTCGATTCTCTCTATTCCTAGACTTGATTAAATCTCTAAAACATGTAATTATAAATGAATTACAAGGATTTTCATACTTACATTAAGATTTCCTATGGGTTGAATCTATAAGCCCTTTGAATCACTTCCCCATTACACCTTTCTCAAATTTTCGAATCTCGATGCTTACATGTTACTCATAAGCTCTAAATCCAATAACCGAAATTGAAATTCATATAAGATTCCTTATCTCTCTTACTTAGAATTAGGTCGTACCATTTCCTTTCATAGTCTTAGGGTTCTTGTAGAGAGCGTCTCTCCTTCTTGTTTATGGTTTCATTGCACATAATGACAATGAGGCTCTTTAGGTTAATTTGGAGTATTTATACCCTTCATGTGAAATGTTCAAATTGCCCCTCGAATCTTATAAAATTCATGTCATTGTCCTTTGCTCTTTGTGACAATATATATATTAAAATAAATAAATTTTTTCAGGTATTACATTACCCCTCTCTTATAAAAACTTTTGTCCTCAAAAGTAGTTGATTCTGGAAAAGTTCTGGATACTTCTTCCTCATTTCTATTTCCAACTCCCACGTCGCTTCTCTTTCTGTTTGGTTAGTCCATTATACTTTAACATAGGAAATTGTTTTCCATCTTAGTACATGTTCCTTAGTATCCAGAATTCTAATTGGCCTTTCCAAAGACGTTAGATTTGGCTGCACATTTAGTGGTTCCAAAGCCACTATCTGATCCGGGTCAGGTACATACTTCCTTAACATGGATACATAGAATATCATGTACTCTAGCTAAATTTGGTGGAAGAGCTAACCTGTAAGCTACTGTGCCTATTCTCTCTAAGATCTCAAACGACCTATATACTTTGGGTTTAGCTTTCCTCTCAACCCAAATCCGATTACTCCTTTTGTTGGAGAAATCCTCAATAATGACATATCTCCTACTTGAAATTCCAAAGGGCATCTTCTCTTGTCTATATAGCTCTTTTGTCTAAATTTTTTGTCTAATGAGTTTCACCTTGTCTACTACTTCTTGTACTAACTCCGGCCCCATCATCTGTCTTTCTCCCATTTCATCCTACTATAGTGGGGATCTGCATCTTCTTCCATAAAGAGCTTCATATGGTGCCATTTGGATGGTTGCTTAGTAACTCTTATTATAGGGAAACTCCACCAAAGGTATATGCTCATTCCAATTTTCTTTAAAATATAATGTACGTGCCTTAAGTAAATCCTCTAATATTTGTATAGTCCTTTCAGACTGACCATTTGTCTGTGGGTGAAATGTTGTATTAAATTACAGTTTAGTGCCTAATGCTTTGTGTAGGTTGTTTCAGAATCTGCTCATAAATCTTATGTCTTTATCAGAAGTGATTGTCACTAGCACTCCATGCAATCTGATTATCTCCTGTATGTATATCTAAGCTAGTTTCTCCAACTTGTATCCTACTTTGATAGGTATAAAATGAGCAGATTTGGTCAATTTGTCTACTGTAACCCAAATTGCAATCCTGCTTCTCCCTGGTGTTTGGGAGGGTTGTAACAAAGTCCATTATCACATGCTCCCATTTCCACTCCAATACTGGAAGAGGCTGTAATTCTCCAGTTGGTCTTTGATGTTCTATTATGATATGCTGGCATGTGAGGCTTCTGGTTACATATTCAACTATTTCCCTTTTCATATTTCTCCACCAATAACAACTCTTCAAGTCCTTGTACATTTTGGTACTTCCAAGATGTATTGTGTGGGTGGAGTAATCTACCTCTTTCAATAGCTCCAACTTCAATTCTACATCCTTTAGCATACAGTCTCATTTTGTATCTTAAGGTCCCCTCGAAATCCAAGTTGAATTCTAATGCCTTACCTTGTTCCGTTATGCTCTTGATCTCTTGAATGTCCCATCTTCCATCTAACCAGCTTTAATCCTATCTATTATGATTGGCTAAATCCTTAAGATAGCCATTTTTACTCCCACTTCTCGTGTTAAAATTTCTAGCTCCAATTTGTGCATGTCTTCTAATAATTCCTTCTATTAAGTGATGAGAGTAGCTACATTACCCTGTTTCTTTCTGCTAAGGGCATCTACCACCACATTGGCTTTTCTTGGGTGGTATTATATCTCTAGGTCGTAATCCTTGATTAACTCTAATTATTTCCTCTATCTCATATTCAACTCTTTTTGCGTAAATATGTAGTTCAAGCTTCTGTGGTCAATGAAAATTTTGCACCTTTCTCTATACAAGTAATGCCTTTATAGCTTTAAAGCTAATACTACAGCTGTCAATTCTAACTCATGAGTTGGGTAGTTCTTTATATACGGCTTCAGTTGTCAAGATGCATAAGTTATTACTTGACCACCTTGCATCAATACACACCTTAACCTTTGAACTGAGGCAACACTATACATTGTAAACTCTTATCTACTCTTGGGCAAGGTTAAAACTGGCACCGACACAAGTTTCTCTTTGAGCATTTGAAAACTGGCTTCACATTTGTCATCCCATTTGAATTTCACATTCTTCTTCGTCAATCTAGTGAGAGGAGTTGCTATTTTGAAAAACCCTTCTACAAATCTCCCATAGTAGCTTGTTATACATAAGAAGCTTCTTACCTCTATAACTGTCTTCGGGTTTGTGCCAGTCTACTATTGCTCTCACCATCTCATCTCTAGTAACCACATGACCTCCAAGAAGACTACTTGTTCCAACCAAAATTCATATTTACAAAATTTGGCATACAACCTTTCAGCTTGTAACCTGCCCAATATAAGTCTTAAGTGTTCTTCATGCTCTTCAATGCTTTTAGAATATATCAGGATATCGTCTATAAAGATGATTACAAATTGATTTAGAAAATCCCTGAATACTCTATTCATTAAATCCATGAATGTAGCTGGTGCATTCGTCAATCTAAAGGGCATTACCAGAAATTCGTAGTGCCCATATCTAGTATTGAATACTGTTTTCTAGATATCTTTTTCTTTAATTCTTAGTTAATGGTAGCTTGATCTCAGGTCTACTTTAGAGAATACTTGAGCTCCCTATAACTGGTCAAACCGGTCATCTATCTTGAGAAGAGGATACTTGTTCTTTATTGTGACCTTGTTTAACTCTCTATAGTCTATATAGAGTCTCATGCTTCCATCTTTCTTCTTTACAAACAATACTAGTGCACCCTAAGGAGAGACACTGGGTCTTATAAAATCCTTATCTTGTAACTCTTGTAACTATTTCCTTAGTTTGTCCAATTCCATTGGTGCCATCCTGTAGACTAATTTTGATATGGGCACTGTTCCCTTTACCAAGTTGATGTTGAATTCTATTTCCTTGCCTAGGGGTAAACCAGGAAGATCTTCTGGAAACACATCAATAAATTCCCTCACTATTAGTACTCCTTCCATCTTAACTTCTTCACTGGCTTCAATAGATATAGTTGCCAGTACACTTTTTCCCCACATCTCATAAGTAGGCAATCTAGTGGGTCTCTACACTTTTAACTTGTATTCAAAATATCCATCCCCCGGTATATTAAACTGCACCACCATGTTGTGACAGTCAATGGTGGCATGATATTTTGACTGCCAATTGACACCCAAAATAATGTCAAATTCTATCATTTCCAATACTAGGAGATCTGATGGCATCACCTTACCATGTATTTCTATTTCCACTCCTCTGCATATCCTACTTATTCTTCCTCCTACTCCTAAGGGAGTGCTATCAGCTAGACAGTCATTCATGTTTTCAATATTCAAAGCACATGCACATACAAAATTCTCAAACACACATGATACAAACGCTCAGGTTTCGAATAGCACATGTGCATTGTAGGAGTATACTAGAAGCATACCTGCAATGTTATCTACATTAGGGATACCCTGGTGCTGCTGCTGGTGAATGACAAATACTCTAGTAGGAACTCTTTGTCTAGGATCTCCTACCTGTGGTTTACCTCCCTATCCTCTCACTAGAAGTCTAGCTACCTATTGAATTGGCCCTGTCTGATTTATAATTTATCCCTAAGGACAATTGACTACATCGTGTCCCCTTTGGTTACACACATGATAGAAGATTAAGGGGTTGACCTCTCAATGCAATGCCTGCTAATATGCCCAATCTTCCTATAAGAGAAATATGCCTCATCTAGCCATCTACACTCTCTTAACTCATGAGGCCCATAACATTTAGGACATTTAACATTTGAGCTTGTTGCAGTGAATGCCAAAGGCACTTGTCTAATCTAGAGAGGAGGGGCTATAGCACTCAATGTTTTACTCTGTAGCATGTGATGTCTTTTACCACTATTTTGTCTCGTTCCACTATAGGCAGTTTTTTTTTTTTTCCAGAGCTATTGTTGCTCTGTGGCTCCTTTGTTCTTTTATAATCTTTTTGTTCTACTCGAGATACTTAGCTTTGTCAACCATTTCAGCATATGTATTTAGCTGAAAGGCCCTTACTGCATGTTGTAAGTCTAATTCCAAACCTCTTAAGAATCTTCTAACTCGGGACCTATCATCATTACTTATATTTTCGAGAAGGAATTGGATGAGGTGACTTAGCTCTGCCTCGTAGTCTTCAATTGTTCAATTCCCTTGTTTATAGTTGTAGTATTCATTCTCTATCCTGTCTTTGAAGCTACTAAGGAAGTATCTCTAATAAAACGACTCCTTAAATACGGCCCAGTTCATGTATTCCCCTATAAGTCAGGGAACTGAGGCCCACCATTTTACTGTAGTTCCCTTCAACATGAATGTAGTATAATTTACCTTCCTATCTTCTGGCATCTGGAAGGCAGCAAATGTTTTCTCAATTTGTTATACCCAATCCTTAGCTTCAATTAGGCCATCCACTCTAGGTTGAATTCCTTAGCTACTTTTATGAACCTATCAAAGTCGATGGGTTCATTAGCATTCCTATGTTGTGGGACATTGGTGGCTTAGTGTTATTGTGCCAGTAGTCCCACCAGATGGTTCATAGTATGTAATAATTGGACTATCTCTTAAGCCATTTGACCTCTTTCCCCTTATGGTTGTAGGTTCTAAACCTCCTTCTCGTTGGGGTTATCACATCTAGCACCCCTTCTGGCTCCTAATCTAGTGATTCTTCTTGGAGGCTGATAGAGCCATTTTATACTCAATCTTTATAGTATGAAGTGTGTTAAATTATTATAGATTTTATAGAAATCATAAGGAAATGGTACTTAATTCTATTATGGTGATAAATCAGGTTAAATGGAGTCAAGGGTGCTAATTCAAGTAAATTAGAGAAGTCATCTACAACTTGGATCAAAGACAAGGATTTACACCGCCGGAGGAAAGTACATGGGCGTGTAGTTGAAGTACACGGCCGTGTACTTAGTTTTGAAGCTACGGGAAAATACACGGTTGAAGTACACGATCGTGTATCTGTCTAGAAGGAGGCACGGTTTTAGACACGGCCATGGAGGAAATCGTGTTACACACTGCATGAGAAGGAGAGAGACACGGCTTGTGACACGGTCGTGGTGGAAACCGTACTTGAAGCCGTGGTGGAAGTTGAAATGGAAGACGTGCCAAGGATGAGAAATTGTGGAACATCAACCAGAGGATGACACGACTTGAGATCTGACCGTGGTATAAGCTGTGGCATACACTGATCACGGATGAAGACTTGTAGGTTACCCACAGAGGAAGGCACGGCTTGACCCACGGCCGTGTAGAAGGGCGTGCCAGGCGGACGATTATTCACTTCTCGAGATTTACTTGAAAGAGGAAATATATTTTCATATCTTGCTAGCAAAAGATCACCTGCCATTCCTTTAATAATATAAATGGAACTAACCCTAGAGGGTTAAAAAGAATCTTGGATCATCTTGGAGACAAGAAGGAAGGAAGGAGGCAGAGCAAGAAGACCGGGAGCTGAGGCTTGTTATGTTTTTACTTTTAATTTTCGTTTTTATGATGAACATGTGTAGCTAAGTAGTTTTTCTAGCCAAAGGGTCATAGAAGTTTGATTCTCCACGAATTGTGAGGTCTAATTGAGTTGTCTTTAATCTATTCTTTATTTTTGGATATTCATATATCTTCTGATCGTTTTGTCATTATTATCTTTGTTGATTGGTATGAATTAGAGCTCTTCTACTCAATTAGCAAGTTAATATATTGTCAACTAGCACGTCAAATCCGTAATTGTTTGATAGTTCTAGTCTCAGTGACACAATAACATGTTTGGTTATAAAATAGATGATCGAATTCATGTTATGGAGATGTATGATCATGTTTAAATAGGTTATCTTATAATCTACTAGCATGAATTGGTAGTCTCTCTAGTTTTTAATGCTATTGATAGATTAAATCCTAAGAGCTTGTCTAGGGTTGTCTAATCGATAAGAGAATTAATCAAAGAGCTTGTTTTGGTTATCGAAAAAGTACGGAGAGATAGGTTGTTAGAGCTTGTTAATAACCATAACCAGTTTATCTAGAAATAAGAATAAAAAACATTTGCATCGATGATCAATTCCTACAATTAAACTATCTTGATTCCTTTGGCTAGGCTTTTATCAATATTCGATTTTATTATTTTGTTTCAACATTATTTGATTCACAAACAAACCCCCCATTTTTCTTTTCTTCTTTATTCTATTTGAATAGAAATATATTTAACCAATCCCTATGGATTCGACCCTACTCACCACTATATGCAAATCATATAATTAAATAGGAGTAGGTTTTTATTTTTGTTGGATTGTACTCATTAGGCCCTATCACCTAGCCCAATGAGTCAAGCCAAATAATCAATGGGCTTAGCCTAATATATTTACGTAATATTCTTAGCCTTCTACATTTTGCCTCCTGACTAAAATTCTTCGAATGAGGTCGAAAGGGTTTGAGTAATAGATAAGCCTTTTTTAATGGCTATGAAATTGTTAGCGCATGTGCGCTTATTGAATAGTTGCACCGTTGTCACATATACGTTTGATGTAATTCATATTATAAGAGCTTGGAGTCAACGCTGCATATAATTTAGTTTTTTTTTTTTTTTGAGTGCATAAGTTTGCAGTACTATTTAATTGTGCGTGTCTCCTTTAAGCTCAACAAAATGACTTTGCTTATAGAGCAATATATGCATAAATTTTCTTTAATAGACAATATATATATATATATATATATATAAATATATTATATTTGAGTATTTGACTTGTCAAATTGCCTTCCATTTTTGTGGAGTATCTATCTCGTTAAGTTGTCTTCAATGTCTTCATTCTCCATTAATGTGCACATTCATTTTGACAAGAGTAGAAGTTCTAAATAATAGTAATAACTTTATGTTTGGCGCTACCTTAACATCTTGTATATCCTTAACATATCACTAATAGGCTCTTCAAATTATCATTCCATATATATTATCAATATCATACCAAATATGCTTCGAAGTAGATATCTAATAAAATATCTTTACTTCATTAAATACATCCTAATGAGAATTTACTTTTCCATTCTAATATATATATATATATTTATCCTAATAAATATCAAGTTCAACTTTACATATTAATAAAATTTTCGGAATTCATTAGTTGCCAAATTTAAATCTTTGAGCTTTATTACTATGTCCCAATGAACATCAAAATCAATCCTTAATCATAACAAGATCTATTGAATCCATTGATTTTCAAATTTAAATCCTTGAGATTCATTTTTTTCATCAATGTAATTAGCAATATGTAAATATATATACTATATTCCTTACCTTTTATACGTGTTAAACCAAGTGACATCAGGTTTCCTTCATGTCTTTTTTCGTATTTTGCTAATGCCTTCTTTATATTGTATGTGCAATGGACAGATTGAAAAGGCTTCTGACAACCCTTTGGTTAGCATAACAATTCGCATCTAACTTCAGTTCAAGAGTAGGCAACACCTTGGACAGTAGTAGTTGGTCAATATCGTCTTGAATTTTTTTTCTTTTCGAACATGTCTGAACGTAATTATCCTAGTTATTTCCTTTTGCACTTGCTGCTGATAAACACGAATATGTCCCCTGTTTTAAGCATTTCTTTCCAATTTACTTCTCTCGGCAACACCAATGGCCCAATCCGTATTCTTTAACTGACAATCTCGTAAAATTATATATGCTAGGTCACTAGATGTCCCCATAAGATGACAAGGTAGCCCAAGAAATCCGGCATTGTGCCAGAAGATGTCATGTCTGCAAAAAACTTGGTGGCTTTGAAGAATTTTCCATCACTACATAAACCGAGAATTAGAGCTGTATATACCGCTTGATTTGGGCAATTGATTTCGCTGGTCATTCTATGACTGCAGTTTTCATTTAGGTTGGCATCCCTTTCCTTCAACATCAACAAAAGTTTAATTGCATCACCAGTCTTCCCATCCTGACATAACCCATCAATTAGAACACTATGTGTGAAGAATGTGGGAACAATCCCTGCAGCTTGCATATCCTTGTACATCCGCATAGCCTCTTTCTTGTTACCCTGTTTGCTGTAGCCATCCATCAAAGCTGTGTAAGTAACGACATCAGACATGAAACCTTTGACCACCATTTTAGTGTACACACTTACAGAGATATAGACATCGTAGCTGACACAGGTTGATTGGGCATGTTTTTACAAGGCACGGCCGTGTAGTGTGTTTAGAAGCTCCACAGGAACATACATGACCGTATACACGGTTTAACGGCATGGCCGTGTGTTGAGTCTGGATAATTCACAGAAACATACATGGCCTTATATACGGCAAGAAGACACGGCCGTATGTTGTGTTTGGAAGACCTACAGAGACATACGCGACCTTATACACGGCAAAAAGGCACGACCGTATATTGTATCTGGAAGACCGTCAGAGACATATACGGCTTTATATATGGCCGTGTATCTACCAGATGACGGACGTACATATATATATTTATTCCCACATATACATATATATTTCCTTTTTTAATTATTTTCCAGGAGACTATA
Source organism: Laguncularia racemosa (assembly GCA_037954665.1). Lineage (NCBI taxonomy): Eukaryota > Viridiplantae > Streptophyta > Magnoliopsida > Myrtales > Combretaceae > Laguncularia > Laguncularia racemosa. Next base: position 3,709,456 of record JBBMOL010000025.1, on the reverse strand, counting down.
AATAGTTACTTAGGTCATTTTAGGGTTAGCTTTTAATCTTTTATCAAATTACAGACACTTAGAGCAGAGCTTTCTCTGTTTTCTCAATTGTGCGTAATTGAAAATTTCAAGAAATAAATTCAGATTATTCTTTATTTATTCGTGAGGTCCAATCCTAGAATTGGTCTCGTGTTTTACGCTTTCTATGTTGTGTCATACAGCAGCCTCCATATTCTCGTTCTTACAGTATCCATCTATTAACTTACTGTATATGATTAGGTTGGGCTTCATGCCCTTAGCTGTCATGTCTGCACACACTTGCAAGGCATTCTCCATCTGGTGGTCTCTACAATAAGCATCAATCATTGTATTATACGTCATGAGATTCGTAACAACTCCTTCTTTCTCCATTTGTTGAAAGAGATCATTTGCTTCTTCCAGTCTGTCTGCTTTGCATAAACCCTTAATGAGTATGCTATAAGTGAAAACATCTGGCAAAAGTTCAGACTTCTTCATCTCCGAATGTAAGTCCATGGCTGCAAATAAATTTCCTATTTTACAATGACCATCGATTAATGAAGTAAAGGTAACAACGTCAACATGTTCTTATGCTCTTGATCATAAGCATGACGGTACGGAGATTGGCCTTGGTTTCGTCAACTTCCGACGACGACGAATCCGGAGGATTAAGATCGTGATCATCGACGAAGATTTTCTTCAATGGAATCTGACGAAAATCAAGTTCGAAAAACTACTGTCCTTATCATTCGTCATTGGTTTCGTCTTGCTGTACTCACCGAAGTTTTTTTTTTTTTTTTTTTTATATTGCTGTACTCATGAAACACACACACACACACACATATATATATCATAGTAGGTCTGTTGGAAAACGTTGATTGGAGTTGCGTCGCCGGCGTGTCTAGAAGTTAGAGGTTTGAACTTGCGGTGAATGATATAGACATGGCCGTGGAGTTGTTAAAATTCCCTTCGCTGAATCAGCGTTGTAGAAAATTTTGAAGCTCCGTGGAATGCCGTCGCGATGCCATCGAATTTTGGCATGCTTTCTTGGAGGATGCTCTTCGGCAATTTACAGAATCAAGTCGATTCGGTTTCTAGAGATCCTTAATTTAGCTCCTTACATGAGTGGGACAAGTGATAAATTGGCCTATATACAGGCTTTATGGAGTAATTGTCCACTTGGATGTCATTTTTGGATATCTGTTTATTATGTTAACCTCGGTGTCTTGGATATGCTGGCTAGCTCAAAATAAAATAAAATAAAATAAAAATCTGTCGACCGCAATTTTATTCCTCCCAAGGCATTGCTTACGCTCAATGAAGTTGGACGTAGACGCTTCTATGATCTGCTTAACAATGCTGGGTTATGAGTTATACCATGCTAACATAGTCATCTTCATGCTTCTTATGTGTATATTATATATATATATATATATTCTATGATCTGCTTAACAATGCTGGGTTATGAGTTATACCATGCTAACATAGTCATCTTCATGCTTCTTATGTGTATATTATATATATATATATATATAATCTTCTTCACCCCTCTTTCTCTCTCTTCCTTTTTTTTTTTTTTTTGATAGTTTTAGGTTTCATCCCGACATTGATAATATTGTGCATTGATGGGGAAAGGCACAGGAATAATCAAGCAAAAGGACTTGCCGGTTCACTTAGATGGGCATCCACCGTCAATCCCGAGTCCTTGGGATGTGTTGTTGGATGAAACTATCTCCGAAGATACTTTCTGGGATAAAATCAAATGTTGAGAACTCTACACGATAACTCACACCGATGGTATGCTTTGTTTTATTGGATGTGAGCCTCACGCTAGCTTGAGTATTCAAACACACACACATTCATCACTTCTTAGGAGGAAATCACTCCAACACTTAGGATATAGTCTTTCTCTTAAACTTGACTAGTTTTGGGCAGACTAACATTACCTCTTATGGGAATCAAACCATTTTGACAGTAGGACTCATTACCTGAGCAAGAGCTAAAGGACTGTAAAGCCTTACATTGAGAGTCCTTTTGACCAAATGGAACTCGAAAATACTCACATAGTGTCTTCATTCATTTTATATGATTGTTTTATATTCAATCAAGTATACTTGTTAGTATTACAGGAGGGCGATCAAACTAATTAACACATGGTTTAGAGGATAGTTCACGATCTATGTTTTAAACCAAAACGGACATGGAATAGCCGACCATGTGTTATGTTATTTTTCATTATTTTCTTATGTTTTTTTTTTTTTTACATATTTAGGGATTAGTATAAATACTTGTAAAAGGGGAATAACAAAAGACACTTGGTCTTAATTTGGCAAAAGCATCACGTTGAAAAGGGGAATTTTTCCCTCTATTTCATATACTCTTATTAATTCCATTTAGGGTTGTGGCGAGTGGAGGCTTGGATTGTTGTATGTAAAATCAACAATTGCAAGTTGTTTCCTTGTTCTACTAGTGAGTAATATCTAGTAAGAATTTGGAATTTCATTTGTTTTTATTCTATGGAAAATTAGGGTTCCACATTACAAAAAGGGGATCCTTGATATTTTGGACATAATTTTTCAATTGTTTCATAAATTAGGTTTGTTTGATTGCAATTGGATTGTCATATCATCTTTTGGTATCGGAGCTTATGATTGAGAGAGGGAATTGCACGTGGAAATATTGATTTTGATTTAGGGATTTAGGGTTTATGCCGTGCACTTGTTCAATTGTTTGATTGTTTGAATTGAAATTAGATATATTACATGAATTGTGCCGTGCTCCATTAGTCATTGTGGGTTGAAATTGAAGAAATGACTACTTTAGGGGTTTGCGGTGGATGATTTGGGGTTTACTACAATTGATTCCATAATTGTGTAATTGAGCAATAAATGTGAATTAAAGTGTCGTAAATGCTCCATTGACTTGATTTGAGAAGAGTGCATTTAGGGTATGCATAATGAGGTGTTGTAGTATATGTGATTTGAATTGAAATTTGAACAAGGTGTGATTGTTGGGTTGTTTTGTGAATTGAAGAAACTTATGCCGTGAAGTGTGTTGTGAATTGAAGGAATTTGTGTCGTGAAGTGTGTTTGTGAGTTGAAGGAACTTATGCCATGAAGTGTGTTTGTGCGTTGAAGAACTTGTGTTGTGAAGGTGTGTTTGTGAGTTAGAGGAATTTAGTGCTGTGAAGGTGTGTTTTTGAGATAAAAAAAAAAAAAACTTTTGTGCCATGAAGGTGTGTTTATGGATTGGAGAAATTTTCTCAAAGTTTTAATTCAACAATCATGTCAAATGATAGTGTGAATGGATGAGTTAGGAATGTAGCCAATAGTCAGGTTGGAGGAGTGGGCCAAAGATGCTATGCTGTAGGTGGAAGAAGAGATTTAAAAGAGCAGTTACAAGAGTTTACCACTATTGTTGCTAATCTAGCTACAAAAGTTGACTAAATAACACTTCCCCAACAACCAATGGTGAATCCACCAGTACCCCCACCTTAAGTAGCTATTAATAATACCCATAGGGAAGGAGTATTAGGAGGTAATAGGGGAAGGCGAATTGGAGTGGCACCAGAAGGAAGAGATGATAATTTTGTGGATGAATTCTATCCTAACCATGAGTTCAGACCACCCTGGGGTTTAGAATATGTGAAATTGCAGATGCCTTCATTTGTTGGAAGGGGACCTGTAGAGGATTATCTAGATTGGGAGGATAAGGTGGAAAGACTTTTTGAGTGCTATGAGATCAATGACCATACTTGAGTACGATTAGCAGCAATTGAATTTACAAGGTATGCTGCCTTATGGTGGAATAATATTGTAGCTAGTAGGAGGAGAGATGAGTATGCGAAAATACATACTTGGTAAGAGATGAAATGGGTTATGAGAAAGAGGTTTATTCTAGAGCATTACAGGTAGGAGTTATTCATGTGTCTCTAGACATTGAGACAGGGAGGCAAAACCGTAGATGAGTATGTCCAGGAGTTTAAGGCGCTGATGATCTAATGTTGAGCAGTCGAACCTCTTGAATAGACTATGGCATGATTTATGTCTGGTCTGAAATATGAGATTGTCTATATAGTAGAGCTACAGTGACATGACACCATTGATGAGGCCATTCAGTTAGCTTTGAAAGTAGAGAGATAGAGGCGATCTAAACCTTATAGAGTAGCGAGTAATAGGTATAGATCCTCTATTAAACTATATGGGTCAGATAATAAATAGGTTGACAAAGGGGGAATTGATAGGAATATGGAAGAGAATGCAGCTATTACTAACATTGGAGGGGAGAAAGAATTTTCTAGAAAAGGGAAAGCAGTTGTTGGAGCTAACATTAGGTAGATAGTGGCTAGGTCATCAGGTGGGAAGACTCGTCAAATCCAATGCTTCAAATGTTTAGGTTTTGGACATATGGTTGCTCAATGTACAAACAAAAGGGTGATAATTGCTATGGAGGCGGAGAGTAAGAATGGTGAGGAAGAGATATATGAGCCAACAGATTTGTCAGTAGTGCTAAATGAGTATTATGAGGATGTAGATGCTAAGGCACATGAAGACAAAAGAAATGATCAATATTTGGCTATCAATGTATTGCATAGGGTAATGACTACCTTTCCAGCTATTGAGGAAGAACAAAGGGAAAATCTATTCCATATTTCTTACAGGGTTCAAGGTAACCTTTATACTCTTCTTATTGATGGTGATAGTTGCACCAATGTAGTAACTGCTTCACTAGTGAATAAATTGAAACTAGTCACTACCTCATACCCTAAGCCATATAAATTGCACTGGTTGAGTGAACGAGACAGTCTGCATGTCACTCAGAGGGCTAAGGTTCCATTTAGTATAGGGAAAAAAAATACCATGATGAGATTGTTTGTGATGTTCTTCCTATGTGTGCATCACATATGCCACTTGGTAAACCGTGGTTATTTGAGGGGAGAGTGTTGCATGATGGATTTAGGAACACCTATGTGTTTCAGAAGGATGGTGAGCGAATTGTGTTGAATCCTATGTCACCATTTGAGGTACAAGAAGCCTAGAAACAAATCAATAAAACCACTGGAAAGAAATCTTTATTGGTGGAGCGAAAGGAACTGGAAGACAACTTAAGTAGAGTGAAACAGTCCCAAGAGATTCAAAAGCTTCATCAAAAGACTTCTAAACATCTTAAGAAGACTTAAGGGCAGCCACGACTTTAGGGCAATAAACATATGTAAACTAAAATTTTCAATCCAAGTGACTCTAGAAAATTTTCATCTAAAACAAAAGAACCATTAGATTTGAGAGCAAATCTTCCACAGGTTCGAGGAGATGATGGGAATCAAACCATTTTGACAATAAGACTCATTACTCGAGCAAGAGCTAAAGGATTGTAGAGCCTTACATTGAGAGTCCTTTTGACCAAGTGGAACCCGAAAACACTCACATAGTGTCTTCATTCATTTAATATGATTGTATTATATTTAATCAGGTACACTTGTCAATATTATAGAAGGGCAATCAAACCAATTAGCACATGGTTTAGAAGATGGTTCATGGTCTATGTTTTGAACCGAAATGGATATGGAATAGCCGACCATGTGTTATGTTATTTTTCATTATTTTCTTTTTTTTTCCATATTTAGGGAATAGTATAAATACTTGTAAAGGGGAACAACAAAAGACACTTGGTCTTATTTCGACAAAAGCATCACATTAAAAAGGGGAATTTTTCTCTCTATTTCATACACTCTTATCAATTCCATTTAGGGTTTTAGCGAGTGGAGGCTTAAATTGTTGTGTGTAAAATCAACAATTGCAAGTTGTTTCCTCATTTTACTAATGAGTAATATCTTGTAAGAATTTGGAATTTCATTTGTTCTTATTCTATGGAAAATTAGGGTTCCACATTACAAAAAGGGGATCCTTGATATTTTGGACATAATTGTTTAATTGTTTCATAAATTAGGATTGTCTAGTTGCAATTGGATTGGCATATCAACCTCTACTAAAGTGTCTTATAAGGAGCATAGTTTTCAAATGTCTTTACTAGATGCCTTGAAAGCTACTCGCAATAGTAAGAGGAAGTCTTGTTTCTCTTCCTGGCTTGCATACTTCTTTAAGGAGCAAAGGAAGTACAAACCTTGGGTTTCTGGCCTAGGTCGTAGACAAGAGAAAATATTTTCATCAATTTTGAATATACCTTTATAGTTGTGTATTTATACCTTTCTCACCCTTTTTTTTGTTATCATTTTTGCAAGTATGAGCTTATAGCTTTTATAGTGTATTGGCTATTCTTGTTTGTGTTCCCTAATGGACTAGAAGAAGGTATGAGCCCTCGGTTGTTTCCCCTAGCCATACGAATTGCTCCGGGTGAGTGCTTCGCACTAGGTCCATTTTACCTAGGCTCTTTGTATCGGCACTTGGATTTGTACCACAAGGTTTCTATTCGTTCAAAAGGCTGCTATGTGAATGTGTCACATGTAGACCTGGTATTTCTCCAACTTTTCTTTTGTGAATGGTTCTAAAACCACTTTACACCTACCCTTAATAGTGCTAGATCCAACCTTGCTCTTCCTAGAGCATGGGCTTAGGTTGAAGGAACTATTAAGCAAACACTTTTGCAACTTATCAACGTTGAGTTAGAATTTACATTTCGCCCTTATGTGAAACAATTTACTGGTTATGAAGACAAAATTGAATTATATCCTCCAAGCTTAAAGGATGAGATAACTTTGATAGATAGGCATAAAGGCCTCCACAATTCTAAAGCAAGATTTATTCCATAGTTTACTCTAGGGAGTCTACCTTTCCTCTTAGATAATAAAAATTCCTCTGAGTGCTATCTGGAGCAAAGGGTTGTAGTATATTCTGTTCATGGGTTTGCACGCCAGGTTGGGTTTGACCAAGGGGTACCCCACGTAATTAATATTACTGACAACTTTGAGTTATGTTGTCGATCACTCTCACCAAGTGATTGTAAAAATATTCATCCAGAAGTGTATCAATTATACTTTCCTTCTATAAGTCACTCTATGGTTGCTTTTCCTGGCTAGCTAATATATTGGTTGAATTGCTTGTAAGACTTTTGAGTGTATGCTTTTGCTTTAGTAGATGATACACTTCATATGCCTACTGTGTGCTATTGGGAGTTCTACCTTAAATTGCCGCCTAAGCCTATTGGTGATGCCCAAAAGACTATTAAACAGGTGGATTAGCGATCAGCATCTCCTACTGATGTGGGATTAAGGAGATCCTCTAAGAATAAATGCCCATTTCTTCCTTCGATAGAGGATAGACAGGCTAAGCGTACCTTTATTCATGAGGTAGCATCCTTATATATTTCTTGTCATTATGTATGTACATGTAGTCTTTTTTACTAACCGCCTTCATCTATTATACATGTGCAAGTTGAGATGGGCTTTGAAGTTCTCTCTAGCACTTCTAGTGATTTAGCGACCATTTCAATTCGAGTTCACAATGATCAAGACTTAGTGAATTATGCGGAATCACCAGTTGAAGATGGCAGAAGTGATGATGAAAACATTGAAGAGCTGCATGACTTTATTGGAATTAGAGCATTTACTACTAGTATTGATGAGCCAATCATAGAGATAAATGAAGATAATGATAGCACTGATGCTGGTGACCATGCCAATGCGTTGCTTTACTTTAGCACATATGAAGATGAGTTGTATGTAGCTTTAATGGATATCCTTCCTCCCCCAATCTCTATGATGTCTCCTTGAGACAAGGAAGCAACTCTAAGGGATTATGCTGCGTTAGAGGAGACTACATCCTTTCGAGGATTCACCATACCTTCTCGGTTATTGGACTCATTAGAAACCCTTGATGCTATAGACGAAGACTTTTAGGTTGAGTCTCTTGTGTTAGGGATTGAGCTGGCTTGTACTATGGTGAAGATGTTGGGGGAGACAAAAGTCATGTGCATTTGTGTTTTGATTGGTGAATATTTCTTCCTTTTTTTTTTTTTTGCCATTTTGAAATGGTATTTGATATATTTATTAACACCTAAACCTTAACTTTGTCTAAATAAAATATCTAACATTATTCGATTGGTGGGGTGGCATATGAATTGCAATATGATGCTTTTTTTTTAGGGTTTGTTGAAAGTTTTCGATACGATTTATGAATGAACCCATTGGCACAAGAGGAGTACTTGTTGAGGAATTTGACGATTTGGGATATGTGTTCTTAGTCTTTTGGTTATATTGCACATTAGACTGCTAACCTTGTTTAGGTTAAAGCCATATTTGACAACATTAATTGCAAATGAGCATTTGAGGGTGTAAATGGTAGTGGTAGTGGTAGCAGTAATTGTTGTGTTGATGTGCCCATAGATGTTAGTGACGATGAGATTGGGCCAGTGGCATTTGAGCCACAACAAGATGCTCTTCTTTGGTGGTGCTCTCTTCATTATTCTCACTCTTGCAGTCCATTTGTCTCCATACATCCCATTAACATCCTTCTTTATCATTCCTCTTCTTCATCCTCCTCTTTCTTCTTCCATTGTCTTAGAAGAAGAAAAGGAACAAATGCCATTATCTTGCTTCTCTCTCTAGCAGGAAATACTATGGCATGATAGTAATAGTGATGGTAATAATAATAGTAGTAGGCATCACAATTGGGATTGGTCTAGATCACCCGCTATCTTAGTTTGTAATATCCAGAAGATGGCTCCTTCCAAGGCATTAGATCTATTCAACGAATCTAGGGTGGTTATTACTAGGGATTCTCAAGCACGTTTGCTGGCACTTTCTCTGTCAAATCTTGTGTTGGAATCACATGGTAATGACGTTGATATAGTGGAGTGGTGAAAAGGGAGAAATGCTCTTAAATAATGCATTTTTTTATAAAAAATTAGCGAAATAATGTATCAAAAAAATTATTCCAAAAATAAGTTGTGAAGACATAGAGTCCATGCCTTCAGTGCCATTTTTTTTAATCATTGATAAAAAAAATGAAAAATCATGATTTTCACATCCTTTTATGCTTTATTTTATAATATATGAAAAAAAAGAAAAAAAAAGTTGATGCTGATGCGATTTGCTTTCCCAATTTTGAAAGGTTATAACTTTTTGCTCATGTGAAGTTACGAAATTCATAATGTATAAAAAAGGACTAATTTGAATTTACTATAGTTAGGATCAAACTGCGTTCATGAATTTTCGTAAACTTCATCTTTCTTTTTTTTTAATCAATTCAGTAACCAATAGGCTATAAAAACATAGTAATTTCACCCTCATGAAAATATCAAATAGCAACACAGTTTGGTCTTAGTTATAGTAGACTCAAATCAATCTTTTTTCATATATTATGAGTTTCATAACTTCATACGAGCGAAAAGTTATGACCCTTTGAAGTTAGAAAAACAAATTGCATCAATATTTTTTTTCTATATATTATAAAATAAAGTATAAAATAATATGAAAATTATGATTTTTTATAATTTTTTTAATGATTAAAAAAATTATACTAAAAGTGTAGAGGTATCAACTTATTTTTGAAATAATTTTTTTAAATATACTATTTTATAATTTAAAATATATATATATATATATATTATTTAAAAGCATTCCTCAGTGGAAGGGGATCTGTTCAAGAGGCATAGCGACTACCGCATCTTCATTCCTCACATGGGCATGTCCTTGGATTTCATTTGGGCTCCTTTCCTCCATAACTTAACCCATCACAGCCGCCCCCATTGCGGCGGATGTAGTGGTCACGTGTTGTGTCTCTGGCACATGCTTCATGTCCACGATGCGTCTGATTACGGACTTTCTTTATAAGAGCTCTCCACGAGCCCTTCTCTTCTGCCATTCTCACCTTCTCCAACATTCACTAGTCGGACAAGAACAAGATCCCCATATTTCTTTTGGCTTGGGATGCCCACCTTGATTAACTCCATGCTCGGCACGCAGGAAAAAAGGGACAAGATGAACGATCAAACACTCCGCGAATATGATATAGAGCTTCACCGAAGCAAGCTTTTGCATGAATCTGGGGGCCCTTTCTTGTTGCTCGACATTTACTCATTAACCAGGAATTGCGGTCCGCAATGCACAAAAGATGGGATGCACTACGATGACATTGTGTATGATGCTGTTCTTGCTCAATGCTTTACTCATTCAATCTGGTGAAAAGATATAATCTAAAACTCCGAAAGAATACAAAAATTACTATTTTTTTTTTTCATTTTGTTCATCTACTATAGTATGCATATAGATTATTTAAATATGACTCCCTTTTGTACAAACGTGACATTTTCCTGTTATCAATTTTTCAGAGGAAATTTTCTTATAATGTGGAGATCTTCATGCGAATGCTACACTTGTGCACATTTTGATGCGGACCGAATAGCTGAAGACTACTTGGAGAAGCGAGAGAAGGAGAAATTAGCTAAGAAGCTGCGGTAGAATTCAAAGCTGGCTAAAGGCCGCCGACTTTGAAAAGAAGGGGGGGCCGGCCTTCCCATCAACGCTGCCGGCCTTGAGCCGGCTTTGAAGGTTGGCCGAACACGCTTCAACAATCGGCCTTTGGCCGGCTTTCATACATAAGCCGCCGGCCTTAGGCCGACCTTCATCGCCAGCCTTTAGTTTTGCAATTTTCCTCTTTTATTTATTTTTCCATGTAATTTTTGGGACTATATGTATACCTTCCTAGGGTTTCTTACAAAGGTATGTCTTATTACTATTACTTTTTACACCAATATTGAGAGATTCTCTTTAGTAAAGTTTGCATCTTGCAACTTGTGTGTTAGAAATCAACCGGTGAATTGATTTCTTGTTTACCTTACGCTATCTCGCTGCATCAGATTGGCATCAGAGCCAGGCGAATTGTGCATCAAGGGTTGGTAAACTTAAGGCATGCACTTATATATTTATTAGATTTAGATCCTCTAAATTTATTTTCTTTCAATTTTTCTCAATTTATCCCTTTAAGATATTGTCATTTGTAGTCAATAGTTGAGATTTTAAAGGCATCTTTAACCTTAAGTACCCCATTTAAGGCTCTTAGGTGCAATATTAATACTTTAAGAATCTTTTTTCTTTAACAACTTTTTCACTTCATCTATAGGTCTTTATGAAGAGTTCTTAAATGATACTTATAAAAAGAAAAAAGTTAAAATAATAGTAAATTTGAGGTACTTTTTTGAGATCCTTGAAGGACTCTAAAAAGTGTAAGAACATCTTTTCATCCTTTAAGAAGTTCAAAAAGTAGGTCTTTAATTTTGAATTTTGTATTAAGAACCATAGATGGAGATGGCCCTAATGAAGTTAATGATGTTACTATAACATTATTAGGTTTTTCAAAATCTTGAATAATTTTAATCAATAATTATAAATTAAAAAAAAAATTGAAGAGATGAAAATTGAAATGATCCATTTCCTGTCTAACATTATGCACGCTGTATTAGATTTACAGCTTGAGGGTTGAGTAAAACACACAAAAGCCACAGCATCTACTACTAGCCACAAGCTGGCTGGTGGATCAAGGTCCCAGTAAGCGTGCGTTTTTCATTTTGGTTGTCTTTTTCCACCAGGGACATTGCGATTCCGCATGTCGAGATTCGTGCGTTCTATGCATGTGTCTCGAGTTCAATGCATATGTTGCATGGTGGTGTTGACTGGTATAGGGATTTTATTCATAATAAACCCCGAGCCGATCTCCATTTGTCATGCAAGTGATAAGTTGTGACTCCTCATATGTCACTAGCTATAACCTGTATATGTAGATCTCTCTGTGGATTTAGATCGATTTTTGTATCGAACATAACGTTTTTTCCTCTGAGCATAGAGATCTAAATTCACTTATAAGGTTCTTATAAAACCATGATCAGCAAAGGCTAAAATATAAACGACACATCATCAGCTGATCAGATACAAGCCGCAAAAGACGATTTTATATACAATCTTAAGCTGGAGACTCCAAGGTTTCAAAGAGCCGATCCACCCAGTTGGATATTCAAAATGGACCATTCCATGGACTTCCATCGAGGTCCAAAAGATGAGGAACCACTAGGCACCTTTTTTTTCTTTTCTTTTTCTTTTGTATTAAATTTGTTTTAATGAAATGATATACACCATCAATTTCATTCTAGCTCCATATTATTTAGGGCATTGGATGTATGGTTTTTGGGTCATTGGAATTTGAAAAACATCATGGAGAATTATTTAAATTGAATCAGAAAGGTTTAATATCAAATTAAAAAAAAAACTTTTATAGTATTCTTAAATAGGTTTGTTAAGCTAGATGGCATCACCCTATCATTAATTGGTTTAATTACTATATTTTTTCTATTAAATAAACTTTATTGAATTTATTTGCAAAAAAAAAAAATTCAAAGTAATCCTTTAGCTAAGTTATATGAAAAAAATAAAAATTGCAACATTAAAAAAGTCATCATGCTCAGTATCCTTTATTACCCATCCCAACCTAAGAATTTAAAATTAGTATTGGGAAATGGATTTTTCAATCATAATTGTATAGCATTCCCATTATGTTATTAAGTGCATCCCACATCTTGAAAAATAAGAGAAAATAAGTTATGCTGAAATAATAGACTAAGGGCATAAATGTAAAAGAAAAAACCATGTAAAATCGGTATGATAGTGAGGATGAACAACTTGATTTAGTTTTAGAGATAAAATAAGCTTGTCCTTAAGTAATTTATTTTTTGCAATTTTATTTTAATATATTATAAGTTTTAGGTTAGTTGATGTTAAGGAACTAAAAGATAAAGTCAATGTTTTCAAACATAATCCTACAACATTCCCATTTAAGACAAGAAGATATATAACTTTTTTTTTTAATTTGAATTTTGAAAAAAAAAAAAAACTATGAATCTCTTGAAGTTCTTACCTAAATTTATAATTTAAAATCTTATAAGTAATGATAATAAATATTTAACTTTAAATTTTATAATTATATTGTGTTTCAAGATATCTATATTATAATTCCATCACATTCATATCATTTTTATTACTAAATTTACATATAATAATTTTATACATCTATAATATAAGTGCATTATCCACGAGTATGTATGTATGTACATATATTGGTGTAAATATATATATATATATATACTTACACGAAAGCTTGTTACTTCTATTAACAAGTATAAATTACACAAATACAACATGCATTTTATGTTATTTTTAAGCCTAAAATTATTAACTCTTTGTTGGATTATATCCTTCGAGGATGACTAAAACATTAAAATAGACATAAAACCATCATCTCTTTTCCAACTTAACCTATAACAATTAATTTTACAAATAGATATTTTATATAAGGATTGTTGCGGGGCCTACATCTACCGTTCGTTACAAAATTGAATCTGTCAAATCGTGATGAGCATAGAACTCGACATGCTCAAATATGTGTTTTTTTTTTTTTTTCAGCATTTTTCTAATTCTTGTAATCTATATTTTCTTAGTCATTGTATAAGAACCCTATGAGCATGCCTTGTTTTATAAAAACTTCCCAATAAAAATCTCAAGCAAGCTCATATAATTATAAGAAAGGCTATAATTTTAAGCTTATAACAAGCTCATTAGGACAACCTTAAATTGAGTAGACTTCATCTGATCCGTTGATCGCTAAATAATCTAACGGATGTCATTAGGGCAAAAAGTCTATAAATACTCAATCATTCCTCTTTATTAAGGAATCTTTGGCCCAAATTTCATAGATCAGATAAACGGTGCTCTACTAAGAGTTATCTACTCTCAATGATCAAATAAAAAATCAAGTAAAGAACAATCTCCATTGTTCAAGAACTGCAAGATTAACTCTCAAGGTCTTTTTAACTCTCTTGTCTGTCACTTGTGCATTCGAGACACTTAAAATTGCTTGTTCTTCCTTGTCTCCCTAATCATCCCATCAACCGCCATCTTTGAATTGCTTTTCTCTAAATTCACGTGCATTGTGGTATTCACGTGATATGCACGTGACTATTCCTATCGGGAACCCATCTACACTACCTAAAATGAAGCTGACAAAAAATGACAAGAAAGAAAAGAAGCCTAATATCAGATGAGAGAGAGAGAGATGTGCATACTTAGAGGGAGAGAGAGAGAGGTGCAACCTGGTATGGTACGGAAGTGGCGGCGCTCCTCGGATACTGAGTAGACATGGTGGCGCGTCTGGAGACAACCGTTACGTGCGTTGGGTGCTGGCACCTTTGGGTTCGATTAGGGACATTGGGTTCGTTAGGATTATTGAGAAAGGCTTCAAAGGCTTTTAGCCTCCTCGCGTAATGACTTTTCAAAATGGGACGTTCTGACAACCCAAGTACGCCTAACAAATATATTACTAAATACATATTAGACGCAAAATGCATAAGATCTAATCCACCAAGGTTGAAGAAGCAGATGAAATATGTGTCTAAGATTATTAAGCCATGTGTATCATTTTAGTGGTGGGTATGGAACTATAAAAGATTGATATGTGAGTATTTTTATAACTATTGACAAAAATATTATATTTTTCAAAAAAAAAAAAAAAAGGAAGAAAAATCATGGGTTTAAGGATATTATCATTAGTATACTACCCTTATTAATTTGATAACTAATTGAAATCTCGTTAATATAAAGTTGAATTTAGAGTGAACAATTTGCTAAAAAGTAAGAAGTCTCGTCCTTTTGTAAATAAATAAATAATAATATAGCGCAGATAAACCAAACTTTTGTTTAGCCAATTAACAAGGCCCCTTGAGCTCTCTTTTAATATAAGCTTATAATCAACAACACAGTACCATTCATTTCGACTACATTTGAATTGTTTTTTAAATCCAAAGTAAAACCTAAATGAAAAATACATAAATAAATAAATAAAGGGGGCATGGAGTAGATATATGAATAAACATTTACAAGTGCAGGACAATTCTCTAACAAGCTTATCATAAGCAGAGATAATGATGATAGCAAGTAAATTTAATATAATTTTCACATTCAAGTATGCATATGATTATGAATAGGACACGAAATCAATTACTACACTTCATACAGTACATGTATCGTCAAAAATAATAAAAAGGAAAAATGAAGAAAGAAAAGTAAGCTGTGTAATACAATATTCAACAAAATAGCATAAATTATTCGGACTTTTTTTTCTCTTTTAAAATTTTCTGTAGTTATTGTTGCTGGTGTCGTAGTTGTTGCTGCTGCTGTTGAAGGCTAATGAGCTTGAAGTATGGTCCATCCTTGTTTTCTATAAGAGAGGAATGAGTGCCTTGCTCTATAATCTTTCCATCTTGTATAACAGATATCAGACTCGCATTCTTGATAGTAGACAACCTATGTGCAACCATAATAGTTGTTCTGTTCGTCATCAATCTATCCAAGGCTTGTTGGACAACGCGCTCTGACTCGACATCTAAAGCGCTTGTTGCTTCATCTAGGAGCAAGATTTCTGGGTTCTTTAGGACTGCCCTAGCAATGGCAACGCGTTGCTTTTGGCCGCCGGAGAGCTGGACTCCCCGTTCCCCTACCTTAGTTGAGTAACCCTCGGGAAGGGAACTGATGAAACTATGAGCGTTAGCAAGTTTAGCTGCTTCGATCACTTCTGCTTCGGAAGCTTCTTCTTTTCCATATAGGATGTTCTCATAGATTGATGTTGCAAAGAGAGCTGGCTCTTGCTGGACTAGACCGATGTGCTTTCGGAGTGATTTGACCTTCAGTTTTTTAATGTCTTTCCCTGTGACAAATTGACAGAGTTATCTGTATGAGATTGATATTTTTTTTTTACTAGCTATTGACGCATAAAGATAAACAACACATGTATTTTATGAATTCAACTCCACAACCAACTAATTTAAAAGTATAAGCCTATCAATTTAGCTGTGGTTTATATTTATTGGCTAACATCCTCATTCACTTGTAGGTCAATTGATTGAATGGGGATAAAAATGAGGGCATAGATACTCAAGCTTAGGATCTCCTGCTTTAGTACCATTATTGGGAGCTAAAGTTTAAGCGTATAAGATCTAATCTGGCTTTATATTTACTAAATAGAAGTATTACATCCTTATGTTGCAGAACAATTGCTTGTAAATCTAAAATTACTATGGTACGCGAGTTGAACTCCTAATTTTAAATCTCTATGCAATTGATTAGTGATTTAATTATTTGCATACAGGGTGGTATCCATGCACAAAATAAAACCATTAGTCTATATGGAAGTGTAAGTTTGGAATCAGTTGGTTGTGAATCACGTCCGAATAAGTTGGTCTTCTCAGTTGCAGGGAACAGACTGCCTAAACATCCTAAACTGACTTGCATTACTTACTTTAATGTTCCAAATAGAGGGAAGTGAAGGAAAGAAGCATGCTTGGTGAACGTACCATCAATCAGAACTCTCCCTGCAGTTGGATCATAAAACCGGAGAATGAGAGCAAGCACGGAACTTTTACCGGACCCACTTTGGCCAACTAACGCCATGCTCCTGCCTGATCTTACTTTCAGATCAAAACCCTTGAATATAATGACATCAGGCCTTGAAGGGTAGCTGAATTTAACTCCCCTCAGTTCAATTGTACCTTCAACTGTTCTAAGCTCTTCTCCAACATCCCCCATTATCTCGGTTTTTCGATCTAGAACTTCAAAGACTGATGCAACCATTTGGTTCCCCTTAAGAAGGTCAGGTGCCATAGCCAAGGTCTCTCCCATGGCCAAAGCAGTTATAATCAATACCATGAATGATTTCATGACAGCCTTAAAGCTAGTAAGCTCTTTTCCCATCAAAACAGAACCATACCTGAATATATACCACACAAAATCAGAGAGATTTTACATTCAGCAAAAACAATTTAATAGATTAAATACTGAACAAAGTTTTTTCCTAAAGCTGCTTTCCTTTCTACATTGTCAATAGTACTTTCAGTGTAAGATTTTTTATTTTCAAATAAGGGTGTTTTTCTTTCATAGAAATCTTTTTTCTCGATTTTTTACCCCTTTTTTTCGGTATTTGTTCTAATTAAAACTTATTTGTTGTTGAATATCATCGTAACAATACAAAAATTTACATATTCTAGAAGCTTTTACCTGTAAATGGTAATGGAAGGCCATAACAGGAGCAAACCGCTAATGGTGGTGGTTAGGAACTACTGAAAATACAAATGGAAACTGAGTAAAATGATTTCCACTTTTTGGAAACACCACCACTGGCTATGGCTTGCAACAGTTGCCTCCCATTTGGTAAAAGTCACGAGTAACCACAATATTTTTATATTTAACGGTTCTAATGCATTAATCATAATAGCTGTTGAGAAAAATATGGAAGACACCTTCAGCTAAAATAAATAAATAAAAATAAGAATAAAGTCCATTTGGTTGCATTCACTTTTTTATTATGATTCCATTTTAGGAACAAGACCAAGTTATAGCTGCGCATTTATTTACTCGTGTGAAAGCAAAAATAAGTAGAAACCAATGTGAAACCAAAACCAATCATAAAGTTGTGGAAAGTGTTAACCAATAAGAAAACATCAGATCTAACAAGCTAAAACTTCTAGATCGGCTGACTGAATTTAAAATTTATCAGAACCAAAGAGGACCTAACATGAAAAGTTAGGCCACATACCATAAGGCAAGCCCATATGAGGAGAAGATGAAAAACTGGGAAACACCATAGAATAAGCCTGCAATCTGACCACGAGTGAATGCTTGCTTAGAAGGATCAATTAGCTCATGCTTGTACAAGTCAATAATCTTTTCCTCCGAGCAAAATGCAGCAACTGTCCTTATGTTACTCACAGCCTCACCAGCAAGCATGTTAGCCCTTAAATATGCTTTACTCAAGTCACCACCATAACCTCTCATGAAAAGTTTCTGTTAAAAGAAAAAAATGTATCAAAATTTTCAGGATGTTCTTGTTAACGTATATACTATAATAGCAATATTGCGTTACCATGTGATAAAGTAATCCCCAGAAGTTGGAAAACAAAGTACCTCACTGATATGACCGCTTATGATCAATGGATATGTCGCTATAACCACAAGTGTTAGCCTCCAACTTAAGATGAAAGCTATGATGAATGAGCAAACAATCAAACCAATGTTCTGTATGAGGATTGTGGCGCGGTCAACAACTACTGTTCTTAACAAAGTTGCCTCTGTCTCTAGCTGTGATGAAAGCATAGAACTTGTGTTGTTCACATCATCAAACCAGCCAATCTCATTCCTTAAAATGGCTGCAAATGGAAAAGAAAGATTGTAACTGGGGTAGGTTTAGGCACCAACTTATAGGAAAAGTTAATGCCTTTAGTCTTTACCACTTTCATGCTAGTGGAGAACATTTTCGCCTGAAAGAAACAAGAAAATTCAAGCCTTATTTCCACTAGGAGGGATTGGTTATATGGATCCTCTTTTTCCATTGCACTCTATCATGGCCATGTTCTTATTAATACCTAAATAAGTCACATCATTTTTTGTTACTTCTCTTTACATCCCTTTTTGTCTCCCCCACTTCTTCAAGTTAGACCCACACCCCCCCCAACAAAAAGTATCACGACATTTAGTCGGTGCCCTCAATCCATGAGGTCATTCTAAGAGACAAATCGATCAACCTATGAGACAAATTTGACATTATTTCTTCTGAAAGATGACCACGACACTAGCTTTGGAATGATCATGTGTAGTACAGAGTGCACACATGGGGATCATCAAATTCTATCAATAAAAAGTTTTAGCAGTTAGCTAGAAACAATTGTAATGATGAAATTACCTGAAAACATCATTTCCCGAACACGAAGAGTGAGTCTCTCCCCCATGATTCCAAAAGAGGTGTGTGTAATGGCATGGACAATTACTGTTATTACTGCTGCTCCACAGAAAAGGAGAGATATCTTCCTTACTTCATGCTGAGTTGTTTCCCAGTCCATGTAATATGATACAAGAGCTTGGGAGACACCAAGTGCAAAAAGTGGCATTTGTGCTCCAGACATCAGTGCACAGAGTGTCCCGAACATACCATAAATCCAGTCAGGACTCACCATGGAATACATTCTTTTGGCAGAGACATGCCTTTTCTTCAGAGTGTCAATTGCAAGGAGACCCGAATGATTGAATGAGTCCCTATCTGATTGAAAACTTCCTCCAAAGCTAGTTGTCGTGTGGGAGAGCTCACGTGAATACTTTATGCTGTTAAAGGATTTATTGAACTTGTCAACAATAAATATAAAAAGCTTGTGACAATCTACAGGGTCGTGAAGCTAAAGTAATTGTTGGAATGTACTCATGTGCCTTAGCATTTCTTAGAAATAGTCTTTAAAAGTATTGTGTTTGTTGCTTAATTTTAGGAATTCTGTTTTATAGGTTGCACATGTTTAGGAGTGGTTATTGTGTAGTGGTCCATGTTTGGAAATCATGTAAACGTGGCATATGTTCCTTTTATATTCTGTTCTTCATGGAATGAAAACTACAATTTTTGCTTTTTCCATCTGTTCTGCTCCTTTGACTAAAACAAAAATATACAACAAATTGGTATCAGAGCCTTTTTTCAGCTTGAGGAATCTGTGAGTTTGAGTGATACAACCACAAATCTTTAGAATGGAGGCCGATGTACAATCATCCTTCAGTCATATTGCTCCACCAGTTTTCGATGGCCAAAATTATCAAGCATGGGCCATTAGGATGACAATCTATCTCGATGCATTGGATCTTTGGGAGGCTGTTGAAGAAAAGTACGATGTTCCACTGCTGCCAGCAAACCCAACGATGGCATAAATGAAGAATCATAAGGAAAAAAGGACAAGGAAGTTGAAGGCCAAAGCATGACTTTTCTTTGCTGTTTCAAGCACCATATTCACTAGAATTATGAACCTGGAATCAACTAAAGATATATGGGACTATCTCAAGAAGGAGTACCAAGGCAATGAAAGAACTAAGAACATGCAAGTGCTCAACTTAATCCAAGAGTTTGAGATGGTGAAGATGAAGGAGAGAGAAACAATCAAGGATTACTCTGACAAGCTGCAAGGTATTGTCAACAGAGTGAGGTTGTTAGGTAAGGACTTTTCTGATGAGAGAATGGTTCAAAAAATTCTCGTAACTTTACCTGAGAAATATGAGTCCAAAATTTCTTCCTTGGAGGAGTCTAAAGATTTGTCAAGCATATCTTTGGCAGAATTGGTTAATGCATTGTAGGCTCAAGAACAAAGAGGGATGATAAGAAAAGAAGAAGCTGTGGAGGGTGCTTTCAAAGCCAAGTCGGAAGGATTTGTTGAAAGCAAAGACAAGAAAATCAAAGAAAAAAGGAAGAGCAACAAGTTCAAAAATGACAACAAAAATGAGGTAAGTTCACCTTGCCCACATTGCAAGAAGTCAAACCGTATGCCAAAGAGGATTGCTGGAGGCCTGATATCAAATGCAGAAAGTGTGGCAATATGGGACACATGTAGAGGGTTTGTAAATCGCAACAACCCAATGCAGCAAAGATGTACACAGAACAAGAAGATGAAGAACAACTCTTTGTGGCAACATGTTTTGCCACCAACAACAGCTCAAGTGATTCTTGGCTGATAGATAGTAGCTGCACCAACCATATGACCAACGATCAAGCTCTTTTCATAGAGTTCAACAAGGCTCCCATCTCCAAATTAAAAAATTGGAAATGTGAGTTTATCTTAGTTAAGGGGAAAGGAACAGTGATGATTGAAAGCTTAACGGGCTTAAAGCATATTTCTGATGTCTTATATGTGCTTGACATTGATCAAAACTTGCTTAGTGTTGGAAAGCTAGTTGAAAAAGGCTTCAAAGTTATTTTTGAAGATAAGTGGTGCTTTATCAAGGATGCAAGGGGCAAAGACATGTTCAAAGTGAAGATGAGAGCCAAGAGTTTTTCCTTGAATTTGATGGAGGATAAGCAAGCAGCACTTGCAAGTTATGTAAGCAATGAAGCATTGTGACATAAAAGACTTGGACACTTCCATCATGCTGGACTTCTATATATGCAGAAAAATAACTTCGTGAAGGGTATACCGTTGTTGGAGGATAAGCGAGCAGATTGTATAGCTTGTGAATATGGAAAGCAATTCAGAAAATCATTTCCTCAATCAACATGGAGAGCATTAGACAAGCTTCAACTCATGCATACCGATGTTGGAGGACCTCAGGCAACTCCATCTTGTATGGTAGTAAATACTATATTGTCTTTATAGATGATTATACTAGACTTTGCTGGATTTATTTTCTAAAATCTAAAGCTAAGGTTGCTAACACATTTTGGAAGTTTAAAGCTTGGGTGGAAAATCAAAGCAATTGTAAACTTTGCATGATAAGATCAGACAATGGGAAAGAGTACATAAATGAAACATTTGACAAGTTTTGTGAGGAGGCAGGTATAGAGCATCAATTCACAGAATCTTACTCTCCACAACAGAACAGTGTAAGTGAAAGGAAAAATCGAAGCATCATGGAGATGGTGAGGGGTATGATTCATGAAAAACAATTGCCAAAAAAACTTTGGGCAAAAGCTGCAAGCACTGCCGTGTTCTTGCTAAATAGATCACCAACCAGGGCAGTAAGAGAGAAGACTCCGTTTGACGCCTGGTTTGGTTACAAACCAAACTTGCAAAATCTGAAAATCTTTGGTTGTCTTTGTTTTTCATATGTGCCACAGGTGAAACGAGACAAGCTAGACAAAAAGGCAGAATCAAGAATTTTTGTTGGATATAGTAGCACCCCCAAAGCTTACAGAATTTTCAAACCAAAAATTGGGAAAATTATTGTAAGTTGAGATGTCACATTTATGGAAGACAAACAATGGAGCTGGGAGGAACCTTCACAAATGCAGTTGCTAGGGAATTCACAACATTCTGATGAAAATATAGATGATGTTCCAGTTCGTGGCACAAGGCTTCTGTCTGATATCTATGAAATATCAAATGTTGCAATCTTTGAACCTGCAGAATTTACAGAGGCGAAAAAGGATGACAAATGGATCGAAGCCATGAGAGAGGAGATTCGTATGATCGAGAAGAATGGTGCTTGGGAGTTGGTTGACAGACCTCAAAATAGAAAAATCATTGGAGTAAAATGGGTTTACAGAACTAAATGCCATGCTAATGGTTCTGTAAACAAATACAGAGCTAGATTAGTCGTGAAGGGATTTAGTCAAGTGTTTGGGATAGACTTCTCAAAAACCTTCGCTCCAGTTGCCCACTTGGATACTATCAGAATGTTGTTAGCCCTGGCTACACAGAAGGTTTGGAAGCTATACCAGCTGGACGTAAAATCAGCCTTCTTAAGTGGCTACCTTCAAGAAGAAATCTATGTTGATCATCTAGAGGCATTTCTTGTCAAGGGACCGGAGGAGAAAGTTTACAGATTGAAAAAGGCCTTACATGGCCTTAAGCAAGCTCTTACGGCCTGGTATAGCAGAGTAGATGAGTATCTTCGAAGTCTTGGATTTGATAAAAGTCCAAGTGAACCCACTTTATATGTGAAGAAGTCAGATGCTAATTTAATTATAGTATCTACTTATGTTGATGATTTGCTTGTTACAGGAAGCAATGAGAAGCTAGTGGATGAATTTAAAGCTAAGATGTTCAAAGCCTTTGAAATGACAGATCTTGGTTTGTTAACTTACTTGCCAGGCATAGAGGTGAAGCAAGGGCATGGTGAAGTCTTCATATGTCAAAAGAAGTTTGCAAAAGAAATTCTGAAGAAATTTCATATGGAAGAGAGCAAAGGCATCAGCACACCTATGAATCAAAAGGAGAAGTTGAATAAAGAAGATGGAGCTAAAAAAGTTGATGAAGGACTATATAGGAGTTTGATTGGGCGTTTGATGTATCTCATTGCCATAAGACCAGATATCATGTTTGCAGTAAGCTTGCTGTCAAGATTTACTAATTGCGCTAGTGAAGTGCACTTTGTAGCTGCCAAACATGTCTTAAGATATGTTAAGAGTACAATAGATTATGGCATTAAGTATTCTTGCTGTTGTGATTTCCAGCTCCTTGGCTTTTCTGACAGCGATTGGGTAAGTTCTATGGAGGACATGAGAAGCACAACTAGTTTTTGTTTCAATTTTGGGTCAGATTTTTTTCATGGAGTTCAAAAAAAAAGGAAGTTGTTGCTCAAAGCATAGTTTAAGCAGAGTTTATTGCAACTAATGCAGTGGTTAATCAAGCAATTTGGATCAGAAAATTACTCGCAGACTTGCACATGAACCAGACTGAGCCAACGGAAATTTTTGTAGACAATCAAGCTACTATTGCAATTTCTAAGTATCCTTTTTGTCATGAGAAAACAAAGCACTTCAACATCAAGCTGTATCATCTGAGAGAAAAGCAAAAAACGGGTGAGAACAAGCTGATTTACTGCAAAATTGAGAAGCAAATTGCAAATTTGCTGACTAAAGCTCTTCCAAAAACAAGATTTGAGGACTTAAGAGACAAGTTAAATGTCTGTAAATACTAAGGCAAGGAGGAGATTGTTGGAATGTACTCATGTGCCTTAGCATTTCTTAGAAACAGTCTTTAGGAGTGTTGTGTTTGTTGCTTAATTTTTGGAATTCTGTTTTACAGGTTGCACATGTTTAGGAGTGGTTATTGTGCAGTGGTCCATGTTTGGAAATCATGTAAACGTGGCATATGTTTCCTTCTATAATCTGTTCTTCATGGAATGAAAACTACAGTTTTTGCTTTTTCCATCTGTTCTGCTCCTTTGACTAAAACAAAAATATAAACAGTAATCATGGTACCAAAGTGGAGGATTTTGAACCTGCACCTCCGCACAGTTATTGAAGCCCCTTTGACTAAAGTGGTCCACTTGATGGGCTTTAGTCATAGTCTTGACCCATTGTGAAAGGGAGTGTGGATTATAAATGTGAAAAGCCCACAAGGATTACAAACATGAACTTTCACGTTGGTTGGTTTACCTACAATTTGGAATTTTATGTAACATATTGTCATGTTTAATAAAGTACCTGAGTGGCCTTCCCATTGAAGGACCTTGAGAGGGATGTCTATGCAAGGCAGCTGACTCTTGGAGTTGGACAAGTGATGCATACGCACTATTTGGATTTGAAATTAGCTCTTCATGGTTTCCTGTTTCTACCAGCTCACCATCCTGGACAACTGCAATAATATCTGCATTTCTTACAGTTGAAAGCCGATGCGCAACCACAACTGTTGTCCTTCCAATCATGGCACGATCAAGTGCCTCTTGCACACTTTTCTCAGATTCTGCATCAAGGGCACTTGTAGCTTCATCAAGCAAAAGTATAGAGGGATTTTTTACTATTGCACGCGATATGGCAATCCTTTGTTTCTGTCCTCCCGAAAGTTGTATTCCTCTTTCACCAACCTGCGATGGATAAAAAAATTGACACATTATATCTCCTCAGCCTAGTGGTGGTCCAACTGTCATTGTCTTCCGAGTAAGCAGATAATTAGGATTATTTGTGATAAATAAGTCAAGACTAGTGTTCAAACCCAGAAGTTTGACTGAGAGTGAATGATCGCTAGCATTAGACTACATTGTTGCTTTTAGCAGTATCACAGGGTTTATGTTGCACATAATCCTATGACATCTTTCCATTTATGTAAAGTAGGAATATTATATAATTAGTGTAGCAAATAATTCTTAATAAAACTTCTCTCTTATGATTTCAAGGAATAGATACACATATATATACAAAAGAAATCTTCTTGACTATATCTTTCTATTCCTAATATATGCACTATATATATATGATACACAATATTGCTATCTATATATATATATACACAGAATATTACATTGAAATCCCTAGGATATTAATTCCTAATATAGAAGAAGAGAATCTGGTTTGATTTCCTACACTCCCCCTCAAACCAAATGATATATGTTCATTAAACCAAGCTTGGAACTTAGTTCAATGAAGTTGGGTCGAAATAGAGCCTTTGTCAAGATGTCTGCCACCTGCTGTCTAGAGGGAACATAATTAAGAGAAATCTCTTTTCCTTCTATTTTCTCATTGATGAAGTGCCTATCTATTTCGACATGCTTTGTTCTGTCATGATGAACTGGGTTCTTGGCAATTGCAATCGCTGACTGATTATCACACATCACTTGAATAGAATCATCCATACCAATTTTGAGTTCATTCAAAAGGCGTTTTAACCAAATCCCTTCACATATGCCTTGAGCTAATGCCCGAAACTCAGCCTCAGCACTGCTACGAGCTACTACTTGTTGCTTCTTGCTTCGCCATGTTACCAGGTTTCCCCAAACAAATGAGCAATATCCTGATGTAGATCTTCTATCAACAGGGGATCCAGCCCAATCTGCATCAGTGTAGATAACAAGTGATCTATCATGTGTCTTTTCAAACATTAACCCCTTTCCAGGATCCTTTTTGAGATACTTGAGGATTCTATTCACTGCCTCCATGTGATCTATAGATGGATTGCTTAGGTACTGACTCACAATACTGACTGCAAAGCTTATATCTGGACGTGTGTGGGTAAGATATATCAACTTTCCTACTAACCGTTGATAATGCCCCTTGTCTGCTGCTAATTCTCCAGTTCGAGGCATTAATTTTGTATTGGGATCCATAGGTGTTTCAACAGGCTTGCATCCACTCATTCCTGTTTCAGTCAGAAGATCCAGAACATATTTGCGTTGAGAGACTGAAATTCCTTTGCTAGTTCTACTTACTTCCATTCCCAGAAAGTATCTTAAATGTCCTAAGTCTTTGATTTCGAATTCCTTGGACAATAAGATCTTGAGTCTTCTCATCTCTCCTTCATGATTCCCAGTAAGGACTATATCATCAACATATACAATCAATATTGTAATTCTCCCATCTATGAAATGTTTGATGAATAGTGTGTGATCTGCTTGAGATTGAGAGTACCCGCATTGTTTAAGTACTCGTGTGAACCTATCAAACCAAGCTCAAGGTGATTGTTTCAGTCCATATAGTGCCTTTTGCAGCTTGCACACTTTTCCTCTTGTTTTCTCGGTTTCAAAACCAGTAGGTATGTCCATATAGACTTCCTCAATTAAGTCTCCATTGAGGAACGCATTTTTCACATCAAGCTGGAACAGTGGCCAATCCTGATTTGCAGCAACAGATAATAGCACACGTATTGTATTGAGCTTAGCCACAGGAGCAAAAGTTTCTTGGTAATCAATTCCATATGACTGTGTGAATCCTCTAGCTACTAACCGTGCTTTGTACCTATCAATGCCTCCATCAGCCTTTTGTTTGATTGAAAATATCCATTTGCATCCTACAGTCTTCTTCCCTGGTGGCAATGATGTTAGAACCCATGTGCCATTCTTCTCAAGTGCATTCAACTCCTCTAGTGTTGCTTTCCTCCATTCAGGGACCTTTAGAGCTTCATATATTGAACTGGGAATCTCAACTTTGTCTAGAGAGGTTACAAATGCTCGGAATTTCTGTAATAGATTTGAGTAGGAGATGTAGTTGCATAGCGGGTGCTGTGTGCATGATCGGACTCCTTTCCTATGAGCAATTGGCAAATCTAAATTTGGATCATGATTTATTACCTTTTCCTTTGCTGATTGGGAACAAGATCCTTCCTCAGTTGGCATTGTTTCAGAATTGTCACTCGAGGAGATCTCTTAGGTCTGTTGTTCATTCTGTAATGGTCTTTTCCTTCTTGTGTAAACATTGATTTCTTCGATAGGAAGAAGGAGATGTTTAGGGTAGTTCATCGGTGATGAACTCCTTGGACTTGTGTCTGGACATATAACAGAATTGGGAGGAGGACCAGATGGACTTGTTTCAATAAAAGTAGTCCAATCCCAATTCTAGAATTCATGAGTACGAGTACTAGAGTCATGCTCCCCCTGAATTACAGAAGTGGGAAAAAATGGGTTTTCTTCAAAGAAGGTGACATTCATAATATGATAGAATTTACTTGTGAGAGGAGAGAAACATTTGTACCCTTTCTGATTTGGTGAGTATCCTATGAACATACATTTAAGTGCACGCACATCGAGCTTTCCATGATTAATGTGAACAAATGCAGTGCACCCAAAGATTTTGAGTGGGACTTGGGATACTAACCGTGAAGTTGGGTAAAACTTGTTAAGCATTTGTAATGGTGATTGAAATTTCAAAACACATGAGGGCATCCTATTAATGAGATATGTAGCTGTAAGTATAGCTTCACCCCAAAATTTTTTAGGAACATTGGTTTGAAAAAGCAAGGAGCGAGCAACTTCAAGGATATGGCGATTTTTCCTTTCGGCCATACCATTTTGTTGAGGTGTATCAACACATGAACTTTGTTGAACAATACCATGTGATTTGAGGTAAAGACTGAGATTTGAGTTAAAGAAATCTCTAGCATTATCAGTTTTGAAGATTTGGATGTCACTCTTGAATTGGTTTCTAACCATAGCATGAAAGTGTTTGATAATATGATTTGTCTCGGATTTTTCTTTCATAAGGTATGTCCAGCACAATCGTGTATGATCATCAACTAACAATAGAAACCATCGAGTACCAGTAATATTGGGAATACGAGTTGGTCCCCAAATATCACCATGTATGAGGGAAAAAGGATGACTTGGTTTATAGGGTAGTGGATAGTATGTGCTCCGAGTGTGTTTTGCAAATTGACATATTTCACAATGAAAGAAATTTGGATTTTTATTGATAAATAGAGATGGATACAATCGTTTCATATATAAGAAATTTGGATGTCCTAATCGAGAATGCCACATCATGATTGTTCTATCCTTATTTGAATGACCAACATAACAAGAACTAATTTTTTTGCTAGAGATGCTGTATGAGGATGAGATGTTTACATCAAGAATGTAGAGACCTTTGCGAAGCTCAGCATTGCCAATCATCCTCCCCGAGCTCAAGTCCTGAAATACACAACAGTTGGCAAAGAACTTAGTTTCACATCTCAGATCACTATTTAGTTTGCTAACTGAGATTAGATTGCAATCTAGGTCAGGTACCAACAACACAGAATAGAGAATTAGAGAACTTGAAAGGCAGATTGTTCCTATCCCTTCAACTTGTGTGCGAGTACCATTGGCTATCCTTGCAGTTTGTAGTTCTTTACAAGGTGAGTAAGATGTGAAAAGAGATCTGTCACTTGTCATCTGATTTGATGCTCCGGAGTCTACTATCCATGATGACGATGGGTTCTGAGCAACATGTAGTGCGTGATTACCTGATCTATGTTCCCCATCATGAGGAGATGTTGATTTAGATGAATTCTGGATCAGCTGTTGGAGTAATTCCAATTGATCCTTGGTGAAAGGAGCTTGATTGATAGTTGGTGAAGTCTCTACGAAAGCAGTATTCCCCTTTGCCTCACGGTCTCTGCTAGATTTCCAATCAAGTGGCTTTCCATGCAGTTTCCAGCACGTTTCCTTGAGGTGGCCTGCCTTTTTACAATGATCACACCAGGGACGTCCTCGACCTGTCCGATTGTTACCTGAATTCTGATGCATTCTCCTATCATCTGCAACAACATTGGATAGGTGCAACCGGTCTTTTACTGCAGCAAGAGCTGAGCTTTCTGTTGACACTAGGTTTTCTGAGTTTCCCAGCATCACTCTCTTGCGACTCTCTTCCCTCCGGACTTCAGAAAACACCTCTCGTAAGCTAGGCAGCGGCTTTGTTCCAAGGATTCTGCCCCGGACTTCATCTAAGGATTTATTTAAGCCCATCAAGAACTTAAATATCCGCTTGGTTTCAATGATTTTCTTGAAATAAGTACAATCCAAGGGGCAATTCCATTCATGGGATTCAAACATATCTAGTTGTTGCTAAAGTCGAGTGAGAGATGTGAAGTACACGGTGACCGATTTTTCTCCTTGTCTTAATTCTTGAAGTGTACTTTCCACATGGAATAGCTCAATTGTGTTTTCGTGATTTGAGAATGTATCACGAGCAGCATCCCAAATTTCTTTTGCCGTGGAGTATAGCAAGAAGTTCTCTCCAATCTCGGTTGTCATGGATCCAATTAGCCAAGACATAACAAGATTGTTTTCTGCCCTCCATGATTTGAATTTTGGATCACGTGGATTGGGTTGAGTAATGACACCGGTGAGATAGTCATCTTTGTTCCTTCCGCTAACAAACAACATTGTTGCTTGTGACCATTGGAGATAGTTATGGCCATTGAGTTTATGACTGATGACTGGTTGGATGAAACTATTTTCAATGGGTGTTGGCGTTATTCCAGGGAGTCAATTTGTTGTTGAAGAACCCCCAGAAGATCCATCAGATTCTGCCATACTAGAGGTCTGTGAGGGCTGTGAGATCTACCCGGAAGAGAAGGAGAGACAGCGAGAGAGAGAGACGGCACGGAAAGAGAAAAAAAAAAAAACAGAACAGAAGAGGAGAAGAGAAGCAGTATTTGCAGGATTTTCTATTTCCGTAGCTCTGATACCATGTAGCAAATAATTCTAAAAAAAACTTCTCTCTTATGATTTCAAGGAATAGATACACATATATATACAAAAGAAATCTTCTTGACTATATCTTTCTATTCCTAATATATGCACTATATATATATGATACACAATATTGCTATCTATATATATATATATACAGAATATTACATTGAAATCCATAGAATATTAATTCCTAATATAGAAGAAGAGAATCTGGTTTGATTTCCTACAATTAGTGTAGTATATAGTAATATTTTTGCATTGATTACTTTCCATGTCTTTTACTTGTTTCACTTCTACATAAAGGAGCCTTGTACAATGTTATCCAAGCAATTCAGTACAATTTATCTAGGTCTCTCTCTATTTCTTTTATTTTAACAGCCAGAACGTTTGCTTAGGTCCATTTGTGAAATTCCGTGCATTGTGCAACTTATGTCTGCTCATAATGCCAAATCGCAAGAATCTATCATGTACGAAGCAATGTGTACCTGTGTCTCAAATCGGTCAGGAAGGTTGTTAATGAAAGAAATAGCCTCTGATAACTTGGCTGCTCGCATGATCTCATCAAGTGTAGCATCATCCTTTCCGTAAAGAATGTTCTCCCTAATACTTGCAGCAAATAAAGCAGGTTCCTGATTGACCAAGCCAATCTGCTGTCTGAGCCATTTGATGTCAAGCTCTTTTATGTTTTCACCATCTAACAATATCTTCCCTGAGATGGGCTCATAGAAGCGTTCAATTAACGATATGACTGTGCTCTTTCCAGAGCCACTTCCCCCCACAAGGGCCACAATTTTGCCAGGAGGAATGTCAAGGTGGAGCTTATTGAATATAGTGACATCAGGGCGAGATGGATAACTAAACGTAACATCCTTGAATTGGATGTGACCTTCAAGTTTGGCAAGTTTCCGGCCAGTTTTTGAGCTAGTTTTGCTGATCGTGCTTCTCTCAATCATCTCAAATATGGGATAAGCGGCTGCTTTTGCTCGGACGAAAGCAGAAATATCCGGTGCACCTTGGCCTAGTGACCTATTGAGAAAATAAGGATGTACGATTAGTTTTAGCTAGGGGCTAGTAGATATTAGAAGTTAAAAGGCGCCAAAGCATGTTTTTAACAAAAAGGAGCGATATGCACATCGAGTAACATAGGGTGAACAATTTGCAATTTACTCAATTCGGGAAGCAATATAAGCAAATGATCACTTACAAGCCTGCAATTACAACATTTAACATAGTCGTGAATGATTCGCCCCCATTTGCAATATTCTTATGAACAACAATGCTGGTAAACCACACAAGCAGTGCCCAAGAAAGGAAAAGGACACAATGCATGGATCCTAATCCCAAACCCTTTGCCAATCCCGCTTTTCGCCCGTACTTGTATGTATTCGTTAGAGCTGCACTGTATGATCTTACTGCCCTTTCTTCACCAGCAAATGCTTGAACTGTTCTGACATTCCCAATCACCTATAATACAACCAATATTTCAACAAAAGGTCAAGAACTTAAATTGTCTAATTAAGGTATGCTTTTCAGCCCCTGAATTCCTCTCTAAATGTCAATAAGAAAAGAATATTCAAAAACTGATAGCTTATTCAACTTAGTTTAGTGGAATACGGTCTAGTTTTCGCACATTAAGACATTACAAATTGAACTGACCTCCTCTGCTATTTCCCCAGCCTTGACATAGGATTTTCGAACCCGCGCAATTAGACCGGTAGCAACATAAGCATAGAGCCCTCCAGCTACAGCGATTAAGGGAACAATGGACAGTGTCACCAAACTGATTTGCCATACTCTTACAAAGCCAATTGTGAAGCCTCCAAGAAAACGGCTTATGTAGTGCATGAAGTTTCCTACCTGCAACATCCAATGTGCCAATCAATGGTAACATACAAAATCAATTAATTATTTGTGCTTTATATTTGTCTTTTATTAAGTTTTCATACTAAAGTAAATGAATGAAATCCGACTTCGACATGATAACAATACGAGCTACTAGTACTACCCTTTGGCACATTTAGTAGAGATGTCCCATTGTCAAATAGCAATAACATCAAATCTAACCGTCTCATTTCTCTTTTATGCAGAGCAAAAAGATTCATCCCCCACATCTTGCTTCATCTATGGCAGAAATCAACAATCAAATTCCATCCTGATCCTTTGTCCAAATGATTGGTATCTCAAACTAGTCAATTGTTATGTTATTAATGGACATAATGGACCATTTTGGGTCCATGACCAGCATATAGGCATCAAAAAATGATCCCACAAAACTGAAGAATATTTAATCCCGAATCTATTTTTTCCATTTATTTCTCATGCATGATAACATATGATTGGAGGAACGATAAAACCAATTGGGCTGGGAAAACTTTTTCCGAAAGGAAATGAAGTTGGATTATTTTATTTCAATCACATAAATTTACCCAATTTAGCCTACTTTTGCAACAGTGTACTTTCTTTGTTCCACCATCATGAGAATTGGATCCATTCCAGCTGGCAAAGCCAGTTAAAGCTTAACCGCCAATTGACACCCATCCCAACTTCCTTATAAATGCTGTGCCACCAGTACCAGGCAATGCATTTACTGCAAAGTAATAGTTACAGTTGAACAAAACCAGCGGCTCACCATTTCACCTAATGCCAACCGGCAGGATTCGTCTCCAAACAACTAAATATTTATGACCACTCTCACCCGAATTTATACTTCTGGTGGGTGAAATAAATTTCTCAAAAAAAATGTGCATTGAGCTACCAAATAAAATTTTTACTAGTAATTTGACTCCCCTGTTAGGGTTTAGTCTACGGTCCAATTGAGTGGATATTCATCTAGCTGTTAAAATCTACTTATTTAATTTTAACAGTTGATTTTTATCTGTCAAATGATTGGTTAGACGGTTCAATCCACTGCCTAACTCCCACAAAGCACACATTTTGGGACCTCCTCCTATCTTATATATTTAGTTTAGCATGAAAAGAGATAATAATAAACCTTTCTTTAGTGCTATTAGCATTTATAGTAAGCCTCTTTTAAATTTTTTGAAAATAACATAAAGAAGAGGATTGTAATATATATATATATATATATATTTTTAATTACCTTTTCAGAAAGGGCATCTTGAACAACAATGATATCACTAGTGATAGCAGAGATAACTTCACCGGTGGATGCTTCAGTGTCAAATAAACTAATGTCTTGATTCAACATGGATCTTAAATAAGCCATCCTCATTTTTGCTGCTTGCCTTTCACCTGTGTGCATCCAACATGCAACCTCTACAAAAAAATCACCAAAAAAATAAAAAAATAAAAAAATAAAAATTAATTAAAAGTATTAGTGAGAATGGTTTAACTGTTCAATTAGAAAGATTGATCAATCTTCCGTTACAAAAAAATTGATCCAGTTAGGATCAATTAGGACTCATAATTAATTGGTAACTTATGGTAATTTATTATATCGTTTTTTACCATGTGAAAAGCATAGTAAAGTATATAGACTGAATTATTAATAATATAACCTACCAACCCATGAAGAAAACAATATAGCCACACTGAGGTATACAAAATCCAATGAGTACTGCAAGAAAAACAAAATAAGAATTAAATAAGTGTTCTGGAATATATTAAACTAATAGTTATTAAAAAAATGAAATTAGATTTTTTTTTTTAAAAAAAAAAAGCATGGGAAACATAAAATTCTTGTACTACCAATGCAATTCTTTGATTGAAAATGACTTTGAGTGTGTCAGTCTGATTTGATGAAACTAAAAACTATGTCAAAGGAATATGTTTTGGTGCAACTTGGCACAAGTCATAACATCATGGTATTTTTAAATTGCATGCTACTAAAAAGAGAGAGGGGTCATACGAAACATAAAGCTCAATGAAATAATAAGAAAATATTGTAAATGAAGGAAAATTACGGGAGTTTTCCTGTTAGTAGGCTTCAAAATAGGAATAACAAAACATCTCGATTATTAATACACTCCAGAAGAAATGTATATGATGAGTTTTTCAAAAGTATAAGTTACATGCGGGAAGTTCTAGTGGAACCAGTCATGAAAATCATGGAAACCTTGGCAACTTTATGTGAAGCTTCTTTTGGAAAGAGATAAGCTAGCCCAATAATATTGATCAACTTTCCAAAGAAAATGAAGAAAACTGGGACAGAAACTCCATGAACACATGCTCCAATAGACCCTAATGCCATTAGAACATAATCATAAAAATCAGCAAAAGAAAATAGCTTGAAAAATGGAACTGTTTTGTGTTTTTTCTTTGCTTTATGATCTTCAACTTCATTTCTTTCCACCTTCTCCACATCTACCATTTTTGGGTGATGATAAAGAAAATTTCAAATTTGAGAGAAGCTGGTTGAGGATTGAGAAGAGGAGAGATAGAGAGAGAGAATGAGTGTCGAAGAAATAAAGAGGGAAGAAGGGTATATTAAAAAAAAAGGAGAGAGTTAGATGAGAGACATTAATTAAGTGTAACATAAATTTACTTGCATCTATTATTGTTGTTGTTTGGAAAATTTACAATAGGAAGGGGTGTGGTGCTATTTTTCCTGCGACTGACAGTTGTTATGGGGTGTCAATGAATTATCAACAATTCACAAATGACAAGCTTAAGATTTTCCATTCCATGGATCTTGGTCTCTCTCTCTCTCTCTATATATATATACCTTTCAGTAGTGAGAAAATTGCATGTAAATAAAGTTGAAACTTGTATATTTTTTGAAAGGATTTTGTGATATGGTAGATAAAAACAACTAAAAATTTGATATATATAAATATTCACAAATACCTATAGTATTTATCTTTTTATTATGGTTCAAATGATAAATTCACATTTATTTTTACTTATCATATCGTAATTCATATGGTATATATTCCTAAGTGAGTCAATTTTGATTGATTGTCCGTCTGATTTCATCTTCTTGTTACGTTATAATATCTGCATTTATACATGTGCTTTCTTTTGTTTTGAGAAGCTTGCATCCGACAGGGAATTATGGATTTAGAAGGGGGAAAGTGACCCCACGAAACGAAGGTTACCGGATGCTTACTACCGAAGGTCCCTCTTTTATTTAATATTCGGAAAATACTTTTATTATGAACAGGTCTCTGATCGTGGTATGCTATTTAACAAAACTGGCAAATGTTTTGTCATGTGTTCAAAGCATGCCTCATGTAACGTTGTTAATAAAAATTAAAGGTAAAATCAACATGTTTCTTTTATTACGTAAATTTTCTCAGCAAACGTACACGGTGAACGATTAGAGGTGGAAAAGACCCGATGATGAAGTTGCAATCATGATAGATCTATCGCTGATAGTGTTGAAATAAAAGATACTTGATTGTTGATATATTAATCATGGTTGTGTTGTGGATGACTCCAATGATACAATTTGCAGTCGACACGAACCAAAATAGAGTGTAATCAGCACGCAAATTCTCGTAAAAATTTTCAACCGGCCTCGGGAATTCCAAAAGTTCAAAGAATCATTCCTTGGTGGGATACAAACTAGTCATCCGACCATATTTATGTGAAGAGCTTGTTACAAGCGTTCACACTCAAATGCCTCATCTGCATTAGCATGACGACAATACGCACTACGCAACTAACCGCCACAAATTTACTGACATATTATATGGCAATGCCTATGTCTTGTGCGCCTACAAAATGAATTCGGCTGGCCCTCGGTGAATTGAAAAGCTTGAGACTTTGATTCGGTTAATGTTATGATATAGAACTTAGTAAAAATGTAAATTTATATTGTTTTCTATTGGGGTTTGTCAAGTATGTCTAATAGGATAATTAAAACTAAAAGTGATACTTAGGCTTATAATTTTTTAGAATCCTAATTACTTGTGAAATCATAAAATTTTTTAATGTATCAATGAAATTGTAAGGTGCACTCACATAGGCATTATGAAGGAAAATGATGATAATTCATAAATTTAAGGTAGTGTGCACTATATGGAAGGTTTCCATTAGTCAATCGATCACATGCAGACCCTAGATTTGATGATACGTGAAGAAGTTGTTATAGAAAGCATGGAAGAAGAAAAAGATGATCTTGATGGCTAGAACATGTATTTGAGAGCGCTTGGATGTTCTTGATTGTTTTTTTTTTTTTCGTTATCCCAAATTCTTGTTTAGAGCTTTCTTGAAGTAATTTTTGTAGTTTCCACATTTCTCAAAAATCTCTAGATGTTCAACAAGAGGAGGAGCTCTACATTTATAGATTTCAAGGCTCAATCTTGATTATTTGATGACTCTAGAGATATAGATGAAATGAGTCAATAACAACATTTGTTAAATCATTCTTGACAATCAATAAATAAGAATGTGATTGGAACTTCATAAATCCATTTGTAACTCCTCTTGCACTTTAACATGGATGGATTTCTTAATGGGCATAATTTAGCCCCAGCTCTCTACTCTTACATAGGCAAGCATATATAAAGGCTTATTAAAGTAAATATGCTAGTAGAAAGACTTTTAAGTATGCAAGTCAACCAAGAAGGCCCAAGAATGGCTTATCTAGTTTGGTGATCCCTACTCTAAGCCCACTAATCTAGAACTCCTTAAAATATACTTAAATAATAGGATGTAGCTTCCTCAATCCCGTCACTAGATCAAGAAGCCAGTTTATGGCAATAAACTAGGGCCTAATTATCAAAATTCTCTCTATATATACAAAGACAATACTAACTCATAAGAACTTCATATTAAGTGGATAATAAACCCAGTCTTCTTCTTCTCCTTCTTCTTCTTCTTCTTTCTCTCTAGAGAATAAGATGCTCATTCATCAATAAAACAAGATAAATGCATCAAAAGTGCATGTGCTTTTAATTTTTGACACTTTAATATAAAAGCTTTTATTTTCTTACAATTTAGTATCTATACCTTTAATTTGATTACAATATAGTGCTTCTACTTTCAATTTTGTTGGCAATCTACAATATAAGTTTTCACTAAATGGTAACTAAATTGACGGATACAAATAACAATTTACAAAAAAATAAAATGTAGATATAAAAGTGTTAAAAATTAAAAGTACAAACACTTGTGAAGATCCTTGATAGAATAAAGAAAATTACACTTTGGGTAAATTGTGTTTTTACCCTTTTTCACTTTAGATATCTATGTTTTAGTTTTTAACTATTAAGATAACTATATTTTGTAAAGTTGAAAAACCCAAATGCCATTACGCATTTGCTAGTTAAGAAGCCTTGCAAGTATGTTGGGAAAAGTAAAAAAGTAACCTTCATCATTTGACAACCCCCCTTTTAGTTTGTTGCAACCCCGCTGGGTAATGGGTGGACCACCCCAACCACCTGTTGGGTTAAACAGCCCACTTCTTATAGTGGTTCCAAGCCACTAGCCTAAAAAGGGCTACTCCAGCCACCCAAGGCTAGGATATTATAGCTCATGGTTACCTGTGGGAGGTTGTGCAACTCACCTTAGGTGGCTATTGATTACTCCCTGGCCTTAAGATAGTCAAAACTACTTTTTCTTTCTTTTCTTTTTTTTAATTTGTTGCTTTTTTTCACCTTTTCTTTTCTTTTCTTTTTTTTGGTTTTTAAATTTTATATCATTTTATTATTTAATTGTATATTTTATTATACTATTTATTCAATAAAATTATGTGGACAAATAAAATTTTGTCGCATTTCATATACTAACGATAAAACTAATTGTGTTAAAAAATATTGAGGTTTCAAATAAAAAATAAAAATAGGTTTAAGACTTAGTAATGTCGAAGATTAAAAATTATATGCATGCCTACTTTTTATTGTGAGGAGTTTCATATTTAAAAATAAAAATGTAATCTATATTGTAATGCATCTTTGTGGGCCATGTTTGCATAAGAAAATTTTAGAGTTTTGTTTACTCCAGTGATTTTTTAAATCTTAAGTTTATATCAAAATTATCGATAATACTACAATTTAAATTGCAAGAGGAAGTTTTGATGTTATAACTCTAAAAAATTAGCATTTTGTCTAAAAAAATCACTTCAATTGCCCTCTAAATTAAAAATATACCTCTCATATCACAAGTAGTTGAAGGTTAGTAAATAAGAAAATTTTTTGTTAAAAAAAACTGGGTAAATTTTATTCATTTTTTTTTTTTGGCCACAAGAGTAAATTTTAATTACTTTATTAGTTTTTTAATTTTCTTTACAACATGTCATCTACTTTAGATTTGGGAATTAAATTATAACAAATTACAATGTGAAAATTGAAAAGGATTCTAACTCTTATATAGCTTCCGTTCCTATTTTTAACATACATTGTGTTTGATCTCTATATATGTATATCTGTATGAATAATTATATAGTACAAATATTCAAAAATAACTATATGATATAATCATTTTTTATTATTTCAAATTATATTATATTGTAATGAGGAGCAATTTACTGTTAAAAAATCTATTAATAATTTGAAGGTTGTTGACAGTTTCTTTTACTAATAATAGGTTTTATTTTTACTATAATAAAAACAATTATATTGTAATTGAAAAAGCCACTACGATAGATAGTACCCATCTATCTATACCTATTTATGGGCAGTGCATTTTGGTGCAGCTATAGTATTTATTTCTCACACCGCTAGGTTTGCGGTGCCATCATGGTATTAAATTTTACATAATAGAGTTCAACATCTCTCCCACTACCACATGATTAGGGACGTTGCTACAAAGCCTTCATTTATTTTAAGTTTCTTCCTTTTACTAGATTCGACATAATCTTCCCAGGATCTGTATATCATTGGCCAATGATTTTATGAAAGGTATAGAATAGTGTATTGGGTCAGGGTTATGGAGTAATTCATAGCCCAATTTTTATTTTTCAACAACTTCACTACAATCAACTATATCTATTTACTTTAACCGAAATGGAAAAGGCCTTGTATTTATAGTCATAATTTAGACCTATGTTTTGTAAAAAATTCTAGAAACAACCTTTCAAATACATTTCCGGAAAAGGCTTCTTCAAATTGGATTTTCTTTTAATTTTTGTTTTTTCAAAATAACGATCGTTAGATCTTTTTGAGTTGTGAAATGGCAGACTTCTAATAATTGTCCATAGACGGGCCCCTGTAATAAGGTTTCCGCAGCTCCCTTTTGCCTCGACATTTAATAGGCGACGCTGGGCGGCAATGTGATATGCCCTGAGCTGAAGCTACGATACAGAGTGAGAGACCCACTGAAAGTGGACCAAATTGTGTGGGGAAGTGGATAAATATCAAGAACATGCATCGTGGAGTAATCTAATACGGCAAGTTTCAATACTAGTCAAGTAGCAAGCGCATAATTGCCACATCACTATGTTGGCTTTGTTGCAAACTATCTAGTTTGGAGAATATAAGACGTTGGAATAAAGTCACTATTTCTTTGAAACTCGATACATTAAGAACAAGAACTCTCTCTTTACATATTGTTTGGATATCGCAAACAAATATAAGGAATAAATTAGTAATCGGATGGCAATTTCCAATTACCTTCAATGTAGTTGTCTTCTCCTCCATCTTGGAGTAAGAGTAGTTCATTTTAACCGAGCAATAATGAGGAGGTTCAAAGCTCCAAGGAGGCACTATTTACAAGGATGCGCATCAAGCTTGTGAAGAAGGGGAACCAAGTTTGCAGAATAAGGATCATTTGACATACTAAAGTTTGAACTGCTTAATAAATCCGTAGGCTTAAGGTAGTTCACATCGGGAACCCTAACTTCAGCCAGGATTTCCATATGGGTTGTTATTGATATTGCCAACCCATTTAGTCATCAGGCTGGTTCGAAACTAGCCCTAACCTATTAAGTCGTGAGTTGGTCAATGGTGGAACTAGATTCAACTTGTAAGAGAAAGGGTCAGACCGATTCCCTTGACCTACAAGTTTATGGGCAAGTTCGGCTCATGAACTGGCCCTAAATTTTTTTTTTGATTAATTTTTATATTAATTTATTTTATCAATTTTATTTTTTTATTTTTTGGATTATTTAAGATTATTTGTTGTTTATCCTTCTGTATTTTTTGAGTGGGTTTTTTTTTCTTAAATTTATTCACGTAGAAAATTAAACGACCATTTTCACTTGAATATATGATGTTTGCTTAATCAATTAGCGGCAATACCTCGTATATAGGGGGGATGCCAATCCCGAATTTTATTGATTGATTAAAAATGTTACAGAAAAAAGAGAGGGACATTTTACCTTACCTCTTAGACACGATTATAAGATCTTATAAGTAAATAACAAAAAAATATTATTCTCCTTATAAATTATCTCTAACCTAATACAAAAAATAAATAAAGTAGTACGCTATCCTTACAAATTAATGTGGCTTACCTAATATTTGGATTTGAACCAGCAAATCTTCCACTAGATGGGATAAATTTAACAAAGTACTTATCTTCTTCACTGGACATCCCATACAACTCTTGTGTTCAATTCCTTACCTTCAACTAATCCTCCGCGCAAGCCAACACCTCAACGTTAACGGGTGACAATCTTGATCACCACTGGGATAGAATAAGTCCCGCTGTATTGAAAGCCTATTCAATAGCTACCGTTGATGCAGGAGCAGCAAGAACTTGGCAAGCTATTCAAGAGAGGATAGAATACATCTTTCTATGCCTCCTCCACTAGTCCAAGATGTTGAAGTCCGTGATACAACTGTCGCTAAATTCAAAGTTTGTATTGAAATAGTTGTCAAGTTCCGTATATTCACTCGACCCGACACTGTGCTGCTTCAACCTTTGCACCATCATTTGTTGCACAAGGAGATATGACCATGCGTGTTACCACATGGACCGAGTAATGGTGAGGGAGTTGTAAGAACTTGACCACTAAATGTAGTAAAAAAGTTGTCTTATGTTACCTGGATCTCTTGTTATAGTTTTTGTGAGGCGGTAACGGCATGGGTGTCTTTAGTGTTGGAAAAGGCATCAATAATTTGATAATACAAATTAAGATATTTTAATAGCATGTCTTTCTTACAAAGCAAATCTAAAATAGAAGCAACAAAATAAATTGCAAGAATTTGTTTATAATACTGCAACTACTTTTCAACCATTTCATTAACAGCCACCTAAAGAAATAGGTTACTTCAAGCTTCAGTAACACTGACAATATGTTCACAATATTCATCAAGAAAAAGTGAGCATTAACTTAATACACTTGAGAAAATGCTAGAGTACACTCATGAAAAACTCTAAGAATATTCATCATTTTACTACATACATCCTAATCGCTGGAGTGTAGTGAAATGTCTAAGACATTGATCATAACAAAAGTACACAATGCATCTTTATAAAGAACCGTACTTTCTAAATGTCAATAAGTGGAATTTCATCTATGCTTAACATCTTTTTTAAATTTTTTATATCATATTTCATTTTCAATACAAAATCTCTGACATGCCCTATTTACATAAAAATGGTCAATTAAAAAGCCAACTAGTTGTTTTATTAGGGACATCTTAAAATCTAAACAGTTCATATCACAAAGATTTAAAATATGATAGGCACATCGCATGTGGGAAAAAGTCTTACCTAGTGTGGGTTGACATAATGCTTGAAGTTCATCAATGGATGCTCGTGTTAGCAGACGTATTATCGAAACCAATTGAAAATATATTTTTGTCAAACTGCATTCACCTAAAATAATACTTATTATACGAAAAATAGTTTGCATCTTATAGCGTTCATGGAAAATCTTAAGAGCTATTAATCTCTTTTATACTCTCCATGCATTGTTTATCCAATGACATGTAATTTTCATATATGAATCTTCTTGCCATAGATTGGTCCATATATCTGCGTAAATAAAAAGATGTCTCTTAAAAGAATTAAAAAGAGCAGTTAATTCACGCTTATCATTGTGATACAACTTCATAGTGGTTTGTTGTATCGTTTTCGGATCATAACTTTGTAAGCCTGGATTCACATTAAGTGTGTTTGTGAATTTTAACTTTGAAATCTCTTTTGCTTTATGTTTTTATCATTTTTGGGATTTTTTTCTAAAAAAATCTAAGCCTAAGCTTTAATGTGACTTTGAAAATGATTTTTTTAGGAAAAACATCAATTTTGGATTTTGAAGAAAATGATTTTTTCTAAGTGATAAAACTCATTTTTATAATTTTTGAATTTTTATTAATTTTTTTATTAATTTTTGTAATTTTTATGATTTTTTATGATTTTTATGATTTTTTATGAGTTTTCATGATTTTTATAATTTTTTATTATTTTATAATTTTTCATAATTTTTGTTAAAAATTTTATCCTAAGCTGTTATTTATTCTACTTTGAAATCTAAAATTTCATTATTACTTCTTCTAATATTTTTATTATTTATCTATATTTTTATTATTATTTATTTTTCTTTTTATTTATTTTCATTATTTTTTTCTTTTTTTCTACATTATTAAATCCTAAAAAATCTAATTTCTACATTTTCCTACTTGTGGAAATAAAACATAAACAAATAAATAACTAAATAAATAACCAACAAATAAATAATCAAATAATAAATCAAATAAAATAAATAAACAAAATTCGAAAAAAATAAATAAATAAATCCGGATAATTCGACTTACCTAGATCCGGGTCGGTGCGCGGGTCGGGTCAATCGGGTCGAATCAGGATGAAGCGGGGCGGGTCGGATCGGTCGAACACAGCGGCGGTGAGAGGGCTCGTTCACGGCGTTCCGGCGGTCTTTTGCAACGGGTGAGGTGTCGAATCCTAGCTTCTTGAGGGTGCTGAATCCAATGGTGGTGGTGGTTTGCTCCAGAAACGCCTCCTGGTGGTTGCTTAGCTCCTGATCGGCGGTCACGGGTTCGAACTCCTCCGGCAGACTTTGATTCTCTCACTTTTGATCCATGATTTGGCTTCCTCTACTCCTCCTCTATTTATAGGCATTCAAAATCGAGTTGGATAAGCTCGGATTTCCGCCGATCGAAGCAAATCGGATCGACGGTTAAATAAACCAACTCCGATTCGTGCAAATCCTTTGATTTGTTGAGATTTGATTCCAATTGGATGATGTTTATCTCAATTCTGTTGAAGATCTGTTGGATTTGTGCAAAAAAATCGGATCGAAAAGGCCAAAATGCAAATTTTTTCTTTCGCCGGCGATCTCGGGCCCGAGGTAGAAGACGATCACGCGCCCGGCACGTACGCTTCCTCCAGCCAATCGAATGCTGTCACGTGTCCTGGATAAGTAAGAAAATGCAAAACGCGGAAACTGCCTCCCCCGCGATTCGAACCTGCGACCGAGCCCCCCTCGCGAGCGCCTTAGCCCGTGGTCCGGACCAACTGGGCTAGCCCACTTTCCTGATTTTTCTAATTTCGCAAATTGCATATATGCAATGCGATTTTTTTATTTTTTTGTATTTTTTGAAATTTCAAAAATTTGCAAAAATTATTTATTATTTATTATTGCCATTTCTGAAATCATTTTTCAAAATTGATGTTTTTTCCTATTTATTTTTATTTTTT
Source organism: Laguncularia racemosa (assembly GCA_037954665.1). NCBI lineage: Eukaryota > Viridiplantae > Streptophyta > Magnoliopsida > Myrtales > Combretaceae > Laguncularia > Laguncularia racemosa. The sequence continues at coordinate 3,666,558 of JBBMOL010000025.1, read as the reverse complement.
GAATATTTTTAATTATTTATGCTAAATTAGGGAAAAATTAGAAAAATTGGAAAAAATTAAGAATTGATTATTATCAATTATTAGTCATTCCTAGGGCAAAAATGAGGTGTTTGCAGAATAAGGATCATTTGACATACTAAAGTTTGAACTGCTTAATAAATCCGTAGGCTTAAGGTAGTTCACATAGGGAACCCTAACCTCAACCAGGATTTCCATATGGGTTGCTATTGATATTGCCAACCCATTTAGTCATCAAGCTGGTTCGAAACTAGCCCTAACCTACTAGGTCGTGAGTTGGCCAATGGCGGGACTAGATTCAACTTGTAAGAGAAAGGGTCAGATCGATTCTCTTGACCAACCAGTTTATGGGCAAGTTCGGCTCATGAACTGGTCTTAAATTTTTTTTTGATTAATTTTTATATTAATTTATTTTATCAATTTTATTTTTTTATTTTTTGGATTATTTAAGATTATTTGTTGTTTATCCTTTTGTATTTTTTGAGTGGGTTTTTTTTTCTTAAATTTATTCATTTAGAAAATTAAACAACCATTTTCACTTGAATATATGATGTTTGCTTAATTAATTAGCGGCAATACCTCGTATATAGGGGGGATGCCAATCCCGAATTTTATTGATTGATTAAAAATGTTACAGAAAAAAGAGAGGGATATTTTACCTTACCTCTCAAACACGATTATAAGATCTTATAAGTAAATAACAAAAATAAATAAGAAAATATTATTCTCCTTACAAATTATCTCTAACCTAATACAAAAAATAAATAAAGTAGTACGCTATCCTTACAAATTAATTTGGCTTACCTAATATTTGGATTTGAACCAGCAAATCTTCCACTAGATGGGATAAAGTTAACAAAGTACTTATCTTTTTCACTGGACATCCCATACGACTCTTGTGTTCAATTCCTTACCTTCAACTAATCCTCCACGCAAGCCAACGCCTCAACGTTAACGGGTGACAATCTTGATCACCACTGGGATAGAATAAGTCCCGCTGTATTGAAAGCCTATTTAATAGCTACCGTTGATGCAGGAGCAGCAAGAACTTGGCAAGCTATTCAAGAGAGGATTGAATACATCTTTCTATGCCTCCTCCACTAGTCCAAGATGTTGAAGTCCGTGATACAGCTGTCGCTAAATTCAAAGTTTGTATTGAAATAGTTGTCAAGTTCCGTATATTCACTCGACCCGATACTGTGCTGCTTCAACCTTTGCACCATCATTTGTTGCACAAGGAGATATGACCATGCGTGTTACCACATGGACCGAGTAATGGTGAGGGAGTTGTAAGAACTTGACCACTAAATGTAGTAAAAAAGTTGTCTTATGTTACCTAGATCTCTTGTTATAGTTTTTGTGAGGCGGTAACGGCATGGGTGTCTTTAGTGTTGGAAAAGGCATCAATAATTTGATAATACAAATTAAGATATTTTAATAGCATGTCTTTCTTACAAAGCAAATCTAAAATAGAAGCAACAAAATAAATTGCAAGAATTTGTTTATAATACTACAACTACTTTTCAACCATCTCATTAACAGCCACCTAAAGAAATAGGTTACTTCAAGCTTCAGTAACACTGACAATATGTTCACAATATTCATCAAGAAAAAGTGAGCATTAACTTAATACACTTGAGAAAATGCTAGAGTACACTCATGAAAAAACTCTAAGAATATTCATCATTTTACTACATACATCTTAATCGCTGGAGTGTAGTGAAATGTCTAAGACATTGATCATAACAAAAGTACACAATGCATCTTTATAAAGAACCGTACTTTCTAAATGTCAGTAAGTGGAATTTCATCTATGCTTAACATCTTTTTAAAATTTTTTATATCATATTTCATTTTCAATACAAAATCTCTGACATGCCCTATTTACATAAAAATGATCAATTAAAAAGCCAACTAGTTGTTTTATTAGGGACATCTTAAAATCTAAACAGTTCATATCACAAAAATTTAAAATATGATAGGCACATCGCATGTGGGAAAAAGTCTTACCTAGTGTGGGTTGACATAATGCTTGAAGTTCATCAATGGATGCTCGTGTTAGCAGACGTATTGTCAAAACCAATTGAAAATATATTTTTTGTCAAACTGCATTCACCTAAAATAATACTTATTATACGAAAAATAGTTTGCATCGTATAGCGTTCATTGAAAATCTTAAGAGCTATTAATCTCTTTTATACTCTCCATGCGTTGTTTATCCAATGACATGTAATTTTCATATATGAATCTTCTTGCCATAGATTGGTCCATATATCTGCGTAAATAAAAAGATGTCTCTTAAAAGAATTAAAAAGAGCAGTTAATTCACGCTTATCATTGTGATACAACTTCATAGTGGTTTGTTGTATCGTTTTCGGATCATAACTTTGTAAGCCTGGATTCAAAGCTTCCTACTCGTACTCCAACCAACACTTGGAAAATGCGTGACTCCACGACAAGTTACATTTGACTAAGTATTCTATAATAGCAACTTGTTGCCTCTTAGTAGAATATCGAAATAGGCCTCCTCCTTGTGATCTACTTAACTAGGAATTTTGTTGTTACGACTTATCTATGCCGAACTTTGTGGGATGCTTCGATTGCATGTGCCTATTCAGAGTGCCATACCCCTCTCCCTTCTTCCATGCGTAACTTGATCGACAATAGTTGCAATATGCACATGTGCTCCCATCTTCCCCTGTAATTTCATGGAAATGTTTAATAAAAATGTCATATTTAAGTGTGTAAGCGGCTTACCCGTGGAGCCAGATAGGCTACATAAATGGGCTAGTATTTCTTCCTCTAATACTTCCTGGACATCGTCTTTCCCTTCTTCTTCCGCCTCCTCCTCACTTCCCTCACATAGCAGCGATTGGCTTTGTCTACCAGAAGGCATCTAATCAAAGCCTAGGGGTTACATCATCAAATCCTCTAGCCTCTCGTTGGTGAAGTCGTGAATATCATAATTATACACTTCAAAAATTTGATCAAGTGCAGGTTCCACAAATTTTCTCTTATCACCTTTTCTAGAGCCTCCCTTTTTACTAAAAGATGAACCATGAAAGAAACTCATCATTTTTTAAATTATTATAAAAAGAAAATATTGCTATGGATGGATGAGAATATAGAAAATATTGAAAAGTTCGCAAGCTACATAACAGAAGATATTAAAGAGCACATAAAATATTTATGAGAGCATAGAAAATATTAAAAAGTTTGCAAGCTATATAAGAGAAGATATTGAAGAGCATAGAAGCTATTAATGAGAGTATAGTGAGTGTAAATTTTTTTTCCATAGAGAATTCCCATTGTGATATTGAGGCATGAATTTATACAACATCATTATGCCGTTTAAATTTTTCTACTCCCTCACAACATTTAAATTTGAAATTTTGAACACGTGCACCTGCATCTACAATCCCACAACTTTAGTGATTTTTTTTCAAACTGTTGTTGCTCCTTTGCAGACATTTGTCTACATGAATTATCTTCTAAAATTATTTTTTTTCTCCACTAAAAGCTCATGTTGTTGGTCACCGCTTATAAGCTTACAAATCTACGCATGCATTATTTTTAAATCGCCGTTTAAATGTTGCAGACATTTGTCTTCTTCCACTGTTTTCATCCATCTTCGTTGTTGAATTTTCCGTGTTCATTTGTTGGCCTATGTTTTCTTTTTCTTTCCTAACTTTGCAAAGTTGCAGCCTTTGACTTTTCTTTTTTTTTTAATACGGTGAGCCGACCTACTGGTTCAAGGGGTCGAACCAATGAGTTGTGATCTGATTCACAACCCAACCGAAAACTACTGACCCGGCAAGTTTTACTCATTCATGACCAAAACTATAATCAATTTCATATCGAAAAAACATATTTAATTCCATAGCCAATACCATAACCTTTTTCTGGTCTAAGTAATCTCATCAAGGTGTTTGCTCCAAATGCTAATCTCGCCACTATGATCTCAATTTATTCCTACTATCATGTACAAGACCCATACCCCATACGACATCCAATTGACTTCTCTCCACTTTCATGGCTACTTTACATGAACATTAAACCTCTTGACTACTCATCGTACTACCTTTATAGCATAAGCACCTATAATCTCTACTTTTGCCATAAGTTTATTTAAAAAAAAAAAAACAAAATATAGATGATATTTTTGTAATTTTCTCTTTAGTTAATGGCTTTCTTGTTTTGTTAAATAGTAACCACCCTTCAATCACAAAAATACTATGGCAAGCTTGGCAATTAACTTCATAACAATTAACTTGCTTCTCTAGAAACCTATTTCTATATTTGATTAATGGAATAATCATTCAATAGTTTGAAATGAGGAATTGTAATTTCTTTATAGGAATAAAATAATAGCTATTTTTTAATCTTTTTTATTATATTTCCTTATCTACCATCCATATCTCAAGGGAATAATACCAAATAACTACTACTTTTTTATTATATTTTTAAGAATTATAATTTTATTTTTATTAATTCCATTTTGCAAATCAAATGTATGATAATAGGGCCTAGTTCTGCTTTTTATACTGGCAGTAAATAACTCTTTTTTTGTTGGTTTTTTTTTAAGCCTCAGCAAATTCACATACTTAACAAGAAAATTATAAAAATATTTTAATCAAATCTTGACGGTAGTCCCAATTTAATGCAAGTATGCAACTATCTTCCAAATTAGGTACGGACAATGAAAGTCAGAGTGCCCCAAAAATCAACACATTCGATGAAGTTTCCTTTGAAACCACTAAACAACCTCTCAATATGACCAATTTAGGTACTGTTTTGCGCACAACTCTAAAATCAAAACCATAAAATCCACATCTTTTTTTTTTTTGCGTTTTCGCTTCCCTTCACAGTCCAGCACATGAATGGTTTGTGGAAGATATGTTTAAGATGATAAATTGACGTAAACACAGCTACATGTATATCATGCATTCATTAATTTCGAAAATCCTGTACGGAAATGACAAGTAGAATAGCTTTCTCTTTCTTTTCCCTTCAATTTTTGACTTTTTATTAAGACTTTGGATTGCTTCTCTTCCTTCCTCGAGGGCAAAGAAATTAATTAAAGCCCCCGTTTGACTAAACCCATCTATAAATTTTCACCTACCTACAGGTATATTACCTGTTTCAGAAAAATCATTAAATGCTCATGCACCTTTTATTTTTCTTAAATTTCGTCATTGTCCACGTTCTTAACCTCTTTTTAAAATCATTGACCTTTTGCTGCTTGTAAGTTTGAGCCGTTTACGTTTCAACTTTTATTTCTAAGTCCTCCGCTTTAAAAAAAAAAAAAAAAAAAAAGGACTAGTAAAAGTGATTTATCATCTTGTCCATTAATGACTCCATTCTAAATTTCTTACGATGATTAGTTTATTATTATAAGTGACACTTGATACGTTATAATTAATATTATTCATGTCCATTTTGCAGGATATATCCTCGATAGAGGCTCTTTTCAGAGGTGGAAAACCTGAACAAAAGAACCGAAAGGCGAATAAGTCATATAGAAATGCAGTAACGAGTAGATGATTCAAATAGAATAACTTAAGATGCATAGAAATCGTACTCAGAGAAAATAAAAAATTAAGAACCCGATTGAAAAGTAGTAGAAGTAAACGGACCATTTCGTCAAAGAACCAGAAATGCAACTTGAAGAAAATAATAATAATAAAAAAAAAGGAAAAACTTAGGGAAATAAGTCAATTAGAATATCCAAATGTATGATCATAATAGAGAGAGAAAAAGAAAGATAAGATAGAAATGATAAAAGGATTTAATTCGGGATAATGAATGGGGAACAGGAAACAGTTGAGAGATAAGAGAGGTGATGGCCAAGATGATCAATGACAGCCATGTCATGTTTTATGGTTGTTGGGTGGCTTTGAAAGCTTGTCATGCACAAAGAGAAAAATGAGGCATTAAATACCTATACGACTTGGCGACTTCATTTACTCATGCTCGTGTCATGACTTTTGTCTAATATTGTAACTGTCCAATATGACTCATTATGGAAATTAATTAAGAGCAGCTGTCCCATATGACTTATTATAGAAATTGATTAAGAGCAGTTGGCTTGAAAGAATATATATATATATATATATATATATCTTATTCATAACAGTACACAAATAGGTGGAAGTAGTCTCTCCCATCATGTGCAATGGCCGAAACAAGGAATGCAAAGATACTGAGTCCCATCGCAAGATTTAACTCGAGTTTGATTTAAAAATTTAAAGTTTAAGTTTAATTTTTTAGTTTGGTTCCTGGATTGGTTTTTACTGAAAAAATTTATAATTTTTTAATTGAATTCTATAAAAATCAATGCATTCTTAAGGTCAACTCAAGTTCTATTCATCACATGTTCACTTGTATTGTAATTACGTTGTATGTATCGATAAATATAATATCACAAGATACAAATATATCTTTGCTTCACCTTATCAAAATTGTCCTTGATCCTATATTCTAGAGTAAAGTCATTCGGGGTGCTGGTACCATATCACGATGCTGTTTCTATATGTATCCATCAGAGAACTAAGGATAAGTAGATAAACGATGGATAAGGTATTTGAAATTATTTATTCATATCACATCTTATATAATAAATAAATTTTTAAATTTTAGATTGAAAACTATTTTATAATATGCTACATCCTATAGAAACTATCGGAAGCAAGGTACTTGGAGTTCAAGAAATCTTTTATTACATTGTTTGTAATATAATTTTTTTGAAGTAAGTTGTCAAATTACTTATTAATTTTTCACGTATTTGTAATCAGTACACTCATTAACCTATTAATTAGTGTTTCAAATCAAATTGATATAATAATTAATGCTTCAACAGACTAAGTCATGAAAATATTTGAATTTTTTTTAATCATTTTGGAAAATGAAAACAATTGGCTCATGGTGATTTTTTACGTTGAACAATATATAGTATGAACTTATTTAAAAACAATTTAATCTAATCCAAAAACAAATGAGTGATGAATAATTGAAATCATAAAAAAGGAAAGGATGTTCTAACTAACAACAAAAGAACATGGACAACATGAGTTGAGATTACCATAAATTAAGATGAATTGAGTGACGGTATAAAAAATAAATAAATAAACAAATAAGAGTAGAGAGAATAGAGTTAGTAATAGTGCTTTAGGAAGAAAATGAGAGGTGATACAGTAATGAAAAATATAATGTGATTTAGGATTTTACTTTTTTGCGATAAGCAATGGGCTTAAGCCTTGAGTATGTGTTAAGTTAAAAGTATTATATTTTGTTATATTCAATAATATTAATTAACAGTCTGTATGGAGTTGGTATATAATATCTTGGAACTTATATTTTCTATATTTTAAAGTACAGGTTCAGGGTGTGTGCATTGTAAGACCTAGCAAATCAAGGGAATATTAAATAATGAGTTAAGAGCATTACAAAGAGTTTAGTTATTTTTGCGGGCTGTAATTTTAGAAGTTCGAGAATGTTTGAAACCAATGCCTCATGTTTGGACGTTCCTTTCCCTCTCTCTTTCTTTTCCTCTCTTCTTCATCCTCTTCCTTACATTAGTCTCATTTAATAGTTTCTTGTCCTTTGTCTTCTCAAGTCAATGCAAACTTGCAAGGTAAGCACATGAGATAACTCATCCTCTTGTATTTTCTTTTGTTTAAGCAATGGTGACATGTGTTTAGGGTTATAGGTTTGGATAATTCACAAATGCTGGAAAAGTAGTAGTACAAACATCATATATTAGGTGTTTTGATCTACTAAGTTGATATTATTTGAGCGAAAACTGGAAGTTTTTGTTTTGGAATGATCAACATACATCAAATTTGGAAGAAGATTGGCGAAATTCAAATGAAAAAGTGGAAACTGGAGGTACACAGGACCAACATGGTCGTATTGGTGCCCATGTTGCTTATGTACACACCTAGACTAGAAGTACACAGTCATGTTGTTAATTAAACTAAGATCTTTGTCCTAGTTGAGAGTTACATAGGGAGAAACATGCCCATATTTCTTACTCTTATTGGCAGTGTTTAAGTACTTGCCTCTATTACATGCTTTCAAAGAGATATATGAGGAACAACATGCTCATATTCTTACCTGTGTTCTTCATATCTCTCACCAAAATGTGTTTTTTCATGGATTTTTCATTTTTAAAGTTTCCTAATAATTGAAATGATTAGAGTTAGTTTAGTTAGTCTTAGTTAGGGCCTTAAGTGTGTGCTATTCATGATCTTGATCTAGTTTGGAGTTGAGAGCTAAGATCATGTGAAAATTATGACATCAAGTACATGTTTACTTTGTTTGTTGCTTGTGCTTATAGTAATACTAGTCAAATGAACTTAACCCGTATCCAAAAAATAAATTGACTATTGTTTATATGTAGCTTAGCTTAAGGATCAAGAGTAGTAAAACCTTAAAGGGACAACCTGATGATCTTTGTATGATGTTATCTCTAACAGAGTTGCATATTAAAATGACCTAAATAGATTTTATGATGGCTCATGGGTGTTGAGACTGGTAGTGGCATTTTTCAATACCATAGCATCAGGGCTAGTGATGCTAGTATCCCGAATGTATTAGATATGTTTATCTAATTTGTAAATGAAAAAGTAATGCAAGGTCATGAGTACCTTGGTGTGATGGTTGATGGACTTAAACAAAGATAATTAAACTAGTTGTGATTTACATATTCACATTAATTGCTTGTGAATATTGTAATCATATGTCATGCACGTGTATTTATGGGTAACTCATATTGGTTATGACTACAATGGCATTAAGTATGTGTAGGATGACAAGGATGTTGAACACTTGTATTACTATGAAGATTAGTAGTTAGCTAGAGTGGATTATCTTTATTTTGATGATGTTAGTTGTACTCGCTTATGGAGACGAGACTTTAAATCTAGTTAGTCTTTTAAGCTTCTAAAGTTTGTGGTTGGTGTTGGAGTCATACTAGACTCCTTTTCTTTTAGTCTATTTGGTTGATTGTGTCATGCACCTATATATGTTGTGATGTAGAATGGATGGTAGTAAGCCACTCATGCAAGTTGGAATTTAAATTATGTTAATTGTATTTGGCATATTATTCAAGTTTTTTTTTTTTAATTGTAAGTAGAATAAGAGTTTTAGTGTGTTATTAACTAGTAGTGACACATGGTAGGTTGTAGCATTTTGAGTTCTTGGGCATTATATACAAAGTATAGAAATGTTGTACTCTATACTTTGCCCAATTAGTGTAGGTTCCAAAAATATGGAATTGAAGTTTATTTAGTGACCTTCAATGCCTAATCATTCAAAATCTACCCAAATATGCAAAGTAAAGTAGATTCCAAATTCTAAAAAGGTTACTATCTCATCCCTAAAACTATCAACTCTACAAAAAAGGAAAGGGCCATGTCATGGCAAATATTCTCGTAGTTGCAATTATTGACATGGTTCAACCGTAAGATTTAAGTCCAATCCGATTTAAATCTCGATTTCAAATATAAATCTAAAACTAAAGTATGATTTGCCACATCCAATTCAAATGTGGAGGTTCAAATGTGAAGCGAATTAACATAAATGGTAAATTTAAACTAATTATTTGTGATATTTAATAAAATTTTATATCCTTTTAATGTTAATACAGATTTAATTGAAGATGGAACTAGTAGAGGACTCAACAACACAAATTATCGTATCTCGAGTTGGACCGGGGCCAAAGTCTCAGCGGCTGTGCCATAAGTTATTTTATTTTTTTTTTTAAGTAATGATATAAATTTGTCATTTTCGAAAGTAAGCTTCATCTTGTCCTAAAAATTAAGTTGTCCACCCCCTGATAAAAATGATATGAACGTATCAGTGAAGTAGAATGTAAGCTTTGATTTCCATTACTATACTCGAAACTATGGAAAGGGATATGTAACAACGTTTGTACTGTTATTGAATTATATTTAAAGAAAGAACATGTAAATAAGTAAGAAGCCCTTGTTTCCAGCTTGAAGTTCCCCACAGCAGAAGATGCCTTGCTTGTGCCATGGGGTGATTATGATTTATTGAGCCGGTTAACCTGTTATGCCGCGAACCTCCATTACTATGATTTATTTTTGCTAATTGTTGTCCACATGAGGAGAACGAAATGAAAAGATCTCCATCAGTTGTTAAATATATAAAATTTATAATTTTCTTACATGATTATATAGGATTCATTTAAAAGGTAAGAGACAGAACTTTTTTAGTAAACAAATCCTAAAAATTTATGGACAGTACTCCCATAGCGAGAATCCAAAATGCACCAAGGATTAAGGAGCGTTGCTTAACCATAATTTAAATATTTTGATGAATAGTCATTTTTTTAATGTACTTTCAACGTTTAAATCAATAAAACTGGTGATATCACATCTTGGCTCGCGATGCATCTTTTTTTCTTATAAAATTATGTATCTTGGAGCTTGATTTAAAGTTTTGGGTAAAGTTTCTTGAGTGAATTGTATTTAAGTAAAACAGGGTTTTAAACATCAAGACACGTTGAGAGTAAATGATAAAAATGCCATTAATTATGTAAAGTGAAATTTATTATGATTTAAAAAGAACAAATAGTAAGGTGATTGTAAATTAGATGGGGTCTATATAAGAAAAAGTGCTGAAATTAGTCTTGTATATATTTTCATTAATTTATGTTGTCATAAATCATAATGGATAATATTGAAGTATTTCCCTTCATTCTTTTAATATTCAATATTTTTAAGAGCCAAATATGAAAAAAGAAAAACAAAGAATCCCTAAAAGTTATCAAGCTACATTTTTTTTTTTTATAAGCTATTTTAGACGTGAGCTTCCTTATCTAAGTTAGCCTATTATATACTAAGGAGCTGCTAAAGACTTGGGCTGACTAGGCTCAGGTTGGTTAGCCTAGCCCATAACTTAAATAAAGACCAGCAGGAAGAGTTTAGTATATAAGGTAACAACCTCATAACTCTCTCGATTCTTCTCCACAAACCTCAGAGTTAAGAGAGAAGATCACGAGCATCAACTGTCTTCCTTATCCAACTTGTTCTTCCTTACTATAAATACCAGATAAGGCCTCCAAGTAAAGGATCCACATTCTATGAACTCTAATATTTTGCTTAAACACTGATTTGAGTATCAGAGTAGCCACGCTGAAATCAACTCCAATAACCCCTTAGCTCACCTTTCTTATCTCGTGCAGGTCATGTGCATCACCACAATGATCTAGTAACAACACTTCTATTTGATGACCTAATAAAAAATGCACATACCATGTGTACAAGTGTAATCATAATGATTACTAGTTTCCCCTTCTAATTCCATACAAAATAACTCTACGAATGAGAAGCGAAGATAGCTATGCGTGGTAGTTAGAAATCATAAATTTTGTTTCACATTTAGTTGGATAAGCCTAGCAGTATTTTTATAGTACGTGTGGCTAATCATTTGGATTAGTAACAACATCTGAATAATTAGGCCAATTTTTAGATGACTGGGAGAAATTTAGATTAATGGGCTTGAAATAAGGCTCATTAAGACTAGGTTGCTACGCCTAAACCTTTCATAGTAGGGCTCAAGTATTAACTAAGATCTCTCATGGAATCTTGAACCCAAGAGATTCCTTTAAGACTTTTAACCCTATTATAGTACTTCTAAAGCCCACATTTGCCATGGGCATAACCCAGTCAATCTAGACCATTACATTCAAAGTAATGCAATGGTGGTTTCATCACTTCCTCTTGTAAATATCCATTAGCAATAAGGGGATTCGACTCTAGCCTTTAGCTTAAAGATTTCTTAAGAGCTAAAAATCTATCGCACTTCCCCTCATTACCTATCATAGCAATGTGAGGGATTACATGTTCCTTCTCTCTACTTCCTCTCCATTTTATCCATTGGTGTTGGGGATGATTTGAAGTGCAACACTCATCCCTTTTATATGAAGTATGGGGTGTATATGTTATACTCATATTGCACATCGACATATTCCCTCATCTACATCTTGACAAGAAAACTAGGGAGGGAAGTTTTGTGCACCAAATAGTACCACTAAGAAAGAAGATAGGTAGTCAAATTTACAACACTTCTTAAGTGCATGCCAATAACCATGAAACAATAGTGCAACCGTTGATGGAAGAAAACTAAAATATAGATGCTCTTATCATACACAAAGATGTTCTTCCTACTATAACACGCGTATTAGAGATGATGCAAGTAGACTAGGCTCAAATGCTAACAACTCTATAAGAAAGCCCCAAGATGGCTAATCACATAGTAGCTGCATTCACTCAACTCATCCATTTGAATGCAGCTATCTTTACACAATGTAACATAAGCTTACTAAACTCTTGTTATTGTAACATTAGGTAATGAAAAGTAGACATTAATCCCTTAACACGAGTTGGATCCACTACCTAAGTGTAACCAATCTTAATATACCTAAGTCATTTTGTATCATTTTTTTCTTGACAAAGGAAGACCAAGAGAAGTTTCTAGAAGATAAACAAGCCAATCACCATATAGTGTGCTAGAGTTGAAGCTTCCATATCATCCATGTCTTGTAACAAAGCGTACCTGTAGGACTATGTGGGTTCTAAGCTTTAGATGGTCATTGGCAAGCAAGGGAGTGATAAAAAGCACATACTTAAGTTTATCAAAAAATTAGAAATATATAACTCAGATGATGATTCGAAGTTGAAGGAATCCTCTAAGTTCCTAGTTGAAAAGGCATACACATGAGATGTGAATCTTCTTTCTACTCATGGAAAATTGTATGCTAGCTATTGCTTAAAAATTCTTCTCTACATCGCAACAAGTCACCATCATCGATATAGGGAAGACTAAGTAGAATTCAAAAGAGGATATGATAAAATACGTCTAATGCTTTAGAGAGTGTAGTCATGATATTCAAGATGTATGTGATGAAAGGGGGTTAGTGAAGGTTTGTATCTAAGGAATGTTTACCAAATCAACTATTCACTTTGAAACTTGTCCTTAAGTTTGAGAAAGCACGAGGAACCAACAATTTGGTCTTGAGACAACAAGTAGACTAGTTAAAGTTTGAAGAAAGAAGTGGATCAATTAATGTAGCCTAACAAGGCCTTAAAGAAATGAAGAAACTCAAGAATGAGCTACCCACTAAGTACAAAAATATAACCCCTTTCCCATGCCCCATGAATAAGGTGCATGCAATGCCTAATTAGGGGTTACAAGACGACAATGTTTAGTTACTAAAAGTTGAGCAACAACCTACTTTTAAAGAGAAGAAAAGTCTCAAATATTATCAATATCATAGAAGTTAAAGAGAATGTTTAATGAGAGGACAAAGAATGAAGAACCAATACTTAAAGTGAATGGAGTCTATGACAACCCTCTCTTTGCACATGATGCCATTATAGCCATGTGCATATGATTGCACAAAGCTAGTCAAAATTCAAAGATGACTCACCACCACCATGGCTTCCCAGTGGCAAGTATGAGGCACTTAAGACTAATGATTCAAATCATACTAACATTGCAAATGCCCTATTAAAATCTTCTAAAGTTAGTAAGTAGTTTAACCTTCTCAAGTTTGACATTTGGGATTGGCTTGCTAATGCAAATGCCCTAATAGAGATCTCTTAGGTTTAGTATGAGAAATGCTACAACATAGCCCATGAGAAGATAGTTTGCCTACATCATAATAGTCCTCTCTTTGTAGAATGAACACTCAGTAACTACTCAATTACAAATACATTCAATGATAGTGACTTGCCCACTATATTTAAAGATAGAGGAATGAATCTTCAAAATCTAGTTAGAAAACCTATTATAGCACATGGATTTAACAACTCCACTATAGAAACCATGGGGTACATCACCATTGATTTGAAGATTGATGCCATAGAAGATGCTATAATGTTCCATGTAATCAACATGGCTATTTTGTATCACCTACTTATAAAGAGAAAGTGATTGTACAATCACTAGCTTATACCCTCTACTTTATACCAATACATTAAAGGTCATCGAAATAGAACAGATATTCACATAACTATATGACTATTGACATTAAATACAATACAAGAAACAATTGAATGTTTTAAATAACCGATACGCTGTAGATGGACTTAATTGTTAATAGCTAGATAAGATGACAAACTCAGTAAGAGATTATTATGTGTGAGGCTAGACAATTATAAGATTAATCTTTGCATGATTTGAGGATTTGTGTGTCTATGAATTGTGGTTGATGGGTTTGCAAGTCTAGTTGACTTATAATTGTATTGAGTTGCAGTTCTAGCACAATTGTTAAAGTGGAATCTAAGTGTTCTAGACATTGAACCATATAAGGTCGTATTATGCATGCTAAGTGTTTAGAATAAATGTTATATCCTATTGAAAATGTGTGTTGCATTTAGACAATTGTGGGCCAATGTACCAATATTGCATATGTATATATTTATGCAGTAGTTATATATTGAGTTTCATGGCATCTCCTTAATAGGATTTATGATTTCAGGTGATGGTGATTATGTTGTATTTTTCGACTTGTATGATGAAGTTGTTTATGACTTGCCTCTTGGGAGTTAAAGTGTTACTTATTATGAATTTGATAACTAGATTCGTTGATGGGTTATTCAAGCTCAATGATAATTTGACATTAAGAGAGATTTATTGAGTTATGCTACTGAAGACTTATAGATTTATATTTTATTTAGGATATGAATTAGAATTAATAGTTATGAGAGTTTGGAAATTATATATGTAGTTGTAGTTAGTAGTATGTATTTTGAGTTTTTGCGTGTTCATACTTCATTATAAGTACGTAGTGAAGCCTTCACATCCTGTGTGTAAGGCATAACAGCTTTATGTAGCATCAAAACCATAGGTTATGAGTAGCGTAGGTAGGTTACTTGTTTGAAAGCAATTCAATTTATATTCTATTGTAACTCTACCTCTAGTTAAGTGAACTAAAAAGGTGTTATTTGAAGACAAAATAGAACAAACATCTCAACCCACCTAAAGTAATCCTCATTGCAAATTATAATGAACTAGATGCTTGGGATATCAGCATGATTATCCATTAGAAAATCAATTAATATTTTTAGTGTATATTATGGCCTATTATTCAACATTTGATTAGGTTTACTAGGACCCACTTCCCTCTTAAGTTGTGAAAATCCTATTCACAATAATGGATTTCCTCTTAAGTCGCTTAATTTGTTTTTATTAGTTATGTAAAAGGATTTCTTTCACAAATCCAACCACTACCCCAAATGAATCTATGTAAAAAATTACCAATATTAACCACATTAAGCATGTGAACTCATAAATCAAATTATGGAGCACATTTATAGGTCTTTCATACAATGGAGTCCACCTTAATATATAGCAAAACCATAAATTTTTCTTTAAATCTTTGCATGCTCTATATCAGTATCCATTAATAAGCCCATGAATCAAGATTTTGGATAATCAAAATGAATAATTAATTAAAACATAACTTATAAAGAATTCGAACTAATAATTTGTAAAGCACAAGTTTTGATCCCACAAAATAGTATAGTTTATCTCAACTTATGCAACACATAAACTTAAAAGAAACAACATTTTAATAGAGGATATGGTGAGCTCAAGGTATGATGTGATAAAATTATATTTACATTAGTGGGCAAATCAACATAAATGACACATAATTGAACTTGTTACTTTCCATCATCTCCAAAATTTGGTGTGCTTATCAAAATTTTCCTCTCATGAATGCATAATAGAATCCATTATCATTGTATTTTTTATTGTATACGTGAGAAAAAAGGTCAAAAATAAAACTTTGTAGTAAAAGATTTGTATCCATTTTTCACTGTAGCTACATCTAGAGTCTCCTACAAAATTAGTATCTAAATGTGTTTTTATGCCTTTTAGAAGAGCAATCTTGTTACAAACTTGGATTATAAATACAAATTGATGACATGGCATAGTCATGAATTTGATTTCCACTTCACTTTGCCTATAAAACTTGTTTGTGTGCTATAATTAGTGAACTATGGACATAACAATCATCATATATATTCTTGGTAACTTTTTTCATACATATGCATGTATCCTTTAGATAAAGTAGTTATAATAGAGCTTTCCTAAATTATGATGACAATGAACCAATAAAAATTACAATCTTGTGTTTCAATTAGTAATGATAGAAAATTGATGAAAATTAATAATAAATGATTCTTTTAATAAGTAGAAAGTGTAACTCCTACAACCAACTCACCAATTACAACAATTTTTTTTTTTTATCATAGCACATGTTAGTTAAGTTTATGATATATCTTACATTACTATCTTTAATTATCAAGTATGTCTATATGTTGAATGGTATATGATGTGCTCTGATATCAAAAAGATGATGTGCCTTAGATCCAAATGCAAGAACACCAAGACAATTGCATGAACACCAAACCTATCCCACAAAAGGCATAACACGAACAAGCACTTGAACCCTAAATTGCATGAATTCAAATGACAATAATGCCAAATTGTGATGAGGATCAAATGCAATTGTATAATATGTAAAGGATAACAATAAAAATGAACCAAATTCCACTCAAATTGGAATTGAATCAAATTTGAAAATTGGAACCCTAATTCACGTGAAAGATGAACAAAGTAACACAACCAATTACAACTAGATATGACACACTAAAAAATAATTGGAAGCAACTTAAGAAGGATTGATATGACTCACAATACTCCTTAAGCAAACTTGCCACAATTTCAATTGAAATTGATAAGAGTTGTGTTTGCGTGAAAAGGACTCTCCTCACAGCAAGAATAGGCTGATTTTTCTCAAGTTCAAAAGTCCCTTTCTAAACCCTACTTAGCATGTATTTATACTTGCTCCAATTATGGTAAAAACAACAAAACCAAATTACAAAAAAAACCAACAAATGGCTAGTTTTCAAACACAAAAATACAAGTACAAATAAGTCTTCAAAATGGCTAATTCTTCATTTCAATAGAACACTTGTGGACCGGTGGATGTAAGTCTAAGAATGACCCACAATTGATCTTTAGTGCATTTTATTCGCCATCCTGTAAAACCGAAAAATTTACCTACTACAATGCAAAGATAAATTATTATTAGATAAATAAGACAACATGTGGACATTCGGGCTCATGTATCTAATTTGGTTTCCCCACTGTTGGAACCATAATATTGATTCCCATCAGTATCTCACTTATGCTTATTTGATAGAGCCTAACATATACTGTGATGTATGTGGCTTTTTTTTTTTTCTTTTACAATTAAGATATCTTTGGAGCATGATAATAAGAATATTGAGTAATAAAACCAAAGCTAGAAAAGTTTTTTACTCACAAACAATCATCATAACTCCTTTGAAGAAAATAAAGGCATCACAAGTAGACATACTTTCAATTCCTAGCAATTTAATATTTAAATTTTATTATTCCACAACTTGTAAAGTAGACATCATATGACAACAAATTTATAGCTATTGAAAAATTTGTGTTACAAGAATTGTCAATTGGGCTTAAAATTGCATGGTAAAAAGAAAAAAAGAAAAGAAAAAGAGTCAATTATTCTAGGTAGATTAACTAGATTAACCTGACTCTTTTATAATTTTAATATTTATAAAAATTATTATAATTTTAAGATTATAATCTTTAAAACAATTTTAAAAATTTACAATTCATTGTAATTTACAACATTACAGTTACTTTTCTAGTTATAAGAATTTATCAATAACAAAAGGATTACAAACTTTTAATGAATCCTATAAAATTATGAACATATTTACAAAATGTAAGGATGGTTAACTTCTACACAAAGAAAGTATCATATTACAACCAAATTAGAAGTATAGACGTTAAATCATAAAAAGAAAATACATAAATAAAAGTTTAAAAATAAAATTGTTATAATTAAAAGTATAGGCACTCATAATGCCTTTATTCCCTTAAAAAGTCTAAGGCATCATAGTTAAGTAGTGCAATTTTTAGTTTTAGCAGTAAATGAGTTCCTAAACTTTATAAAGTAATGTAATCTAAATGTTACTGGAGCTAGCATAACTACCATTAAAGCGCGAAGATTGGAATTTTGAAGGCCCGAGCTTCACGTTAGAGAAAATGGTATCGAAGAGCATTGAAGAGAAAAAAAAAAAAAAAGAATCCACGATCCCGCTATATTCCATGCTTCAATGATTCAATCACTTTTTTTTTTTTTGGGGGGTAATGATGACTTGCTTTTGTCTTCTTGATTGCTTTTATGAGTAGTACGAAAAAAATGATCAACAAGATTAACATATTGAGGTTGCTCTGCTGTTAATTATTTTTTTTCTTCAACATGGCCCATGTATTTGTATGTTGTGGTTACTTGATTTCATTGCCATTGCTTTGTTGCTTTTTATTATTGGGTGCTACTACCAGTAAGAATCTGTTCTAGTAGCATTAGCAATGCCAAAACCATACTCTTTTACAATGTCAGCCTATACTTGCTTCCTTAAACTTGCATCGACTTCTCTGACCATCAATAGTCTGTTTGATTCTTACATCAAAAATCCTCTTTAGGTCAGTTGTTACTGACCTCTTCTAGGGTTGAATGTTGTTACCATTAAGTGCTTACTCAGTTTGCTTCATACTCTTTTCATATCCACCGATTCCTAGACGTCCTCAAGTCTTCACACAAAATGTGTTTCTCCTCTTCAAGTCTATACGAGTTTTGATGAAATTTATTTTTCCTTCATACATTGGCCTTCATTGATGAAATCCGCTATCCAAAGCATGATGAGTTTTCGTTTGGAGTGAGTCTACTTTCCTCAACGACTAACAATCGATTAGTAATTTGACAATGCTGCAATTGTGATAGCTTCGCATGAACTTCCATTCGCGTAGTGTGGAACCTGTTCATCCAAGTTCTTGTTTTTGTTATTCCAATTAAATTACTTGGGATTGGCCACTAACACTTTGCGCACTGCACGAATAGTGCAAGGACGCTTGCTTTCCTTCGACAGATCATTTTATCAAACAAGTTAAGTCATTCAATAACTGTGGATAGCTCAAGATGTGAACTTTACATGCAGACTTCATGCTCTGAAAATTTATGGGCCGACATGTGAACCTCAATATAGGCTGAAAACATCTTCATGCGATTGGATCCTATATGTTCCTCATCATTTACAAATATCTTAAGGAGCCTACATCGCCTTTCCAAATTGTTTTGGCACATGAATGTTCCAATTGCATAATTTAAGTACATATCGGTTGTAGACGTTTAAAATTGTCTTCATCATGAAGAGGTAACTAATATCGCATTCTCCTTTCAATTTTTTTTTTTTTTTTATGCTTCATAAATTGTATGTCCCTGAAATCTCTAGGTTCAATTGGTCACATAAATCACGTAGGCTTCCGAAATGTTGATCTACCTCGATTCGACTTCATTTCTTTATTTCTTGATTTAATTCTCATCTTCTTAAAATACAGGCGTCAACTTATTGTGGCCACATTTCATAAGTGTATAGTGAAGTTGAGCATATCCATTACGTGCACTTCATTTGACTATTCTATGAGATTAATTCAATTTCATTTTCCTTTTTTCTACAGACAAAGCAATATCAACCTGATCAAGCTAATAAGATTGATATATCCTCCATTTCATCTTCATTTCATCTTCTTCCCCTAAGTGGTAGTAATTGTGCATGGTCGTGCATTTCGTCTTCTTCCCCTAAGATTGCTACCATTTTGAAAACTAGGATTTCGCAATTTTAATTTGAAGATGGGATACAACAGAAATCACATGTTTCCATACAATTTCCATTAAAATGTTGCATGCTCAACATGAGTGAAATCCATTCCCTGTTCTTTAGAGTTGGGATTTGGTAAAGTGATTTTCTATGAAAATAAGTGATCTAATTATAAAAATATTATAAACCCATGACATCATGTAGCAATCAAAAAAAGCCCTTAACAATTTTTTAGTCTATAACAAATATCAAAATCTATATAATATGACCAACTTGTCAAAAAGATAAACCTGTAACAATTCTAAAGTTCGTAACATAAATTAATTAAAAAAAATGATTTCATCAATTCTTTTAAACTGAACAAGTATAATTACATAGTTAAAGCAAACAAAATTAGAAATATATATACATTCAAGGAAAAAGAAAAAAGTAGTGTATAATTACATAGTATTAGATACCCAATATGGGAAGTTGTAAATATTCTATGTATTGATTGTAGGAATTATATATCATCAAGAATATATTTTAGGCTTAATCTTAGGAATTTATTTAGGAAGGTAGAGATTGTGTTTGATACACACTCTTGTATATATTGGTTGGTTAACAATGAGAATAAACAGAACCATCTCTCATCTTTTACGCATTGTACTCTTTGTGTTTTAGCGCATAGCTAAATATATGTTCAATCCTCCTCTGACGTCGTCTCTCATAATGTCTACATTCATATCGTGACGAACTCTCTCCAATCTGGAAAGAGCTGCTAGGTCCTCTAATGTTAGAATGAGTCTGGGCAAGGAATGGTGGCTCATCCCACGAAATATACCTAGAATCTACCTGTGTGAGTCCCTCCCCCATATCTAGTGGACTTGATTGTCTCTCCTTTTGAGGAGTTGGTGGAGTACGGTAAATTGACATCAAGTGTATAAAACTCCATCAAATCAACAGTGAATGTTAGAGCATTGTAAAATGGGGAAGAATGAACCACCGGTAAGTAATGAGAAGGCGGGGAATCTGCAAGAGGACTGAGAGATCTATCTGCTGATGATGACCCCTACCACGAGCCCATCCTCTCCTTCGAGTAACACGAGGTAGAGGCATCTCCTAATGGTTATCTTGATTATCCGAAGGAAATAATGTAACACCATCATAGCCCTAGAGGAGATGCCTCCTAGCAGCTACTATGGCCCATGTTTCATTTAAGGAATCTACCACTTTAATGCGAGCTAAGGCATCCAACTACAAGGAAAATCAAGTATGTTAATAAAATAACACAAAAAACATAAAGTTACAATGATATGGTTAAAGCAACTTACCAAGGCATCGAGCATTGCTCTAATGCAATCAAATACCATTATGTGACACTATGGTACCAAGGATAATACCTAGGATCCACCCCATCTAGCAATGTATCACTGAACTCTAGTTGAAAAATAGAGAATCACTGCTCCTCCCACTACTGGATGTAAACTGCATGTCTCCTCTTCCAATCTTCATCAGTTTTCCCCCTAAAATGAATCTTATGGAGAGAAGGAGACGTGTCATACTGTTGTGATATCCTCTAGACCCCACCAAATTACCACATAACCCAATTCGGATTGTGTCACTCTACGATGTGAAATAAAATGAAAGGCACCCATGCACGCCAAATATCGCTCCCTTCCTGACAAGAAAGGAGAAGTTGTTCCAAGATACCATGTGTATATGGCATTTAACAAATCTAGAAGAAATGAAGTTATTTAGTAAACAATAAATAAGTAAAGTAAACAATATTAAATTGACCAATGTACTATACCTGCTCAGGCATTTGTCAATCAAGAGCTTCTCGATACTACAAAAGAACATGAGTGGCAAGCTATCTGACGTCAAACATGGAATGCCAGCGACATGCCAAAAGAGCATCATGGGGAATGTAAATCTGGCACCGAATTGGAATGTGTGTGAAAATCTATCTTAAGCCCAAATCTACGGAAGAATCATAGCTCCTTTAATTTCCTATGTGGATGCATTGGTAGCACAGTATAAGAATTTATACAACTAAGTTAAGCATGCCGCCCCCCAACTGTACTACCCTGCTACTTGATAATCCTCCAAAAGTGAGACAAACATCAAGTAAACTAAGCTAGAAGATTCATCCACAAAGACAATTCCACCAATTAATTGTAGGATGTATGCACGTGTGTAACGCTTGATGGATAAGTTGTTTGCATCATTCGATAGCCCCCTTAAAAGAATTCTTCAACCAAGACATCTTAAGTCGTCCCTTGGAGATATTGCGAAGGTCAAGCCTAACACCAAGTAAGCACTCACACTCGTCTACCCAAGATAAGCTAGTGATATTAATGACTACATGTTCGTTAATGGGCAAACCAAACTACACGGCCACATCCTATAAAGTCACTATAAGCTTTCCATGTGGCATATGAAACATATGCATCTCCAATCTCCACCTCTCAACAAGAGTCGTAATAAAATACCAATCCAACTATATAAATGCAAGTTAGGACACCCTAAGAAAGCTAACCTGCTACAAACAAGGCGTGAGGCACTAGTCAAAGTGTAATCTCTCCTCTAAAGTTTCAGGAGAAGCCTTATGTCGACAACATACTAACTAGCATCCTATTGAAAATGAAAAAAAATTGTACAAATAATATGATTCACAAGTATGCAATGTAATGAAAGTGGAAATAGATCATATACTTATTCCCCCCAAACAGCCTCTGAATAATGGGTATGTTGTAGTGTAAGGAGCAATCTATCCACTAGGCCCTAATTTATCTACACAAGAGACAATAAAGATTTAAGTCATGTTCAAAGTTATAAAACAATTTTTCCTTTTTCCTTTCAATGACCAAATGAAGGTTACGTATGAATTATTAGTAAATATTACGATGATTAACAAACATGAGCCTTATCTCCCCTTTCGTTCAGGGCAATTTCTTTTATTGTGCCCCTCCTTTTGACAAAAACCACATGCATTCGTAGATGGTAGCTCCCTAAGATCCATTTCATTGTGGTACCATCCATGCTGCATGCAATTAGAAGTTTGTGGCCATATTTCCCATAACAAAAAGTCTCATCGATACTAACAATCGGCCTATAATACTAAATTGCCTCAATGCATAAATCAAATGTCAAGATCACTCTTCGAAAAATCACTTCACCTTCTTTCATGGTTAGCCAGCCACTCTAATCCACATGCAAGCTTGAGTTACTCATCTAAATGGCATTTAACAATTTAGGCAATTCCATGTATGATCAATCCCAATCGCCTATGAAACACCTCCACTTGATGGGAGCTAGGGTCAATTTTAATGGCTACACATATCTTGTTCAACAATTCTATATACTCTACATCCATCTTCACTTTAATTTTCTTAAAAGGCTCCCTATCATAATATACTCCGTCTTTACCATGCATGATATTCCCACGAGCAAATATTGCAAATCTCATAAAATTCCTCATTTCTACTACTAGCTAATAATAGTATCAAATAATATATAAGCCAAAACCAACTTTATATGATATGAACCTCCTCTACCTCATTTTTATACCAAATATCATATGAACTTATAAGTCCTTAATCTAAATATAATAACACCTCCATATGAACAACATGAACTTCATAAAATTCCAATTACACAACCCAATTATTAAAAATTAGAGCAAAATCTATAAATTAGGGCAAAACCTACAAATTAGAGTAATCCACAAAATTGGGCTAAATTCTTCAACTTAAGGCAAAATCTACAAAATTAGAGCAAATTCTACAGTTTATGATAAAATCTACAAAATTTGAGCAAATTCTATATATTAGGGTCAATTTTACAAATTAGGGTAAAATCCACAAAATAGGGACAAATTCTACAAATTACAGCAAAATCCATAAAATTTGAACAAATTCTACAAGTTAGGGCAAAATTCACAAAATTCGGGCAAATTCTACAATTTATGGCAAAATCCACAAAATTTGGGCAAATTCTACATATTAGTGTAAATTCTACAAATTATGATAAATTCTACAAAATAGGGGCAAATTCTACAAATTACAACAAAATCCATAAAATTGGAACAAATAATCCACAAAATTTAGGCAAATTCTACAAATTAAGGCAAATCCTACAAATTATGGCAAAATCTACAAAATTGAGAAAAAATCTACAAATTAGGGAAATTTTCATAAATTTGGGGCAAATCCAATTATAGCAAAATCCTCAAAATTGAAGCAAATTTTAAAAATTACAACAAAATCCACAAAATTGGGATAAATTTTACAAGTTATGGCAAAATTCACAAAATTCAAGAAAATTCTACAAATTAAGACAAATTCTACAAATTATGGCAAATTTCATAAAATTGGAGCAAATCCTACGAATTATGAAAAATTAGATAAAATTAGGGCAAATCCTACAAATTAGGGTAAAATCCTAGAAATTGGGGTAAATTCTACAAATTACAGTAAAATCTACAAAATTAGAACAAATTTTATAAGTTATGGCAAAATCCACCAAAATTTAGGCAAATTCTACAAATTATGACAAAAATCCTCAAAATTGGGACATATTCTACAAATTACAGTAAATTTCATAAAATTGGAGCAAATCTTAAAAATTAGGACAATTTCCTCAAAATTGGGGCAAATTCTACAAATTAGAGTAAATTTCACAAAATTGGGGTAACTCCTACAAATTACGGCAAAATCGACAAAATTACTGCAAATACTACAAATTGGAGCAAATTCTAACAATTATGGAAAATTTTATAAATTGGGACAAAATCTAAAACTAACCTCAACCAAGTAAATTCTTCACTAATTGATATGGAACAAAGTACACTTTCAAGTTTAACTTTTACCTACTACAAAGCTAACAATAACACATTCTATGTTTAGAGAGAGGAACAACAACAGAGTGTGAAAGTATTACATTAAAGCAAACAAATTTACTAACAAAATTTTAAAGATAATAGATGATACTTACTTAATATAAACTAAAATTGTGAGTTGGAGCTATAAAACTAAACTTGCTAAGCAAAAAAAGTGTTTTCCAAGTGTGTTTTAGAGAGAAAAAGAGGAGAAACGATCTAGAAAAATGAAGATATGTTCGCTCAACGAACTGATATAGGAGATGACAAAATTGTAGTTTGGTACTACAATTTTACGTGGTGAAATCATACATTAGCACTATGATTTCACTCTCAAAATGCACCATCTGGTTTAAATATAAATCGTAGTGCCAATCTGCGATTTCACTTCCAAAACACACTATCTAATTTAAATGTAAATCGCAAAGCCAATCTATAATTTCACTACATAAATCGCAATGTCAAGGCCCAACCTGCAAGTTCTTAGCTAAAACACATGTTGTAACTACGATTTTACAATAATATTTCGAAGAATTTCTTTTTTCATAACCATTTTTTACAAATAAGTTTATCCTCAAAGGGCAAACTAACACATAACTTGTTTTAGCAAACGGCTAGCATCAAGATGGATCAACGGCGAGTGGTGCAAAGCTGTGAGCAACTGTACCCATAGACATAAAATAAAATTGGTTTATTATGTTATATTAGGAAAAAATATTGAAATAATATTTATATAAAAGTAATTAGATGCTCTTTAGCATTACAATTCTGGCTCATGGGATAAGGTGCTAATGTTTGTCCTAGATTCATTTCACCTTGAAAGTTTTTTTTTTTATATGTTTTTCAGTGTAATAGAAGGCTACTTACCAACTATATGTGTGCTATAAAATAAAATATATTAAAACTATTCGATTAAATCTAAGATAATTATATTGTTTGATTATTCATAATATAAATATAAAAAAAGTAGAAGTATAATTTTGAAATTTTTTATGTAAAATAATCACGGACGTTATAACTTACTTACCACTTTACCATATTTTATTTTCAAAAACTTTGTAGCATATATAAAGTGCAAAAATGGATAAATCCAAATCAGCTCAAATCACAAACAAAGGCAATTGCCAGCAGGTTATTTGTAGGGTTTGTGTATAGGATTAATAAAATAAAGGAAATTTTTGTAGCAATATTAGCTTTTATAAAACTATAATTTAGAAAGAACATATCAACGATTTAATAATTAGACATTACTTACTAATTATGAAATTGAATTGAGGTTTATTGATTATAAGATTGATACTCACGACCAGAGAAATAATCACAGGATTTATAGACGACGCATGCTAACCAACAAAATTGATGGGTTTGTAGTAATCAATTATGTTGATTAATAAGTACAATTGTATGAGTGGCTTCTCAAACAAGCCAAGGAATTAAGTAATGATAATATTCGGTTACATCAAGAAACCTTTATATAAGCTATGAAGACCCCATTTAATTAAATGGATAAAATAGGAAACAATGAAAGTAACCCAAATAGTAAAGGCGACGGTGAGCCTGGGCCTTAGCAAGGTCGATCGACCTAAGCTTAAGTGGGACCGGTCAGCCTTGGTCCTTATAGAGCCAGTCGATCTTGCTTCTTGGTCCTTTCTGACTTTCCAGTTTATGCTCATCTTAGACCATCTCGGTTATGGTTTTTATCTTTGAAATATTGTGCTTATACTTATGCCTTTATTAACGTGTGGAGTCGGGTAATAATTTAGATATAGATAATATAAATTTTAATAAAACGATTCTGTGAACCACCTCTAAAATTGGTTTTCTATACACCATAGAAGAGAAGCTAAATTTGACTAATATCTTTATATTTCTCTTTTATCCATCATCTTTCGTTTTCTAAGGATAGCTTTAGTAGCATCTGTGAGAACTTTTTCATGCTATACTCAATAACTATTTTCATTAACCCTTTTTAAAAGCATTTTTATATATATTTTAATAGCCGTCTTCTTAATAAGTTAACTTTAACTTATAAATTTAATATTAAAGATACAAAAATAAACGTCGTATAAAAAATATCAAGTTCTCTTACATAATAGCATCACCAATATTAAAATTGATTAAATAAGTTACAAACAAATCAAGATCTAATTGATGCTTCCACTATAAATGAAATCATTGTAAATTGCTTGGTCATTATAAACATTATCTATTTATCATAAAAGACGTTACTGCAAATTTTCCAAAATAAGTCATAAAATAAATTCCATTTTTTAGAATGTATTGCTGTAACTTAATAAGATACTCTTGAGAGATTAATCATTCTTGTAACATCGAAATATAAAATATATTTTCGTAACTTCCAATTATAATACAAATTCATAAGTTTGACAATTGATAAAAATACACCTAAAGCTTTTCTTGATTAGAATTCTAAGTAAAATTAGTTTTTAGAACGAACCCAACAAATAGTTTAACGTAATCTTGTCTTATTTTGATTTCACATCCCATTGTACGATGATATTGTCAAAGTTCTCGTAAATAACAGATGCTACCGTACGATGAATAAATACAATAGGAAGTGATCTATATTTCCTACTTTATCATGTAGGGCAAGTTTTAAAAAGTCAGAATCTTACTCTTTCTTGTACTTCTTGAAACAATCATGAACACATATCCGTAAAATTTATAAATTTTAGGATAACTATAACTTGTGGAATCTAGATTTTTTTTTTCTTACTTTAATCGTTATAAAAGTTAAAATTTATTACTCATTCATGTTTGATAAAATATTTTATACCATTTAGGATATCATTTTCAAGAGAGAAAAAAAAGATAAATAACAACAACAACAATAATGAAACAAAACAACAAAGTAATAATAATAATGATGATGATGATAATAAGATTAGATATGAGCGGGTATAGGATAAGTAAGGTATAAGAGACTCTATTCATACATTATCCTATAAGATATAAATTCCTAAATTTTGAAATTGAAACCTACTATGTAATGTCTTGAGTCATTTTAAAATTTGTACCATATAAAACTTATAAGATATATGATATATAATTTCCGCATTTCTTTATATAAATTTCAAGGTTATGTAATATTAAAAAAGTAATTTACGTATTATATTACAAATTTTTCATATACAACCTATAGCAAAACTTATAAAATTAAAAAAATAAAAAAAAAGTAATTTTTCCTTCCTTCATTATTTTAAGTTTATATAATCTTACTACTTAGCAAATAAAAAAAAAAGAATGGAAAATATAAAGTTGGAAGGAAAAATGGAGAAGAACAAGAAAAAAAAAATGAAAGAGGTGATATTAGGCTTAACTATTTAAGATTATTAAATCATGAACTTTGATCCCTTATTTTTCTTCTTTTTTCTTTTTATTAAAATAATTATTGGCCAAAATATAATATTTTTATTTGTTATTTATTTATTAATTTTATTTAATAATTTTTTATAGAGTGAATACATGATATTTTAGAATCTATATATATATATACCTTTAAGCACATATTTTAAGATAAATACAAGGTAATGAAATCTCATACCTATATGTTACTCTATAAAGCAGGTTTTAATAAATTTATTATCCAAAATCTACTCTATAATCTTTAATATTTATCGGAAATCTCTATAATTAAGTAAAGTATTGATAGGTATTTTATATGATGAGGTTACATAAGCTCGACTCTAATGAGATAAGATGAAGCTGTCGTTTAAAAAAATAATAATAATAAAGGTATAACAACCAGCGTGCGCAAGCCTAAGGTTGATTTCATCAGCCCAACCCTAGGGCCTAGGGTCCATTGTGTCAGCTCTTGTCTCGGTTGCATGTTCCAATTCTAAAAGCCCATTAGCCCCATCAACCCCGTGCACATGCGTCAGCCCTACATAACAATCCCAGCCCAAGAAGCCCAATCACCCCAACTTGTTTTGCGTGCAGAAAAGAGAGAAAGGATGGAAATATATGCATATTTTCCCATGTGCAAATAATGAACGGGGGAGGAAGGATAAAATAAAATAGTTAGAGGCAATCATTACCATGGAAAAAAAAATGATAAATGTAATAAGAGACATAAAAAAAATGAACTTTCAAATAATTTCAAAACCAATTTTATGCAATTTGAAAAAAATAACTAAATAATTAAAAACTTTATGTAATATTTTAAAAAATCTAAATAACTAAAAGATTACTTGTTCTTTTCAATCTCATTTATTGGATCATGATGAACAACCCCTCTAAATACTAGGTCCCATGGGTCATATCAATATTCCATTAATCAAATCAATCACCAATTACTTCTAGATTTGTGGATTTGTGAGTCATATTAATTCCTAGATTTAATAACTAGTTTGATTTATCACATTGGTGAGTTATATCAAACTTATTAAAGTTATCCATATCCTTTTTCTCCATACATTAAACCCACAAAAACCATAAAAATACTTATTTCTAGCATTGAACCCAAGATACAAGT
Source organism: Laguncularia racemosa (assembly GCA_037954665.1). Lineage (NCBI taxonomy): Eukaryota > Viridiplantae > Streptophyta > Magnoliopsida > Myrtales > Combretaceae > Laguncularia > Laguncularia racemosa. The sequence continues at coordinate 3,637,436 of JBBMOL010000025.1, read as the reverse complement.
CATTCAAAATCCACATTTGATATTGAGCTACTCATGTTCACATCACCCTTAGATGTTGGAAAGTGGATAGTAACAATTGTAAGTCCCACATGACTCTAGAGATAAATGCTATCGTTCTTGCTCCTAAGATTGCATCTCCTCAGGAAGTAAGTTATTTTCGTCTAATAAGCTTGTGTAATTTCATCTTTAAGGTTATCTAGGTTCTTGGTTAATTGTTTAAACCCGTTTTTGCAAAATCTTGTACCCAAACCCTAGAATGCTTTCGCATCTAAGCACATGATTCATGATAACATCATTGCAATACATGAAGCATTCCACTTCCTTAAAACTAGGCAAGCCAACAACAAAGTCTTTTGTGCCCTAAAATTAGATATGAATAAGGCTTATAATTGAATGGAATGGAATTTCCTTAGGATTGTGCTTGTAAAGCTTAGCTTTTGCAAGAACTAGATTGGGTAGGTGTTAGAATGTGTTACATATGTTCATTATAGAACCATGATCAATGGAAAGGTGGCTAGTCATGTATGTTTCAAGGGCCTTAAATAGGGTGATCCTTTATCACTTTACTTATTCATTTTAGTTGCAGATGTGTTATCTAGGAGCATCGAGAGAGTAGTAAGAGATGAGAGACTTGTAAGAATACAAATGAGACACTCTTGTCCAATTATTTTGCATCTCTTGTTTGCTAATGACTTTATGTAGGTTTTAAAGAACTTAATTCTGGATTACTGCAAAGCCTCGAGATAGATGGTCAATTTGCAAAAATCTACTATATTCTGCAGTAAGAGTTGCTCTGTCAACAAGGATGGAAGAGGTTTGTAGTGTGCTTGAGATCCTACGTCAAATTACCTACAATAGAATTTAGGTCTACCTACCCTATGAGGAAGGAACAAATCAAAGGCATTGAGACTTGCTAAAGACAAAATCAAAGCAAAATTTAAGAAATGAAAGTGGTGCCTTCTATCAAATGCAGGGAAAGAAATCCTTATTAAGTTAGTAGCGAATGCCATTCCAAAAGTATTTCATGCCCTACTTCAAATTTTTTGCTAAGTGGTGCAAGGAAGTTTACTATATGATTGAGAAGTATTGTCAGGGAAAAGTTGATGAAGAAAAAAAGATTCATTGGTTGAGTTGGGACAAGATGACTCTTACAAAAAGGAGAAGATTGGGATTCTAAGACTTGAATGATTCCATTTCAACTTTGCTTACAAAATTAGCCTAGAGAGTACTCACAAACAAGGATTCCCTTTGTGTATATATATCCTTAAGGGTATTTATTTTCCTAACTCATCCCTTATGCAAGCCTCTAGAGGATCACAAGATTCCTAGGGGTAGGCCAACATCTTGCATAGAAGAGAGTAACTAGCGAAAGGAACTTCATGGCAAGTTGGAGATGGATCATCCATGCGAGTAAGGGGGAACCAATGGGTACCAAGTTTTGAGCAATTCAAGCCATGTTTTAAGCCTCAGATAGCAAATTAGAATATGATTATATGAAGGTTGCAAAGCTCGTTAATCCAGCAAGATAAACTTGGAATGTTCAGAAACTCCATCAATGCTTCAAGCAACAACATATAAGTGCAAGTTTAGAGATTCTCTTAGCGCATACATTGTTGCAAGGCTGTCTAGTATAGCCTTATGATAGATCAGGGAAATGCCCTATCAAATCTAACTACATTTTTATTCAATGCAATTCCTTTCCAATGAATAATCAAGTGTCCTCATCCCATCAAATCAAGGAGTAATTTGGAACTTTGTCCCGAATTGCCCTTGCCTTCCGAATGTGTAACATTTTGTTTAGAGGGCATTGCACAATGCTACATCGACCCAAAGCAACCTGGCAAAGAATCATTACTTTATTCTCCTAAATGTTGTTTTTGTCTAATGAAGGAAATGGTAGAGCACCTGTTGTTATGTTGTGATTTGACTCAGCCTTTGTGGTTTGCTACATTGGGCTTGAGAATTAAGGCAAAGAAGATCGCTTCTATTGATAGATGGCTAATGTCTCGTGTTGATGGTGTGGTAAACAGCAAGAAGGATAAACAATTAATATTTGCAAAGCTATGCACAATTTTATGGCATATATGGAAAGCTAGGTGTGCTGGCATATCCAATGGGAAGAGCCTTAATGTGAGACAAGTCCAACATCAATGCCCTTAAAGAGGTAGAATGGTTGGTGTTTGGCAGCAAATTTCCAAATCAATAGGCTGTTTTTTACAAATTCTTGGAGTGAAGAACGGCATGAAGGGGGTTAGCACAGTGGAACTACATGCGACAATGATAGGAATACAATAGCAGTATGTTCCATTATGTAGAACCAGGCTATATCAACAACAAATATTTGGACAAGATGATGATGACACTGTTTTTGTATGGCAACAGGATTACTAGCTAGGTAGTAATAACCAAGATTCTTCAAGAGCAAACAAGTGGACATAGAAGTTTGCAAGCCAATCAAATGTGGTGGCCTAGGGATCCCCAACCTCTATCTATGGAGCAAGGCCTTGTAACTCAAACATATCTGGCATCTATGCAAAAGCGGAGCCCGAAGCCCATGGCTTAAGTGGATGCAGTCAACATTACTGAAGGGTAAAAGCTATTGGTCATCACGAGCCCCAACCACATGTTCCTGGACCTTGAGGAAACTCCTAAAGTTAAGACCCCTAGTACGTGGCAGCTTTCAATGGCAACCAAGAGATGGCCTATCCATCTCTATATGGTCAGACTTCTAGCTACCCATAGGTCTCCTAGACAGTCTGTTCAATTCAAGACAAATCAAAAGCTCAAGTATCCCGATGATGGCCAAGCTATGCTCTATTGTGGATAATAACACATGGCGACTACCAGATTATCCACTTTGGTCAAATATCCACATCCTCGCTCACATCCAGCCAAATGACTCAATCCTCGATCAAATGCGATGGATCCACACTACATCAGGAGAGTACACCATCAAAAGTGGATACTCTTTCCTTAAACCAGAAGGACTAACCGTCCCTTGGTACAAAGTAATATGGGACAAATCTACCATTCCAAGGCATTCTTTCATATTATGGTTAACCTGGTTGGGGAAACTTTCCACTCTTGATAAACCGATTGCATGAGGAATAGCTACATCCTCAACACGCTACTGATGTCAATAGGGAGCAAAAGACCACTCACACCTCTTCTTCAGTTGCAACTACTCATCCCAAGTGTGGCGGCAAGTGTACGACTTCGCCCAGTTTCCTCACCCATGTAGGGATTGGCAAGGCGCTAAAAATGTACTAATAGCAACAACCCAATCAACCACCAAACTCCATCAAACATGGAGAGCAAGCCTTGCAGCTGCAATCTATTGCATATGGAGAACACGCAACAAAGTCCGACTCAGAAGTAGTCCTCCTAGCATCTCTCTTTTAGTCAATCAAATCAAATCTCACGTCTGTAAGATGTAATTTGGTAGTGCTTTCATTGTACCAATACCAATGAGTTTGGTCCTAGTGTTATATTTGTATCTCTAACCATCTTTGACGAATGTACACCGCTTTTAAATTAATAAATTATGAATTATCAAAAAAAAAAAAAAAAGTGGACTCCGCCTAATGGTACCATTGTAAAATTAAATTTTGATAGTGCATTAGATCTGATTTCCAGGTCTATAGCTATTGGAGTAATAGCAAGGAACTCTCGGGCTTCATTTTGTGGTGGGCAATCAATTAAGTGCATATCATTCTCTCCTGGTGCAGTTGAAGCAGCGATAGTGGTAGATGCAATCAAACTTGCAAAGGAAAAAGGATAGAAGGAAGTGGTTATCAAGATAGATTGTGCAATGTGAAATACTAAGCTTAAACTTAAGAGGGAGAGTGAATTGAATTTATTGTTTCAATTTCTTTTTTAATATTTTCAACTAAACAATTAAACTAAACAATAATAATAAGTGCGAAAAATAAAAGAGATAGGATTAGAAAAAATCAAGCTCAAATTTAACCTAAAGTTCAGACCACTCACTATTCTCCACAACACCCAATCACCTTCAATCGAAGACTTCATACACACTTTATTAATCTTAAATACAAGTGTTCAAAGAGCTACACACAAGTTTCACAAGATATCAAACACTTGAATGTACAAATATAATGTTCACACTCTCTCAAGATTTTCAAACGAATGCTCACACACTATATTATAATCTTTCTCAAATAACCTGCAATTATCAAGTACAAGTGACAAATAGAATAATTTGTAAGAGAATAAGAGGAGTATTGCAGCTTTTAATCAGTAGATGTGTTCTCTTTTTCAAGTTGTTGGAGTATTTATATCCTTATTAATTTTCCCTCCCATTATAGTACATTTAATACTCCAATGACTAGATTTCTTTCTTCTACCAATAGGATGGTTCCAACGAATATTAATGATAAGTTCAATGTCAAGATTAACTTAATCATATAATTTTATTCTCATCAAAATCACATATGAACCTTTTGATTCAACACAATGATCTATAATGCACTAACTACCAATAGTATTGTTGCATGGAACTTATATGCTTTTTTTGTGGATATCAGACACAATCTTTAACATTTGAGGTCAATTTCCTTTAGTTTGGTCAGCAGAAAAGCAAACTTGGTGATAGATTGGCTAGCATTTCACACAAGAATTGGAGCATAACCTACGGAGTGGATTGTATTGATGAATATGCCCCGAATTTGTGGAAGGCCAATAGCTTTACACTCAAAGCCTTCGGCCTTAAAGCTTGGAAGGCTGCCAGCATTTAGGTCAGCGGTATATGTGTTTAGGCTACCGGCCTAGATCCAATTTGTCTAGTTTCCTATTTTATTCATTTCCTACTTGTATCTAGATATATATGGAGTGTTTTAGGGTTTAAAATAGTGTGTGATAAAAATTTCTTAAGAGATATATTGAGAGACTTGTTCTTTGAGTTGTATTCTCTCTCAATCTTGTACTCCAACTTCAAATTAGTGGATTTCTCCTCTCCTTTGCCCATAGTTTTTTCCCGATTTAGGTTTTCTACGTAAATCTTGTATATCTTTTATTTTTCTTGCGATTATTATTTACTCTTGTCATTGTTTTTATCCTTAACAAAATCATAACAAGTGATATCAGAGCAAACCTTCTTTAATTTTTTTTCTAAATAATGACATCAATCAAGTACGATATTCCGCTGCTAGATCGCAACACAAGATTTTTCCTATAGCAGGTTAAGATGCGTGCGGTTCTCGCACAAATGAATTTTGATGATGCTTTGTTAGGGTTTGATAAGATGTCTGCGTCATGGACTCTTGAAGAAAAACAACATAAGGATCATAAAGTCCTTTCTTAAATTCATCTTCATCTTTTAAATCAACTTTTGCAGGATGTGTTAAAGGGGGAGACCGCTGCTACACTGTAGTTGAAGTTGGAGCAATTGTGCATGACGAAGAGTTTAACTAGTAAATTGCATCTAAAGCAAAGACTATACTCACACCGTTTGGCGGAAGGTAGGTCTGTAGATGATCACTTGACCATCTTTAAGGAGATTATATCAAATCTAGAATCCATGGAGGTAAATTGTGATGAAGAAGATCTGGCTTTGATTTTTTTATGTTCGTTACCTCCTTCGTCTTTGAATTTTAGAGATATAATCTTGTATAGTCATTGTCGAGTCTAATTTTTGAATTCCCGTTCCTAATCCAATCTAGACTAGACCCTATGCTCATCTAATGTAGATCCTCGACTTGAATTAGGAATTTCATTTAATTTTGGAGTCGCCACCCAACTATTGTTGGGAAAAATTGAATTAAGACTAAAGGAGTGGATTAGTCTTAATTTAGACTACTAGTCGTCATTATTTTCCTCTTCCCATTTTTGTGAAAAGAGGAAAAGGGAAAACCAAAGTTTCTAAGTCCGGAGGCTAACCTATTAAAACCTTTACGGTTACCACTTAATCTCCTAAAATTGTTCCTTTTTAGAAATGTGTTTCATTGTGTTTCTGTTACTTTTTATTATGTTTTGAATTATTACAAGAAAAGGATTTTTCATTTATTTTATGGGTTGACCCGGATGGGTGCCTACGTACTTGCTACTCAGGATCAAACAAGTCGTAGTTCACTTTTTTGAAAACCTTAAGTTGGTTTGGTGAATTTTAATTTACGAAAATCTCTTTTGGTTTATGTTTTTACCATTTTTGGGATTTTTTTTCTAAAAATTTCTAAGCCTAAGCTTTGATCTGATTTTTGAAAATGATTTTTTAGGAGGAAAACATCAATTTTGGGTTTATTTGAAGAAAAGGATTTTTCTAAATGCTAAAACTTATTTTTTTATGATTCATTTTGAATTTTTTATTAATTTTCATGATTTTTGTGATTTTAATGAATTGTTTTTGTGTTTTTAGTGTTAAAAAAATTTATCCTAGGTTTATTATCTATCCTATTTTGAAATCTAAAGTTTTATTATTATTTTCCTAATATTTTTGTTGTTTTTCTACATTTTATTATTTTTATTTTATTATATATTTTTTATTTTATTTTTTATTTTCTACATTATTAAATTCTAGAAAAATATGATTTCTACATTTTCCTATTTATTGAAAATAAAACAAAAACAAATAAATAAATAGCTAAATAAATAACAAATAATAAATCAATTCGGAATAAATAAATAAACAAAATAAATAAATTAAAAAAAATGGAAAACCCGACTTACCTGGATTCGGGTCGATGCGCGGGTCGGGTCGAATCGGGTCGGGTCGGATCGATCGGACATGGCGGCGGGGAAGGCTCGTTCATGGCGTTTCGGTGGCCTTTTGCAGCGGGTGAAGTGTCGAATCCTAGCTTCTCGAGAGTGCTGAATCCAATGATGGCGATGGTTCACTCCCAGATCGCCTCCTAGTGGTGGTTCAACTCCGGCCGGCGCTCGCAGTTTTGGGTCTCCTCCGATTTGCACTCTTTCCTCACTTTCTCTCGATTCTGATTCGTGCTTTTACTTCCTCCCCTCCTCCTCTATTTATAGGCACTTGAAACCAAGTTGGATAAGCTTGGATTTCCTCCGATTGAAGCTGATCGGATTTTTGGTTAGAAAAACCAACTCCGATTTGTGTCAATCCCTCGATTTGTTGCGATTTGATTCCAATTAGATAATGTTTATCTTATTTCTGTTGAAGATCTGTTGGATTTGTGCAAAAAATTGAATCAAAACGGCCGAAATACGAATTTTTCCTTCCGCCGGCGATCTCAGGCTCGAGATAGGAGACAATCACGCGCCCGGCGCGTGCGCTTCCTCCAGCCAATCAGATGCTGCCACATGTCCTGGGTAAATGAAAAATTCGCAAAACGCGGAAACTGCTTCCCTCGCGTTTCGAACCTGTGACCTCGTACCCGCACCGCGTACCTTAGCCCATGGTCTGGACCAGCTGAGCTAGCCCACTTTCCTGATTTTTCTAATTTCGCAAATTGCATATATGCAATGCGATTTTTCTATTTTTATGTATTTTTTTGAAAATTCCAAATTTTGTAAAAATTGTTTATTATTTATTATTGCTATTTCTGAAATCATTTTTCAAAATTGATGTGTTTTCCTATTTATTTTTATTTTTTGAATATTTTTATTATTTATGGTAAATTAGAGAAAAATTGGAAAAAAATGAAAATTGATTATTATTGAAAATTATTGATTCCTAGGGCAAAAATGGGGTGTTTACAACTGTCCCTTTTTGTGGTAAAGTTTGAAAAACTTGACTACAAAGATAAGAAAGAAAAGAAGCCATTTTTGGCCTCTTAAATAGGTTTTTGGTAGGAAAATGCTCCATGAGCTAATAATCCCACGATTTAAGATGGTCCTAACAATTTAGAGTAATGTTCTTTCCCAAAAAGTGCTTTATGGCTACTAATTGGCGACATGACACATCTCAAGCATTGTGTAAGAATGTATGAGAAATAATGATAGGAAGCGTCTTATCAGACTTGCAACCTTAGAAAGAAAATTTACTCAGGAAGCGCCCTTATGAGCTGACTACCTGTCAATAGAAGCGTCTTGCTAGACTAGCAACTGTTTGGAAGAATATTTCCGAAAAGTGCCCCAAGAGCTGACTAATCAGGAGAATTTAGGAAAGTGCTCCTCATGGGCTGACTAACCTTGAATTGAATGCCTCAAAAAGTGCCCCTTATGGGCTAACCATGAGGTAGATTTTTAGGAAAGTGCCCCCTATGGGCTGACTAACCTAGAGTTAGATTGTCTCAAAAAGTGCCCCCTATGGACTGACCATGAGAACAAATTTTTAGGAAAGTGCCCCGTATGGGCTGACTAACCTGAAGTTGAATTGTCTCAAAAAGTGCCCCCTATGGGCTGACCATGAGAACAAAGTTTTAGGAAAGTGCCCCCTATGGGCTAACTAACCTAGAATTGAATTTGCCTCAAAAAGTGCCCCCTATGGGCTGACCATGAGGACAAAGTTTTAGGAAAGTGCTCCCTATGGGCTGACTAACCTAGGATTGAATTGTCTCAAAAAGTGCCCCCTATGGGCTGACCATGAGAACAGAGTTTAGGAAAGTGCCCCCTATGGGCTGATTAACTTGGAATGGAATTGTCTCAAAAAGTGCCCCCTATGGGCTAACCATGAGAACAAAGTTTTAGGAAAGTGTCCCCTATGGGCCGACTAACCTGGAATGGAATTGTATCAAAAAGTGCCCCCTATGGGCTAACCATGAGAACAAAGTTTTAAGAAAGTGCCCCCTATGGGCTAACTAACCTGGAGTTGAATTTGCCTCAAAAAGTGTCCCCTATGGGCTGACCATGAGGACAAAGTTTTTAGGAAAGTGCCCCCTATGGGCTGACTAACCTAGATTGGACTTGTCTCAAAAAGTGCCCCCTATGGGCTAACCATGAGAACAAGGTTTTTAGGAAAGTGCCCCTTATGGGCTAACTAACCTGGAGTTGAATTTGCCTCAAAAAGTGCCCCCTATGGGCTGACCATGAGGACAAAGTTTTAGGAAAGTGCCCCCTATGGGTTGACTAACCTAGGATTGAATTGTCTCAAAAAGTGCCCCCTATGGGCTGACCATGAGAACAAAGTTTAGGAAAGTGCCCCCTATGGGCTGACTAACCTGAAATGGAATTGTCTCAAAAAGTGCCCCCTATGGACTAACCATGAGAACAAAGTTTTAGGAAAGTGCCCCCTATGGGCTGACTAACCTGGAGTTGAATTTGACTCAAAAAGTGCCCCCTATGGGCTGACCATGAGGACAAAGTTTTTAGGAAAGTGCCTCCTATGGGCTGACTAACCTGGATTGGACTTGTCTCAAAAAGTGCCCCCTATGGGCTAACCATTAGAACAAGGTTTATAGGAAAGTGCCCTTTATGGGCTAACTAACCTGGAGTTGAATTTGCCTCAAAAAGTGCCCCATATGGGCTGACCATGAGGACAAAGTTTTTAAGAAAGTGTCCCCTATAGGCTAAATAACCTGGAGTTGAATTTGCCTCAAAAAGTGCCCCCTATGAGCTGACCATGAGGACAAAGTTTTTAGGAAAGTGCCCCCTATGGGCTGACTAACCTGGATTGGACTTGTCTCAAAAAGTGCCCCCTATGGGCTAACCATGAGAACAAGGTTTATAGGAAAGTGCCCTTTATGGGCTAACTAACCTGGAGTTGAATTTGCCTCAAAAAGTGCCCCATATGGGCTGACCATGAGGACAAAGTTTTTAAGAAAGTGTCCCCTATGGGCTAAATAACCTGGAGTTGAATTTGCCTCAAAAAGTACCCCCTATGGGCTGACCATGAGGACAAAGTTTTTAGGAAAGTGCCCCCTATGGGCTGACTAACCTAGATTGGACTTGTCTCAAAAAGTGCCCCCTATGGGCTAACCATGAGAACAAGGTTTTTAGGAAAGTGCCCCTTATGGGCTAACTAACCTAATATAAAAATGATATCTAGGAAGGCGTCTTTATAGACCGACCTTGGAAGAGATCTAGGGAAGTGCCCCTTTTTGGGCTGACTACCCTATGATGAAAATGATAAATGATGGCTCAAAAGGTGCCCCATGTGAGCTAACCTTGAGAGATCTAGGGAAGTACCCCTTTTGGGGCTGACCACCCTATTAAAGGGCATGTTCAGACAAGTGCCCCACTACGGGCTGACTCATCTTATGCTTCTGAATATGTTTTCTACGGACTGAGCTATATGATGTGATGTTTTTCATGATAGTTATTATTTTTTCAATGTGCTTGCCAGCTTTATCGTGGATAGCAACCAAACAACCAAACCTTCGTGTTGGTTTGCTTCTACTTCATTTCTTCTTATCTTGGCACGAGATTGAAAATTTTGTTGTGCTCCCTTTCCTTATGCACATGGCTCTTTTGATGGTAATGTTATCCTACTAATGCATTCAGTTCTAATGCTCAAAAGTAAATAGAATTATATCACAAACTATATTAAGATTCCTTATCATTTTAGTGTTTATCTTTCATTGGTGAAATGGTGGGTAATGTGTTTAGGAATATTTGTTGTGATGAATTGATTTGAATTTATTGACCATTCAGGAATATTAACTTTGCTTATAAAAAGTAAAAACTTGACTCAACGAAATCTGTATCAAACATTGGCTTTCATAAACATTGGCAAAAATTTCAATTCCCTTGCCTAAGGATAGTACATCTTTACAGCATCTGTGTTAATGGGGTCTCTCAATTCTGGACCATCCATCTGAGTTAATATCAAAGCACCTCCTGACAGAACCTTTTTCACCACATAGGGGCCTTCATAGTTTGGGGTGAATTTTCCTCTGGAGTCTTGGGCATTCGAGAGAACCTTCCTTAGTACCAGATCCCCCTCTTTAAAGTACCGAGGTCTCATCTTCTTGTTAAATGCTCGGGCCATTCTTTGTTGATAACACTGACCATGACATAATGCGGTAAGTCTTCTTTCATCAATCAGATTCAGCTGATCAAGCCTCTTCTTTACCCAGTGTCGAGTCTAATTTCTGAATTCCCATTCTTAATCCGATCTAGACTAGACCCTATGCTCATCTAATGTAGATCCTCGACTTGAATTAGGAATTTTGTTTGATTTTTGGAGTCGCCACCCAACTGTTGTTGGGAAAATTGAATTAAGACTAAAGGAGCGGATTAGTCTTAATTTGGACTACTAGTCGTCGTTATTTCCTCTTTTCGTTTTTATGAAAAGAGGAAAAGGGAAAACCAGAGTTTCTAAGTCCGGAAGCTAACCTATTAAAACCTTTACGGTTACCACCTAATCTCTTAAAATTGTTTCTCTTTAGAAATGTGTTTCTATTTTGTTTCTGTTACTTTTTATTATGTTTTTGAATTATTTGAAGAAAATGATTTTTCATTCATTTTATGGGTTGACCCGAATGAGTGCCTACATACCTGCTACTCAGGATCAAACAAGCCGTAGTTCGCTTTTCTGAAAACTTTAAGTTGGTTTGTGAATTTTAATTTATGAAACCTCTTTTAGTTTTATGTTTTTATCATTTTTTTGGGATTTTTTTCTAAAAAAACTTCTAAGCCTAAGCTTTGATTTTATTTTGAAAATGATTTTAGGGAAAAACATCAATTTTGGATTTATTTGAAGAAAGGGATTTTTCTAAGTGCTAAAATTCATTTTTTATGATTCTTTTATAATTTTTGAATTTTTTAATGATTTTTTTGTTATTTTTGTGATTTTGGGGAATTTTTGTTGATTTTCGTAATTTTTGGGAATTTTTGTGATTTTTGGGATTTTTTGGGATTTTTGGTTTATTATCTATCCTATTTTGACATCTAAAATTTTATTATTATTTTCCTAATGTTTTTTATTATTTTTCTATATTTTATTATTATTTTTATTTATTTATCTATTTATTATTTTTTATTATTATTTTTCTACATTATTAAATTCTAGAAAAATCTAATTTCTACATTTTCCTGTTTATTAAAAATAAAACATAAACAAATAAATAAAAAAATAAATAACTAAATAAAAAATAATAAATTAATTAATTAATTCAGAATAAATAAATAAACAAAATTAATTAAATAAAAAAAATTCGGAAAATCCGACTTACCTGGATCCGAGTCGGTGCGCGGGTCAGGTCTGGTCGATCGGACACGGCGGCGGGGAAGGCTTGTTCACGGCGTTCCGGTGGCCTTTTGCAGCGGGTGAAGTGTCGAATCCTAGCTTCTCGAGGTTGCTGAATCCAATGGTGGCGGTGGTTTGCTTCCAGAACGTCTCCTTATGGTGGCTCTAGCTCCGGTTGGTGGTTTCGGCTTCAAGCTTCTCCGGCGTACTCCGATTCGCTCCTTTCTCTCTCTTTCTCTCACTTGTGATTCGTGCTTTGGCTTCCTCACCTCCTCCTCTATTTATAGGCGTCTTGGATAAGCTTGAATCGGCCGATTTGGATAAACCCATATTTTTTCGCTTTTTAGATTTGATTCTATCCAACCTATTTAATGCCGATTTGTTGTAATCTTGTGATTTATCTGGATAATTCGGTTTTAGATTTATTGAAATCCAAAAAGATTCGAAGAAATCCAGCAATTTCAACCTTATCGGACTTCTGCCGGATTTTTTCTCCAGCTGGGCTCGAGGAAGAAGACGACTACGTGCGAGGCACGTGTTTCCTCTCGGCCAATCACATGCTGCCACGTGGCAGCTCCAGGGAAAAGAAGGAAAAAATTTTGCCGAGCGCACGCGGGGGGATTTGAACTCGCGACCTTCAGCCTTCATACGGTCCCAACATGCACGCACGAGCCAGTTAAGCTGGCCCAATTTCCCGATTTTCTTTGTATCGCAAATTGTATATATGCAATGCGATTTTTTTATTTTTTGAAATTTCAAAAATTTGTAAAAATTGTTTATTATTTATTATTGCTATTTCTGAAATCATTTTTCAAAATTGATGTGTTTTCCTATTTATTTTTATTTTTTGAATATTTTTACTATTTATGCTAAATTAGAGGAAAATTGAGAAAAATTAAAAATTGATTATTTTTTAGAATTATCGATTCCTAGGGCAAAAATGGGGTGTTTACACCCAGTCTGATTCGGTTAACTGAGTTTCTGATAAGATTCTGAATGATGGTATCTCAACTTCAACTGGTAGCACTGCTTCAGTACCATATACCAATGAATATGGGGTAGCTCCAGTAGATATTCTTATTGAAGTCCTATAAGCCATGAGAGCAAACGGTAACATTTCATGCCAATCTTTGTAAGTTTTTGTCATCTTCTCGATAATCTTTTTGATATTTTTGTTAGCTGCTTCTACTGCCCCGTTCATTTGAGGTCGGTAGGGCGTTGAATTTCTGTGGTTTATGTGGAATTGTTGACATAAAACTGTCATTGATTTGTTGTTGAGATTGGTACCATTATCGGTGATGATAGACTCAGGAACTCCATATCGGGCTATTATGTCCCTTTTTAAGAAGCGGACTATTACCCCTTTTATAACATTGGTATATGATGAAGCTTCTACCCATTTGGTGAAATAATCGATCGCTACCAGTATAAATCTATGGCCGTTGGATGCTGTCGGAGTGATAGGGCCAATTATGTCGATTCCCTACATGGAGAATGGCCATGGTGCCGATAACAAATGTAGCTCGTTGGGCGAAGCATTGATGCGGTTTGCGTAGACTTGACACAGATGACAGTGCTTGACATATTTTATGCAATCTGATTCCATGGTTAACCAATAATATCCTAACCTCATGATTTTTTGGGCCAACATGTAGCCATTCATATGAGGTCCACATACTCCTTCATGTACTTCCTTCATCAGTTCGCATGCTTCATCTTTGTCCACACATCTTAATAAGGTGGTATCAGCTGATCTTTTGTAAAGTATAGACCCACTTAATAGGAAATGGCTTGCTAACCTTCTGAGTGTTCTTTGGTCATTCTTGCTGGCCATTTCGAGGTATTTACCTTCTTGGAGAAAGGTCTTGATGTCGTGATACCAGGGCTTGTCATCTTGTATCTTTTCAATTGTTAAACAGTAGGCGGGCCGACTTTCGATGTCTATTTTCATTGGTTGAACTTCGGCTCCCCCTGTTATCTGGATCATGGATGCTAGTGTGGCTAGGGCGTCTGGGAACTGATTCTGAGTTCTCGGGATGTATGTAAAAGTGATTGCCTTGAATTCCTCAATTAGCTTTGTCAAGTGTTGATGATACGGTACCAGTTTGGGGTCTTTAGTCTTGTATTCCCCTCTTGTCTATAGTATGATGAGCGACGAATCCCCATATACTTCTAATTCGCGGATTCCCATTTGGCAGGCCATTTTGAGGCCAAGTATACATGCTTCATATTCTGCGATATTATTGGTATAGGGAAATGTAAGTCTTGTCGCTGCAGGGAATTGCGTGCCGTCCGGGGATATCAATACCGCCCCAACCCCACAATCGAATACATTAGCGGCTCCATCGAAAAACAGTTTCCATGTAGGATTCTGCTCTACCCCAAAGTCTTCTTCCGGCATATCCTCCATTGTCAATATATTCTCGTCTGGAAACTAGGCCTGTAGTTCTTGGGAATCTGTTTCGACAGGGTGTTCCGCCAATTGGTCGGCTAAGGCTTGCCCTTTCATTGAGTTCCGATTCATGTATGTGATGTCGAACTCAGATAGGAGCATTTGCCACTTAGAGATTCTCCCTATCAAATCTGGTTTCTCTACTAAGTATTTCAAGGGATCATGTCTTGTCAGTAGCTCAATATGGTAATAAAGGGTATACTGCCTTAGCCAGTGCATAACCCAAATTAACGCACAATACGTCTTCTCCACCTCCGAGTACCTCTGTTCCCCGTCTGTGAACTTCTTGCTCAGATAGTATATGGAACGCTCTCTTCCCTCATCATCTTTCTGCCCCAGCACACATCCCATGGATTCAGGGAGTATAGTGAGGTATAAGAATAAGGGCTTTCCTTGTTTTGGGACTATCAAGACTGGAGATTTTATAAGGTAGTCTTTGATTGTCCTGAATGCCTCTTCGCATTCGTTGTCCCATTCTATTGCGGCGTTCTTCTTCAACAGACGGAATAGTGGTCGGCATTTGTCGGTGAGCTGTGAGATAAATCGAGCTATATAATTTAATCTTCCCAGTAAGCTTCTTACTTCTTTAACGGAGCGTGGGGAAGGTAACTCTAATATAGATTTCACCTTGTCAGGGTCGATTCTAATGCCCTCCTGGCTTATGACAAACCCTAACAATTTCCCCGTTGCGACCCCAAAAGTACATTTTTCTGGGTTTAACTTAAGCTGGAACTTTCTCAGTCGTTTGAACAATTTTCTCAGGATACCTATATGGCTTTCTCCTTCTTTGGATTTGGCTATCATGTCGTCGACATATACTTCAACCTCACGATGCATCATGTCGTGAAGTATGGCAACCATGGCTCTCTGATACGTTGCCCCAGCGTTTTTTAAACCGAAGGGCATGACTTTGTAACAGAAAGTTCCCCACGTTGTGATGAAAGTCGTTTTAGTTTTATCTTCCTCAGCCATTTTTATTTGATTATATCCCGAGAAACCGTCCATGAATGAGAAGAGATGGTTTCCCGCAATGTTATCTACTAGAACGTCAATATGAGGTAGGGGGAAGTTATCCTTTGGCATGGCTTGATTCAAGTCCCGAAAGTCTACGCATACGCGTACTTTTCCGTTCTTTTTCATGACAGGGACTATATTTGCTACTCATTCTGGGTAGTCGGATACTTCAATGAACCCCACTTCTAGTAGTTTCTTGACTTCTTCTTTGATTTTTAGTAAAATGTCAGGCCTAAATCTTCTCAGTTTTTGTTTTTTAGGTTTGACATCTTCCCTGGTGGGAAGCCTGTGAACTACTATTAACTGGTCTAGCCCTGGCATGTCACCATATGACCAGGCAAACACATCTGCATATTCCGTTAATAGCTCGATTATCTCACATTTTTGCTCGACACTCAAGCTGGTCCCGATTTTGAGGTTCTTAGGGTTTTCCATGCTTCCTAGATTTACTGTATCCACAGGCTCGTCGATCGAGATTCCACTTTGTTCATGTTTTAGCCAATTTTCTTGTATTATTTCGTGGTCTAAAATATCGCCTTCAACAACTGACCTAGCAGCGTTGGAAACGATATCAGCGTTTTTACTTTCTACCTGCGCGAAATATCCTTGATGTTCGATGGTAGGAGATCTGAGTAAAAAATGAAATCATATATATGTAAGAAGAAAAAACAAACTGCAATGGAATTCGATAAATAGTCTCAATAAAATTTGTTTAATAATCTTTCTCTACTCTTGAGCTAACCCAGCGCTACTGATAGGATAACAAAACCAATTGTTGAGAGCCGGATGCTGGTTGACGTGTGGGGAGTTGATTTCCCCTTGTTGTCGTCCTCCTCATTTATCCAGAGCTCTTGACTGACGTTTGCCTTTCGGAAAGATTATTGGAGAGGTAGGATGCCCATCTGGGTGTCGATCAGCTTCCCCTTCATTCTGCTTCAGACACCTTTTGCTAGTGCTTCTTCCGCGGCCGTAGGAATGTACCCCAGTCCAAACGTCCCATGCTGCCCCTCTTTAAATTGATGGCCGTCCTTGCTGGTCACCATGTTTACTTCATTGAAAATCTGCAACCTCAGGTCTTCTGAACCTTCTTCCCCAATATAAGGTATGGCAGTCTCTTTGTATATGGCGTAATCCTGCTCGCCCAGTACGGTGACTATCTGCCCGTTTGCGATGAATTTGACCCTTTAGTGGAGACTAGAGGGGATGGCTCCAGCAGCATGTATCCAAGGTCATCCCAAGAGCAAATTAAAAGATCTTGGGATATCGAGGACCTGGAAGGAGATGTGGAATATTTGTGGACCGATTTCCACTGGTAGGCTCACCTCCCCTACTATGTCTCTTTTGGACCCGTCAAAGGCTCTGACCACTGTGGAGCTGGGTTTTATATTGCTTGGATCGACCCCGAATAAGTCGAGCGTTGCCAATGTGCAAACGTTGAGAGATGATCCGTTATCGATAAGTACCCAGGAGACAATGGTGTCATTGCACCTGACCACTACGAACAGTGGTTTGGTATGTTGGTCTCCCTCTTCCCCTAGCTCTTCCGGTGAGAAGGATATTTGGTCCATTGCGAAGATGGAGTCCACCACGTGACCCAATTTGTCTGTAGCAATACCTTCCGGGACCTGAATCTTTTTCAGCACTTTAAAGAGTGCTTCCCTGTGAGGTTCGAATGTTGTGAGAAGGCTCATGAGCGATATCTGCGCCGGAACTTTATTTAAGTGTTCCATGATCTTGTATTCACTGGCCTTAACCATCTTCGTGAATGCAGCAAGTCCTTCTTCCTCTTCTTCCCCTTTTTCCACGGTGGGCTCTTCAGTCGGGCCTTTATACTTTGGACCGTATAATCTCCCAGAGCGCGTGATGCCTCCCACTATAGGAGGTCGCTCTTGTTCGAGGGCCCGATAGTCAAACGATGCAGCCTTGTAATTCTCTACCGGTATGGGAACGTTGAATACATATCTTTTTCTTGGGATTTGTACCTCAGCTGACTGTCCCTCATAGCATTGTATAACCCTGGGCTTCTGATGAGAGTTGATCATGTTGACAGTCTTCCCCTCTTCCTTTGCCGGGTTATCTTCCTTCTCAAATTCTGGTCCCCATCCACTAGGTGGCCCCTGTTCAGTCGGGGTATAAGAATAGTTTACCAAGTACTGAAATCTCCCGTGTGATTCTCCCAACGTGCCAACCGTTGGGTCTCCCGCTAACCATCTCTTCTTAATGTGTGTTTTTGGAGTCTCTTCTGGAGCTTGGTGGGATTACTTCTTCTGTGGCTCGGTCTTCAGGGCTTCTTTGGGAACTGACTCCTCAGATGTAATCATATTAATGGTGGGCCTGTGATTGGGCAGGGGGTTGGTGTTGACATTGGGTGCTAGGGCATTCACGAAATCCAATTGTATGATTCCTGCATCAATTAAATCTTAGATTTTGTATCGGAGCCTCCAGCACCTATCTGTGGAATGCCCCTCCTGACCCATGTGGTAGTCACACTTGAGATTTGAGTCAAAGTTCTTGGGCTTGTACCTGTCATTGGGGATCTCGAAACTAATCAAGTTGTCTGCCCTCAACCGAGCGAAGACTTGATTGAGCGGTACGGGGATTGGAGTGAACTGTCTTGGGGTCCTGACGGCCTGAGTTTGACCCGTAGAGGGTTGTTGGACTAGGGTACTCGTGGTCTGGAATGTCACACGAGTCCCGGCTTTTTCTGTCTTACCGGAATTTACCGTGCTGACTGTAGACTCCTTAGCTCTGTTTCCTCCTAAAGGCCTTTGTGTTGGTGCGACCCTAGGAGGATCCATTGTTTGGAGTCTACCGGTGGTGATGGCATTCTCAATCCTACAGCCCGCGGCCACTACATCTGCAAAACTGGAGGAGGTCTGGCCTACTAGATGTGAAAAGTAGGTCTTGTCCAGGGTATTGACAAATATGGATGTCAGTTCTTTTTCAGATATCGGGATTGCTACCCCGGCGGCCTAGGCTCTCCAGCGCTGAGCATATTCCTTGAACGGCTCAGCATGTCTCTTCCGGAGACTCCCCAGGTCGATTACAGATAGGGCGACTTCAATATTGAACTTATATTGATCATAAATCGCCCGAGCTAGCTTCTCCCAGGTATTGACGATGTTGAAGTCCAGGTGGGCATACCAGACCAATGCAGGGCCTATGAGGCTGTCCTGGAATGTCTGGAGCATAAGCTGGTCGTATTGAGCATACTTGCTCATTTTCCGGGCATATAGTCTGGTATGCATTTTGGGGCAGCCGGTCCCATCATACTTTTTGAAATTTAGGGTCTTGAACTTCTTGGGGTATGCCTCTTCTCTGTATGTTGGCAAGTTGGTGATTCCGGCCTGTTCAAAACCGTCAGGGCCCTCATGGTTCTCATCTTGTCATGGAGCTACTGGAAGAGTCGTTTCTCCATCTCTTTCTGCCTCTCTTCTATTTCCCTCTTCAGGTCGTCAGAGGTTGGCCCCTGGTTGACTTTTGGCTCATATTCAAAAGCCGGGTTAAGGTGGGAATTGATCTCCTCATATTCCGGAGGCTATCCCTCCACTGCTTTTCCCTTTCTGGCCCCTGAATACTCTTCCTGGGTTAGCTGAGTGTTACGCAGGAGACCGATGCTTTCAGTTAAGAGGTGAACCTGGGCAGCCAGTTATTGGACTGTTTGTTCTAGGGACATGATCCTAGAGTCCGAGGTAGCTTCGGCATTGGTGTTGTTGCGGTTGTCACTGCTGTTGGCCATTTTTGTTCTTAAGCGCATGAGAACTGGGCTTCTAGGAGGGTTCGATTGTTTGGAAGCTATTTTGATACCTGGATTCGCATTTTGTTTTGCTTTTAGTGTAATGAATGCATGAATGATATGCATGTGTCATGCGGATGCTAAAAGTAAAAGGGTTGACAACTGATTGACAACGTAATATTGAAACTTTGCTTTTATTAATATTGAAGTTTTAGAGTTCGATAACCAAAATAAAAGATTACAAATAATGCTCTACTTCCTAGCTCTTTTGGTCTTCTGTTGTGGGGGCTCAGGCTTCCCACTGATGACAGCTTCTAGTTCCTTGACTTTGGCTTGGGACTTCTCCAACTGTGCTTCTAAGGCCTTGTTCCTTTGGTCGGATTCTTTGAAGCGTCCCTTCCAGATGTCTTTCTTATAATCTGCAGCTTCAAAGTATACCTCCATTCGGACCTTAACCTGCTCCAGGTAGATTTCTGTCTCTGGGTTGATCTTGTCTGGTCTAGGCTGAGTGACGTCTGGAACCCGATACGCTCTTTCTCCTATCTGGTATAGCTGGCGGATTACAAACTCTCTGGTGGCTCGGTGTTTTCCCACTTCACCATCTAACTCCCCGAGGTCTGCATTCGGGCTTTCAATTCTGGCTTCCCAAAGTGCTTTGACCTCTGCCAGCTTAGCAAACTTCTCGGCTACTAACATGTTCGAATCTTGATACTCAAAGGTGACTGCTTCGAGCGAAGGCCGATAAACTATATCTTGGATAGTACCGAATTGTCGGACCACTGAGTTAGGGTGATATCCGATACATCCGCTGATTCCGATCAAAGGCACGGCTTGGAAGTTACTGCAGGTCAAGATGATTTTGTCACAGCAACTCCATCTGGTTGTCCATAGAATATCTTCGGCACTGAAGCTCCTAAGCAGCTCTACCCAACTCTGGCTGGTAAGGTCGTCGGCTAGCTTTACCTTTTCTATACATGAATCCACCAGATCCACCTGTTGGGCTAAGGTTTTCCTGACCATGTTCAACCCGAAGCACTTGAGGTGGCTTACAAACCATATTAGCAGAAGGTTGAGGCTTGAGCGAAGGATCCCGTGGCCTTTCTTCTTGAGGAAATTCAAGTTCTAGATCTGTTCAGCCAGTAGAGCAGGGATGTAAGATCTTCCCTCTAGGAATTGGGTCACCAGCTCTGCAACCCGGTAGTGAATATAGAAGGTCCCGATGGGGAACAGTATGGTGGTAAAGGCTGTCAGGATGAAAGCGTTCACCCTTCTCTGTCTGTAAGTCTTAGGGTCCCCACATAGGATGTCCTTTCTATCCCCATTGTCCTCTCGGGCGATGAACCAGGCTTCTAAATCATCCATGCGTATGTAATACCCATTACAGTTTGTCAGGGCTTTGTTGACTGCTGTCTTCCGGATGCCTAGTAATCTGCTGAAGGTACCGGCTGGCCCGGCCTCTAGGTTTGGAATGTAGATCTGATCGGTTAGTGCTGGAGCCTGTAGCAACTGAGTGTATTCCTCCAGGGTAGGGGTGATCTCATGTGGCCCAATAAAGAAGGCGGCGGGCTCAATTTCCCATAATTGAAGCATGGCCCGGACTAAAGGCAGATTCACCTCTATCTTCGTCAGTGAGAGGATGGGGCCGATCTTTTGCTAGATGAAGGCCTGCTCCTCTGGGTTGTATAAAGTAAACCAATGGTCCAGTACCAATTTTGGGTCTAGAGATTTGTACACCCGAATTTCTTTGCGGAGGAGGCGGTCGACTGCACTGCTAGCCATCTGTTACAATAAGAGATAGCCTAGTTACAAACAGAACTACGAAAACATTACAGGGAAATGGTCCTGAACTCCAAGGACAAAATAACAAACCATTACATTGTCATTCAATTGTCAACCCCTTATGATGTTATGTATGCCAGTAGGTTGGTTCTAATTGGTTCCCGAGCTCTATGGCCTCTCGCATTCTCGAAGAAATGGATCTCAGGCCATATCAAAGCATAAGGTGGGGTAGCCTAATCAGTCCCGAACGGTGAATCAACTCACTTCGCCCGAAACCTACAAAATGGCTCCCCATCTTAGGTTTCTAGGACGGTCCAGGTTCGACCGCATCTGCTCACACAGACATGCATGCAAACCCCCACAGTAAAGAAAAACTGAAAAATCTAAATAAACCCTGAAAGGTTAGCAACAGAGTAAAATGGAACACATTCCTTAAAGATAACAATTCGAAGAGAATCAGGTGGCTAGCCTACTGGCATGGGTCCCCAGTGGAGTCGCTATCCTGTCGAGTCTAATTTTTGAATTCCCGTTCCTAATCCGATCTAGACTAGACCCTATGCTCATCTAATGTAGATCATTGACTTGAATTAAGAATTTCATTTGATTTTGGAGTCGCCACCCAACTATTGTTGGGGAAAATTGAATTAAGACTAAATGAGCGAATTAGTCTTAATTTAGACTACTAGTCGTCGTTATTTTCCTCTTCTCATTTTTGTGAAAAGAGGAAAAGGGAAAACCAAAGTTTCTAAGTCCGGAGGCTAACCTATTAAAACCTTTACGGTTACCACCTAATCTCCTAAAATTGTTCCTTTTTAGAAATGTGTTTCATTGTTTTTCTGTTACTTTTTATTATGTTTTGAATTATTATAAGAAAAGGATTTTTCATTTATTTTATGGGTTGACTCGGATGGGTGCCTACGTACCTGCTACTCAAGATTAAACAAGCCGTAGTTCGCTTTTCTGAAAACCTTAAGTTAGTTTAGTGAATTTTAATTTACGAAAATCTCTTTTGGTTTATGTTCTTACCATTTTTTGGATTTTTTTTCTAAAAATTTCTAAGCCTAAGCTTTGATCTGATTTTTGAAAATGATTTTTTAGGAGGAAAACATCAATTTTTGGTTTATTTGAAGAAAAGGATTTTTCTAAATGCTAAAACTTATTTTTTTTATGATTCATTTTGAATTTTTTATTAATTTTCATTATTTTTGTGATTTTTGTGATTTTTATGAATTTTTTTTGTGTTTTTAGTGTTAAAAAAAATTATCCTAGGTTTATTATCTATCCTATTTTGAAATCTAAAGTTTTATTATTATTTTCCTAATATTTTTGTTGTTTTTCTACATTTTATTATTTTTATTTTATTATATATTTTTTATTTTATTTTTTTTCTTATTTTTTATTTTCTACATTATTAAATTCTAGAAAAATATGATTTCTACATTTTCCTATTTATTGAAAATAAAACAAAAATAAATAAATAAATAGCTAAATAAATAACAAATAATAAATAATAAATCAATTCGAAATAAATAAATAAACAAAATAAATAAATTAAAAAAAATGGAAAACCCGACTTACCTGGATTCGGGTCGGTGCGCGGGTCAGGTCGGTCGGGTCGAATCGGTCGAACACGGCGGCGGGGAAGGCTCGTTCACGGCGTTCCGGTGGCCTTTTGCAGCGGGTGAAGTGTCGAATCCTAGCTTCTCGAGAGTGCTGAATCCAATGATAGCGATGGTTCACTCCTAGATTGCCTCCTGGTGGTGGTTCAACTCCGGCCGGCGCTCGCGGTTTTGGGTCTCCTCCGATTTGCACTCTTTCCTCACTTTCTCTCGATTCTGATTCGTGCTTTTGCTTCCTCCCCTCCTCCTTTATTTATAGGCACTTGAAACCGAGTTGGATAAGCTCGGATTTTCTCCGATTGAAGCTGATCGGATTTTCGATTAGAAAAACCAACTCCGATTTGTGTCAATCCCTCGATTTGTTGCGATTTGATTCCAATTAGATAATGTTTATCTTATTTCTGTTGAAGATCTGTTGGATTTGTGCAAAAAATCAAATCAAAACGGCCGAAATACGAATTTTTCCTTCCGCTGGCGATCTCGGGCTCGAGGTAGGAGACAATCACGCGCCCGGCGCGTGCGCTTCCTCCAGCCAATCAGATGCTGCCACGTGTCCTGGGTAAATGAAAAATTTGCAAAACGCGGAAACTGCTTCCCCCGCGTTTCAAACCTGTGACCTCGCACCCGCACCGCGCGCCTTAGCCCATGGTCCGGACCAACTGAGCTAGCCCACTTTCCTGATTTTTCTAATTTCGCAAATTGCATATATGCAATGCTATTTTTCTATTTTTTTGTATTTTTTTTTAAATTCCAAATTTTGTAAAAATTGTTTATTATTTATTATTGCTATTTCTAAAATCATTTTTCAAAATTGATGTGTTTTTCTATTTATTTTTATTTTTTGAATATTTTTATTATTTATGGTAAATTAAAGAAAAATTGGAAAAAAATGGAAAATTGATTATTATTGAAAATTATTGATTCCTAGAGCAAAAATGGGGTGTTTACAGTCATGATACAATTACTATGGAAGATGTTTATGATACTTTAGCCTCTTATGAAAAGATGAAAACTTTAGTTATTAGAATTGAGCCTAAGGTTAAGAGTCTTGTTACTCAAGAAAGGAGTCAGGATAGAAATTCTACCAGGAATTCAAGGGGCAGATCGAAGTCTGTAAATAGGAATAAAACTTGTAATTATTACAAGAAGAAAGGACATATAAAATCGGAATGTTATAAATTGCAAAACAAGAACAAAAGAGATAATGATAACTAAAAGGAGAAACAGCTAGAAAAATCTGGTGAAGCTGATGTTACTGAAGAAATTAGCTATGGTGAGCTTCTTATTGTTTCTAATGATTCATAGACTAGTTAAGAATGGATCTTGGATTATGGCTGTACTTTTCATGTGTTTCCCAATCGAGACTGGTTTTCAACATATGAAAAGGTTTCAAAGGGTGTTGTTTTGTTGGGCAATAACGCTTCTTGCAAGATTGCAAGTATTGGAATGATTAAAATCAAGATGTATGATGGTGTTGTCAGGACGCTTAGTGATGTGAGACATGTTCCTAACTTGAAGAGAAATTTGATTTCTCTTGATTTCTCTTAGTACTCTTGCTTCTAAAGGGTACAATTACACCGATGAAGGTAGTGTTTTAAAGATCAGTAGGGGATCATTGGTGGTGATGAAAGAGCAAAAACAAGCTACTAACTTATATGTCTTGCAAGGTTCAGTCATTACAGGTGATGCTGCTGTTACTACTTCATCCTTGTCAGATGAAGATTCTACAAAAATCTGGCATATGTGTTTAGGTCATATGAGTGAAGCCGGCATGACTGATTTGAGTAAAAGAGGATTGATTTGAGTAGAAGAGGTCTACTTGAGGGGCAAAACATCAGTAAGTTAAAATTTTGTGAACATTGTGTGTTTGGAAAACAAAAAAGAGTCAAATTCACCACAAGTACACATAATACAAAGGGTATTCTGGATTACGTCCTGTCGAGTCTAATTTTTGGATTTTCCATTCTTAATCCGATCTATACTAGACCCTATGCTCATCTAATGTAGATCCTCGACTTGAGTTAGGAATTTCGTTTTTGTTTTGAAGTCGCCACCCAACTGTGGTTGAGAAAGATTGAATTAGGATTAATTAAGCAGATCAATCCTAATTTGGACCACTGGTTAGCGTAATTTCCTCTTCTCATTTTTTTTTGTGGACAGAGGAAAGAGAAAACCAAAGTTTCTGAGTTCAAAGGCTAACCAATTAAAACCCAAAGTTTACCACCCTAATTCTCCTAAAATCTAAACCTTATCTAAAATGTCTTTTATTTATTTTTTTTGTTGTCTTTTTATTTTGTTTTTGAATAACCTATTCTGAGAAAATGATTTTTGTTCCTTTTTAGGGTTGTCTCAAATGGATGCCTACATACCTGCTATTCAAGATCGAACATGCCATAGTTCGCTTTTCCTGAAAAACTTTAGTGTGTTGGTGATTTTTAATTATGAAATTTCTTTTGATTTATATTGTTATCATTTTAGTATTTTTTTGAAAAATCTAAGCCTAAGCTTGATAATTTGATTTTTTGAAAAAATAATAGTTTTAAGGAAAAACCAATTTTGGATTTATATAAGAAAATGATTTTTCTAAGTGATAAAAATTTCATTTTTCTATTTTTCAACCCATTTCTAATATTATAAATTTTTATTGATTTTTATTAATTTTTATTAATTATTATATTATTATTTTATTGATTTTTTCTTAATTCTTATTAATTAAATTTTTTTATTAATTTTTATTGAAAAATTTTCTCCTATATTATTTATCTATTCTAAACTAAAATCTAAATTTTTACTATTTTTTTCTAATATATTTTTTTTATTATTTTCTTTATATATATTCATATTTTTATCATTTATTATCATAATTATTTATCCTTATTATTATTCATCCTAAATTAATTCCAAAAAAAAAGACTAATCTAAATTCTAGTATTTTTATATTTTTGAATTATAAATAAAAAATAAATAACTAAAAAATTCGAAAAAAATAAATAAAATAACTAAATAAATAAATAAGAAATTAAAAAAATCGAAAAATCCAACTTACCTGGATCCGGGTCGGTGCGCGGGTCGGGTCGATCGTGCACGGCAGCTGGGAGTGCTCGTTGACGACTTTTTGGTGGCCTTTCGAAGCAACTGAGGTGTCGTTTCCTAGGTTTTCGAGGGTGAGGAACTCAACCGTGGCGGTGGATTTCTCTAAAAACACCTTCTGGTGGCAGCTCGGTGCTTGATCGGTGGTCACGGCTTGGCAACTCCGACGAGGCTTCAATTCTCTCTCTTTTCCTCACTTTTGATCTCTTCTTCTGCTTCCTCCCTTCATCCTCTATTTATAGGCGTAAAGAATCAAGCTGGATAAGCTCGGATTTCCACCGATTGAAGCAAATCGGATTTGCGGTTAAAACCCATCTCCGATTTATGCAAATCCTTCAATTTGTTGCAATTTGATTCTAATTGGATGATGTTTATCTTATTTCTGTTGAAGATCTATTGGATTTGTGCAAAAAATCGAATCCAAACGGCCGAAATTCAATTTTTCCTCCTCGCCGACGATCTCGGAAGAAGGTTGAAGATGATCACGCACCCAGCGCGTACATCCGCTCCAGCCAATCAGTTGCTGACACGTGTCCCAAGCGATGAAAAAAATTGCAAAACGCGCATTATGCCTCCCCCGCGTTTCGAACCTGCGACCTAACCCCCTCCCGCGCGCACCAGACCATGGTTCAAACCAGCTGGGCTAGCCCACTTTCGCAATTTTTTTATTTTCGCAATTTGCATGTATGCAATGCAATTTTTTTATTTTTTGTATTTTTTTTAGATTTCAAAATTTTGTAAAAATTATTTAATCCCTTTTATTGCCATTTCTACAATCATTTTCCAAAATTGATGTATTCTTCCTATTTATTTTATTTTTTGAAAATTTTTCCTATTTTTGCTAAATTAGAGAAAAAAATGGAAAAAATTGAAAATTGATTATTGTTGATTATTATTGATCATTAGGAGCAAAAATGGGGTGTTTACAGCTGCCCCTCTTTGTAGTAAAGTTTGAAAAACTTAACTACAAAGACAAAAAAGACACCACTTTTTTCCTCTTGACTGAATGGATAATGCCTTGGTTCGGCTGGTTATCTGGAATGTGGTCTCTAGTAGGAAAATGCTTCACGAGCTAATAATCCCACGAGTATTTTGTGATGGTTGGTATTGCTTAGGAAATGGTCTTAAACAACCTAATAATCTAGAATAATGTATCATCCAAAAAGTGTTCTATGGGCTGACTAATTAGCCATAGGAAACATCTCGAGGATTGTTTAGAAATGTGTCATTGTAAGTGGAATGGCTGATGATAGGAAGCGTCTTATCGGACTAGCAACCTTGAAGAGAAAATTGGCTTAGGAAGCGCTCTTATGAGCTGGCTACCTATCAACAGAAGCGCCTAGCTAGACTAGCGACTGTTTGGGAAAAACACCTTCGAAGAGTGCTCTTATGAGCTAACTAATCGTTTATCGACAAACTTGAACAAGTGCTCCCATGAGCTGACTAATTGATAGATTCGAAAAGTGCTCCTATGAGCTAACTAATCGACAGATTTGAAAGTGCTCTCCTGAGCTAACTGATAGATTCGAAAAGTGCTCCTATGAGCTAACTAATCGATAGCTTCAAGAAGTGCTCCTGTGAGCTTACTTCAAGAAAGGGTGTCTAAGAAAGTGCCCCTTTGCGGGCTAACTAACCTATAGTGAGAGGACATGCCTCAAAAGGTTCCCCCTATGGGCTGACATTCTGAAGGGATGTTTGGGAAAGTGCCCCATTGTGGGCTGACTAACCTAAAGTAGGAAGAGTCTTCTTAGACTCGCAACCCTGGGGGAGAAATGTTTCGAAAGGTACCCCTACAGGCTGACCTTAAGAAGAGATATTTTAGGAAGTGCCCCTTTGTAGGCTGACTAACCTATGGTGGGAAGACATGTCTCGAAAGGTACCTCAATGTGCTAACCCTACAAAAGAATGTTTAGGGAAGTGCCCTAATGTGGGCTGACATTTTCAAGGGGATGTTTAGACAAGTGCCCTATTGTGGGCTGACTAACCTTATGCTTTTTTGAAAATGCTCCTAGTGAATGACTTGATAAAGGATGTGAATGATAGTTATTTATTCTAATATGCTAACCAATTTATCGCGGATAGCAACCAAACAACTGAACCTTCGTGCGAGTTTGCTCCTCCTTTGCTTACTCTTGTTTTAAAACAAGGTCGAAGATCTTGGTGCTCTTCCTTTCTTGTGCGCATGGCTCTTTTGATGGTATTATTGCCCTACTAATGCACCAGGTTTTAATGCTCAAAAGTAGGTAGAATTATATCACAAAATTTATTGAGATTCATTATCATTTCAATGTTTATCATTCATTAGTGAAGTGGTGGGTAATGTGTTTAGGAATGTTTGTTTTAATGAGAATTGGTTAGAATTATCGATCATTCAGAGACATTAACTTTGCTTGTAAAAAATGAAAAATGGACTCAACGAAACCTGTATTAAATATTGGCTTTCATAAACCTTGGCAAAATTTCAATTCCCTTGCCTAAGGATAGTACATCTTAACAGCGTCTGCATTAATGGGGTCTCTCAATTCTGGACCATCCATTTGAGTCAATATCAAAGCACCTCCCGACAATACCTTCTTCATCACATATGGACCCTCATAGTTTGGGGTAAATTTCCTTCTGGAATCTTGGGCATTCGGGAGAACTTTCTTTAGCACCAGATCTCCTTCTCTAAAGCATCGAAGCCTTATTTTCTTGTTAAATGCTCAAGCCATCCTCTGTTGGTAACACTGGCCATGACACAATGCAGTGAGTCTTTTTTCGTTAATCAAATTCAGTTGATCAAGCCTCTTCTTCACCCAGTCTGATTCAGTTAACTGCGTTTCTGACAGAACCCTGAATGATGGTATTTCAACCTCGACTGGCAAGACTGCCTCAGCGCCATATACCAATGAATACGGGGTAACTCCAGTAGATGTTCTAATTGAGGTCCTGTAAACTATGAAAGCAAACGGCAACATCTCGTGCCAATCTTTATAAGTGACTGTCATTTTTTCGATAATCTTTTTTATATTCTTGTTGGCTGCTTCTACTACCCCGTTCATATGAGGTCGATAGGCAGTTGAATTTCTATGGTTTATGTGGAATTGTTGACATAAACCTGTCATCGATTTGTTATTAAGATTGGTACCGTTGTCGGTGATGATTGACTCAGGAACTCCGTATCGAGCTATTATGTCCCTCTTCAAGAAACAGACTATTACCCCTTTGGTGATATTGGTATATGATGAAGCCTCTACCCACTTAGTGAAGTAATCAATTGCTACCAATATGAACCTGTGGCCATTGGATGCTATCGGAGTGATTGGGCTGATTATGTCGACTCCCCACATGGAGAAAGGCCATGGTGCTGAAAATGAGTGCAACTCGTTGGGCGGAGCGTTTATTCGGTTTGCGTACACTTGACACAAATGACAGTGCTTGACATATTTTATGCAATCTGATTCCATGGTTAACCAATAGTAACCCAACCTCATGATTTTTCGGGCCAACATGTAACCGGTCATATGAGGTCCACATACCCCTTCATGTACTTCTTTCATCAGTTCATATGCCTCATTTTTGTCCACACATCTTAGCAAGGTGGTATTAGGCGATCTTTTGTAAAGCACAGACCCACTTAACAAGAAATGACTTGTTAACCTTCTTAGTGTTCTTTGGTCATTCTTGCTAGCCATTTCAGGGTATCTGCTTTCTTGGAGAAAAGTTTTGATGTCGTGATACCAGGGCTTGTCATCTTGTGCTTTTTCAATTGCTAAACAGTAGGCGGACCGATTTTCGATGTCTATTTTCAACAGTTGGACTTCGACTCCCCCTGTTATCTGAATTATAGATGCTAGTGTGGCGAGCGCATCTGCAAACTGATTCTGAGTTCTTGGGATGTATGTGAAAGTGATTGCCTCGGATTCTTCTATTAGCTCTGTCAAATGTTGATGGTATGGTACCAGTTTGGGGTCTTTAGTCTTATATTCCCCTCTTGTCTGTAATATGATAAGTGATGAATCTCCGTATACTTCTAATTCACGGATTTCCATTTAGCAAGCCATTTTGAGGCCGAGGATGCATGCCTCATATTCCGATATATTATTAGTATATGGAAATGTGAGCCTTGTTGCTTAAGGGAATTGTGTGCCGTCTGGGGATATGAACACTGCCTCGATCCCACAACCGAATACATTGGCAGCTCCATTGAAAAACATTTTCCACTTAGGGTTTCACTCTATCCCACAATCTTCTAGTGGTATGCCTTCTACTGTTAATATATTTTCATTAGATAATTAGGCTTGTAGCTCTTGGGAATCTCCCTCGACAGGGTGTTCTGCCAATTGGTCGGCTAAAGATTGCCCTTTCATCGAGTTTTGATTTATGTATATGATATCAAACTCTGATAAGAGCATTTGCCATTTGGAGATTCTCCCTATCAAAATGGGTTTCTCTGCCAAGTACTTCAGAGGATCATGTCTTGTCAGCAGCTCAGTGTGACAGTAAATGGTATATTACCTTAACCGGTGCATGACCCAAATCAGAGCACAACAAGTCCTTTCTACTTCTAAATACCTCTGTTCCCCATCTGTGAATTTCTTGCTTAGGTAATCTATGGAATGCTCTCTTCCTTCTTCATCTTTCTGCCCCAACACGCATCACATGGATTCAGGGAGTATCGTGAGGTATAGGAATAAAGGCTTCCCTTGCTTTGGGACTATCAAGACTGGAGGCTTTATGAAATAGTCTTTGATCGTCCTAAATGCTTCTTCACATTCGTCGTCCCATTCTACTACAGTATTCTTTTTTAACAAACGGAATAGTGGACGGCACTTATCTGTGAGTTGTGAGATAAAATGAGCTATGTAATTCAACCTCCCCAGCAAACCTCTTACCTCTTTAACAGTACATGGAGAAGATAGCTCTAATATAAACTTTACTTTGTGAGGGTCGATTTTAATGCCTTCCCGGCTTATGACAAACCCTAACAACTTGCCTGTTATGACCCCGAAAGTGCACTTCTTCGGATTTAACTTGAGCTGGAACTTTCTCAATCGCTTAAACAACTTTCTCAGGATATCTGTAAGGCTTTCTTCCTCTTTAGACTTGGCTATCATGTCGTTGACGTATATTTCGACTTCTCAATGCATCATGTCATGAAGTATCGCGACCATGGCTCTCTGATACGTTGCCCCGGCGTTTTTCAAACCAAAGGGCATGACTTTGTAACAGAAAGTCTCTCATGTTATGATGAAAGTCTTCTTAGTTTTATCTTCTTCAGCCATTTTTATTTGGTTATATCCTGAGAAACCGTCCATAAACGAGAAAAGATGATTCCCTGTAGTGTTTTCCATTAGAACATCAATGTAAGATAAGGGGAAGTTATCTTTTGGTGTCGCTTGGTTTAAGTCCTGGAAGTCTACGCATACGCGTACTTTTCCATTCTTTTTCAGCACGGGACTATATTAGCTACCCATTTTGGGTAGTCAGATACTTCGATGAACCCTACTTCTAGCAATTTCTTGACTTCCTCTTTAATCTTTAGTAAGATATCAAGCCTAAATCTTCTCAATTTTTGTTTTTTAGGTTTGACATCTTCCCTTGTGGGAAGCCTGTGAACCACTATTGATTGGTCTAATCCTGGCATGTCGCCATATGACCAGGCGAACACATCTGCATATTCAGTTAACAGATCAATCATCTCACGTTTTTGCTCGGCATTTAAACTAGTCCCGATCTTGAGGTTTCTAGGTTTCTCAACACTTCTAGATTTACTATCTCCACTGGCTCGTCAATTGAAATTCCGCTTTGTTCATGTTTTTGCCAATTTTCATGTATTATTTCGTAGTCAAGGATATCACCTCCAACAACTAACCCAGCAGTGTTGGAAATGATATTAGTGTTTTCATTTTCTACCTACGTGAAATGTCCCTAACGTTCGATGGTAGGAGATCTGGGTGAAGTAAAATGAAAGCAAATATATATAAGTAAGAAAAATTGTAATTTATTGAATTATGTAAAGAAGTCTCAATAAAAATTGTTTAACAATTGTTCCTTATCCTTGAGCTGACCTAGCGCTATCAATCGGATAACAGAACCAATTATTGAGAGCTAGATGCTGTTTGGACGTGCGAGGGGTTGGGTTCCCATTGCTGACTTCATCTTCGTTTAT
This sequence comes from Laguncularia racemosa, assembly GCA_037954665.1. Taxonomy (NCBI): domain Eukaryota; kingdom Viridiplantae; phylum Streptophyta; class Magnoliopsida; order Myrtales; family Combretaceae; genus Laguncularia; species Laguncularia racemosa. Next base: position 3,605,546 of record JBBMOL010000025.1, on the reverse strand, counting down.
CCTTGGCTCTTGAATGGTAGTTGCTTGTTTGAATGATTGTTGGAGGTGTGGAATGCGCATCGGGGTGTGGCTTAGCTTCTCTTTCTTCTTGCCTCTAACACCTCTGGCTTGTGCTTCTTCCTAGGCTGTAGGAACGTACCCTAGTCCAAACGTCCCTTACTACCCCTCCTTGAACTAATGGCCTTCCTTGCTCGTCACCACATTCACCTCGTTGAATATCTGGAGACCAAGGTCTTCGGAACCATCCTCCCCAATGTAAGGTATGGCGGTTTCTTTGTAGATGGCATAATCTTACTCTCCCAGTACTGTGACAATCTGCCCATTTGCGATGAATTTGACCTTCTGATGGAGGCTTGAGGGTATTGCTCCAGCGGTATGTATCCATGGCCTTCCCAAAAGTAGATTAAAAGATCTTGGGATGTCAAGGACTTAGAAAGAGATGTAGAACACTTGCGGACCAATCTCTACCGACAAGTTTATTTCCCCTACTATGTCTCTTTTTGACCCGTCGAAAGCCCTGACCACCGTCAAGCTAGGTTTAATATTTCTTGGATCGACCCCCAATAAGTCGAGGGTAACCAATGGGCAAACATTGAGGGACGACCCATTGTCGATGAGTACTCGGGAGACAATCGTGTCACTGCATTTCACCACTATGAATAGTGGTTTTGTATGTTGGTCCCCATCTTCTCCTAACTCTTCGGGGGAGAAAGATATCTGGTCTATGGTGAAGATAGAATCTGCCACATGACTTAATTTGTCTGTAGCGATGCCTTCTGGTACCCGGATTTGTTTGAGCACTTTGAAGAGTGCTTCCCTGTGGGGCTCGGAGGTTGTAAGGAGGCACATGAGTGATATTTAGGCTGGAACCTTGTTTAGTTGTTCCATGACCTTATATTTGCTCGCCTTGACCATTTTTGTAAATGCAGCGAGCCCCTCTTCTTCTTCCTTTCCTATCTCCATGTTGGGCTCCTCAGTTGAAATTTTATATTTCGGGTCATAAATTCTCCTAGAGCGGGTGATTCCTCCTACCATAAAGGGTCGTTCTTGCTCGAGGGTCTGATAGTCAAATGGTGCGGCCTTATACCTCTCTGCGGGTATTGGGACGTTGAACACATATATCTTCTTTGGGATTTGTATCTCGGTTGACTGTCCTTTATAGCACTTTATGATCGTTGGCTTTTGATTTGAATTGATCATGTTAACGGACTTCTCCCCTTGTTTTGGTGGGTTGTCCTCTTTCTCAAACTCGGGCCCCCATCCGCTAGGCAACCCATATATAGTTAGGGTGTAAGAATAGTTCACCAGGTACTCGAATCTCCTATATGATTCTCCCAATGTACCGACTGTTGGGTCTCCAACTAACCATCTCTTTTTGATATGTGATTTGGGGGTTTTCTTTGGAGTTTGACGGGAATGCCTTTTCTGCTAGTCTGTCGCCTCTTGCTTGGAGGATTCTTTGGGAGCCGACTCTTCGGACGTGATCATATTGATGGTGGGCTTATGGTTGGGCAGCAGATTGGTGTGGACATTGGGCGTCGGGGTGTTAACAAAGTCCAGTTGCACAATCCCGGCGTCAATCAGATTCTGGATTTTGTTTCGGAGCCTCCAGCATCTGTCTGTAGAATGCCCCTCTTGGCCCATATGATAGTCACATTTGAGGCTTGAGTCAAAATTCATGGGCTTATACCAGTCATTCGGGATCTCGAAGCTGATCAAATTATCCGCCCGCAGCCGAGCAAAGACCTGGCTAAGCGGGATTGGGATTAGAGTGAACTGTCTCGGGACTCTAGCAACCTGGGCGTGATTTGCCGGGGAGTGCTGGCCTAGGGCACTCGTAGTTTGGAATGTCACACGAGTCCCCGCCTTGTCTGCTTTATTGGAGTTGACTGTGCTGACGGTAGACTCATTGGCTTTGTTACCTCCCAAAGGCTTTTGTGATGATGTGACCCTAGGAGGATCCATTGTTTGGAGTCTGCCTGTTGTGATGGCATTTTCAATCCGAAACCCTGCTACCACTACTTCTGCAAAATAGGATGATGTCTGGCCCACCAGATGTGAGAAGTAGGTCCTGTCTAGAGTGTTGACGAATATGAATGTCAACTCTTTTTCAGAAATCAGGGTTGCTACCCTAGCAGCTTGAGCTCTCCATCATTGAGCATACTCTTTGAAAGACTCAGCGTGTCTCTTTCGAAGACTTCCTAGATCAATCACCGAGGGGGCGACTTCGATGTTGAACTGATATTGGTCATAGAATGCCCGGGCAAGCCTTTCCCAGGTATTGACCTGATTGAAATCGAGATAGGCATACCAGACTAGGGCAGGACCTGTAAGGCTATCCTAGAAGGTCTGGATCATCAGTTGGTCATATTGAGCATATTTGCTCATCTTTCGGGCATATAGCCTTATGTGCATCTTGAGGCATCCGATACCGTCATACTTTTCGAATTCTGGGGTCTTGAATTTATCGGGGTATACCTCCTCCCCATATGTTGGAAAGCTGGTGATCCCGGCCTGTTCGAAACCGTCAAGCCCTTCTATTGTTTTCATTTTGTCAGCCAGTTGTTGAAAGAGTCTCTTTTCCATCTCTTTTTGTCTTTCCTCCATCTCCTTCTTTAAGTCATCAGAGGTCGGACCCTGGTTGGCTCTCAGCTCATACTCAAAGGTCGTGATAAGGTGGGAATTGATTTCTTCATACTCTAGAGGCTGCCCCTCCACTGCCTTCCCTTTTCTGGCCCCTGAGTGTTCTTCTTGAGTCGGCTGGGTGGAGCAAAGGAGGCCAATGCTTTCAGTCAGGAGGTGGACTTGTGCAGCTAGCTATTGGACCGTTTATTCTAGGGATACGATCATAGGGTCTGAAGCAGCGTCAGCACTTGTGTTGTTGCGGTTGTCGCCACTGTTTGCCATTTTGGTTCTTAAACGTGTGCAAATTAGGCTTCTGGGAAGGTTTGGTTGTTTGGAAGCTATTTTTGATACCTGGTGCGCATTTTTCTTTAGTATGTATGTATGAAAATGTAATGCATGTGTCACACGGATGCTAAAATAAAGGGGCCAACAATTGATTGATGATATAATACTGAAACTTTATTTTTATTAATACTGGAAACTTGGAGTTCAATACTTGAAAAAAATGAAAAAGTACAATAGATTTATTTTCTAATTCTCTTGGTCTTCTGCTGCGTAGACTCAGGTTTCCCATTGATGATAGCTTCCAATTCCTTGACTCTGGCTTAGGTCTTTTTTAGCTGAGCTTCCAAGGCTTTGTTTCTTTGATCGGATTCCTTGAATCGGCCTTTCCAGATATCCTTTTTATAGTTTGCAGCCTCAAGATATACTTCCATTCAAGCCTTGACTTACTCTAGGTAGATTTCTAGCTTTGGGCCTACTTTGTCTGGCTTAGGTTGGGTGACGTCAGGGACCCGGTATGCTCTTTCCCCTGTTTGATATAACTGGTGGATTACGAACTCCCGGGTGGCTCTATGTTTGCCCACTTCACCATCCAGCTCTCTGAGGTCTATATTCGGACTCTCGATTCGGGCTTCCCAAAGTGCTTTGACCTCTGCCAGCTTAGCAAATTTCTCAACTACTAATAAGTTCGAATCTTGGTACTCAAATGTGTCTGCTTCCAGCAAGGGCCGATAAACTATGTCTTGAATGGTACCGAACTGGCGGACCACTGAGTTGGGATGATAACCTATACATCCGCTGATACCGATTAGAGGCACGGCTTGAAAATTACTGCAAGTTAAGATAACTTTGTCGTAGCAACTCCATCTGGCTGTCCACAATATGTCGTCGACACTGAAACTTTTAAGCACTTCTACCCAACTATGGCTGGTAAGGTCGTCGGGCAGCTTTATCTTCTCTATGCATGAGTCCACGAGGTCTACTTGTTGAGCCAAGGTTTTCCGGACCATGTTCAGCTCAAAACACTTGAGGTGGCTTACAAACCATATCAGGATAAGGTTGATATTTGAACGGAGGATCCCGTGGCCTTTTTTCTTGACGAAGTTTAAGTTCCAGATCTGTTCAGCCAATAGAGCCGGGATGTAAGATTTTCCTTCCAGGAATTGGGTCACCAGTTCTGCGACTCGATAGTGGATATAGAAAGTTCCGGTGGGGAAGAGTATGGTGGCGAAGGCTGTCAGGATGAAAGCACTCACCCTTCTTTGTCTATAACTCTTGGAGTCCCCACACAATATGTCTTTCCTATCCCCATTATCTTCTCAGGCTATGAACCAGGCTTCCGGCTCATCCATCCGTATATAGTATCCGTTACAGTCTGCTAAGGCCTTGTTGATTGTTGTTTTGCAGATACCTAGAAGTCTGTTGAAGATACCGACTGGCCCGGCCTTAAGGTCTGGTACATACACTTCGTTGGTTAGTGCTGGAGCCCGTCGCAATTATATGTACTCTTCCAGGGTAGGAGTAATCTCATGTGGCCCAATGAAGAAAGCCACAGGCTCTATTTCCCATAGATGGAGCATGGCCTGTACCAAGGGCAAGTTCATCTCCATCTTCATTAATGAGAGGATGGGCCCTATTTTCTACTGAATGAAGGCCTGCTCCTCTGGGCTGTATAGAGTGAACCAGTGGTCCAGTACCAATTTCGAGTCCAGAGGTTTGCATACTCGGATTTCTTTGCGGAGGAGGCAATCAACTGTGGAACTAGCCATCTATTACAATAGAAATTTCTAATTACAACAAGAACTATGTTACAATAATAGCATTACAGGTAAATGTATCTGAACTCCGTGAATAGAATAAAAGTATTACATCATCAATCAATCGTCAGCCCATGATGTCGTATATGCAAATAGGTAGGTTCTAACAGGTCCCCAAGCTCTATGGCCTCCCGCATTCTCAGAGAAATGGATCTCAGGCCATATCGAAGCATTGGGTGGGGCAGCATAATCAGTCCCGAAGGGTGATCACATCACTTCACCCGAAACCTACACAATGGCCCCCCGTCTTAGGGTCCTAGGACAGCTCGGGTTTGATCGTATCTACTCACACAATTACATGCATGCAGACTCAACAACAAAAGTAAATAACTTATCTTAAATCTAGTTAAATCCCTGAAAGGTTAGCAATAGTATAATAAGCCAAAAAGACATTTATTGAAAAAGCAATTTGAGGAGATTCAGGTGGCTAGACTACTAGAAATTTGGTCTCTAGTGGAGTCGACATCCTGTTGAGTTTAATTTTTGGATTTTCCATTCCTAATCCGATCTATACTAGACCCTACGCTCATCTAATGTAGATCATCGACTTGAGTTAGGAATTTCGTTTTTGTTTTGGAGTCGCCACCCAACTGTGGTTGGGAAAGGTTAAATTAGGATTAATTAAGCAGATCAATCCTAATTTGGACCACTGGTCAGCGTAATTTCCTCTTCTCGTTTTTTTTGTGAATAGAGGAAAGGGAAAACCAAAGTTTCTAAGTTCGGAGACTAACCTATTAAAACCCTAAGGTTACCACCCTAATTCTGCTAAAATCTAAACCTTATCCAAAATGTCTTTTATTTATTTTTTTGTTGTCTTTTTATTTTGTTTTTAAATAACCTATTCTGAGAAAATGATTTTTGTTCCTTTTTAGGGTTGCCCTAAATGGGTGCCTACATACCTGCTATTCAAGATCGAACATGCCATAGTTCACTTTTCTTGAAAAACTTTAGTGTGTTGGTGATTTTTAATTATGAAATTTCTTTTGATTTATATTGTTATCATTTTAGTATTTTTCTGAAAAATCTAAGCCTAAGCTTGATAATTTGATTTTTTGAAAAAATAATAGTTTTAAGGAAAAACCAATTTTGGATTTATTTAAGAAAATGATTTTTCTAAGTGATAAAAATTTCATTTTTCTATTTTTCAACCCCTTTTCTAATATTATAAATTTTTATTGATTTTTATTAATTTTTATTAATTATTTTATTGATTTTTTCTTAATTCTTATTAATTAATCTTTTATTTTTATTAATTTTTATTGAAAAATTTTCTCATATATTATCTATCTATTCTAAACTAAAATCTAAATTTTTACTATTTTTTTCTAATATATATTTTTTATTATTTTCTTTATATATTTTCATATTTTTATCATTTATTATCATAATTATTTATCCTTATTATTATTCATCCTAAATTAATTCCAAAAAAAAAAAAAGAATAATCTAAATTCTAGTATTTTATATTTTTGAATTATAAATAACAAATAAATAACTAAAGAAATTCGAAAAAAAAATAAATAAAATAACTAAATAAATAAATAAGAAATTTAAAAAAATCGAAAAATCCGACTTACCTGGATCCGAGTCGGTGCGCGGGTCGGGTCGGTCAGGTCAATCGTGCACGGCGGCTGAAAGTGCTCGTTGACGTTATTTCAGTGGCCTTTTAAAGCAATTGAGGTGTCGTTTCCTGGGTTTTCGAGGGTGGGGAACTCAACTGTAGCGATGGATTTTTCCAAAAATGCCTCCCGGTGGCAACTCGATGCTTGATTGGTGGTCGCGACTTGGCAACTCCGGCGAGGCTTCGATTCTCTCTCTTTTCCTCACTTTTGATCTCTTCTTCTGCTTCCTCCCTTCATCCTCTATTTATAGGCGTAAAGAATCGAGCTGGATAAGCTCGAATTTCCACCGATTGAAGCAAATCGGATTTGCGGTTAAAACCCATCTCCGATTTGTGCAAATCCTTCAATTTGTTGCAATTTGATTCTAATTGGATGATGTTTATCTTATTTCTGTTGAAGATCTGCTGGATTTGTGCAAAAAATCGAATCCAAACGGCCGAAATTTGATTTTTCCTCCTCGCCGGCGATCTCGGACGAAGGTTGAAGATGATCACACGCCCGGCGCGTGCATCCGCTCCAGCCAATCAGCTGTTGACACGTGTCCCAAGCGATGAAAAAAATTGCAAAACGCGGATTCTGCCTCCCCCGCGTTTCGAACCTGCGACCTGACCCCCTCCCACGCGCACCAGACCATGGTTCGAACCAGCTAGGCTAGCCCACTTTCGCGATTTTTTTATTTTCGCAATTTGCATCTATGCAATGTAATTTTTTTATTTTTTTGTATTTTTTTTGAGATTTCAAAAATTTGTAAAAATTATTTAATCACTTTTATTGCCATTTCTACAATTGTTTTCCAAAATTGATGTATTCTTCCTATTTATTTTATTTTTTGAATATTTTTCCTACTTTTGCTAAATTAGAGAAAAAAATGGAAAAAATTAAAAATTGATTGTTGTCTATTATTATTGATCATTAGGGGCAAAAATGGGGTGTTTACATGTCCACTCTGATCTTTGAGGGCCATCGAGAGTGTCATCTAGTGGAGGTGCTGCTTACATGATGACTATTACATATGACTTTTCTAAACGTGTTTGGGTATTCTTCTTAAAGCAGAAGAATGATGTTCTACCCACATTCAAAGAATGGAAGACAATGATTAAGAAGCAAACCGAGAAAGAAGTAAAGCATTTACGCACTGATAATGAATTGGAGTTTTGTTCTAACGATTTTAATAATCTATGCAAAGCAGAGGGAATCATGATACACTTAACAGTCCTTGGCATACCTCAGTAGAATGGGGTAGTAGAGCGCAAGAACAAAACTATTATGGAGAAAGTCTGGTATATGCTTTCGAATGCAAAATTACTAAAGTCATTCTAGGCAAAAGCTGCTTCTACGACATGTTACTTGATAAATAGATCTCCATTAACAGCTATAGAAAAGAAGACTCCATTTGAAGTATGGTCCGGCACTCTTGGTAATTATTTTGAACTGAAATTTTTTTATTATCATGCATATTCACATGTTGATAATGGAAAGCTTAAACTACGGTCATTGAATTGTATATTCCTTAGTTTTAAACCTGGTGTCAAGGGATATAAATTGTGGTGTTTTGAATTGAAGAAAGTTATAGTGAGTAGAGATGTTATTTTTTATAAGGTGTTTATGTTATCCGATTTGTCATATAACCCTTCATCTAATGAAGCCAAGCAGAAATCATCCATGTAGGTGGAGGTTGAAATTGGTTTAGGTTCTAAATCAGAGACTTCTTCTCAGCCTTTATCACAAACTCGGGATAGTCCTGTCTCTATGCCTTCTTAGCCACAATACTCTATTGCTAGAGACAAGCTTAGGAGAGAAGTTAGACCACCTCAGAGATTTGCAAAAGTGGATCTTGTAGCTTATGCTCTTAATGTTACAGAGGATATTGATTCTAATCAGGAGCCATCCACTTACACAGAGGCTGTTAATTGTGAAGATTCTGGTAAGTGGAAGATTGCAATGCAGGAAGAGATGGAATCCCTTCAGAAAAATAGTACTTAGGATTTGGTGAAGCTTCCTAAAGGGAAGAAAACAATTAAGTGCAAATGGGTTTATAAGAAGAAAGAAAGTACACCAAGTATTGAAGAACCTAGATACAAGACCAGACTAGTTACAAAAGGTTACAGTCATATACCAGGTATTGACTTTACTGATGTGTTTTCTCCTGTCGTAAAACATAGTTCAATTAGAGCACTTTTGGGTATTGTAGCCTTGCAAGATCTTGAATTAGAACAGCTAGATGTGAAGACTGTTTTCTTACATGGAGAACTTGAGGAAGATATTTACATGCAACAATTAGAAGGCTTTGTGGCCTCAAGAAAGGAGGACCATGTTTGCATGTTGAAGAAATCCCTTTATGGGTTAAAGCAGTCACCCAGGCAGTGGTATAAAAGATTCGATTCTTTTATGACTTCTCATCAGTTCAGGAGAAGCAGTTATGATAGCTGTGTCTATTTCAAGAAATGTGATAATGGGTCTTTTGTTTATTTATTATTATATGTTGATGATATGATGATTGCAGCTAAAGATAGAAGAGAGATTAAAAGGGTTAAAACCCAGTTGAGTAGAAAGTTTGATATGAAGGATTTGGGAGCAACAAAGAAGATACTTGGAATGAAAATTCTAAGAAATAGAAAATCAGGAATGTTGCATCTCAACCAGAAGGGTTACTTTGAAAAGATACTTCGCAGGTTTAATATGATGAATGCTAAGCCTATCAGTACTCCCTTAGCATCTCACTTGAAGCTTTCGTCTACCCAATCTCCTAAATCAGATGAAGAAATAAATTATATGTCAAAGGTTCCATATTCTAGCGTTGTAGGATCTCTTATGTATGGTATGGTATGTACTTGCCCAGACCCGTCAAATGTTGTGAGTGTTGTTAGCAGGTATATGGCAAATCCTGGCAAAGAACACTAGAGAGCAATTCAGTGGATCTTCAAATACTTAAGAAGTACTACTAATATCTGTTTACAGTTTGGTAAAGCTAGAGATGGTTTTATTGGTTTTATAGACTCTAATTTTACTGGAGATTTAGATAAGAGGAGATCTCTCACAAGGTATATCTTTTCACTTGGAAGTTGTGCCATCAATTGGAAAGCCACACTACAAGCTACAGTAGCTCTATCTACTACTGAAGCTGAATATATGGCCATTACAGAAGCTTTTAAAGAAGCTATTTGGTTGCAAGGATTATTTGGAGAGCTCAATGATGTTGTGAAGACTATTACTATTAATTGTGACAGTCAGAGTGCAATTTACCTCACAAAGAATCGGATGTTTCATGAGAGATCAAAACACATCGATGTTAGATATCACTTTATTCGTGATATTATTGCTCATGGTGAAATTATAGTAATCAAAGTCAACACCCATGATAATCCTACTGATATGTTGACAAAAACACTTCCTATAGCCAAGTTTGAGCATTGCTTGAACTTGGTTGGTGTTGGTTGCTGATTATTATCCTTTGGGGTTTGTGGAAGAGGAGAAAAATGTTTCCTATTGCATGTTGAAGTTTTGGAGATAACCGAAAATGATCAAATTCGTGTCAAGGTGAAGATTGTTGATGAATATGCCTCGAATTTGTGGAAGGCCGGCAACTTTGCACTCAAAGCTACCGGCTTTGGAATGAAGGTTACCGGCCTGGAAGCTTGGAAGGCCACCAGCATTTAGGCCGGCGGTGTATGTGTTTAGGCCACCGGCCTTAAGTTGGCCTAGATCCAATTTGTCCATTTTCCTATTTTATTCGTTTCCCATTTGTATCTACATATATATAGAGTGTTTTAGGGTTTAAAATAATGTGTGATAAAAATTTCTTGAGAGATATATTAAGAGACTTGTTCTTTGAGTTGTATTCTTTCTCAATCTTGTACTCTAACTTCAAATTAGTGGATTTCTCCTCTCCTCTACTCGTGGTTTTTTCCCAATTTAGGTTTTTCACGTAAATCTTGTGTGTCTTTTATTTTTCTTGCAATTATTATTTACTTTTGTCATTTTTTTTTTGTCCTTAAAAAAACCATAACAGATTGAAAATGTTCCCACCCCATTATCAGAGATACTTAACCATAATTCTTATATTTCCACCTTTAATGTTTGAATTGTGCTAATGTTGTACTAGACCTATTTTAGAATTAATATCATTTCTCTTATGGCTAACCAAAAAGAAAAGAAAAAAGAAAGAAAAGATATTCATCAAATCAACAATAATAATGAACTTTTATATCAAGTGGAGAATATTGTCTCATTAGTCATTTGTTCACATAGTTATTAACTACATTAGCTTGGTACGCAATAAGCTAATTTCATGTATTCAATTCCAATTTAAGATTTGCCAAAGTATTAGGAACACATTTCTAATATTATAATATTTCCATTCATTATCTATGGGTTTTTCTCCCCCTAACTCCTTTCAATGGCCTTGCGCAATAGGACCCCTATAAGCAGTTGTCCATCAACATAAAATAGTCCCCACAAAGCTTTAGGGAAGAGAGGCGATTTATTAGAATTAGCTCACTTTTATATGTAGCAATTTTATCAACGTCTCTTCATTAGTTGGGGAAGAATCGATGTCATTTATAAGATTTTTATTAGAAGCATAGTGCTTAAATTTTATAGAATATCAAGCATCTACAAAGGTGTAGGAACCAAAGTTATATTGTTTGTACAGTATTCAGCCTTTTGGTTGTATGACTAACCATTTGGTTTTGTTAATAACCAACCAGTGCCTTATTTTGAAAATGAATGACAAGATTATTTTTGCACTTAGTTTTATACCTACAAGTTGTTACCAAATTCATGAGGAGGGGTAACTTCTCCATCTATACAAGGAGTGTGATGGTTTCAATATATCTTCTAAGGGATCTTAGCTTATTATATAGTTCAAACCGATCTCCAACCTAAAGTCACTTCTTACTTTTTGTGTCAAAGAAAGGTCATAAATTTTGCCTTTAGAAATTAACTATAGTTTTCGCTCATTGGTTAATCAAATCAAGGTTAAATAAAAAGTGCAAAGATTCATTGATACTATAGCCACATGTTATATATATATGTGTGAATTATAAATATTAATAAAATTTTGATATTTACAGTATTTATAAACTACCGGTGATAATTGTTTTAGAAACTACCTATTCCATATCAATATGTGTTTTATTAATATTTACACAAATGTATACACATGATATCCAATAAATCTTTCATCTAGGGATGAGCGAATAATCCTATTATATAAGGTATCTACCGATATTCTACTCAATCGAATATGTTCCAAGTGAGTATTAAAAGTTATATAATAAATTCTGGGTACAGATTTTTCAAAACTTACACTCACATGATAAGATACGGATACAAAGTCTTCCTACCTTTTACCTACCCTAAAACCTATATTCCAAAGTATACAAAATATAAGTTCTAGAGTACATTGTATTTACCCTATAAAATATTATAAATAATATTAATAAATGAACAATAAATAACAATATTTTAAATTTTTTTTTTGTAATAATTGTTTTAGTGAAAAAAAAAATCTAAGTATGTAAATTAATAACCCTAAATAGTTAAACCTAATGCCATTCCTCTTTCTTTTCCTTAATCATCTCTATTTTCCTTTCTAAGTTTTTTATAATTTTACTTTATTATTTTTCATTTATTAAGTAGTAAGATCATAAAACTTGAAATAATTAAGATTGAAAATTTACCTTTTTTAATTTCACATATTTCATTATAACTTCTATATATTTTGTATATTAGAAATTTAAAATTTATATATAGATTACATTTTTAATATTACATAAGTTTGAAATTTATACCTTATAAGTTTTACAAAGTATAAGATATAGAATGGTCCCAAAATGCTATAAGATAGATTTCAATTCTCAAAATTAAAAATATATACCTTACAAGATATGATACAAATAAGACCTCATGCCCTACTTATGTTATATCCACTCACCTTTACTTTCATCCTCAACTATTGTACTGCTAAAGAACTTGGCAACAATGTTTTTTAACAGCGAACAATTAAGCCACAAACTTTACATCTACCAAACAATTCAATGGAAAATAAAAATCCTCAATTAGAAAGATTTAATGCAATTAAAAATAGTTAACATACTTACTGTAATTTACGGACAATCGACAAAAATATATATCTATATATATCTCAATTATAGAAAGATTTATTCCAATTAAAAATGACAAACATACTTGTTGGAATTTGTTTGGTCATATGTCTATTTCATATTCGCTATCATCGTAACATTCCACAACAATGTTGAAAAAATTTAGGTAATTGCATATAAACTTATGTTTATATCATATATATATATATTTAATCCCCTTTTTGACATTAGGCATTCATGTAAAAAAAAAAAATACAGTTGAATCCCTACATAGAAAAACCAAAAACTCCTATATAACCATTTTACCATTAAATTTATATATTTCTTTAACTTTAATTATTTTTTATTATTTTATCCTTGGAAAAATTAAGTAAAAAAATGTCTAAAAGCATATTTTTAAAAGCTTTGAGGTTTAGATGCTAGATTTCAAAGATTAAAACTAAATGCACATGTAGCAAATAAAGGGGTGTATACACAATTTACCAAGAATAAATAAATAAATATATCCATAAATAATGTTAAAAGGATCAGCATAAATAACCTACACCATCAAAATATTTCCATCATCACTGGCCCAATACTATTGAAGAAAATAAGGCTTAGATAACAATACATCTTAATTTTAAAAGGCAAATGAATTCCTCCCAAATCTCAAACGGAAAATCTAGCAGAATTCCTCCCTAAGTCCATTGCCTTAGATGGATGCATAATGAAAAGAAGAAAATATTCCTACTATATTCATGCTCCCCTTCAAGATGATCAAATATACACATATAGGGAAGGTACCAGGCGAAAAATAGAGAAACCTATTCACTTCAAGTCAATACCGGCCAGCCGGTTTGAAGTAGCCTGTAGCGCGGTGTGCTCAGAAGCGTCGGCAAGCCCTTGCAGCATGTTCAAGATTTCCCTGGTATCATCCAGGTAGTATTTGGCCTTGCTCGGCTTCTGGCCAACAGTGCAAGCAAAGACTTCAGCAACTGGGGAAAGGGATGGACCTTCTCTTGCACTCATTATGACCTCAAACATGTCTTCATCCGACCGATCATCTCCTATGCAGAGAACAAAATCTGGGAGTTGCATTGTTCCTAATAGACGTTCCGCAACTAGCCCCTTGTTGACTCCCTGAAAAGAGTGTAAAAGAGGTAAAACAAAAATCATTTTAAGAACACAACCATTCAAGTTAATGTTTTCACAACTAGCCCCTTGTTGACTCCCTGAATGGATTAAACAACTGGAAACAAAAAGATAACTTCATAATATTTGCAGTGCTGATAGATCTCATCTAGTGATCCAACAAAGAGCACAACCATGCAAGTTAATGTGCTCATTCTCAAAGTTGACTCCCTGAATGGATTAAATAACTGGAAACAAAAAGATAACTTCATAATATTTGCAGTGCTGATAGATCTCATCTAGTGATCCAACAAAGAGCACAACCTTCAAGTTAATGTGCTCATTCTCAAACTGTAACAACAACATAGGAGGAAGATTTGGAGAGTTTGTGATATTTTCAGAGCTGGTTTCGAGATGTAAAACCACCTAAAATGGCCAGTTCCTGGGGCTTTCAGATGGACCTGAAACCTCATTCATATTCCCTGTCTTGAAAGAAACCAAACTTAACTATCTTTGGACTAGCTTGGAGTCAACCGAACTGGTCCGTGATTGCTATGATTGATGTACTCATCACACCACTAAAACTCAACCTCCTTTCACTTCTAATCCATTTTCTACAAGCTAAATCAAACACATTATTTTCTACCACATTTCATGCCAATTTGTCTCTGCAAGAACATTTTAATCTTCATATACTTCAAGCATGACTATAGAACACAAAGTTTCATTGCTTCAAGCATGACTATAGAACACAAAGTTTTATCCTATAAGCATTCATTAACAGTAGTTCTTTAAGATTTCAGACCTTTGCTTTCTGCTTATAGGTTAACATTTTAATTATATCTTTGAAAATTTTGACTTACTGCCTAATTAAATAGCATGAGAAGAGGAAAGACTTCCTGGCCATATCATTGTGTTGACAACATTATCCCAAGAGGAACATACAAAGATCTGTAATACCAGTAGACACAAAAAACGAAAAAGGTACAACTCAAGCATGGTTTACAAACAACATTGATAAACTAGAAGTGCGTAAACAATATAGAATTCGATCTCCTTAAATCAGTCCACATTCTTATTGAAAAAGGGATGGCATGAGAAAACAAAGAGCTTGGGGACATACCTGAGGCTTCACCTCAACAATGTGTTGGCCACTCTTCACAGAAACTGGTTCATTTGCAAGAACACTTTCTAGGTGATCCAGAAGCTCTTTAGCCTGGCATGAACCAAACTCAGTATCTGCGTACTGATAATTCCAAACAAGGGCACTCTCTTTGGTCTCTATTGTAGATCCGTCAGTTGTTTCCATGTAGAGTCTCATTACTGGCTCGGCTGTCTGCTTCCAGTCAAAGTCTGGCACAGAAACACAATTCTCCCAATCTGCATCTTTGTTTGCCCTGGAAAACAGTTGAAATCATCTTTTTCAGCTTAAATTGTCACATTACAATCACAAAAAAAAGAAAATAGTAATGATCACACTCAAGTTGAATCACAGGAAAAATTTTGCCTACTGGCTACTGCTCTATATTGCTTTTTGTTCATTTATTTATTTTTGATCTCTTTGCTCTCTTCTCCCCACCCCCCCCGGGTAGGAAACATGATATGTATATACTATGGTTTTTCAAAGTACTGTGTGACACCTTTTGGTTTCCAACTTCAGTGAAATGACATAGTCAAGTTAGAGATAAACAAAACTACAGACAGTGAAGAGAGACTTACTTGACAAAATAGCCATGCTCAGCAGCAATCCCAAGATTATGGCATGATGAAAACCACTCACTAAGGGTATCTCTTCCTTTCCCACTGACAAGGAAGACAACATTCTTGGGATCTTTAGACAAACTGTCCAAGATCTGTACTGTCTCAGGATTAGGAGTTTCACTAATGGAAGTCAGCAATGCCATGGAACCATCATAATCTAAGAGGATGGCCCGGTTTTTGGCTCTCTTATAAGCCGAAACTATGTGCTCAACCGATAGCTTCCTGAAATTGGGATCCAAAGCAATTACACGGAATCCTAAGCCAAAACCAATTTCCCAGCACCTCCTTCGTGCATGTTCTCTACATGCTCTTTCAAGATCCTGCATGAAGCTTTGAGCCCAGTATCCAACATCATGAGTACTCACATATTTATAGTGCTTCTCATGTCGCACTTGTTTTTCTTGCTCATGGACAGCAAGGGCAGAATCCATTGCTTCTGCAACAGCATCAATGTTCCAGGGATTGACTCGAATTGCACCACTCAATGACGGAGAGCACCCAACAAATTCAGATACTACAAGCATGCTCTTCTTTGGACCAGATTCTTTAAGTCCTAAGATCTCGTCAAGCTTCTCATTTCCTTGACGGGAAATTATGTATTCATAGGGAATAAGATTCATGCCATCCCTTACTGCAGTAACAAGACAACACTCCGCTATTACATAATAAGCTATTCTTTCGAAAAACTGAAGAGGGGTATCAATTAAAACTACTGGTCTGTATCCTTGCCTTCCAAATGTCTCATTGATTCTACTAACCATTGCACAAGTTTCAGCTTGTACTTCTTGCACATCCCTCCCACGTCCTCTTGCAGGATTTGCAATTTGAACCAAGACAACTTTACCCCTTTGGCCAGGATGTTGCTGAAGTAGTCGCTCCATAGCCAGTAGTTTTAGACTGATTCCTTTAAAAATATCCATGTCATCAACCCCAAGCATAACAGTTTTACCTTTAAATTGCTCTTGCAATTGAGCTACCTTAGACACGGTTTCAGGAAGATCTAGCACAGTTTGGAGCTGACGTAGATGAATACCAACAGGAAGAATTTTAATGCTTACAGTGCGACCATAATATTCTAGCCCTATATAGCCTCGTTTGGATTGATAAATAACACCAAGCATTCGACTACAACAAGATAAAAAGTGTCTTGCATAGTCAAAAGTATGGAAACCTATAACGTCAGAATTCAAAAGGGCTCTCAAAAGGTCATCTCTTACAGGAAGAGTCCGGTAAATCTCAGATGATGGAAATGGACTGTGAAGAAAGAATCCAAGCTTCACCTTATTAAATCTCTTTCTTAAGAATGTTGGCAAAACCATCAAATGATAGTCATGGACCCATATAAAATCATCCTCAGGGTTGATTACTTCCATCACTTTATCTGCAAATATCTTATTTACAGAAACATAAGCTTGCCAAAGGGAACGGTCAAACCGGCCACCAAGATCTGGTGATAAAGGAAGCATGTAGTGAAATAAAGGCCAAAGCTGTTGCTTACAGAACCCATGATAGAATCTACTGAATAGCTGTGGAGAGATGAAAGCAGGGACACATTTGAAAGTGTCAAGCAAAGTTTGAGCTACATCATCTTGCTCTTTGGGATCAACTTCTTCTTTTAAACAACCAACATAGACCACTTCCACTTCTTCTCCAAAGCCGTGCTTGAGTTGAAATAGGAGTGAGTCCTCATCCCAAGTAAAATACCACTCTCTGCTGTCTCTTCTATGAGCTTTTAGAGGAAGTTGGTTTCCAACAATAATCACCCTTTCTTGAGACACGGATGAAGGAGCATCAGAGCCAATACTGTTGCAATAATCATCATCAAGATCAGTTAGTGCTCCAGTAACAGTGGCTACTCGGGAAAACCTCCTCCTCTCATGGCCAGGAGATGGATATCCACCGGAAGCAAGATCTAGAAGATTGGAATAAGACCTTGAAGCCATTACAAGTATGTGACACTCAGTCTTCCTCCAAGAGACTAGTACCTTTAACACTAATTCTTGAACAGCTGAAAGTAATGCTTGACTCTTATTTCACCAACAATCTCTCTGAAGCACTACATATCGCCATTAGAGAAAGAGTCAGACAAAACAACACTGAAGCACAGCCGATAGAATAGCAGGACATAAAAATTCTAGAAGAGCAACTAAACCAGATACTTGTTTCACAAATAATGATTTTTTGATCTTCAGAATTGAATTACATGCGGAGGTGAAAACAATATTCATTGGAATTAACAGGCTCTATCCAAATACAGAAAGTCATTTCTATTTTATCTCGCCTACACACATTAGCCGCCGCCACCTATCATCCCTACTACCAAATACCACCAGGTCCTGCCGTCAGTCTCGCTGTCTCCAGCCACTCACTGGTATTAGTTAAAATTAGCAAGGTAAAATTTGATGATTAATGTAGCATTATTTCACCGATCACATAGGAAGTCAGAAAGTCATCATGAATCTTGCAGATCTCTCCAATCAGCCAAAGGAGACCATGTCACCAAAATGGAACCAGAAGAAGAAACATGTCGACAGAACACGCCATATTAATTATCTTATGTACACAAAACCAAGCTTAATTAAAACACTTGAAGTGAACTCTGCAAAATAATTAACTAAATGGAACTATAAAACATATACGTAAGATCTTCAAGGTTCACTTACCTCAAACTTGATAGTACTATAATAACATCAAAATGTAAGAGTGACCCAGTTCCTTCTAAGCTAAAATCCGAAATGGGTAGTGCAGGGTATAAGTAAAGGATCAAACTTTACAAGTGAAAGCAAGTTACATGTAAGGGAAAAGATCAGCATAACTGAAAAAGGTTTCAGTAAGCACGCAACGAATGAAAGGAGTCAAAATAACATCATAAAAAGGCAAAGCTTTTATTGAGTTCAAAGGCTTCAGTAAGTGAAAAGAACTAAAACAAGAACAAAAACAAGAAGAAGAGAAAGTTTTTACTGACCTTTGAAGGTGGACACACAGAGAGAGAAAGAGCAATTGGGTGCTTTAGATATTTAATTGGAATGATGAAAGATTCCTGCTTTATTTCATTTCTTTCTTCTTCTTGTTTAGTTAGTGCTAGTTAACTTTGAGCAAGTGGCTCTGGGAAAAACAATTTGCAAAGGTTACATTGTGCACAGTAAAATTTTTGTTTTCCTTTTCTTAAAGAGGTTTTTAGTTTCCGACCGCAAGTAGGAACATATAGTCGGTGGCAGTATTTGTATATGTGTTTGGTTAGGAAGTGGAATTGCTATTTTATGACAATTCTTTGCAAATTAGAGAATAGCTAATTATTAATTTTTTTTCATCATATTTTTAAATTTATCCACAAGACTATACCAATAATTAAGTCATACATTAGGATAAGGTATGTTGCTACTTTAAAATATATTCCGAATTTAATATTAATTAGTTATAATTCCATGCAATGTACAAATAAAAATTTAAAACATAGAAGTTGGTGAAGCAATGTCAAATGCAAATAAATAAAAATTAATGAAAAATATAAGTGGTTATATTTATAGTAAATAATAAAAAAAGGGCGAGTAAATAATCCTATTATATCAAGAACCCAACTACACTCTACTCAACCAAGTAACTTCAAGGTAGATATTAAAGATTATAAAATAGGTTTTAAGTACATATTTTTAGAACCTGCCTACACTGGGTGTAATACGAGTATAAGATTTTCTTACCACATATCAACCTTAATACCTATACTCCAAGGTACATAGGGTATAATATAGGTTCCAAATTTCACTCCATAAAAAAATTATCAAATAATATGAATAAATGAATAATAAATAACAATATTATATTTTATAACCAATAAATGTTTCAGTTAAAAAAAAAAAAGAGAGCCCAAACTCATAAATTAACAACCCAAATATACATTTTTCATTATTTTCCTTATTCTTCTCATTTTCCTCTCAAATTGTACATTTGTCATTCGTTGTTCCTTTCCATTTGTTTGGGAGTAAAATCAAATAAACTTGAAATAATGAAGGTAGGAATTTTTTTTTTTTTAATTTCATAGATTTTACTATAGGTTCTATAAATTTTGTATATAAAAAACTGTAACATCATATATAAATTATTTTTTAAATCATATAAATTTAAAATTTATAAAAAAAAATGTTAAAATATATAAGTTTTACAAAATATTCTTACACCTATAAGTTTTGTAAAGTACAGATTCAAGAATGGTTTCAAGTGTTATATAGTAGATTCTGTTTCTAAAATCTAAGAACCTATACCTTATATAATAATAGGATATGAGTAACGCTTCATACACCTTACACAATTGTAATCACTCACACTTATAATGAAGTCATTTGTCATATTATAACAATCATATTATAACATATACAATTTTTCATACAATTTTATATTACATTATATTAATTATATTATATGGTCTATATATAATATAAAACATAAGTATGATATATTCTATATGTTACAAAAGGTACGAGTTTATGAAATGATATTAATTTGACCAAAAATTTTACAGTACAAGTAATTTATGAAAATAAATAATGTCGTAAACAAAAGTAATGGATGGAAAGTAGAATATAAAGTATAAGAGTTTCAAAATTATATATTATAACATGATGTCATTTTATTTACATATTACTTTTCTATTATATATTAATTAAATTTTTTTATTTTATTATGTAAACCAATCGTGAAATTAAAAATTTTAATATAGTACAAATAGCATATCATTATCAAGTAGTATGTTAATAATACAAGGAAAAATACCAACTTCAAATGTTGATAAGTATGAATTTTTTATATTTTTAGGATTATGGAATTCATGCAAAAATAAATATATAAGAATAAAAAAGTGTTTATTAGTAGCTTGTCCCGAACACCCCTTATTATTCATCTATAGAAATAAATAAGAAAGGCGACAAGGAATGTTTTCGCTTGTTGAGACATTATAAATATAAAATTTTTATATTATTATATACTTATTTTCTCATTTAATGCATTATCGATCTTATAAAAGATTATTCATTTATTTTATTTTTTTAACAAAAATCCTGTAATTATATAATGAATATTTTAGATCCTACATTTAACACTTACGGTGAAACATAGCCCCTATAGGATCCTTATTCACTATTGGACAATTGTTAAAGGAAAAAAAAAAAAAAAACTAATAACCTTTTATATGATCACTTATACATTGTAGAAAAATATATATGTATAAATGAGGGGATCCTACTATCATAGTCACTTATGTGTCATGCTTTGCGAAGCCTTAAGGAAGTAACGTGGAAATGATATATGAAGGAATGACTTAAAGAATGATAAAGAGAAGAAACAAGAAATCTCATAATTTCAAATATACAAGTAATAGATAAGGAAGTACGACCTTGCAGTTCTTGAATGATTGATATCGTTCTTTACCTAAATTTCTTATTTAATATTTGAGAACAAAAACTTTATAGCCTTATGTCTTTGATCTCTAGAAAAGTGTCAAATGATGAGTTATGGCTAAGCATTTACATTTTCAATTTGATACCATCCCTTAAATCATCTTAATGATTAACATATGAGATTAAGTCTACTCATTTAAAGGTTATCTCAATAACCTTATTGTAGCCCAAGATCAATAATACTTTTTATTGAATGTATGAGTTTGCCTTGAAGAGCTTGAAGATAATGAATCGGTTCAATAATTCCTTTTCCACACCAAAATAAATCAATTTCCTATAAGCCATTTCAAGTATGGAATGAAAACCCAAAGTAATAGTGGGATTAACTCAATATTCTAATATAAACAATTTATTTCAGCAAAAAAAAATGATATAACCAATTTAATCCTTTACAATATATATCCATATCCTTTTTGTCTCTTCTCTTCCTTCTACCTTTTCATACCCTTCTCAAGATCCATTATACATCTCTCTCATTCCTTTTACAATATCTTTTGATTTTTTACACTTACATAACAGTAAGCATTCTTTCTATGTATTAACATTAGCTATTAGACATGTACGTAACAGGAACTAAATGAAAATATCTATACTATTAAAGCATAAGGCACTTTTTCATGTGGTTGCATCCATAAAATATTATGTTAATTAAATAAATTATTAAAAGAAGATAAGATATTAGTGATTGAAGAAGTTACTATTGGTAGTAATGTGGGAAAAAAAATGTCATTTTTAATAATAATTATTTTGTAAACAAAAACTACTATTTTATTTTATTTCTTAACTACAAACAAGTCATTTAGGTATTATAAATGACAAAATTTTGAATTATACTCTTGCAATAAAAATACATCGTCTTTTAACTTGTTAATGCGAGATACTTACTTAAATAATATGATTGTTGAAAAAAATTATAAAATATTGAAATAATTTTTTTAAGTAAGCTATTTTATAATTTTTTTTTCAAAAATTATATTATTTAAATTTGTTTCCCTTCCCGATGCCCATAAGATGTAAATCATTAATCCCAATAATGGTTAGAGTTAATTATATAAATGTTCTTGAGGCTTGTCCTCCTAGCACTGGCGCACTAGCCCTCCCTGCTTTACGTGCTTCCCCACGCTCAGGAGTAGTGCGTCTGACGGCATTCTATTTTCATTGCGGGTTGCGACTCTGCCAAAGACACCGAATCTCTTTTTCATTTTTATGGCCGCCGTCCAACGAGGATAGAGACTTGCTTGTGTACTTTTGTTAGCACGATGACTATTCAAAATACTTGAACCATATCTCATCTTGCATATGGAGATCGAACCATACTAATAAAAATAATATATATATATCGGATCAAGTGATAAGTGGACACGTGGACATAAAACAACATAAGAAAGCAATAGATCTGTTTCAATGTTTTTTTATTATTATTTTTATAGGAGTACTTACAGGTACAACATTTTTTATCATATTTTATTGTTTTTTTATTTGAATTATTTATATTTTTTTATTTTTAATTCTTACCGTTATGGGAGTTTGTTTATTAAGGATGCTTAATATATATTCTCATATCAAGTATCCCAATACCTTTAATAAACTTGAAATACTTCAAATTAGTTAAAAGCACTTAATATTTAGATAAATATCGTTGTTTGACATATATTTTCATGTTTATTAAGAACACTTATTTATTATTGTTATTTTTTTTAATTAAGCTTGATATTAAGTTGACTTTTATTGATGTATGCAAGAAAGTGTCAAAATTTTAGCCAAGCACTCAAATAATAAAGTGGAGAATTACTTAAAAATAGAGATTGTTTATAATAATATCTTAAATAACTTTTTAAGTACTCTATTGATAAACAAATTTTTAAATTTTTTGTTCATGCTGCATATGTGTCAACTTTTGACTTGTCTTAGAGTAGCCAATCAAGATCATTGGAGTTTGGATGATATTATTTACATGATATTTTTTTATGATATTATGCAATTAACTATATCTAATATTACTTTTATTATATTATGTAATAAAATATATTTGATAATATACTCAATATGTCATGATGATATATCAACATCCAAGACAATATTAAAACATTTTGTAATATTATGACTTTTTTTTTTCTTATAATCTCAATCTTGAATCTTATCACTATTCGATTTGTTGGGTCGAACTTAACCGATCATCTGACCAGCAGCTTATTCCTTGAGTAGAGAATCGAAAATTTTGAAAGGCTCAAACAATCTTTATAGCATGAAACGTTGTAAATGAACAATAATAACTATATCCTGAACACAAGTGTGGTAAATGGTAATCCAACTTTCTAACAATTTCTCAAAGATACTAGCTAATGGTAAATTCAACTTTTCTATGGCCACTGACGGCGGATATGCCCTTTTTATGATCATGTGCTGCTGCTTTGATGAGTCATCTATTGACTAAAACATAGAAAATGCGTAACCTATGAATTCATCATGATTGACTCCTTTCAACAATCACCGCCCCCAAAAAAAAAACTACTTTAATCCGACAATTAATTAAGTCTCAAAAGGCTTAAGTACAAAAAAAAAAAATCTTATTAGGTATAAATGAAATTTAAATATATTGAATCCTTTATAAAATTCATTAAAAATCAAGTTTGAACTTCAATAAAAATAGGAGTACTTCTTTTTTTTTCCTTTTCAAGTACTTGAGTACAACTTAAACTTATTAAGTAGTACTTCCACCCGAGTTCGATATAAAAGATTCGTTTAGACCAATGGTTCATGCTGTTTTTCTGCATCTGAGGTTTTGCAATCATAGATGTTATAAACAAACAAAATCATATTAGTTAAAATATTTAAGAACACAAAATTCAAATAAGATACATTATTTTAGTGTCTTCACCTTTATAAAATTTGTTTTAATTTTAATTTACTCAACAGGCCAAATATGACTAATTTTAAAATAATTAGTCAGACTGTAAAGGGTGCAATTTCACTCAGAGGAATATTTTAATTGAAGTGCAGCCCCCAACATCGTCTGGTCTTTCTTTGGTTTTAGGATTGCAAAACCTGCGAATATTCCTAGATATTCGGTCGACAAGAAATGGATTCAACACGACAAGGGCGAGAATGCCACTTCGTATCCATCGGTGCGATGCGTCAAAGAATAAAAAGGGTATAAAAACCGTATGTGAAATGTGATAATTAAAGCGAAACTTCTACTTTTTTCATGCAATCGGGGGTATTTGTTTTGTAAACAATAATTATAAAAAAGATTTATCATTACCTAATTTTCAGAAACTATATATTATATGTATTGAGTTGAATAGCCAGGATTAAATCGTTGAATTAATAATCTAGGTAAAATATTGAAATTTGCACGTAATAATCAAATTACACGAATACCCCTTTTATATATATTAAGGATGTATGCAATTTTATGTATAATCAGCAAATTTCTTTTAAGTGGAGCAATAATATTTATCTTGTGCCCACAGCGTGTACTGTGTAGAAATAGTAAGATTCCTGCAATGTCACTTGAACCCATTCTAAACATGTGTTATATAAAATAATGTAAGTGGGGTCATGGAATATGGAGTCTCTAAGATCATCATTTCTTGTGAAATAATTATTTCAAGAATAGACCGGATGATGTTGCCACTATGCAAGAATTTGATTTTTTATATTTTTTTATTAATTTTGGTAGGTACATGAATTAAAATATTATTTAAATTCGTTATGACTTATGAGGTAAGCTTTATATTAATAATCAAATTAGGGATACCATTGAGTAAATCATTATAGGGTATTTGACCTATACAACTTAATAAAAACTCTATAAGATTAGACCCTATATAGTTTTAGGATGAGTTCTTGAAAAGGGTTTAAAACCCTATAAGGTTTCGGATTAAGTTTTAAGACTTAAAAAAAATTGATAAAAAATCCGAACTTGCTTAAAAATAATTAATATATATAAATACATTTAAAGTCATATACGTAATTTAAAAAATTAATAATTAATAAAAATATTACTTCTCTATTTTGACTTTTGAAATGAAACCTTAATACCTTGTCCACTCTCACTCTCTCAATGGTTTATATTGTTTGACTTAAACTTGTGATTTTGTAAATAAAATATAAAAATATATAATATGATCAATACATTAATGAATTAGGTTGAGTCATAAATAGGTTTCAAAAAATCCTACAAGATGGAGTTCTTGTAATAGGATAAAAATCCTATAAAGTTTTCGATATAGCCTTATAAAGTAGTAAATCAAATTTAAACTTTATAAAATCCGTCTCAAGTACAACCTGATGACATCCTCAAATCAAACTAAATCAATGTCAAAATAGTGCCGAAACCAAATTTGCCCCTTGTCTTAAATAATCGTATCATGCAACGACCACTTAAATCATATAGGAATATAAAATGTTCAAAATCTAGCAGCTACCACATACTGCTGGCTATTAAAACAGCTAATCTTAAATTTGTGTAATCTTCCGAGATTCATTATTGGTTATTTCTCTTTATAAACGACATGGTTTTGTTTTAGCAGTATTGTTTAAATTTCGAAGCAGCTAAATTTTTCATCGGTTATTGTATCTTATGATTCAAATATCAAAACAATGGCTGGAAAAAACGAATGGATATGATAACTATCATATGATATATAATAATTATAATAGATGTATAATTATCTAGATAATATATGAATTTTCACCTTTTAGTTTTATCCTCCAATTACCATCTTCTTCGTAAATTATAATAAGAAGAAGATATAGGTACAACAATTTCTCTAATCTGTTAGATAAACATTAGACAAGTTCCATAAAATCATAGATTTTTTTATTTTTATTTTCATTTTGATAGAAAAAAATAAAATAATATGAAAAGATAAAAAATCGGACATATCACAAACGAATAAAATAGTTTTAAACTATCATACATCTTTCAAAAAATACATATCAAATATATATATATAAAGATAAATCAATAGGAAAGGATTTGTTCGAATCTAAAGTGTAAAGTAAGATCCACCGATATTGGTAAAGGAAAACGCCAATAAGCAAATAAATGGATCGCATGCATATGTTACAAGATACTTCTTTTACATATCCATTCGTTACGTTATCCTACAGTTCTGTCACCCATATGACAATATTCTTTCCACGCAAGGGAAAAATAAAATAAAATAAAATAAAAGCACTTGATTGCAGCATAGACTAAACTAAGCAATTATTTGGTTACTCAAAAAAGACTCGGTGATAAGAATTTTGGACGAAAACATTTAAACATGAATTTTTATCGATAAAAAATTATTTTTTAAATCACCAATAAGTGATTTATCCTATTCCTCCATTAGAGCACCTTAAGGTGTTATGGTGAAAGAAAGCTGACCCCGTCTGTCCAGCTTTGCATCATGGCCTACCTTGTCGAGTAGGGTCGCAACCATATTCTCTCTCTCTCTCGCAGTGTCCTTTTTCATGTTGGGTACCAAAAGGCCCCTCGTAACTCAATGAGCTCCACCTGCAAGTAAGGACAAAAATTAGGTCATGTGAAAGCAGTCGTCGAGTTGAACGTTTTGAACGGCCATGGCCAAAAAGTGAAAATGAATTAAACGTTTCGGAATAAGCACGCCAGGGGTCTTTCATTAACGTCGAAACCGATGCTCAAAGAGTTGATAATTAACATTCAACCACGTGAAAAACCAATGCCTTATAGTGACATTTCAAATAGGTTATAGTTATATCATCTTTGCTCCCCCCCAAAAAAAAGAAAAAGTTATATCCTCACACGAGGTTTGAAAAAAAAATATCATCGTCAAAATTTTAATTCTAGATTGACCAATCTTACTAATTCTTTGTTTGATTTTTCTTTTTTATAAAAAAATATTAATGATATATTTGACGATATGGTACGTTCATAATCTTTAATATCCCCAAGCTTCATATGTATTTTATATTGAAGAGATGCATTGAAATTCCCAATATCTTATAATGTTTTACGTCAAGTTCTAGAACTTATGCTAATACGTCATATTTTATTTTATTTTATTTTATTTTACATGTTATCGTCCATGTCATTTAATAAAAATAAAAAAAACATAACTTTTATTTAAAAATTAAATACTTGAAAATCTCCGTACTCTTTTTACATTTATTGTAAGTACTTTAGGAATTAATTGCTAATTTGAATGTCTGAGGACTCAGTTGTAAAATAAATAAATGAAGGATTTGATTGATGAAGCTAAAGTTTTAGGGCATGATCGTAAAAAGTCAAAAAGCTTTCGGTATCTTTTTTCCAATTTTATATTTGTAATTAAAGTCATATTTAATGTTTTTTTGTTAATTAATAAATTAAGTATGCGGAGATTACACGTTTGAGACAAAAAGGGTTTGTAAGCTACAGCTTCAAATAATGACAAAGAACCTACTGCCATCATAACAACGCTTGTTTTTCAGCTTGTCTGTGTTCCACAACCCCTCAACTTGGCTATCAAATCACAACCAATTTAAAGTACAATAACATTCCTTATATCTTTTTTTATGGGCACAAACACAAATATTAGACGACTTTTTTTTTTTTTGTCTTTTACAAATACTCATGTTAACTATTAATATTTTTCATATTTTATTTGTACACTTTGCAACTGATACATTCGAACATAAATATTAAATACTTGCATTATTTTAATTATACAATTTCAAAGAAAAAAAATTGGAAGTTAAATTATGTTGCGAGCTTGTAATTTGTGTTACTTCTACTCTTACCAAAACTTAATTACATAATTTATGAGTTTATTTTCTTAATTAAATGCTTCTATAAATTCAAGGATTAAGTACATAAAAGAGCCGTAAACAAGATTATATTTAGAAAATAAATGTGGGTAAAAATGGAAGTGACGAAAAGAGAGCACGTTGATATGTAATAGTTGGTTTATTGATGATATGGTTCAATGAGTTTATTAGTATTTTAGTTATTCTATAATTAGAAATGTATCCCTAAACGATGGTAATTCCAAGCAAAAATTTAGAAATTTAAACTATAAGCTATTCATTGCTCTTTCTTATGGATCATACTTAATCACTCAATTTTTCAACTCAGAATAAAGATCATTAGTTTAAATATCAAATAAGTGATAGAAAAACTTATATTCATTGACAAAGAGATTTAAAAGCATTTAGATATATTTGGTTTAGATTGTTCACTTATGGTTTATCTTGTGCAATATATATATATATATTGGTTTTTAAATGATATCTTTTTTGTGTTTTTTCTAATCACATACTATAATATATATATATAAATTGGAGGCCTTTATACATGGAATTGTAAGCAATGTGACCAAATTTGGGACATACAAATTTAAAACTTTCTCGATTTGATTTGATATGCATTTCTTATGCTTTCATCTCATTTGGGTCTAGTTTGGACAATTAGATGACTTAAAAATACTGCTAAGACAAAATTTAAGTGGGAACAAAACGTTGATTCCCCTCAAAAGTGTTGGTGGAATTCATGTTTGGTTAAGAATCACATGAAAGTGTTGGCACTTGGAACCTTCACTTTCAATTTGGTATATTGTAATTTGCATTTCGAAATAATTAAAGATCAGTGAACGGAAGCTTCTTTACACTTTATGCAATTACTTGACATCTTAGTTATATTTAATTTATGCACTTATGCTATGCGCTTTTGTGTTCTAAACGACTCATTATGCCCTAGAGTTGCCTCTTCTGATTTCCTATGGTTAAGTGAACTATTTAAAGAGACATGATGAGACTTAAATTGTATGAATGTTCTCAACTTGTACCATATTGATATTTAGAATTATATGAATTATTGCCATCTCTTCACTAGATGTAGATCTATGTAACTAATGTATCATTTTCCATTTTTCGTTTTTCTATAAAATTAGGAAATAAAAGAGTGAATATTTTACCCTTTTTGGGATGTAATTATTGATTTATTTTAAAAACTTTTATGTATTTCCTTTTTGTATAGCTTATAACTCAAGCCCATTTTCCATCATAGCTTGTTATTTGTCGGTTGGAGAAATTGTTGTTTGCTTGATATATCAAATGACAAACTTTCTAAAAATTGTAGAAATCAATTCAACATTAAAAGTAAAAAACCATGATCGCAACTCTTCTAATCTAGTCAAGAAGCAGGATGGATACTTATTTATTTTTTTAAATAAAAGAAGGAGCATTGAGATGAGCACAATATATACCATGGTATGTATTTTTTTCTTTATGAACTCATTTAATCAATTTCGAGTATTGATAGGATCATTGCTCTTTTGCGAAAAAAAAAAAAAACAATGATATTTCTCCTATCCCATGAAATAAAAATGATCTCAATTCACTAGTAGTCTTTAGGCCATAATTTTCAACAATCATCTTCGAAATTTGCTTCACGCCAGTTTCGTCGCCCTAATTTCAAATCGTTTTCTGGTGCTTTCTGCAAACATAAAAGCTTCTGCATCTAGATTTTCGAAAGAGAGGCTATTTATTGTACTTATTTATTTATTTTTACTAAAAAAAAGGGAAGAGTGTCTTCCATCGATGAAAGGGATGGTGGGGGTTGCCCATTTGTCTATCTCTCTAGAAGACTTCCATGTGCCTGGCCGGTCTTTCAAACCGGTTGCGTTGGCTAACTGCTCCAACTGAGGTTTCATGTCTAATGATTGTCTCCAATTAGGCACCATGCACTCAGCAGACAAAGTTGTCGCTGTTACTTGTTGTCATGGTTAAATAAACCGAACCCGCGAAATGTTTAAAAATGGTAATTTGCTAATACATATTTATATTTATATATTTATATATATATATATATATTATATACATTTAATTTTTAGAATTGAGTGTTCAGATTTTTATATCTTCAAAAAAGTATTTTTTAAAAACATTTTATCCTTTAAAAAATAATAATTTTTTAAAATTTTTTATTTTTCTTTTAAAGTATTTTATCCAAAGATAAAAAAGTGAAACGTGGTGAAAAAACACATTTTCAAAAAAAATTGTGATTTAAATACTCAGATAAAGATTATAAGTATGTATAAGTAAATACAATGAGTGTACTTGCAACTACCCTTAAAAGAACCTATTAGAACTTGGAAAACAAAACTTCTAAGTTTTGAGATGGGTTTTTAAAACATGTTACATATGATAAGACACAATGTATGAGCAAAATCTATAATTTGCTTGCCAATTGTCCAAGTTTATTATTAGATAAAGTATGTACTCCAACTATCCCTTAAAATATCCTAATATTGTTGAATGTAGTAAATATTTAAGTAACAGCGACCATTAAGATGCCTACTTAATGTGTCAAAAAGTTAACTTAGTTTAGCCGCCTTCAAGAAATAAAAGTTCATAATAATATCGTATGATTGATAAAAAATTAATTTGAATTTTAATATATTTTTAGTTAGAACTAGACTCGTATTTTAAGGATTAACCACCTATAATATTTAAGGTGTTTATTTTTTTTTCCGAAAAGGATAACAGTGTATATAGTAATATTTTTATATTAAAGAATGGAAAAAACTCCAAAGGTGTTTCCAAAATATTATAAAATTGCTTTCAAAAATCAATTGAAACCCTCTAATTGTTTTGCTAGGCTAACATATTTCCACAGGAATCAATATTTTCATGCTCTTGTTACGGTCAGGTGATCCCCTTGGATAATTCATTCAACCCGAATGAATGGATAAATAACACTTAGATTTAGGGGCATTGGTATAGAATATTAAAAAATAAAAAAGTGATTCCATTTCAGTGAATTTATTCCCGAGCCTTGTACACATTGCCTATCAAAGACTAAGAGTGTAATAGAAGCATCTATCAATAAAAGGATCATTGTAAGATGACCATCTCATGGCTATCGTGAACAAACCAAATAAGATGATTTGATTTCTCAATCTTTCTAACTTGTTCATATAAGATGAAGTACATTGTGCAACATAAAGGTGCCTACCTTATAGCTATAATCGGTAATTATTAGTTTGATATTTTCAAATTGACATAATTTTTTTTATAATTTAACTTAAATATAATTGAATTGTTATTAGTTTAAATATATAGATATTCTTTAAAAAAATCTTGGGGGTATTGCCAACTATGTAGTTAATGGGAGCCCTTTTTATTTTTATTTTTATTTTTTATGTTTCTTATTAAAAATCCTATTGAGAAATTGATCTAATAGCCACATCACCCTAAAAGATCCTAAAATCATTATTGTGAGACAATATGCTACAATGCCACATAGTATAGTAACGTGAATCAAATGTGGTATTTTGAGTCTAAGGGTTCTCACACCTATCAAACTAATCTTTTTAATTTGGTTTTCCTTTTGGGCTTGAGTCATAACATTTGGTACTTTCATTGAGAGCCAACCCTATAGGAAAGGCAACTTGAAAAATGAGCAACCTAAAAGAGGACTATCGAAGAAAGGGCTTCTTGGTTAAGCAATGTGAAAGCTACTCAGAGTTGGTTGTTCAAAGTAGACCAACATAGATGTTAGCTTTCAAAGGGGAGTGATAATGCTACAATCGTACATGAAATAGTAATATGCACTAAATGTTATAGTTAAATCTAAGGGTTTTTTCACCTATCAAACTAGTCTTTTTGGTTGAATTCGTCCCTTGAGTTTAGTTCATAACACAATATTACTAAGACTCATTAGAAACTCAAAGATAATTTGAGTCGGTCCAAACTCACTTTGCCCTAGGTCATAAGCCCATTTTGAGTTAATTAAACTAAACCTTAATTGTGTAGAAAAAAACAAGAAAAGTGATTAATTTTAAAAGGATTAGGCTTATATTTATTTTAGTACTTCTAAAGGAGCATTCCTACGATTAACTTTTACTGCTATATCATAGGGAAAAGGATGGAGAAGTTGGGCAAACAATAACTCTTTATCTCTTCTATGTTGGGTAGGAAATTAAACATATAAACTAGTAACTTAGACATGACACATCATGATTATTTACATATATATATAGAGAAAACTCAATATAAATAATAAATGGATTAGAACCATTTGGACTTATTTATAAATGTATTCAAATCTAAATATAAAACCTAAACATTTTTGTAGACCTGCCGATCCATTTGAGATCAAGGTTTTTAACATTTTTTTTAATAAATTTTCAGCTTAAATTCTAGTTGAACTCTTATAAATATCTTTTGGTGTTTATATTTAATGTTATACTTCTAAAATGGTTTTTTTCAAAGTGTAAATTTAATCTATTTTTCTATGTAGTTAGTTTTTTTTTTTAATGGTTTTCTCTTTAATATAGATATATAAATTCTATCTAAAGATATCTTATATCTCTAACACACATATTAGAGTATGATCTTACTTTTCGATTTTCAATAATCTTATATCTAATTCTTTTAACAAGTTTACACATCACATGATCATGTTTCCTTACACATTCACAAAACTTTCGTGTTTAAATTGTTCAAACATATGCTATGTGTAGATAGCTAAAGTGGTTATATTAAAATATTAAGTTAAGCCTGCAATTAATTGGGGCTTGAACTCCTTGAGTCTAGTGGCAAGATCTAGAGAATTTGGTTTATAATTGGAATCACTTAGAGAGATTTAGCTTAGTGAACTCAGCATAAGGATCACTAGATTGGTCTAATCGCTTCAACCTTTCTCTAACAAGCTAAAGCACTTAATAAGAAAGGTTATAGGTTTGCACATGACAAATTCATTAGGATAACCTTGAAGTGAGTAAGTTATCTCATCTATTGATCATTAACATTATCTAATGAATGTCACTGAGCCTAATGTTGTGTTTGATTTGCAGGATTGGAATAAGGTTGAAATGGAATAGTAATTTTTTTGGTATTGTTTTGTTGTATGATAAGGACATTTTTAAAATAAAAGCTACATTTTGCATGGAATCTTGCAATTCTTCTTTTAGAGGGAATGAATCAAAATTCCTTATCTATTCCACATTATATGAAATAAATATACTTTATGTATAATTTTTTACAAATTAGATAAGAGAATAATTATTTTATAGTAACAAAAGTAAAATGAAAATTCCATTCCATTGAATCAAGCATAATTTAAGAGTTTATAAATATTCAATCATGCCTCTCCATTTAACACTTTTGTTGAGAAGTGAAGTTTCTACTCTTAAAAAACTAAACAAGCTATTTAGGTAAATAGTGATTTCAATCTCTCAAGAATTACAAGGTCAATGCCATAGGTTTCCTTATCTATCATTTGTACATTTGAGACATTAAAAATGCATGTTTCCTCTTCAAGTCATCATGGCAAGAGTTCCCTCTATATCATTCCTTTGAGGTTGCCTGTAGCATTAGACTCACGTAGTAATAGATGACCACTTTAGCTAGATCATCTCATCAACTATATGTGAATCTGCTCATTTTTTCTTAGCATAAAGATGATTTTATACAATGTACATGTGCCTTTTAGATTTTAATGATCCTTTAGTCTATCAAGTTAGGCTTTGATAATATAGAAATACTAAAAGAAGATTAAGAAGATCATAAATTGTTCTCATTAATCTTTTTAACGATATATTAATAATGTTTTTTTTTTCAAATGTGGACTCCTCAGCTATCTCTCTTGAAAAGTCAAAGAAAGATGCGGTGAATTTGAATGTCAACACATGTATTCGATTAGTCCATATTCAATATAATGCATTAATGCGATATAGCAAATTAATTATTTACTTTGGTATGTTTGATTAAACTTTTGTTAAGATTTCTGTTCATTGCACTGTAATTTATCGTGTTTAAGAGTTTGGATAATTTACTCTTTTAGATGTTAATTTTAAAAATGCTTCTGATTCTTAATAATTATTTTAATAGACTTGATAATTATTTTAGGGTGGCAAATCAAGGGGAGGAGATGGGCATTGTAGGTTTAGACACACCACACACATTGGTATTCCAAGTACATCAATAAGTCAAAATAATTTTTGTGTTGAGGAGGTTCTAAATCGATGCTTAAGGGTTGGAATTGGTTTTCTTAATCGACTTAGGTTTTAGTCCCATTAGTTGATTAGCAGCATGATATTAATAATCTTCTTTTCTTATCGCTTTCTCCATCATATTCATAATGTACTTTTTTTCAACCAGAGGTCTAAGTTTGCACTAAAGATTCTTTACGAAAGTCATTTCATGTCCCTCGTAACTCGAAAGCTCCAATTAAATACAGCCCTTTCCTTTTTCGCTATTGAATCATGTAATCAGACCACTCAAGGAAACTTATCGAGTACAGCTTGGACTTCAATTTGTTTGGTCGTTCTAATGTTAATATAAATTTAATCAAGGAAAACATTATGTTCCCCGTAAACAATGAGTTTAAGCAACTTAATTGAACTCAAATTTTAAATTTTTTAATCGAGTTCAATTTTCATGCTATTTATTATTTAATTCCATTCGGATTATATGCAATCCTATTCATATATAGGTACTATAGTTGATTACCATAATTTTATGGTAATAAACTAGATAAAGCGTTGAATCCTTTGTTTAATTTATATAATAGACCAAGTTACTAGAGAAAAGAGACATTAAGGTACTTAATAAAATTTACTTATAATATAAGAATTTATTTTACTAAAAAAAAAACACATTATCAAAAACAAAAAAATAACTTTATACCATCGTCATTCTTTTTGCTATTGTGTTTATGTTAAAACTCATTTAGTAAATCTTATATTGACATTATAAATTAACCTTATATCATGTAAAAGTTCATGTTATGTACTGCACAAATTAAATATGGTACAAAAGGATTGTACTTTACTATTTTTTTTATATAGTACTATATAGTTTAATTTGTGCTGTTGAATTCTACCGACCAAACGTGTTATAATGGTTAATGAATTCTTAAAAGCAAAAAAAATGGAGATTGTAATAGATTGCATAATCACTGTTTAAACTTTGTATATACTTTTAATTTTACACACGAATTTTGGAGTTAACAAATTTATATTTAATTAAACTTTTACTTATTAGATTTTACACTTGAATTTTGAAATTGCTAAATGATATATCCAGTTAAATCTTTACTTATCAAATTTATTATCTTTATTATTTTTAAATAGATGACAAGGCAAATCATCATTGTGCCAAAAAGTATAAGATAATAAATTTAATAAATATTGGTTTGACTATACATGATATTTAATAATTTTAAACTTTATATATATATATATAAAAAAGAAACCCCCAAGTTACAGCAGTGATTTTCATATTGCTCTAATTAATATAACGCCATAACCCCCGTAACTTCTATTAAAATCGCAATAGAAAATTATGGAAGAAAAAGCGTAATAACCCCAGAAAACGGGGCTATCCGAGCCCAAGAATAGTGAAAAATGAGAGCAAATTATCAACTATAGTTTGAGTTATAATCCTTGCATAGAAGAAAACGCTCCATTTGGAATGACATCAACTAATTGAAGATCAGTTTTAAGGAACTATCTGAAAATAATCAGACAAATTAGAAAAAAAGAAAAGCCATTTGAATTCCCACTGAAAACTTAGACAAAACACAATGTTCAATGTTTAAAGGAAAAAGATAAAGACAGCTCATTGCGACCAAAATTCACACAAAGATAAAGGTAGAAAGGGAATATAAAATTAAAAAAAATCATATTATAAAAATTGCTTTCATTTTATGTTTTTTTTTTCCGGATACTTTGGATAATTTTTCAACTACCTAAGTTTTTTAAATACCACTTTTAAGTATCCAATGGATGGAATGTCAATTTAAGCACCTCTTAAGACATATTGGTTTAAGCATCCAATAGATATTTGACGGCTATATTAACTCACTTCATAAACAATTATAAGCAACGCCCCGAATCATTTTGTCTAATTTAAAAAAAAAAAATCAACTTCTTTGTAAAATAATAAAAAGTACATTTCCTCATGATTATTATCATCTTCTTCTTCTTCTTCTTCTATCGTCATATGCAATTGTGAAGAATTACAGCATTAGGCAAATAGTCCCCAGAAGTCAGTTTATTGGTCCTGTGATTAATATTAAAAAGCGATGCAATCACCCGTAATGAAATATTAAATTTATTACAGTAAATAGAACAATCGACAACTTTTATACATCTATCGTTGTATGATAATTCCTGACGGCTTTATTAACTTTATAAATTTAAATTCAGGAAAAAGCATGACTAATCAGACATTTCTTGTCTTTTCTCAGTCCTGCAGAAGAAGAGAGAAAAAAAAAAAAACTAAAAGCCCTTGAAAAACTTGAATTCGTACACATTCAAATCGAAGACTCGTCGCGGCCGGAAAGAGGCCGCTAAGTTGCACTCAAATGTCAAAATGGAAGTAGAATGTCCAAGTACTATTTGGTAGTAAAACAGCAGTGCCCCTGCAGCACTTGAAACACCTGCAATGGCCGGACCTGTGCTAGGCTACGCCAACAAGCATCTAATCTTCAGAAAAATGAGATGCCTCGAATCTGTTTTCACTGAATATGTACATGATATGTTCCATCGCAAACAATCTCAAGAATCCGCTTCTCCAGAATGGCTCGGGACTGTTTATCTTTCAAGGCTAGTCTCTGGTGTGCTGCTTGCATCCCTTTGGACCATAATGCTGCGAGCTTCGTCTCACTATCTTCTTACATAAATAGCAATAGTGCATTTGACAAGCCCAGCAAAACATGTGATTGTTGTTATCAATCTGTCAACAGGGATATCCGAATTACAGATCTAAGAGGTTTTAGTCCTTGCAAATCAAACAATTCCATTAACTGTGCATCCATTGAATGTTAAATCAACAGAGCAAACACCAAAAGAGCAGTAGCTAATTTTGGAACATGTAATGTGTTTCTGAAAGCTGAAACCTTGTCCATGGAAAAGAAACAGTAAGATTGCAGATGATTAAAGTCGCATAAGGAAAGGCTAAAATAGAAATTATCAATAAAAAATTGTACTTCTGCGATCCTCTTGAAATTGCAGGTTGAAAAGGGTCCAGATGATTTTCATTAATGAAATTACATATTCTTGTACTCGCTTAAATCGGGAAAGGATGGATTGATATATTAGGCAATGCTCTTCTCACAAAAGATTAAGCTATCACGACTAGAAGGTGTGCTTATTTTTATGAAACGATATTCCAAACTACTACTAGTATTTGTTATAGTCTAATATTATGATGCTGGAACCTTATTGTCGGAACCTCAAGAAGCTCAAGAAATTGTAGTTACTAGTGGTTTTTAGTGGTAGCTATTGGTGGGAGGTGAAGATGGCGGGTCATTGAAGGGGGGCTGGTAAACTAGAAGGGAAATGTTAATGGAAGATGGAGTAAATGATTTCCTCTTTTTAACAATGGAAATCATTTTCCTCATTTTCTACTACTATTTCTCATGGTAATCAGCAACCACCGCCTGGTCCTTGCTGCCCACCCCCAACCACCTAATAGCCACTAATTATTATGACTTGTCCATCCGCATTTCCAGTATGTTTATTTGATTGTATAGACTGAAACAATTGGCATAATCCTGTCAGAATATAAACTACGAGATTTACTAATAAGATTGGAAAAATACAATAACTAGGATGGCTGCTCCTGACCTTGGCATTAAACTGCCGACAATTAGGGCATGGCATACCACGCTCTGCAAGATTTTCAGCTCGAAACTGACCCAACTGCTGCCGGGGGTTCATCCGCTCTTCCCAGATCTGAATCTCCTCTCGTGGAAATAGTTCACATGTTCCATTCCTTTAGAGATCATACGCTTGTTAATACATGTATTGAAACTGCAAATAATAAGAGATTCCACATGCAACAAAAAATAGCAAGAAAGTACCTGAAATGATCATATCCATCAATTGCCATGTTACAGCGGTAGCAAAAGTACTGTCCACAATTATTACAAACCATCTTGTTGCAACCTTCAATTCTTGAGATTGCCATTTTACAAGATGGGCATTGCTTGGCACTGCGAAGAATTTCCTTCACACTAAAGAGTTCATTGATCATCTCACGCTCCCTGAGCTTTTGACCTTCATTAAGATGTGATGAATTTTGGCGTTCCTGCGGGCAAAGATTCCACTCGTAAGAATCAGTTCCAGTTTCCAAAAATGAGAGTATGAACTTCGGACAATCAAACATAATGTCAGTCAATAACAGCATTTTATCCAATAACCTCCAATATTTGAAGCTTCATTTCTGGAGTCATGCAAGCTATGCCAACATGCCGCCGCTCCCTGCAAAGTGTGCAGAAGCTAAAGTAGCACTTTGAGCATTGAGCGTGTTGCTCTTCGTCTTCAATGCAAGGCATTTCACATCTTGGGCAGTATGCTACATCAGTCATAGACTCAAGGGTCTTTTGCAACATCAATGACTCCCAACGCTTATATTCCTCATCACCAAGCAGGCGCTTCAAAAGACCTGGTGGTACCATTTCCCCACATTTTGTGTCAGGACATTGAAGCTTAGTTACATTACCTTCCTTGACATGTATGTCTGAATAAGTCTTCATGCAGTTCCAGCAAAAGAAATGCTGGCATGGCAATCTGATGAACTCAATTCCTAAAAGAAAAAGTGTACAGATGAAAAATTTTGGAAAAATAGGAAGAATATGACCAAATTTATTTATATTACCTATTTGAAGCAATGATAACAAAAGGTTACACAGTACCACCAATCATTTCACATCAAGAAAAAGTAGTACTAAGTTAAAAAGACAGAATAAAAGTTGCTTTCATGTGGCACAGCTAGCAGCCAGACACACTTGAAAAATGGAGTCATTACAGTATTTAAACCCATTGGATATGCTTCCCAACAATTGTGCTAGGGTGCTGAAAATGATATAATGAGGTTAACATTATTCACAAATTTCTGATGCTTTGGAGGAAGCCATCAAACAATTAGAGACCAACATGAACTCAAAGAAAAAATGATCTAGATCACATGAAATTAGCAAATCCATGAAGCAGGACAAAGATATTCTCTCACAAATAAATGGATGTATAGATGGTTTAACAGTAAACTTCGCTATCCTCCATATGAGAAATCTATTTACTTTTCCAGATTGAAGGTCTTATGAAGATCGATAATTACCTGGGAACTCACTAAGACAGATGCAACATTCGTGTATGTCCGTCAGAAAACTTTCATGGCATTTCTCTTCATTGTAACTCCTAATTGATGGAATATCAACATCTGGCGAGATGCTTCTCGAAATTGCACGCTTATCTACGTTGTCATCGGTTCCATATGGTCCAAGAATAATTTCTCCAATGAATCCTAAGTATGAAAGAGAAGAACTTTGCAGCCATTCAGCCCAGCGATATATAACTTCTTGCCCTGGTTGCTCTGCCCACAAAGAGTCAAGCATTTGGCAGAGTCTTGAAATACTGATGGGGCACAGCCACTGGACAGAAATTGTAAATGAAGGGGGGAGATGGCTGGGATATGATTTGGGCATTAAGCATGTCAACACAATTGGTGGAAGATGCTGGACCTTGAAAGAGTAGGAAAAATCCTCAGATTTGCTGCTCTTTGTCCCCATATCGCTAGATGTGTTAAGATTAGCAGTTAGTGTAAATTCAGCAGCATTTTCAACATCAATATAAATCTGCACAAGCAAACACACGTCAGGTTAGAATTGTATGTATGTATGTATGTATATACCAATATCTCTTTGCATGTGTGTTACAAGTTTTGAAAGAACCTGAAAGGACCGTAGGCCTCTCCTCCTGTCAAGTGTAAAGGCTTTTTCTCCATATATGGCATCCAAAACCAGCAGCTGTGACAAGCTTGCAGATGAGAGCAGAATGCAGGAAACAATGCTAATTAATAAGCTACAGACAAAACCAAATGTTTTCAGCTTCAAACATGAGAAACAATTGACAGAATTAAAATTTAGGAAGCTTTTATAATGAAAACCAGAGTTGCATTTGTATTCACAAGCAAGACAACTACTGAAGTCCAATTTATTACTAGATATAGATGCAGCTTCACTACCATGGAAAGGCCTTCATGACAGACAATTTGAAATAAACTCCTAAAGATGGTTTAAGTGTGAAAACTTACTCAAAACCTATATTCAACTTATCTAAATGCATAAACCTTTAGCTAGGTATTTATGTTGTCAACACTCCTTCAATTTTCAACTCAGGCATTTCCATGGATATGTTCTAAGACCACAACGATGGCTATCATGCGAAACATAATTGGGTCTACTATATTTAAAGGGTCCAAATGCTTTAATTGTGACTTAAACCCAATTAGACTTAAAATTCCAATAATTTATTAGATTTAATTAAATAAATCCTAAACAATTTAGGTCACAATTTGTTAAAAGCTAATCAGACATAGATAACCCTAATTGAGCTTGTAATTAATATGGGTCTTAAATAGTGTAAACCAAATCTAAAATAAAATTTACTCACTTAAAATAATCAACTGACTTACCAAAAAAAATTTTTACTTACCAAAAAATAATCAACTAATTTATAATTTTTCTTTTGATGCATAAAACCTACTCAATCGACTCAATTGAAACTCGAATTGCAATTCGGGAAATGTCAACTTTTTAGATACACAATAATTTATGTGTTGTGTGCTAGGATAGAAAATTAAACTTGACTAATAATCAACCTAACTACATAACTGATCATTGCTAGTGCATAGTTATTTGAGTCAATAAGTGACAAACCTTGCATTGGGATTATGATTGCGGTCAAATACCCAAAAATGATACAGTAGTTAGGCGTTTGAGCCACCAAGGGTAGCTCGATATATAACTGATAAGTAAGATCACGTCGAATGATGAGTGTTGTAAGTGAAAATAAGGTCTATTGGGAGTTGGCCAAGGTTATAGGACCCGATGGGCAATATGATAT
Source organism: Laguncularia racemosa (assembly GCA_037954665.1). Lineage (NCBI taxonomy): Eukaryota > Viridiplantae > Streptophyta > Magnoliopsida > Myrtales > Combretaceae > Laguncularia > Laguncularia racemosa. The sequence continues at coordinate 3,564,910 of JBBMOL010000025.1, read as the reverse complement.
AGCTATACTATAATTAGTAAGTTTGCATAACGATGAAATCACTTAGACGAGGCTACTTAGGTACACAGTTTTCGACGATATGGAGTTTGATTAGTCCCGTCAATCCCTGATAAATGTTGCGGTGGAATTAGACCTTATATCTCCCATCGTGATGTTCAGAGTTATGAATACTCCTACACTAAATATTTAAATATGATAAATAATTGAATTAAATGATTGTTTGTTGTATTAATTATAAGCCTGCTTGACATATGTGTATTTGTTTGTGTTATTGTGTATTGAGCCCTTGTGGCTTACTCATTTTTCTTTTTCAAGTAAGAACTGTTTGGTAGATCTCCCATTCAATTCGATGGGTTTTAACTCCACGGAAAAGAATGGGGACGAGAACGAGGACCTAGATTCCAAGGGTCATTGTTTCTGTTTCCTATTTTTACCTTAGGCTTAATATTATATTTTAGGTACTGTATTAGACTTTTATAGAAGTTTCTGCAACTATATAGCTTGTTTATCTATATATGTATTATGTGCCCCTTTAAACTCTAAGACTTAGATTTTTATTTTATGCTTCCACTACATTTCCAAACTTCATGAACTTTCGAAATGTATTGTAAAATTAACAAATCATCAATTATTTTTAAAATTTAATTAATGATTTTAAGGTTTTAAAACTGGTTTAGAAACTTAGTAATTATAATATTACATATTTTACTTAATTAGGATACATGGCGAACTATCTTTTCTATAGCGAATTAAGGATGTGACATTTTATATTTACATTGTAACATTTAGAGTAGCATGTATTTAACATAGTTGCTCCCTCAAAACTGTGTAACTGTAAAATCATTGTGATTCTACATAAAGGTTGATACCAGTTAGGTAGTGTCAAGGTAGGCACATGCACAACCAATAAAGTACTCATGCCAAGGTCCATGATTTACCAGCTAAAAGTCAAAATGAGTTAAACAGAGGGAAGAAAACATGAAATACTACTTTTCTATAGCGAATTAAGGATGTGACATTTTATATTTACATTGTAACATTTAGGGTAGCATGTATTTAACATAGTTGCTCCCTCAAAACTGTGTAACTGTAAAATCATTGTGATTCTACATAAAGGTTGATACCAGTTAGGTAGTGTCAAGGTAGGCACATGCACAACCAATAAAGTACTCATGCCAAGGTCCATGATTTACCAGCTAAAAGTCAAAATGAGTTAAACAGAGGGAAGAAAACATGAAATACTACTCAACTAAAAACACATAATTATCATCAATTATGCTCTATTCATATCAACCACTATAAAGCACATATTAGAGAGACCTCTAGAATTGAGTTGGGCAGCATGAAGAGATAAAAGTTCATCACTTCCAGTAGTTGCAGGCACTCCCATTCTAATTTGAGGTGGCATTATAATGTACAAAAGCTTTGAGGTTTCATGAGAAAGAAAATCTCAAGACATGTCAAACTTACTCTCCATTTATGATAAAGCTAAAATCCAGCACATTGAGCTTAACAGAAATTAATGAGTTACCAACCTGCAATTTCAAATTGCAGCATCATGGTAAATAATCTCAGCTGTGAACCCTGATTCTGTATCTCTATCTGTATTCTTGAACCCCGGTTTCTTGACCATGAAGTTATACACTCTAACAATAAATCAGCTATACTCTCTTTCTTGAACTAAAAGTTGCATATTTATCCCCACTTTCTCCTTCATTCCTTCCCTAATAGGGTGCAAGAAGCCGTATAATTTGCAATTCCAACCACTCTAATTTCTTTTTGTATGCTATCATAATCAATCCTTATTTCTATTTTATGTAATTATGCTTAACCACAATTAAATGATTCTTTAGCAATTAAGTTCTACATATCTATCTCATGTACATAAAAACGATTTGGAGCATCTGATTTTTTTTGGACAAGGAATAAAGCTTTTAAAATTATAACTATGGTTGAAAAAAGGGGGATTAAAATTATGTCATGATAAATACACCAAACCAATTTCCACAACTACCAAAATAAAGGATTTTCAAGACTACGGAACTTCTAAGTATGAACATAAACATCACAACATCTTAGTTTCACACCAACCATGCTTCATATATATCTGTAAAGATAAGAGCTAGACATCTAATCACATGAAACAAAAATAATTGCCCAAAAAAACAACATGAAATAAAAATGCATTGCATACTCCTCTTTTTTTATAAAAAGAAATACTAAGATAAATCAAAATAAAAATTTACTGAAAAACCAATCCACAAGAAAGGTACACTTGTTTCATAAAAGATAGATCTTCCAGCCACAACATAGCCCTTAGATTGAATGGGATCCACATATATCGCCTAGCAGACCAGATACCACTATCTTTGAACTTCCATGTTGAAATGCTATGTCCCTCTCTGTCAAGGCCATATTTGCTGGATTACATGGAATCCAGATTTTTCTTTAGTTTTTTTCCTTCTTGTGAGGATAAAAGGGCAAAGATTATGAAGTTTGATGTTCTAGACTACCATTTCTTGAAAGTTGATTGCTCTCTTAGACTAGTCAGCAAGATTCCAAGAAATTTGGAGCCCATGGTATCATACTAATTTGCACATCTACCAAGTTTGATCAAGACAAGAGGAAAGTAGATTCCAAGAACCTTATCTCACGGGATCCACCAAATATAATCTTAGCCTATTAATTTTTTTCAATGTCAACATTCTCCAAAATAAACCTATTTATCTCACTGAACAAAGTTCACATGGTAATTCTAAACAGCTTGCAAAAGTCATTGCACACAACAGTGCACGAAACAAACTCGCACAAGCAAGTATGGGAAATAAATGAAACTATTATTTACTTTGAACTAGACTAAGAAGGTTCCATGCATTAAGCGTGTTCACTGAAAACATTTTCCAGACTGCAGCCGACCTTCAATGGTGACAGTTAACATCTGCTGAAAATATATATGGACAATGAAGAAAATGATCACATTTTGATGATGGTCGATCACCATCACTGCCAATCAGACGTGGCCTTTGCTTCCCATTTGCTCTTGCTCAAAAGACACTAGTAATCGAGATTACCATGGCATATTCAATAATTCTAAAATTCTGATTATAACAGATGTCAAGGGAAAAGACAAAAAAAAGAGGTTCGCCGGTGAACAAACACACCTTAACGAAACCTTAAGTTCGAAATTAAACGCTCTAAGACCATACATCCACCACCGACTTGTTTAACACAAACAACATAATAAAAAACCTCACCTCATCCTCCTGAAGCTGATCATTGAGTTTTATCGTCTCTTCATCCAATTCCACCTCATCAATCTCCCATTCTTCCTCATCACCACCATCACTCTCCAACCCCTTTTCTCTCTCATCTTCACCATCCACCTCATTACTTTCATTCTCCCTTACCGCTTCCTTATCATTCCTCAACCCCTTTTCTCTCTCTTCCTCGGAAACCAACCCTAAAGACTTAAATTTTAGCTCGATGGGATGATCTTTCTTCACAAATTTTTTATTTTTTGACACCCAGTGGCGTTTTACTTGCTTTCTGGAGCTTTTGGGCTTAAAATAAGAAGTGGGTATTTGTGAATTGTTCATGTTTTGTTGTTGGGAAGTCGATGGCAGAGGTTGGTGATGATTGAGGATGGGGTTGCCCGTTTAGGGGCTTAAAGGTCCAGTCCTGATTTGTTCGACGGGATCAGTTTTGTCTTCGGGGTCCTGGAGAGACAGAGAGAGAGAGAGAGAGGAGGAAGAAGATGAAGAAGCTGATTTATTCAAGCCTGCGTCTGTCAGGTATGGAAGTGACCGTAAATTGGTTATCAATGGCCAGATATGTGTAAGCTCGCCGTTCCCGGCAAACTAATTCTTAAAGTCAACGACTTTTCACTGAAATCTGAGTCTAAACCCAAATCCCTCGAAAATGGGTCTAAGGCAAAACGACTCAGAACCTTCTCGTTTCACTTTTCGCCTCCTCCTAGCGGTGGGTATTATTTCCCGTACCGTAGTGTCCTATTTCTGTCTTAAGACCGTTCTCATCCTCAAGTTCAGGTCTTTACGATGGTGTGTCCTCATTGGTGGATGAGAAGAGAGGTAATGATGGGGGATCAAGAGAGAGATAGATTTAGGCAGGTTAGGGTTATGAAAGAAGAAATCGCATATCAATGTCGATTTCCGCATCATTTTACGAAATCATAATTTCAATTTCAAAATCATATTTCATAAATTAGTTTTTTCTATTTTTTTTTTAAGAATTAGTTTACTAAATATTGGTAAACTCACACATCTCTCTATCTATGGCAATATATTTGTTTTCTTTTTTCACATTGATCTCATCACTTAGAAATAATAATATATACGTGATTATTAAAAGAAAAAATTTCATAAATATTACCTATGTTTCCGTTCTTTTGTAAAAAGATGGTCCTTTATATTTATTTATTTATTATAAAAATATATATATATATATATATAGATAAAGGATACATTTCAATGCTTTATTTATAAAAAATAATTAATATAATAAAATAATAATACAAAATAAATTTCAATTAAAAAAAAATTCATTTGTTTCCAACTATCCCGAGGTGACCGGTAGCCACAAGGAGAAGGTTGGATTTGACAACCCCAATGGTAGTTGGAAAACGATCTCTAATTTTATTTTATTTTTTTGGTTCAAATTTATTTTATATTATTTTTTATTGTATTGATTATTTTTGTGATTTGTGATTCAGCAATCCCAAAGTTTCTTTTTTTTTTATGTGATTTGAAAAAAATAAAAGTTTGTGATGTTGAAAAGGCCCCAATAGATAAAATCAAATCGGGAATACCCTTTATTTTATACTAGTTTCATACTGCTCTTTTGATATATTATCTAATGTTGACATGTATCTTTTTATATATATAAAATAATATTAACACTTTTTTTTTTCATAAAACCTACATATCTTGTTTGTCAAAAAAAAAAAAAAAACCTTAGCTTACCTATTTGCAAAAAAGTGTAATTTACCCTTATTAAAAATTAATAAGAGTACAAATATAAATAATTATAATATCAATTTTTAAATTTGTCTCATTGTCTATAACATACTTAAAAATATAAAAAGAACTTCGTAACTATTTTTTAAAGTTCAAGTTATGAGAAAATTGTCATAAAATTAACTAATGTAGTAACTTCTTTATTTGGGAAAAGGTTTAATTCTATAAATTCAAATATTATTGCAATGCTCTAGAATCTGGGATACTACAACCTATCACGTGCTCTTATAAGGTAAGGACACATTAAGGCTTTTAACCCTATTCTAACATCATTTAAACCTATATTTCCTATTAATTACAATTAGATAAATCCCATACTTTCAACATGATACAAATACATCACATTTAAATCTTCAAACTTTTGATAACAAATCTTAATACATTAATTCAAAATACTCTAGATGTTTAACTATTCTAAACTTTCAAATTCTCAAAATTAAAATAAGTCTCATCACAATTTAAAAGCCTCAATCGATAATTCCTCATTTAATCACCATAGTAATATAAAAAATCTACATCATCCCATTTTTACACATTTGACCTTAGGTCCTCGTCATGAGTAATATTTTCTTTTGTGCCTGTAACTAAAAAAAAATATCTTGAGGGGTTAGCTAATGCTTAGTACGTATAACTCGCAAACACATACACACACGAACAAGCATGAATTAAATCACATGCATCAATACAGACATCAAACATCATACAACAAGTTATTATTATTTCATTTAAGTCTTAAAATAACAATGGGGTACTCATGACCACATTGAACCATATATACATACTTAATAAATAATACGATATTGAGAATTACCACTATAGGCCCAACACGCATGAGTCCTTAAAACTATCCAGATTATTTTCAAGTACGACTCTATTAAGGACAATGTCATATAAGGAAAATTGAAGTGCTCCCTAGGGATCTACTATTATGGGCCCTCAGGCCGAGCTAAGCATAAGTAACAAGTATCTTAACCAATCTATTATATGTTATTCTAATTTGTAACTATCTTAATGATCACAAGAAACAATAAAGGTTACATGTACCTGTAAACATAGTCTTAAGCACAACTTGTCTTGAACTATTGACTAGACTAAATCTATAAAAATATCAAGAGTTTAGTCTTAGTACTAATATAAGAATAATCTAAGTTTCTCAATTTTATTTAGTTGATCGTTATAGGATTACTTCTTTTACTTTATTGGAATTTCTAAGGTTATATTAAGTGTTTAGGTTACTTGAAATTTCGAATAGGTAGAAACTAAATCAATTAGAACAATGTCTCTAGGTACACGACCATGCATTAATACATTCATAAGCCTGATTTCTATGATCATAAGTCTAATTGGATCCTAATTTTTAATTTTAATACATTATATGGATTAGAACAATGTCTCTAGGTACATGACCATGCATTAATACATTTATAAGCCTGATTTCTATGATCCTAAGTCTAATTGGATCCTAATTGTTAATTTTAATACATTATATGGATTGATATACTTACTTAATTTAGTAAATGATTTGAATCCTTAATTGTTTGATTTTGTGCTCTTTCGACCCCTTTCCTCGATCTAAACTATATCAATCCTATTATAATAATTTATTTAATTCACAATTCCATCATTAACACAATAACTTGATTATTGAAATCCTTTACCTGATTGAATTGAGTTTGGTCCTTATGATTGTCACATTTAGGATTTTTGAGAGTATTCCTTTGTTTGTTACTGTGTAAATAGTAAAGAGGGGAGTGTTAGGTTAACATTCAGGTTATATACTCTACCAATGAAAATATTGAATTACCTCTGGATCTTTATAAAAATTACTAGTTTATCCTTAACATTATATTTTAATAATAATATATAACTTTATATTTTCCGGGTATTTGCAATTATATTAAGCTATGTGTTATACTAACACTCGTCTTCCCACTTGAAAAACATGGATTTTATAATGATTATATATTTTACAAGGACATGAACGTGTTAGCTAATTTAATTTAGAAAATTAAGATTTACATAGCGCAAAGGGTCTCTAATATTTTAATTGATGAAATAAATGCCAAAATGTATGAATCGATGATAATCTAGATAAGATCTTTGGTGCATTCAATCTTTCGAAAAGGTTCAAAAACTGATAAAGACGATAAAAAATGGAGAGATATTTCATAAACTTGAACCGTGTTGATTTAATATTAGATGACCAATATATACTTTTACTTAAAAGCTAAGGATAATACCAAAAGTAACCAAAAAAAAAAAAATCTATACTAAAATGGAAGGGGATATTAAGAAATATATGTTTCTAAATGTAACTAAATATTAAAGAAAATAATTTTAATATTAAGTTCCTTTCCCGACATGTGATAAATGACCTTTTTCAAGAGCTTAGGGATATACGTTGCATTTGATTAAAATTATACAGTAATTTTACTTGTAATTATTAATTGTATAATTTGATACAAGATTTTAAGTTAAAATTTTAATACATAAACTATAAGTCAAGACATTTCTTTTTTATAACTTACGCTATTAATGTATAGCATATCAAAATAAAAAAATAAAAAAAAATGTCTCACCAAGTTAATAAACAAATTATAACAAGATTTAACATTGTTTGATAAATTATTTATGGAAATTAACATTGTCTAAAAAACTATTTTTTTTTGTATGTTATAAAATAAAGCATAAAGGAGTGCTAATTTTTTAAAATAAATTTTTATAATTTTGAAATTTATGAAAATTACTTTTTTTTTTTTGTTATTCTTCATGTAAACTTTTAATTTTTTTTTAAATAAAAAAAATTAATTTGAGATATTTGGCAATTTAAAAAAAATAATAAAATATTGTAAAAGCGTTCCCGATGTTTTTTCCGAAATGAACTCTGATATATTTTCATGGAAGTAAATCCAAGTGAAAGGACCAAACAAAGAAAAGCGGAAGACACATATCACTCCTTCACATGAAATCGGCATTGCGGGTGCACAAATATAATTAATTAATCAATTAACTTACACATATAATATAATTAAAAACGAAATTATTTGACAGTTTCATCTATTTATAGTTATTAATAATGAATGTGTTTTCACTTGACTACCCAAAGTTACTTTTTTTTCAGTCCTACTCACCTTTACATTAACTTCGTTTACATTTTTATAATCTATTCATTATACCTTTTTAGACGTAGATCGAAAATGCAATTGATGAAAATTTTATTTATTTATAATTCTATTGATTAATAATAATATTAACTATTATGAAACTTGGTTTTATAGTTTCTCGAGTGTAACTAATAATGTTAACTGCACATATTATGTCACCTTTTCAAAGTACATGAAGATCTTGCCTCATCACTTTATTGCCACCATTAAATTTTCAATATATATGATATTGAAATAAATTACTCAATGTACAAAAGAGAATCAATTATCCAATGATGAAAAAAAAAAGAAGATAATCTTAAAATAACAAAGAATAAATTAATAGGAGAATTTTGTACATAACAAAACAATACATTTCAATATAAATAGCCATTAGGCATATCAACATGACGAGATTAAAAGTATAAAGAAAAGATGAGAATATAAGAAAATGAGACCCCAATATAATGTGGAGTTCAGCATCGTTCGCATGATACCTCTCGAATACTTTATACATTTATTTCATGATTTTCACAAATTGAGCTTGCTTAAGAATATGATTTTACGCAAATTTTACTCAATATTTCAATTTGTGTTTCTCTCTTACAATTACATAGTTTACACACTCATAATTGCAAATTCTTAAATATAAAAGTCATCACGCATTGAATATAACATAAGAAAAAGTGCATTTTTAATCCTCAATATTTATTAATTCTTTTATTTGAGTTTTCAACTTTTTTTTCTTTATTTATATTTTCAATGTTTTTAAAACTTTACAAAAATAGAATTTTCATCAAATAAGTTAATTGTTATATTCATCTTGAGCATATATTAGTTTTCGATTAGCCTTGCATTAGTCAATTAAGGTGATTAGGCTACATATAATTTTTTCTAGTTTATTTTCTTAATTTTAATTATTATTTTTACTATATTATATCATTAAATATATTTCATATTAATTTTTTAGTATATTATATCAATACATATATTTAACATTATTATTTTGTTAATTTAATTATTATAAATTAATTTAAAATTGATATATATCAACGATCGATGGAAAACTTAATAAATTTGATGGGAATCTTTATTTGTTTTGGTAAAGTTATAAAAATGTTAAAGATTCAAATTGAAAAAAAAATATTGAGGATTTAAATAAAAAAATAGATAAACGTTGATAACTAAAAGTATATTTTTTCTTATAACATATTACAAAAAAGCATAAACGAAAAATAATACATAGAAAAACTACAATTCTTCCCACAAAATAGGTTGAACATGGGTATTCAATATCAACAAAGGAAACACAAATAAAGCCTAAGGCTTCGATGTACATTAGAAAGAATAGAAATCAAATCAAGCAATGATAAAAAGAACAACCAAATTTTTTAAGTTAAAGCTTCTTCATTCAAATATGCATTTATATCAACCAATTCTAATTCCAAGCAAAAGCATATTTGCAATACGATGAACAACCATTGAAAGAACAAAAGAAAAAAAAAAAATCCGAGAAAGTGAGATTGACATATAAATGTGCGACATCCGGACCTACTAATGGTAAAAGACAACAAGTCGAGACACAACATGTTATCCCATTTTTCAAGCAAATTAACAACCGATTTGAAATTGGAATAATACATAAAAGTTTGTTAATGGAGGTTGATTGAAGTATCAATGCGGAAGACCCTTTACCTTTGAGATTTGACATAAAGCATCTAAAATCATTTGATTATTTATTTATTCATGCAGCACTATATAATATTATATTCATAATCTTTTACTATTTAACGAAATCATTAGTTTTACATCCTAATGCTGATCAATATATTACTAAAGATAGTAGGACTTCTTTGAAATGCAACAGTCATCTCTTGCATCGAAAAAAAAAAAAAAATTCAAATACAACTTCTGAATAACTTTCTTTATGAAAAGTGAAATTTGAAGGCACAGATGATGCTTTTGTATAAAAAAGTGTTTTTCCTCTCCATTTTGATATCAAGATTAAAAGGTCAATTCCTGTTTAACAAAATCCGTTTATAAATAATGATATGCTAATAGTAATAGTTAATCTTAATATATGTGAAAAAAGGGGAAAATTACGTCACATATCAACCTATATAAGAATTTCCCAAATAAAATACAAATTACATAAAAAGTGTCCATTTCTTTCACTATGTACACAATACCTAGTAGAAAAAAAATCGATCTAATCAAATTTAAAACGTCGGGTAGTGTTGTAATGGATATTTAACTTTAGAATATGGTGAGATTGAATTTTTAAAATATTTATTTTTATATTTTATTGTAATAAATGAAATTTATTATTAATATTAGAACTTGGAATGTGAATACTAAAAGTCCCATTTATAAACAATGCACATAAATAAATAAATAAATATATATATATATATATATATATATATATTCATATACAAAATTACATAAAAACACACTAAAGATTTGGCTACACCATGCATCAAGAAACATGCTTAGATACTCTTGGCATAAATTTAAAAAGCAAATTCCAATGTCTTTGCTACATATCTTTTGTGAAAAGGGGGTTCCGATAGAAATAGTTATGTAAATATCATGCAGTTACTACATTATACATGATTTTAGAGAAGTAATATAAAGATAACACATGATAAAATGACTATGAAGAGAGTGATAGGAAAGAGAAATAAGTAATCTCAAGAGTCTCGAATGGCATGGAGAAGAAACATATAATTTTAAGAGTTTTGAATATACGAGTAATAGATAAGAGAGTTAAGGGGACCTTAAGTATTAGCCTTACAATTCTTGAGTAATGAAAACTATTCTTTACCTAAACTCTTATTTGATTTTTGAGAGTAGAGAATTCTTAGTAGAATATCATTTTTTTAATCTCTAGAATCCAAAAAAATTCCTTTTAACGAGGAGGAATGGGTGAGTATTTATAGACTTTTGGATTTGATGATATTTGTTAGATCACCTTAGTGATCAATAGATGAGATGGAGTTTATTTGTTTTAATGTTATTCTAATGAGCTTGTTATAGGTTTAAGGTTAGTAGCTTTTCTTATAAGTACATGAGTTTGCTTGAAAAAGGTTGGATGCGGATAATTGATTCAACGATCTCTATTTCAAGCTCATTAAGCCAATTATCTCTTAATCGTCTCAATAATTGGATCGAACCTTATTAGCTAATTTAATAAGTTAAGTCAAATAATTAATAAACTTAACCTAATATATTTCTATAATATTTTCGGCTATTACCATTTTGCCTTTTTGACTAAAATTGAGTCAAAGTATTTTGGGACCATGCACGCAAAACTGACCAGCTGTACTGTTACCAATTGCTTCGCTACAGCTGTGCTTGGTAGGAGTAAAGGGAGAAGATGAAGCGTGACCGAAGTCAATGACATAGAGATATTTATACAGCCACCTGGAAGAGAATTAACGATAAATATGGAAAGGTTCGATATTGATATATGGAAGGTTCAGAAGATTATAGGAAATTTGATGATATAAATTTCAATTCATCCCTTACATTATTGAATGGATGTACGCGGACTGCTCCTGTCGACGTTTTTCTTCTGTCTTTCTTCTTCTTCTACTCTCCCCTTCTTCTTCTTCTCTTTTTTTTTTTTTCTTTTTGTTTGCTCGTGATTCGCTTACCTCGCCTCGTTGGAGAAGGGATGCAGTTCGCAGAGTGACATTGCGAACTGATTAGGATTTGAATTCTAGAATTGTACCGGCATGGATTAATCTAGATTGAAGCTGGGAAGACGATTATTGCTTGAACCTTGTTTTCCTGCATCGACGCATTCGGTGCCATCATTTGCACTTCTGTATGTCACTGCTCTTGATGTTTGCAGAGGAATATGTTCTTTGCAGACCTTAATCTGACATGTCTTTGTCCTGCATCAGCTCTCCAACATTTTGTTAATGGTTGAATGGTGTGTCCTTATGAAATCATCGCATTGTTCCGTTTTTTTTTTTTGTATGTCAAATATGTACTCGTACACAGCCTAAAATTCAATGAATTCAATCCTTCACCGTTCTCAATTTAGGTGCTTAATAAAAATCGACGTACTCCTCGTGCACCACCTAGCATCTTCTATCCTTCATTAATGACAATTTCTCTGTACCTTTGTAGCATGTAAGATAATTAGCCAGTTAGATATCCAATAGAAAAGAGCCTGAAAAGCAGCTCGACAAGACCATGTTGCTAGAGGCCTATCTATTGCATAGAAGACCAACAATTGTAGAGATATGCATTCCTCAGAGGAGAACAAGATAGATGGATGAGACTGAGCATAATAGGATCCACAATCAGTTTGGCCATGCTAGAATCCGTTTCAACCAAGACATTTCACCTATGCTTATCTAGACTTTGAGTGCAGTACCTCCAACCGTAGGAATAGATAAGTTATACTGTTGAATTCATATTTTAATCTGCTCGGACCCTCCACTTGCAGCTTGAACTAGAATTTTTAAAGCTTTTGTGGAATTAGTCGATGGACCGGCCTCATTACTGTCTTTGTTTGCCCTCGTATTAGAAGTGAAATTTCCAGCAGATTGGTTTCTCTTCATTTCCCTCTCACACCTTGCAGTAAAAGCTAATGTAGATGAAACTGCCTTGTGAGTTGAGCTTGACATATTCTTGTAAGGTACAAATACCAAGTGTCCTGGAGATTGACTAGAAGAAGATGGAGAAAGTGGCAGCACCTGCTGAGTGAAACTTAGGCCTTGGGTTTTACTTGTTGCATTGTGTTCTCTTGGAATTAAACTGTCCATTTTATTGCAACTTGGAAGAAAAAATGCTTCTTCATTATTAGTGGCATCATCAGATGAACTCCTTCCAAATGGATGAAGCTCGGATTTCTGTGGTTTCATAGAAGGTGTTGTTGTTGGCATCTCACTTGATATAGAAGGCCATGTTACCTCTGAAAAGCTTATCCACGTTAACATTACCATCCTCATGCCATTTGTGTACATGGTTTTTTTTTTTTTTTTTTCATATATGTAATCTTCTTCATTTTTTCAGGTTGTATCTCAACATTGGCAATACTGTGAATTGATGGAGAAAGGCGTAGAAGTAATCAAGCAAAGAGACTTGTTGGTGCACTTAGATGGACATTCACCACCAATCTTGAGTCGGGGATACATGGCTGGTTAAGACTATTTCTGAAAATACCTTTAGGGATAAAATCAAACGTTGAGAGGTCTATGTGATGTCTCGTACTGATGGTATGCCTAGCTTTATCGGGCACGAACCTCATGCTATCTTAAGAGATACCATCAATGCAAATTTGATATTGCACTTTAGGAATGAAAGAAGAGGACTTCCTCTCTCTATCACCTAGTTTGTGTTCCTCAAGTAGCTACCCTCTAAGTGGAAATCTTGGGTAGAATGTATCATTTCAAGATCAAAGTATGTAACTCTATTGGAGAAGGCTAATGTTTTTCATGTCATCACTACTTCCACTTGCCTGTGGTTTCCACATATGAGTAGGTTAGAAGTGTGGCAAGCATTTATTTGTTGATGGAGTACTCATATTCACACATTCATCACTTCTTGAGGGCAAATCACCCCGATATTTAAGGATGTGATCATTCTCCTAAACTTAAATAATTTTGGGCAAATCAACGTCACTTTTGCTAAAGTGTCTTATAAGGAGCATAGTTTTCAAGTGTCCTTATTGGATGCCCTGAAGGCTATTTGTAACAGCAAGAGGAAGTTGTGCTTCTCTTCTTGGCTTGCATACTTTTTTGAAGAGTAAAGAAAAGATAGGCCTTGGGTTTTTGGCCCAGGTTGTGGATAGGAGTAAGTACCATTATCCTTTCTCAAGTATACCCTTATAATTGCATATTTATGACCCTTACCCTTTTTTTTTGTCATTTCTACAAGTATGAACTTGCAGCTTTTGTAGCATATTGGCTATCCTTGTTTATGTTCCATAGAGGACAAGAAGAAGGTGTGAGCACTCAACTGTTTTCCTTAGCCATACAAATTGCCCAGGGTGAGTGCTTCACACTAAGTCCCTTTTACCTAGGCTCTTTGTATCGGCACTTGGATCTGTATCGTAAGGCTTTTGTTCATTGAAAAGGTTGATATGTGAACGTGCCACGTGTAGATTTGGTATTCCTCTAACTGTTCTTTTGTGAGTGGTTCGAGAAACACTTTACTTCTCCTCTTGATGGTGTTAGATCTAACCTTGCTCTTCCTAGAGCATGGGCTTGGGTTGAAGGAACTATTGAGCAAGCACTCTTGTAGCTTATTGACATTGAAAGCGAATTCACATTTCACCCTTATGTGAAACGGCTAGCCAGTTATGAAGATAAGAGTGAATTACATCCTTTAGGTTTAAAGGGTGAGGTAACTTTAGTAGATAAACGTAAGGGTCTCCATGACTCTAAGGCAAAGTTTCTTTTATAGTGTAATCTAGGGGGTCTACCTTCTCTCCTTGATAGTAAAGACTTCTCTACGTGCTATTTGAAGCAAAGAGTTGTGAAATATTCTCCTCATAGGGTTGCATGCCTACTTGGCTTTGACTAAGGGGTACCTCGTATGATTAACATTACTGAAAATTTCAAGTCATGTTATCGATTACTCTCGCCAAGTGACTTTAGAAACATTCACATAGAAGTGTGTTAGCTATTCTTTCTTCTGCAAGTTGCTTCTCTTGGTTGGCTAACATATTGGTCGAATTGCTTGCAAGACTTTTGAGTATATGCTTTCACTTCAGTAGGTGATACACTTTATGCACCTATCGTGTACCGTTGGGAGTTTTGCCTTCAATTGCTGCCTAGGCCTAAACCTAAGTCTATTGCCAATGCCCAAGGAGCTATTGAACAGGTGGATCAGCAACCAACACCTCCTATTGGTGCAGAATAAGGGGGGTCCTGTAAGAATAAACACCAATTTCTTCCATTGACAGATTGTAGACAAGCTAAACATACCCTTATTCCAAAGGTAGCATCCTTGTATGTTTCTTGTTATTATATATGTGTAAGTATTCCTTTTCAATGACCCCTCTTGTCTATTGTGTGTGTGCAAGTTGAGACAGGCTTTGAAGTTTGCTCTAACACTTTTGATGATTTGGTGACTGTTTCAATTCAAGTCGATGATGATCAAGACTTAGTGAATTATGAGGACTCACTAGTTGAAGATGACAAAGGTGACGATGATGACATTGAAGGGTTGCATGACTCTATTGAAACTAGAGTAGTTACTACTAGTACTGATGAGTCGGTCATAGAGATAGGCGAGGGTAACGATAACACCGATGATGGTGACTATGTCGATGTACTGCTTTGCTGAGGCACATATGAAGATGAGTTATATGTAACACCTACTAACATCCTTTCTCCCTTAATTGCTACTGTGTCTCCTCGAGACAAGGAAGCAACTCCAAAGATCTATGCTGTGTTAGAGGAGACTACATCCTTTCGAGGGTTTATTGTGCTTTCCTGGTTGTTAGAACCACTAGAGACCCTTGATGCTATGGATAGAGATTTTTGGGCCAAGTCTCCCATGTTAGAGATTGAGCTCGCTTAGACTATGGTGAAGATGTTGGGGGAGGCTATGCAATTACTAAATAGACCTTAGAATTCTTTATCAAAGGTAGAACTTATGTAGTTGATTAAGTGCTACGAGGGAGCTGGCCTTCTAAGATTCAAGATTAATGGCTTAGAGCCTGCTGTTGCTAAAGCTAAGAGATTGTTGAGCTATTATAATATCAAGAGATAACATAACAAGTTGATGGGTAAGGTGCGGGAGTTACAAGAAGTAGTTGAAGTAACCAACCTTGAGATGAAGATGCTTTTAAGAGATATAGACTTTAAGTCCTTAGTAGGCCTGTATTGTCTTCCTTAGTTTAAT
Source organism: Laguncularia racemosa (assembly GCA_037954665.1). Classification (NCBI taxonomy): domain Eukaryota; kingdom Viridiplantae; phylum Streptophyta; class Magnoliopsida; order Myrtales; family Combretaceae; genus Laguncularia; species Laguncularia racemosa. The sequence goes on along the minus strand of JBBMOL010000025.1, from coordinate 3,548,865 downwards.
ATAATTATACTCTTTGTTTTTAAGCATTGTATTGGAATCAATAAAGTTATTTCTGTTTATTTTTCACTCTATGTGATTATTGGTTATTTACTTGTACTTATCATGAGTGATGCTAGTCACAATCACATAGAATTTATTTAAGCTATCATGTCATGCATCAGAGGGAAGCTCTCACTTGCTAGCAATAATATATTAAATGGTTGAAACAATCAATCGCGCTTAAGTAGTGATAGTGGTGTTTGTTGCATAGTTTAACACATTAGCATTAATGGTTAAGAGGGTATTTCCCAATACATAACCATTTATTCTTTATTTTTGAATTGCTATATACATTTTTGCTCGGTAAATATTTCATTGCACATTTGAGAGCACTTGCTCTAACCATGTGACAGTAATGTAAGAGGTGGTAGTTAATCATGTTTGTGTGCTAAGGAGATAACTCTTTAACTTTGCAGCAATAAGATAAGTAAAGAGTAGAAAAACCATTGAAATGGCTTTAATAATGCAAGCCATGTATATTATTCATAATAAATTTCAAATACATAATTGATTTCACATATGAAAATTTTAATATATTGAAAATTGATAGGTGCAATAACTTTATCGGTTGTTGGGTTTAGAAGTTTGCACTAGCCGCTGTCATGAACTTCATGAATTATAAAGGGGCCTTCCCACTTTGGTGTAAACTTTGGTGTTAGAATACCTCATCGCACATGTTTTGTCGCATGAAGTACAATGTCGCCTTGTTAAAAGGATTTCTTCTTGACCAAACAATCATAAGTCGCACTTAATCGTTGTCCATAATTGGTAAGGTGATGTCTATTGGTGTCTTGTCTCTTTTCTAGAGCTTCAAGATCAAACATGTGTAGGGTATTTGGTTCCAACTCATCCTTGATGGCTAGTCTTGCAGATAGAATTAAGACTTCTATGGGCATCATCGCCTCACATCCATATACTAAAGAAAAGGGGTTGCTTGAGAGGGGCTTTGCTTAGATGTCTTGTATGCCCATAATGCCAATGGCAGCTTGTCATGCCATTCTTTATGATTTTCATACACCATATGACTAAGTACTTTTAGAAGAGTCTTATTCATTACTTCTGCTTGGCTATTTCCCTTTGGGTAGTAAGGTGTAGACTTCACATAATTAATGATGGAAAAGGCCAATAGTTCTTGTATGTGCGAGTTGATGAAGGGTGTGCCATTGTCTACAAGAATTTGCTTTAACATTTCGAAGTGGTAGACGACATGTTTTTTCATGAAGCTTGCCATTATTCCTCCTGTAGCTTTCTTTAATGGGATTGCCTCGACTCAATTAGTGAAACATTCCATGCTTACCAAGATTTAAATGCATCCCCTAGATGGTTGATGTATTATTCCAATTAAGTCAAATGCTTACGTATGAAAAGGTTATAGAGTAGTCAAGCTATGCAGTGTAACGGTAGTGGCATGAATTGCATTGCTGTGTTGTGATAAGGGCATATTCTACTCATCTTTTATTGTATGAATCATGTTAAATTCTCACTAATATTATAGAAATTCTAAGAAAATGGTACTTAATTAGGTTTATTGTGCTATTTCAGGTCTTTAAGAGCTTAGAGTGCAAACATGAATAATTTAGAGGAGTTTTAAGCACTTGAAGGAATGTTTAACAAAGGGGACAAGCCACTCATTACTTTACACCACCGACTTTGAGGATTGGCTTTCAACAACCTAAGCTGCCAGTCTTGAGAAGAAAAGCTGTTGGCCTAAGTAGCCGACCTTGGAAGGAAAAGCTACTGGCTTTAACTCCGGCTTTATGAGTCAACCAAAAAGACATTCCTTTGTTTTGGATAAAAACTTCGGATGTGAGGGATTGAGGAGGATCTTATCTTGATCTTTTTGTTACTTTTGAACCCTAAAGAGAAGAGAGAGGGAGGACTTGTTGGTGTGCTGAAAGTTTTCATCAATTGAATCTATTGGAATGATCAAGGAAAGACTCCTTCATCAAGGATTTGCAGGAATATTGTACTGCGATTGATTCTTGTTCTATTGAATTGGTGATATCTGAACTAGCAATTTTCTATTCAATTCATAGATTGATTTTGTTATCAATTATGAATTCCATTATAGTAATTTCTTTGATTTATATTTGTGTTTTCAATTCCATGATGTTCTAAGTTTAATTGTGGGAAGATGATGAAACCTTAGAATAACTAAGATGATGATTGTAGTTATATTATGAGATTGTTAGATATGTGGAAGATTTATATTGTAAATCCTATATTATAATTTCTAATTTCTTGTTTGAATTAGGATTATAAGAATTTTAATGACTTGGAAGGGAAATTAGGATTCAATAAGATTTCTTAAATTAGGTTGAATAAGAATTATGGAAATAAGATTATTTTAATCTGATTAGAAATTGTTTTAGGGCTTAATTCAATCTTCTTGATTTGTTTCTAACTAAGGAATTAGGATAGAATATTAGTCAACTATATAATTGAGATATTTGTAGTTGAATAATAGAATCATTTGTTAATTTGTCTAGCAGAATCTAATAAATTAATTTTGGGGTTTTGAGTTTCAAAAATTTGGAAAAGAAATAAAGAAATTCACAATTTCATATGAATAATTCACATAGCTAAAAATCAGTATAATATGATGACAATCTGATTAGTGAAACTAGGGTGGATTCGGTTTTCCTACTTTCAATTGATATATTTTCATACCAGTTCTCTCATGTTCTTAGTGAATATTTAGGTTGATTAGACTAATTAATATTTAATTAGTTAATTCTCTCAATTTTATTACCTAAATAATAATAGAATATGATATTAGTTTAGTACTTAATTAATTCTTATGGAATCAATACTCGACTCATTACTATATTACTTAATTGGACCCAGTTCACTTGTTGGTAGAATTTGCTTTAAAATTTTTTTATATATTTACAGCAGATCATGTTGTTGGCATATAACACACTTCCTGGCAAAGTTAAATGCATCATTTTCCATTGTAGGCCAATAGTACCCTAAGCCTAATGGTGGTAGTACAGCTTCTTTCCTCCTTAACGTTCCCCACCTCTTCAAAGTGGGCTTCAACTAATATAGTCTCCGTCTCGGGTGGTGCCAAGCACTTAAACAGTTATCCCATGAATGATACCTTATATAGCTAGTCCTCATGCATAATGCACTTCCTTCCCTTGTGCTTTATTGTGCGAGCATCAGTGCTATTTGTAGGTAAGGCACCATTTTTCAAATAGTCTATGTAAGGGCGTCTCTAATCGTTGGCACTTACCATAAAGTTCCATTCTCCTTGATTAGGAAGCTTAGAGCATTTTAGATAACTCGTTTGTATTTGAGAAGCATCTTTGGCCATAGTCAGCCAGTAATACCCTAGCATTGTATGTAGTGGTACAATGATAGACCTTCCTCTCCACACTAGATTTTGTGATATTTGTCTAACTTTAAGCGTGCTTGCTTTGCACAAATACATCACAATAAGATGCCTTCTAGAACCTTGAAGTATAGGATGCCACTAGTGCGAATGAAAGTTTTTAAGGTTGCTACAAAAGCTGCATTATGATGCACTAGTTGGGCTTTAACGGAAGTGTGCCAATCATCTGGTATTTCCTCTTCTTCAGCTAGCAGCTATAGAGCTATGTATGGAACAAACTTTCTAATGACTTGAATATTTAAGCCATTCTCTTTGGCTTGAATAGGAACTTTGAATGCTAAAGTTGCTAGTGCGTTTGCATAACAGTTGGTCGATCATTTGGTGTGCTCGTATCTCACTAAATTGAACTTGTTGACTAAAGATTGCACTACAACTTGTAAGGTGCTAGTGTTGGTTCTTTGAGAGCAAATTCGCCGTTGACTTGCTTGATAATCAGGTTCGAATCATTGTGGATGCACAAGTGAGATCCTAGCATTTTGCACGGAAATGAGTCCAAGCAGGAGAGCCTCATACTCGACCTCATTATTGGTACAATGGAAGTTCAACTTAAATGTTAGTAGTATCTCTTGGCCCTTAGGAGACATCAATACCACTCCAGCTCCTTACTCGGTACTAGCATTCTCCACCTAATTCCGCCCTCATGGAGTCCTTATGAAACTCTATTGGTATCATATCTATAGCATGAGGAAAATGGATCAAGAGGTTTACTAGAGCGTAAGACTTAATACCTTTAGGCGGCATAATTGTAATGTCAAATTCTGATAAGAGGAGTAACCATTTTGCAATTCGTCCTAACAAGGTTGGCCGTGATAGTGAGTATTTTATTGGGTTGGAGTGAGTAACAAGGTTAACATTATACGCCAAGAAGTAGTTATGCAACTTCTGTGTAGTAAATACCAATGCGAGATAATGCTTTTTGCAAGTCGAATAATTGACTTCTTTCCCTTAGAGGGATCAACTTAGGTAGTATACAGGTCGCTCCCTATCTTCGAGTTTTTGTGTAAGTAAAGCCTCAATGGACTTGTTAGTGGATGTCAAGTAGAGAATCATTAGTAATCCTTTGACAGGCATTGTCATCGTTTGTAGGGAAGTGAATATATCCTTTACCTTCTGAATAGCCTCTTCTTGTAATTGCCCTCACTCAAATAGTGCTCCTTTCTTCATGAGCTATTGTAGGGAATAAGAGTTCTCAACTAGTGTAGTGACGAATCACCTGATATAAGAGACTTTCCCCATGAATGTTTTTACTTCCTTCAGGTTAGTGGGTGAGGGCATGGATTATATAGCTTACACCTTTGCTGGATTGACATCGATCATTTTCCTATGAACTATAAATCCAAGAAATTTTCTAAATGCTACACCAAAGATGTACTTTAGCGGGTTAATGTGCAGCTTATACAATTAGCACTACTAAAAAACCTTCTGTAGGTGTATTAAGTGATCTAACGTCTGCCTTGACTTAATAATTATGTCATCCACATAGTCTTTCATGAAATTATGGATCATATCATGGAAGATAGTAGTCATTGCTCTTTGATAAGTAGCTCCTACATTCTTAAGCTCGAAAGGCATAACAGTATAGTAGAAATTCCTTATTGGTGTCTTGAGGGTGGTACACTCAACGTCTCCAGTAGCCATCTTAATTTGATTGTAGCCACTAAAACCATCCATAAATGAGAACAATTCATGTCTTGCTATGGCATCTACTAATGTGTTAATATTTGGTAGTGGGAAGTCGTTCTTTGGGCAAGCCTTGTTGTAATCACTAAAATCTATACAGACTCGTATTTGACCATTTTTCTTCCTTATTACCACGATATTAACCAACCAAATGTGGTGCTCAATTGGCTTGATAAAGCTAGCTTGGAGCAAGTTCTCAATTTCTTCTTTAATTTAGATCTCAACTTTTAAGTGGAAAACTTGTTGTCCTTGTTTTATTAGCTTAACTTTAGTTGCAATGTTTAATTTATGTACCACTAGATTGGGGTCTAGTCTTGACATTTTATCGAGGTCCATGCAAACACATCTCTATACTCCCTTAGCAATTCTATTAGGTGGATCTTAAGCTCTTGTAAGAGATTCTTGCTAATTAAAATAGGTCTTGGAGACTCCTCTTATATCTTTGGATCTCATTCTTCAATCTCGTCGACCTATGGCTTGAGTTGATCCTGCATCTCTGGAGGGGTAGGTTGGATTTCTTGTATTGGTATGGGATCTAAAGAAAACAAGCAAGCTTTTTGGATCCATCTTCTTCAAATCCTATAGACCGTCATGAGTAGTCCACCCTTTGCCTATCTTCCCTAATGAAACTTTCTATTCCCTCATTCCTTTTTTGCTTCTTCTTGCCCCTACGAGAGCCTCACACTCTCTTCTTTCTCTTGGGCTTCTCTTAAGTCTCTTTCTAAGTGGGTAGTGGTGTGCCAGAGGTTGCAATAGTAGTATCTCCCTCTTCAGAATATTTATCAAAGAATGCAGCTTCGGTCAAGTATGATTCATTATGCTCAAATGGATTGTTTGTAGTGGAAATGAATGTCTTTCCTTTTCCAATGGCCCATAATGCACTAGTGCTATGTTGAGGTTATGAGATTGTGATTGTGCCACCACTTCCTTCCAACCAGTAGATGGTAGGATATAGGTGCGTCAATCATGTGAAACCATGTAGAGCCCTATATAGGGCCAACTTTAAAGTCTACATTGATATGCTCTACTGTGTTTGTAGATGCATTAGTGAATCTATTCATAATAATAGGTTATCTCACTAGGTGCTGGCTATGTCTCATTATAGCCTTGAATATAGACATCAATATTATATTTATAGATGAGTCATTGTCTATGGATGTCTTCTTAATGAGATAAACATTGGGCATGCTTTCTACATAAAGAGGATGGTTGTGATTAGGATTCTCAGTGTACATATCTACATCTGTAAAAAATATCACATTCTCATGTACATTGGCCATTATTCATATAAGTTATGCTAGACTGCACTCCCCATATTGTCTTTGAGTGATTTGGGTAAGTGTTGTTGCTACTGCAAGTCGTGCATCCTCATTAAACCTTAACAAGTCAAAACAATTTCTAAAGTTAGCCATCTTCATTAAGGCGACAGCCACTAGCGGGCATGTGCCTTCATCATTCCACAATCAGATCCTCTTGCTCGTTATGTGTCTTGGTGTGTGACATATTTTCTTCTTCAGTGCTAAGGTTATAGTTGAGAGCATTTGTAGTACCTCACTAATTACTGAGTGTAGGAAGTGGATTATTATGGACATCATTATTTTCTATAACAAGTTCTCCATTATAGACCCTATCATTACAAATCTTCTTTAAAGTTTAATACTCCTTTGTGGGTGACCTACGAACCTATGATACTTGCAAAACTTGGGATCATTTTTCTCGTTGTATGTCGGTAAATGATCCATCCTTAGGAGCTTGATATTCTTATCTCGCAACCATTGGTCAAGTAGAGCATGTACCTTTCTTGAGCTAATGAAGAGCCTTGTGATATATCATTTATTGGCTTCTTGTTGTCTCTAGAAGTCTCAACTTAGACCAAGCTAGTAGATGTTGCTATTCCTAAACCTTCCATTTTCTCCTTATTGCTTTGCAATGGAGTTGTTAGTTTTTCTCACAATCTCAACCAGTGCAGAGAAGTAACTTAGGTTGAGATTTTCCAAGTAGACCGCATACTTGATGAATATCCCTTGGATATAGATCTTCACTAACTCTCTCTTATCATATACATCTTGGATGTCTAAGGTGCTATTTGAAGCGTTCTATATAATTCATTGAGTCTTCCTTTCGGTTCTATCGTGCCGTTCCCATATCTATTATTATTACCCATTCTTAGGTGGAGAATAATTTCTCTAGGAATAGCTTGTACACAGACTATCATGAACCAATTAACCCTATAAGGAGATTAACATACTGGGTATATGTCTTTTCAGTCAGCAACTTGGAGAATTCTTTAAGCTTTAGGTTGTCATCTAACTTGTATACTTCTAGGGTTTTGATAAACTTGAGTAAATGTTCTTTGGTACTCCCTTTCTTACCATTGAACAAGATAAACTTAGGACTAACATAGGCCTTAAGGTAGGGCTTTTTAGCAATGTGTTGATAATAAGTGAGTCTTAACTCCATTACTCCCATGGTTGACTTTGCTTATATTTCTTTTAAGTATATGTCTAAGTCTTCCATCGTTTCAAAGGAGGTCCTTAGAGTAAATAATATAGAAGCAGGTGCAAAGTAAGTTGACGACTAGATCCATCAAGAGCATTGGGAAGGGGAATGTCTAGTGGAGGGGTTTGTTCCTAAGGAATGTTCTCCTCATTAATGGAAGGATTAGTTGGAGGAATTGCACGTGATGGAGTTGCATGAACGGTGCCTTACTGTGCAACAATACTGGTGTTTGGCGGAGCCATGCCTTGTTGTGCAATAGCAGTGGCAGTCAACCTTGTGATGAGTGAAGCAAGCATGGTCATGAGTTGGTTAACAGCCATTGTGTTCTCCTACATAGTTTGCATCATTTGTGCAGGATCTATGGAGCCTTAGGCTGTGAATTACCCTAATTGGTATTTTGTAATATTTGCGATAAGTTCTTCTATGTTTGTTTAGTGTTATGATCTTGTTCTTGAGAAGTATTATCAAATAGTCCTCTCTTCCTAAACGATTTCATTACTCTTTTATCACTTAGCTTTATTTTCTAGTGGAGTTGCCAAAATGTGAAAACCGGGGGGGGGGGGGGGGGGGGGGGGGGGGGTGGTTGTGGTTCCAGTAAGAGTAGTCATGTGAGTGTCATACGGGTATTACCTTACATGTAACTTCACATAAGTGATGTGGAGATAACATGTGATGGGATGACTAGAGAGAGAGTTGTAGGGAGGAGGAACATGCAATCTTAAGAATCTCGAATGCACGAGTGACAAGCAAGGGAGCTAAGGGGACCTCAAGCATTAACCTTGCAGTTCTTAAGCAATGAAGATTGTTCTTCACTTGAACTTTTATTTGATCTTTGAGAGTAGAGAATTTTCAATGGGATATTATTTCTCTGATCTCTAGAATCTGAAAAGAATCCTTTTTAACAAGGAGGAATTGCTACGTATTTATAAACTCTTGAGCTTGATGATATCCGTTAGATTACCTTAGCAATCAACAAATGAGATGGAGTCCGCTTATTTTAGGGTTATCCTAATGAGCTTACTATAGGTGTAAGGCTAGTAGCCTTTTTCATAAGTGCATGAGCTTGCTTGAGAAAGGTTAGATGTGGACGACTTGTCTAATGATCCTTGTTCTGAGCCTACCAAGCCAATTCTCCCTTAGTCATTTTAATAATTGGTTCGAACACACTAGATTTTGTCACTTAGCCAAATGAGTGAAGTCAAATGATTAATAGGCATAACATAATATATTCATATAATATTTTCAGCCCTCTACACCTTTATAGGGATGATCTAAATAAGTATAACATGAATTCATCATGCTTTCGATAACCACTAATGTCAATTCGAACTATGTCAATGTGATCTTAGTATCTCATGCAAGGTCATAACAAAAATGAAAAATGGGTCATTATATTTCTTTATTTCACAACAAATGGAATTTTAATAAAACAAATAAACAAATTCACCTTTTTGCTTGCAAATATGTGAATCTAAAACAAACTTAAGAGCAAATAAAGTACAATTCCTTAGATTTCTCCATTTTTAAGTACTTGTGAGTAAAAAAAAAAAAAAGAACGAAAGATAGAAAGAAAAAAAAAGGAACTAAAATAAATAGAAAAAGACAAAACAATGTGATCTAAGTATTTTGTTTAAAGTCATAATGAAAACGAAGGATGGATCATTAGATTTTCTTTTCATGACAAATGAACTTTTGATAAAAAAAAAATCAAATTTGCCTTTTTGCATATGAAACAAACTCAAGAGGAAAATTATATAGTATAATCACACATATTTCTTTGTTTACAAGTACCTATGAATAAAAAAAGAAAAATAGAAAGAAAGAACTAAAATCAAGAGGGATAGGCAAAATATAAATTTAGGGAATAATTTGATTTTTGAAACTTGTGAGTGCAAGTTGATAATGTGCTCCAATCTTTGTTTAATGAAGGATAACATTTGGTTAAAAAAAAGAAGATAAAGGATAGAAATTGAAAGTAATTGCAATGTTTTAAAAGTGAGAGTGGACTATTCTTCATGAAGAAGGGAGAGGATGTGAAACAACTTTCCATTGATGAACATGGGTCAATACTAAGCCTAGAAAAAGAGCCACTTTAGCCCATTAAACCTCTTAGACTCAACTTAGTGATTTAAGAGCCATAAACTAGCCCTTTTAACTGGTTTAGAATTGGTAATGATTCATCATGTCATGCTTCGAAACCATTATGGCATTAACAATTCGTCATATACCATACTTAGTAGAATATGTAAGGTTACAATTATTAAGTGGGTTTTTAAATCAATTTTAGGACTTTGAAATTGTTCTTTAGATTTTGAAAACATTTTAGAAAAATGTTAGATTTTTGAAAACGTTTGATAATTGTTGATCATAAAAAGCATAGTAAGACAGGAAAGGATAAACTAGATTCTAGGACCTATAGGGCTCACAAAAGATCCAATCTATAAATAATAGGCCATGGATTCACATGCATCTCCCAATAAGTCTTAGTATAATTGAACATAATAGATCTCAATCATAAAAACAATTGACATGGTCTATCTTTGTGATCTCATCCCATGTCTCATCCTTGAAAACATAATACAATAGATCAATAAAATTCTCACCTGCAAAAAAAAAAAGGGTAAAGGAGGAGCGACCCACAAGGGCTCAATACATAGTAATACAAACACATAAATGTATGTTAAATGGGCCTACAACTAATGTAGTAGTTAATCACTTCATTTAGTTAATTATCTTAATTAAATACTTAACACGAGAGTATTTATGACTTCAAACATCATGACGGGAGATAAGGGTTTGATTTCTCTGCAGTGGATAACGGGAGCAGTTAGACTTTATGTTGCCAAAAATCATGTACTTGAGTAACCTCATCTATATGATTTCACCATTATGTGAAATCATTGATCACAATCTAGCTATAAAATATTGTCTGCAGGGTCCCATAACCCTTGACGACTCTTGGTATACCTTATATCTGCTCACAATGCTCATTATCTAACATGATCTCATTTATTAGCTATCCACTAAGTCACCTTTAGTGGCTTAAGTGCTTAGCTACCATGTCATTTTGGGGTATATGACCATAGCTATAATCTTAATCCAAGGTTTGTCACTTATTGGCTCAAGTAATCATGCACAAATAGCAAGCAATTACTTAATTGAGTTAATTATTAGTCCAGTTAAGTTTTCTATCTTAACACGCATCACGTAAGTTAGTGTGTACCTAAAAGGTCAGTGATCCTTAAATTGCAATTTGAGTTCCAATTCAAGTTAATTGAGTTAGTTTTATGCATTAAAGAGAAAATTATAAGTCAATTGATCATTCTAAATGATTAAATCTTATTCTAAGGTTGATTTAAACTACTTAAGGCCATACTTGTTACAAGCCCAATTAGAGTTATTTAGGCTTGATTAGCATTTAGCTAATTGTAGCTTGAATCATGTAGGTTTATTCATTTAAACCTAATACGTTATTTGAATTTTTAACTTTAGTTATGTTTAAGACACAAATAGGGTGTTTGAGCCCTTTTTAGAATAGTAAGCCCAATTATGTCTGGAATTTAGCCCACTAGTACTAATTAATTAGTTAAGTCCAGTTAATTACTACATGCATTTTAAGTCAAATTATATTAAATCTATCTATTTTAATTAACCTAGGCCTGTTACACTTAATTAGTCCCATTAGTTGTGTCATAAGTCCAATTGATTTATTAAGTCCCACTGTAATTCCATTTTAGGTCTTTAACTGATTTATGACTTTGGTGGGTTTTAAGCCCATTTAAATTTAATGTATTTATTAGGGTCCATTTAAGGTATAGATCTTAAACTTTAATTGGTCCAAATATGTTTTGGTTCATGGGCCCATTTAGGTTTTATTGTAATCAGGTAACCCCATTTTATTTCTTAAACTAAAGTCTAATTCATTCTAATTACTTAATTTGATTTGAGTCTTGAATTGGTTTGAGGCTCGATTAAGTTATTTATTGTATTAAGACCTATTTAAGGTATAAGCCTTAGGAAGAAATAGGCTCAATTGCATTTTGAATTTGGGATCTTGGGCCCATGAGTTATTAGGTCCAAGTTATCATGTCGAATTTTTATTTCGTTCCAATTAAGATAGTTTAGTTAATTAAGTCCATTTAATCAAATTATCTTTAATTACATGGGCCACCTAAAGGGAGGGTAAGGGGATGGTTCTTAGGACTATTTTAATTGGGCTAACTTAGAGTTGGGTTAGTCTTGACCAGATTTAATTAAATTATTGTGCAACTTAATTCTAATTTGTTACAAATTAAGGTTTTAACTTTAAAGGGTAATAACTTACTTAATTTAAACTCAAATTGAGTGAAACCAAAACTATTTGTCTCCTTATCACTTCCACTACCCATTTTATCATAAACTTGATTTTATTTAATTTAAAGCCCTTGAATTGTCAAACCAAACTAAATTACAAATTTTCAACTTTAAAAGTCAATAACTTATTCAATTTAGGTCCAAATCGCTCCAAACTGGAGCCTATCCTTCTTAGTATCTAATACATCATTTTTTTTTTTATTTTCAAGCCAAAAACATTATCAAAATAGGGAAATCAAAACAGGGCATGCCCTAATTGATTCTCATCCATTCAACTAGTTCAATTTCTATGCATCTTCACTTCTAGGCCTCATTTTACATCAAATCCAAGTTCTCTTTATAATTAAATGACAATTCCATCAAATTTACTCAAAATAATATGATACATCTTATTTTTTCAAAATTTAACATTTGCTAAAAAACTTGTAAGAAATTAACATTTCAAGTTCTCACAATCTTCCAATTCATCCTTAAACTTCAACAAACTTAATATTTATCAAGTAATTTCAATTTTTATCAAATTTATTACTCTAAGAACATAGTAAACTGCTAAAAATTCACAAATTAATAAATAAATCAAGTCATTAACCCACTAATTCAATCATGTTACCAATTTCCAACCTTTCATATGTCATATCTATTAATTAATCACCAAAACCGCTCCATACATCACATGTTCATACTCTAATCATCAATTTACCATCACCTAACATTCAAATTACATTTAGTTAGCACATCCTAGGCTCATCACCCAAGTGTCTAGGTTTTAAAGGGATCCCTACGGACTCTTCCTCACACTAACATTCAAGTATTGAACTATTGCCTTTCCACCTTTTGCGTTATGGTGAGTTCATTGAGTTAGCACATCTCAAGTTCATCACCTAAGTGACCAGGTTTTAAAGGGACCCCCTACATACTCTTCCTCACACTAACATTTAAGATTAGAATCTTATTTCACCTTCTTCTTTTTTTTTTAATAAAAAATCCTTTTATAGAGGATCACTAAGTAAAAAGTTTCTTCTACCTCTTTCACCAGATGTTAAAAATATTTTCAAAGAAACTTAAGAGAGGATATACAAGCTAAATTTATTAGGAAGTAAACTTGCTTGCTTTTCTACTTAAGGACTCGACTTACTTTCGAATTTTTTAAAATTAAAAGTTAAACATAAGGTAAATTTGTTCACTACATAATTTTAACCAAGTAATCTAATCACAAAAGTAGGTGAGTAAGACACCAAATTAAGTCAATTTAGCCTTAAGTTGCTAGATGACTCTTAAGGACAAATATGAGTTCAAAGCAAATAATAAGGGCTAAGATGTCATCAATATGAACAAATATTCACTAATTCAGACATCAGTAATTCATACTTAACTTTTCTATGATCCTTTCCCCACACTTAAAATGAACGGTGTCCTCACTATTTCTAATTCAGTACAATTATAAGGGAATAAATGATAATGAAATTAAGGAAAAAGAAAACTGGTACTTCCCTGGTATTTTGATGAGGTAAGAGATTGCATCAAAATTTTCAATCCTGGTATGAGCTGTTATGATCATTAGCTTCATCTTCTGATTGCTCTTCTAGAGAAGTCTCATAGTGCAAATCCTGAGTTGCTGCTGCATTCATGTAAGATATAGCGGATTTGGACATATTAAACAATGTAGTTCGAAATTTCTTATTCTTCTTCCTCTCATGCCTAAACTCCCTCTTTACTTCCTTAAGCTCATGCTTGACACCCTTAATGTCCTTCCTCAACCTCTCATAAGTGTTGTCAGGAGGAACAGATTGGGATGTAGGGGCTCTCATGGTGGGGGGAATGTCTGGAGTCTTATCAATATCTTCTAAAATAACTCGATTGGCTATCTTGGATAGCCCCTAAGCCCTGAATGGTCCTGAAGAGATTTTCTTACACTCTATGATTAGATCCCCTTCATGGTGTTCAAAGATACCCATGCCTTTTAACAATGCAGTGATGTACCCACCACAAAGAATAACTCTAGTTATCGTATCCTCCACCTGTCTAGCAATAAAATTTGCTACTTCTATCCCAATATCAATTTTGTAGCCTGAAATCATGCTATACAAGTAGAACATGTCAAAGCTTGTTACCTTACTATGACTAGTCTTCTTGCAACAAATGGTATGGGATAGAATGTGATGGAGCAACTTGTGCTCCACTGAGGCGAAGGTGGTAGCAAGAGATTTGGAGGGTATAAAATCATCCCTCTTGGGCCTAATTAGCTGAAACCAGAATGTTTTTGCATCTATGTTTGAAGGTCAAGCATTAAGGAGGTCTTCTTCAGCTTCTTCATCCTCATAAATCCCCAAGAAATATCTAAACTATTTAAGATCAATTACATGGACCCACTCATAATCTTGGAATGTCATGATGGAATAGTGCTCGTCGTGCTCTATTTTTATCGTGGATAACTCAATTGTGACATTCTTGTAGGCTAGTTCTCTTATCTCAAACAGCTTAAACCATGTCTTGTTGCTACCATTTGCTGAATCTTCTCCTCTATGTCATAATCCCTTTAAAGCTCCCAATCAAGATACTGCTGGTTCATGAAGTCCTTCTTTAGCAATTGTGTCTTTCTTTCCTTGGCATAGTCTTGTTTAGATTGGAGCTCTATATGCTAATTACTAGAAGAAGCCTCACCTGCAGCTTTTTGTTTCTATTTCCGAGGCTGGAGTTTTTTAGGTGGCATATTTGCATAATAATTTATATGAATTTCTAGGAAAGACGCATGATTCAGTAAATCATAGTCTCATCCTTGGGATTGTGTTTTTAATTCAACAAATGCCCCAACATTCATGTGTGAAACATGATTTATAGTAGATATGTCTAACTTAGAACTATAGGCATCAAAATAATAAAAACCAAGTAGATAAGTTGTCATGTTACTTACACTTATACTAGGGAAAATCAAAGTTGGCAGCCTAAGTAAGGTGGTCTAAAATTTAAATAGCGCGGGAAAAATTTGTTCAAAAACACATAATAGGAAAATTTTATGGTTAAGGTAGTTGATATCTTTCAAACAAAACAAAATTCTAACCCTATCAAAGGCGGCATTAACTTCTCAAGAAAACACATGCTAAGCAAAATTGAACAATATTTTTCAATTCATGAACCTCATCCACAAAATTGAGACTCCATAATGAATTAGCTACATATAATTGAACATATAGGTAGTAAATATGGCAAAAGCCCCAATTTTTCATAAATCAATTCGGTTTAAGCCCTAGTTCCTACACCTTGGAAATTTTTTTACAAAATTTGGCACAAAACTAGGTGTAAATCCACATGCATGTGTGTATAAGCATAATTCCAACTTCGAGAAAAAAAAACAGCAACCCAACACATTCCAAACAACTCTAAGATTTCCTTTTACCAAAAATCGCAACCAAAACTAGAGGAAAACAAAAAAAAAAAAAAGTGAACTTACAAGAGTAATGAATAAAAGGAATGAAGACTTACTTGATCTTGATTTTAGTGGAGAGAGGAAGTTTAGCTCCTTGAGTGCAAGTGAGTGTGTGAGAGTTTTTAGAGAGAGTGAGAGAAATGTGGAAATGAAGAAGACGATGTAAACTACCTATTGAAATATGTCGAATAGGACATACATCGACAGCTTTCATGTGTACGCTATCGGCTTACATTATCGACTTAGAAACTCTGTTTTTTTTTTTTTTGTAATAAAACTAAACTAATTTACCTTAATTCTATGCATGGGCTGCCTCCTATGAAGCGCTTAATTTATAGTCGCTAGCTTGACTCCCCCAGTGTTTTAGAATGGATTTGCGAGTTCTACGATAATGGCAACACTATCAATGTTTTCTCCTTTGTAGTAATGTTTGAGAAGATAACTGTTTACTTTAAAAGTATGGTTGTCTTTGGCTTTCAACTCAACTACACCATAAGGAAAAACATTAACAATAATAAATGGACCAGACCATCGAGATCTCAACTTACCTGGAAATAACTTCAATAGAGAGTTATATAATAGAACTTTTTGTCTAAGAAAAAACTCTCGGCTTAAAATGTTCTTATCATGCCATTGCTTAGCTCGTTCCTTGTATATCCTAGCATTCTCATATGCTTCCTCTCTTAATTCAACCGTCTAATTTAGCTGAAGCAACCTCTTTTCACCTGTAGTTTGGAAATCAAAATTAAGGTGTTTTATGGCCTAGTATACCCGGTGCTCAAGCTCCACAGGTAGATGACATGATTTGCCATAAACAATCTTATATGGGGACATTCCTATAGGGGTTTTGAAAGTGGTTCCATAGGCCCATAATGTATCATCAAGTTTTAAAGACCAATCTTTCCTAGATGCATTGATAGTTTTCTTTATAATACACCTTGTCTCCCTATTAGATACCTTTACTTGTCCACAGGTCTGTGGATGATAAGGGGTGGCAATTTTATGAGTAACTCCATATTTTGATAATAATTTTTCAAATTGCCTATTGCAAAAATGCGATCCCCCATCACTAATGATAGCTCCAGGTACCCAAAATCTTGAAAATATGTTCTTTTTCAAAAATCTGATTACAACTTTGCTATCATTAGTTTGTAGAGCAATAGCTGCTACCCATTTTGACACATAATTGATAGCTATGAGAATAAATTTGTTTGAAAAAGATGAGGGGAAAGGACCCATAAAGTCTATTCCCCACACATCAAAAAGCTTAATTACAAGAATGTTGTTTTGCGGTACTTCATGTCTCCTGGAAATATTGCTAGTCCTTTGGCATTGAGCACAAAGATAAAATGAAATTCTTGCAGTCATTAAACAGTTTAGGCCAATAAAACCCGCAAGATAAAGTTTTAGCTGCAGTTCTTTCCACACTAAAATGGCATCCTACTTCTCCAGAATGACAAGGTTGTATTATGCTAAGCTGTTTAGTTTTGGGTACGTAACGTCTAATTACTTGGTCAGCATAGCATTTAAACAAATATGGTTCATCCTAAAAATAATATTTCACATCATGTAAGAATTTCTTTTTCTATTGATATGACAAACCATATGGTGTGATTTTGCTGACCAGGTAATTGACTATATCAACATATCAAGGTAATCCTTGGATATCTACTACATGCAATTGTTCATTAGGGAACTTTTCATTAATAGGTGAATCTAAACAATCAAATTCTAACCAGGATAAATGATCAACCACTACATTTTCAGTTCCTTTTTTATCTCTGATTTATAGGTCAAATTCTTACAGTAGTAAAATCCAATGAATTAACCTAGGTTTAGCATCGGCTTTAGCAAGCAAATACTTAAGAGCAGCATGGTATGTATACACTCTGATCTCAGAACCTATCAGATAAGGCCAAAACTTGTCACATGCAAATATGACTGCTAAAAGCTCTTTTTCAATTCCGGCATAGTTTCTTTGGGCCTCATTCAAAGTTCTACTAGCATAGTATATAACATGAAATATTTTACCTTTCCTTTGCCTAAGTACCACTCCTACAACATAGTTGCTAGCATCACACATAAGCTCGAACGGAAGCTCCTAATCAAGTGCAACGATCATTGGTGTAGAAGTGAGCTTCTCCTTCAATAAGTTCAATGCTTGCAAACAATTACCATAAAAAAACAAAAGTAGAATTTTTTTCAAGCAAATTACAAAGAGGTCTAGATATTTTAGAGAAGTCCCTAATAAATTTCTTGTAGAAGCCAGTATGTCTTAGGAAGCTCCTAACTCCTTTTACTGAAGTGGGGGATGGCAACTTCTCTATTATCTCCACTTTTGCCCAATCAACCTCAATCTCCTTCCTTGACATTTTGTGACTTAAGACGATTCCCTCTCTTACTATAAAATGGCATTTCTCCTAATTTAGAAGTAGGTTAGTCTCTTTACATCTTTTAAGTACATAACCTAAATTTATTAGACATGATTCAAATGACCTCTTAAAAACAGAAAAGTCATCCATAAATATTTCAATAAAATTCTTTAACATATAAAAAAATATAGACATCACACACCTTTGAAAAGTAGCAGGTGCATTACAGAGACCAAAAGGTATTCTCTTAAAGGCAAAAGTGCCATAGAGACAAGTAAAAGTGGTTTTCTCTTGGTCCTCGAGTGCTATATGAATTTGATTATAACTAGAATAACCATCTAGAAAACAATAATAGTCATGCCCTACAAGTTTTTCTAGCATTTGATCAATGAAGGGGAGAGGGAAATGGTCTTTACGGGTAACATTATTTAATTTTCTATAATCCATATAGACTCGCCACCCAGTCATAGTGCGAGTAGGGATTAATTCATTAGCTTCATTTTTAACTATAGTCAAACCACCCTTTTTAGGCACTACCTAAACAGGACTAACCCATTTACTATTAGAGATAGAATAGATAATACTCGCATCTAGTAGTTTAAGCGCTTCCTTCTTTACTACCTTCTTAAGAGTTAAGTTGAGTCGTCTCTGTGGTTGCACTGTAGGTTTGCACTTAACTTCCAGAAGTATCTTGTGAGTGTAAATTGGAGGGCTAATTCCTTTGATATCTGCAATAGTTTACCCTATCGCCTCCTTATTCTCTCTCAGCACACTTGGGAGCTATTGCTCCTGATCACTTGTCAAAAAAGAAGAAATGATTATTGGCAAAGTCTTATCTATTCTAAGATAAGCATATTTTAAATAGCTAGGCAAAGGTTTAAGTTTTAGCACCGGAGGTTATGCTAAAGATGGCATTGGTTTTGTCTCACTAGTACCCAGCTCCTCATAGTAACAAGTCTTGATTTGTGAAACTTGTTCCACACATCCTTCTTTATTCTCATCCTCATCACTCCAATCATCCAAATCTCTAAAAACCGATTCCATAGTGTCTACACTTGTTATCTCCTTAGCAAACTCATAGGCAAGCTCATTAATAATATCAGTAGTATACCAAGATTTACAATCATTAAATTTCCTTATAGCTTCATTAACATTAAAAGTTATCTCATCATCTATAACTCTTAAAGTAAGCTTACCTTGTTCCACATTTATTAATGCTTTAACCGTTGCAAGGAACGGTTCGCCTAGAATCATGGGCACTTCTATATCCTCCTTCATTTTCAGGACAATGAAATCGATTGGGAATATGAATTTATCTACCTTCATAAGGACATTCTCAATAATGCCTTTAGGGTATTTGATGCTCCTATCAACAAGTTGCAAAGTAACATGAGTTTTCCTGCACTCTTCAAGTCCAAGTTTCCTGAAAGTAAACAAGGGAATTAAATTAATACTTGCACCAAAATTAATAAGAACTTTATCAAAGTGAGAATTTCCTATAGTGTAAGGAACAATGAACTCCCCTGATCTCTTTGTTTCCTAGGTAGATTAGACAAGTCCTTTTGTAGGATCATAGAACACTTTCCTGTAAGCATCACAGACTCATTTCCATCAATCTTTCTCTTTCTGGTTAGTAAATCTTTCATGAATCTAGCATATGACGGCATTTGCTAAAGTGCTTCTGCAAATGGAATGTTAATTTGCAGCTTCTTGAAAACCTCCAGGAACTTACTGAATTGAGCATCTAGCTGTTGTTACTTTAGTCTTCCTGGAAAAGGGATAGAAGGGACATATGGTTTCACCATTGGTGACTTCTACTTTAGTTCCTCCATCCTTTGATTCCCTGTTTCTTTCTCTGAACTCCTTTGTTTAGTGTGAACTTCCTTATCAACAATTTCCAATTCCTTACTGCTTCTCAACATTATGGCATTGACACCCTTAGGATTCTCTTCAATGTTGCTAGGCAAAGATCCTAATGGTCTATTGCTCAGTTATTGAGAAATCTGACTAATTTGATTCTCCAAATTTTGAATGGTGGCTTGTTGATTCTATAACATTGTGTTAGTCTTTTGCATATAGTTCAATATAAGCTCTTCCATTCTATGTTGATTTTGTTGAGGTAGAGCATTTTGAGTAGGTCTTTGCTTTTAGAATCCTAAAGGCAGTTTAAGTACATTATTATCATTCCTCCATGAAAAGTTTGGATGATTGCGCCACCCTGGATTGTAATTATTCGAATAAGGTCCTTGATTATCCCGTTGAAAATTGTTGACATAATTCACTTGCTCTCTATTAGATGAATCTAAGGGCTTTCTAGTTAAGCACTTAAGAGTAGAATGTGGTCTTGAACATATCTCACAACAAGTGACTTGATTAGCATTAACAGATTTTGCTGAGATGAGTTTATTCACCTGAGTTGTGAGAGCTGCAATCTGAGCAGACATTGAGTCTATGTCACTGACTGATGCCACTCTTGATTTACCTCTCTCATTCTACCAATTGTGTGCACTGGAGGCCATTTCTATCAAAGCACCGGCTTCATCATAGCTCTTACCCATTAATGTACCTCCAAATGCAGCATTTACCAAAGATCTCAATATCTCATCTAAGTTGAGATAGAAAATCTCAATTAGGAGATTGTCTGGCAATCCATGATGTAGACATTTCTTGATGCACTCCTCGAATCTCTCCTACATCTCATACAATGATTCACCATTAAACTTAGTGAAGTTGGTGATATCACTCCTTAATTTCGCGATCCTGGATGGTGGGAAGAATCTCTTTAGAAACTTAGATGAGAGATCGACCCAAGTGGTGATCGACTCTTGTGGCAATGAATTGAACTAAACTCTAGCTTTATCCCTTAGTGAAAAAAGGAAAAAGCTATAATATGATGACATCAATTGAAATGTTATTCATCTTCACTATGTTACAATATTAGAGAAATGCTGTAATATGCTCATCAAGACTCTCATTTGGATATCCTCCAAACTAATTTATTTGAACCATTTGAATAAGTGTCGGTTTTAGTTCAAAATTATTGGCCTGAATAGGAGGTATCCTAATTGCAGAACCCGCAACAGTGGGTACTGTATAGTCTCGAAGTGCTCTGGCAGCACCTTAAATCAAATTGTTGTTGCTGTTGTCTGCCATCTCAACTGGTTGCACTCCTTCTCTTCTTTTGTTCTCTCTTCTCAATTGACACAAAGTGTGTTCCATCTCAGGATTTAGTGGTAGAAGTTATGCACTTCTACTCCCGCGCATAAAGAAAAAAAACTTGAAAGAGAACAAAAGATAATTATATGCTATGAATCGTACATAAATTAACAACAGAACTGAAGGAGGTCTAATATTAAGTTAATCCTTAGCAAGAACGCCAAAAACTTGATCTACTATAAATACAAAAATTTTTACAAGCGAATTCTACCAGCAAGTGCATTGGGTCAGATCAAGTAATATAATAATGAGTCGAGTGTCGATTCTACGAAGATTAAATAAGTACTAAATCAATATTAGATTCTATTATTATTTAGGTAATCAAATTGAGAGAATTAACAATTTAAATACCAATAATCTAATACACCTAGATTTTCACTAAGAACATGGAGAAATTTGAGAAAATTGTTATGAAGATATATCAATTGAAAATAGGAAAACCGAATCCACCCTAGTTTCACTAATCAGGTTATCATTATATTATAATAATTATTAGCTATGTGGATATTCATATGAAATTGCGAAAATCTTTGTTTCTTTTTCAAATAATTAAAACTCAAAACCCAAAATTAACTTATTAGCTTCCACTAAACAAATTAATAGGGGATTCTATATTCAACTATAAATCTCCCAATTATATAGTTGACTAATATTCTATCCTAATTTCTCTTAATTCCTTAGTGAGAAACTAATCAGGAATATTGCATTAAGCTCTCAAACAATTTCTAATCAAATTAAAATAATCCTATTTCCATAGTTCTTATTTAACCTAACTTAAGAAAGCCTATTGAACCCTAATTCCCCTTTCGAGTTATTAAAATTCGTATAATCCTAATTCAAATATGAAATCAGAATTTATAGTATAGGAATTACAATATGAATCTTCCACATAACTAACAATCTTATAATATAGCTATAATCATTATCTTAGTTATTCCAGGGTTTTATCGATTTCCCATAAATAAGCTTAGAACATCATGAAATTGAAAACACAAACATAATTCAAAGAAATTACTGTAATGGAATTGATAATTGAAAGGAAAAATTCACTCCATGTATTGAATAGAAGAGTATTAGTTCAGAGATCACCAATTCAGTAGAGCAAGAATCAATCACAATACAATAATCCTGCAAATCCTTGATGAAGAAGTCTTTCCTTGATGATTCCAATGGATTCAATTAATAAAACAAAAAATTTAAGTACACCAATCAATTCTCTTTGTCCTCTCTCTAGGGTTTAAAAGTAACAAAAAGAAAATATAAGATAACCCTTTCATTATTCCCCTCCTGTATATTAATAAAAACTCTAGAATGTCTTTTGGTTGCCTCTTAAAGCTAACGCTAAAGTCGGTAGCTTTCCTTTCAAGGTTGGTAGCTTAGGTGTCATGCCCCAAAAGGGGGCTTAGAAGTTTCCACTAAAAATTATCATAGCACATGTGCACTCATTACATGATAATCGTCTTACAAGCTAGAGATTGTAAGACTCTAAATAATTAATTACATTTGCAGCTAATCATTATACGTATAATTATATAATAAAACATAACTATGGATTCCGTACCCTACGGTCAACCATGATCGCAGAGAATCGGTATCCCCTACCAACCAGTAAAATGGAATAAAATCCTAAGTTTCACAAATTTAATTTTACGCACGTAGGGGTCTTAACATTTCATCTAAATAATCTATCCTTCACAATTCTTACTTTGTTGTAATGGTCTTCTAAAAACTCTCAACACTTCACATCTTATCCTATCCCGAGCTTTAGTAATCGCTACCTGCAAAAAGGGTCTGTGGTGAGGTGAGCACACTATGGCTCAGTGAATGGGATGGTAATACTTTCAATGCTACACACACACAAGCAATTTCAAATCAAGTTATCAAAACATATGCTATGCATGAATAACCATATGGATGTAACATCTCACGTGGTCTTCTAGTAACTAACGTGAAGTCTAGGTTTACGCCCCCCTTGACCTTGGGTTAGGGATTCCGAAGCCACCATTAGTACCTGGGTCTTACACACATCTTCATTACTCTTATCACTTATTTATATTGTGTCTTAGCTTTAATGTTGTAGTCTCAGGTGCCTCAATACACCGAGTAATTACACCCTCAAGAGATAGGTCGGACTCGGAACCGTCAAGGTGCGATAATGTCTCGTGGAAATGCATGTCAAGTTTTAATTGAGTCCACTTCTTTAATTAATTGATTCGGGGTGATCAAACAATATATATAGTCGTAACAAATTCCCATTCAAAGTAATGAAGTAAGCTACCAAGCATTTAAAGTCTACCACTTTAAGAACAATCAATAGGAACCCCGTGAAGTCCTATAAACAATCCACTACATCTCATTTTCATACGTACCATAACAAGCAAAGATCATGCATTTCATATCACAAAATAAACAAGGAACCTAGACCAAGTGGATGGTCTAGGTGGATGGGAACCATCCAGCTATACATCACGTTCTAGTTAACTTGACACCTCTGTGCCATTTGTCTTAAACGTCAAATCAACCACTTGAGATTGATTTACGATAATCATTCGTGACACTTCTGTGTCATTGCACTTCTCAAGTCCTCTGTTATACACACATCCAAGAGCCAATAAGGTCGTCTCGTATATCCCTTCTAAATCCTCAATACACCTATGTATTATATATATATATATATATATATATATATATCTACACATATATATATGTTTGTAGCATAACTTTAACTAGAGGACCACTTACTAGTTACCTCCCTTCGCTTACTTAAGAGGGCAAGATTATATAATTGTTAAGTTGCAAAATAAAGGTTACATTCATGATTTGTATAGTTATGTGCATGAGTGTATTCTATAGATATGATAGGAAAATAAATTTTCCTAAGCATATATTCATGTTCGGAAGTAAACTTTGATATTTATACATAATGATATTTATGTGATCTAATCCTGCTATGCATACCTACTCGATAGCTATAGAGGGAAAAGTTAGGTTTATATATTTTGGTGTAGTTTGAAGAAACAATTTTGAATCGTGGGTTAGGCCTGCAGTAATAGCATTGGAAATATGGTGTGAAGTGCTATCGTTAAGGTAATGATATCTAAACCTTCAGTCCATTCTATCCTCTACATTCTTTAAACAGTATTAATCTATAACCTCTCTGACTACCAATTTCTTTATAACTTCTTCCCTAAACTCATTTAACCCCGCTACATAACTCAAAATTAACAATAATCACATTCAATTGGCAACTACAATCAAATAGGTGAATTCACATGCATAGCATATCAACACACAACACAACTTTGTACTATATCATTAAGTTTCCTACTCACCTGTTTAGGGTCGTTATAGTCTTAATCGGAGTTGAGCGATTCCAGCGAGTAACCCCTTTACTTTCCTCTTGAAATCAATGTCCTTCTGTAATGCTTCCTCAACCAAACCATAGAAAACAACATCTTCACTTGACTTTGGTAGTTTCCTAGCACCTAATATGTATACTCTACTCGCTATGTGTTTGATGGCAAGGCATGAAGTCTCCTCTTTAAGAAAATTTGGGTGAACAAAATTCGAAATGTTGAACACTTTTTCAATGAGATTCTAATACAAGATTCCAGAGGGAACGACCTTCTTAGGAATCATTGCTTCCAACACCTCAAGTTGCTGTGATCGACTGTTTGCTTTCCTTTTGTAGAAGTCGAGTAATGGAATGTCTTTGAACTGCCAAATCCGGAATTCCTTCTTTCGTATATGCAAGATACCCTTGGAAAGGACAACTAAAGGTCTTGCATTAGGGTATTTGGCCAAGAATGATCTTTCTCAACATCCTTTAAGCATTCCATTGCGAAATTTATTTCATTCTAAATATCCCCCAGGCTATCATCTTGAATGTTGCTCGAATCATTCCCTTCACCATCTACACCAACATAAATGCCTCTCCTTTACATGAAGCATCTTTGAACCTTTCGTTTATCAATTTATTTCTAATATCTTCTAACGAATTACTTATAGGACAACCTATAGGATTTAGTAGTCACTAAAGGTTTTGTATCACCTTCTTTCTTCTCTCCTTTGTTGACATCTTTACTTACAGGGTTTCCCGTCCTTTTCACTGGTTTTCATCCCCACTCATGCTTCCATTATCATACATACACTAGCACATTCCCACACACCACGTACACACATCAACACACTCTTACCCATACACATACACACCTACACATACATACATACAATCATACTATACACCTAGTTACACGTATATACAACTGCACTTTGTAATCCTCTTTTATCCTCAAGTCTACATGCACACACACACACACACACCACTAGCGCATACATACACATATACTCCACACATGTCTTACACCATCGACACGCATATATACACATAATCCACATACATCTCATACCACCAACATGCATATACACACATACTCCGCACACACCACACACACCTTCCATACACATACACAAATATCCGCACACCACACACCATCTCATACACATACTCACATACCCTCACACACCATACACATACACACATACCCGCACACACCACACACCACCTCATACGCATACACACATTCCCGTACACGCTACACACCATCTCATACGCATACACACATACCCTCACACACCATACACCTTCCATACACACATAAACATACCTGCACACATCACATACCTTCCATACACATATATACATACCCTCACACACCACACACCTTCCATACACATATACACATACCCGTACACATCACACACCATCCATACACATACACACATACAGCTCCTTCTCCCCTTTCCCCTATCTTACGCTGCTACTACGGTCATCACAGTCGCCATTGTTGCTGTTTGTTGTTGCCGCTGTTGTCGTTGTTGCAACTGAAACATCTGAAAGTTCGCACCAATGCTTGGAAGGATAAGAGTCCCCACTATGCTCCTGTGTTGCAAGTTTCAATCGCGGGACTCCAGTAGTTACTGCTTCACTCTGAGCATTGCATGGTTGCGCCTGTTGTTCTTTAGCTTGAAGACGAAACCTTAACTCGTTGTTTTGGTTTGTGAGGCCAACTGAATCTCTTTGTAGAAGGGTAAGCTAGGCAGACAAGGTTGTGGTTCCCATCGTAGTGGTTGTTGCCATCGTCGCAACGGTTGTCGTCATTGCTACCATTGCTATTGTCGTTATGGTCGTTACTACTGCCGCGGTTGGGGTCGCCATTGCTGCTGCTGTTGGGGTCATCGTTGCTACAGCTGTTGGGTCATTGTTGCTACTGCTATTGGGTCGTTATTATCTTCCTCCTCCCTCGTACACACACATACACACTTCACAAGCACCAAACACTTCTCTCTCTCTCGTCGGAACACTACTCCCTACACACACCACCTTTACGCCCGCATCGAAGAAAGGGACTAAACATAGCAACGACCATTAACAGATTTCTTTTCGGACATTGTTCGTAGGGTGTTGCTGCCATCGTGGTTACCGTTGCTGTCGCGGTTGCCGTCGTTGTCACAATTTTTGTTGCCTTTATTGTTGCAGCCGTGGTTGTCGCCGTTGCGGTCGTCGTGGTTGCTGTCGTTGTGGTCGTTGTTTGGGTCGTCGTTGCTGCTACTGTTGCCTCCGTCGTCAGGGAAGAAGATTAGGCAGACATGATGTGAAAGTTGCTGAAGAAGACACAGCTTGGAAGGAGAAGGAGAAGAAGAAGAAGAAGAAGGAAAAGAAAGAGAAGAGGAAAGGAGGGAGATAGGGCAGGACGGGATGGGCTGAGAAGCTACTGTGCTACAGCTGCCTAACGCGATGGACGGCTGGATGGGACGTGCGATAGACTTGAAAAATCTGATTTTTTTTTTCACAGTTATGTATAGATATTTATATATTATGTTATATTATATTATATTTTATATTATAATTATTTCTATTTTAATATTACGCATACCTACAATGATATCTTTAAATTTTATATTTGCATTTCATGACGAAAGTTTTCGTCTAAGCTAATTTGATTATTTCGAACATAAACATTTACTCTAAATTTCCATTTAAGATTCCTAGATCTATAAGTTCAATTAATTTTATTATTTAACATAATATTGTTTGAAAATTATGTTTCGGATAATTTATTCTTTGAATTTAATTTACCCGAACTAAAGTTAAGACTTACAATTATTTTTATTTATCCGCTTATATATCTCTATTTGAATATTTTTCAATTACTTTGCTTCCTAAATTTATTCAGTAATATATTTCATAAAATTCAATTTGTTACGTTTGTTATCTTCTTTTCTTTGCTTAAGATTATTCTTTCCAATTTTTTTTTTATTTTTAAAACTTGTTATTATCGCAAATTAATAAAATAATATTTACGCATCGTGATGTTTGAATTTTCGTTGTACATTTATCAAAGTTTTAATATTGCGAAATTGTCTTTCTCGCTACCCCAACCTAAAAATATTTATTATTCTACTTATTTTCTTTAATTTTTGTATAGTCTTTTCGAAATTTTTAGGACTTTACATTAAGCCAGCAACTTACAACTTAAGGCCGGTGACTTTGGTTGTTGAAAGTCGATCTTCAAAACCAATCTACTTATTTTTGCACTCTAAGCTTTTATAGACTTGAAATAGCACAGTAAATCTACTTAAGTACCATTTCCTTAGAATTGCCATAATATTAGTGAGAATTTAATATGATTCATACAATAAAATTTGAGTAAAATATGCCCTTAACAGCTAACATAGTAGATTGGGCGATGCTCTCTCCCATTAGCTCAAACAAGAATTGAGGAGAGCGTGACCATTGATAGAGAGGTATAAGTATAACTCATATCTGGGAATAGGCTTGGATAGCACAAGTGGTGTTTTGAGGAAGCACTTTAACTCATCAAACATAGCATCACATTGGTTTGTCCATTGGAAATTCTCTAAGTTCTTCAGGATCTTAAAGAATTCTACACATTTAATTGTAGACTTAGATATAAATATGCTAAGTTCTACTATTCTCCCTATCAACTACTAGACCTCTTTCATGGTTTTGTGGGGTTACCTATCCAATGTGGCTCTTATCTTATTGAGATTGGCCTTTATGTAGTGGCAGGTGATCATTTATCCCAAGAACTTCCCTAATGTTTCCCCAAATATGCACTTTTGGGGGTTTAACTTTATGTTATATTGCTATAATGTTTGGAAAGTCTCCTTTAGGTCTATAAGGTTTCCTCTGGGCTCCTTACTCTTCAAAATCATATTGCCAATGTAGACTTTAACATTCCGCTTGTTTTATAGCATGAACATTTTTTTCATTAGCCTCTAGTAGGTTGCCTTAACATTTTTAAGGACAAAGACCATGGCCATATAATAGTAAGTTTCAAAGTTAGTGACAAAGGAAGTGTGGACCTAGTCAAACATGCATGTGAATCTAGTTGTAGCCTAAAAAGGCATCCATGAAACTTAGCAAAGCATAACCTAAAGTCAAATTGACTAACTAGTCAATCTTAAGGAGGGGAAAGTAGTCCTTTAGGCAAGCTTTATTGAGGTTGGTGTATTCGATACACATACACAACTTTTTATTGCACTTCTTGGCCAGTACACAATTTGCCAACCAAGCAAGATAAGGTTCGTCCTTAATAAAGTCCACCTTAAGAAACTTTTGCACCTCCTTTTCAATGATGGCCTGTCACTTAGAGGTGAAGTGCCTCTTTATTTGCTTAATGACCTTAGTGGTCAAGATGTTAAGATAGTGTGTCATTACTTCAAGTGGGATGTTTGGTATGTTAGAGTGGGCCCATGCAAAGACACCTAAGGAAGTCGATTAGCTATTGTTGTAGCTTCGCTAAAACCGATGTGCCAATTCTTGTAGTCTATTTAGGGGAGCTTTTGATTTGCACTTCCATGGTTTCCTCTATCAGCTCCCCTTTGGTTCTTAACTTCTTCTCATGCCCTATCTTAATTGTGAGGACTTCCTGTTGTGATAATACTTAGAGACAGTAGTTCAAAGCTAACTGTTGGTCTCCCTTGCATATTCCTAAGCTTGTAGAGGTAAGGAATTTTTGCCTTTAAGTGCTTATTAGAGATGATAATTCTAATGGAGTTTTGGGAAGGTTAACCTAAGATGATGTTATAGGGTGACTATGCATTGATAACTAGGAAGTCTACTAGCACTTGAGTAGTGTGGGTAGAGTTGGGAATGCCGGCTTAATGGGCCAACCTACCTTAACCCATGTTAGCTTGCGGGTCAATGCAAGTCAGCTCACCTTGGCTTGCATCAAAAGCAGGCTAAAAATGGTAGCCCAACCTGCCCCACGCAAGCTTACAAGTTAGACGGGCTAACCTACAATTCATCCGTGATAATTTTTTTAAGAAAATTATATATTTTCAAAATAATAATGTATTTTTAATTCTTGATAGTACATGTCATACAACAATTAGATAAAACCAACAACTATTAAGTACAAATTTGAACAATTTTTTAATTTAACCATAACTTATAACAATTACTCTACCTTACATAAATAACCTTATACTCAAAAGTCAAAAGTAACTTCGATTGTTGTCAGTTGTGTATGAAGAAAGAAGGAAGTAACCAGGGAATGGCTTATTAGTGAATTGTTTAATTTTTTTTAATCCCTTCATGATTTCCAATTAGATGTTTACTCAAATTGCTCTTTTTTTCCTTTTTTTTTTTATTATGCAGGCTAGTGCAGGCCAACCCACCCTACATTGGCTTGGCCGTATTGGCCCATGGGTCAAGCGGGGTGGGTAAAAAAGCCCACAACTTATGCGGGCTAGAATTTTCCAGCCTAGCCTACAACTTTTTTTTACTGGTTAAATGGGTTAGCTTGCCTAACCAACCCTGTATTCTTAGCTCTAAGTGTTGGTGTCATCTTCGAGCTCTAAAGGGAGGGTTATAATGCCCTCAAACTTAACAGGTTGATTATTTTAGCCATGAGCATTAGTTGTAGGGCCTTAATTTTGCCTTGACTTTTTCTTTCATTTAGTTGAAATCCTTCTTGTATACGATGTCCGTGGAGCTATTGTTGTTGATTAGTATCTTGCAAAATCTCAAAATCAGCTATTTGTGATCACATTACCAGTGTTGTCATGGGGAGTCATGATGTCCTCCATATCCTTGTTGGAGAACGAGATGGTAGTATCCACCTTCGGTCTCTTGCTTTACATGTTAAGAACATTATGATAAGTCTTAGAGCGGGCATAAGCCTTGCTTTGAAAGCCAGACTGCCCTTACTCTAACATTAAACTCCGATGTCCAATATCTCATGTTTGTTCATCTTATAGGCCTAATCTCTTCCACATGAAGTTTATATCCATCCTAAGAGCTTCCGTGGCAAGAGCAATGATCAAAAGTTACTCTTTGGGATTTTAACTTCTTAAATTGGTTGAGGATGCATAAAAAGAGTTATCAGCTCCTCTCTCTTATGGCTCGATGGGTTTCCCCTGCTCTAGCATTCATAGTACTTGTGGATCAAGCATTTAGTTTTAAAATCCTCATTCTTGATGACCAACAACCCTCCTTATTGCCTATTAATGTTGAGACAAGAGTAGTGATGAGAAAATAATGGCCATGTAGCACTTTGAGTGAAGAACATAAATACTTCAACAACTTCAACCTATTAAGTGGAAGCGTGACTACATTCACTCTCGAGCACACGTGAGGTGATAGAGAATGAAGAGTGTTTACTGTTACCTTGTTATTCAAGGATAGGAAAAATTTTATTGTAATGATAATAATACTACTTTATTTATTATTAGCACTGGATTAGGAATGCTTTATTAGGGGAGTAATACTCCCTTATTGATTTTCCTTGCTTAGATCTATGTCCTATGCATGTTGTAAAAGAGGTAAGGTTAATGTTCTCCTCTTATATTTGTAACCATTTAAATTGTATCAACAAAATTTTGGAGGGGCTCCTTGCTCTTGTGTATAAGGTTTTTGTCGATGAATGTTGCGTGTTTAAATAGAGGATTGCAATTTTTCTTTTTATTTTTTCACATTGCACCAAATTTAAATAAATTTTTGTAAATTTATTTTGTAAGTGAATTAAAATGAATGCATTATTTATTGGGCAATTTTTCTTTCTTTAAGATTTTTGTTGTTCATAGGTTTAAACTAGATTTGTGACTCACTCATTCAAGTGAATTGGCTTGGAACTATTATTAGTCGATCATAGTTTACAATTTTCTAAGTGTGAACCGGTGGGTTTAGGTTGGTTCATGAGTTAGGTTGACCTATTACTTGCATGAATCTACAAGAAATAATCATTACTTTTTTTATTATTTGTATTCTTATATCTTCCACTTTAAATCATTTTATTATTAATTATTTTTCCTTTAAAACTATAGTATAAATTATATGGAGTCCAATACTCCATTATCCTTTTAAATATATTATAAAAGATAAAAGATTATTAAAATTACTATACACAAAAAGATCTATTTTGCTGAAGTTCCTCCATCTCAAAAGTAGAGATACAGCAAACTTCAGTACAAGCAATTTTTTATAATTTTTATATAATTTTTTTTTCTAGTCGCTAATAAAAGAAATAGAAAAAAGAAAAAGAAAAATCCTACTTTAAGCTAATGGCTTGAATAAAAGAAAAATGTTCAACCGACCACAGCCGCCAAGACAAACTCTTCATTCTTTCTCGACTCCTACTCGATACTCCATACTCTCTCTCTCTCTCTCTCTATATATATATATACACACACACGTCTATCTCTCTCTCTCATTCTTCCCGTCTTCCTTGTATACCCCGTTATTTGTACTTTAGAGTATGCTTAAATATTGGAAAAGTCATTATTCTGCCCAAGAATTGGGATAATAATTCATCATTTGATAGGTGATTGTGACTTTTTAATTCATGGGTATTTATTCTTACTGGAAAAAATGTCAGGTTGGGTATTATTCGCTCCGCCATTATGCTGGTTTAGGCAAGAAACTAAATTTCAGGTTGTATCATGGAGCTTCTTGCGCAGTTTTAATAGAAGACCAAATGCTTGATGAAATTCCCCAAAGAGAAATTCGCGATGAAGTTGAAGAATTCATGGCTCCGGGAAGTAAATTGCGTGTCGAAAAAGAATGGGTTTTGTTTTGTCTAGTTAGTAGAGTGTTTAAGTCCTTGAATTGGGAGGTCGCAAGGTCGGTTCAGTTTGGGGAAAGTGTGAGGAAATACGGGTTCGAATGCTCGATTAGTGCATTTAGGATGGTTTTGCATGTTTTTGCACTCGCCGGAATGAGGATGGAAGTCTACGCTTCGCTTAGGGATATTGTTATGTATTACAAGGATGTGGATTTTGATATGTTTGAGTTGTTTCCGGCGTTACTGGAATCACCGACCAATGTGAGACGATCAGCTGTTGTTTTTAATGTGCTGATGAAGGTTTTTGCAGCCAATTCAATGCTTGAGAATGGAGTTGATGTGTATTTGCAGTGTAAGGATATAGGTGTTCTGCCGGATATCTTTTCCTGTAATTTCTTGCTCAAGTGTTTGGCAGAAAGAAATAGGTTGGAATATTGTGAAAGTCTGTATAAAGAAATGAAAAATTCTGGACCCACGCCCAATGATAGGACTTATACAATCATGTTGAACTTGTATAGCAGAGGGAATCTTGGAAAGAATGTTTATAGTAGTCAAGGAGATACCATTCTGGAAGACATGGAGAGGAGTCGTATTAGCAGCACTGTCGTAACATATGGTACATTTATTAATGGACTTTGTAGATTTGATCGCATTGAAGATGCTCTGAGACTTATTAAGAAGTTGCGGCATGAGGGCCTGTCATTAAATTGTTATTTTTTCAATGCCATAATACATGGGTTTTGCCAGAGAGGTGAAGTGTATATAGGTTTGAAGATTCTCAACAAAATAAAGAGATGTGGAATACAACCGGATGGTTATACCTACAGCATATTGTTTAATGGATATCGGTTGTTTGGTAATATGCAATCTGCCTGGGAACTTTTCCAAGAAATGATCAATGATAATGTTGTGCCCAATATTTTTCACTACAATAGTCTCATTCATGGATTTTGTGAGTTAAGGTGTTTAGATAAAGCACTGGAAGTTTTTAACATCATGATAGAAGATGGGGTATTTCCAAATACTTACACTATGAATTTTCTTGTTCGTAGTTATTGTGAGGAAGGGCTCTTGGAGGAAGCTTTAGATTTAATTGTAGTGATGGAAGACTCTGGTATTTTTCCCAGCTCATATACATATACCCCTATTGTTAACAGGTTATGCAGGGAGGGATACCCAGAAAATGCATTGATGCTCCTTCCTTCAATGATAAAGAAGAATACGCTCACTGAAGTTATTGTATACAGCACTATAATGAATGGATTTGTCCATCATCGACGTCTTAAACAAGCTTTGCATTTTTACAGAGAGATGAAAAGAGCTGGGGTCATGCCTGATGCAATTATTTATACGATTCTCATCAACATATTTTGTTATAGGGGCAAAATGCATAAAGCTTATAATCGGTTTAGAAAAATGGTAAAAGAAGGTTTGGGTCCAGATACAATCTCATACACGTCAGTAATAGCAGGTTGTTCTAGAGCTGGAGATATGGATATGGCTAGGACACTCTTCAATGAGATGTCAAGTAGAGGTCACGTGCCCAATGTTTTCACTTATACTTGTCTGATAGATGGGTTTTGTCAGAAGAGGCGAATGGATGAAGTCAGCTCATTGATTGATGAGATGAAAAGACGTAAAATATCTCTTGATGTGGTGACTTACACTGTTCTTATGGTTTTTTATCAAAACCTTGGTATGTTTACTAAAGCAGAAGAGGTTTTTCATGAAATGAAGCGCAATGGGGTTCAGCCTGATGATCTTGCCAATTCAATATTGCAGCGTGTTAGAGATTTCTTCAAGTAGAAGAATGAATTGTGGGATTCTTTTATTAGCGCCAGAAGTAAGATATCTGCATGCTTCTTAGTTCTTTCATTTATTCGGTCTTTCTTATTTTCTTTCCCGACAGCTCTAATCTTTAGTTATGATTGGTTTTATCTCCCCACCTTGGATGATTAAAAATCCTTTTCTAATCTCTTTTCTTGATTATGCACTCTCTGATGCAATTATTGCCAATAGATGCATAGGAAGCATCTGTCTAGAAAGTGATAATGCATGTATTTGGGATGTGATTGCTTAGCAACTATTTCAATCTATTCTCGACGAAACTCCCTGCTTTCTGCAGATCAAAGAATCTATAACTGGAGAAACAAATTTTAAAGTAGTATGGTTCTTTCCAGTTGCCTGTCACTTCAACTTTTGGATGGAAATCTTGCACTGCACTCTGCAGATCAAAGGATCTTTACTGGGAGAACAAATTTTTGAGAGGTATGATTTTGTTCAGTATTGCCCATTATAATCCTTCCAATTTGATCTTAGATTATATTTTTGTTTTCTTGTATAATGATTGCTGAAGTTATATCACTAGCACATCTTCTGAGATTAACATATCTGGAGTAATATTGATAACATTTTTTCTGCTTTTAATGAGATGATAATGTTGGTGAGGAAATTTGATATGTGATGAAGCTGTTGGAAATTGGAAATGCAAGAAGATGATCTAGCTGCTTTCAACAAATCTCCCTGATGTCCAATTTAATGCAGATCATTTTTGTCCACCTTGGAATTGAATTATATTTCATGGAAAACATTTGCCAAGAGAACATGATTAAAGACTTGAGGTTTTGGAGTAACAAAATTTTTTTGTAAAATGTGGAACCTGATATCCCTCTTTAGTTAAGTATTAAAATGCATATGCAGATGATTTAATCAGATATTGACGAAATTGTACTTTCCATAATATTTTATATATATAATTTTGGAAGCTTTTTTTAAAGAGACATGTTCTTTTATGCAAATCGTGGAATTTTTAAAATATTGCAACATTTACATAATTCGATACAAGACAATACAGATTTTCACATCCATGATGTTTCACTCCTCTTTTTTAAATGGTACATTATGTCATGGAAAACCAACTGGTAGTCATATAAAATTTTAATATGATATATTTTATATAATTAATTAACAGTTTTTACTGCATATTTATAACAATATCTTCATATAGCACAGGGCTTTACCGAATTCATATATAACTATTTTGTCTTTCGCAATCATAATCATCTAAAGACTTGCTTGTTGGATTGTCACACTGCATTCTTTATCTCATTGCCCTAATAATTCAAGTTTCTCTCATGAATGTATTGTGTCAAGAGATTTATTTCATCCAAAACTTGAGATTGTGGGTTGATACTATTATATCTATTTATTAGTTCCTATAGATGGGATTTTTGGTTGATCCAAATGGCTGCACTTATTTGATTCCAAACCCCCTTTGTGCAGAAACATAAATGAAGTATTCTTCTCGCTTTGCTCAAGAAATTTGAACCTGTAATTATCAATGAATAAAATGTTGAACTTACAGCTATATAATATGGTGTGGCGGGGAAACCCCAACTCATTGGTCCACTATACAACCAAATGAACTGATCAGAAAGGGAGAGAGAGATTCAAACCTCCAATAGTTCCTTATTATGAACTATACTGGTTATTTTAATTTTTTTTTAATTCTGAGATGGAAAAAGAAATATGAAATATAGAGCTATAGTTCACAGGAACAGGAATGATTGTTCCTTTATCACTCTTCTAATTCAGCAAAACTATACTGAAGTTTATCTCTGGGTAAAGATTTTCCATGCTTAAATGCTGCAGGACATGGAGGTACTAACTCTATGCAACCTTGGCCCTTCTTCCCTAGGAAGATCATCCTCGTTATTTGATCTGTGATGTCTCAGGAAAATAGAGCACATTATCGCTACCTATGTAATTAAATGAAGCGTGAATGATGCAGAATTCTGGCTGAGTTGTGCAGATACTCCATGACTGTTGGCTGCTCTAAATGTGAAGAAACAAGAGTAAAGGTTTTTTTCTCCAACTCTTGAGCTTAGAAATGCATTTTATAGGATGAGATGTTGATGTCCATAGGTTTCATTTTGTCATCTATTGAACTAGTGATTTTACAGCAATGAAACTAGAAATCAAAGGGACAATAAATGGTCAGTAGCATTATATCCTTGTCATTCAATGCAGATAAATAATGCTGCGTTTTTTAAAATGCACAATGTTAATAATGAAGAATCTGTTTCTTTACTCATTTTTCAGATTATTGAGAAATGTGTGTTCTTATTTTATCAAAGCTGGTTCATTGCATTGATCCTTTATCTACTTGCCTGACTCCTTTTATCCCCCTTTTCAGTTTTTTTTTCTGCTCTTCAAGTTCTTTCTTCTCTTTGAAGATCTTTCGCCTACTTTGTTGATTCTCACAAAGCATCTAATTCAACCATGCTGATGTATCACAGATGTGGTTGAGCAAGGAGGATGCTTGCATCCGATGACTGCATCTTAATGCCTATGTTTGAGTTGGTAGCTTCAAATGATGGCACCAGGATATTAACATCAATAATATCATGTATCATCTGCATGTGAACTAAAGAAATGCTGATGCAACACCAGAAGTATTGCGGTGCTTCAGTTTCCAAATTCATTCAGAAAGGTTAAACACCTTTGCTTATGTTGCTTTGTGGAGTAAGTCTGATGACCCCTATGAGATCCTATCTGTTTGAAGGGTTGAATGAACATAAAGATTGACACAGTAGTCCTGTCCCTGGCACTTTCCAGTTCTGCAAGATGTATCCATGGCATGTGCATTCGTTATCCTTTAATCCTTCAAGCTTGGTTTCATTCATTCACACTGTTGGTTCCTCAAAAGTAAGCTGCAGCAAGTTGCCTGCACTCACTGAGAAATTAGCTTTGTTATTTCCACTTTCTTCAATTTTAAGGTATGCATGTGGTTATACACAAAACATATTGGCTACATGCTCCTGCTGTAAAATGTGTGCAACTTATATTGTAATCTTTGGTGTTTCCATATTCTATGTATTGATATAAATGTAATACATCATTCATGACTCACATAATTTCCCCTTCCTAAAATATAAATACAATGCATGGGATTCTTGACTCAGTTGATTCTGCCATTGTTTAAGCAAATGAAATCAGGCAACACTATCACTTAACTCTTATTTCCCTTCCTCCTCCCTCCCTCCTCTCTCTTTGTAATTTCGAGACTTGCAAGTTATGCAATGGTAGGAAAGGGCATAGTTCGAGTCAAAATTTCCAGCATTGACCTTTGACTAAGAATATTTATCTCATTATTCCATGGTGGGGAAACCAGTTCATTCAGTTTTCATAGATATATCTTGAAGGTGAACTTTTAATTCTCCCTTTGTCAAGTTAGGTAATCCACTTCACTATCAAGTTTTGTTTATATTTCCATCTATCACCCAGTAGGCAATAATAATCATATAGTGGTAGAGACATTAATTTACTACAACTGGTGAGGATTGTTGTCTCAGCTGTTGTTTAAAGTGGTTACTGACGTGTGATCATAGGATTCTAAGGCACTATTTCCATTATTGACATATGCAACCAGCGCTGTTTTAGGGTGAATGGAGCATATATAAGCCGAAGAATTACTTTAATCAGATTAATTATGTCATTTTTTAGAGGAAATAATTTCCAGAAGCTAGGATGTCTAGTTCTAATGGCAATTGTCAAAGATCATGCAGACCATGTTGAAACAATATATTTAAGAGAATTAGAGTTAAGTGATGAGGAAATGTATATATATATCCAGCTTTGGCCTTTGTTTTTAATCAGAGCTCAAGATAGATGAGTAGAAGCAGTTCTTTTCATTAGTAAAATCTTGAAACATGGTGCTGTTTTCGCTGTAGTAGAGGTTCGGTTCTTTGTTCTGAAGCATGGCATGAAATTGGTACTGGTGGTATTCAATTTCACTTGAACTGATTTAAGTATTATGCGAATCTACCAAGGATTCTAGCCTTGCCTCTCTGATGCTGGGAAAATGCTATAGTGGTAAGGTAAGCACATCCAATTCTTAAGGTACTATCTTTTTGCTCACAACTCACATTTAATTCTCATTCTAGCAAGTCCAGGAAATGATCTCGTCTTATAAATAAGAACCAAATCTCCTAAGGCTAGCAAGGACTCCAGATGCTGCGTTCTCAGGATTCTTCACTTACAGTGGTGTCAATTTTGAGTCCGAAAAGCCAACAACCTGATCTTCATCACAGCTTGTTGAAATGACTTCTCGGGACACGGCTGACTTCAATGATGAAGTTCATGCTAATGGATGGTCAAGAGCAAAAGGGTCTCCTCTGTTTTGAGATGATTGAACACCGTAACTGCAGACTTCATTACCAATGAACATATCAATATTAAAGTTTATTAAGAAGTGGACAAACATTCTATGTGTGTGTAGGTTCTAATGGATTTGCTGCAGTCAATCTCTGCCTTTCATCTATTCTCATTAGCTGAAGAGGATAGAGGACTGTGTGGTTCTCACGAAGAACATCACCATCCTAAGTCCAGGCAGATGGGATCTGACATTCCTTGCAGATGCCGCCTTTGTTACTTCTAATGGGGAAGTTCAACCGATGGAACTCTGGCCTTGCATACAGACCCATGGAATGGTTGTAGAACTTCGTGGACTAGCAAAAAAAATTTCAGATGGAGATGGATTCTATTTGTGGCTCTGATCCATCTTTACTCCTGTTGCTGCTGCAGCCACTTAAAAGGCAACTGAAGCTGTGCGGTAAATCACTGGGAAAGTGTTGTCTCAAATGATGCTGTTCTTTTAAAATGTGCAGCGAGGAGAAGTTTACTGCGTATTCCAACTGAGGGAGTAATGTGACCAAATTTACTTGTAAATTTACTCCAGCTTTACTCATGCTTATTTGTGTTTGATTTAAATAACAATCGAATCGAACTCCAATTTGAGCTATTCAGATAATTTATTAAGTCCTATTTGGTTCGCTAGTTCACAAGCTAAATTAAGATCAAGTTAGACTGAAGTGTAATCGGATTTAGGTTGAGTTCTAAAAGTCTTTTTAATAATAATAATAAAAAGAAAACTTAAATATTATTAATTAAGTTGAGCTCAAACTTATTAAACGCGATCCGAAATTAAAAAATTTACAATTGTGATCAAATTTCGTCCAACTGAAAGTCCAAGTCTTGAATCGACTTGTCCTGTTGTTCAACCTTCACCGTCAAAGACCCTTTGGGGGGGTTGGAAAACAGACCGTGCCTTCTATCTGATGCGTAGGACGCTTTTGCAACGAAAATGTCACGTTTGTTTTCCAGCTAGCATCTGCAGTAAAAGAAAAAGACAAAAAGAACACATCATACTTGTAATATTCTACGTATTACGTGTTGACGGTTCTATTGGGATTTTGGACATACCACTTTCATATTTCTTATCTTTTTCCTATTTGGATTAGACTTGTGTGTTATTTTGGAATAATGACAGTAAAAGCACCTGCATTGTATTTTCATCATTCCCATTCTGGTGAACCCACATTTTTTTGGTTCTACTACCTCATCATCTAACGTGAAAATGATAGTCAAAGTGTCTAAACTTCCACGTAATTTCATTTTTGTAAGCAATTTTAACTTTTTTTTTTCTTCATTTTGGCTTCTTAACTTTCTAAAGAGAGATAAATAAATAAACCTTTATAATAACCGACATAAAAATATTATCAAATCAATAAAACAATGATAAACCATCTTAATAAATCAAAAAAAGAAAAAGAAAAAATTGGTCTGAGTCTCAGAATGTTAACTATACATGCCTTTCGTAGACAATATCTGATTGTAGCGAGCTTTGAGTCCCAAAAAATTATGATATTTACAATAGCTTGCAAATTGATCACTCAAAATAATATTTAGATTAAAATGGTCCCTCGTTTGATTATTTTTCCTTTCAAGTTTTTGCTAAACTAACTGACTTTCGAATACATATGATTAATTTTTTTTTAAATTATATATGGTTTAATGTGCTAATAATTTATAATATAGGATTTATTGGCATAGGGTCATCAGGAACAGTTTTTTTTTTTTTTACCAAAATGGTCTTTTTCTTTTTTAATAGTAATTATTATAAAGGGTTCTTTTGAAAGTTATTATGCAAATGGAATAATGATATGTACATTCAATTAATTTTAATAAAAATAGTATATCGATATAGGCCTTCATTCATAATAAAAATAGTATATTAAAAGTACCTTCAGTGTAAACATTTATAAAAGAATAGAGTATTACCTTTATAACCCTAATCGCATATTAAGTTTAAGAAGGGTCATTTTCCAATAGTTAATATTAAAAAGAACACTGAATTGGTACAAAAACCCATCGGAAAGGTTATCCAATATGGACCTGTTGGCTCGAAGGAGAATAAGGGTTGACAAGGAACCGATTTTGTCGGGACGAAGCAAAAAACAGGATTACACAGGATTGTTTTGATTGATGGAAGGCCAAGTAGATGTTGAGATGGAATCAGGTTGGTTGGCATGAAGCCGACAAGGATCAACACGAGATTAAGATTCTTGACACGTACCAATTTTGTATCTTTCGGGTTCTCCAATTGAACAATTGTCTACCAATACTATCTTCACAAATAACACAACAATATCATAAAAAAATAAAATCATTAGTGAGACAAAAAGGTGGGATTTCTTTAGCTTATTTCAAGTCGAAATGGGGAAAATAAAATTTTGAGTTATTATGGTAGTTTTAGACTCGTGTGCTCTGCAACAAACGTCACTCTGTAATATAAGGGAAATGAATATAGGGTTTATGAGATTAGGAATTTTGATAAGACGGAGTTTTGGATAGAGTTATTTATTAAATTAAATTGAAGTATAAATTATAATTTTTTTATATTTTGATTCGGTTGATGATTTAATTTAGAGAGAGTTTAAATGGTTTGTAGCTTGGTTTAGGTGATTGAATTGAACCAAAACAAGCTACTTGAATCGGAACTAAACTATTTTTATTGAAAATAAAAAATAAGTGACATATTTTATTTTAAACCTTATCAACATTTTCGTCTAATGTTTTTTACCTTTTTTAAGAGCTTAGTTTTATTTCTAATACCGCTGGACATGGTAGAGTAGATCATGGGCTAGTAATTAAGGCTTACAATAAACTTAGGTCTAGGCTCATTATTAAGAAGGCAATAAGCCTTATACTTTGGCTAATGTGCCTTATGACATTGTAGGTCTCAATTTAGATGACAAGAGGTGGGGAATTGATATCTATATAATTTTTAACTTTTCAAAAATATTAAGAAATGCACCCCCTCAAGATATTTAATGATGACTTGAAATGCATGCTAAATATCTAAAATTATTGTGGAAATAGAAATTAAATGAACAGTAGAAAATTAAAAAGACAAGGAAAAAAGATCGAGTGTAGGATTTTATAAAGGTTCTATCTTGTGTGTCAATTCTCTTTTTCAACTC
Organism: Laguncularia racemosa; assembly: GCA_037954665.1. Lineage (NCBI taxonomy): Eukaryota > Viridiplantae > Streptophyta > Magnoliopsida > Myrtales > Combretaceae > Laguncularia > Laguncularia racemosa. Next base: position 3,507,472 of record JBBMOL010000025.1, on the reverse strand, counting down.
CGCTGCTAGTGACTCGGTTATCCATTCCGATGTCGTTCCACTAATTCAATAAAAAAAATGAAAAGTAACAATCAAACTGCCAAACATTTTGCGTTTTATACTCTTTTCTCTGACTATCTAGCCCAAAACTTAGCTAATTTACAAATCTATAGAGAACCATTATAACTTCTCTCAAACTATAATAGCAACTTCTCAAGAAATAAAAAAGCTTGAGGAGTTCAACAATAAAAATACTTAATAATTTTTACACAAAAAAAAAAACATTAAAATGAATAACAATGTAGTGTAGAATAGTCTTTGTGAAAGTTTCTTAGTTTAAGAAGTAGTTCTTGAATACGTTGTTCTTGCTCTTTTGATTTTGAATTAGCTGAGTATATATTATCTTTGATCCACAATCTCTGAACAGTTAACAAAATCTCTTCAATTATATAACAAATTATTCATTGGATTAGTTATCCTTAAATATTGGCTTGATTCTTTTCTATTTAGAATTTGAATGTTGCCTTTCTTCTTAATTTTGTGATTCTATTATACTTGTTCTTTGAAAATTTGAATGTTGCCTTGCTTGTTGAATAAAATCAAGACGCTGTACTAAAGAATTTCTTGGTTAGTTGTGGATAATCAAGAATCATCTAATTTTTAATTTCAAGAAAATATTCTACACTTGATGAATTGGGATATATCTCAACTTCTATCTTTATCCATAATTGAAATAGATCTTCTTGGAGTTCAGTAACATCTTCATCAATTCCTTTATAAGTACATATATATGTATGCTTATGAACTTATTTATTATTTTTAATAGACAACACTAATAAACTACACTTAAAAAATAAACAAAATTATTAAACTTCCTTAAAATCAATCCTCATGGATTTATAAACTAACTTAAGTGGAATGGAATTGGATATATTTCCCAAATACATCCAATAAGTGGAGCTAGGCCTTTAATCCAATTATATTGTCCAACTTAAGCTTAGATCAAATATTTTGTACAAACTTCATTTTCTAAACACATTCTTTGAGTATCTACATTCTTCAGTTTCAAAATAATTTCTGATATAGTCTTTGAGTCATTCTATTTTTATTAATCATTAATTTTAATGTATATTTCATAGCTTTGTTAGTAGAATAGTTAATTGTTTTGTTATCATCAAAACCAATTGTAGAGAACTTGAAAAATATCACATCCATTTCAGTGTAAGAAAAAAAGAAAAGAAACTACACCTATAAATAGTAGTATGACGTGTCACTATGGCACATGGATAGAGGAATATTCTAACAAATCCACATGGGGGAGCTATTGCATATAATACATTGCAAAGGAAAAAGAAAAAAAAGAGTTTGGCTTATTTGAGCCATGGTATTGCATGTAACATACGGTTTTTTTTTTCTCATCTCCATTTTTCCCCCACTTCCTAGTACTACATTCACCCACCATTGCATCAAGTGAAATCATAGCCATCCTTGGAATGGCCATATATAACTAAAACAAGAGGACTCGAAAGAATGGAAGACACACTTAGATTAATACTTAAAAAAGGAACGGAATGAAAAACATGATATTGGGTTAGAGAATAAGCAAACAACATGATAATTGGGTGAAAGTGTTTCCTAAAACTCCTAAAAAGTAATATGCTTTCTATAGGCAAAGCATTGCCATTGATGAGCTAAAGAATCAATTGCATGCTAATAGAGGCTCTACACCTTCACTGTTTAGTGTACATAAGCAAGGTGTAGGTCATTAGGTCATAAGAAATATGGAGTGTAAATCCCAAAAAATTTCAAATTCAAGAATTAGTATGAGGGAAAGTATTAGAAAATTCATCAGAAAATGAATACGAAAACCCAACTACGACTTAGGATTTTCCTTTTGACACTTAACCTAACTAGCGTATCTAAAACCTAAGAAATTCAAAACCTAAGTAAACCTCGACTATAGAACCTTGTGTTAGGAAACCTAAACTCAAATTAGGATGTACGCAAAGCCCAAATTCAATTCTTAAAATCTTAAATCCACTTGTCGACATTAGGATTACCTTTAGAATTGGGGAAAAGCAACTTCGAGCCTGAAAAACCCATGATCCAACCCAAACGAAATCAAAACTTAGACGACGATCAATTACCTTACAATTAGTATAAAAATACCCAATAATTTTATTAAATCTAACTCTACTAAATAATCAAATTGGGCAAAACAAAATATGGAAAAATGAACCCCAAACAATCTTCAATTGTGGCATTGAAATGGAGGGAAAAAATGACCAAATTTCACTCACCAAATGATATGAACAAAAGCCTAAATTAATTCTAGAAAATCTCCTAACTTGACCCTATTTAATTCACATTCATTTGCAAGAAGACAAGTGGAATAAACTAACCCAAATAACCCCTTGCAACCAGCCAATAAGGATGTGTAGGAGAGTGATTGGGTAAGTAAGTAAAAATGAGATCCAATGATTGCAAGTACATTTGGGGATTAAACATATGACAAGAGAGGACATAGAGTTCTAATATCCAACCACTTCAAATTTAGAATTTAGCTAGAGTGATTTGACAATTCTACTCTATTATCTCACATACAATAGCAATGTCCAACCACTATGTACTTTATCCCATGTACAAACTTCCTAAACAAGTCACTTAGACTTCTTTAAATTTTCCCCATTTGCATGTGGAAGAAGTCTCCTTCTTTCTAATGTTTTCCATCATAATTTACCCTCTAAAAACACTTAAACTCACTGTAAAAAATCAGATTAAGAAAACAACACCTAAACCATAGCCTCCATCCTCCACTGGACACCTCCATTTCCAACGAACTAACTAAGCCCTAAATAACACCCCTCCAAGCTAATTTCTAAATGCAATATACACCAATTAAGAGGCCACTCAAGGAGCTAAGGACTCAAGAAAAAATGAAATAAAAGGACACGCTAGGAGGAAGTAAGAAGAGGAAGGTTGAAGCACTCCTAGGTGACTCCAATGTGTAGGACTTCCTTCCCTTCCTTGCTAATAATTCTTTTTTCATGTAATATATTAATTGCTGATATTAGAATAGATTGTTTTACTTCGATTTTTTAAATTTTTACATGTATATTTAGAGTGTATTTAGCAAGTTGTAAATGTAAACTTAAAGCTAGGATGCAAATCGTGAAGGATCAACCATAAAATGTAACATGTATGTTGAGTTATGGGAAAGTGCAATAGAAATCAGAATTTGGAGATTTGTTGTACTTCTAGATGCCCATGTTTGAAAGCTAAAGGAGTGTATTTTGATATATTACATGCATCTTTAATTATGGAAAGATTTAGGTGACAAACTAGACCCACTAGTAGTAAGAAAAATGGAAAGAAGTACAAGATTTGTTCATGAGCCCACAACTGATGGTAAAACCCAATTTTATCAAGAAATTTTTGAAGTTTTGGAACCTAAGGAGGATGAGAAAACATTAGAAAAATTTTGGAAAAACAATCTTGAAGGAAAATATAAAAATAATGCAAAATAGGAGGAAAAGTGCAAAACTAGGGACTTGAGCAAACCAATCAAAATTCTTGGACAAAATTCTAGAATTTCATAAAAAGAATAGAACCTTCACATGCCAAATAAAATTATTAAACAAATTTCCAAGTGATTAGAATTAAAGCTTTTACGGTATTAGATCAAAGTAGGCAAAAAGAACTCTAAAATGAACCTAGACAATGCACATCCTAATTGTTCTGACTTCAACATAACATTTTGAAGCTCAAATGACCAAAATTACTTTAGAAATGGAAAGAAAACTCAAAAATCTTTGAAACAACTATAAGTATGCAAAAAATGGACTTAAAACAAAAAAGTTATGATTAAAACACTAAAACCTTCAAAACCAAGAAAACCGATAAATCTACTAAAACCAATGTAGGTTGATATTCATCTCTAACTTATAGAATTATTGTTGCCTTATTAAGTGATATGTCTTTTGACAACAACCTACCACCAGACTATTACGACTGAGGATGACATGGCAGGGTGAGTAAAATCCGATGACTACTGTTCTTTGTTTATGTTTATAGTTAATGCATTCACATATAAATTTTAGATATATTAACTGAATTTGTGTGGGGTGGGTAATCGGGTTATTGATTGTGTTTAGTTGCTATGATTGATTGCTAAATTGCCTTAATTATACCTGGCTAAGTGTTTATTGATTTCCTCTGCATTTAGAACGTAGAAATTGCATGTGTCCATATTGAATAGTTATGGATACCGAATAACTAGACTAAATATTATTTGGTTTTGAATAAAATAAGTCATGCATCACGAAATCTTGCATGTAAGAGGGTCATCGGCATTATGCAGTGGTATGGAAAGGCCCTATGAAGGTATACTCCATGGGCATACCTTATCTTGACCTTTGGGAACTAAGTAGAATTGGGAAATCCTGCCTTCTGATTGAGATCTAGGAATACTTAGTCCAGGGATTCATCGCTTAGGGATGATTGAGCTTTCAAGCCTTTCACAATCCATACCCTATATGGGCTTAGTATGTATATACATATTTTTAAGTTTATTAAAATATAGTATGAAAATATACAAACTTTATGACTAATCTCAAAAGATGGCTCGGGGTCACTAGAGCCTAGAGTCGACATGTAGTTCGTGATTTCCCAACGCAGGCAACATTGGGCGATAAATCCGTGTTGTATGAAGTATCCAGTAGACCATATATATCGTTGCATTCATGTGATTGCTCATGCATGGCGTATACTTGATTAAATAACTTGCTTGTTATTGCTTGTCGGTTCAATAGGAGGGTACATTTCACTAAGCTTTCATAGTTTACATCACCACAGAATTTCTTTGTTGCAAGAGCAAACCTATTAGAGTTTAGTAGATAGATATTAGAGGGTAAGAGAAGCAAGGGAACAATAAAGGATTTGAGTGGAGTGATCACAGTTATATTTGTCTAAGTTTATATTTTAGATGTTCAATATTTAGTGGAGATAGAAATGTATTAAGGTTATTAACCTTTAAACTATGCTATTAACCTGTAGACTTTTGATATATTTTGCTACTTTAATTAATTGTTTGTCTCCAAATTTTTTGAAAATATTAAACCTTGATTGAGAATTTGGATGTGAGTACACCTTATATGTTGTAAGGTAAATCCTTGGATAATAGAGGGGTTATTCCTAGGTTTCCATACAACGTACAATGGAAATTGTACATCTCAAGGGGCTTACGAGGTATGACATGGAGCATGCAAAAGAGCCAAGTTATGAATCCAATATATAAGTACTAGATACACATGTGTTTACCTAAAATAGAGTTCCCTACATTTAGTGGTATTGGTTTCAAGTCTTGACTTTATTGAGCTCAACATTTTTTTAATTGCTTTAACCTCTATGTCAATTCAAAGTGAAGATAAAACCAAGGAACTTAGATAAACGAGCAATATAATGGCATCATCCTTATGCTAAGACTAGAGAAGATATGAATCCTATAATGTTGGAAGAACTTATTAAGGGAATGTGCACAAGATTTGACAAGAGAGTATACAAAAATCTCATGGCAGAGCTTAAAGATCTTAAGAAAATTGGAACCATACAAGAGTTTATGGAAGAATTTGAGCATTTATCTACTCAATTGCAACTAATAATTCTTTATTTGAGTAGCTACTTCTTATATGGGTTTGAAATTTGAAATACAATAACCTAAAAGAATGTTCTTACCCTAAACACTCCAACAAGCCCATACCTTAGCTAAGCTCTAAGAAGTAACCTAACACTTATCCCAACATAACCTCAAAACCCCTCATTACTCACTTTGTCACCAAATATAGATGATGTTGAGTATTCCAAGATGTTCTAATGATAGCAAATTACTATATCATGTATTCACTGATAAATTTACCTAGTGTACGATTGGTAAGTTCTTAAGAAGAACCTAAGTGTATGAGGAAGAACCTTAACATGTGGTCTAATGAATTAGAAGAACCCTAATAGAGGCATCATATATGTTTTAGTCACTTTTGTTTAACTTGAGTAAACGATCTACCCAAGCACAAGTACTATCGAAAGAAGCAGAAGTAAAAGTAGAAGCAAAGCAAAACCTTTAAATATAAAGCAAAGCATCTATTGGAACGAGATGCAAAACTCAATCGAGGAATAGAAGCTCAACCGAAGTTGAAGTAGAAGCTCTATTGAAGATGGAGCAAAACGTTTATTGAAGTAGAAGCAAAAGTTCTATTGAAGAGTAAGCATAAGCTTAATAGAAGAAGAAGAAGAAGGAGAAGTTTAGTAGAAGAAGCATACTTATAGATTTTTGCAGTGACAAAGATGAAGACTTAATTTTATAAGTTAGATATATCTAGGTAATATGTCTAAGTCAATTTGAATAATTCATTATATAAAGAGTTTATCATGAATATTCCACAATAGTCAAATATTTGAAGATATTAAGAATTATGAGATTTAAGGAGATATTTTTGCAAGACAAATTGTATATTTTAGTAAATTTATGAAAATACTTTAGCATGGAAAGATCATAGAGATTTATAGCTATTTTAGTCATATTTTTGAAGTTGTAGTAAATCTAATTTGAAGATTAAAGGAAGTTTTCAATAGACATCAAGTCAAAGATTTCTAACAACGGCTATTACCAAAGAAAGATTTTCTTTAAACATTACAAAGCCACTTATTTAAAGAGGACATACTCAAGACAAATAGAGGACATAAACAACAGATTGATAAGAATAATCAAACATAAGAGAAAATCAGTCTTTGTGACATCCTTAGTACTATGTACTAAATTTTGTCAATTTACTTTATATCTAGAAGTAGAATTTAATTCTATTAAAGCCAAGCTCTTAAGGAATTTAATTTATAACCCTCACTTTAGTTTGCTTTTTTAAGATGTGTGAGCTATTTGAGAATTTAGGTATAATTTATTGTATGTGAAATTCCTAGGTTGAGAGTATGGAAAGGAGCAAGTTCCAATTGGTGCTTGTAACCCATTTTTATTCTCATATTAGTGGAACATGCCATTATAGAAGATCGAATCCCTATCCCTAATGTGGAGCTAAAAGAGAGGAATGACTCAAAAGAAGGAACATTTATAAATTGGCTTATCGATCTCCTTAAACCTTACATGTTTACATTCCTACATTTTAATTTATTTGTTCATGTGTTTCCAATTGCGAATCTCTGATAAAATGTTCAAAATTTTGACTATTGCCATTCATGAATAATTAAGAAGGGTTATAATAAATTATTTGCAAAAAATATTAAATCTTGTTCAACTTAACCCCCCTTTTTTATTGTTCATTTGAAACCAACAATTGATTTCAAAGTTTGAGTTTACTAAATATTTGTTGAACTAAAGATTTTAATGGAAAAATTTATTTGCTTAAACTAATAGAGCTTCCTTCTTTGATGGTTCTAATCTTTCTTAATGGAAGTGTAAGATAGAAGCATGTATTCAAGCTACTCGCATCAAGCTTGAATTATCATTACTAATGGAAACTAAACAATCTTCGAAACAATTACATAGTAGACAAAATGAAGAGAACCTATGAAAATTCAAAGGCAAAGTATACCTTCTTGAGTGCTATCTCTTAATTTTAAAACTGCTAAAAAAATTTGGGATAAATCATGCATCATACATGAAGAAACCTATATAGTCTAAGAAATGGGGATTAACATTTAATTCAAGAATATGAGCTTTCCAACATACAATTTAGTGAAAAAAAATAAGAATGTCTCAAATCAATTTTCTACAATCATAATGAACTTGCTTCTCTACCCAAAAGTTACTTGGATCATGATCTTAAGAGAAATATTTCCAAAATTTTACAAAGCATGGGATATACAAAAGCAGCTATTAAAGAATTACATGATTTATCAACTATATCTCTAAGTGAACATAAAGGGAAGCTCATGCTATATGAGGCTGGCATTTACCACAACAAGGAACCTAAGAGTAGAAAGAAGGCCATAGTTTTCAAGGCATGAGAAGAAGTTTTAGAAACTAATTTAGAAGTAACAAACAACAAAGAAGAAGATATAAATCTCATTATTAAATGCCTAAATGGGCTCAAAGAAGAAAGGTAAGAAGACTATAGGTTTTTAGAAATATATTTCTAAAAAGACCAAGTCAAATGCAGGAAAGAACCTTTGAGAAGAAGTAATACAAGAAAAAAGAGAAGAAGATGCTAGTGTGCTATAAGTCTACGAAGTTAAAGCATATCAAATATATGAGTGTTTTGGTTCTTGCTAAGAAGCTTGACAAATTCAAAAAGGAAAAAAAAAAAGAGGCCATGATGATAGTATTTAGTGACTTAGATGAGTTAGAAGCTAAGTAAAAAAGATATAGAGGAAGAATTAAACTTATGTCTTATGGCAAACAAAGTGGTAAATTCTAATTGTAAAACTAATGATATTATTAAAGAAGTATATGAAGGAAAGGAAAGACTACTAAATGCTTTGTCAAAGAATAAAAATAGAACCCAAAGCTTGAAAAACAAGGTAAAATCCTTAAAAAGTGAAAAGAAGCTCTAAGAGAAATAAATTAGCTTCTTATTACAAAAATGATGTTTTGAAAAAGGATAAAGAAGTTTTTAGTGAAGGAAAAACAAATTCTCTTCTTACGAATAAAAACAATGATTTGAAAAATGAGAATAAAGTCCTTTAGGATGACAAAGAAGCCTTAGCAAATAAGAACTTTATATTGAAAGAAGAATCAAAGATTTATCAATTTTAATCAAAACACTTTTGCTACATTCCATGAAAGTGAGAAAAAGTTAAGTATGTCATTGTGAGCCAAATGTTAAGTGGTTCTAAAACTAGTTTAAGTATTGAAAAAGGTGAAACTTCAAATCCATAAGGTAAAATAGTTTTTGTAAAGGCTAAAGAAGTTGAAAATAAGGTAGAAAAACCTATAAAAATTATTTCCATAAGCATTTGAAAGTTTGTTCCTCAACCAAAGGTATCAAGAAGAAACTTCTACCAAACTAAAAGATACCAAGAAGGTGTCAAGTAAATAAAAGGTACAGGTATCAAAAGCTATACATTTATTTCTTTTACAATAAGCTTAGCCACATTAAAAAAAAAAAAAAGAAGAAAGAAACTACCATTACAAAAAGAATAAGCTTAGTGATGAGCAAGTGAATAGAACAAATGATCTTTCCTTATTTTTGTATAACCTTGAAGCAAAGTTAAAAGGAGTGATACTTCCATAATTAATGTTCAAGACATATGACAAGATGTTTCAATATTCTCAAGCATAAAATGAAAAGATAAAGAAGATATAATATTTAAGGATAATAGTGAGAGAAGAATAATTGGTATCGCTACGATAGTTATTAAAATTTTTTCAATTGAAAATGTACTTCTTGTGAGAAGCCTTAGGTATAACCAAATGTGCCTAAGTCTAAGAAGTTTCGAAAGGTACTCATGAATGGATGCATAGTAACGTAAATGCTAATGAAATGTAAAATGTTTTTTTTTTTTTTTGGGTTTTGGGTGTTTAAAACTATAAAATGAGGATATGAATGTGAATGAAGATAGATATTACTCACTAACAACAAATACAAGCTAGTTTTGTAATTCAAATAGAGTTTGATATTACATACGAACAAAAACTAATCATAGGTTCTAATAGAAAATAGATGTGACAAACTACCTCCTAAAAGAGGGATCACTACAATCAACTAATTGATAGATAAGTGTAACTACCCCAAATATACATACATATATATATATGAAACGGGGAGTAAATTAGTCTTTTCATAGATGGGGTATATAAAGTTTGAGTTAGAGACCACTCCTTTTTGCTATTTTGTAGTAATAAAATACTCTCTAGAGAACACTAAGGCGACTTAGCAGATGGCAACAAGGATCAAACCTATTACATTAAGTAAGGGCTTTAATGACAGAAATTGTATTCATAAGTGTGTAATTGAGGATTTATACAGGTACTGTGTTATGATTAATAGAATTCGGATAAAGGAATGGGGTAGAACGAGCATGGAGATCAGGTGATTAAGGATTTGATTCACAGAATTTAAAAAATAAGTTCACCAATCTATTTAATTCAATTATAAATTAAAAGTTTTATGATTCAATTAGGTCTATGATAAAAGAGATTTAGGAATTGGAATGGATTGAAAAAGAGAAGTTAGAGTTCATGAAGAAAAACATAGTACGCGGTCAAATATATGCCAGTGTACTTGCTCGTGCAGGAATATGTGTGTATACAAAGAAGTACATGGCTAAAGTATGTGCTTGTGTATTAGGGCGTGTCAAACATGGAAAATTTACAAAAAGGTACACGACCATATACCTAGGCGTACCAAAATATTAAAGTTTACAAAAAAGGTATATGGCCAATTGCATGACCATGTACTAGAGTGTGCCAAAATGCTAAAGTCATAGAAAGATACACAACCACTGTAAACCCCAGAAAATTTCAAATCAAGAATTAGTATGAATGAAGAAAAATCTTAAAGAAATACATCAAAAAGTAAACAAGAAAACCCGACTACAAAATCGGATTCACTTTGCGATGCATAAACCAACTAGCATACCAAAATCCAAGAAATTCACAACCTAGCCAAAACTTGACGATAAGACCTCACCCTATGAATAATAAACTTGAATTTGGATGTTCGAAAAGCCCAAATTCAATTCCCAAATTCTTAGAAACAATCGTTGACGTTAGGGATTCCTTTGGAACCAAGAACAACTAATGTTGAGCTCGAAAAAACCTAAGATTCAATCCGAATGAAACCAAAGCTTAAACAATGACAAACTACCACATAATTAGCCTAAAGAAGCCCAAAATTTTAATAAAAACCAACTCTACAAAATAATCAAATTGGGCAAAATAAAAATTGAAAAACACGATCCCTAACAATTCCTAGAAGTGGCGTGTCAAGGGAAAGGAATATCGCCACATTTGAACCATCAAATGCTCTAATCCAAAGCCTAAATTTGACTTGAAATTCCCCCCACCCAAGTCCTAATTAAAGCCCAATTAACCACAAGAAAACAAGGAGAATTTGCAGCCCAAGGCAAGCCCCAATTTGCCTTTGCTCTATGTGAACTACCGACTGGATAACTAGGAGATTAAATGGAGATGTAACTAGGATTAATCTAACTAAATGACATAGCAACTAAAAACTTACTAAATAGGAGCCTAGGGGAGACAAAATTGATACCTAATCACCCTACATGGCAGATATGCTCTCTAAGATGTGACATTTTATCCAATGGACAATACTATTGACTAATAACACATGCTAAGGACAAAAGAAAAATTCCCTCCCAAATCAGTTGCCAAATCTTTTGATTTTACACACTCAAAGCCTCCTCACATGGCCCCTCTATATGGAGAAAGATCCACTCAAACATCCCCAACTAAAGCTTCATAAACACCCTCAAACACTCTCAAGAAAATCGCACCAAGATTTCCCCCAAAACAGCAACGTTCCAACCACTTTCTCCAAGCTTTTCCTTCTAATTTCACCACCCTTAGACTTCCACATAAAATCCCTAGCATTCTCAAGCATTAATACAAGGAAACCACTCCCAAGAACTACCTAAAACCCCCCAAATAAAATCTCAAAAATTGCATCACTGAAGAGACACCCAAATTGCCTCCTATTCTTCCTGGTCACACCCTCACTACTTTCACCCATGAATCACACACCAAACAACCTCCAATAAAGCTCATTTTTTGGTATTATCTAGAAAACTGAAGACCCTAGGAAAATTAGAGCCTAAAGCCACTTCAAGAAGTGGGAAAAGAAAGGGGAACTCGAGCTGCTTGCTTGGGATCCTTACACCATAGGTAATGTTGTTCTATTTTCTTTTCTTTTCCTTGTAATAATTCTATTCCACAACTTGAACAGGATCACGTTGCCTTAGTTTTATAATTTTCCATGTATATTAGAATATGTTTAGCTTAGGAAAAGAAATAGAAATGTAATCCCTCTTCTTTGGATGTAAACCGTAGAACACCACTCCTCTTTTTAGCTTGTATGTTGGAATTTTTAGAAAAGTCAATAAGAATCAGAAATAGGAAATTCTTGATGCTTTTCGATGCCTAAGCCAAGGGGCTAACCAAGTGTATTTTTGACTCACTTCATGCTTTCTAGATCATAGGAAATTCATAGGGAAAGGAAGGGCCCTTTGTAGTGAGAAATTTAGAGAAAGGGGTGAAACATATCCAAAATCTCAAAGCATGACTAAAGACTAATTAAACATGGGAATCTCTTCATTTCCAAAACCTAAAGATTTCAAAATATCAATAGAAAAAGTTAGAGTTAAAAATCTTAAGGGAAAACATAAAACTAACACAAACTAAATAGAAAAAGTGAAACCGAAGCCTTGGGAAAAACTAAACGAAATTCTTGGACCAACTTCAAGAATTTCCAAAAAAGAACAAAGCATCCACATGCCATTTTAAGCCCTAAACACACTCTAAGTGATTAAATTAAAATTCCCTTAGATTGCTAGGTCAAATTAGATGGAAATGGAACTCAAACAAAATCTAAACTAAGTGCACCCAATCTGCCCCGTTTAGAAGGCAACCTTTTGAAGTCCAAATGATCAAAATGACTTCAAAAATGGAAAGAAAATTCAAAACCCCCCATCAAAAAGACTTTAAATACATGAAAAAATGATTTAAAACGAAAAAGTTACGAAGAAAATACTAAAATCTTTAAAACCAACAAAGCTAACAAAACTAGTATAGGCTAGTTTTAACCCCAACTCATACAAATATTTTGTCTTATTAAGTAATGCAACATTTGAGGACGATTTTCCACCTGACTACTACGATTAGGGACCACATGGCCAGGTGAGTGACAATCTAATGATTATTGTTCCTTGCTTGTGCTTATAGTTAGCACACCCGCGTGTCTATAAATATCTAATATGTAAATTGGATTTGTATATGGGGGTCAATTAAGTTCCTGTATGTGCTTGAATGTTATGATTGAGTGCCAATCTACATTAATTATGCTCATCTAATTGATAATTACTTTCCCTTGCATTTATATTGTAGAAATTACGATTGTCTGTATAAATTTCTTGTGAACACCAAATAAATTGACTTAAAACTATTCGACCTTAAATATAATGAATCATGCATCATGGAGTCCTGCATGTAAGAAGTTCGTTGGCATCACATGATGGTATAGGAAGGCCCCATGGAGGACACATCTATGGGCAACCCTTGTCTCCACCTTTGAGAACTAAATGAAACCCGGGAAATGTCGCCTTCTAATTAAGACCTAGGAATTTTCTAGTCCAGGGATTTATCACTTAGAGGTGATTGACTTGCAAGTCCTTCACGATCTATACCCCATGAAGGGCTTAGTTTGATATGTGTGTGTGTGTGTGTGTCTGTATGTATTTTCAAGTTGTGGAGGTATACTTCAAAAGTATATATAAACTTCACGAATTATCTCGAAAGACAACCCGGGGTTGCTAGAGTCTGCAGCCGACGTGTAGTTTGTGATTTCCTAAACCCTGGCAATGGAGGGCATAAGTCCATGCTGTGTGCGGTGTCCAATAAACCATGTGTATTGTTGCATTCATGTGATTTCTCACGTATGGCATATGTGTGAATTAAATGACTTGCTTGTTATTTGCTTGTTAGTTCGATAAGAGGATTTAGCTCAGTAAGTTTTATCGCTTACATCCCCATAGACTTCCTTTATTGTAGGCACCTATCTAGTTAGAGCCTAGCCGCTAGATGCTAAGGGTTAGTATGGGATGCTAGGGAGTTGTGAAGGAGTAGAGTGGAGAGATCACTTTTATAGGTGTATTTAGTCTAAGTTCTCATTTTAATTTCATATATGTAGCCTGAACTAATATGTATTAGGATTATTAATCCTTGAACTTACTATTATGTACCTGTGGACTTTATAAAATGCCACTACTCTGAATTATTACATATATATCTCTATATTTCTTGAAAAATGTTAAACCCCAAGTTGGAAATTTTGGATGTAAGTACGCCTTATACATTGTAGGATAAACTCTTGGATAATAGAGGGTTTATCCTTGGGTTTCTATGCGGCATAAGGCGGAAATTGTACATCCTAAGGTCTTATGGGGCGTGACAGTTTTGAAGTGGTATTAGAGCATGAATGAAATTAAAATTTGAACTTAGAAACCCTAAGAAAACTAACCCAAAGAAAGGTAGAGTGTGGGTAAAACTAGGATAAGTAAATATTTAAAATGTTTGAGTACCTAATTAATACATATATTCTACATGTGCTACCTTCACATAATATACTAGTCTAGTTGTGGCCTTAGATTAGTAGATGACCTTCTGACTTTAGGAGGGAGAGACCTTAGTAGACTACAGGCAAAGGCTAAAGTTACTTTGCGAGGATTTAACACTCTTCGGATGTCCTTGTTTGTTATTGCCTACTGTGATGTAGTGGAGAGTCAAATTGAGACCGTTTTGGACTTTAGCTTATTGCAAATGAGGAGATTGAAGAGGGGTGTTTATGCGGAGATAAAGATGATCTATGTTTTAGAGAGGAGAGCTCGAAAGTTGGTCCTAGGTGGACCCAGTGAGGAGATGGCCTTTGTAGTGGGAGACTACGGCAGGCTATAGTATTTAGACTTTGCTATATGGATGACGTGGCCCTTGCAAGAGATAGGCAAGCCGACCACTGGAGGCTAAATGGAGAGGACATAGTTGGGGTACCATTTATATCATAGGATCACCGAGAGAACTGCTTAATGTTCCCACCTCTTCTTGGGATAGGAGAGGATGAGATAGCCTTATAGGAGGAGATGGCATTGATAGACAAGATACTTGAGGATATGATTTTGATGGAGGAGATCCAGGAAGATATAGCCCCAGTAGAGTTGTAGGAGGCCAAGTATGAGATTATAGTGATAGAGTTATCAGAGAGATCATTTGTGGCTTTTGAAGTGCCACTGCATCAGAGAGTAAACTTTAGCTTTTGTATGTTGAGCTTGAGAGCTAGAATTTGGTGGGACTCCAATAGTAGAACCATGCCACCCTCAATAGACTAGGAGGCATACAAACGGGAATTCCTATAGTAGTACTTTCCAAAGAGTCTGTACGTCAAATATAGTGAGGAGTTGTTTTCCATATAGGCAAGGAGGAGGAGCATTGCCAGTATGAGGCTGAGTTTAGCATATTGTTACAATTTGTACCCTCTGAGTATCAGATGAGTGATAGGTTAAAGATGCAGGTGTTTACTAAGGGATCGAATCCCAAGATGAGGAGAAAACTCGCTGAATTTGAGGTACGAACATTTAATGAAATGGTGGAAAAAGCGAGAGTTTTGGAGAATGCCAAGAAGCAAGAGGCCGATACCATTAGGACTAAGGTAAATATTTTTAGGAAAAGGCCATTTGAGGGAGCTAGATATAGTGGGAGGAATAAGGAGTTTACATGCACCCAAAGTTCACTACAGATAGGGGTGAGGCTAGGAAATAACCCCCATGTCACATGTTGGAAATGTAGGGGTAAGCATTACCCCAAGATTGCTCGATGCTGAAGAACAAGTGTTATTATTGTGGAGAGGACACACATATGGTCGCTAACTGCCCCAAGAGGACCACAACGACATGCTTCTACTATAAGCAGGTTGGGCATTTGTTTATAAATTGCCTAAAGAGACAACATGCCGCTGCATCAACAACTAGGCCACTTCAGATTACTAAAAGGCTAGCACCAGGCAAGAATGGTAGTAGCCAAGGTAATAATAGGGATTGCGCTAACCCCACAGCTAGCACTACATAAGTGTACAACTTTGAGGGAACTTAGTATGGCAATGCATATAAAGAGGCAAAGTTTGCAACATTGGATGATGATGACTTGGTCGATATAGACTTATTTGCAAGTAAGTACTTGAACCTAAGTGCTATTCCTATTTATCTATTAAGTTAAATGTTAAGAACATGAAAACAAAAATTATGAAAGCTTTAGGGAAGAAAACTTAACTCTCAATGAACATATGAATAGAGATTATGCTTAAACTATAAACTTAGTCTTCTGAACTCAAGGCATATCACAATTACCAATCAACCATCTTTCACACTCTTCGACATGGGAGCAACTCACTCCTTTGTCACTTCCAAAATAGCCGAACAGATAAGAGTGCCCATAGCTGCCACAAATTTAAGCTTTAGTGTACATACTTCTACGAGAAGCATCGTTATTACCAAGGAGATGATTAGAAGTTTCCTAATAGACATTCAAGGATATAAAACCAGTGGCAATATGATCATACTGGACATGTACAAGTATGACGCCATATTAGGGATAAATTGGATGTCAAATGTAAGAGCCACAGTAGACTGTCAAAAGAAGAAAGTAACATTTGATGACTCCGATAGACGAAAACCATAATTTGTTAGAGAGTTAACTTCTACAAGATCTTTGGAGTTAAGCTCTTATGAAGTGATTACAGGCTATGAAGAATTTTTAAAGATTGAGAGTTGGAGAAATACAGCAAAATTTGACTAGGAAAAACCCGATTTGGAGGATATTCCGATAGCTAATGAATTTCCTGATGTATTTTTTGAAGAGCTACCAGGATTACCACCTAAGAGAGAAATTGACTTTGAAATCAACCTGATGCCAAGAATGGAACATATAGCAAAGGCACCTTACAGGATGGCCCCAATTAAGCTTAAGGAGTTAAAAGAGCAATTGCAAGAATATTGGATCAAAGGTTCATTCACCTAAGTGTTTCACCATGGGGAGCACCGATACTCTTTGTGAAGAAGAAAGACGACTCAATGAGACTTTGCATCGATTATAGGGAGCTAAATAAAGTTACTATCAAGAATAAGTACTCATTGCCTTGGATCGATGACTTATTTGATCGGTTGAAAGGAGCCAGTGTGTTCTCTTTTATCGACTTGCGTTTTGGGTACCATCAACTACAAATTAAGTTAGGAGATGTTCCTAAGACAACTTTCAAAACTCGATATTGGCATTATGGGTTCTTGGTGATGCCATTTAGGTTAACTAATGCCCCAGTTACCTTTATGGATCCGATGAACAGGATTTTTCGACCACTACTAGACATGTGCATAATCATCTTCATCAACGAAATTTTGGCTTATTTAACTACTTTAGAGCAGCATGAGGAACATCTAAGGATGGTACTCTAGATATTAAGGAAACACAGGTTATATGCCAAATTGCCCAAGTGTGATTTTTGGTTAAATAAAATATCATTCCTTGGGCACATAGTTTCAGGCAAGGCATAATAGTAGACCTAGAGAAGATTAAGGCCATAGTGGAATGGAAAAGGCTTAAGACGGTAATGGAAGTACGTAGTTTTTTGGGACTAGCAGGATATTATAGGGAATTTGTAAAAGATTTTTCAACAATAGCCAAACTACTCACCTAACACAAAGGTATGAGAAATTTGAATGGACTAAGGCTAGGGAACAAGCATTCTAAAAGTTGAAGAAGAGATTGGTATCTACACCAATTTAGTATTAATAGACACTGATGAGCCATATACTATACATAGCGACGCATTTAAGAATGGACTTGGATGTGTATTGATGCAAAAAGGAAAAGTAATTGCCTACGCTACGCATCAAGACAATTTCGGCCACATGAGCAGAATTACTCAACACACGACTTGGAATTGGCTGCAATAGTCTTTGCTTTAAAGTTATGGAGGCAGTACTTATATGGACAAAGGTGCGAATCAATCACAAAAATCTTAAGTACATGTTCACATATAAGGAGTTAATATGAGGTAGAGACAATGGCTAAAGCTGATCAAGGATTATGATCTGGGAATACATTATTGCCTAGGAAAAGCGAATGTCGTCGTTGATGGCTCGAGCAAGAAAAATCATGCAGAAGTCGCGTCCTCACTGACAGAACAAAAGGACCTGATCCGAGAATTTGAAAGGCTCAACCTAGAGTTTGTTTGGCATGATAAGAACTCAGAATTGTCAAGTTTAACTATTGAGCCCTCATTGATAGGGAGAATTAAAGAAGCTTAGCAGAATGACCTTGCATTGATGCAGATAAGATAAGGGCAATATGCAGACAAGTATGTTGACTTCAAAATCTAAGATGATGGAGTTGTCCGATTGAAAGGGAGATTATGTGTACCCGATGACAATGAACTCGAAAAGGAAATCATGAATGAAGCACATCATTCTAGTTATGTTGTCCACCTAGGAGGAACTAAGATATATCATAATCTTAAAGATAATTTTTGGTGGAATGGAATGAAGCAAGATGTAGCTGAGTTCATGATAAGATGCGACACATGTCAAAGGATAAAAGTAGAGCATCGGAGACTTAATGGATTACTTCAAACCTTACCAATCCCAGAGTAGAAATGGGACTAGATCACCATGGATTTTGTAAGCGGGTTATCAAGAACCACAACAAAGTATGATGCTATATAGGTTATAGTAGATAGACTTACCAAGTCAGCACATTTTCTTCCCATCAACAAGATGTACCTATTGGAGAAATTGGCAGAGATCTATATTAGAGAAATAGTGAGACTTTACGGGGTGCCTACAAGCATTGTGTCAAACAGAGATCCTCGGTTTATATCAAAGTTTTGGGGAAGCTTACAAAAAGCATTGGGGACTATATTACAATTCAGTACAACATACCATCCCCAAATTGATGGACAATTAGAAAGGACTATCAAAACCTTAGAAGATATGTTACGAGCCTGTATAATTGAATCCAAAGGGAGTTCGGATGCTCATTTACCTTTGGTGAAATTTGCACACAACAACAACTACCACTCCATAATTAAGATGCCCCCATATGAAGCTTTGTATGACCGAAAATGTCAATCACCATTATTTTGGGATGACAAAGAAAAATTGGCGATAGGGCCAAACTTGATTCAAGAGGCTGCGAACAAGGTGGCTATTATTAAGCATAGGATGAAAGAGGCCTAAGATCTATCAAAGAGTTGGATAGACTTAAAATGATGACCTTTACACTTTGAAATAGGAGACCATGTATATTTAAAGGTAAGTCCAATTAAGAGCATACACCAAGCCAGGACGTAAAGAAAATTAAGCCCATGATACATTGGACCCTGTGAGATATTATAGTGGATTGGAAACCTGGCATATTATTTGGCATTGTCCCTAAATATGTTAGAAATTCATAATGTCTTCCATGTGTCAATCCTACGTTGACACACTCCCAACTCGGACCAAATTGCTACTATCAAACCAATGGCCTTAAAGGAGAATCTGATGTACGAGGAGCATCTGGTCCAAATCTTGGATCGAAAGACCTAGAAATTGAGGAATAAGGTGATCAAATATGTCAAGTAACTATGGCGAAATCATGGGAGAGAAGAGGCCACTTGGGAGGCAAACGGTGAAGTAAGGAAGAAATACACACATTTGTTTATCAATCAAGGTACATTTTGAAGTTTTGAGGACAAAACTTATTTTAACGAGGAGAGGATGTAAACCCTAGAAAATTTCAAATAAAAAATTAATATGAAGAAAAATCTTAAAGAAATACGTCAGAAAGTAGATAAGAAAACCTGACTATAAAATCATATTCACTTTGCGTTACGCGAACCGACTAGCATACCCAAATCCAAGAAATTCAAAACCTAGCCAAACCCCGATGATAGGATCTCGCCTTAGGAACACTAAACCTGAATTTGGATGTTCGAAAAGCCCAAATTCAATTCCTAAATGCTTAGAAACAACTATTGACATTAGGAATTCCTTTGGAACCAAGAATAACTAACGCCAAGCTTGAAAAAACCTAAGATTCGATCCGAATGAAACCAAAGCTTAAGCGAAGATGAACTACCCCATAATTAGCCTAAATAAGCCTAAAATTTTAATCAAAACCAACTTTACAAAACAATCCAATTAGGCAAAACAAAAATTGGAAAACATGACCCCTAAAAATTCCTAGAAATGTTGTGTCAAAGGAAAGGAATATAGTCACATTTGAACCATCAAATGCTCTAATCCAAAGCCTAAATTTGACTTGAAAATTCCCCCATCCAAGCCCTAATTAAAGCCCAATTAACCACAAGAAAACAAGGAGAATTTGTAGCCGAAAGCAAGCCCTAATCTACCGTTGCTCCATGTGAACTACTAGCTAGATAACTAAGAGATTAAATGGAGATGTAACTAGGATTAATCTAATCAAATGACATAGCAACTAAAAGCTAACTAAATAGGAGCCTAGGGGGGGATAAACTTAATACCTAATCACCCTACATGGCAGATATGCTCCCCAAGATTTGACCTTTTATCTAATGGACAATACTGTTGACCAATAACACATGTTAAGAACCAAAGGAAAATTCCCACCTAAATTAGCTGCCAAATCTTTTAATTTTACATACCTAAAGCCCCCTCACGTAGCCCCTCTATCTAGAGAAAGATCCACTCAAACATCCCCAACCAAAGCTCCATAAACACCCTCAAACACTCTCAAGAAAAATCGCACCAGGATTTCCTCCAAAACAACAACGTTCCAACCACTTTCTCTAAGCTTTTCCTTCTGATTTCGTCACCCTTGGATTTCCAAATAAAATCCCTAGCATTCTCAAGCATTAATACAAGGAAACCACCCAAAACCCCCCAAATAAAAGCTCAAAATGGCATCACTGGAGAGACACCCAAACTGCCCCCTGTTCTTCCTAGCTGCACCCTCAGTACTTCCACCCATGAATCACACACCAAAAGACCTCCAATCAAGCTCATATTTTGGTATTATTTACAAAACTTAAGGGGCTATTAGGAGAACTAAAGACCTTAAGAAAATCAAAGCCCAAAGCCACTTCAAGAAGTGGGAAAAGAAAGGGGAACTCCTTCTGCCTGTGTGGGATCCTTGCACCGTAGGTGATGTTGTTCTATTTTCTTTTCTTTTCCTTGTAATAATTCTATTCCATAACCTAGAATAGGATTATGTTGCCTTAGTTTTATAATTTTCCATGTATATTAGAGTATGTTTAGCTTAGGAAAAGAAATAGAAATGCAATCCCTCTTCTTTAGGTGTAAACCATAGAACACCACTGATAAGGATCAACTAGCATCTAAGAGGATGGAACCAAAATCCCAAGATCCATTGCAAGGTATTGGAGGCCCAATGACCCGAGCTAAAGCTAGGAGGATGAATGACACTTTACAAAGATTAGTCATGGACTTACAAGCTAAGGAATCAAATTACACTAAAGGAGAACCAATGCCTATCAATTTGATTCACATTTCTATAAAGGGATGCAAGGATTTCGAAGTCTTAGAATAGATAAATTTTATTGAACCGAAAAGGGAACAAGTATTTTCGGTTTTGTTATTTGTTATGTTTTATTGTATTTGTTTGGTTTGTACTTTAGTATAATTAGTTAGAAGTTTCAGTCAATAGGAAGATAAGGCTAGATGCTATGTTAGGAAACTTAGGTTATTATTTTTGGTTGTGTGATATCCTTATATCATCGAGGAGAGGGGATGGCAAAAAGACACATTATTATTATTCTATTATTGAAAATTACATCTTTTCTTTGAAAAGAAAAAACCTCTCTTATTCTTTAAAAAAGAACTCAACCGAATTGCTTGGGGAAAATCTCTTGATAACTTAGGTTTCAGTTAACAGGTGTGATTGGGGTCTAGTTTCGTTCTACTTGTTCGAGACGTTCCTTGGGATTTGATTTCAATTACGATCGCCGGGTTTTTAGGTTTGACATACCTAGGGTTTGAGCATCATTTGGTATCAGAGCTTTGGCTTCTTGAATCAAGTAACCTCTATCCTTGTTAAATTAGTTATTTGTTCAATTCCATATTTCTTATTCATACCCTAGAATTCATATATAAAAAAAGTATTCAATTCAATCATAGGAGATCTATTAGTGACCGACCACAACAATTGTTACCCTAGTTAATTGAAGTTCAAGTTGTAATTCTTGTTCTATTTCTTTGAGAATTCGTATAATAAAAAATTTCATGTTCGGCCATGAAAAGATCCAATTGCCGAAAATCACAAGATAAATTCTTGTTTTCCAAATCACAAATTAATTGTTACAATATATTTTCCAATTCCTACTGTAAAACATATCTTCATCTTTCCAATTTTGTATCTGAATTGCATTCACACTCCTTGACATATTCGGTGCAATTTTTGATTCCTTCAATTTTGTGATAGGGATTGCTTTGACTTGTGTTTCTAAATTGGTAGTGAGTACTTTTTCATATCAATTAGAATTGTAGTTATTCTCCATTGTTTGTCGTGACTTGGAACCGACAAGTAATTAATAGATTTTACCTTAGTGGTTGCATTGAGGAGGTTTCCAATCCGAGTTCATATCAAAGAATTGTAAGAGCGAGTTATGAGGACATTCTTGTTGAGAGATAAACATGAGTGGATTATGAGAGCATTAGTATTTGAGGGCAATACATGAGTGAGTTGTGAGAAACATATTATAATTATGTTACTAACTATTTTCTTGACTGTGGAGATATGTCGGGACAAAACACAACTGGAGGTGAGAATGGAGGAGGGGAGAATAAGGTGATGTTTGATGCATTGATGGGGGAGATGAAGAGAATCTTTAGTGGTGAGCTGGAACAAATCCATGAGAGGATGGATAAGATAGAAAGGAGTAAGGAACCATCTAGCAGTACCACTATCAGGCGAGGCGTGGGTAGACCAATGAGGGGAGGGATTAGGATAGAAGAACGTAAGGAAATTGATTTAGGTGAGTATAATTACGTGAGGGAGAGAGGGAACACCTAGAGGCAAGACAGTAACTTGGGAAGTATTAAGATGAAGATACCCTCGTTTCAGGGGAAGAATGATCCAGAGTTGTACTTGGAGTGGGAGAGGAAAATGGATCATGTATTTGAATGCCACAATTATATTGAGGAGAAGAAAATCAAATTGGCTGCAGTTGAGTTCTCAGACTATGCTAGTGTGTAGTGGGATCAGCTAGTGCGTAATAGGCGCAGATATGGAGAGTGACCTGTTAGTACTTGAGACAAGATGAAGACTATTATGCAGAAGCAGTTTATCCCTAGTCATTATCATAGGGATTTGCTTAGGAAGTTTCAGGGATTGACACAAGGGTCCAAAAGTGTAGAGGACTATTATAAGGAAATGGAGATAGCCATTATTAGAGCCGGAGTGGAGGAGGATGATGAGGCGACAATGGCTAGATTCATTAATGGGCTGAACTGGGAGATTACTGACGTGGTGAACTTACATCATTGTTTAGATATGGAAGAATTGTTGCATAGGGCAATCAAGGTAGAGCAACAATTGAAGTATAAGATCAATCCAAGGTCTAGGGCAACTTCTAGCTCTTCATAGAAGTCTAATTGGAAGAAGAATTCTACGGATTCGAAGCCTAAAGAGGATGTGAAGGCTAAGAGTCTAATTGCTGTGTTTAAAGGTAAAACTGACACTAAACCATCTTCTAGAACTAGAGATATTAAATGTTTCAGGTGTCAGGGATTTGGACATATTGCATCTCAATGTCTAAATCAAAGGGCTATGTTCATTCGTGACAATGGAGATGTGGAGAGCATTAGCTCTGAGGAGGATGATGTATCACCGTCAGAGTAGTATAAGGATGTTGATTTGGAGAAACCCGTGAGTGGAGAGTTATATGTCACTAGGCGAGTACTTAGTGTTTAACCTTAGGAGGACGGTGAAGGGATCCAACATGAACACATCTTTCATACACGATGTCATGAACAAAACAAAGTATGTTGTTTGATCATCGATAGTGGCAGCTACACTAACGTTGCTAGCACTTTATTGGTTGATAAGATGCGGTTGAAAGCTGTAAAACATCTAAGGCCATATCGATTACAGTAGTTGAATGGGTGTGGGGAAGTGAAGGTGACCAGGCAGGTTCTTATAGCCTTCTCTGTAGGGAGTTATAAAGATGAAGTTATGTGTGATGTGGTTCCTATGCGGGCCAGTCACCTATTACTGGGGCGACCATGGCAATTTGATAGGAAGGTGATGTAAGATGGGTACAAGAACCAATATTCTTTTGTTTTAAACAAAAGGAAGGTAGTTCTAACTCCACAAAAACCATGGGAAGCTTGCGATGATCAAGTAAGGATTGTAAAGGAATTCAAAGAGAAACACGTGAGTGTGCGAGTGAAGAGTGAGAAACAAACATTGGTGAGCAATGAGGGAAAAGATTCTAAAACACAGAGAGGAGAGAACATTGCGAGGAAAAGTGAAGTCAAGAGTGTAATGTTGGCAAGGAAACAACTACTTGTACTTATGTACAAGGATTTATATTTTACTAATATTGACCTTAACCCTTTATTGCCTAATATAGTGGTGTCTTTATTGCAAGAATATAAAGACTTGTTTCCTGAAGAAGTACCGAAGGGTCTACCTCCACTATGAGGTATTGAGCACCAAATTGATTTCGTACCAAGCGCATCTATTCCTAATCGGCCAGCATACTGAACTAATCCTGAGGAGGCCAAGGAAATTCAAAGGCAGGTTGATGGATTGATGGAGAAGGGATTTGTTAGAGAAAGCCTCAACCTATGTTCAATTACTATTATCCTAATCCCCAAAAAGGATGGAACGTGGCACATGTGTGTCGACTGCCGGGCAATCAACAAGATAACAGTTAGGTACAGACATCCTATCCTTAGGCTAAATGACATGCCTGATGAATTGCATGGTGCATGTTTATTTTCTAAAATTGATCTAAAGTAATGAGCCTAATTCCAAGCTTAAGCACAATCAAAAGAATCAAGGAAAACACCTTAATTCACAAAACACAAAACCGGTTCACTTGACTAGGAAAAATGCGGAAATCCTAAGGCAATGGAATGAAATCCAAAGAACTCTAATTGCTATTATCAATCCAAACAAGTAATCTTCATCAAATAATAACAATTAGAATTGAAACCCATGTGAATCAAATTAAGAAATCAAATGGCTAAACCGCAAATTCCAACCCTTCCTTCAACTATCCAATTCACGCCACAATAAAGAGAATGATATCATATATCAACATAATCAATCCTATAACAAGCTATTGATCACGAATTTCAAATTAAAACAAGTCCAAGAACATCCAAATCAACCCTAGATATGACTCACTAGAGAAGAAATGAACAACAACAAAGATGAATCGATATTACTCACGATTTCTCCTTGTTGCACTCGCCACAATTTCAACTTCTTGGGATTGAAATTGATAAGAGAATTTGGAATTAGGAAAACCCTAAGCCCTCTCACGAAATGTGAAGTGTTTTTTCTGCAAAATAAGCCTCCTCAAACCCTCTCTTAAGCAAGTATTTATACTTGCTACTCCTAGGGTTAAAAAGTGCTCAAAATTACAAGTTTGCCACTTTTAAGGTGGCTAGCCCTAAATGAAAATTACAAGGAAATAAAAGTGTCCCAAAACCAAAATACAACCAAAATAGTTCATAAAAGAATAAATATATAAAAGAAATGGTCTTCAAGATGCCGGTCTTCTATAGGATCCAACGGCCTAACTCAACGTCGGTTCAGGTCGGTCCATGGATAACCCACAAGCTGAGTCTGACGGAGTTTGTCCATTGCCCTATAGAATATGACAAGTGTGCCTGTTGGAAAACAAAATACAAGAATAATAGAAAAGAGGTTAATATGTAAATAATTCCGGGGTCGATCTGCTCAAAATGGGCCCTCAACGCCAAGATTTGAAATCCTTCAG
The DNA here is from genome assembly GCA_037954665.1 of Laguncularia racemosa. Taxonomy (NCBI): domain Eukaryota; kingdom Viridiplantae; phylum Streptophyta; class Magnoliopsida; order Myrtales; family Combretaceae; genus Laguncularia; species Laguncularia racemosa. The sequence goes on along the minus strand of JBBMOL010000025.1, from coordinate 3,481,775 downwards.
TTCTTGCCCTAATGATAGGTCTTGTCGGATTTTTATTCCTATAATAAAGAATGGCTATTATCATATTCATATGAAAGAAGGGGATGAATGGAAAACAACATTTAAAATTAAACATGGATTATATGAATGGATGGTAATGTCTTTTGGGTAAACAAACGCACTTAGCACTTTCATGAGATTAATGAATCATGTTCTGCGTCATTTTTTTGGAAAGTCTGTTGTTGTCTATTTTGATGACATTTTAATTTATAGCAGGACATTAAATGATCATGTTCAGCATCTATAGTGTGTGTTTAACGTTTTAAGGGAAAACCAATTATATGCCAATTTAAAGAAGTGCACTTTTTGTATGGAAACTGTGGTTTTTCTTGGTTTTGTTATAGGTGCAGATGGGATAGCTGTGGACGAAGAGAAGGTGAAGGCAATTCGGGAGATGCAAATGAGGTCAGGAGTTTCCATGGCTTAGCAAGCTTTTACAAGAGGTTTGTGAGGGATTTTAGTTCCATCGCTGCTCCTTTAAATGATCTTGTTAAGAAGAATGCCAACTTCAAGTGGACTGAAGTGCATGAGCAGGCGTTCCAAACTCTAAAAGGTAAGTTGACTAACACACCTTTATTAGTATTGCTTAATTTTGAGAAAGTATTCGAGATTGAATTTGATGCTTCCAGGAAAGGTATTAGTGGTGTGTTAATGCAAGATTCCAAACTAATAGCCTACTTTAGTGAGAAACTCAATGGTGTTGCCTTAAATTACCTTATGTTATATGCCCTAGTGAGGACCTTGCAAACGTGGCAGCATTACTTATAGCCTAAGGAGTTCATCATTCATTCTGATCATGAGAGTCTGAAGTATCTAAAGACGTAAAGAAAGTTGAATAAGAGGCATCCCAAGTGGTTGGAGTTCATCAAGACCTTTCCATACATGATTAAATACAAGCAAGGTAAGGAAAGCATGGTGGTCGATGCCCTATCTAAAAGGTACTCTCTTTTGACTTCTTTACATACCAAGCTGCTTGGTTTTGAATGCATGAAAGACTTGTATGAACATGATGCTAACTTCGGTCAAATTTGGGCTGCTTGTTCTAAATCTGGATATGTAGACTTTTATAGGCATGATGGGTATTTATTTAAGAAAGATAGATTATGTGTGCCAAAAAGTTCCATACGTGAATTGTTGGTGATGGAGACGTATAGGGGCAGTTTAATGGGACACTTTGGTGTTAGAAAAACTTTAGACATTTTGCATGAACATTTTTATTGGCCTAAGATGAAACATGATGTACAAAATGTGTGTGATAAGTGCATTGCATGTAGAAAGGCTAAGTCCAGAGTGATGCCCCATGGGGAATATCTTCCATTGCCTGTGCTTAATCAGCCTTGGACTGACATCTTTATGGATTTTATATTAGGTTTACCATGATCTCAAAGTGGTAAAGATAGCATATTCGTTGTTGTTGATAGGTTTAATAAGATAGCTCATTTCATTGCATGTTCTAAAACTAACGATGCACGATATATTGTTGATTTGTTCTTTAGGGAGATTGTACAGTTACATGGTTTGCCTAAATCCATTGTGAGTGATAGGGATGTAAAATTTTTGAGCCATTTTTAGCGTACTCTATGGAATAGGCTAGACACCAAATTACTGTTTTCCACTGTGGCACATCCTTAAACTGATGGTTAGATAGAAGTAGTCAATAGGACACTTTCAAAATTATTGCGTGCTGTGCTTCATAAGAACTTGAAACAATGGGAGACATGCTTACCTCATGTAGAATTTGCATATAATAGGACAGTACATTCCACTACATCATATTCTCCATTTGAGGTTATATATGGTTTTAATCCCTTGATCTCATTAGATATTTTACCTTTACCCGCTAATGAGTTTGTTGATCTTGATGGAACGAAAAAGGCAGAATTTGTTAGGGAATTACATGCTCAAGTTCGGACTAACATTGAGAAGAAAAATGAGCACTATGCTCGTTAAGCTAATAAAGGACATGTCAAAATTGTGTTTCATCCAGGAAATTGGGTTTGGGTGCATTTGAGAAAGGAAAGATTTGCAGAGTAGCGGAAGTCTAAATTGCATCCAAGGGGAGATGGACCTTTCCAAGTCATGGAGCGCATCAATGACAACACTTACAAGATTGATTTGCCCAGTCACTACAGTAATATAAGCGCAACTTTTAATGTTTCTGATCTTACTCTTTATGATGCAGGTGATTCGAGAACGAATCTTTTCGAGGAAGGAGGGAATGATGAGGATCAACTAACATCTAAGAGAATGGAACCAAAATCCTAAGATCTATTACAAGTTATTAGAGGCCCAATGACTTGAGCTAGAGCTAGGATGATGAACGACGCTTTACAAGGATTAGTCATGGACTTGCAAGCTAAGGAATCAAATTACACTAAAGGAGAACCAATGCCTATCAATTTGATTCATGTTTCCATGGAGGGATGCAAGGATTTGGAAGTCTTAGAATACATACATTTTATTGAATCGAAAAGGGAACAAGTATTTTCAGTTTTCTTATTTGTTATGTTTTATTTTATTTGTTTGATTTGTAATTTAGTATAATTAGTTAGAAGTTTTGGTCAATAGGAAGATAAGGTCGGATGCTATATTAGGAAACTTAGGTTATTATTTTTGGTTGTGTGATATCCTTATATCACCGAGGAGAAGGGACGGCAAAAAGACACATTATCCTTATTCTATTATTGAAAATTACATCTTTTCTTTGAAAAGAAAAACCTTCTCTTGTTCTTTAAGAAAGAACTCCACAGATTTTCTTCAACCGAATTACTTGGGGAAAATCTCTTGATAACTTAGGTTTTAGTCAACAGGTGTGATTAGGGTTTAGTTCCGTTCTACTTGTTCGAGACGTTCCTTGGGATTTGATTTCAATTACGATCACCAAGTTCTAGGTTTGACATACCTAGGGTTTGCGCATTAACCACTCCTCTTTTTGGCTTGTATGTTAGAATTTTTAGAAAAATCAATAAGAATCAGAAATGGGAGATTCTTGATGCTTTTTGGATGCCTAAGCTAAGGGGCTAACCAAGTTTATTTTTGACCCACTTCATTCTTTCTAGATCATAGGAAATTCGTAGGGAAGGGAAGGGCCCTTTTATAGTGAGAAATTTGGAGAAAGAGGTGAAACATATCTAAGAATCTCAAACCATGACTAAGGACCAATTAAACGTAGGAATCTCTTCATTTCTAGACCCTAAAGATGCCAAAATATCAATAGAAAAAGTTTGGAATTAAAAATCTTAAGGGAAAACATAAAACCAACACAAACTAAATAGAAAAAGTGAAATCGAAGCTTTGGGAAAAACTAAACGAAATTCTTGGACCAACTTCAAGAATTCCCAGAAAAGAATAAAGCATCCACATGCCATTTTAAGCCTTAAACACACTCTAAGTGATTAAAGTAAAATTCCCTTAGATTACTAGGTCAAATTAGATGGAAATGGAACTCAAACAAAATCTAAACTAGGTGCACCCAATTTTCCTGGTTTAGAACATGACCTTCTGAAGTCCAAATGATCAAAATGACTTTAGAATTGGAAATAACACTCAAAACCCCATCAAAACGACTACAAATACATGGAAAAAAGACTTAAAATGAAAAAAGTTATGAAGAAAATACTAAAACCTTCAAAATTGACAAAACTAACCAAACTGGTATAGGTTAGTTTTGACCCCAACTCATAAAAATATTTTGTCTTATCAGGTGATGCAATATTCAAGGATGATCTGCCACTTGACAACTACAATTAGGGACCACATGGCCGGGTGAGTAACAATCCGATGATTACTGTTCCTTACTTGTGCTTGTAGTTAGCGCACTCGTGTGTTTATAAATATCTTATATGTAAATTGGATTTGCATGTGGGGGTTAATTGGGTTCTTGTATGTGCTTGAATGTTATGATTAAGTGCCAATCTACATTAATTATGCCCAACTAATTGATAATTGCTTTCCCTTGCATTTAGATTGTAGAAATTATGATTGTCTATATAAATTGTTGTGAACACCAAATAAATTGACTTAAGACTATTCGACCTTAAGGATAATGAATCATGCATCATGGAGTCTCGCATGTAAGAAGGTCGTCGGCATCACGCGGTGGTACAAAAAGGCCCCATAGAGGACGTACTATGTAAGTAACCCTTGTCTTGACCTTTGGGAACTAAACAGAACCTAGGAAATGCCGCCCTTTGATTGAAACCTAGGAATTTCCTAATCCGAAGATCCATCGCTTAAGGGTGATTGACTTGCGAGTCCTTCACGATCTATACCCTATGAAGGGCTTAATATGATATATATATATATATGTATGTATGTATGTATGTATGTATGTATTTTCAAGTTGTAGAAGTATACTTCAAAAGTATATATAAACTTTACGAATTATCTTGAAAAACAGCTCGGGGTCACTAGAGCCTACAATCGATGTGTAGTTCGTGATTTCCCAACCCCTGGCAACGAAGGGCGTAAGTCCATGCTGTATACAATGTCCGGTAAACCATATATATTGTTACATTCATGTGATTGGTCATATATGGCATATGTGTGAATTAAATAACTTGCTTGTTGGTTTGGTAAGAGGATTTAGCTCACTAAGCCTTATCATTTACATCCCCATAGACTTCCTTTATTGCAGGCACCCATCTGGTTAGAGTATAGCCGCTAGATGCTAGAGGTTAATATAGGATGTTAAGGAGTCGTGAAGGAGTGGAGTAGAGAGATCACTTTTATAAATGTTTTTAGTCTAAGTTCTCATTTTAATTTCATATATATAGCATGGACTAATATGTATTAGGATTATTAATCCTTAAACTTACCATTATGTACCTATGGACTTTATAAAATGCTACTACTTTGAATTATTACGTATATATCTCTGTATTTCTTGAAAAATGTTAAACCCTGAGTTAGGAATTTTGGAAGTGAGTATACCTTGTACGTTGTAGGGTAAACTCTTAAATAATAGATGGGTTATCCCTCGGTTTCCATGCGACGTACAACAAAAACTGTACTTCCTAAGGTCGTGTATCCCAACCGTGCCAAAGTACATAGCCTTAAGCATAACTTTGTACTTAGAGACACTTTATTTATTGATTTATTTTCTAATTAAAGAACTTCCATATAACCTAGACAACTAGTAAAATCTTAGAAAACTTAATAGACTAAGAGAATTAAGAAATTTTGATTATTCTTAGATTGGTACTAAGAAGAAATTATTATTGCTTTCATATATTACAAATTACTTCAAGTTCAGGAATTGACTTGCTTAGGATTAAGATTTTAGGTACGTGTAACTTGTTTGTTTTTTTATGCTTGTGTTAGTATCAAATTGGTTAAGCTGATGATTGGTTTAAGTGGTTAAGTTGCTTGTTAAGCTTAGCCTAAGGGCCCATAGTGGCAGATTCCTAGAGAACACCCTAATGATCCCTATGTGAGGTTATCCCTAATGGAGTCGTGTTTGGAAATAATCTGAGTTAGTTTAAGGGTTAAGGACTCATGGGTGTTGAGGCCCATAGTGGCAGTTCCCATACTAGATTAAGTTTAAGAATGTTTAAAGACTCGTGAGTGTTGAGGCCTGTAGTGGCAGTTCCCATGCTAGATTAAGTTTAAGAATGTTTAAAGACTCATGGGTGTCAAGGCCTATAGTGGCAGTTCCCACACTAGGTTAATTTTAAAAATGTTTAAGGACTTATGAGTGTTAGGGCCCATAGTGGCAGTTTCGAACACTAGATTAAGGATCAAGTTTTTAAGTGTATTTGATAGAGCCATGGGTACTCCTTTGTTGATATGTGGATTTAAGTAATATATGAAAATATTGCTTGATGTTTAAGAGTTGCATATATGTATGTGATTTAACTGCTTACTTGCTCATGTATGTGTGTTTGTTGTTATACGTATTAGGTGTTAGCTCATCCTTTGAGGATTTTCTTTTTTTTTTTAGATGCAGGTACTGAGGGAATTATTAACCAAGAAGAAGAATTGGGAGTGGATATATAGGAGAGGGAAGAGGAAGATTTCCATTACTATTATGGAGATTGATTGAGAATTGAACAGTTGAAGCATAGACATTTATTTGAGACTAAGAACCTTTAATTGTTTTAAGTGATTTGGTTGATATATTAAGAATATTTCTTTTAAGAGTTGAAAGATTTTACATGTTGTAATTATACCATGTTAGAAGTATTGGATATACTTGATTGAGTTTTATAGGATTTACAGGATTAAGTAGTATTAGAGTAGGTTCAGAGTTTTAACGTGTCCTTGCTTGATAAAGACACGTGGTGAGCAGTAGCATCATGGTTTTTTTAGCGTTACAATAAGAATAAAAAAGAATAAAGAGGATAATATTACTGAATAATCTAAGGATAGTAAGATAGCAAAGTCCTAAAATATATTTATGTCAATATTCTTTTGAAGATAATTGCCAATTTCAGCTAAGCATAATACTAGGCAATAGTGGCAATATTGTAAAGATGATAAATTATAATAAACCCTAACAGTCGTAAGTATCGGCAACTTATGTCAATATTCTTTTGAAAGGCAATTGCTAATTTTAGCTAAGCATAAGTAGTTATAAACTAGGCCTTAATGGCAATCTTGTAAATATGATAAAGCATACTAAACCTTAACAATGGTGTATAAGAGCAACTAAGTAAAATAACAAGTCTATTAACAAGTGGTGCAATCTAGAAAAAGTTGAAAATAACAATTAGGTGGTTAAAATCTCATTTTCAACTCAATCAAGCTAGATAAGAGCTTCTTGTAAGTTATAAGGAAGTGCAATGTTTGGTCAATTGGTCGGTAGTCGGGTTGGTAGGTCAGTAGGTTAGCAAGTTGGTAAGATAGCAAGTCAAGATGAATGGAGAGCATGTTAGGTTAGATAGCTCTTCCTAGTATGCGACTTGTAGTTTTCTTTACTTCCTTTATAGCTTTTCCCACCAACAATGATGCTCAATTCATAACTCGACTCTTGAGTGAAGACTTTGGCTTAATGTTCACATCATCATTGTAAGGCCAAAAATGAGTTGTCCTTAACTTTGATACTTGCATTTTTTCAAAATAAGATATGGATTGAGTAGTAAATAAACTTCATCTCCCCTTCTTTTTCTTCACCATATGATCTTTCTATATATCCTTAACACCCATGGGCATCAAGGTAATGCTCTTCCCATCTTTCTGGAAGTAAGAGCAAGTGTTGTGGAATCCATCATAGGTGACATGTCTATCATACTCCCATGGTTGTCCAAGTATTATGTAGGCAGCATTCATTAGGACTACATTAAAGTCCAGCTCATCTGTATACTCTATAATACTAAATGGAGTTTTAACTTACTTGTAAACATGTACCTTGCCTTTGTCATTGAACTAGTGTAGTCCATATGATCTTGGATGTTGAGTGGTTAGAAGTTTCATTTTGTTCACTAGCTCAGCAAAGATAACATTAGCACAACTCCTACTATCAAAGATGATAGCACAGGTCCTCCCATTGACCTTGCAACGAATGTGGAGCAAGTTTACTCTCTACCTTAGGTCTTCCCTCAAATGGGTATTTAGAGATCCAATGACCAATGATAAGAGCTCACCCTCTTTTGCTTTGATGTAGATGACTTCCTCACTTCCCATAGAAGCTTCACTCTTCTACTCTTCCTCCCCGTTCTCAATGATGGCATCATGTCCACTTCCTTTCATGACCATGACTCATTTATTAAGGCACTCTAAAGTTATGTGACCATACCTGAGACACTTGAAGCACTTAATCTCTCTAAGCTTCTTTTTTAGCACTCTTTGTTCCTCTTTCAGCTCATTATTTAGTTTATTATTCTCTCCTTTCCCCATTTTTTTTTTGGACTCCCCTCTTCTCTTCATATCTTTCACTCTTAGGACTTGTAGGTAGTGGATGTGCTAGGGGTGGTCTTTGGTTCCTCCTCTAATGTTGTCTTTCACCCCTTATAGCTAACTTATTACATCCTCCAAAGTATTATAGGTTTGCAACTTAACCATGTCGGCAATGTCATCCCTTAGCCCTCTCAAAAACCTTGCAATGATTTGCTCTTGAAATTCTTACAGTCTATAGTGCATCATTAAGCTTTTAAACTTTTTAAAATACTCTTCAACACTTATTTGACCTTGCTTCAAGGTTTTTAGTACATGGATCATTTCTTACATGAAGTAGTTGGGAACAAAGCATTGGCTCATCAATCTCTTCATCAACATCCAAGTTTGAATAGGCTTATCCCCTTCATTTCTCTTATTGGCAACTAGTTTATTCCAACATAAACTAGCGTACTCGATAAATGTAAGTAGGTGAGCTTAACCTTGGTGCATTCATCACATTCGTAACACTCAAAGATCTTCTCCACTTTAGGTATCTAATCCGTGTATTCTTTTAGCCATCTACTCTCACCATAGGTCAGAAGTTTGAGCTTAATGTTCTCTAAGCCCCTATTAACAACTCTTGGCTCCTCTCTTTTCCTCATAACTCTAAAATTTACCTCAAACACATCATTGCCATCGTCCTCCTCTCATCCTTTACCCTGCTCGTTAGAGCCACTATCACTCTTAACATCTTTTCCCTTCTCCTTTCATCTCTTCTCAACCTGCACCTTCTACAAACAATCTTAGTTAGCTCCTATAGAGATTCAATGATTTTTTGTAATTGGAATTGCAAGTCATCAACTCTTTGCCTCAAACTTCCCTTAAGACTATCTACACCATCATTTATAGCCTCACTCAACATCTTGCTCCATAGTCTACCTATAACTTTTCTTAAGCAATTTCTTAAATGTTTGTTACATTAACAGTATTATTAAGTAAATACCCACAAACTCTAATGCAGCGAGTAACCTAAGTCCTCACTATCAATGCTATAACACTATGAACAATTTCAGTAGCCTCATAATGTCACGATACAGTGCAGACAACACCGGGAAAGCACTGATTTCTCAAAAATTGCAAACAACCCACTAACTCACTTTCACTACCCTTAACATTAATACCCACATGAAACAAGAAATGGGTTTGAAGGTTACCTCAAGCATGTCATCCTAATAGGCTCTGATACTAAATAGATAATGTGCCTAAGTCTAAAAAGGTTCAAAAGGCACTTAAGAATTGATGCTTAGTCTATAACTTAGCTCTTGAGTGATAAACTTTGGCTTGACATTCACATCATAACCCCTGAAACATAAGCTAACTTTATGACAAAGGTTCAAGGTTATTTTTAAACATAACAAGTATGTAGGTAAAAAGGGGTTTTGGTAATAATCTTTTAAGTTATCAATTAAATCAAGTGTGCAAATGTGATTAATATGGACACACTTGAGATTAGGAGTTTATGATAGCAAATATCAATTTGAATAGTTGATGAAGGTAAAATATGACAATTATTATACTTTTTGGTAAGAAAGGCATTAGGATGCACTCAATAATATTTAGGCATAAAAAAAAAAAAAAGGTTTGAACACTCACATGAAAGAAGTTTAGATACCTTTATCACTATTATTGTTATGCTCAAAACCTAAGGGCAATGACAACATGCTACATTTTTCACTTAAGTAGAAAGCATTAAGGCTCTTTTACACTTATTTGGTTTTTTTAACCAACGTTAGATTTATAAAATCCTTTATTAGTTTTTGAAAATGTTTGATGAGTGTTTGATTTGTAGCTTATTAGGATGTAAAAGATTTTGAAAGCATGAAATTATTTAGAAAATGTTTACTTGTAAAACTTCTTAAACAGTGTCATAATATGATCTAGCAAAGGTCCAAGACTCTCAGGCCTAAGAGTACTAAGTTCAAAATATAATCAAAAGTCTAGTAACTAAGACAATAATAAAGATTATAATAGGTTTAAAAGTGGTAAAAGATAATAAGTAATCCCTACTAAAACTAAGTAAAATCTAACACAACAACAATAGCAAAAAGTCTAAGGGCCATTAATAAAATCACACTCATTAGCTCATTATCCCATCGTCAAATCCATGACCAAACTCATTTAAAGGTTGGTCATTAATAAAATCACAATCATTAGCTCGATATCCCATCATCAAATCCATGACCAAACTCATCATAAGTGAAATCAATATACAAATCATCACTTGAAAAGATTGAAAAGGAATGAGTCACAATGGACTTGCTATAGTAGTAGTACACATGCACATTTGATGCCACTTACACGCTTGCCTAATACTAATTCAACAATCGAAGTTCATTGAAATATAGATGTAAGTGTAAACTAACATTATAGGAGTAATCATAACTTCAAAACAACATGATGAGGTACATGGAATCTAATCTTACTGTAGTAAGCTATTAGTGGTTGATGGGAAAAGTTAGACTCCATGTCCAAAAAATAAATAAATAAATAAACAATAGTCTTATGAGGAGATCAAAACTGAATTAGTGATCATGGTCACAATCCACATATATCATATCATCCATTGTTTCTCATATTGCTGGAAAACTCCTGCTATAGCTTCGTCTCGTTCTTATTAACTTGTTGCATCAATATAATTCCCTCCTATAAACTACCCGCTAAGCAACCATTGATAGCTTAAGTGTTTAACTATTATTTCATTTTAGTAACTATGCCTATAGACATAGTCCTAGTTCGAGGGTGTCATCACTAGCTTAGTAGTACAATTATACATAAATAAACATACATTTAATTTAGCCAAGTTTACATATTAATCTAGTTTTTTTCTTGCCTAGCAAGCACATGCATCATTTAGTGACTACTATGTACCTATACATTGCCACAATCACAAATCAAAAGCTAATTAGTCTAACTCTAACTCAAAAATTGAATAATATGCAATTAAGAAGCAATTGTTATTAATTAATATTGAGATTACGAAAGCTATTTACTTATTTTTGAACTAAATTTAATATATTAACCTCTATTAATTAAACTCATTTATTTATGTAGTTATACCTTAGTATAATAGAAGGTTTTATTTTAAGGCTAATCCATTAAGTTAGTAGGCTTAATTTAATTTTTAAAATCTAAATCAACCTACTTAAAGTATTCAATTATTATTTATTTGTTATTATTAATTATTTTTAATCTACTTAGTTATTATTGTTTTTAGTTTTAGTTTTGATTAAAAGTGAGTGGGTACAGTGTGAGTAAGGTATGAGTCCCTATTTATACTCTACCTTATAAGATATAGGCTCTCAAATTTTGAAATCAAAATCTATCCTGTAGTATCTTGAAACCACATTATATCTTGTACTTTGTAAAACTCGAGTATAAGGTACCTTGTGAAACCTATAAATTTTACCTTTTTTCTTATAAATTTTAAATTTATGTGATATTAAAAAAGTAATCTATATATGATATTATAAGTTTTTTATATACAAAATTTATAGAACCGTAATAAAATATGTGAAATTAAAAAATGTATTTTTTTTCTATTTTAATTATTTCAAGTTTTGTAATCTTACTACTTAAAGAATTGAAAATAATAAGGTAAAAAAAAATAGAAAACCTAAAGTTAGAGAGAAAAATGGGAAAAAATAAAGAAAAGAAAGAGGGGCAATATTAGGTTTTAATGTTTCGGGTTATTAACTTATGGACTTAAACTCTTCCTTATTTTTTCCCTTTTTACTAAAACATTTTTTTTTGTTAAAAACTTATAATATTGCCATTTACTATTTGTTTATTAAAATTAGTTAATAACATTTTATAGAGTAAATATATGGTATCTTAGAATTTGTACTCTGTATACCTTAAAGTACAAGTTTTTAAGTAGGTGTAAGGTAGGAAGATCTCGTCCTCATACCCTAACATGTAGGAGCAAATTTTAGAAAATCTATATCCTAAACCTATTCTATGACTTCTAATATTCATTTAGAACTTACCTAGTCGAGTAAAATATAAGTGAGTATCCTGTACAATAAGGTTACCCCACTCACCCTTAGTTTTAATCATTTGAAAGTAACCGAATCACTGAAATTGATTTGGTTCTCATTGAACTAGATCAAACCAATGCAGTTCAAGGGGAATGGTCCTCTCTCTCTCTCTTATATTGTATTATTTTATATTTTATATTTTGTGTTATTACATTTCATATTTTATTATTTTAGTCACAAACACAATTTTACAAGTCTAGCCACCCTTTAGAAGATTAAACCAATTTATCCAAGAGTTTGATTCAAATATTAGATTCAAGTTATTGAGTTTCCTGATCATGATTTTGGGGTTTTATTGATCATGAATAAGTAATTTTGATTTAATTTAATTAATTAAGTTCGTATTTCAAATTTGCTTGAAAAACAAATGTTTGATTATATTTAACCCACCTAAAATATCAAACATGAGTTTTCGGCAAGAATATTAAGAGCATGAATGTGAACTTGAAGAACAAGTTCAAGAACACTTGAATTTTCTCAAAAACATTATAGGCATAAACACAATAATTATGGATCCAATCAAGTTTTAAAGATCAAAATATATTAAATAAAAGCTCATTATGAACTATCTATGAATATAAACATAAACCTTCAAGAAGTATCAAGAACATATTATAAACATTCAAACATGTTACTAATCAAGGACACATTGAACATATTTTAAGAATACTTTCATACTTTAAAGTTTTAGCTCACCCTTTTCAAAATTTCCAAAAAATTTCCAAAAAATCAAACTCCAACTAAACTTTATAAACCAATTTTAACCTCCTAATTTATCACATAAATAACCCATTATTACTAATAAATTTGTATTTTAATCAAGAACCAAAGTTTATCAATCTAACACCCTAAACCATTATGAATCAATTCTAAACAAGATCAAACTCAAATTCAAGATCTCTCTTAAATATTTACTTAAACAATTATTGTCTATCACCATTAAATGATCATAACTCAACCATACTTGATCTAAATCAATTCTAAACTATACAACTTCAATCAAATCACTAAAAAAAGATATCAAGTGGCTCGAATAACACATTGAAAAATAAACCACACCTTAGATCCATTGCTTAAGCTCACGGCATGCACTCCACTCTACATACATATCACTTCAAATTTGTCTTCTTCAATCTAAACATACTCAAATGCTTCAATTAACCTAAATCAAATCAAATCAAATAACACAAGATAACTTAATTCCAATCCTAAAACTTAGCTTTATAGCAGTGACACAAAATGCATTCACTACTTAATTTATTCATTTCTCAATCCAAACATATTTGTAATTATTAATTAACATGAATTTAACATCAATTAAAATAAATGCCATCAATTAAACACCAAATTACCACCATTCACCACTTCCTAAATTCATTTCATCAACTTATTACTTCACTTTAAATCTAGATCAAATCCCTAAAAATAATTAAATTAAAAATTATCACAATTAAACTATAGATCAGTGTTACTGACCTTGGACTGAAGCTCATAACCTTCTCAAATCCAAGACCAATACCCAAACTTTAAGAATTAACATTCTCACTTTTTAATCCTTGCAATTAAGTAAATTTAACTACGAATTAAATCCTAGAATATAGATCAAAACAACTTGTATAAATCTCAAATCTAAACCCTAAAATACAAGAATTGAAAATTCACTTACCTTACTTTCGAGTAGTCCATGTACAACCTAAATCCCCTAGGTTTTTACTTCAAATTATAGCCTTACTTTTTAAATTATTATCATCTTCGTTTAGAACAATAAAGTAATTAAATAGTTTAAATTTTTTAAAAAAATTATTTAGAAAAGCATTCCTTTTATATTCATTTTTCTCTCTTTCCCTCAATCAAATGAGAAAATCTATTGATTTTTTTTTTCTATGTTTTTTTTCTCTCTCTCTCATTCTTTCTTCTTATTTTCCTTCCCCCCTAATTCTTTTTCTCTTCTCAAATATTGTGTTCACTTTTTAATCCTCATACATCAATCACTATCTTTATCATAATTATAAAAATTATCATATTTCAAATGAATATTTAAATATAGATAAGATTGAGATAAAATACAAATAAAAAGATAGCCTAAACATGCTCATAATATTTTTATTTAATTATGTAGATTTTTTATACACTGGGAACATGCTTGGCCACCCGCTAATAATATTATTAAAAGGAAAAAAAATAAAAATTCTACTCACGGTAAATAGCAATGGATAATAATAATATCTCTCAGACTTTATTTTCATTTGCCAAGAACCGGTACGTGCCTGGCGCGCCACGTTTCCTCTCTCTCCTGTTTCGTGGCCGTACAACAACACTTCACTCCTCTTTCCCCCTCTCTCTCTCTCCCTCTCTCACACCAATGTCTTCCATTCCAACAAAACTTCCCAAAACCCTAACCCCATAAGACTTTCTCTCTCCTTTCTCTATCTCTCTCTATGGAGGAAACCACCAAGAGCGGCGGCGGTGGCGAGAAGAAGCCGTCACCTCCTCCGGGGGCGGCGATTCCGAACGCGAACTCGCCGCCGCCTTTTTTAAGCAAGACCTACGACATGGTAAACGATCCGTCGACCGATTCGATTGTGTCGTGGAGTGCAAGCAATAACAGTTTCGTCGTTTGGAACCCTCCTGAATTCGCACGTGACTTATTGCCAAAGTATTTTAAACACAACAACTTCTCAAGCTTCGTCAGGCAACTCAATACTTACGTATGTGGAAGCATTAGTATCTCTTTGTTTTATATTATTTCGATACGTTTCGGTTTTGGATTAGTGTGGTTTTTCTTTTATCTTTTCTTTTTCTTTTTCTCTCTTTTGGTTAATCCGTGTTTGAGTTTTGAATTGGTTAAATGGTTAGTTTTAGCGATGATTATTGTAGTTCGAGTATGTGTACGTGATGCGGTAGCAATTATTGGATCAGAGTATACATTAGATGAAGAAATTTTTGTTGAGGTGGTCTGGATAGTGTTTGATAAGTAAAAATTTAAGTGTAATTGTTAGTTTGGACAGGTTCCTGAGGCACTTGGAAGACAGGTGGGTTTTTATTGGTGGGGGGGTTTGGGGCGCGGTGCGGTTGTGGGTGGGATGCGGGGAGGAGGAGAGAGAGAGAGATTCTTGAGATGGTTTGGTGAGTGGAAGGAGTATGTGATGTGGGTGTTTGAAGGAATATGTAGATTGTTTGTGTGAGATTGAAGGAAAAGGAAATTTGATTGTAGTTATTGTTTCCCGATGCACTTGGGAGACTGGAGTGATTGGATTGATTTTGAGTTGGCCACCATTTTCGAAATGTCTGGAATGCCCATCGTAGATGGTTGTAATGCTATACACCTCCTTGTTAGTTTGGATGCATTAGAGAGCATAGCAGAGATGCAGAAGAAGATGAATGACGTTGTTTTTTGCTAAGGTAAGGCTTTTTTACTTGCACACCCAGCCACATACACCCAAAAATAATAATAAAAAAAAATTGCTTTTTTCTTGCATTTTTTTTTTTAGATAATTCAAGTTGTATTGATCCAAACAAAATATACAAACGTCAATAGGATAAGAAGAAGTACATCTCAAGTACAAGTACATTAGGAAAACCAGCCTAGTGTGAAATAAGTTAAACTCTAATACAATTATAGAAGAGTAACATAAACACAAATCTGATTGGCCATAGAAACCAAGCTAGGGAGACTACTGCCTAAGTGCACTTTATTGCGAACTCTCCAAATATAGTAGATCGCACTAGCTAGACCTACCCTCCAAGGTTGGAAGGTAGGGTGGATGAATTGATTGTTGCAATCAAAGAGGCTGTAACACTTTGCCAATCTCGAAAGGATGATGGGCACTGCAAGTGATTGCAAACTAGTCCCCATATCTGAGAAGTGTATCTGCAATTAAAGAAAAGGTGGGGGTAGTCTATCGTTCCTTGTTGACAAAGATAGCAAGTCATGGATGGTGTGATTCCCCTAGAGACTAATTTGTTAAGGGTGGATAATTTACCAAGCCAAGCTAACCATAGAATAAGAGAATGCCAAGGTAGGGAGGTTTTGTTCTAAATAACCTTATGCCAAGGTATGGTGGTACCTGGAGAGTTGAAGAATTCATATCCACTCTTTATAGTATAATCACCTGAATTGAAATGGATCCAACGAAGCCAATCAAAATGTGAGGCGTTGGGTTGAAGGTGGGGTGGGATTCGAATGTTTGACCAAAATGGGTTATGAGGTAGCTGCCATGTGTTATTTTCCATTAAGGAATAGAGCTTCATAGTTAGTGGGTGACCTGAGTTCCTTATCTCTCTTACACTATATATTATGTCCAATGGGCTTATCGGGAGCTAATAGTTTTCCCATAAGGAGATGGATAAGCCATCGTTGGGTACCCATTGGAAGCTGTAACGAACCAAGTGTCTTAATTTTAAGAGCTTCTTCCAAGATCAAAAGCATAAGGCTGGTGCTCTAGATGACTAGAAGCTTTTTCTTTTTAAGAGGGTGGAATGTACCTAATTCGACCACAAACTCCTAGGGCCCTCTTTGCACAATTGCCATATGTGTTTGTGGAGATTTGGGATCCCTAAGTGTCCACATTTCATTGGTTTACAAACCTCAATCTATTTAACCTTAGCCTTGGAATTGATGTCCAGTCTTCCACTCCACAAAAAGTTCTTGAGTAGCTGCTCGATCTTTGTGATGATGATTTTAGGGAGTAAGAAAACAAAGCTCCAAAAGATCTATATCAAGGAGAGGCCTAATTTCACTAATTGTAGTCTTCCTACATAGGAGGGGTATTTGGATGTCTAGGAGTTGATGTGGGCTAGGATTCTTTCTAGGCATCACAGTCGTCCTTCTTGAGTTTTGTTGATAGAAGTGGAACACGTAAGTAGCGGACTGAGAGTTTACTTTTCTAGAATTGAGTGATCCGTAATATATCCTCCTTGACCCTAGTGGGGTGGGGACATGGGAGATGAAGATGTTGCTCTTCCTACTGTTGGTAGCTAGATCAGAGAGAGAACAAAAGTGGTGTAAAGTGTCCTTGATCAAGAAAGTTGACTCAACGTTCCCTTTCACAAAGATGAGAAGATCATCTACAAAGCAAAGATGAGTTAGTCTTTCAGGTTCATATCTCCAATGGAAGGAGAAGTTGGGGTTTGATGAGAGCCTCTTTAGTAGGATGGAGAGTACTTCTATGCCAATGATGAATAAGTAGGAGGAAATGGGATCCCCTTGCCTTGGCCCCTTCTTGCTAGCAAAGTAACCAGTTGATTCTCCATTAATATTTATAGAGAACATGGGAGTGGATATGAATTGTGCAATAAGAGTGCAGAAGTGTGTAGGGAATTGTATAGCTTTAAGAACCTCCAGTAAAAAATCCCAACGTACAGTATCATAAGCCTTTTGTAGGTCCACTTCTAAGGTACAACGGGGGCACCTTTTGTGAGTGGTACCCAGTCATCAGCTCTTGTGCTATGAAGATGTTATATGTGATTCTTCGCCTCGGGATGAACGTAGCTTGTTCTCTTTCAATTAAAGAGGGTAGGACGTTCCTTAAGCTTGCTACAAGTGCTTTAGAGATGGCCTTGTATAGAATATTGCAGCATGCAATTGGACAATAGCCTCCTAACCTTGAAGGGTTAGCTATCTTCGGGACTAAGGAGATAATGGTGGTGTTTATCTGTTTGAGTAAGTGCCCTATGGATAAGAACTCCCTAACTGCTGTAGACACATCATTGCCAATGATCTCTCATGTCTCCTTGAAGAATTTGGCTAAGTACCTATTTGGGGCTTTCTCATTTGCTTGAGAGAAGAAGCCCCACTTTATCTCTTCATTAGAGAATGGAGCATTCAAGTCTTGTTTCTGTTTCTTAGTCAACTTCCAAGTAACTAGATTGTGGACTAGCTCAGGTTTAATGGGTAGGGAGGAGTTGTATAACTATTGGAAGTGTGATATGGCTAGCTTCTTGACTTCAGCTTCTCCCTTTGCCTCACTTCCATCTTCCTTTAAAAGCCTATACAAGGAGCTTTTGTTATGTAGGTTCCTCATTGCTTTATGGAAGAATGAGGTATTCTTGTCCTTTAGCTTCAATCATTTTGTCCTAGACTTTTGTTGGAAGAAACACTCTTCAACTCCTCTAAAGAGTTAGTACTTCTTAAATGCTTTCTTCTCCTCATTTATACAAGATGTATCTTTATTGCTTTGTATGGAAGATTGCAACTGTAGGAGTGCGTTCTTAGCCAATTTCACCCTATTAGATATGTGGGAGTACTCAGAGCAGTTTTAATTGTTTGAGCTCCACTTTCAATAACTTGAGCTTCTTAACTATTTGGAACATTTTTGAACCCTTGATCTCAGTGTTCCATGTGTTAATGACTATGTCTTTAAAGCTTTGTTGCTCTATCCAAAAGTTGAAGAACTTGAAAGGCACCTTCCTTACCCCAAAGCAAAAGTCCATACAAGTGATGGCAATAGAGTGATCCGAGAGAACAGGAGGTAAAAATTTGGCTTGGGTTTTCTGGAACACTTCCAACCAGCGGTGGTTGACCAAAACTTTATCAAGTTTCCTCAAGATCGGGTTCTGGTCTTGTTTGTTTGTCTACATAAGGTGCTCCCCTAAGTATCTTAAGTCCTCCAACTCAAAAGTGGCTAGGCAAGCTTGGAATTCTTCCATTGCTGTCGTCATTCGGGCTCTTCCCCTTAGTTTCTCCGATGGGTATCTCGCCATGTTGAAATCTCTAAGCAACAACCATGGGCTTGTAGTGAGTAGTAGGGCAAGGGCCGCAATATGCTCCCATAACAGCCTTCGTTCTCCATC
This sequence comes from Laguncularia racemosa, assembly GCA_037954665.1. Classification (NCBI taxonomy): domain Eukaryota; kingdom Viridiplantae; phylum Streptophyta; class Magnoliopsida; order Myrtales; family Combretaceae; genus Laguncularia; species Laguncularia racemosa. The sequence continues at coordinate 3,463,032 of JBBMOL010000025.1, read as the reverse complement.
ATAATTGGACCTGTAGATGAAAGTGACGAAGAAGGGGTGTTTGTTCTAAGGTGTTTTACAGCACAATGCATGTATTGCACATGTTCCTTTTCAGCTCGGATATCCCACTCTCTCGGATTCCAAACCAGCCATATGCGCTTCTGTGCTACTTGATTTATCTCAACTCGCCATCTTGGGCCCAAACTGTTTTGGATGGTTGCTTCATTGGAAGGGTTTACCATAGTTTCAAGCAACCCCATAATTGAAACTTTGTTGGTGTCGCACACCCTTTTAACTTCATAACTTTGATGGGGTCATTGAGCCCCCCTTATGTTTTTGGTTCTTAGGATCCTCAAAAGTAGACTTTGTTGCCTGGACTCTTCAAATTCCTTGTTATACCCATGTTGGCTGTTCAGTGTACTCCATTTTCAAGGAGCCTGACATGGGTATGGCATGGATGAATAAAGTTGTGGTATGGTAGGTTTCTTCTTGCTATTTCATTTGGATCGGGCATATACTGCAGAACAAACTCCTTCTAAAGAATCTGTTATTTATGTTGGCCACAAAAAAAGAAAAGAAAGAAGAATCACTTTTGATGATTAATAAATGCATTCTGAATATTTGTTCCAATAAATATGGAGATAATAATATTTTGTATAGCTTTTCAATTATAGAGGTGATCTATACTTATTGGTTCTGGCCATCATTGTTTTTATTGTGTGCAAACATGCAGAGAGAGAGAGAGAGAGAGAGAGAGAGAGAGAGGGAGAGAGAGAGAGTAAAGGAGTTGAAAAACCTAATAAGGAAGACAAATAATCAGAGCAAGAACTAGCTAGACTAAACTTGGTTGGAGACATGCAAGGCTATGGATAAGGAGGCAAGTCTGGGATGTCCAGCTTGGGTAGGCCTCTTGAGCAAGTCTGGTCCTTTGTACACCCTTCCTTTGGTGCCATGTCCTTTAGATGTGGCTGGAGATTGATGTAGATGTTTGCTTGCTAAACTAAGTGAGTCTAAATTTTGTATCTTTAGTGTTTAGCCAAATGGCATTGGTTCTATAACTTATTGCTATATAACCTATTTCTCCACTGTCAGGATATTTAGTGTTACATGTGATTTTGTGTAATTATTTATTTGGTAATAATGTACTTAATCACAAAAGCCTTCAGTTTGATGAGTGATTAGATAACTAAGAGTTTAATTGTTCAAAAGGTCTCAATGGCAAAATAATGCAATTATTTTAGTGTTTATTTATTTAATACCTAGAATATAAAAAGATTATACAAATCTTTGTAAATATTGGAAGGTGATTGCACATGATGGAGAAGGCGGATTAGATGTTTGCCAGAGTCATGATTTCAACTGTTCTTCTCTCAGTCATTCATACTGATTTATTGCGCTTCTGTGACCATTGTAGAAAGCTCCCTCACTATATGTTGCATGGTCTATGGCTTTGTAGTGCAAAGGTAACATATGTTGAGATTGTCATGCGAAAGTGTATTTAGAAGTATGCTATGCTTCAAAAGGGTTTGGTTGCTTCTTTTTGTTGTTGTTGTTTTTTTTTTTTTTTCATGCCTATCTCTGCATTGCATTTGTCCCTCCTGCAATGGTCACAATTGGTCTTCTCAGGTCACCCCCTTCTTAGAAGTTTTAGCTCTTCTGAGAAAACAGCTTGTGGAAGGGAGTTCTATCATTACTCTAACCGCAATTTGCTGTTCAACTCCTAGGATTCCAGTTTGCTGTTCTAGAACATCTATGTCCGTTTCATTTTTTCATGGTCTTGATATGATGGTATTTCCCTAGAGCTCCTCACATTTTTAGTTGCATAATGCATACTACACAGCTCTTTATTATGAAGTTGTATTGGATCAGACTCAGTGAGTAGAACAGTTGCATGGCATTAGACAAATGGAAGAACAGGTAAACAAGTGAAGCCATCTCACTTATCATGGGAATAAAATAACTTGTTTTGTTATGTCTCCTATATATTACTTGTCTTATATGGGGACCTTGGCCTTTTTAAGTGCTCTTTGTTCTTCTTTTTAGCTGCTCCTTTTCTTCTTGCTGGATTTTTTTTTTTTGGATAATTGAGAATTTTATTGAATGATAGAAAAGTACAATCAACAAGCGAAAATAAGATTACAACATTGTGCTAGCAAACTAGATGCTTAGCATCAAAGCTAAGACTATAACTGCTTAACATAGGATCGAATTTGGTGAGCTAACAGGCTAACCCCTGGGAGGAGTTTCCCTAATCTCACTTTGTTCTGGGTTCGTCATATACAGTAGATTGCTGCCGTTAGTGCAGCTCGTCAAGTCTGATGGGTTAGTAAATCCCTTGGTGCCTCCAAGAAACTGGTAATTCCCTACCAGTTGCTGAATGAAGCTGGGCAATGCAGGAAGTCACACACTACATTCCAAACTTGAGCGGTATACTCGCATTCAAAGAATAAATGGGCATGGTTCTTCGGATACCGGTTACAGAGAAAGCAAGTAGTTGATTGCACTAGCTCCCAGTTATATACCCTATCAAGGGTGGAAAGTTTCTCTAGCCAAGCCAACCATAGGACAAAAGAGTGTCTAGGTAAAGAAGATTTGTTCCACACTACTTTTTGCCATGGTATGGTAGGTCCTAGAGGGTTAAGGAAACCATAGCCACTCTTGCTGGATTTGTTACTCCTAATTGGGTCTTGCTCTTTTAATGGATAATTGTGGTTCTTTGCCTGAATTATATCCCCTCAAGGTTGAGATACCTTGTCTTCCCCAACATATATAACTTGTCTTATTTGGGTGGTCTTGGCCTTTTGAGGTGCTCTTTTTTCCTCCTTTTTAGTTTCTCTTTCTTCTTACTGGATTTGTTACTTGTATTATGGATGACTGGTTCTTTGCCTAAACGTTATTCCTTCCTTTGCTGTTGGGATCATGTCTGCACCATTAACATAGCTAGGGGCTTTCAAGGAATAATTCGCCTTTGATGTTTTTTATCTGTGTTATTTCTTTGTTAGTACCAAAAGAATTTAGAATCTGATATCCTGTACTATTGTAAGAGCAGGTTGGATGTCATCTAAGTTGCACTAGTTTTCCCCTTCTAATTGATATTCACTTGTGACTTTTTTTATAATGGAGCTAAGGAGTTTCTCTTTTAAGTATAGAAACATCAGATTATGTTATCTGTTTTATGACATCCCTCTTTCCTTCTCTACTGCAATGGTAACTAGGTTTCAGGGTGAGACTAAGTATTGTTTACCTGTCATTTTTATTGTGCAGGGATTCAGGAAAGTTGATCCAGACCGATGGGAATTTGCAAATGAGGGCTTTTTAAGGGGGCAGAAACACCTGTTGAAGAGTATAAGTAGGAGGAAACCGGCCCATGGACAAAGCCAACAACAACCTCAGCAGTCGCATGCACAGAGTTCCCCAGTTGGAGCATGTGTAGAGGTTGGCAAGTTTGGGCTCGAAGAAGAGGTTGAGAGGCTTAAAAGGGACAAGAATGTGCTAATGCAAGAACTTGTTCGGCTGAGACAGCAGCAGCAGGCTACTGATAGCCAACTGCAAACAATGGTGCAACGTCTTCATGGGATGGAGCAAAGGCAACAGCAGATGATGTCATTCCTTGCAAAGGCAGTGCAGAGCCCTGGTTTCTTGGCTCAGTTTGTTCAACAACAAAATGACAGCAGCAGGCGCATTTCTGAAACCAGCAAGAAGAGGAGACTGAAGCAAGAAGGTATATCTGAGAGTGAAACTACTAGTGCACCTGATGGCCAGATTGTTAAGTACCGTCCTCTGCTGAATGAGGCGACTGCTAAAGCAATGTTGAGGAAGATTATGAAAGCTAATGCTCCTGAGCGCAATTCCTTTAACGACATTGTTGATAGTTTTCGACTTGGCAATGACTCTCCCCCAACCAATGACTTGGAAAATGGTGGTTCTGATTGCACGTCTGCATTGATTCTTCAGGAGGTACCTCCAACTTCAGGGCTGTCATCTTGCGCACCATCAGCTTCAGTGGTGTCAGGTGATGGCCATTCAACTGCCTTATCTGAGGTACAATCCTCTCCGCATGCTGCTTCCACTGCAAAGGTTGGTCCTAGCCAGTTCCTGGATATGACATCACCTGTTGGAGTGCAAGAGGCTCAAGCTGTCTCAATTCCTAAATCAGAGGCAATTATTCAGGAAATGGTGCCTGAAACTACTGCTAGTATGTCTTCTGGGGGAGATTATATGAGAGTGGATTCGGGAACTAATGGATATATGGATCCTATGTCTTTTGTTGCTGATGGACCGATGCTCCTAGATATTGGTGACATATCTCCTGATCCGGACATTGATGCTTTATTAGATAATTCTACCTTCTGGGATGATATCCTTATGCACAGCCCTGCGGCCGAGGAAGCTGAATCAACTACAGTTAATGGGAATTCTGACGGAAATAATTTGCCACCTATGGAAAATGGATGGAGCAAAACTCAGCATATGGATCATCTGACTGAACAAATGGGCCTACTGATATCTGAGACCAAAGGGGTGTGATCTTGCTAGGAGCTCAAACTTTTTATTGCTCTCACAACGGTCACATGTATACCCTGCGATGAATTGGAGGTCCTTTGCAGTAAGAGAACTCTCCTCTTTCAGGCCTTTGGAGAGCCTTTTGCTGCTTTTGCATCTACCCGGGTTTGCCCGACCTTTTTTCTGCGCGTGCAAAGTTAGGTAATCTTTCCCTCTCTTCTATTGAAACTTCCCCTATAGCTTAATAGAAGAGAGGGATTTGAGTGCTATGCATAATGATACTAAGGGGGGGAAAACTATTGCTGTAATGGTGTATTTCCATTTTACCAGAAACTTGTGATATTTATATTAAGCAGGCATAGCTTTAGAACGAGAGGGCCTATATAAAAGAATGATAATCCCCATGGGATCAGTGCAGGTTCTTTTGTAAAACGATTGGATTTACAAATGGTCTGTATATATTTATATATGCGTTTTTAATTTTTACAGCGCCACAGGAAAATTCAAGGTGATCGCTTTTTTTTTTTTCAACTTTTGTACTTGTATTATTATTTTCTTTTGGGAACATTTAGACGTCAACTACTCTCTCTCTTTTAATTCAAATTTAACGTTTTATTTTTTTTTCTTATTTAAATTTTCGACATTTTCAAACTTTTATAAAAATATGATTTTTGTTAGCTTTGTTAAATTTCTCATCTATTCTTGATGTGTGTTGGTTTTTGATTGGTCTTGGAATAGCCAACTAAGATGGCTGGGGTTTGCACCTTTTTTTCAACCCCGTTTTTCTATTTTTTTGTATCTATTATTTTTTTATTATATTATGTAATTAAATATAGTTAATGTTATTATTTTATTAAATTAATTATTATGATCCAATTACAAGCTGACACGTTTTAAGGATAGAGAAAAGGATGAAGTTGAATGAAAATTCTAGCGGTGATTAACCCAAAAATTTATAGCATTCTGAGCCTCATCATTTTATTGCTACTTGTTTACGGTGCCAGTACGCGGGAAATGTACGTTGTGTCTTTACTTGTGTGTGGAGTCTCGTGAGATTATTAACTAAATTAACAATTAGAGGTGAGTCTCCAACCATCCAAGAAAACAAGGTTTTGCAGATCGAGCTATTAATTTCATTATTACTCCTGATGGTCATCCTGTATTGGTTTGTTGTATATCTTTGTTATTGCTCTTATTTCTTAGATCATTGGACCAAACAGGATAGACAGGACTTGTATATAGAAATGGGATGAAGGTGATACAAGTGTCCATACTTTTACTTTTTCGATAATTTATTATTTATGCTTTTTAACTTCATCTAATTTTAATGCCTATAATTTCAATTAGTTTGTAAGTTAATGAAAAATTAAACACCAAATTGCAATCAAATTGAAATATAGAAATTTAATCATAAATACTAAAATAGAGATTGAATCGCTAAATATTAAAATTTTAAGTACTTACGATGCATTTCTTCTTATAGAGTCAGATATATCTTTTTTATTGACTCTTTAGGTATAAAAAGTAGAAAATTATTTTATATAAAATCTCTATTTATACGTTAAAAAGTAAGTGAATGGTGACTATTCATATAGATAGGAACCTTTACACATAGCTTTCAGTAAGTTTTTTTTTTTTTTTGGGTAATTACGGCTCTCAGTAACTTGCTTTCAGACGGGATATCCTTAGCTAACTGAAAGCAAGCTTATCATCGCAAGGCAATACGTGAATTACGTTTTGTTATCATCAATTTGTAGTGGGTGTTCGAATCTAGATCAATTAGTCATTCAGCTACTTAGAGCATTTTCTCAATTTGAGTGTTGACTGGAAAATGTTTGTGGATAGACTTACTAGCAATCCTAAATTTGTTTGTCCTGTTGAAGAAAGATCTCCTATCAGATAGATCAAGCCTACGACGTCCTAAAGATGGTTTTCCAAATTCATCCATACTTGTTTCCATACAAATACATCGGGCTTAAGATGAATAGATAAAGGTAGGAATAGACCTGGGTAAAGGGCTGACTCGACTTGTGAATCCCCGGAACCAGCCCAATGGTTTTGCAAATCCATCTATACTTCTTCGGCTCAGGGTGATTGGATAAAGGCAGGACAGGAAAGTGAATGGACAGCACCATGAGTTTAATTCGAAATTTCGGAACTCAGTTGGACATGACCTCAATTTAGCTCAAAATTTTGAGCTTGACTTAAATTAAAATGATGCTCAACAAGGTAAAGTTTGATTTATTTAAACTCATTTCAACTTGTTATTTAAAAAATATTTTTTTCTTAAAATTATTATGATATTCATATATTTAAAGTTGATTTGAACTCGACTAATATTTACTTGATTTGAGCTTACTTAGGCTTATGAATTAGTTGAGTTAAATACCGTGAAGCATTGACTCAACTTGATTAATGACTTAAGTAGTTTGAGCTCATGTTTGACTTGATTGTTCACAAGTCGAACTTGAATAAATATTGAGTCAAATTGGAATAGCTTGTGAATAGTTTGACTTATTTACATCTTTAGATATAGGATAGACAAGAGTAGGGACTCATGCTTTATATCTTATTATGAATGCATGGTTTTTGAAAGATGAACTAGAATCATGGTGTAACTCCATAGAGTATCTAGAATACGTATTTTGTAAAATCTAAAAGTTTCATGCTACTATGTTGAACTTGATAATTTATAATATGCCTAAAATGATAATATTCACATTATAAGTCATTTTTGTTTTTAAAGGCTAGTTACTACAAAGAATTTCAATAAAAATATCATATAACAACAAACAGAAAGCATATATAACAATTGCCTGCTTGAAGACTAGGGGCGGACATGATTTGGTTGGATTTATTCTTATTTATCGCATTCAATCCAATCAAATTGTTATAATATGGTACGGTTATTTCAGCACTTTAAAGACCGCATCATTTGATTTGATAAACTTTTTGTACCATAAGAAACCATTTTGATTAGTTATTCTCACGAATCTTTCAAATTTTATAGAATTACAAGACTAAAAATGCAAATAAACGGAAAAAAAAAACTAATAAAGTACTTTAATTTTGAAGAAAGACGAATGCAGTTGTGCATTATGTTTAGCTATCTATTTTTATAAATATAATAACAAAGCCTTCATGTTCAACATGTATTGCATTAGTTCTTTATTCTAAAAAAGAAATATATCTATTTCTTTAATGATATGATTTGATTTTTTCGATCTAATTTGGTTTGCTTCTTTAAACCAATTGTAAATTTTCCACTAGGGAACTTCTCTTAACCAAACTCTAAAAAGAATCATAGTTTTGTTTTGGTTTTATTTTGATAAACTATTTTTCTTTTTGGTCTATATCTCTACCCTATCGTTAGAGTAGATTCTAAACATTTAGAATCATTATTCATCACATATCATCTAATTCTACCAACAAATTTACTGATTATAAAGGGTTTGATAAGTTTAAGGTCTTGTAAGTTTAGATGTTCACATGTATTTAACTAATATATCCATTTCTTATAAAACCTAAACCCAATCTTGTAGGTTTTAGTGTATCTTAAAACTCTATAGGCGTTTTTTTTTTCCTCCTTGTTATCGAAACCTACTCCTATAGGCTCATTATAGACCCAATGCTTGACTTGAAACCCCCTCCTCCCTCCCGATTACTTATAATATCATATATTACTTTTAATTTTGTAAGCTATTGTAAGCATATTCTTAAAGGATTTATATAAATAAATACTCAATATAGTTAAATCTTCTTAATAAAAATATGTAAGATGAAGTCAATGAAATAATAATATCATTGCCTAGGCACTTGTAGTCTAGTGGTATAAATGTTGCTCTCTTGATAGAATGGACTAGGTTCAAAATTTTCCTCCCTCATTGTAATCACTAAAAAAAGAAATATTAACATTATTTTCTATAATTAACCATAGGATACAAGACAAGAGACGATAATGAAAGAGGATGGGATGGGAAAGAGATGAATGATTAGATTAAGAGAGGATGAAACAAATCAAATGAGAACGAGGTGAAGGAGAGGATGAGTGAAGTGCTGTTGGGGTTACAATTACTAATTTATAGATTAATGAAATTGGAAAATTAAATATGTTGTATAGTATAGAATTTATATAGGGTCTGTAGGTTAAAGAACAAATATTATTAATAATATATTATTTTTTATCAAGTCAAAGTTCTCATTGAGGTTTATATATATATATATATATATATATAATCTCATAACCTAACCTTAAATCTTATAAGGTTTTGAGTTATGTTCCAAAATCCGATAGAAACCTTATAGGATTTTTATTGGCTCAAGTAAGTCAAGTACTCTATAATGAGTCATTTAGTTGCATCCCTAGTCTTTGTAAATACTTTTATTTCCTATAATGGAAAATTGCAAAAGCACCTTTTTATATTTGCTTTATATATGCCATGTCCTCTTATTTTTTAGATTGAATGTTTATACACCCTAATCTTTAACAAAGTGCTTTTGGACTCATATATTATCATTTTAACTTTGATTTTATGTCTTTTTTTTCTTTAATTTCCATATTTTGTTCATTATTTTGTCCGATGGCAAAATAGTAAATCAAGGTTCAAAACCAAGTTTTTTAAAAATTTAGAAGTCTAAATGTTTAATCTGAAAGATAGAGAGGCTAATGTATATAGAAAGCAAATATAAAAGGTATATTTATTATTTTTAAGGAAAAGCATACTTTTGGTACTCATCACTTGACCACTTTTATATGTGAGTCCAAAACCTTTTTTTTTTCTTTTTTAAATTTACTCGAGTCCTAACATTTTCAAACGTTTACAAATTAGAACTTTTATTAACAACGTTAATTTTTGCACCCACATATGACAATTGGTAATACTTTAATTGTCCAAATTATTAATATAAAAATAAATGATATAATTAAATATATATATTAACTAAAATAATAAAAATATTAAAATTTAGAAAAATTAAAAGAAAAAAAACCTTTAAAAAAATGGTTATTTGAGGCTAAGAGGCGGTAAGATTTGCTACCCAAAATGTAAAGATAGCAACCTATATGCAAAAGTATGTTATTTGACCCTGTGGTGGTAGGTTTGCATGGACCACCCCAGGGGATGGGTGGATCGGATCATCTACCTATGTATGTGGCGCAAACCACTAGATTTTGGTAGTTGGAAGAGGTATCTATGAAAATATACTAAGGTATTATCTTAATGCAAAATGACACATTATTTTATTATTTTAAAAATTGTAATTATTTTTTAAATGACATAATTTTATATAAATGTGGAAAGACAATTAAAAATTATATAAAACTACAATAAGCAATATGGAATATACATTGCTAATATATTAATTGAAACAATCTAATAGATCAATCCATGAAATTGAAATCTCCCATAACATAGCGCACAGTACGGGACTTTAGCTAGAACGGTAAAACTAAATCGTTTTTCTTAAAAAGATTTTTTTGAAATGTTATTATTAGCAAGAAGTTTTAATGAAATAATTAAGAAGAATAATAGATCATGATTTAAATACAATGTCTGTGTAACTAAATGAAAAATAGACTTCACCAGAATGTTCTTTGAGAATAAATCACCAGTTTCCTATTATCATAGCTATCTTTGATAAATTTCTACAATCATGTATTAATTAGTTAAGTTAATTACCACTATTTTAATTGATCAATTTTGAAAGGTTGTTAGAAATTTGTCTAGCACTTTATTTTTCTTTTATTTTGATCATTTTTTCACTCGAAACTAAAGTTTGCAGTTAAATATAAAATAAAGTCCGCATTTAGCTTAGCTGCCTCTAATACAACCACCATTTTCTATTACTATATTCATAATATTTGAAACTACGAATAATATAATTGTGAATTGATTTTCTTTTGTTAGAAATAAAATAAGTACTAAATTTCTATTACTATAGCAATAATATTTGAAACTATGAATATATACTTGTGAATTAGTTTTCTTTTTTTTAGAAATAAAATGAGAACTAAATTTGTGCATTAAGCTATAAAAAAATTTATTTATTACGAGTGAGGATAAGCAGATAACTCTATTGTATAGGGTATTAACACATATCCTACTCGATTGAGTGGGTTTCGAGTGGGTATTAAAAGTCATAAGGTAAGTTTTTGATATATATTTTTTGAAACTTACTCCCACATGAGAGAGTATAGTTGTAAGGTTTTCCTACCTTGTACCCCCTTAGAACCTATACTCCTCGGAATACAAAGTATGGCTTTCTGATACATTATACTTATCCTATAAAATGTTATCAAATAACATTAATAAATGAAGAGTAAATGATAATGTTATAATTTTTTTTTTGTAATAAATGTTTTAGTAAATGGAGTAGAAAAAAAAAAACAAAGCTTAAGTCCATAAGTTCACAACTGTAAATGGTTAAATTTAATGTAGTCTTTCTCTCTCTCTCTCTTTTTTCCTCTATTTTCTTCTCTAATTTTACACTATGCTTGGTTGGGTATAAATCAAATAAAATCAAGAGAAATAGATGGAAAACAATGGAAATTTTGTGTTTGGTACTATGAGATCGAAATGGAAATCAAAGGAAATGAATGGAAAAGAGTAGAAAGTTTTCCGCTTTTAAAGCAAATATGTTTCTCTCCAAAATTGGAGAAAAAGCAAAGGAAATGGATGGAAATTGTTTAGAAGTTGCAAAAAAACCCATATTATCTAAGTTTACTAAATAAAAATAAGGGTAATATACTCTATTCAACAATTTATTTCCATTGATTTTTTTTTATGTGAGGGAAACTAAGCATAAGAAATAGAAAATTTTCCTTTCGTTTCCATCTTAAATAACTAAAGACAAAATGGAAATGACATTTCTTTTCTTTTCCTTTCTTTTCTTTTGATTTCCGTTCATTTCTACTCATTTCATCTTTTCAAAATTTTGCCAAACACAGTGTTAGGTTTTCTATTCTTTTGCCTTATTTTTTCTCATTTGCTAAGTAGTAAGATTGTAGAACTTGAAATACTTAAGATCGAAAAATTTACTTTTTTTAATTTCAAATATTTTGTTATAGGTTCCATAATTTTGTATATTAAGAATTTATAATTCACATACAAATGACTTTTTTAATATCATATAAACTTGAAATTTATAGGAAGAAAGATAAAATTTACAAGTTTTATAGGGTGTGTAAACCTCGAGAATTTCCGAATTAATTCATCAATTGCCTATAGATAATTTAAAGATAATTCAAGGAGTTAATAGGAAACTTAACCCTAATCTTAGAGATTTCCTTAGTTCGACCAAATACCCAAAATGAGACTCCAAAAACTAAGAGTTAGAATCCTAATCAAGCTTAAACCCTAATGACTACCAATCAGAACCCTAATTTAACCTCAATCCCTAAATTGAGATGTAAATCCCAAAAACATGAGGAAGAACGCTAAAGATGAATTGAAGCCCTAAATTAAAAAATTTGGCTGAAAATTCTACAATTAGAAATTTCTAATAAAGACACCTAATTAGTATGATCAAATATAACTAATAACATTCAATAAGTAAGCAACACAAATTGATAAGAAATTTCAAATAAAATCCACCTTATCATAACCCTAAAATAGTGAGTACAATGCCTCCTTAATGTGACAGTTTCTAACTTAGTTGTCAACTAACTAAAACAACCAAATTTCCCTAAACTATTTTAATTACACATTTGGAGATCAACTAAATTAACAAACAAATGAAGAAAATGAATTAATGGAAAAGACTAGGACATGGACCAACCAATGCTTGGGAAAGGGGAGAGATATGATTTGTCTCTTCTCATCCAAGGGTCATCCTTGATTTAAGGAAGGGTAGGGGTAGGTAAACTAGGATATGTTTCAATTTGAAATGAAAAATTTGCCAAAAATTGAAAGGGTGATTTGACCAAAATGAAATGATTAACTAAAGAAAACCATAATATCTCATCATCACTTTTGTCCCTTGCACATTAAGCTCACCTTAAATAATGTAATACAAAAATCTTAAACACAAACACACATACACCTCACTCTCTCTATCTCACATTGGTTCTCTCTTTTTCTTCCCATTCCATTTTTATTTTCTTCTTAAACACTCCTAAATTCACTTAAGATAAAAGGCCACCACCACCACTAAAACTTACCCCTACCACCACACATCATATCCCACACACAACCACCATCACCATCACCATCACCCTTCCATCATGTATCACCACTCACAACCATTCTGGCTACCATCAACCTTCCATCAAGCATCAACACTCACAACCATCCAAGCTAGCAAATCAATAAAGGATCAAGGAAGTGGGAGGAAGCAAGGACCTAAAGGGGATGGCAAGAAGGGGCAAGTGAAGGATAGACTTCCATTTCTTGTAAAAGGTCCCCTTTAGTCTTTGTTTCTTTATTATGGAATTCTTTTAGTTCTTATTTCCCTTCCATGTTGTGGTTGTAGTAAAGATGCCTATTGTAATCTCAAAATTTTGTAAAAGCATGTAAAGTCTAGTGAATGTACTAAAACTTCATGACAAAACCATGTAACATTTTGATAAATACAAATGTGGCACCTTAGGAAAGTGTTTCCTTGTTATTTTGCATAACAAGCATGGTTAAAACTTAACTTATCCTCATACTCCATAGTTGGCCGAAAGGCGGAAGAACTTAGGATTATCACACTTCAGTTTGTTTCATCTCATGACCTAAATTAGCATCCATAAGTGATTATAAGTAAGTAAGAATGAATAAGTTAGAAGATGCATAAGGGCACTTAAAATAAATGGGCTGGCCAAGACACTCAACGTGTGAATAAGAATCCAACTTTTACATATGAAATACTTCCCAACTTAAAATGGCATTAGAAACCGGTTTGGGAAACTTAAGATGGATTAGAATGGAAAAGTATACATATCTTCCCCTAAATGTAGAAACCGATGCCTATGGAAGAAGAAGAGTGGAACTTCCTTTAAATTACAACTCAAAAAACAAGTACATCAAAGTGAAGAAAAGTTTAGAACCAATCTCTTAGGTTAAATACCAATATTAAGGTTTTTATGAAGAAATTGGGCAAAACTGAAAGGACTAACATTGACACCCCACTAATGGGCCAAAAACTCTAAATACACAACAAGAAATTTGACCCATATGCACTAAAAGAAAGCCAAAAAATGATCCTTAGTTAGATTAGGAGTGACTTCGGAGGTTTTAGGTCCAATCAACACAAAAAGGCTTCAATTAGAGCCCAACAAATGGACCCACGAAAATGTTTGAAACTTTCTAGAACATTATGTGAGCCAAATGGCTAAAATGACCCCAAAAACAAAAATTAAACTAAAAAAACTTTAAAATGACTATAAGAATGCAAAAAATGAACTTAAAATGAAAACGTTATGGCCAAAATACAAAAATAATCAAAACTGATAATTATAGTGAATTTACTTACAATAATAATACACTTTAATACATCTAGAACTGTACTTATAAAACATTATTGTTTTTATCAAGTGATATTGACTTTGATTGTGAACTACCACTTAACTATTATTGTTTTTATCAAGTGATATTGACTTTGATTCTAAGCTACCACCTAACTATTACGACCAGTAGTCAATGGTCGAGTGAGTAGTCTTATGACTATTGTATTTTCTTTGTGATTATAGCATAGTGTAAATAATTGTATAATTGAAATTGATTTGCGTGGGGATTTGTGGAAACTGCCTATAAATGATATGACGTGTTTCTTATGTTAAGACACTTTAATATATGAAAACCACCTAATTAACATATTGGTGTATTAGAATTATAGAATATCGAGTGTTTGTGAATAAATGGTTTGTCACTAAATAACTAGACTTAATTAAACTTGATTGTAACAAAAAAGGAACCACACATTTCATAAAATTTACATAAAGAAGGCCATCAACGTCATGCTGAGGTACAAAAAGGCAATGTGGAAGTGTATCTTCTTAACATTTTGAAAATTATTCGATACTGGGAAATGCCACTCTTTGATTAAGGTCTAGTTTAGGGATTTAACACTTAAGGTTGGATGAGATTGAGAGCACTATCCACTTCCACACCTCATTTGGGCTTATATGTGTAAATATATATAAGATCAAACCTATTTTTGTTATATTAACATAGTAACATTTTTAGTAACTATTCTAAAAGGCTGGCTTAAAGTGATTAGAACTTGGAGTCAACGTGTAATTTGTTATTTCCCAACCCTTAGTAATGGAAGGCATAAAATTTATGCCTTATACAGTTTCCAGTTGACTATATATGATGTTACATCCATATGCTTGCGTGCATTTTTATGTTTAATTAATTAACTTGCTTGTTTATTACTTGATGATACAGTATGAGGAATATTTCACTAAACTAGTTGTAGTTTACACCCCCATAGTATGTCTTTGTTGTAGGAGCCTTATTAGTTAGAGCTTGGTAGATGTATGTTAGAGGTTATTATGGGAAAGATGAGAAGAATGAAGGACAAGATGACAACATGAGAGATCACTAATATATTTGTTAGACTCTTGATATTATGCTTTAAATTTATCTTGTAATAGCAGATATTTAGATTGCCTTAAATGCAATTATCCGCTAGTCATTGATATTACCCATTGGGTATTTTGTAAGACCATGGTCCCTTATTATTATGATATATGATACAATCTATGTTAATTATAATACTCCCAAATTGCTTAGAAATGGCAAATCCTACTCAGTGTAATTGAATGTGAGTACGCTTTGTATATCATATGATAAATCCCTAAATAACAAAGAGGTTATTCTTAGGTTTTCGTATAATGTACGACGGGCTGTTACATTTAAGATCTCCATCAGGGCATGATAGGGTATGTTATATCCTATAAGTTTCTCGAGATATAGGGTAAAGAGTGATTCTAAGGTGCTATAGGGTAGGTTCTAATTCCAAAAATTGGGAATATGTATTTTATTAGGTAGGGTCTCATACCCTATCTGCCCTATATTCACTCATCTTTAGTTATGAGAATGTAAGCCCCATTTAGTTTAGTTACTCCATGTCAGAGGGAGTGAATAAATGTGTAATAAGCCAAATCACTTGTATTGGTAAATTCAAGGCTTCACACTTAAAGTCTTAGCTTGATTGAAATTTTAACTAGTTCGGTTCCAAGGTTACTTATCTCCAAGAAAGACTACATCTTGCATATGGAATACTCACCTTTGATAATTCCTATGAGTTATGCAACTATTTGTCAGTTTTAATGTATTAGACTATATAGCGTTTATTAAGTTGAGGCTTTTCTTTGCAATTTTATTTTTATTTTTTTTTCCAATCTTTGGATTCTCATTACAAGAGGTTCTATTGCATGGACTCTACAAATTCCCTTATCATACTCATGTTGGATCAAGCAAACAAGTTAGATGGAATTTTAGATTATCTATCTCCAACAACACATTTCCTTAAAGGTGTGATATATAAAAATGAGGTCCACAAGCAAAGCAATGAAACTTATATGTGAACTCTTTTTCCTATATATCATATGTAAAGGGCTGAAAATATTATATTAATATATTAGGTTAGGCCCATTAATTATTTGACTTAACTTATTGGGCTAAGCGATAGGGCCTAATGAGTTTAGTCCATCTATTGAAATAACTTAGATAGAATTAGCTTGGTGGGCTTGAAATAGAAATCGTTGGGCTGATTCATCTACATCTAACCTTTCTTAGGTAGGTTTATGAACTTATGAAAAAGGCTATTAGCCATGAGCCCTCAATAAGCTCATTGAGATAACCCTAAAATGGGCATACTCTATCATGTTTGTTGATCACTAAGTTGATCCGACATATTTTATTAGGTTCAAGAGTCTATAAATACTCTACTATTCCTTTTCATTTGACATAATTCTAGAGATTAGAGAAATGGTATTTCACTATGAATTCACTGCTGTCAAGGATCAAACAAGAGTTTAGGTGAGGAATGGTCTCCATTGCTCAAGAATTGTAAGGTTGATGCTCAAGATCCCTTTAGCTTCTTTATCTATCACTTATGTGTTCAAGAATCTTAAGATTACCTATTCCTCTTTCTTGTCACTCTCTCCCTAGTTATCATATCACGTGCTATCTCCACATCCTGTACTCACATGATATTCATATGAATACTGCAATTGGAAACCCTTATTTACAAATTGAAATATAGAAATTAAATCATGAATAGTAAAATAGGGATTGAATTTCCAAATATTAAAAATTTAGGTACTTATGATACCTTTTTTCCTATAGAATTAGATGTATCATTTATTGGTTGTTTTGGCATAAAAAAGTGGAAAAAATATTATCATTTTGTGTGGAAACTCTATTTATATGCTAAAAAGTGAATGGATGATGACTATTTATGTAGATAGGAGCTTTTACACATAGCTCTCAATAAATTGCGTTTAGATCGAGGATTCTTAGTTGATTACAAGCAAGTTTATCATTGCAAGGCAATATATGATTTATGTTTTGTTGTCATCAATTTGTAATGGGTATTAGAATCCAGATCATTCAATCATTCGACTACTTAGAGTGTTTCCTTTTATGAGGCAACTGATTAGAATTCAAGTTAGCCCCCTTTGGCTTAATGCAAGAATAATATAGATGCTTTTCAATCCTAAAAGTGCGTTACATTGGAAAATTTTTATGGATACACTATATTACTAGAAATCCTGTTTATCTTGTTGAAAAAAATCTACCAAATTAGATCATGCCCACTCTATCTCAAAAATGGTTTTGCAAATCCATTTATAATTGTTTCCACATAGGTACATTGGGCTTAAGGTAAGTAGGTAAAGGTAGGAAAGTAAATGAGTTGAGTGGAAACAACACCATATTGCACTTAAGTTTGAGCTTAACTCAAAATTTCGAAACTTAGTCGGACTTAACCTTAATTTAGCCTAAAACTTGGAGTTCAACCTGACTTGAAATGATACTCTACAAGGTCAAACTTGATTCACTTAAACTTGTTTCAACTCATTGTCTAAAAGATATTTTTTTCTTATAATTATAATAATATTAATATCTAAAGTTGATTCAAACTTAACTAACATTACTTGATTTGAGCTTAGTTATGCTCATGAACTAATTGAGTTAAATACTATAAATTGTGGGCTCAACTTAATTAACCACTCGAGTATTTTGAGCTCATGTTTGACCTTATTGTTCACAAGTTGAATATGAGTAAATATTGAGCCAAACTTGAGTAGCTTTCAAGTAATTTGACTCATTTACAATAGGTATAAGATAGACAAGTGTTGAAACTCATGCTTTATTTCTTGTTATGAATGCATGGTTTTTAAAAGATGAACAAGATTCTATGATGTGACTCCATGGAGTCATTCTAAATGTACTTTATAAAATTTAAAGGGTTCATGCTACTACATGGAACTTGTATTTTCTTTTACTTGATAATTGATAATATGCCTTAAATTATAACATTCACAACATAAGTTAGTTTTGTTTTTAAAGGCAAGTTACTATAAAGAATTTCAATAAAAATAGCATAAAACAACAAATAGAAAGCATAAATCACAATTGTCTTGCCTAAAGAATAGGGGTGAACATGACTTAGTTCAATTTGTTCTTGTTTATCACTCTCAGTCAAATCAAATTGTATAATATGGTTCAATTATTTTGAATATTTAAATTGGCCACATTGTTTGATTTGATGAACATTTTGTACCATAATAAACCAATTTGGTAAGATATTCTCTCAAATCTTTCAAAATTTATAGAAATACAAGGCTAAAAATGAAAATAAAAGAAAAAGAAAAAAACAAATAATGTACTTGTAATTTTGAAGAAAGATAGATGCGGTTTTAAATTATGTTTAGCTATCTATTTTTAAAAATATAATAACTAAGCTTTTATGCTTCAGCATGTATTGCATTAGTTCTTTATTTTGAAAAAAAGAAATATATCTATTTCTTTAATGATTTGGTTTGACTCTTTTGACCTAATATGGTTTGCTTCTTCTAACCAATTGTAAATTTTCCATTGGGAAACTTTTCTAAACCAAACTATAAAAAATTCATAGTTGTGGCTCATTGGTTTTGGTTTCGTTTCGACAATTTTTTTTTTTTAAATATCCCTACTCCATCATCTAAGTAGATTATGAAAATTTACGACCATTATTTATCACATATCATCTAACACATGCATCAACTATAAAGGGTTTGATAAGTTTAAAGTCTAGTAAGTTTAGATGCTTATTTGTATTCAAGTTAATATATTTGTCTGTTGAATGTATTTGTTAAAGATGAAATTGGAGTGGACTTAGGGATGGTCTTATAAAACTTGAACCTACTATATAGAGTTTAACGTATCCTAAAGACCCATAGTTTTTTTTTTTTCTATTATCAAAACTAACTCCTATAGGGTCATTATGGACTCGACCCCCGATCTAAAACCCTCTCTCTCCTCTCCCCCCCCCCCCCCCCCTCTTGATCACATATAGTATCATATATCACTTTTGATTTTATAAGCTATTGTAAATATATTTTTAAAGCATTTTGTAAACAATACTTGATATACTTGAATCTTCTTAATAAAAATATGTCAGATGAATTTGATAGAATAGTAACATTATTACCAAGACACTGATAGTTTAGCAGTACAAGCATTAGTTTTCCAACAGAATGAACTAGGTTTGAATTCCCATTCCATCATTGTAATCACAAAAAAAAAAAAGAAATAACAACATTATTGTTTGTACAATTAGCCATGTGATACAAAGTGCATCTAGGTAGGGCTAGGGTTACACTTATAAATATATATATATATAAATAAATAAAATTTGAAAATTAAATATACTATACAATGTAAAATTTGTATAGGGCATATTGGTTAAGGAGCAAATATTATTATTAGTATATTATTTTTACTGGGTTAAAGTTCCCATTGATTTTTTATTGGCTTAAGCAAGTGGGATATATTGAAATGACTCGCTCAATTGCATCCCTACTTGCAAGTATTGTTATTTCTAATAAGGGAAAATTGCAAAAGCACCTTTTTTTTTTGTATATGCACTACATCCTTTTATTTTTGAAATTTAATGCTTGGCACCCTAATCTTTGACAAAGTACTTTTTTAATCATATATGACCAATTTACCTTTGATTTTATATTTTTTTCTTTTAATTTCCATATTTTGTTTATTATTTTGACTAATGGCAAAATAGTATATCAATGCTCAAAAGCATGTTTTTAAAAAATTCAGGTTTCTAAAGGCTCAATCTCAAAAATAAAGAGGCTAAGTATATATTAAAAAAAAATAAAAGGTGCATTTATTATTTTTAAAGAAAAATATACTTAGTACTTATCGTTTGACCACTTTTATATGTGAGTCTAAAACATTTTTTTTAAAATTTGTTTGAATATTCAACATTT
Source organism: Laguncularia racemosa (assembly GCA_037954665.1). NCBI lineage: Eukaryota > Viridiplantae > Streptophyta > Magnoliopsida > Myrtales > Combretaceae > Laguncularia > Laguncularia racemosa. Next base: position 3,443,129 of record JBBMOL010000025.1, on the reverse strand, counting down.
TCAAACATTTACACATTTTATTTTTATATCACTTTTATGGTATTTCATTTTAATTCAATTTAATAGAATTATGATAGAAATTAAAAAGGATGTATTTTCTTTTTTTATTTTACTTACTTAATTTTCTCGTCAAAACCAAAGTATGCATCCAATATAAAATTAAGTCTACCTCTGTCTAGTTGTTGCTAATAGTACAACCACATTATATTATTGTAGTAATATTTGAAAAATATGAATGTGTAAAATATTTTGATAAGACAAATTAGGCGTGAATTATTATCTTTTTTTTTTTTTTTTGGTTTCAAAAGTTAAATCCTTAGCTGTATTCATATACTTGCATCGTAATCTAAAAGTTGAATTTTACCCCCATTTAATGCATGAAACACATCCACAAGATAAAAGAAAAAGGGGTTGAGCGATTGATTCTGACTCCTCTTCTACACTTTTCTAAAATAGAAAAATAAATGCCAAGATTATGAAAAAGAAAGAAGAAAAAAAAAAGTTTTTGTTACGAGAACATAAGCCCCATTCAGTTACTCCAAACCGGAGCGAGTGAATAACTGTTTAATTGCCCAATTCACTCGGACCACTGAATCCAGAAGGGCTCCACACGTGTCTCAGCCCGTCGCACTAGTCGACCAATTCAGCCGGTCCAAAGCTTCTTTGTTTCCAACACTGCATCTCTGCAGAATGTGGGCCGGGGACTTTCCTGAGCCAGATTCAGTAATAACACTGAACATGACCCTTTCACTCCTATCCCGTAACTACATCGGTCTAGCCACCATAATATCTTAAATAATGGAATTTTGCTTCTCTATTGCCGATGAGGTAGTACTTTCGTTGTTCAAGAAGACAACCTCAGTTATCATATAATCTCACACGAACGTACGAGCGTTCGAACGCAGGCTGTGAGTGTGACCGAACCTCCACAGTGTAATTTGGGCTTTATGTTGAAAAGGAACACAATTAAAGAGTGACGAAAAGGAAGAGATGAGAAAAAGATTGGGGCTTTTAAAAAAGACTCCCACTTGTTTGATGAAATTCTCCAGCGAAACTCTTCAGTAATTATGATTATCACCAGTTGTTGATCGACTTGGCGAGTGATGTTATGGTATTTGCGGGTTCCGTAGTGTAAGATGCAGAAACCGAATGAAGCTGAACGTTTCTTTAGCGATTTGGAATAATCCCTATTGTTGTCGTTTAGTCCTCCCGTTGTGATTGTGTTGTCAAAGAAGTTAGTTTTTTTTTGTGTTTAAGAAATCAATTACATGATAAGAATTCATGTGGAAAGTATCCATAATAATTTTACTTTAAACTATTTGACATGTGATATGTATGGTTAATGTAATTATAAAAAAAAAAAAATAAAGTACAAAATCAATTTACGAAAAACTAGTGATAAACTATACCAAGTAAGTAATATGTATAATAGCTCCTATAATCAATATTTTGATATGTATCGATCGTTATAGATTATATGGTTTGCAACGTATTAATATATCACTTTCATCAATTAAGTGGTTTAAAGAAATATTTTTAAGATTATCATCCATACTCGATAGGTAAAGTTTGTAATCCCTTAAGCTCAAAATCCACTAATCAAGCTAAACTTTGATACTCTATCCATCTCCAGTTTGCCATAGCACTCTGCCCAAAATCAAGCCCCTATCATTTATCGCAATCTCAAGTTTTAAGTGGGCTATTTAAATGTTGTATATTTATATTGAAATTTAATCAGTTATTCCATGTTATAAATGAGTTATGTAAAACATCTATGTTTATATTATTGCTCCATATAAGTCAGCTATATTTTGGGCATAAATCGCAGCATATACTAATTGAGAGAGTTATTAGGTGTAAAAGTACAAATGAAGAAAACTTAAATGACCCGCCCTAGTTGAACCTTAGCATGAAAAAGATTCAAATGACTAGTTACAAGTATAAGATAATTGAATTTTAGTAGATCCGTTATTAAACACAATGCCTGATGAAAGTATAATTATACCAGGCTAGTTGGTCTTCACCCCCATGCGATACTCTGTTTCCTCTGACACCGTGAAGCAAGCCAGAAGTAAGTCACGAATACAATCCTAGAAAATTTAAAAGTTGCACAATTAATTGAGTAGAATCATATTCATCATTAACATTATATTTCTAAAACTTTTGCCTTGATGCCCCCCTACTTGGTACCCTTCCCCCCTTTCTTGTGGATGTTAAAATATTGCAAGGAAATAGATTCAATTGTCAAAATGTATGTTTTCTTCTGTGTTTTAAATTTTAGGGATAAGTAACAATTTTATTTCCAAGCATCTTGTATTAGTATTCAATTATTTCTACACAGTTTGAAAATGTAATTGAATCCTAAAATTCAAAAGAAAAAACCTTTTAATTATGTTTAATTGACGTAATTAACTTACCTTTGGTATGTCACACACTATGCTATTGTACAAAATGGGTTGAAATATTCCTTTGACATGGAGTTAATACTCAACCAAACTTCAAAAAATGCTTATAACTCAACTATAAACTGGCTAAGAAACACACTAATTGGGTATATGATGGAAATGATATGAAATCCTACATGTATCTTATTCTATAAGTAACTTTCTTTAAATTTTTGGAATTAGAACTTATCATTATATAAAAACTATCATTAAAACTTATATCTTATCAAACTTACTGACCTATGAAAATTTTTGTTATATTTTTATAATACAAAATTTTAAGGCTAGTTACTAGCGTAAAATTCATGCAACTTGCTCCTCACTTTATCATTGACAACACAACAAAATATAAATTGCAATTTTTATAATGAAAGGTGGAAACTTAATAATGAAGGAATATGAAAAAAAAAAAAAAAGAATCGAGATTACTTCAGACTCCCAAAAAATTGAGTGGTGACCAAAAAAAAAGAAAAAAAGAGAGGAGTCGAGAGAATAAGGTTAATAATGCTGCAAAATATATTCTTTCACATGTCAATAGACAATAGAAATAGCTCCATAGGCCCTACTTAAAATTTTCTCTTTTCTTTACTTTTGGATGAAATGAATTAAAAAAAAAAAGAAGAAAAACTAATCATTATTTAAGTAGAATACTGCTCTTTATAAGAGAAATTATGTTATTTTTTTATTTTAAATTAAATAAGTGGATGTCATAAAAAATGTTAGGAGAGCTTACTTTGGTAAATTTTTGGGGAGAGCTTCTAGAGCTGGATTGTTGTTTGAAGCTTTGGCGCCCCACTGAAAAAACACAACCATGTAAGCCATATGGTTTACACCCTAGGCAAAAGTTAAGAATAAATATAAATTTAGTACCTAAGTTTACCTATATTTTTATTTGACTTTTTAAATTATTTAAATTTGTTATTACATGTCTTCAAAATCTTACTAATACATACATACTCTATTGATATCTCAAAATATAAACTACATTTCTTTAATTTTCTTTTTAATGGATACTTTAAAGTTTTATTATCAAAATGAAATATCTTTCGCTATTAGATTATATCGTGGCATGAAAATAAACTCCTTATTAATTTGCATAAACCATTTATTATATATCTTAAACTTATCGAACTGACTTCTCATAGATGTATTATTTCATCAAGATCTAATCCAAATCAGATGCCATTTTCTATTTGAAGCAAGGTTGCGTTGTAATCTTTCGAATATGTTTCCATTCACATACCTCTCTGGCCTCCATGTCGATTGCATCTTGTTTCAGGTTGGAAGCTTTCTGTAGCAAAATGTCGATTCGAGCGGCCAAAGAATCCGAAAGCAGTTCCAATCTATACGTATAATATTGAAGATATTTATAAAAAAAAAAAAAATTGTAATCAAATTTCCAGGGAAATGCAAGCCATGAAATGTTAACATATGTTGACCTTCTTTTAGCGGAAAGGAAGCCTTCACATTTCACGTGTAGAGTGTTCCCTTCATGTGATTTGGAGCTGTCATCATATCAATTAATTATAGCTGTTTTAATTTGATTGGACAATTTTTAGAAGAGAATTCCGATAGCAATTTATATGTATAAACTCACATTGTTTACTTACAGAAAAATTCTTTATTAAGTAGTGCATACCAATAAGTTCTAAATCCTGCTAAAAATTGTCACTATAAGTATTCTTTTTTCTTTTTCTTTAGGATAAATATTCCATTAAACCTATTCCCACTGTAGTTTTAATTAGGGAAAAGATCTTGTCTAACTGATATCTTCCTAGTTGATTTTGATATGGTATGACATTTAACTAATGTTTCTTGATTATAAAACATTTTGTTTAGACAAGTGAGTCCACCGGTGTTGTACAAGCGAAGATCAATGTCAGTCCTAGCCTGCTCATTTGACAAGCAATCTTGGATCCTCTTGGCAGCACTCTACTTAGATGTATTAATCTTCCACACGCCAACCATGAGATGAAATCCGTCCCCATTCAGTGGTTTCCATGCCACCAAAATGGCATAGGCATCGAAAGAATGACTGGGACTTGTCCCTGACTGGCTAGTGAGTAGCATTCTGCTCCTGGTCGACATAGCCTATCTAAGATCAGAGGGAAGATCCTTTATAGTGGTGACTCTTTCACTCTTCCATGGACTGATTCACGTAACGAATGCTTATATAAGAAAGTTGACTACTGAGTTTAGAATTAGGGGATTGCTCCGAGAAATTCTTTTACATGTTGAAATGAAGCATAAAATACTCTGAAATAACTCATGATCTGTGTTTGATTTGCTTATCAAAATAAAGTGCAAGCTTTAAGTGGTTTTTGTAGGCATTAAGGCCATCATTCAAACATCAATGCCACTAGGCATTAGAGCAGACCATTTTTATTTTTCATTTTCTTTTCTCTTTCATAGAAAAGAAGTTCCTTAAAAGAACTTCATTGGTGTGCTAAGGTTAGGCATTCAAGTCATCAAGTGTAATCGGAAGAAATAAATGGGCGGCTAAGAGTGCTTCACTGGATCATATATAAATGCCTTGATTTCGACGTCAAACTTGTATTTTAGCCCCTTACTCTCCTTGCTTCCTTGTTCGTCAAAACTCGTAAATTCTTAATGAGAGAAAGTTCTGTGCATTAAGTGAGATCTTCAATTGTAAATCAATACGCTAGAAATTTGTAATATTTAGCGTATTAGCTAGTGCAAACCATTTGATTACCAAAAAAGAGGAATCGATAGTGTGTTGTGTGGAGTTTTTTCAAGAGGCATTAATAATGAAGGGGATTAAGTAAGTCATGTGGGAAATTTTTTTGTTGTTTTTAATTTCCTATTTTTATTGTGACATTCCTCAAATAAAAAGGTAACAAAACTCAAATCATCAAGACACCTTTTGATGTAGTAGTTTAGAGTTTGTTAGAACTCTAAGGTTAAGTATGTTTGACTTGAAGCACTCTCAAGATAGATGATTTCTTACTACTATACTAAGGGATAAAACTGTACAACAAATCATGCCAAAGCGAACAATACATTAATGGGTGGAGCTCTGATTGAGTGATTACATATGGTATTGGAACAATGCACTAGTCAAAAGTAGAGGAGTTAAGTGTCATGCAAGCATGGGGGCACCTCTCTTGAACTTGAAGAGAGCATCTCTAGAATCCTTTCTATCTAGTGTATGGTCTTAGACCTATATAATGAAACTGATGAGGACATCAATTATGTAAATGGGGAACAATGTGACATTCCTCAAATAAAAAGGTAAAGAAACTCAAATTGTTAAAGTATCTTTTGGTGTAGCGGTCTAGAGTTCGTCAGAATTTCGAGGTTAAACGTACTCAATTTAGAGCACTTCCATGATGGTTAACTTTTTGGAAAGCTGCTACACCAACGGATAGAACCATACGACGTACCACAGGAAAACAAATAGTACTATGGTGGGTGGAGTTTCGATTGGATCATTACATCCAATGTGTCCTGACTAATTATATACATATTTATTTTAATAAAATAAATTTTTATAATTAAATATTAATTTATTGTCCATATGTATGTGATTGATGCAAACATATTTGTGACAAAAAAAATTAAAATAGCAAATATGTATCTTATCGTGTGCATGTCTAGTTAGATAAACCTTTTTAGGTGGTGTATAGGGTTATTCTTTCCATCTAACTTTAACTTTTGTTAAATGGCATTTTTTTTTCTTTGCGATGTGGCTTGCTACGAATTCCAAATATCTAATTCTGCCTCCTCTTGATCGACTTGTGGAAATTCCTGAGAACCTACGACACCTTGGGGTGTAAGTTATATAAGAAATGGAGAAGGAATAGGATTTCCTTCTTAACCTATATCTTTACGGAGATGAGAATGAGTAGATTCTATCTATGCCTAACCTAACCCACCAGCGTAGGGTTAGACATTATTGCCTTTTTTACACCAATAACGTTTTTATAAACGCTGTAAAGTCAAAATACTACATCATTGTCTTGCCAATAGGAATACAATCAATATTGGTAACCGCAGCAAGTAGTTTACACAAACCATTACTTACAATAATGCCATTCAAGAAACAGCATTGTTATAACTTATTACTAAATGGCTTTTTATTAGTCAAAATGGCATTTGTTATATTTTTACGTTTTGGTATTATTTATGAGTGCATCATTAGTATTTTTACCTTTTGTTGTTGCCTATGGAAGCTCACAAATTACCTGCAACCACTATGAGATAATCACTTTGGTGATCAGGGAGGCAACATACTGAAGGCTTAATTTCACCTTCAAAAAGGTTTAGAATAAGGATGGGGTGGTTTGGTTTTAGCTTTACAAACCAAACCATTCCATTCCAAAAATGGTGAACCAAATTGAAAAGCTGACCAAACCAAATTTTGGTTCCAATTTACACTTAATAGCAAGTAATAATAAATGGTATTAATATATGTTCCTATTTAAATATACTCATATGTGCAGTAAAATTTGATTAACATTTAATATGTGTAGTACAATTCACATAAAATTATGTAAATTTTTTTGTTAGATGTATATAATAATTAATTCACATGTTGATTATACATTGATAATTAATATTAATCTATATTACGAATATTGTTATAAAATTGTGTGTGGACACATTATGTACATATTTCTTATATAGTTATGTTTACATCCCCGTGAATGTGATATATTTTGTGTAATTTATATGGTATCCTATATTATATATATGTTTGTATATATGTACCTATATATCCTACATGTTATATGTATATAATCAGACTTACTCTATACAGTTGTGATTCACATTGTTTCAGATACATACAAATGTATATTTGCACAGATGTGATGTATTATTATACATGTGAGGTAATTCTTCTTTTTTCCATGTCATATTGAATTGAGAGCTCGAAAGGTTCATGACTGGTTTACCTCTAATGGCATTTTCACTAATTAAAAACAACTTGTCAGCTTATTATTTAACGCAAAACTTAGTCAAATGCCTGATAATGGTGACCATTACATAAAGATTTCTGACTCATTTGTAACCTCGAAAATATTGGTGACCTAGGAGCAATCCACCTTAAAATGTTTCAGAACAAGAAGTCATCTTTCCATTGTTTTCGAAATAATGTAGCTTAAGATATTTAATAAAAAGAAAGAAAAAAAAATGTTTTTAAATCTCACTATAAGCTATTTCCCAAAATAGAAAATTGAAAACAACCTAGCGATTATTTTCCCTCTAAATTTTGAAGAATAAATGTATTCGTCCTTACTTTTTTTTTTCATGTATAATATCTATCTATTAACCAATAAGATATAATTGCCCTCACCTGCTTTCTTCGTCGTCAGAACGAAAATCGATACCAGCTGCAAGCTTCTGGGTTTTCTGAAACCTTTTTCATGACTTTGTGTAGATCTTTTGTGAGCTTTGTATCTAAACCTAATGGATCTTCACTGGCCTGAAGTTTCATTTTTTAGGAGAAAAAGAAATAAAGTTTCGTTACACCTAAAAAATATATATATATATATAAATCCAATTAAAAAGGAAATAAAAGCAAAGTAGCATATATTTTATTTATTTAAAATTAAGAGATATATGTAACTATGCTTTGATAACTTGTCCAAATAGAGCTGAAATCTGTTCCAGCAATTCAGGAATACCTGTATTTTACCTGAAAAAATAGTAATTCATGCCCATGAATTTCCTTTTGCAGAAATTTTAAAGTTAGAAAATTTTAAATAGAAAAATAATAAAAGTTAGAGAACTGATGTCTAATTTCCTCGATATACATGGCTTGCTTCTGCCACCCATGCACAAAAATATTAAGAAAACTGGAAAGATTTAAATAAAAAATTCTACTGTAATTAGGAGATTAAATAACCCCTCCCTTCTTCTTAACCATCCAGGGCTACTGCTTTCTAATGGGGGGAACATTGATATTAAATACGTTATATGTACGGATAAGTGGTAAATAGTACCAATAAAATTTCCTAAATGTTAATAGTAGTTTTTAAAATGTCATTATTTGTGTTTTAAAAACATTGCTCAATTTATTAATATAATTGCTAATCCATCCTCAAAACATATTAGTACTAACAAAACTTTTCTATGCAATAGTAGTAAGTATCGAAGAGGGAGGTATTGTTGGAGAAAGAGATTGATTAAATGGGCAAAGTATTCTAACTAATAATTAATGGTAAAGGATTTTACGTTATGATTATTTAGATGATTCAACGGACCCACTTTTGGTGCATGAGGAGCAGCTTACGTTCTACATAAGACTCTTATGTTGCTGGTAACCCTTGATTCTCCCGGATTATGTGATGAACAAGAATTTAAAAGAAGAAAAGAATAAATTCCAGATCTGAAGTTTTAGTTAGATTATGGAGAGAAGAAAATTGATATATGTTGTTAATTGTACAAAAGGATAGTCAAATGGGGATAATGAGCGGATGGAAATGATAGTAGTATGAGTCAATTGAGAGTATGAAATCATATTTTGTGCTAATCTAATAAATCAAGAGTGAAAGACATAAATGAATATAGGATGAAGACTTGTATGATCACCATTGGAACGAGCAAGTGGTCTTTCATTGATAAATACCATTATATAATAACCTACAGTTCATCTTTGTATATACTTTGCTTATGGTCTTTGCATCCTGGCGTGTTTTGCAAGGGAAAAAAAAATAAAATAAAACAATATGAGACATTTTAAAGCACTTAAAAACTGAAATTTTGCTGGACATTGGAATATAATGACTTCTAAGTATATTCAAATAGTTAGGAGTCATTATTTTATTCAAATATACATTGGAATATAAAACTATATTCAATGGAATATAATGACTTCTAACTAAATATATAATAAAGCGATCATATCTAACCGTTGACCTTCATGGTAAAATGGAGGTGTTGAACGGGTAAGTCAACGTACCTTGATTGGATGTGATGATACTTTGATTCTATGTTACATCGTTATCTTTCTAATCTATTTCTCAGTCTTTTGCATCGTCTATCTTTAAGTATGACATGTGAGGCTCTTAGAACATTTGTAGTAGTTTTTTTTTTTTTATATATAATGCTCATATATTAAATTCTTATTTATTATTAAGCATTATTTTTAATAGATATTTCGTGCCTAATAGCATATGTCTGGTTTATTCTTTTGATTTAATTTAATGTGATCAAATTATAACGTATATAGCTTTAAAAGTATAAAGTACTAGAAGTATTACTTTTTCAAAATTTTTTTCTTTTATTTTTACATGCAAGTTTTCTAAATTATCTTTGAAATTCTTGGATTACATAATAAAACCATTTAGAGCTACCTGACATGGTTTAATATGGTCCTTTATGGGAAAAAAATATAGCTTTCACTGTACGACAAAATATAGATATAACTTGTAATATTCCGAAATCCAAGACATCACAAGCGATCATGCATCCTTGCAGAAGAAAAAAAAATATTAAGACTCTTAACACTCTAATTTTATATGATCTGCAATATCTATTATCTACAATCAAAGTAAATATGTGACGTCATTCATGATGATTTGATTAAATCTCATTACAAACTACAAACTCCTTGTAAGCTAATCTTGGTACATCATTTGGATCAAAAATTAAAAATAGTTGAACTTCTAGTAATTAACTAACCTATCATATTCCAATAGAAGTCACCATGTCAGCAATATTAAGAACTTCATTTCCTTTCTTTGCTTAGTCATCATAGTAGTAATAGTAATCTACATCACTCACATTGTGCGCATATAACCTTAGGTCCTAGTTATAGGAGGTATATTCATTTGTGCCTACAACTATAAAAATTATTCTTAAAGGGTAAGCTAATATCCAATACGTATAACCTACAAATATATGCACATGATTAAGCATAGGCTAAGTCACACACATCAATGCAATAATACAATAGTCCTTAGATAAGGTTGGACCATTGTGAATGGTTTGTCTTTTTATGTTAATTAGAATGTAAAAGGATTTAAGTTAATTATTTACTTAATAATTCATGTCTATAAACTGTAAAATATACATGTTATATAATTATTATAAATTAAACATAAGGTTAGATAATGTAATTAGTTTAAAGTGTGGGAGCAAATTGGTCCTTTTAGGGTCAAGGTATTCAAGTCTCACTTGACCCATTACCTCCTCTTTTCCCTTATTTACATAGTGAACACTCAAGAGACACGCTCAGGCATATACTAAGCAACCTAACGAAAACCCACAAAGATCAATCCACTTTCATCAGGTAAAGGTTCTGATCATTAATGTGCATTTTTTTTATTAAATATTCATAGGTTTAAATGAATTTGGTGATGTATTGATAAAGCTTGAAACAAGGAGTAAGACGGAACAAGCATGTGATCAAGCAAATTGAGGAATTCAATCGTAAATTGAAGTAAGTAAGTGCACAAGATTCATATAGTATATTAGAATTAATAAGTTAATTGATCCAATTTGATTTAGATTTATGGAAATTAGGTTGGGGAGAAAATTGGAAAAATGAAAAAGGGACTTGCAATGGAATAGTGGAGTATACAGTCAAATACACGCCCATGTACTTGTCGTGTCGAATTATGAAAGTGTACAAAAAGGTACACAGCCATAACATACGCTTGTGTACTTAGGCATGCCTAATTGTGAAAGTTCACAAAAAGGTATATAGCCAAATACACAACTATATACTTGGTCGTACTAGAAAGTTGATATACACAAAAAGGTATATGACCATTAACACAATCGTGTTCCACTACATGGCAACACATACGGCTGTATTATTCTAGAACATTGATATTTCACTTTTATATTGTTCTTCCACTATTCTAAGCTAAGATTTATACACAACAAAACAATGGGGAAGGAAAATTCTACAATTAGAATGTAATTAACTAGTGAGTGAACTTAAGTTAAGTTATAAGATAGAATTAAACTTAGTCCTTTATGTTTGATAGGTAAAAATCCCTTTTCTAGTGACGTAAGAGCTAATTGTAAGACTACTTCTCAAGACATGTGTATAATGTGTTTGTTGTTTATGCTTGTTGAGTTAGAAATGTAATTTAATCTAAATTGTAATTGAAATGGATTGTTTGTGTGATTGTATTTGGCTGGGCTTAAGGAACCGAGAATGTCAATGATCGCGGGGTGGCATCTTGATTATCGGTATGTGATGTTGTCTCTAGTAGTGTCATGTACCAAAATGATCCATATAGATTTAAGATGATATAGACTCATGGACTCATGGATAGTAGGAAGTATCTACTATCGTATATGTATATATATATATATATATATATATATATATATATATGTATGGTAGACTCATGGACTCATGAACAGTGAGGGGTACCTACTACCATAGATGTGTATATATATGTATGGTAGATTCATAGACTCATGGATAGTAGGAAATACTCATTATCATATATGTATAAATATGAATGGTAAACTCATGAACTCATAGATAGTGGGGAGTACCTACTATCGTATATGTATATATATGTATGGTATGGACTCATGGACAATGAGGAAGACCCATTATCGTATATATATGTGTTGTGTATATGAAGATTGTGATGTTAAGAGTTGTGTGTTGGAATAAAGAATATGAAAGATAATAAATTGTTATTTAAATACCTTGCTACATTATATTTGCATTTGTATTCTAGCATAACATGCGTGTGTGATTATTGGTACATTAGCTCACCCCTCATGGAACCCTTTTTTAGTTGTAGATTCCTCTAGTGAGATGGTGGGTTATGGTGAGATGCTAGTAAATATAGGTCAAGACTTAGATGGTGATGATGTAGAGTACATGTATTATGAAGAATGATTTGTAGACTAGAAGAAGAATTGGCATTAGATTAGGACGTGTAGAGTATTTTGTTAGTTATGTTATACCTAAGACTTAGATTATACTTGAGTTGAATATACTTCTGCTATGATTGACTATAAGCAAAGGATTAAGGTTAAATGTTGTAGACAGATTTTTATTTGTAGTTTCTATAATATAGAGTGACTGAGTGGCATGTATTAAACCACTCATGTTTATATGTGAAAATTTCTTAATAGATTGTCATGATTGTTTGGATGTTGATTATGGAAATTAATAGATTCTAAATCTTTGTGTATCTTCACCTAGAGAGAACATGTGACAGGTTGTGATATCCTAGGTTCCATGGCATTACATAAACCTAATACCTATTCCTCCTATGTAATTGAACATGTTTTTAACTATGCATGACTAGCTTAAGAACTCACCTGAGCTTGTTGTAACTCCTTGGGTTCATTATAATTGGAGGTGGTCACATGTTAGCTGTTGCTTATTTATTTATGTGGATGGTAGTTGTATCCTTTCACCTTTTGTAAAGGTTTACATTTTTTGTTGAAATTTATTTTTTTTTCAATTAATTTTACTTAAAAAAAATCCATTACTTGACTATTAGATGCACCCATAGGACATTGCAAACTTATTGGGATAAATGTTATAGTTGCTTTTATTATTATAGGGCAATTGTAGTAAAAAATAGATTTAATGGTATTAATACATTATGTGTTTAGATATAATGTATAAATCCATATTAATCCATCTTAAGTCCTATAGACATCCTTATATGCATCATCCCAACTTAATTGATGTTATTATATACTTATTAACTGATATAAAAATATGGTTTGAGCTGAAAATTATGTAATAAACCAATTTAAAACTTTATCATACTAGTATGTCTACTATATTTAATTCTCTTGATACAAGTTTCTATATGTGTGAACATATGGCTGACCTTTGACAAGATGATTCTTATATGAAAATGACATATTATTGAATGGATAAGATATAGCAAATACAAAAATGACTAATAGCTCTTTAGATATTTAACTAACGTCTTTTGGTACAAAATATTTTCCAAATAATAAGTATTATTTTAGGTGCATACTCATTGACAAAAAAGAAAAGAACAGATACTTTCAATTAGTTTTGACAATGCGACTGCAAACATTGTACTATTTGACGAACTTCAAGTATTATGCTAACCTATGCTAGTTGAGACCTTTTTCCACATACAATGTGCTTGTTATATTTTAAATTTTCTGTTTGAACTATAAAAATTTTAAAATTTCCCTCATAAGACAAGTAGTTATCATTTTAATTGAACATCTATCTATAAATAAGGTATTGCAGAAATTTTGCATTAATAACGAAATGTAGCCCAAAAAAATTAGAAAAGTTATTATATAGGTGAAATTTGACTTATTGACTTTTGCAAAATATAGTCACCTATAAAGATGAATTGTGTTCTTTTATTACAACAAACATCCCAAACATTTCATTGCACCCTAATGATTGGGAAGTATGCACTAAATATGCTTAGAGTTTTCCACAAGTGTACTATAACATTTTCTTAAGTGTACCAGACTAGTATTCATTTTTTCTAATGAATGCCATAAACATATTATCAGTGCTGCTTGATACCCAAAACAACCCATTTCTTGAAATAGTTATTAATGAAATGGCTACAAAATGGTTGTTATATTATAAGCAAATTCTTGTCATTTGTTGTAAATATACATTACATATTTATATGTGTATTTACAACAAATGACAAGAATTTGCCTATAATATAGCAACCATTTTGTAGCCATTAATATAAAATAAAACTAAGGTCAATTAAATAAATAAGATAAAAATATGGGGGCAATTAGGTTTTTTCCTATCTAAGGTATAAATAGGATGCACTAACCTAGTTTTACCTCTTTTCCCTCATTTGTGTCACTGTAAGTAGAAACCTAAGAGAGAGACCTTGTAAGGACCTCCAAGGGACTTAGAGGAAAACCACAAGATAAGTTCAAATTGATCAGGTAAGGGTTGTAATTATCAATGTTGTTCATGTTGGTGATGAATTAGTGAATTTACAAATAGGCTCATTGTTAGGGAATGGAACAAGATGAAAAAGGACATAGAAGTCAATCGAATTGGGAGTTCCAATTACAATCCTAAACAAGTAAGTGTACAAGACTCCACTTTTACATTAGAATTGATTAATACAATAATCAATTAGGCTTAGAATCATAGAAATTAGGCTTAGGAACAAATTTGGATAAAAGGGAATAAGCGTTCTTGAAGAACAAGGTGTACACTGTTAGATACATGCCTATGTAAAAACACGAGTGTGTACAGTAAGGTACATGAACGAAGGACATGTCCATGTACTTGGCCATGTCAAAATTATAAAATCCACAAAAAGGTCCACGACCATTAACATGAATGTGCTTTAGCTTGTGTTCCTCTACACTGTCTTTCTTACAACCGTGTTGCCTAAGAACATTTCCTAATCTATTCTATTTTATTATATTACAATTCTAAACTACGCATTAAGTATAACCAAACATTGAGAAAGAGAATTATACAATTAGAATATAACTAATCAATTAGTAATAGATTACTTAGAATATAACTAATTGTAGTTTTTTTTTTATAATTGAACAGGTTTACATCATTTCCTTAAAGATGCAAAGGACTATAGTGAGAACATCCTTCCAAGTACGTGTTTACCTTATTTTGCTGGTTGTGTTTGCTAAGTAGTTGTTTCATAATTCTAAGTGGTTGATAATTTCAAATGTCTAATGAACTTAATTAACTATGGGAGTTTAATGTATATGTTGCTTGTGCATAGCTTAGCCTAGAAGCCTATAGTGATAAATCTGTAGGGGGCACCTCAATGATCAGTATGACATGTTGTCCCTAGTATAGCCATGTATCGAAATGATTTGAGGTATCTTAGGATTAGACGAGACCTACAGTGACAGTTCTCATTAGACTATATATATGTAAATATTGTATGTGAATCGGGGTCATAAGTACTCCTATGCTATATGTTGATTAATTGAAATTAAATAATCAAATGAATCGATGTGTTGTATACTACTATTGCATATATGCCTATGATATTGTTATTGTGTGGCACGCATATATTTGTGTGGTACTCATGTATTGAGCTTAAGTTCATCCCTCCTCATTTTTTTAGTTGCAGGCAAGAATATTGAACACATCTACTATGATGAGAATGAGAATTTGGTGGGACATTATGTGAATGAGTATGGGAGAGAACATTATTATTATGCTGATGGAGAATGATGGGAAATTTTAGGAAGAACTATTATTAGAGTTTTAAATTGTGAATTTGAAAATATGGAGTAGTACTAGATTTTTAATTATGTTAAGTATTATATGAGGATAGATATTTACCTTGAATTTTAATTTGGGATTATTTGTAATGTTTTATTTAATGACGATTGGATTGGCTCACTTGAGAGTTATTCATTTCTTGTATTGAAGTAATATTAGTATGAATGTAATGTGAAAATGAACAAGTTTAAAGTCATTTGGAGATTTACAGCCTTAACATATCACTATGTAGTAGTGACACATGATGGGCTATAATGTTTTAGGTTTTAAGGCGTTACTTCTATTTTAGATTTGTGTTGTAAGAAATACATACTTCTAAAATATCTCAATTTATATTATCAAATTGTTGAAACATTTTCTAACATACAAAACACTTATGATGTTACTAGGACATAAGAATTACAATGGGCAACCTAGGTAATAGAAGATTTATTTTCCAATTTTTTTATTACATACAATATGGTTAACTTTTTGCTACTCCCTCACCATCCCACACCTCACATGGTGCTAAGTTTGGACAAACCCTCCTTGCACAACGAATGATGGCACAAAAATTGAAACAACACCAAGCTAATGGGGGTAATTGGTGAATATATGGAATTTGACCACTATTTAAACATTAACTTTGAATTTGGTGATAGTAGTATAATGGACTTCAATATCTTAGACTGGTGGAGAGTGTTGGGGTGTGGCTCATACTCCCCTATGCCCCAGCGGGGTCTCAAGGGGGCAGCACCTCCTAAACACCAAATGGCTTTTAAGAATTAAGTCCATATTTGCTTATTAAAAGTTTGGGCTTAGTCCCATAAGTAGTTGTTACTATATATTCTTTTTTTCACTTGTAATTGCATAATGTAACGAGAGAGTGAAGTGTTAATTATAGTGGAATCCTCTGCTAGACATAGCTCTAGTTAACGGGTGAATCAGGATAAAATCTTATGCATTTATTTTTCTTTCTCTTTTAACTTTACTTCATTATTTTGTGTGCACCAACCTTAATAGAGAGGGCATAAGAAGACTTATCCAATTCTTTATTGAATGGCTCATTAAGCCTAATGCTCGTTAACATTAAAGAGTTGGCTTACGTGGAGGATAGATTTAAGGTAAGAAGTAAAACACAAAAGTCGTACATGATATTTGGTGAAGAAGATGAATACTTTAGTGATTTTATCCGATCGGGGGAAGCTCTATTAGCTCAACTTCAAATCTCACACAAAGCACAATTGATTGAATAATATTTATTTTCATTGTGAAATTCAAATCTCATGCAAAACACAACTAATTAAATAATATTTATTTTTATTGTGAAATTCTAGTGTAGGAAAAGTTCATTTGTAAAACTAATAGTACTACCTTATTTATTTTTTTGTAATAGATTCAAAATAATTTGTAAGAAGAATTCTCTTACTTATTTTTGTCATTTACTTATATGGTTTAAGTATTATGTATTATTCTTTTTCTATAATCTCTTTAATTAGTTAATAAATTTGTCACTAATTAATAAAGTAAATATTATTTTTTTGCACACGATAAAATTGGACAACAGTTCATTGTTACTATTTTTTCAATTAGAAATTGTCAAAAAAAAAAAAAAAAGATAGATTACTATTTCACGTAAAACAATTTTCAAAGTTACAGAACTTGTTTATTGGGAGTAGAATAAAAAAAAAAAAAAACAATCCACGAGCCTAAATATCTCTAGCTGGACTCGATTTATATGGTCCAATGTTGGATCCTTAATTTAATGAATGTGGATTTATCTCAAAGTTTTATCTACACTCAGTCTTCAATGGAGCTTTGGAAAGAAATTCATGATCAATATGATCAGACTAATGGACCTTCGATCTTTCAACTACAACATGAAATTTCTAATTTTCGACAAGGAACATCTATGCCATTACATGTTAATGATAGAGTAGCGTTTGTAGAAGATCGTAGAGATAATAAGAGGAGTAAACTTCATTATAAGAATTGCAATATGGATGGACATTCTATTAAGTCTTGTTTTGAGCTTATAAGATATCCCGAATGGTACAAAGGAAAGAAGAATAAGAGAGGAGGAAACATGAAATCTAGTGTGGCTGCAAACTGTCAGATTGATAGGCAAAGTTGTTCTCATCCAACTAATACTCCTTTTGATCATGTGATAGAATTTTCGAGTAGTCATCCAAACTGTATGTCAAGAGGTTAGGAAGATGATGAGAAATCAAGAAACTAATGGCACCAAAGAGTCGAGTTCTACAATGGTAATAGCAACGCATTTCTTTCAAATCATAAATCATTTAGTTGTTGAGAATAATAATAAAGAATCTTAGATTGTTGACACAGGTGCCAATGATCATATGATGCCTTTTGAAGACCTTTTGTACAATAAACACACTCTTTCACAACCTTGTTCATATAAGTTTACTAGATGGAACCAAAAAGCAAGTTAATATAGTGGGTTCCGTTGTTGTTACTCCAAATATTATCCTTGGAAATGTTTTCTTTATACCATATTTCAAACACAATCTATTATTAGTCCATAGGTTGCTATTAGATCATTCAATCTATGTTGTGTTTGATAAATTATCTTGTTATTTTTAGGACCAAAAAACTAGAAACTATCTTGCTAAAGTCATTGTCCATCATGGGTTGTACATCTTAAAGTCTGAAGCCACTAGTTGTAATCTTTCCTTGTTGAATGTAAATCATCATTTTAATGACAGACCATCTTGTTGTTCTTCTATTGTTAATTTGACTTGTGATCTGCAATTAGTTCATGAACGACTTAAACATTCATCTATGTCAAAACTAGAACATTTGTCATGTTGTCAACAATTTAATTTGAATAAGTTTTTCTATGATACATGTCAATTAGCAAAATGTCATAGATTACCTTTTACAAGAAGTGAAACCACCTCAAGATTTGCCTTTAAATTGTTGCATGTAGACCTATGGGGTCCTTATCATGTTCCATCACACACGAAAGAGCAATATTTCCTAACAATAATTGATGATTTTTCCAAAGCAACTTGGACATATTTGTTAAAACTTAAGTCACAAACCTTCTTTGCCTTTGAGTCCTTTGTCTTATACACTCAGAATCATTTTAAAACCACACCCAAAACTATTCGCACAAACAATGGCACAGAATTCTTGTCCACTACATTCCGGTCTTTTCTTCATCGACATAGTATAGTTCATCAACGGACAATGCCTTACACTCCTCAACAAAATGGCAAAGTTGAGAAAAAGCATAGGCATTTACTTGATATTTCTAGAGCCTTATGTTATGTGTTGGGTTGCCCAAGGATTTCTAGGGAGATTGTATCCTAACAACCACTTACCTAATTAATTGAATGCCTATGTCAACCCCTTTTCTTGAAAAACACCATTTGAAGTGGTCATTTACCTTCATATGATCATCTCGTAGTTATAGGATGCTTGTGTTATGCAGTTGGTATTCATCCCCACAATATGTTGTTTTCTTTGAAAGAAAATTTTCTTTTAAAGAACCTGATTCATCCTTGATGGGTGTCGAATCCAACAAAAATAAAACCTACTCCTAGACAATTATATGATTTGCATATAGTGGTGAGTAGGGTCGAATCCACAGGGATTGGTTAAAGATATTTCTATTCAAAGGGCATAAAGATGAAAAGAAAACGAGGGGGGGTTTTGTTTATAAATCAAAATAAAGTCGAAGCAAGATAATAGAATCGTATATTGATAAAAGCCTAGCCAAAGGAATCAAGATAGTTTAATTCAAGGAATTGATCATCGATGCAAATGTTTTATATTCTTATTCCTAGATAAACTGGTTATGGTTATTAACAAGCTCTAACAACCTATCTCTCCGTACTTCCTCGATAACCAAGAGAAGCTCTTTGATTATTTCTCTTATCGATTAGACAACCCCAAACAAGCGCTTAGGATTTAATCTACCAATAGCATTAAAAACTAGAGAGACCACCAATTCATGCCAATAGATTATAAGATAACCTATTTAAACATGATCACACACCTCCATAACATGAATTCGATCATCTATTTTATAACCAAACATGTTATTGTGTCACTGAGACTAGAACAATCAAACAATTACGGATTTGACGTGCTAGTTGACAATATATTAACTTGCTAATTGAGTAGAAGAGCTCTATTCAAACCAATCAACAAAGATAATAATGACAAAACGATCAGAAGATATATGAATATCCGAAAACAACGAATAGATTAAATACAAGTCAATTAGACCTCACAATTAGTGGAGAATTAAATATCTATGACCCTTTGGCTAGAAAAGTAGTTTAGCTACTTATGTTCATCAACAAAACGAAAATAAAAAGTAGAAACATGATAAACCCGGTTGCCTGATCTGCCTCCAAGATGATCCAAGGTTCTTTAAGATCCAAAGATTCAAGATTAAAGATTAAAAAGTTGCCCTCACCCTCTAGGGTTGGTTCTATTTATATTATTAGAGGGATGGCATGTGATCTTTTGCTAGCAAGATACGAAAATATCTTTCCTTTTCCAAGTAGATTTCGAGAAGTGAATCTTCGTCTGCCTAGCACGCCCTACCACACGGCCGTGGGTCAAGCCGTTCCTTCCTCTGTGCATAATTCACGTATCATCTTCCGTGTCCAGTGTGTACCACGACTCTACTCACGGCTAGATTTTCAACCGTGCCTTCCTCTGTGCATGATCTACAAGCTCTTCATCCTTGTCCAGTGTGTACCACGGTTTACACCACGGCTAGATCCTAGGCCGTGCCATCCTCTGTCAAAGTTCCACAATTTCTTCTCCTTGGCACGTCTAGCTTCCACCACGACTCCAAGCACGGTTTCTCCTACGGCTTCCACCACGGCCGTTCCCTAAGTCATGTCTCTCTTTCTCTTGCAGTGTGTAGCACGGTTTACCACATGGCCAGATCTCAAACCGTGCCTCCTTCTGGACAGATACTTGCTCATGTGCTTTCCTCCGGTGGTGTAACTCCTTGTCTTGATCCAAGTTGTAGATGACTTCTCTAATTTACTTGAATTAGCATCCTTGACTCCATTTAACCTGATTTATCACCATAATAGAATTAAGTACCATTTCCTTATGATTTCTATAAAATCAATAATGAATTAACACAATTTATACTATAAAGATTAAGTATAAAATGGCTCTATCAAATTCCCCCACACTTAAACTCTTGCTTGTCCTCAAGCAATTGAATCAAATCAATTGAGAAATCTGTCATAGATTATACAAACTTTCTTTTCATCATTCCAAGCATCTATTCATTTGTAATTCATGACTTGTAATTTTAATGTCTACTACTTCAACCAAACTGGTTTCCTGTGATCAAATTACCATGGACAAAATTTAATAGCTAATCTAAACAAAACAAACTTTAATCCTCATGTTTAGCAAAAGAATTTTTATTCCAAAAGTAAATACTTAATCCACTAAGGAAAAACACCCAATTAAACTTCATTGGATATTAGCAAACATATAATCCTTGCAGTATAAAGTAAAAGCATATGGTATAAGCTCTTTGCTAGATATTATCCCTTTTATACATCTTTGTTTTATTCAATGAATGTTTACATTCATGTTCTTTTGATTTGTTCAAGCATCTATTTTGACGGGTTTTTGCCCGCTTCTTTTCATGAACTTTTGCCTTTTTCGCCCTTATCGTTATAGTGAATTCATTGAGTTGGCAACATCCCGAGCTCATTACTCAAGTGACCGGGTTTTGAGATACCCCTACGGACTCTTCCTCACTCTAACATTCAAGTTTGAATACTCTTAACTCAATTAGTTGAATCATTGGAGTAATGGCTATGCTTGATTCTTTTTTTTTTTTTCACTAAGTGTTATGATTGCTTTACAAACAACTTCAAAGAGTATACAGTAGCTAATATAACCTAGAAGTAAACTTGTTTATTTTTCACTTAGGGACTCAACTTACTCTTAGACTTCCAATTCTAAAGCTAAATACAAGGGAAATTTGTTTCTTAAAGATTTCACTACTTAATTTTAACCATGTATTCTAATCACAGCAGTGGGTGAGTAAAACATTTGAACAAGTCAATTTCATATTTTGTAGATGCTTATTACAACATTTAGTACAATCTCCAGATGTCATGATAATTTTGAAAAATTTTAGCTTAAAATTGCTTAAGGACAAACATTCAGAGTATAAGTTAGTTCTCTATTCTCTATGTTTTATTATCCTCTCCCCTACACTTAGCTTGAACAGTGTCCTCACTGTTCCAAATTCAGCACAATGAAAGAGGAATTAACAACTCAAGGAACATTAGAGGATAAGAGAAAGGAAATACTGGTACTTCCCTGGTATTGGAGTTCTCCCCTTAAGCTTTGGAAAGTGTCATCTGATTATGTGTATCCTTGCTGCAGCTGATCCAAAGATTTCAAAACTACCCGAAAATCACAACAAAACTAAAACTAAAATAAAACAAAACTAAAGCAAAACAAACTAAAATTTTTATTTTTTATTTTTTACATGGGTTGCCTCCCATGAAGCGCCTTTCTTTAACGTCTTTGGCTAGACGTTCCTGGCTAGATGTTCGGATAAGGATTTTGATTCCAGCTTGGGTGCCTGTGGTGATGGGTTAATAACATCCGCAACAAAAACAGTAGAGATATTGCTAGGATGTTTCATGGCATCATAAATGTTAAATTTAATCACTTCACCATCAAATTCCATAGTGAGGGTGCCATCATTTACATCGATTTTCGTTTTAGAAGTCTTAAGGAATGGTCGCCTTAATAATATCAGTGATGAAGTATGAGAATCACTATCGTCCATGTCAAGCACATAAAAATCAGTAGAAAAAACCAACCCATTGACTTGAACTAAAACATCCTCTAGAACTCCCTTAGGATAAACATTGGACCTGTCAGTAAGTTGAACAATAACACCCGTTTCCTTCAAAGGACCAACATTTAAACGTTGATAAACAGACAAAGGCATGACATTGATAGAAGCTCCTAGATCACACATGGCTTTAGTGATTCCAAGATTACCTATTTTGCAAGGAATAGTAAACATACCTAGATCCTTACATTTAGGGGGAAGCTTTTTCTGAATAATAGCTAAAACATTTTCACTCACACTAATCTTTTCATTGCCTTTCAGCTTCCTTTTGTTAGTGCACAAGTCTTTGAGAAATCTAGCATAGCGCGGTATTTGCTTAATTGCATCAAGCAAAGGAATATTTACCTCGACTTTGCGAAAAGTTTCTAGAATCTCTTTTTCTTCCGCTTTATTCTTGGATTTCGCCAATCTGGAGGGGAAAGGAGGTGGTATCAATGTGACCTTTGATGGCTTAACTAGAGACTTGCTAATCTGGTTGTCCTGCTGGCTCGGAGTCAAAATCTCTTTCTTGGTCTCTTCCCCAAGAGTAGATGAGTGTCCTTTCTTAATTGATCCCTGCAATTCTGTTCCACTCCTCAAGGTAATTGCATTAACGCTTTGCTTTGGATTTGTAATAGTTTGAGACGGTAACTTACCTTGAGTTTCTAACCTGTTTACAGCAGAAGCAAGTTGGCTTACCTGATTCTCCAAGTTTTGAATGCTTTGCTTTGTTTCCTCCTGAAATTGTTTGGTATTAACAGCGAGAGACTTAACAATATCCTCAAGAGACACACCTGAAGTGGAAGGAGCTTGGGGTACTTGGTGTGATGGCTTAGGCTGGAATTATTGGAAATGCTGAGGGTTATTGCCATACCGGAAGTTAGGATGATCCCTCCATCTGGGATTGTAAGTATTTGAATAGGGATCATACTTCCTCTGCGGTTGTCCTGGAAATCCACCTACAGCATTAGCGTGTTTATGGTTGTCATCTTGCAATGTGGGGCACATGTCGGTCGGATGATTAGGAGCAGCACAAATTCCACATGCCTTCACCTGCTGGGTATTTCCAAGAGCTAGCTGCTGCACAAGGGAGGTTAGGTTAGAAATTTGATGTTCAAGGTTAGAAACACTTACCTCATTTACCTTCCTTGAAGGTGTATCATGCCTATACCCAAATTGTTGCGAATTGGCAGCCATAATGGAGATCAATTCCCTAGCTTGACCAGGGGTTTTGTTTACTATGGCGCCTCCACTTGCAGCATCCATCATCTTCCTCTCCATCGGAAGTAGGCCTTCGTAAAAATATTGGATGAAGAGTTGTTCAGATATCCCATGTTGTGGGCAACATGCACACAGTTGCTTGAACCTCTCCCAATACTCATGAAGAGTCTCGGTGTCCCTCTGTTTGATACCACAAATTTCTCTTCTTATACCAGCAGCTCTGGAAGCGGGGAAGAATTTATCCAAGAAGAGTCTCACCATATCAGTCCATGTGGTTATAGAACCTGGAGGCAAATAAAACAACCAATCTTTAGCTTTAGTACTTAAAGAAAATGGAAAAGCGCGTAGCTTGATTTGATCGTCGGTTATTCCTTGCGGCCTCATACTAGAACACACTATATGAAACTCTTTCAAATGTTTATGAGGATCTTCATTCTCAAGACCATGAAAGGTGGGTAGCAGATGTATCAACCTAGATTTTAACTCGAATTCCATGGCTAGTTCGGGGTAGTGAATACAAAGTGGTTGTTGATTCACATCCGGCGCAGCCAACTCTTGCAATGTTCTCTCGGGATTTGCCATATCGTCTTCTTTTTCAGAATCAATGGATGAATCAGACAAATCCGATGCTAAGTTCAGTCTAGTGGATGATCTAGCTTCTTGTCACAGCCTCTTTAGAGTCTTCTCAATCTCCGGATTATAAGTTAGTTCACCTGTCTGAGAAGAACGAGTCATACAAGAATAGAAATAAATTTGACACCAATCCCCGGCAAAGGCGCCAAAATTTGATGGGTGTCGAATCCAACAAAAATAAAACCTACTCCTAGACAATTATATGATTTGCATATAGTGGTGAGTAGGGTTGAATCCACAGGGATTGGTTAAAGATATTTCTATTCAAAGGGCATAAAGATGAAAAGAAAACGAGGGGGGGTTTTGTTTATGAATCAAAATAAAGTCGAAGCAAGATAATAGAATCGTATATTGATAAAAGCCTAGCCAAAGGAATCAAGATAGTTTAATTCAAGGAATTGATCATCGATGCAAATGTTTTATATTCTTATTCCTAGATAAACTGTTTATGGTTATTAACAAGCTCTAACAACCTATCTCTCCGTACTTCCTCGATAACCAAGAGAAGCTCTTTGATTATTTCTCTTATCGATTAGACAACCCCAAACAAGCGCTTAGGATTTAATCTACCAATAGCATTAAAAACTAGAGAGACCACCAATTCATGCTAGTAGATTATAAGATAACCTATTTAAACATGATCGCACACCTCCATAACATGAATTCGATCATCTATTTTATAACCAAACATGTTATTGTGTCACTGAGACTAGAACAATCAAACAATTACGGATTTGACGTGCTAGTTGACAATATATTAACTTGCTAATTGAGTAGAAGAGCTCTATTCATACCAATCAACAAAGATAATAATGACAAAACGATCAGAAGATATATGAATATCCGAAAACAACGAATAGATTAAATACAAGTCAATTAGACCTCACAATTCATGGAGAATTAAATATCTATGACCCTTTGGCTAGAAAAGTAGCTTAGCTACTCATGTTCATCAACAAAACGAAAATAAAAAGTAGAAACATGATAAACCCGATTGCCTGCTCTGCCTCCAAGATGATCCAAGGTTCTTCAAGATCCAAAGATTCAAGATTAAAGATTAAAAAGTTGCCCTCACCCTCTAGGGTTGGTTCTATTTATATTGTTAGAGGGATGGCATGTGATCTTTTGCTAGCAAGATACAAAAATATCTTTCCTTTTCCAAGTAGATTTCGAGAAGTGAATCTTCGTCTACCTGGCACGCCCTACCACATGGCCATGGGTCAAGCTGTGCCTTCCTCTGTGCATAATTCACGTATCATCTTCCGTATCCAGTGTGTACCACGGCTCCACCCACGGCTAGATTTTCAACCGTGCCTTCCTCTGTGCATGATCTACAAGCTCTTCATCCTTGTCCAGTGTGTACCACGGTCTACACCACGGCTAGATCCTAGGCCGTGCCATCCTCTGTCAAAGTTCCACAATTTCTTCTCCTTAGCACGTCTAGCTTCCACCATAGCTCCAAGCACGGTTTCTCCCACGGCTTCCACCACGGCCGTTCCCTAAGTCGTGTCTCTCTTTCTCCTGCAGTGTGTAGCATGGTTTACCACATGGCCAGATCTCAAACCGTGCCTCCTTCTGGACAGATACTTGCTCATGTGCTTTCCTCCGATGGTGTAACTCCTTGTCTTGATCCAAGTTGTAGATGACTTCTCTAATTTACTTAAATTAGCATCCTTGACTCCATTTAACCTGATTTATCACCATAATAGAATTAAGTATCATTTCCTTATGATTTCTATAAAATCAATAATGAATTAACACAATTTATACTATAAAGATTAAGTATAAAATGGCTCTATCAATCCTTATCTTCATCTTCATCTAGTTCCTCTTCTTCTTTTCCTCATGTTTCCTTTGATAATATTCAGTTTCTTCCTTTGTTTCCTCTTATATCTCAATATCCCAATCTTCTCATTCACCTTTTGCTTCTAATCATAACCTTAGACATTCGACAAAGATAAGACATACTCCATAATGGCTGAAATATTATGTACATTCCATTAATAACATTTTACCTACCTCATCATGTTCTACATATACAATTCCACAAACTGTCCAACATACCAAATATCCATTACTTACTTCCCAATCTTTTTAAACCTATCCATTAAATTATGTGTCATCATTAGTTGATGTTTTAACATCCAAAGAACCTACTTCTTATTCTCAAGCAACTCAAGATGAATTAGGGGTAGGGGCTATGCAAAATGAGCTTCAAGCTCTTGAGCATAATGAAACTTAGGAATTGACTAGCTTACTAGAAGGAAAACAAGCAACTGGGTATAAATGGGTTTATAAAATTAAAAATAAACCCGATGGAAATATAAAAAGATATAAAGCTCATTTAGTTGCTAATGGGTATACTCAAGTTAAAGGAGAGGATTATCATGACGGCTTCTCTCCTATTGCTCAATTAGGGATAGTTTATATCCTCTTATCTATCATTGCAATCTATCAATGGCCTATTCACTAAGTAGACATCAACAATGCTTTTCTTCATGGCTATTTAGATGAGGAAATATACATGTATCCTCCACCAGGTTACACCAAAGCTAAAACTGGTGAAGTATGCAAATTAGTCAAGTCTTTGTATGGGTTAAAGTGGGCTTTTAGATAATGAAATTATGAAATCAATAAATTCTTGGTAAAGCAAGGGTTGTTTTAGTCTCAGAATGATTTTTCTTTATTTACTTGCATTGATTCTACAGAATTGTTTGTTGTATTACTGTATGTGGATGACATGTTGATCACCAAGACAAGTTCTTCATCTATTGGAGATCTCAAATCACAACTTCATCAAGCTTTCACAATTAAAGATTTAGGACTTGCCCGATTTTTGTTGGGACTTGAAATTTGTAGAACTTCCTATGGTATTCTCTTAAATCAACGGAAACTCATCACTGGTATTTTGTTTGATGTTGTGATGTCTACTGTTAACCCTATCAAGGTTCCTTTACCAATAGGTTTGAAGTTGTCCTCTGAAGCTGGTGTTCCTCTTGATAATCCATCTTTTATCAGAGAATAGTAGGTCAATTGCTTTATTTGACGCTTACAAGACTAGATATTTCGTTTGCAGTTCACAAACTGAGTCAGTATCTGGCAACTCCTTGCATTGGATATCTTCATGCAGCGTTCATATTCTTCGTTATCTCAAGGGAAGTGTTGATCATGGTCCGTTCTATTCTACCTCTAGTTCTCTTAACTTTGTTGAATATTTTGATTCAAATTGGGTAGCTTGTTTTGAGGATAGGAAGCAGTTTTTGGATATTGTGTTCTCCTTGGCTCATCACTTATTTCTTGGAAAACCAAGAAACAAAACATTGTTTCTACGTCTTCCACTGAGGCCGAGTATAGAAGCATGACTTCTTCTACTAAAGAGCTACTTTAGGTGTCCTATATTTTAGCAAATCTTTATGTTCCTATTCGGTTACCAGTGACCTTGTATTATGACAATCATTATGCCCAATTACTTGCAAATCATCCTTGTTTCCATTCTCAAACCAAACACATAGCTATTGATATTGATTTCACTCGAGATCAAGTTTCTAAAGGATTCCTTTGTACCAGTTTTGTTCCTACTCAGCGCCAGCTAGTTGATTTCCTCACCAAAGCAATTCTTGAATCACAACTTTCCTTTGGGGGTGGAGGTAGGTTGGGGAAGCTTTATTATACATAATATACTTTGTTTATTAAACATGAGAGTTAGTTAGTAAGTTAGTTACTTAGGCCTTTACTATAAATACATGAAGATCATATTTAATCAGTAAAGTAGTAAAAATAGAGTTCTCATTAACTTAGAATTGATTACATAAGAACAATAGGAATAGAGCAAATTCAATAGAAATGGTTAGTAGCTGATTAAGGTAGCTATTTTATGTTGTTAATGCAAGTCATTTAGACAATGCAAACTTCAGTCATGTTATCATGTTTTACTCTAAATTTAATATGCATACAACATGTCATTGGTCATTTTTTTGTAAGTGTTAACCACCACCACTAGTCCATCATCTTCATGTGAGTCTTAGTTGATGACAAATGAAATGGTCGAAGCATATGGTTGATTAAAACATATGCACCTAAGGATGCCACCGGGACAAATTTGAGATGGGTTTTGTAAAACTCGAACCCGACCCAATACCCTATAAGGTTTCTCAAGATCTGCTCCAGAATCCTATAAGGCTTTTACTCTATTCTTAGAACCAATCCCATAAGGTTTTTCTAAACCCATTAACAACTCAACTAACTCGCCATGGTGGCATCCCTAATCAATTTAGTAATATCTCAATCTTTAAAAGTTAATGAAATTTGGCTTTTTATTTGTGCAGTTGATATGAATAAGTGTTTTTTATTTGTAATTTTCTCTACATACAATGTATTGATTCTTTGTAGCTAGACCCTTGTGCTTGAATCATTACATTGTGTTGGGCATATTTTTAGAGAAAAGAAATGAGCAAATATCAAAATAAATGAAAGGAATAAAGAGGAAATTTTTGTGTTTAGATATATAAGAAGGAAATGTAAATAAATTTCTTTTCATGTAGATTCTTTAAGAGAATATAACAATGAACTTATCTTAAAAGACAAATAATTTTGTTAGTCCTTACCTATTTCCAAACTTCTCTAAATTCTTAAATTCTCAATCAACTGGTTGGATATGTCCCCTGCCATCTCATACAATGAATTCAACACGATACCAAAACATTGACTTATAGTTCCACTAGAATGTTGGAAACATTCTTAAGCTATTCTTACTACTCATGCCATGTCCCTACAATTGGAGATGAGATCTACTAGCAACGAGTAGGTAGGGGTGCGGAAGATGACGCTTAATGTGAGAGGGTAAGGTGTTGGTTAGAGCTGGGAATGTATGGTGGGCTGGCCCGTAGAGCCCACAAATATTTTGTGAAGCAGGCCAAAAATTTTGGCTCGCGAAAGTTACGGGTCATTTTGGCCTACAGGTCGAGGTGAGCCAACTCACCACGGGCGCAGGTTGGCCCGCACAACTCGCAAAAAAAAAAAAAAAAAAGAAGCTAAAATTAGCTCACTAAGCTGTCTAATATCAATAGTAAAACTAAAAATAAAGTAAGTAAATAAACTTAAAGGCAAAAGTAACAACTAAAAAAGATATACTCAGACTGTGATTTCATACTTAGTCACCACCACTAAACTATGGAAGAAGAAAAAAAGTTTAACATTGCCTTAAAGTTAAACAAATTAAATGGTTATGGGAAAAAAAAGAGAAATAATAAATAAAAAAAAGAGTCGATGATGAAAATGATTTTTTTATTTTGTTAAAAAAAAATCTATGCGGGGCAGGGCGGGTTGAATTTTTGGACCTGCAACATGTGCGGGCTAGCCCGCTTCGACCCGTAAGTCGGGGCAGGCCGGCTCGTTTGGCTTACTTTCCCAGCTCTAGTGTTGGTCCATTGGAGAGGGTAAGGTAGAGAGTGGAGACAAAGGCAAGAGATTGGAGTGATAGAGAGTAGAGACAAGAGATCAAAGACCAGAGAGAAAAGTGAGACTTGACAATAGGTTAAGGCTTCTTTTGAAAATATAATATTTTATTAAATAGTTTTTAATCAGTTCAGATTTTTTATCAAATTTTTTTTTAAGTCTCACAACCTGATTCAAAACCCTATAAAATTTTAAACCCTTTTCCAAAACTCTATAAGGTTTATAATATTAAATCTTATAAAGTTTTTAATGGATCAAGTATCCTATAATGATTTACTTAGTTAAATCTTATTTACACGCATCATGAGTGAAAAGCAACCATCTTAGCTGTGATAGATGGGGACAAGGGATGCGAGCAGCAATTCTCTAGTTGTAGCCATTGGTCCGGTATAGCCTATGCCTCATTATTAGTATCTCCACTAACATCATTTCAAACGTCCACGATAAAGTGCTTCAATTAGATCTATCAATTGACTCCTGCTATGGTTGTGGATTATTTGGCTGAAGGGCATCCTTATGAATTCATTATATCTTGCATCTACAGTAGAGCTATGTGTTGATGGAATCTAAGCTACCTTATTCCCTCTTACTCTCATACATCTCTCGCTTTAGATGCTTGTCAACAACAGCATCACTATTTGAATGGAAGCTAACTTGGATTTCTTTATCCACTATAAATTTTAGTGGATACCAATTGTTGCTTTATAGCTGGAGGCATTTCCATAAAGGCCTTCTATAGCATTTTATTTACCAAGGGAGGCAACTTTCAAGACGACATGATGGTATAGATTTAGATGCTAATACTATCGTGAGTACACACTCTAGATCAATACGTTGTTGATTGGTTAATTATTGAGATATGGGTTAATCTATTGGAAAGCAACTAAAGTTGAATCATACTAGTATTATGTGATGTCTTTTCAAATAATTGTAGTAGATCAATTGTATTAATAGCATGCTCGATAAAAACTATGGGATGAGATGACTTATATAGGTTTTGGGTTATTGGACAATGTGTTCAAGTTTTTGAAGAGTATTCACTATATATATTATGTGATATATTTTCCTTATTTGTTTATTTCTCTTACTTATCGCATACTATATGATTTTTAACATAAAATTTCTAGCTTTGACAATTTTTATGTTAAAAATCATATAGTACATAAGAAAGAGAAATAAACAAATAAGAAAGAAAACATCACATAAGCATTTCACATCAAACCCTAATAGAACAATATAATCTAGTGTGCTAAGAATATAGCATAAATTAGAAGGCTTTTTTCTCAGCCAATCAAAGGTAAACTTTATCTACAAAAGGCCATCTAGAGGATGGGAAGACTAGTCTAGAACAATAAATTAAGAAATTGGGATAAGAGTTTAATAACCCAATAACCGCAACAAATTCTTCCTTTAACTAGTGATGCAACCCAATTGATGCATGCATTTACTATCTTAGGAATCAAACTAAAAAAACATGAAGAAAATCAAGGTTTCAAGGATTTAATATCATCTACAATTTATTATACTTTCCAATGGCTAACTGAGTTTGAAGAAATAGAGCTAGCTCTACACCAATTTTGAGTGTCTTAATCAAAATATTATGCCAATTCCTTCTTTGAGATATAAAAATGCCTTCTCTAACACTAAGCTATATACACCCTTATAATGATAAGCTAAAGCTTTAACAAAGGAACCACTCGAATCTTGGTGTAAATTAAAAGATTTAAACATACATATTACGGAGTAATTTTAAGTGCCAATAGGACATCAATCAAGAAGCTATAAGAGGCCCCAAGACTTGCCTGGTTGACTATGCAATCCTCTTGCTGGTCGATTAGCCATCTGGGAGGTTAATTACAACTTAAATCGATTTGCTCTCATCCCTTAGCTAATAGGGATTGATTTCATAACCAAGCTTCGAAAGAATTATGTGAAACTTATTATAAAGATATAATATATTTTAGGCTTTAAGGATATTTATATGTTATTTCATTATTTTTAAGTAAGTTAGTTGTTTATGGTTTATTATTTAGGATTTTTCATTATTTAGTAATATTTTATTAGTAGTTATAGGTAGTTAGTTAGTGTTGGTTGTAAAAGGTAGTTAGTTGTATTAGTCAGTATTGATAGAGTCCTATTTTTTATTTTATGACACTCATGCTCCTAAGGTTGTTAAGGGTTCCTGTAAATATTTTGTTGTGAGACTTTTTCATTAAACAGTGAAATTTGACAATAACAAACTTCTTCTTGGGAATCTCTTCTCTACATACCTTTATTGAAATTGATCATCTTGAGTAATATCAATTGACTAAATTTCAACCCTCTTTTCTTTGATTGGTTGTACATAATATCAACTGATTAAATAAAAAACCTTATTATCTTTAATTGTGTATCATATCAATTAAAGATCAACGAAATCTTAGTTCGATTTAGTTTATGGTACATAATATCCATAAACCTAAATCATCTATATCCCTTTTTAATTTCTGTTGTTATTCATAAACCCATAAAATTTACAAATTCAAAAACCAAAGATATCAATTTCTTATTATTTATGCGAAAAAGATATAAAGACAATATCATCACTAAGTCAAAGTATTATCATTTTACCATCAACCAAAAGAACTTGAATTATACTTTCCATCCCTTCAAGATCCCAACGTGAAGCAAGATCCCCATAATTGATTAAAGCAATCCTGGAAAAAGAGAGGTAAAAAAAAAAAAAAATTAGGTTGATAAGTTGCACGATATAATT
Source organism: Laguncularia racemosa (assembly GCA_037954665.1). Taxonomy (NCBI): domain Eukaryota; kingdom Viridiplantae; phylum Streptophyta; class Magnoliopsida; order Myrtales; family Combretaceae; genus Laguncularia; species Laguncularia racemosa. The sequence goes on along the minus strand of JBBMOL010000025.1, from coordinate 3,410,580 downwards.
AGTATGTTTCCCCCTCGAATTCTTCCCTAAATGCTGTCAAAACTTGATTTTCAATCATGCATAATATTTAATGGTTTAGCTTTTCAATTATTATAAATGGATGAAATCACACGCATCATTTAGCAAATAAAAAAAGAAACTAAATGGATACGATCAAATGCAAATTAAAGAGTGTCAAAATCAATTCATCAAAATTACTAGTTCTTTTTTATTGACTTCTTAATATCGCTAAACCTAGTCCACGATTACAATTAAATGATATAAGTGGCCAATTGCACAAATTGAGAATATACTAAGTCAAATGCAGAAAAAGCGAAATAAAGTTTGTAATCAAATTACACAATAGCCAAAATTTTGGGAGCTTATTCTTATTTTTACTTTTGGCCTTATTTTTAGCAGAATGTTTGCTATTCATGGGACTTTTGAGTAATTATTCAATTTTTTTTTTTTTCATTCAAAAGATTTTTTATTCATGTTGATACTATTTGCATGTTTAGTTCATAATATATAATTTTGTATTTTCTTAATGGTTGTATAATTAATTAATTCTGTTATATACAGTTTATATCTGATTAAGGTAAATACATCGTTTTATACGTGGGTGGAAATTGACTAATCTTGGGAAAGAAAAGGAGTAGAGAATTACCAAAATCGAAGTTGGACGTCTTTGAGGCTTAGCGACACTTTGAACTTGGCATGATTTTGATTCAACATCATCAATAGTCACTCCTTCAAGTTTCAATATCTCATAGTGATCTTTAATTACTTGTCTTAAGGAGTCTATTTGTGCTTGAAGTTCTTGAACTTCCTCTTCGCTTCCTTCCGTGATAACTTCCTTTAGGGTATTCTCACTTTTCAAAAGCAACGCCTCCATTCTGCTTGTGATATGATAAAAATTAATTATTAGGGATATAGGGAAAAAGATATTTCATTTTATGGATACGAATAAACTTAAGGCACGTAATTAAAAGAATGAAAGTTTAAATGAGTAGATTTAATATAATTTTATATTCATTATTTTACAAAGATAACTAACCTTTTCAATGTCTCAAATTGAGCTTCTAAATCCGAGCGATTGCCCCTATAAAACGTAGTTTAGCCATGTCAGAAGTTTATATGACACATTGATAAATAAGCCAAAACCACAAATTTATCCCTCACTTTTTCATGAACTTGTACTACAACAATTTTGACCTAGTCTAGTATTATGTATTAGACAAGATTTAGTTATAATGTTTTTTATATATACTAGCAAATTAATTTTTATTAATGTCTTGTGGCTATAAAGAGATATGACAAAGTGTTCTTCAAAAATCTCTTACCAAATTATAATTAATACCGACGAAATGTTTACTTTAATCCAAAAACTTTTTGTCTTATTACATGAATGTTGTAGTGTTACAAATAAGACCTAAACTTACTTTTGGTTCATTTTGGTATTTGAATTTATCGATGGATCCATTTTTAGGATTGAGTTTTTGTATTTTTATTTTCCTAAAAAGGATAGGAATTCATTCTATTCAAATAAAAACATTTATGAATTACCAACAAATCTAATAAAGATAAGGGAGTCTAACAACCAGATCCAAAATGGATAGATCACTTTTACAACCTAAAGGTCGAAACATCCTTTTAACAACACAAATTCTACAATAAGAATGAAGAATAACACTATAGTGGAGGGAAAACATGGACAAACAGAGAACAAAAGCTAAAAACAAAACATTGAAGATTGAATTTTTTCATTTCAACTCCCTCATTTCATTTTAACTGTTTTATGCCATCTTCAACACAGCCTAAAGCACTCACTACGAGATTGGAAAAGGCAATAGCTAAAAATTGGAAGAGAAAAGGCATTAAAAAGTCTCCAAAGGAAAAGAAGAAAAAGGAGAGTTTGAGAATGGAAAGATGATAAGAGGGAGAAGAGATGAGATGGAGGAAAGGACGAAAGGAGAGGAAGAGATATGGGTTCAGTCGAGCGGAGGCATAGTCGTGCCTAGACGGCTGCCCCTCAGATTTTGAAAGATCCTTTTGACTTCTTTTTTCAGAGAGAAGAGAGAGCAAGTTAAAATTATGCACATCTATTTGAATCAATCCAGAATTAAAAGGTCAACCATCCTGCCTAGTAAGCAATGATGTCACTCCTAAATAAATGAATACATATAATTTTGGATCCATTATAAAAATTAAGAACATAAAGTGAATACCCACCAATTAAGTTTTATTGCTTTTGTTATATACTAGCAATTAATTTTTAGGGAAAATCATAAAAATATAACCTATAGTTTAACATTTTTACAATTGATTAACTATACCTTTTCTTTTAATAAACTCATAGTCTATGTTTTTCACCCTTACGTAATCGTCAAGTGATCCCACGCAAAACACACATGACTCCCCAAACCTCAAATCCCTCCTTTTGGTTTAATTTCAGACTTTTTCACTTAGAGCTTGAAAATGAATAAAGGGATTTAGATTGTCTAATCAAGAGTTTTATGATAGTCAATACATAATTAAGGGATTTCTTTTATGATCATATGCGTATTATGTGAGATTTTAAAAAAGCACTTGATGCTTGCATGATGAAAAGAATACAGGTTGCGGATTTGTTAATATATATATATATATATAAGCACTTGATGCTTGCATAATGAGAAGAATAGAGGTTGTGGATTATATATATATAGATCTTTTATGCGAAGCGAAATAAGAGGGTGAGTTTTTAAGAATCTTTTATCAAATTATAATATTAATCTGACAAGATATCTATCTTCACTCAGCAAAATTTTTATCACATGAAATTTGCTATCTAAATTTTTCCATTGATCTCAATGTGGGTCCATGAACTTTGTTAAGAACAAATAGATAAGATAGTTTAATTCATGCACATCCATATGAATTATTGCAGAACAGGAAGGCTGTCCATCCTGGAAAGTGTGATGTGTTTTTGCTTATCATAGCAATGGACCCTGTTTAGTATGCAACACGACATCAATCCTACAAAGTAAACGACCATCTAATGATGTAAGATCATATTATAAAATTTAGTAGACATTCAGTGAACACTCAGCACGCGATATGATATATATACTATGCATTTATATATTAATTTTCGAAAACCTAGTCGAATAATAATCACTTTCCTTTTCTTTTCTTTTTTGTTTTCCCCTTACTTTTTCCCACCCTTTATTCAAAATAGATGGCAAATCATTGGCCAAGTTCACACATTCTGTTTTGTTGCCTGCCTACATATCCACTGAGATGTCCTTTTAAGCGTTAGCATGATAAAATTGACAGATCTCACAAAATAAAAATGGCAGTAAAATTAGATTGGATTTTTTTTTTAATTTCTAAAATGATCAAAGTTTCGTAATTGTCCAATATTCTTATAATAATATTAAAATATTAGAGATATTACTAACTTTTAGCATTAGGTAACGGTAGAATACCTAGATAGTTGTAGCAATCTTTGTCAGCTATTCTTAACAAGCATATAATACACCAATGCAATAATGTGAAAAATGATTTCCTCCTTTTAAAAGTATATACATTGTATAAATATTTTTCAAGTAATGGTTAAGCACCATCACTTAGCCATATCATCTCCTCCGATGTCACTAGTTATCATCAAAATAATACAATCTCTTAAGTTTACTAAGTAATATTTAACAATTCTAAATTCCTAATAACATAGGTTAAAAAATTAAAAAAAAAAAAGATTTTCCAGAAACAAAACCCTACAAAAGAAAAAGGTTCATTGGACCAGTGTATCATATAACCCTGTACCAAGCCTGCATATTCACAATAATTCAGTTTCTTTCTTTTTTATTTATTTTTTAAATATCTTTATTGTTATACAATACTTGAAGTTAATATAGACAAGGAAAAAAAAAAAAAAAAAAGAGAAGAAGAAGAAGAAGCCAAAAAAACAAACTCACAGCTCGTGCCGAAGGTCAAGTGGATCCTCCTCGGCTCCTGCCAAATCAACAAGCTGCTGCGATTTTGTGACGGCAGCCTGCAAGTCCGATGTCTTGGAGGCCATCTCTTGCGCCGCTAGTTCCGCAATGCAGTCCGCCATGGCCATTGCACTTCGACCTTCAACCTTCTCCAGCTAGCTTAAGAGAATAAGAAAAACAATCTTTTTGGATAACCACGAAACCATATAAAAATGTACCTTTGTTATATATTCTTAGCGCAGACAAAGAAGACATGGTTGGAATTTGTAATACCACAAGCCAAGTTGCCTAGATTGCATTGACCACGCAATTCTCTGCAAAATAACTATAAAATACATATTATATAAATAATTTAAGGATAAGATCAAGAAAAGTTATAAATCTAATATATGAGACAATTTAGTCTTCATACCATTAGAGTATTTAAAACCTCAAATGACCTATTGTCTCCCCTTTTTTTATTTGCTTTGTTGAAGACATAGACACACTCTTAAACATATGTAGGGTAACTTAACAGAAATCCACAAGATCAACTTACTTTCACCAAGTAAAGCTCTAATCATTCAAATGTATATTTCTAATTATAGAATCGTAGGTCTAAATGATTTTGATGATGTGCTATTGGAATTCGGAACAAGGGTGAGACGTAACAAACAAAGACGTGGGATCAAGCAATTTGAGGATTATAATTGCAAATTGAAGCAAGTAAGTGTACAAAATTCATATAGTGTATTAGAATTTACAAGTCAATTAAGCCAATTTGATTTTGATTCATAGAAATTAAGGTTGGGGAGCTAAGTAGAGAAGAGGAAGAAGTGGATTCATGAAATAGAAGGGTACATGGACATATACCTTCAACGTGTTGAATGGAGATTGAATTTTGTATTATAGGAGATGCATGGCACGATACACGAGCGTGTACCTACCCGTGTCAAAGTATACGGCCAAGTACACAACCGTGTACTTAAGTGTGTGGAATGATAAATGTGTACAGGAAGGTATATGGCTGTGTACCCTACCATGTTCATGTACATAGCCTAATGCATGGTCTTGTACCTTGAGAAACTTCTCTATTTGATTTATTTTCTTGTTATCTGAATTTCGTTAACCTTAAACACCTAAAACAACCCTAGAAATTCTACCAAAGTAAGGGAAACAATCCAATAACAACTCAATAATAGAATTGAGTAACTTGGACAATACTTTGAGTAGTACTAAGAGCGATTGCTCTATACTTTGATAGATTTTAGTATAACCGTTAGACAAGGACAAATTGTGTTTAAGACTGCCCTTTCAAGTACATGTAATCTTGTTTGTTACTTGTGTTTGTTAGGATAGTTAAGGAACTATAATAATTGGTATCAGATTAAATTAAATTGTCTGCTGGTTATGCTTAGCTCGATCTATGGCCCCATAGTGGTAAAACCCTAAGGAGCACCCCGATGATCTTTATGCGATACCATCCCTAATGGGTCATGCATTGAAATGATCTAGGTAGGTTTAGGTTTAAAGACTCATGGGTGTTGGGATCTATAGTAGTAGTTCTCAACACTATACTATGTATTATATATATATATATATATATGGTGTGGCAAGATCATGAATACCCTTTTTTGGTTAAGGACTAAATAAGATAATAACCTGCTGTTTAAATGTTTATTCGTTGTATTAGTGTATGTGGTTTAAATTATGCTTAGTCATGTGTCTTTATTTATGAGTTATACGTACTGAGGATTGGCTCATGCTTTGGAAACCATTTATTTTTTAGTTGCAATCATAGATGAGTACACCTCCTATGACAAGAACCTAGGGTCATATGCGTAGGATGGGAGTGATGTAGAATACTATTACTACTATGACAACTAGATAAAGCAAGCAAATGAAGTTCTTAACATTACTAACATAATGACCTCTGTTGGAGTAAGATAGGATAGTTAATTGCTAGAAATTCAATTGTTTCTAGATTTTGATCAAAATGATGTACCAATATTATCTTAAAAGCAGTTTATGGTTTGTAATGAAATCTAGTTAAATCATTATGAATGACATCAAATGAATTATTTCGGTTGTGGTTAACAGTTATTGCAAGTTACATAATGTTAGCTGAGTTAAGAGCCTTAAAGTGTCTTTACCATGTAAGGATACGTGGTGGGATGTGGCATCCCAAGTTTTGGAGCATTACAACTTAAGTAGTATTAGAGCTTAGGTTTTATAATCCTTCGAAACTAGGTGATGATCAATAAGTATAGGTTTCAATCAATAGAAAGTAAGTTATGATCTTTAGATAAATTAGGCATTAAATCTATAGGACAGTAAGATATAAAGAGAGTGGGTGAAATTATAGGTTTGATTGCTTTGTTAAGTAGTCTATTTTACTATAATTATTATCTTTACTTGTGCTTTCTTTAAATCTCTATTTTGTTTATATATAAACATGTATATATGTGTAGATATATACATACACACACACACACACACATATATATACAAGTGTATACCATCATTAACCGTTAAATAAAATCTAACTCTTGAGTTTATTTGATTGTCTCCTCTCAAATCAAATGCCTCCAAGAAGAATTACCGAGCCAAGATCATCAAGAGGTGCTAAGCATGGCAACCCAAATGATGCAAATCCTACGGTCAACAACCAAAAGGGGGACAAGGTCAAGTTGCTGACTAGACCGCACAACTCTTGGAAATTGTGAACAACCTAATGAGGTTGTTAATACAGCAACAACAAATGCAAAATGCTTGACAAAATAGAGTAACTAAAGAGCTAATAAGCATAAGATTTACTTAAGTGGCAAAGGAATTCAACCCCAAATTTAATGACCTAATAGAAGCAAAGAGCTAGATGCAAGAAATGGAGAAGACCTTTACTGCCTTTTGAGTTTTGAAAGATTGGAAGGTAGACTACATTACATTCATGCTAAAAGGGACTGCAACAAGTTTGTGGGAATCAGTTCTCAGGTTGGTAGGAAGATATGTAGACTAAAGGGGATTTCGAGAACTATTCTATCAGAAATATTTCCCCAGCAGCATTCATGACAAGATAAAAGCTGCATATTATAATTGTGAATAGGGGAACATGTTAATAGAGGAATATACGGCAGAACCAAATTGCGTAATTAAGTTCCTGCCCGAAGCGATATGTGCTAATGATGGATCTAAGGCAAGGAGATTTGTGAGGGGATTGAAGCCAAAGCTCTAACATGAAGGCGGATCCTTTCAACTGGACACCTATGCGAAGGTTATAGATAAGGCTAAGTTCATGGAGTAAAGCAAAAAAAGGACAAAGGAGCAATTGTCCCACATGTCAAAGGTGTCCTTAGGTAAGAGGTCGGCTTCCAATGTGGTAGTCCAAGATAAAGGTAAGAGGCCTCAAATATTTTAAAACATACCCCTCATTACTATAGCTCCTCCCTTATAGATCTAACTAGTGCCTTTAGTACTTCCCCCAACAACTCTTGCAATCAGATATACCAAATGTTATGAGCCCCATGAATAGAGGGATTGTAAATAGCTAGAGGGTGCATGCTTTTCTTGGGGGAAGATAGGTCACATAAGCAAATATTACACCGAGAGATCCATCATGCTAGTATCCTACCATATATGTAAGTAGAGGGGACACAAAGCAACTGATTGTACCCATGGTTAGGAGGGGAATCAAGTAGCCTCAGCTCAATAAGCGACAAGACCTCTAACATGAGTACAAGCTAGTAAACCACAAGCAAGAGGCCCCAAACAATGAGTTCTCACCAGAGTATTTGCACTTTAGCAGCAGCAATACCAAAACCTTCTAGATATGGACACTATTGCAAGTAAGCTTCAAGTATACACCTACAATGCTTATGTCTTATTTAATACCGGTGCCACTCATTCTTGTGTGTCTGAATCTTTTATACATGATTGTAGATTGAAGTATGAATATTGGGATAATCATTTAAGTATTAGTACTCCTTTAGGAGTTGGAAAGATTTTAATTAGAATATTCAAAAATGTAAGAGTGGAGATATAAGGTAAGGTAATGCCAATAAACTCATTGATGATAGAGATGGTGGAGTTTGATATAATCTTATGATTCAATTAGTCATCAGAGTACCACGCCATCATTGATCACCATAACATGGTAGTACACTTCAACATATTTGGAAAAGATTCCTTCAAGTTTAAGTTAAAAGCACAGAGACCAATAGGATCACCTACTTATGAGTTGTGAGGAAAGAGTTGGCTACTGTGACAGTTGAGACAAGTGAAGTAATGAAATTGGAAATGTCAATAGTGAGGGACTTTCCTGATGTCTTTCTAAAAGAGCTTCCTAGTTTACTCTCAGCTAGAGAAATTAAGCTTAGCATTAATTTGGTACTAAGTATTGCACCAATATTGAAACTAGTATATAAGATGGCACCAGTTAAGTTAGAAGAGTTGAAGAAACGGTTACAGGACCTACTAGATAAAGGATTCATAAGACCCAATACATCTCCTTGGGGTGCACCAATCCTTTTTGTCAAAAAGAAAGATGGTAGCATAAGACTATGTATGGATTACAGAGAATTGAATCGTGTCACCATCAAGAACAACTATCCTCTCCCTATGCTAAATGATTCATTTGACCAATTACAAGGAGCTTAGGTGATAGGAATCAAAATCCGACAAGACCTATCATTAGGGCAAGAACTAAAGGATTTCGAATCTTGGCAATGAGGGCCCATTTTGAGAAAGTCGACCTTGGAATTATTTGTTTACTAACCTCTTTTATCTTATTCATGTATTATATATTTCAACAGGCACACTTATCATATTTTATAGGGCGATGGATAAACTCACTCAAACTCAGCTTGTGGGTTATCCATGGACCAACCTGAACCGGCAATGAGTTGGGCCGACGAATCCTATGGAAGAGCTCGCATGATGAAGACTATTTTCTTTTATTTTGTAATTTTTATTTAGACTATTTTATGTTGTATTTTCTTTTGGGAAACTTTCATTTTTTATTGTAATTGTCATTTAGGATCAACTACCTTAAAAGTGGTATAATTGTAATTTTGTGCATTTTCTAACCCTAAAGGGAGCAAGTATAAATACTTGCTTAAAATAAGGTTTGAGGAGGCCAAAATTTTCATAATACACTTCACATTTTTGTGAGAGGGCTTAGGGTTTCCCTAGATCCAATTTCTCTTATCAATTTCAATTTCCAAGAGTTAAAATTATGGCGAGTGTAACAAAGGGCAATTGTGAGTAATATCAATTTCTTCTTTGTTGTGTTTCCTTTTCATCACTAGTGAGTCATATCTAGGGTTGATTTGGATGTTCTTGGTCAGATTTTTTATTGCAATTGTGATCAATTATCATGTTATAAGATTGATTGTTTTAGTATTTGATATCATCATCAATATTTGAATCATTTGTGACGTGAATGGTTATTATTGGAAGAGAATAAAATCAAGGCATTAGATCTGGTCTTCTTGGTGTAATTCATGTGGATTTCACTTGTATTTGTTGTTATTTAGTGAAGATTAACCTTGTTGGATTGTTGATTGCATCTTTAGACCTTTGGACTTCACCAAAATTCCAATAAGGTTCACGCAATTTCTAGTCCAATTGAACTGGTTTATGTGTGTGTGTTGGGGTTTGTTTCTTTGATTCATTTGCATGTGCTTGGACTTGATTTTAAGCACATCATCAGGTATTCTCTAAGATCAACCTAAGGTCAGGATACTACCAGTTAAAGATTAAGGACAAAGACATCCCAAAGTTGACTTTCAAGATAAGGTATAGACATTATGAGCATGTGGTGATGCCTTTTGGTTTTACAAATGCTCCAACAACCTTTATGGATTTAATGAATCGAGTATTCAAGGATTTCTTGGACAAGCTCAAGATCGTCTTTATAGATGATATCTTGATATATTCTAAGAGCAGGGAAGAACATGAACAGCATTTAAGATTGGTGTTGGATAGATTACAAGTAGAGAGATTATATGTCAAATTCAAGAAATGTGAATTCAAACTGGAACATGTGGTTTTCTTAAGCCATATAGTTAACAAAGAGGGAATCTTAGTAGACCTAGAAAAGGTGAAGGTTGTAGCAGATTAGCCCAAACCAAAGACAGTGACAGAAATAAGGAGCTTCTTAGGTTTAGCAAGTTACTATAGACAATTTGTAGAGGGATTCTCTAAAATAGTAACTCCTCTTACTAGATTAACATAAAAGAATGTGAGGTTTGATTGAGATGATAAGTGTAAAGCTAGTTTCCAAAAAACTCAAAGAGAAGCTTATATTAACCCCAATTCTAGCATTAACCAAGAGTGGGGAAAAATTTACTATTTATAATGACGCCTCAACCTAAAGACTAGGTTATGTTTTAATGTAAGGTGAGTTTGTCATTGCATATGCATCCTGTTAACTAAAGTCGTATAAGAGAAATTACCCAACTCATGACTTAGAGCTAGCAGTAGTAGTATTGGCATTAAAACTGTGGAAACACTACTTGTATGGTTTTCACTGACCATAGGAGTTTAAAGTATATCTTCATACAAAATAAACTAAATATGAGGCAGTAGAGATGGTTGGAGCTAATTAAGGACTACGATCTTGAAATCCAATATCATCCTAGAAAGGCTAATGTGGTGGCAAATGCTCTTAGTAGAAAGAAACAAGGTAATCTTGCCACTCTAATCACCTTACAACAAGAATTGTTAGATGATATGCACAAGCTAAAACTAGAGATTTTAACATAAGAAGTTAGAGTGAAGATGGCCACTTTACACATCCAACTAACTCTAGTAGATAGAATTAAAACAGCTTAAGTAAGGGATGTTGGAATTCAAGAGATCAAAAATAGATTGAGATAAGACAAGGCTTCTAAATTTAACACTAATCTAAATGGAGTCTTAAGGTATGGAACACAACTGTGTATGCTGAGAAATGTAGAGTTGAAGAGATTATGAAAGAGGCACACTACTCTAGATATACAATCCATCCCGGAAGCACTAAGATGTACAAAGACCTAAAGATTCACTACTGATGGAAGGCCATGAAATGAGAGATAGCCGAGTATGTAGCAAAGTGCCTCACTTGTCAATAAATCCAAATTAAACATCGAAGGTCACTTGGAGAATTGTAACCCCTCTTAATACCTAAGTAGAAATGGGAACATGTGGCAATGGATTTTGTTATGACCCTCCCGAAAACTAAAGAGAAAAAAGATGCAGTGTGGGTAGTAATATATCAATTAACCAAGTCTGCTCACTTTTTGCTTATCAAGGCGGGTTGCAAACTAGAGAGATTGGCCAAAATGTACATACAGGAGATAATAAGGTTACATAGAGTGTTAGTAACAATAACCTCTGATATAGATACACGGTTTGTAAGCAGATTTTGGAATAGCTTACATAAAGCTTTAGGTACAAAACTACAATTCAATACTAATTTCCACCCTTAAATAGATGGACAATTTGAGAAGACCATCCAAATCTTAGAGGATGAGCCTATGCGCTGGACTTTGGAGGTAACTAGAATGAACGCATACCTTTAGTTGAGCTTGCTTACAATAATAGCTATCAAGCAACCATCCAAATGGCTCCTTATGAAGTTTTATATGGAAGGAAATGCAAATCCCCATTACATTGAGATGAAGTAAGGGAAAGATAAGTGTTAAGACCAAAATTGGTCCAAGAGGCTATGGATAAGGTAAAGTTAATAAAATAAAGAATACAGACAGCTCAAAGCCAACAAAAAAACTATGCTAATAAGAGGCGACGCCATTTAGAATTCTAAGTAGGAAATAAAGTACTATTAAAAGTTTCTCCAACTAAAGGGGTGATCAAGTTTGATCTAAGAGGAAAGTTAAACCCAAGGTATATGAGCCCATTTGAAATTTTGGAAAGGATTAGCAATATAGCTTACAAGTTGACTCTACCACCAAGTTTGGATGGGGTACATGATGTATTTTATGAATTTATATTAAGGAAATTTGTACTAAATCTGGATCAAGTAGTGGCTTTAAAACCTTTAAATGTAAAACCAAATTTCTCCTCTATTGAAAGACTAGTAAGAATTGCGAACACCAAGGAACAAGTATTGAAAAGAAGAGTGATTCCATGCATCAAAGTATAATGGACAAATCAGACAGGACATGAAGTGATGTGGGAGCTAAAAGAAGATATGCAAAGGAAGTATCTAGAGTTTTTTTCCAAATGCAAGTAACTTTTGAAGAAAAAAGTTTCTATAAGGGAGGGAGAATGTAAAATATACACTATATAAACAACTTAAGCATAAGGTCAAGAAAATTAATAAATCCAATGTATGGAGGTTTTTAATCTTTTTATGGTTATGGTATTTAAAACAACAAATGATCTATTGTCTCCCATTTTTCCCATTTGCACAATTGAAGACATAGAAATGCTCTTAGACACAGGTAAGGTAACTTACAGAAATCCACAAAATTAACCCACTTTCACCAATGTTGTTATAATTCGGAACAAGGGGTAAGACGTAATGAGCATAGACATAGGATCAAGCAATTTAGGGGTTTTTATCACAAATCGAAGCAAGTATGTATATAAAATTTGTATAATGTATTAGAATTTACAAGTTAATTGAATCAATTTGATTTGGATTTACAAAAATTAGGATTGGGGAACTAATTGGAGAAGAGGAAAAAGAAGATTCTCGAAACAGAAGGGTATACAATCAAGTACACAAACGTGTACCTTCACTATGTTGAATGGAGATGGAATTTTGTGTTATAGGGGATACACAGCACGGTGCACGAGCGTGTACCTACCCATGTTGAAGTACATGGCCAAGTACACAACTGCATACTTGAGCATGCGGAATGATGAATGTGTACAGAAAGGTACATGGTCGTGTACCTTACCATGTTCATATACACGGCTTAATGCAAAGCCATATACCTTGAGAAACTTCTTTATTCAATTTATTTTCTTGTTATTCGAATTTTGTTAACCCTAAACACCTAGTACAACCCTAGAAATTCTACCAAAGTAAAGGAAGCAATCCAATAACAACTAAGTAATAGAATTGAGTAACTTAGACAATACTTTAGAATATTACTAAGATTGATTTCTTTATACTTTGAAAAATTTCAACGTAACTGCTAAATAAAGACAAGTTGTGTTTAAGACTACTCTTTTAAGTATGTGTAATCTTGTTTGTTACTTGTGTTTATTAGGATAATTAAGAAACTAAAATAATTGGTATCGAATTGGATTAAGTTATCTACTAGTTGTACTTAGCTTAGCCTAAGGGCCCATAGTGGTAAATCCCTGGAGGATACCCCGATGATCTTTGTGTTAAGCTATCTCTAGTGGATTCGTGCATTAAAATGATCTGAATAGGTTTAGAGACTCATAGGTGTTGAGGCCCTAGTAGTATATATATATATGGCAAGGTCATGAGTATCCTTTTTCTAGTTGAGGACTAAGTGGGATAATAACCTACTGTTTGAATGTTTATCTGTTACATTGGTGAATGTGGTTTAAGTTATATTTGATCATGCGCATGTATTTGTAGGTTATATGTATTAGGCATTAGCTCATCCTTTAGGAACCATTTTTTTTAGCTGCAAGCACAAATGAATGCACTTCTTAAGACGAAGACCTAAGGTCATATGCACAAGATGAGAGCAATGTAGAGTACTATTACTACTATGACAACTAGGCAAAGAAAGCAAATGAAGTTCTTAACATTATTGACATGGTGACTTCCATTAGAGTAGGATAGGATAGTTAATTACTAAAAATTCAAATATTTCTAGATTTTGATCAAAATGATGTACTAAGATTATCTTAAGAGCAATTTATGGTTTATAATGAGATCTAGTTGAATCATTATGAATAACGTCAATAATTAGCAAGCAAGCAATGAAAAGGAGAGAGATTCTTTGGATCAAGTGGGTCGCATGTTGATAATTGATTGACAACAAAGCGCGGTTCATAATTGAAAGTTGTGGAGTAAAAAAAAAATGAGTGTTATCAATGATGTTTTATTAAAAAAAATATATTAATTTTTTTCTTCCTTTATATTTTAATTTATTTTTTCTTAATTTTTACAAGAGTCTTTTGAAAAAAAAAAAAAGAGTGATGTGGTCATGCCAGGTCATATGTTGTGCCATGTAATTAGCTATATAAGAAAAATTATGGACCCACTTGCATCAAAGAGAGAAATATGTTATGTTGATGTAATTTACAAAGTCCAAAATGGCAGATTTTATTATTGTGTTGTATGTAAGAAAGAATTAAGCATTAGGTAAGACGAAATCCTTTTCTTTATTGGATATTGGACGTGACCGATGTAATTTACCCTTATGAGAATTATCAAGGCCATATGTATAGTTGTAAAAATAGTCAGGGGGGGTTTCACCTAAAGAGGAGGGAAAATAGCTTAGGGGGATATCCATATATTTTTTAAATTTATTATAAGGTCCAATGTTATACCATATGTATAGTTGTAAAAATAGTCGGGGGGGTTTCACCTAAAGAGGGAAAATAGCTTAGGGGATATCCATATATTTTTTAAATTTATTATAAGGTCCAATGTTATACCCTAAGGTTCTAGATATATAGTTAAAAAAAATGATAATATTGGTGTAATTTTTAAAGTTTTGAGCAGTAGCCAACACAATTTATCATTATTTTTAATTATATATTTTATAGGTTTTAGAGTAGAAAGAAATGAACCCATTTTACCTAAAGTAGGAGAACAATATTTATGTTATCAATTTAGAATAACCCCAATAAGTACATGAAAACTATTAATAGTGCCTATTGTATAATTGATACTTTCACATGCTTACTGTAATCAACATATGACATGGTTTGTATATTTATAATATTAAAATGCCACTCACCCCTTTGTTTTCTTAAGTATCTTTCTTATCATTTATTCTTTTTTGAATTAACAAAATAATCCTCAATAATCGTACGTGTTTCTTTAGTTCTCATGTTAAATTGCTTTGGGCAACTTTCGACAGGGAATTTAATGGTAACTTGAGGAAACTTAAGCTAATTTATTAACATAACTGTGTTAATAAGCAACCAAAAGAATAAATAAATAAATAAATAAAGCATTAGCTGCGTACTTATTACTTTGTTAATAAGAGGATGAGACATGTCACTATCTCTTAATAAATAAATTTTATATTGAATGTTGGATAATTCGAATCCATTTCAAGTGGATTTAACCTATATGTAAGTATAAAGTTTTGTCACCTTTAACAAAAATTAATGGGTATATCTTTTGTAAATTTCCATAAAACAAGGATGAGCATAAGATCATAAAAAGTGTTACCTATATATCCACTTATTTTGTTTTGATAGTGAAAATGCATATGGTTTTCTAGTTATGATATAAAGTTTGTAGATTCAAGCATCTGCCACCAAGCACCTTGTTGCAATTTTGAAAAACTTACACGAAGGAATTATTCAAATATAAAAATACATCTCTTTATCCATTTCCATAGTTTGGTATAAATATCTCACATAATTGTCAATTTAGCAGGGTAATATTAAATAAGTTACCAAGTGTTTTGGACTTTAGACTATGTCTTCATGTTTATATATAGGTACTAGGAGCTTAGTATTTAGTCGAGTGCTGTCCAAATTCTAATGAAAAGTTTGTTCATATCACATGCGTGAAATTTCAATAAACTAGAGAGTTGAATGCTTTGATGGAATCTCTCATGTGAGATCTCGACAAAGTATGTTCCCTGTTTTCTCATGTTTTATATATGCTCAGAACTTGTCCCATGTCTTGTTAATTAAGTACATCATTTGAATCTCACATGGGTGAGATCTGGATAGAGTCTATCTAAGAGCTTTGAATGAAACAGATTGTATGTTTGAACAAAATGGCTAATGTTCAAAATTTAAAAAAAAAAAAGAAAAAAAATTGTGTAATTCTATAGAATTTCGTGACTACCAGAATTGAATGACATTTTCATGAAATAATGTAATTTTTTAAGCAACTAAAATGTGTCTTTTCATCATTAAAGGTGCATTGTTAGCTAAATTGAATGGTTGAAAACATAAATTAAGTAATCAAATCAAAAAGTTAGGATCTTTGGCAGTGTTATGATGTATTTTATCACATAATTCAATCGATATTCATGTGAGGACAATGAACTTAATGATCTTTCTAAAGACGATGATGATAAGCCATGTCCTTCTTCATTAGCCATCACAATAGGATCAAACCTTGAGATCAAGGATCACATAATTTTTTCTATGATCCGTTAATCAATATGTCCTCTCCATTAACCCGCATTTGGTTAACTATGGATTGAGCATAGTCAAAAAATGTAGTAATAGATTTTGAGTTATTCATATGTAAACCTTCAAAATCATCACGAAATGTTTGTAAATGAACTTGTTTGACTCTATCATCACCCTTATAGGATTTCTACAAAATCTCCCATGTTGCATGTGATGTTTCTGTCAATGATAATTTTTGAAATATTGCCTTTTGCTCCACAACTGAAAAAATAGAAAACAATGCTTTTTTTTTTTAAATCTTTCTTGTGTTTTTGTAATAATAAATCTCTCCTCTTTTTTAAGTGACTGAAATGAAGTTGAGTTAATAACATCTTCAAAGCCTTGTTCAACCAAATCCACATGTCTTGGAAACAAAGAAAAATACTTTCAACTAAACAATCTAGTCATTATAATTTTCTTCGATCAAGTTTGGAAGTGGCACTTAAATTGTGCTAGTTGCTACCATGATTCTTCTTAAATGTTATTGAAATTCCAGCTTTGATATCAAATGTCGGAATAAGAATTTGCGAATTCCAAAGTAACACTAAAAAATTAGAGAGAACAAAACAAAATATGTTTGCTAATAAATATTTTATACTAAGAAATCTCTTCTTTTTCTCTCTCGTTGTGTTTGTTTACATCGTCTTCAATTTATAATATTTCTTAATGAAAGTTAACTATCAAATAATTGTTAAAGAAAAACCAGGTTTAAAAATTTTCTAAATTTAGTTTGCTAAGTTGGACTTTCTAATTCTTGTTATTTTTAACAAAGTGGAGGTAGTAGAATATATTAATTATAGTGTTGCATGAGAATCATTCTTAATTTTATTATTGGGACTTCCTCAGTGTTACTTTCTACACATAAGAGTGATTAAACAACTTCTAAGTTGTAAATCATCCACTCTCTTAGTGAGAACCATTCTCCATAAAGCGTCTCTCTCTAACCCAGAGCATTGTAGGATTAGACTAGCTTAGTACTCTCAAATAATCATCTATGCTACACCACAAGGTAAGATAACTTTACTACTATTTTTCCTATCATAATCATTACGTATGTTCAACAATTAGGGAATTAGTTTACTGCCTCATGATAATCATTCCTTATTTTAGCTACATTATAGCAGGTCTAACTAGCTCGATATTAACTTTTATTAAATATTTGAAGAATTTAAAAAATATATTCTAGAAGACAAAACAATTTATTTGTGAAGTGGTGATAAAATTATGACATTAGGACAAACCCAATCTAGCTTCCTCGGCTCTCTTGACGGCATCTACAAGCGCCGCTTTGGTCTTAGCAAATTGTGTAAGAACTCTCTCGGATACATGACTATTGCATTTTTAAATAAGTAATAAAAGCCAATTAAATTCCTTTTTTTTTTCTTTTTGGTGCATCTTATGAGCAAAATAAGTTATAGATCTAATGCAAAATATTTCATTCTTAAAATATAATATTAATCCACAAAAACGGTTAGTTTAGTTAAACCATACCTTAATGTAAAACTCTTCAATCAAATCAAAATGTGGTTATAAGAGACTACTAGCTAGGCCTTTTTTATGGATGTTAATGAGATGGGTTTAGGCTAGGTTTAGCAATCTCGTTACTCATTTTGTTATCCTATGGGGATTCCCAAACCCTATAAAGTTTTTCATGAAATACCCATTACTCATCACAAACCTTATAGGATTCTAATAAGCAACTCAAAACCCATCCCAAGTCAGTTAGAATTTAAAATATATATATATTATTAGTTTAAAATCTTTACTTATTTATTATGATTATTTTTATAAAATATAGCTTATGTTCTTAGAAATAAATAATATTTACACTTTCAACATATCTAATCATATGTATTTTAATATTATTTGAAAGTCTGCATGTTGATAAATAAAGTTACCGATATAAAAACATTTTTAATTATAATAAAATAAAAATTTCTGAACCAATCACACAACTAAATAAATAAAACAAAGAAATAAAATGAGGTTAACAAGTCTCAATAGAAATAGAAAAATTCTAAAACATATAACAAAAGTATTAATTCTATATTTTTGGTAATTCTTACTTGACAATTGACTCTCATAGTCTTCAAATCCCATCTTCTTCATCATTTATCTTTGGTCCTATCGAAAGGAAAAAAAAAAAACCCATAAAACACATTAGAGATTAGGCAAATAATAGTTGTTTCACATATAAAAAAACTCATTGTTGTATAATCAAAATTTTTACCTCTCCTCTCATTTGATAACCAATTTTAACTGCACATCAATGCTTCTATTGTATCAAGATTTAATCTGCTTATATGTGAGCTAATTACTTATCCACTAATACTAAATGTAGACTTAGAAGCAACAGTAAACACAAGAATAGTCAACATATCTTTAGCTAGTTCTTGTAATATAGGATATTTAATTCCATGTACTTTCCACCAATTAAGAATATCAAAATTCTCAATCTAAGGTAACATAGGTTCTTCTAAATAGTAATCCAATTCTGACTTGATTTGGTCATCAATATTGATAGTGCTCAAGAATTGCACCAACCTTGATTTTTTTGAAGGTTCGAAAGGACTAGTTTGAGTAGTTGCTAAAGTGAGTAGTTGCTAAAGTGTCTACAGAAGAACTACTACTACTATTCAAACCTTTAGAAAATCAAGATTTACCTCTTAATTGATATTCCTGAACTAGCTCATAACAAATGTTTCTAACATTTTGAATCTCTACAACTGCATTTACTCTATAAATAGAAGGAAACAAAAAATCATTGGCCTTCATCCTAAAATGTGAATCCGGAACAATACAAACAGTCATAATGATGTGTACATCACTCCAATATTTTTCAAACTTATCAAACATTTTCCCCGCCATCATATTAATATTCACATCTGAAGAGCCTTTCCACTCAACCAATTATTCCTTAATTTCAAAAACATTTTTAAAATAATAATTTGCAGTTGGATAATAGGTATCAAAAAAAATATTGGTTACCTCATAAAAGATTGCCAACTTCTTGCAAATTACTTCTACTACCTCCCAATCATCATCGATGAGAAGACATTTATAATATCCGTCCATAAATTGAACTTTATAAAAAACTTATTTATATCCAACAAGTGTCACCAACATGTCATATGTAAAGTTCCACCGAGTTTTACAATTTAAGTTAAACTTTCTATCATATGGAATATCCAACTGCTTACATGCCTCTCCAAATTTCTCAACTCTTGATGGTGTCGCTGACTAAAATGCAATGATATCACGGATCTTCTCAATCACGCTTTCTACCACAGCTACACCCTCCTACATAATTAAGTTCAAAATATGTGCACAACAACGCATGTGCAGTACCTTTCTTTAAAGAATTAACTCATCTCTTCATAACTTCATGGTCAAAGTTGTAATCATTGCATCATTCGTAGAACAATTATCTACAGTAATTTTAGATAATTTTCTATCTAGTCCCCATCTCATCAACAAGTTAAACAAACAATCAGTGAGCACCTCATTTGTGTGTGGCATTGGAACATACAAAAAAAAACTATATGAAAAATATAAAAAAAAGGTCAATATAATATAATTTTGCATTATTTATTATGAAAAGACAATATAAGTAAAGAATCTTACTCTATAAGTCAACTTTGAAGCCTCCAATTATAATCAATGAAGTGTGCTGTGATAATCATGTACCCATTTTTTCTTATTTGATGTTTATAAATCGGTTGTTACTATAACTTGAGAATTTAGTTATTTCAACAGCACTCTCAATTTTTCCTTCTCCCAATAGTAGATGTTCATGATCTCCTTTTTCATAGTATTCCGACTGACATATTTAAAAAGTAGTTGCATACTTTCAACAAAATCCCCGAAATACTCATGCTCAACTATTAAAATGAGGTTATCATAGACAATGATAGCCTTTGCAAGTCTTTGCCTACAAATATCTTGATTGAAAGTCTAATTTCCTATGTTCAAACAACTCTCATTCTCATTTTGTCATTTCTCAATAGATAGTAAACATTGCCTTATGTCTTTTGCTTCTTTCTTTGTGTGCACTTCTCCAAATGATTGCATAAGTGCTTAGTTCCATGTTTACTACTTGCTTTTAGTGTTCTAGAATAATGATTGCAAATAGCAAAATCCTCCCCATTAACCATTTTCCTCACCATATCATTCCATACAAGAGAAGTCAACTTACGTTTATTGAGATTATCTCGTTGATCGGCATTGCTTCCTACTTAAGAACTTGTTGTGGTTGTGGGATTTGTTTATGGTACTTCCATTTTAGATCCTAGTAATGGTAATAGACCTTTCTCTTCCTCAACATCAATGGGATGTGCATCGATGGGCATATCAAATTCGTCTATTTCTACATTATATAAAAGGAAACAAAAACAAAATTCGTCAACTTATCTCTAAAGATAATGAAGACAATAAATTTAACAAGTAAAAGTTTGACTAAATATAATATTTAGAATTTCAAATGCCATCCATGCAACTCTCACAAGGATGGTCCTTAAAAAAATTTAAAAATAGAAAAAAAAAATTACCTCCGATCCTCAAAATTGCATGTAGGACACATAAATCTTTCATACATTTCTAACATACTTAGGTTATAATTAGGTGTAACTTCAAAGCAAGATGCAATTTTATAAAACATCCAATCGACAAGTTTATATCAAGGCAAGTATGAGCTTTTATATCTTATACCTAACATTTCCACGCACAAATTAAGATTTTTCATTTTCACACACAAAAGCAACTTACACAGCATGAAATTGGAATTGTCAATCTCCATTTAGGCAATACAGTAACCTATAACCAAGACATCACATATATGTCTAATGGAATCACTAACAGTCTCATCAATTCTCTAACTCAAACTAACAACCATTTATGTCTAATGAACATAAGAATCATTATGCCATTTTATTGAACACTTTGCAAACTATAACCAAGACATCACATATAATGGAAACTACAAGCATAATCCTTCTCTATGTCTAATAATTAACCTATTTGAAAAATTGTGGCTTCCTATTTGCTGCTTCAACCACAACTCTCATGGATTTCCAGTGTTAAAATTCAAGGCTACCAATGCAAACCCAAGTTAGAACAAAGATCTGGAAAAAAAAAAAAAACTTTAAACTAAACTAGAAGAGTGAGAGTGAGATCTAACCTTAACACAACCGAGAGATGAAACTCGAGAGACACCAAACGGCGACGGAGATGATTAACATATTCAGGATGACGACTGAGATGACAACTACAAGGCGAGAGACGAGTCAGCCGACAACAAATGAGAGACGCGGGACCTAAGGTGCCGATGAGGCAACAACTATGAGAGATGACAACTAATAGAGATAAAGTGTTGAGTGTAGACAATGAGCAAGTGGTGACAACTTGCATAGGAGGACGAGGTCACAACTCACGAGAGATGACAAAGGTTTTACTATTGTAGGTTTCCTTTTGATTTTTTTTTTTTTCAGTTGCTTTAGAGGTCTTGGAGTTTGAACAAGAGAGAAGTGAAATGTGAAAGTGAAAATAGAGAGCTCAACCAGCTATATAGTATGGACAATATGGATTATGGTGTAATGATTAGTGTGTACTTTAGTATGATTTAAATTTTTTTTTAAATTTTTTATTAAATATATAGTAATATTTATTAACTAAATTAATATATATATATATATATATATATATTAACGGGCTCAAGTTTCCAACAAGTTTAACATTTACCACATTACCCATCCCAAATCCCATAGGGTACTACCCTATAGGGTTTTTAGTGGGATGGGTGGGTCGGGAACCCAATAATACCCATCCTGCTTACATCCCTAGCCTTTTTAGCATCAAAATCTAACTATTGGTGGGAGGTTTAATATATATGAACTACCATGAATAAATTGCATATGGAAATGAAATGAGCTCATCCAGGCTTGTCATTATTTATTAGAAAACTTTGTTGAATTGGTAATCAAGTAAGTATTATGTGTACAACCTCAAATAACATGATCCTTCACTAATAATTCCAATGACATGCAAATATAATGTAGTAATATTATCTGTTCATAAAACACAAACATTACATATAATGTCAAGACAAGCCAAACTCAAAATTGGATCAATTCAAAATCAGCCCTAACTTGCCGGGTCAAGGGTCAGCAAGTAGTGGAACCAGCACCAAACTATAAGGGGAAGGGTCAAGCTAGTTCATGTGAACTGGTCCTTAAATTTCTTTTTAATTAATTGTAATTTTTTATCAATTTTTATTTTTTTATTTTTCATATTATTTTAAATTATTTGTCATTTATCCATCTGTATTTTTTTTGTAGGTTTTTTTTTTCCTTAAATTTATTCACGTAGAAAATTAATTTACCATTTTTATGGCAATATATGATGTTTGCTTCCTTAATTGGTGGCAATACCTTATACACAAAGAGGGATGCCAACCCCAAATTTTATTGATTGATTAAAAATATTACAGAAAAAAAGAAGAGGACATTTGACTTTACCTCTTATACATAATTATAAGATTCTACAAGTAAATAACAAAAAATAAATAAGGGAGTACTACTCCCATTACAAAATATCGCTAATCTAGTGCAAAAAATAAATAAGGCAGTACTACTACCCTTACAAATTAATTTGACTTACCCGACATCAAGATTTGAACCAGCAAAGCTTCCCCCCAGTGGGATAAAGTCACTGAAGTATTCATTTTCTTTACTAGACATCTCATACAACTCTTGTGTTCGATTCCTTGCCTTTGACCAATCCTTCACATAAGCCAACTCCTTAACGTTGATGGGTGACAATCTTGATCACCGCTAGGACAGGATAAGGCTTGTTGTACTGAAAGCTTATTTAACAACTACCATTGATGTAGGACCAACAAAAACTTGGCGAGCCATTTGAGAGAGGATCGAATGCGTCTTCCTATGCCTCCTCAGCTCCTCCACCAATCTAAGATGTTGAAGTCACTGATACTACTATCACTAAATTCAAATTTTGTATTGAAGTAGTGGTCAAGTTTCGTGTACTCATTCAACTCGGTATGGTGCCACTTCAACCTTTGTGCCATCATTTGTTGCACAAAAAAGGTATTTCCATGATAGCACCATGTGTGCTGGGGGATAGTGAGGGATTTGCGGGAACCTGACCACCAAATACAATTAAAAAGTTAGAATATAAGTCTTCTATTACCTTGATTACTCATCATAGTTCTTGTAAAGCGGTAATGACATAGGTGCCTTTAGTTTCAAAAAAGGTGTCAATAGTTTGATAATACAAATTAAGATATTCTAAAAGCATATCTTTCTTACAACGTAGATCTAAAATAGAAGTAACAAGATAAATTACTGAAATTCGTTTGTAATACTGTAACCACTTTACAGCCGTTTCAGTAACAACTACCTAAAGAAATAGGTTACCTTGGGCTTCAAGTAACATTAACAGTATATTTACAATATTCAACAAGAAAAAGTGAACACTAACCTGGTACAATTAAGAAAATGTCAGAGTACACTCATGAAAAACTCTTAGAACGTTTAGCATTCCACTACATACATCCCCATTACTGGAGTGTAGTGGAATGAATGTCTAGGACATTCATTGTAGCAAAAATACACAATGCATCTTTATAGGAAATCATACTTTCTAAAAGTCGATATATGGAATTCCACCTATGCTTAAAGTCTTTTTCAAATTTTTTAGGTCACATTCCATTTTCAATACAAAATTTCCATTCTGCCTTATTTACAAAAGGATGGTCAATTAAAAATCCAACTAGTTATCTTATTGGGAACATCTTAAAATCTAAATAATTCATACAATCCTTAACACAAAGATTTAAAATATAACAGACACATCGTATGTGGAAAAAAATCCCACCTAACGTAGGTTGACATAACGTTTGAAGTTTATCAATGGATGCCATGTTAGCAAGCGCATTGTCAAAACCGATTGAAAATATATTTTTTTTCAAAGAGTATTCAACTAAAATAATATTTATTATAGGAAAAATATTTTGTACTGTATGGCATTGAAATCCCAAGAACTATTAATCTCTTTTGTATCTGTCATGCATCATCTATCCAATGACATGTAATTCTCATGTATGAATCTTCCTACTATGGATCCATCTATATATCCGTGCAAATAGAAAGATGTGCGTCAAGAGAATAAAAAAGAGCAAATAATTCATGCTTACTATTATAATACAGCTTCACAATGGTTCATTGTATCATTTTCAAGTCATAACTACATGAGCTTGGATTCAAAGTTTCCCACCCATACTCTAACTGTTGCTTCAAAGATGCATAACTCCATGACATGTTACATTTAGCTAAGTATTTTGCGAGGACAACTTGTTAGCTCTCAGTAGAATACCAAAATAAGTCTATTGATTGTGATCCACCTAACTAGAAAATTTATTGCTAAGACTTATCAATACCGAACTCCATGGAGTGCTTCAATCACATGAGCCTATTAAGTCCCATAGCCCTCCCCCTTCTTCTACACGTAACTTGATCAACAATAGTTGCAATATGCACAGGTGCTCCCATCTTTCCTTGTAATTCTACGAAAATGTTTAGTAAAAATGCAAAATTTAAATGGTATAGGTAGCTTACTTGTAGTGCCGAATGGACCATGTATATGACTTGGTACTTCTTCCTCCAATACTTCCTGGACATTATCTTCCTCTTTTTCTTCCACCTCCTCCTCACTATCCTCTCGAGGCAATGGTTGGCTTTGTCCATCAGGAGTCTTGTGCTTAAAGCTTAGAGGTTGCATAATCAAATCCTCCAACCACTTGTTGGTGAAGTCATGGATATCATAATCCTCCACTTCAAAAAATTGTTCAAGTGCAGGTTGCATAGATTGTCCCTTATCACCTTTTCCAAAACCTACCTTCTTACCAAAAGATGAACCACAAAAGAAACTTGTCATTTTTCTAATTATTACAAAAAGAAAATACTTATATGGGTAGATGAGAACATAGAAAATATTGCAAAGTTCGCAAGCTATATAATAGAAGTCATTGAAGAGTACGGAAAATATTGATGAGAGCACAAAAAATATCAAATGCACAAGAAATTGAGTATACATTTTTTTCGTAGAGAATTCCCATTGTGATACAGAGGCATGAATTTATACAACATTCTCATACCGTTTAAATTTTTTTACTCCCTCACAACATTTAAATTTGAAAATTTGAACGCATGCACCTATGCCTGCAATCCTACAACTCTCATGAATTTTTTTTCAAACCACCATTACTCCTTTGCATACATTTGTCTGCATGAATTGTCTTATAAATTATTTTTTTTCCTCCATTCAAAAGCTTGTGTTGTTAGTTATTGCCCGCAATCCTACAATTCTACGCATTCATTTTTTTTTTCAAATTGCACTTTAAATATTGTAGACATTTGTCTACTTCCATTGTTTCCATCCACTAACTTATCTTGCTTTCTTTTTTTCTTTTCCAACAGTTGCAAACATTTGTCTTTTCTAACTTATCTTACTTCCACTATTTCCTTAATCTTTTTTTCTTTCTTTGTTTTTTTTTTCTTTTCTAACATTGCAAAGTTGTAGTCTTTGACCTTTTTATATATATATAATTACGGTGGGCTGACTAGCCGATTTGGACAGGTTGCGTTATTCAACCCAGCCTAAAACCGCTGGCCTAGTGGGTTCAACCCATCATTAAACTGGCCCTCACAAGCTAATTCACGGGCCTAAACCTATGCTTTCCCAATGTTTAGGCCAAACCACTATGATTGGCCTTAATAATTCGATTTCAATTCAGCATATATATATATATATATATATATGTGTGTATTGGCTCTTACATATGGAAATGAAACAAGATTATTGTTAGCAATTAAAAGTTTTCTTTATCAGATAACTACATAAATTATATCATCAAAATCCTTCTAGTCTAGTAATATAAATACTAATCTTTCTATAAAAAGAATCAGATTTGAGTTGTAATTGCTAGCAAAAGACATGAATGTTTAAAAGAAAAGGCAATCATCTGTGATAGCACAATCTCAAGCAACATTAGCCCTCAGAAATAAATCAATTAAATACATTAAGGTCAATATGTACAAGGCCTATATATAATGTCAAAAGGGAGCGAACCAGCAAGATGAATCTTGATAATTACCGCTTCAATCTGCATGAATAAATGTTGGCGTCCCATCTGAAATCGTCTGATCTTCCTCAAAGTTGTTGCTACAAGAATTAATAAGAGAATTAGAAGGTAGAGCCATTTAACTTCAGCTTTTGGAGCTCAGATGCAAATAAAATTATTTATACATCGTCATCAAAAGCAAGAAGAAAGAACATATAAAGGAGCCAACTGTGACAAATTAACAGAATGGTGATATCACCTGATGGTGCTCATTTTAACATCTTGGTGTGTCAAAATAAGTTCATGGTTCGTCTTTCTATCTTAAACACCTAAGGAGGACCAAAACAGGTTTCTTAGGAGCAGAAATGCCTAGACAATGTTTTGCCACACTGGAATGGATTTCAAGGCTTCGTTTGTTTTTTCTGTTTTTTTTTTAATTTTAAATATCATATTCGTATTTTAGCGTATAATCAATGTCCAATTAGGTTGCATGAACACTCCATTAAAAATGGGTATGTAACGACGGTAATGCCAGAGACACAGACGCACCACCAATCAAGAAGTATAAAAAAAATTTCCAATCACCTAATATAAGTGTTAAGTTGAGTCACTTAGGTGATACAAGTGTCCGACACTTATAATGTATTTATTAGACACGACAATGATAGCTTGTGTCCAACTCTCAACATTTTTTAATACTAATAAGCTAAATAAATGTGAGGGCTCATATCATAAATCCTACTAGAATTTTCATAAAATTTATAATTAGGTGCCTAACTTCTAAAAGGTTTATTTACTACCCGAAATAACTTTTTGTGATTATTAATAATGCCTACTGTAATTTTATTAAGCTCCATTAATCTATGTGAATATCTCCACCAACCAACACACAAGTAATATATAATTATTTTAACATTTCAACAATGCAATAGTCATCCATATGAATTTTGGGGAAAAAATAAACACATTAAAAATGAAAAAGAAAGAAGAAAAAATAAAAAGAGGTACGAACAACCCATAATGACAAGAGTATGTAGTGAACTTTACCCTAGGCCAAAAGTAAGAAAAGAAACATTTACTCCTTGAAATCAAGCACCCCCAAGTCCTAAAACCTTAATCCTAATCTGTTCTCTAATCAGGTAGATAAACAAGACAAGATAAATGATGGTTTTTGGATGACCGAGGAGCGAGTGAAACCCTTGAGAGAGACAAGAGCACAATTGCAAAATACGAGAGCACTGTTGTTGGATGATGACCACTAAGTTAAAGCCATAGACAACAAGTTACAAAACTTCCTCATCTAGTCCAACCTATTTTCTCTTCCTTCTTCCCATTTTTCAAGAAAATAATTGGGGTTTCTAACTTATATGGGTTTAGAGTTCTCCTCATGTTTGTTGATTTTGATCTCGTACTTGTTATGGTGTGAAGGAGAAGAAAATACTTATTAGGGTTTTCAATTGTGTAATATGCTTTTATATGTTTTGTTTCACACCACCTAGTTTTATTTTTCCTTACTAAGTATTGTTATTTTATTTTATTTCTTTTCTTCTAATTCTTAATCCACATCGTTAGCCTATCTTGAGTTATATTATTATATATATTGCTCTTATACATGTGTCATTTTGTGGTTGGTCAAAACATCCACATCACCTAACGAATGCTAACAAAGTTAATATAAGTAGTATAAAATGAAAACTTCAATTAGGTCATAAATTGATCTTTTCAAATTTAGATACTTAACTATAAAAATAGTGAAAATTAAGGTAATAAATACAATATTAACCCTAAATAGAATATCTCTTATAAAAATATGTCCCATTGAGGTACAGATCACTTCGTGAATTCACTTAAAAGGAATCTATCACTGCGAGAATGCCAAAATATTTTCTATATTTACGTACCGATTTTGACATTTTACCGGACAATAGTCCAGATGCATATCTAGTGAAAGTAAACTATGCAATATCAATAGTGATTGTTGTTTTGATGGAGGCAGAATGCTGATGTAAACTTATTGATATTTAAACTTTCATGTTATGTCATTTTCTTTTATATTTCAAAACTAAATATTTGTAATTTTCCATTTCATTTTAATGTTTATCTATGGTATGATTTTGACTTTGCAATATTATAGTATATTGTTGCAACATTGAATCATGAAATTAATGAATGGACTGGTTGATTAAAATTTTTATGAAGATAATGATGAAATGTGCATTCATATTAATTTGGTCTCAGTCGAATCATATGGCTCAAAAGCCATAGAGAATTTAATAAAGAAATTATAACAATAAAACCATTACCCTAGGAATATACCCTTAAATAAACCATTACCTCATGCGATGGATAACTTGCTACTTGTTGATACTAAAATTGATTTTATTAATCTCATAGGAAATATAAAAATACAACATGGCTTCTACGCATCCGCCCAACGTTTCCCAACATCCGTTGTCAAATTCGATTTGTGGGCAACGACCATTAACTCTTATTGCAATTTTCGAAATACATATTGCTATTCCATTATATATATATATTTGATGTTCATCAATAACATTGTTCATTTAGTTATTGTGGAATTTTAAGGAACCAGTGTATAGTGCATTGCAATTCACAATTCATGACATACATACGCAGGCAATTGACTCGTGAAAGAGCCTGATGATTGCGTGCAAGAATACTACATTACTAACTACAAAATACTTTTATCAATTTATTAATGTTGCATCAAAGCTCTAAAATATCAAGGATGGGATGATTGGGTTGTAACTAGAAGTGTGCAAGTGGGTTAAACAAACTAATCCAACCCAACTCACTTTGGCCCACGGGTTAAACAAACTAAATTATTTTGGCCTGTTTACCTAATCCAACCCATGCAAGTTAGTGGGTAAAATGGGCCGACCCACTAATCCAACACGTTTAACCTATTTTTATCTTTTGATGGGTAAATGAGATGGCCCACTAAATGGGACAATGACTACGGTCTGTGAGCGAGGAGAGGGACAATCGAACAATTGACAAGGACGATTGGCAAATGAGGAGAGGGATGACCATTACTCTGTTACTGTTTCTATATCTGCTAGCATGGAGAGGGAAGACCAGATGAGGACAACTAACGAGTGGTGACTGCATAGTGCTATGCTGTGTTGTCTCCTAGCGAGGATAACTGATTGGCAATTGGTGAGTGGCGAGGCAAGTGGCAAGTGTTTTCAAATTGTTCGACTGCAATTTGCAAGTTAAGGTTTAAGTGTCTTGTCTTCACTCTTTACTTCAGCTTCTTTTTTTTTTTTTGTTTCGAGCTAGTCAATTCACTCATGGCATGGTGTCGTTCGAGTCATGCAGTTTTACTTCTTCTTCTTTTTTTTTAATGGAAAAGCAGTTAACCCAGCCTATTATGGGCTAACCCACTTAGACCCACAAGTTAAATAGGCTAGGCTTATTTAACTCGCTTTTTAAATGGGTTAAATTTTTAACCCAAGCTCGTTTTTAAAAGGGTTAAATGAGCTAACTTGCGGGCTCCTACCAACTTGTATACCTCTAATTACAACCAATGATATAGGGTTGGGCTTAGCAAAGTCCTTAAGCATGTACAAGTTGTTCAATTTTGCGTAGCATGTTCATGGAATTGATGTTCTCGTTTATTGATGAATCATAGCATAATAATTCTACACTTGTACTGATGACATGCTATTAATGTAATATTTACCTTGTGGTATATGCTATTTTTCCTTTGCAACCATTTTGTTGCCACTGGGATAATGATTGGACATGTGTGGCATGTATCAAAATCTTGAACTCTTAATAATTTATTCTTCATGTGTTCTGAGTCCAAATGAATTTTCTTAACCGTTGATGAATACTTGGGGCTTCAACTAAAAGTCTATTTAACAAGCATTTGATGATGAACTTCTTGAATTTTGATTTGAATTGGCATCATTGGAGTTTCATAAAATAAGGTTGTTGCAATGTTAACATTGTGGACCGATAGCCCAGCTAGTAATCACACTTGCTTGAAGGAGGTTAAAGGATTGAATCTCCTACAATATTATTTATATTTATTTTATAAAATGAATAAAGATATCACATTAAACTAAATATGTCTTAAGAAAGTTGAAATCTTAACCAAATGGATGATGTCTTTACAAAAATAAAAATAAAAAACTAAAAGGGTAAATCTCGTTGTAAACATTTGAAATTATATTGATATTCCGCTTTTTTTTTTAAATTGTGCAGATTCTTCCCTCTTTTTGCTTGAAAAATACACGATGGTATCGATGTAATTTCAAATATTTACAACAATGATTGATATAATTTAATCAAATTAATGACATTAAAATTCTGCTCGACGAGAATTTTAGTTTTATCTCTCTTTTGTTACTAATATTTTACTATGAAAGCAATAATGGTGAACAAGGAAAAAAGTATGTAAGTTCACAAAACAAGAAGAATAAAGGCAAGACAGTAAAACATGCGACATGAGTCCCACATTGAATCAAATACAAATAGACAAAAATAAAAAAATAAATAAAAAGTAAAGCTGTAGGCGGAAATACCCGGGCCTAATATCTGCTGTCAGCCTGCTTTTCAAAAGCCCAAGTCAATGTCCATTCCGTAGTAATTTAAAGGCGGCCTTTTATATCTATGTTTGTAAATGATATTAGTAAATATAAATTATGTATAATATAATATAAAAAAGTAGTTAGATAATACCTGATTATATGTAAAATATGATAGGTGGTCTCAATATGAAAACTAAATAATTATTATATGCTTAATACTTAATATATATTAACATATTAGATTAATATGAAAATTAATAATTATATTATTTTTATTAATAATAAGTAATAAAATATAATCATATAAATATGACATATTATTATAATTATACAATTATATATAAGTACATTCTAATACTTTTTTTGGCTATTCATTTCTTATTCCTTAAAATATTTAGCAAACTAAACAAAGTAATAATAATTCTATTTCGTCAACTTAACAAGGTAACAACTTTTTAGGCCT
This sequence comes from Laguncularia racemosa, assembly GCA_037954665.1. Classification (NCBI taxonomy): domain Eukaryota; kingdom Viridiplantae; phylum Streptophyta; class Magnoliopsida; order Myrtales; family Combretaceae; genus Laguncularia; species Laguncularia racemosa. The sequence continues at coordinate 3,379,191 of JBBMOL010000025.1, read as the reverse complement.
TATTTCATTCTTCTATAGTAGCTATCTCATCACGGTCTTATTTTCTTCAGCGAGTTTAATGTGATATAATATAAATGATATTTTGAGTCTATATTATACATTTTATTAATCTTAGCTTATTTAAAGTGACTATAATATTTAGTTTTGCTTATTAAAGCGATATAATTTTTAAATTATGTTAGCTAGTTGATTGAAATTTGAGACTATTGCCCATCCTTAGTACCTAAGTTAATGCTAATCTAACTTATTAATATGGTAATTGTAAACTAATAGAGATGGATTGTTAATAAAAAGAATTGTAGATTTCAAAGATTTTTAGCTTTATAGCTAAGTTAACCTTGTTGACTACTTCCCACTAATTCGATTAAATGGTTGCTTTTAGAAAATAGATGGACGTGGCTTCGGGGTTTACTTTTTCCACGTATTGTATTGATGTTAGCCAAGTCGATTTAATTCGGGTCAAGTAAAGGAGATGCGTGTTTTACACTTCTAGCGATATTTTGACTCTCTTTGTCTATGTTTTCATTACACTCTAATATTTTTTACACACACTTTGAAATAAAATTACTCTCATTAAACTTATTAAAATATACTTATAAAACCTTATAAACTTTGACATTGTTTTCTTCTTTTCATTAAGAAAGCAAAGGTCCTTAATATCATCAATTTACAAGAAATATTAAAGCACACTTCATGAGTTTAAAGATATTTTTACATTGAGTTCAAAGTTTAATAATTATTTAAAATATTACTTAAATTAAATAATATGTTATGAAAAATTAATGTTACAGCAAAAGATAAAGGTATCTGATATCATAGAAAACATACTAGTTTTAACCTTTGAAAAAAAAAATGAAAACCATTCCATTCTATGCGCAAATTCTTTTTCTTATTATAATGCATTTTTCTTTATGTCAATTACGACAAAAAAGGCCATCTTGGGGAAGTATTATATAGAATTTCACATCAGCAAAATGAACTCATGACTTCTATAAAGAATGATAGTTTTTTTTTTTTCTCTCCTCCATAAAAATGCCCGTAAAGATCAAAATCATAAGCTTAGAGTAAATTTTTCTGAAAGTAATTAAAAATAATAATAATAATTTTTTACTTTTGATCGTAGTCATTTTCGTCAATAAACTTTAGCCTGAATCGGTTGAATTCCAAACTTTGCTAACGAAATTAAATATAAATTGGTCCATCAATATTTCAAAAGTCAATAGCCGAGAGGCGAGACTATTTTAGCGGCATGTATAAACTACATCAAATCATATTCCACCATTTGTAATGCATCTAGAAACCCCATTTAGCAGGATCATTACATCAGTTTTCTATAACCTTTTTGTGAAATAGCTTATGGAAATTTATGATTACTTTAGATTTAAAGTAAATATTATATTTAGTATTTGAGGTTTATTTTTAAAGTTTAAAAATATTAATTTATTATTTATAAATTTTTTATATTATTAATAGTATCTAAATGGGACAGTTAATTGTAAAAATAAATAAAATTTAGATAATTAATTTAAAAAATAAGCAAACTTTATATAGATAATTACAAAAATAGGTTTAATTACCAAATTAATACTTTAAAATTCTAGATAGTTAATTATAAAAATGAGTAAAGTTTAAATATAAATATAACATTTACCCATAAATTTAAAACCACTTTATGACTTTTAATGATTTCATAAACTTATTTCATGGTTCACAAAATCTAAAAACCAGATTGATTACTAAATAAGAGAAAAAAAATCAATTAGTAAAAAAGTAGATTATTATGCTAAATAAGAAGAAATTAAAAAAAAATACAAAATACCCAAAACTGAAATTTAATTATACAATTTTGTTTGAAAAATTGATGCTTAGACAGATTATATGAATCTAGATCAAAACCCACAAACCAATTAAGTGAATCTTGAATTTTAAAATTCAAAAATTAAGATTTGATTCAAATGAACTGGTCTTAGACTTAGTATTGAAGACCGGTTCCATCCGGTCCACTGGTGGAGCGTTAGAGAACCTTGACCCCTGAGAGAGAGAGAGAGCGCGAATACTAGTTCTATCTCAAATGTTAAAAATCAAAAGAAACGTGGCCCACATTCTATGTCTGAAAATTACACCCTCCCCTGGTCCCCCGAAAAGTCCCAGGCGAGCAAAAATTTCGAAAATACCAAAAACACCCTCCTCGCACGTGCCAGACTGCCGGCGACCCCGATTTCCCCCCTGCACACACGTGCCACGCGCAAAACCCCTATATCAAATGCGAAAATCCTCCTATATTCCTTACATTGCATTGAATTCGACTCATATCTAGTCTGATTCCCTTACACAAACCCAAAAATCCTTAAAACCTACGAAACGGGCGAGCATGTCGGTGAGTCAATCTGCAAATAATGCTAATGTTATCTTGCGCATAAGAATACGCTATTACATACTGTGTGACCCTATATCAATTGTCATGTCATGTTATTTTATTTCATTTTTTAATTTTGTAGTGATTGTATAGTTTGAGGAAGTTAGTTTGTTGAAGAACTTGGGTTTTCGTAATGTTCAGTGAAAATTCTGTTAGATCTGTTATGGGGTTTTTGAAAAATGAGCTGTGTTTTGTTTATTTTCTATGGAAAAGTCTGTTTTTCATTTTTTTTTTTTTTTGGAAGTTTGGTTGGAGTATCAATCTTTATCCCATTTTTGCAAGATCGTTTTCTGCACGTCATTAGTTGTGGGATTTTTGAATTAGATTCCGGTTTGCGTTCAGATTGATTTTTTAGCATAATTAGGGGGGAGAAGATTGAGTCTTTTGAGTGAAAGCTGTCGGTTTTCATTAGCCTAGTCAGTTTCTGGAATTTTGAGTTTCGCATGAATGCTCGATGATTTATCTGTTGCTGATCACATTTTGAAGTATTGATTGGATACGGTCGTATAGTAATAATTGTAATGTGGTTTTCTTTTGTCCATGTTTTGTTTTACGATCTGACATGAGATTTTATTCCTGAAATGCTAATAGTTTCAAAGAAGTAATTTATACAACGTGGAATCTGCCACAAACTAGATGCATTAAAAGGTTGAGCCTTCCAGTTAAAGTTATTTATTTTGATTGGTGTAATTGTTTCTCAAATGTTTGGTGTTTCATTTGTTGAATAATCACTTTTCAATTATTAATAGGGATAACTGTATTCTGCAATTGAAATTCTGATATATGGCTACAATTACAATTTAGGATTGTTTTGTCTTAATTTTGTTAATGGATCAATGATTTGAAATTTTATTACCAAAATGTAAATGATTTTAAAGAGATCTACACTACCACAAACTTCAATGGGGGATGCAATTTGAATGATATGAGTTAGGGGTTTTTATCCCTAGAGTTGCTCCTTTTGGATTTTGAGGCTATAATGGTGTCTTAATTTTCCTTCTGAGCATATGCCCACTTTCCCATTTCTGTATCTATGGCCTTCAGCCAAATTGAATGAGGCTCGTAGCAAGTATACTTCCTAAAAATTGTACTGCATCCAAGTGAAAGAGGGAAGGACATAGCAAAGTTTTCTTGTGATTCGGGTTTCCTTCATCTCAGTGTATATACCAAATGATATGATATTCGAAGCTGGATTTTTTTTACTTAATTTGAATCTTAATAAATAAATTTTATCTTGATCATATATGCTGTATTTCCTTGTTTAGCGGTTATTAAGTAGTGTTTTTTCCCTTGTCATTTTGTCTTCCTGCAGATGACAACTGTTAAAGTCAGCAATGTCTCACTAGGGGCAACTGAGCAGGACATCAAGGAGTTCTTTTCATTTTCTGGGGACATAGCATATGTTGAAATGCAGAGGTAATGCAAGGTTTGTTTAAATGCTTTTTTTTTCTTTTGTAGCATTCGATTTCACATTTTCATTCATGCGTTTTCAAATTATGCAGTGATACTCCTAGCTCTCAGATTGCATTTGTGACCTTCAAGGATAACCAAGGAGCAGAAACTGCCATGCTTCTTTCTGTAAGTATTTTCATTACATAATGATTTCTTCCATATGTATTAATGGAAAAAAGATATAGCAATTTAAGAAGATATGACATAAGAGCATCACAAATGTTCAGCCTTTTTTTCTAGTCCACTCTCTCAGTATTAGCAACTCACTTATGAATTGTCACCAATGTAAAGCTGATATATAAGTATTTGTGTCACCTTTGGAGGGATTTTAATATTTTATACTCACAAGACCTTTGCCACTTGTTGAAAGGATGTTGGGAGAATGCTGCTATGGGTGTTCTGAGTAATGTTCAGATATGGTGAAATAATTGCGGAATAAGATCTCCCAATGCAATATTCTTGTCTTGTATTAGAATAAGAATAGGGTGTGGCTTGTATGATAAATTCACATGAGGTCTCATTGTGATCAGTTTATTCTTAAGTGATTCACTGTTTTCTTCCTCTTGTTCTCTTCTTAGTATTTTGTTATAGATTTGAGCAGCCATTGAGAGATGGATTACTGTTTTAAAAACTTTGCTGTTCCTTTTCATGATTGACTTTCTTCTGGGAATGAAACTGATTAAATTAGGCTTTTTTTTTAATCAAGTAATATCAGTGATAATTACCAGCATCAAGCTTTCTTGTCCTTGCTCCTGAACAATCAGATCCTCCAAATTGAGAACTTAGAAGATATTTGCATTTCAGTGGACAATATCTAGCCATCTCATGTACTGATTTGCGGTTCCATATTTTATTTTATGACATGAATTTAATTACATCAACTTTCTTAAATGGCTTGTGGTGACCTATAGAAGATTGCTTCTAAAAAATAGTTTGACTACAGAATAAATCTTACTCTAGTTGCAATGGTATGGTACCTGAGTAGATTGCTTTCGTTTAAGAATTATCCATTTATAAAAAGTGAGGCTAAGCTAAGCAATCGGTCAATCCGATTCCAAGATCATGATTCTAAGTTGATATTCATGTGATCTTGTGTTTTATACTAGATGATAATCCATGCCAAGTCTTCAACACCAACATTAACTTCAATTTATAAAGATGTGCCTGAGTCGTGTAATCGTTAAATTTTATCAAGAAGAAATGTTGAGCTTTTTCACGTTCTCCTTTGGATAGTTGAGGATGGCATAGCAATGTTAACTCATACCGTTTCATTATTTTATCATCAGCTAAAAATTTTAATGCTGAATCCTATTTTTGTCAGGGAGCAACCATAGTCGATATGTCTGTCAGTATTGCTCTAGCTCCAGACTACAAGCTGCCTCCTGCTGCTTTAGCACCACCAGTAAGAATCTACAGATTTTACTGAAAAAAAAAACAAAAACAAAAAGAACGGATTGATTTTTTTTCCCCTCCATATTACAGCTAAATGACCAAGTCTGATGTTAATTTTGTGGTTACTCATGCAGCCTGTAGAGCGGCAGGCTCCTGGCGGTGCTCAACCTCAATCAGCTTTAAGAAAGGCAGAGGATGTTGTGAGCAGCATGCTTGCAAAGGGCTTCATATTAGGCAAAGATGCAGTCAACAAAGCCAAGACCTTCGATGAGAAACATCAACTAACCTCGACAGCCTCATCAAAAGTTGTTGCTTTTGATAAAAAAATAGGGTTGAGTGAGAAGGTCAGTGCCGGTACTACTGTCGTTAGCGATAAAGTACGTGAAGTGGATCAGAAATTTCAGGTCTCAGAAAAAACCAGGTCAGCTTTTGCAGCCGCCGAGCAGAAAGTTAGCAGCGCGGGATCTGCAATAATGAAGAATCGTTATGTGTTCACAGGCGCATCATGGGTAACTGGTGCTTTTAATAAAGTCGCTAAGACGGCTGGAGAGGTCGGCCAGCACACAAAGGAGAAAGTTGACAAGGCTGAAGAGGAACAGAAAAGGAAGGTGGTGGATGACTTTGCCCAAGTTCATTTGTCTGAGTCTCCGACTCACGCCGAGCAGAAGCCTTCAAAGCCGGAACCTGTGACGGGTTTGATACTGTGATCATAAACTGAACTTTGAACTTCTGGTCTTCTGCTCTCCAGTCATGTCCTCTTTCTTGCTGAAAAGAGTGGGAATTGTAGCATATTTTACCATTGAACTTGCATATAAATGTTAAGCTGCTTCAATGTTAAACCTTTTTTTTTCTCTCCATGAGCCAACGAATCTTTTTTACAAGTTATTTTTTAAAGCAGATTCAAGTCCTACATTTTTATTTTCAAGAACATGTATCTTCATCACTAAAATTGGAAATGTTAGAATGACTGGAAAATGGGATTTTAAATTCAATCCGAAACTTCCATCTTTTACTATAACGTGTGGTTTGCTCGTCAAGTTCATTTTTTCACTGTATTAAAGAGGCAGATCATTACCCCGTACCCAGTTGGATTCTCCATTTCTTTGTTTTCTCATGGATGGTAATGTGTGTTTCGCGGTTTGGGATAGGAAAGTTTCACACCCGTTGAAATACTTGATTATTGAGAGTAGATTGAAACTTGAAGAGGTTGAGTTTACATTACAAGGACTGGATTGAGACCTCCTGCATGATCAAGCATCCATATTATTATTATTATTATAGTAAAAACACAAGAATACATCTAACTTATTACCCAAATAAGTTATTCAGCTTCAGCTTCTAGGATTGTCTAGACAGATTTCTTGGACATTATTACCCAAATACATCTAACTTAAAAAGAATTAGGTCTTGATCTGTAACAGTGTAATTGCAGCTTTTGGGAAGAATCATCTTTCGTCTCACTAAAATTCTCCTCTGGCGGTCCACTTATCAAACGATCAATCAATAAAAATCTCATAAAGATGGGCTAAGGTCGTAGAAATTGGAATTTTAACTAATTTTTTGGGTAGTCACCTCAATATTTATGATTCTTGGAAATGACCAATTGTAACTAATTTTCTTTTTAGCTATCATTAGAATTTAATCCAAGACTACCGGCCAAAAGAAAAATATCGATTACTTTTTTACTATCATTATATAAGCACATATTGTCATAAATAAACAATATAGTATAATATAATAATAATATTTAATTACATTAAATGCATGAACTATTGACAACTACTTTATTACTATGTAAGTCCCAACTCCACGTATAAATAAGCATTACATATGAAGTTCTGGCTCCATCATAGATTAAAGGGAAATATGATGTTATACTCCATACTCACCGTACGAAAATAGATTTTAAAAGATTCGAAATTCGAATTTACTCAATGACATATGATACCTGTCATGGGTCTATCCAAACTTACAAGGCCTTATAGTATTTAGGCTGCGAAGATTTCTAATGGTCGGCCCCCAGACATGGCATGTCACATGAGCAACAAGTTTCAAAAGAGCAATAAGGTTTTATGAAAACATTATATTATTTCAAAATTCAAGGACTTGATTGTGTGGTTTTTAAAAAGTTAAGAAACTTGATTGCCGACTATGAAAGATTCCGAACCTAACTAATATTTAGAAAAAAATATAAGATTTCTACAACCTAACTAATATAAAAGCTTTATAGAATCGCATTATAAAATCAAATTGTAAATTTATAATTGCAATCATAGTTGTCAAAATTAGGATTTTACCTAAGAATTCTACAACCTTTATAAATTAGCTTTCATAAAACATAAATATACTTACAACAGTCGATGAAAAACCTATAATACATGATACAGTAATTAAATTCAACATAAATTCTAGTCATAATATAATTTTAATACAAATAATCAAGTATAAATCATTAACACTAAGACTGCAATGTCCAAATGAAAAAAAAAAAAAAAGGAGATAGAAAGTTGAAAGTGTATTTTCATGCGTTGAAAGGATAAGAAAAAGTAATAAAACCGTATAATAGGCTAGTCTAAAAGCAAATTAAGTAAGAGTGTATTTGGCCAAAAACTCTAAAATATATAGAATCGTAGAAATACTGTATAACTAAATAAAAATTATAATAACAACAAACAACACAATTTTATTAGTATAGTTAGGTATGTGTGTGTTTATATATGTTTATATACTAGGATGGTGTCTCATGTAAGAAATACAATATAACTTATACATATATACAAATAACAACTTTTTTGTGTTATTATTAAACACCTGTAGTTATGTCTACAACATATATTTAATAATTTGTAAGGGGGTCATTATTGCTAATCAATCACATGCAAAATGCGTGCTAATCGATCTTGGAGTTTACTTAATCTAACGTCACTTGTATAGATATGATATGAAGAGGTGTGGGAAGAGGAATAGGAAAACTCAACATTTTATATGCATGCACGTGACAATATATTTTATTCTCTATTCTTGATTCATTCTTCATGAAGTAGTGGTTTGATCTTTCGTAAAGTTATTTCAGCAAAGCTTCCACATTTGTCTTAATCCTTGTTTATTACTATAGTTATGTATATGTGTCTATTTCTGTATGCTTATCGATTACATATTGTACTTCTCAAATATAAACAAGACCATATAGCTTATGCATATGAACCAATATCGGCCTTTTGTATTATTATCTAATGCATATAGTTATGTGAATAACATGCATATATAATAATTATATTATGATTATATGTAGCATATAAATATATTATTGTAATTAAAATTTAATCTAATCCATATATACCAATAATTAGTGTTCTAAATAAAGTACACTAACTCATGTATTATCTGTTGGTTGTTACCGCTTTACATAAATTTAGACAAATAATTTACCAACTTATTGAAATTACCTTAACTTTTATATATATATGACATATAATTTCATTGCAAACAATCCAAGTCACATAATATATTATAAATATATATTATTCATATGCAAAATTGCGATATCTTTCAAGTAAATTTATTATTTTTGTAAATAAGGATACTTTAAAAAAAATCCACATATGACACAAAGCTTTTAGCTAGTTATTATATAAACTGTATAAAAATTCAAAACTTAAAATATCCAACGAGTCTAAAAAAAAAAATGAAATGATATTATTGAAAAGTTTACTCCAAATCGTATGTACATATAAAGAACATCAAAATTGAAAACAAAGATAAAGAAAATTAAGAACACGTGTAGAAGTTTAATGTATTTTATTGTATTGAAAACAAGAATGAACATTTAATCTTATTTATTTAAGATTTAAATTAAAAAAAAAAAGAATGTGTTATAAAATTGTAAACAATCCAATAGTTGCATAATATATTATAAACATATATTATTCATATATAAAATTATGATATCTTTTAAGTAAATTTATTATTTTTGTAAATAAGGATACTTTAAACCAAAATCCACATATGACACAAAGCTTTTAGCTAGTTATTATATAAATTGTATAAAAATTTGAAACTTAAAAATCCAATGGGTCTAAAAAAAAAATGAAATGATAGTATTGAAAAATTTACTCCAAATAGTATGTATATAAGTACATCAAAATTGAAAACATGGATAAAGAAAATTAAGAACACTTGTAGAAGTTTAATGTATTTTATTGTATTGAAAATAAGAATGAACATTTAATCTTTATTTATTTAAGATTTAAACAAAAAAAAAAATCTTCGTACAAAATATCAAGCCCCGTTCGGTTACTCTCAACTAGAAAGAAAATAAACAACTGTACCGCCGGCCGAGCACTAAAACCGGAATCTCAAGCTACACGCGTCTCTGACTCAATCTTCCCGGCGCACTTCCGCATATGTTATGGGCCGAGAACTTTCCTGAGCCCAACCCCACTGGGTCAAGCCCACGAAGTTTTTCAGGCCGTGATTAATAAAACCGTAAATAGAAGTTGAAGAGGGACACGTAGGACCATGTGACTTGCTTTTATTCACTTCTCATCGACTTCAATTGCAACAATTAAATTCGATTAATGGTGTTCTAAATGAGAATTACAGACGTTTAATAGACCTCCCAAAGGTACCAGACTGTTCCCAGGCTTCCAAAAAAAAAAAAGAAAAGAAAAATCTAAGTTGCACTTGCAACTTTTAAAAGATGGATCTATCAATTTCCTATAATTATAAATTAATTATTGAAATTATTTAAAATTTTAAACAAATTTACAAATCATTGTGATGTTATAATTTTAATCATTAATTACATGTAAAAAAATCTTAAAAGGATAAATTAAGGAAAATTAATAGAAAGTAAATTAAAAAATTCAAATCTTAAAGGAAAAAAGGGTTACAATTTTACTCTTTTTAAATTTTAATTTAATATCACCTTCTCATTTGATCATGCACTAGAAGACCCAATATAAAAGATAAAAAAAAATTAAAATCATCAATCTCACATGTGCTTTTAGGATGGATAATAAAGCCTTTATTGCTCAATGATATAAACAATGGTCTTTTTATGAAAAAAAAAAAAAAAACAAGGTAGTTCACATGTGATTTGTGGTGTCACCACCAAAGTAAATGGACCAAACCTTCACAAGTCTCCATCTCGTGACATAAGATCCTCCTCCTAGAAAATAGAGAGGGTATTAAAGATGCTGAGAAATAGTACAGCTGGCTTGGAGGCCTTGGTTGGTGGTATAAGAAAAAAGGAAAGTTGAAGTAAAAGTACTCATGGTTGAATCAACGGTTTGGACCAGAAGAAGTTATAAACCAAAGACCTCCTTTTCACAAGAGAAGAATGCATTTCTTGTTGCTTATCAGTTCGTATTATATTTCATTTGTAGTATTCCATATGCAAAACGGACATAAGGTGCTTCTGCAAGTGCCCCTTTACATTTTCACTTTCCTTCTAGATGGAGATTTAAACAAACCGATGCATTATAATTAGTTTGAGTACAAACTCAATTTTAAAGTTTTGAATTTAAACTAGGGTTTCTAATCTTTCCTTTAACTCTATAAAGATGTTTCCTTGTCAAGAGATGCTAAAACTATTGGCTTGAAGTGATAGTATAATTAAATTACAATCCTAGTCGTCTAGGTTGTTAATATTTCTAAATATTCATTAAAAAATAAGAATGTATAATTTAAAATAGCTTAAATAAACTTTGGAGCTCGCTATTTCACTTATCCATCACCATTACCAAGTCTTCTTTTATTCTTTAACTTATATATTTATTTTATTATTTTTAATATTCAATATTGCTTATGATTCGATTTTTTTATTAAATGATTCTATTGATTTACAATTTGATCTACTCATTCTAAGAAATTTTCTTCTTACAAGTAAATGTTCACTACTCAAGTAAGCTCAATCCTTACAATTGAATTTTATCCCTCGATTATATAATTTTGAATACTCAAACATTGATTCTTTTTTCTTCTTTTTAATTTTTAGTTTCTACTTCTAACTTTCTGTTTGGAATGACAATAGAGGAATGTCTCATTTAGTATGGTCAAGATTTCATTTATGTCAAGTCGGATGATGACATATCTAGTTTCTTTGGGGATGAATCTATAAGAATTCACCTATCCAAATAATTATTTAAAAAAAAATGTTTTGGTTTTAATTGGGCATCTTCACGTGCTTATATATATATTTGTGTAACCGCAAGCACTCTTAAGGATTTTAATTAAGGGACCTTTCTATTTACATTGGTGAGTTTGCCATTGGAGTCAACCCATTAGTTAAAAATGACAGTTTGCTGTTTTGCAATGTGAATCGGAAAAAGAGGCTGGTTTTGGGCCGCTAATCCCAACCGGCCAATTTAGCTTGAAAATTCCGGTCTTTTTATCCGGTTGAGGAGTCTTTGTTTATGACCAGACTCGCTTCAGTTCGCTTTTATTCACTTCTATCGACTTCATTGCAATAATTGAATTCGATTAATGGTTTCTAAGTGAGAATTACAGACGTGTTTTAATTGCTAAAATCATGTACAACTAAGTTCTATTTAAGTTTTCCAACTACCTGAAAAGCAAACATTTAATACACCTCGCGAAGGAACCAACCAAGTTTAGCAGACTGTTCCATACTCCTTGGCTTCGGGAGAAAAAAGAAAAACACCTAAATTTCGCTGGAAATTTTTGGAAGATTCACAGTTTTTGAAAGAATTTTAATTTAATGATTGAAATTATCTAAAAATTTCAATAAACTTATGAATTATTATAATATCATCAATTTTTTTTTTTTATAATCTTAACAATTGATTATATGTAAAAATATCTTAAATGGATAAATTGAAGTAAAAATTTTTCTCCGATACCTTTTTGGTGTTTTTTTTATTATTATAGTATCTTTTCATTATTCACTTTTGGCCATTAGTTAATTGTTAAAACTTTTTTATCATGATAACTTTTCAATATTATTCTTTTCTAATAATACTTTTTCACTATTAACCTTTATCTATTCGTAATTTCTTAAAGGTCACAATTGATTTTTACATAATATCTTTTAGAATTTTCTATAGTCCTACTCATATTTTGGCAGAACTAATCTAACATTCAATCTCACCTTTAATTTACATATTAATGGTGGAGATTTTACGGTAATCAACTATGAAAATTTAATATATGCGATTGAATGATCTCATTAAGGATTGTACCGGTTCTACTAAAATAATGAACAAAATCATAGAAATTTTTTTATCTTTCTCATATATAATATAACTAAATAAAACTACATTATACATAATTTATCATTTTAGAAATAGAACATGATTATTGGTAAAATTATAAAGTAAAGTTATTCAAAAGATTATCATGATTAAGATGTTATTAACATACTTGCTATCTTATGATAGAGAATTTCAAAAGCTTTTTATTAGCATATCTTTTCGGTATTATATATTTTTTTTAATGATGTCTTATGAATATTAACTTTTAGGTATTGATTTTCTTTTTTAATATTCATCTTTGGTATTAACTTTTAATTATTAATATTTTTAAAAGTCATCATTAATATTAAATTTTAATTTACCTTTTTCTTTGAATAGTGTCTCTTCAATATTAACTTTTGGTAAAATACCTACAATATAGAAAATACTAAAGAGGCACTATTAAAATAAAAAAAAGAAAGATATTATTGAAAAGATATTATTAATAGCATAAGACAATATCTAAGAGGTATGTTATCAAAAATTAACACTTGACACCAAAAAAATAATTACCAAAAGTTATACTATAGAGGCATATTAAAAGAAGTGTCTACCAAAGAGGAATATTAATTAAAAAGTTACCAAAATTATACATTACAATAGATAGATTTCTAAAGTTTCCATCCTTCATAACATTTCATTAATAGTATATTTAGGTTATTATAAGCTTTTATTATTCTTATTTATTGAAAACCTTTTTATTAACATATCCTTTTTGTATTATATTTTTCTTTTAATGATGTTTAATTAGCATTAACTTTTACAAAGCATCCATTTGGTATTATATTTTTCTTTTAATATTCATTTTTTGTATTAATTTGTTATCATTAGTATTTTTAAAAAGCCACCATTAATATGATTTTTTTAATTTATCTTTTTCTTTTAATAATGCCTATTCGAAATTAACTTCTACTATTTTTCGTTGACATGAACATATATTATCAAAATCCATGCACAATGTGGGGCTTTAACTGATTATTATATAAATCAAATAAAAATTCAAAATTTAAAAAATCCAATGGGTCTATTTTTGGTTAATATGAACATATATTATCAAAATTCATGCAAAAAGTAGAGTTTTAATTGGTTATTATATAAATCGATGTAAAAATTCAAAATAAAAAAATCCAAGCTAAAAAAAAATTAAATGATTGTTTTGGAAAATGTATTGTTAAGAGTATGCAAGAACATCAAAATTGAGAGCACGAACTAAAAAAGTGAGAACATGTACAGAAGTTTAATGTATTGAATTTAGTTATTTAAAATTTAAATTTACTATTATTATTTAAAAAAACAAGAAGATGCTACAAGAGTGTAAGCCCCGTTCAGTGTTACTCTTAATTTAAGAGGGAGTGAATGGCTGTAAGGTCGGCCAAAATACTCGAACCGTAGTTTCGGCTCCACGCATGTCTGGGCTTGTCCAATCAGGCGAGTATTAACTTCTATTCAGAGTCTACCCGTTTCCGGGGATTTGCTTACGATGTGGGACACGTACGGCCATGTGATTTGCTTTTCTTCACTTTCTCATTGCGATAATTGAATTCAATTAATGGTTTCTGCATGGGAATTATTTAAGTTTTTCCCAATCAAAACTTGGTGGAAAGCAAACAAATACACCTCCCAGAAATACCAGACCAGCCAAGTCTAATAGACTCTCCTTATATTCCTTGGTTTCGGAAAGTAAAATATCTAAATCTTCTCGTCTAATTATAAACTAGAAGACCTAATACAAAAGAAAAAAATAAAATTATGAATCTCATTATATGCTTTTAGGATGAACAATCTGATTCAATTCTTTCTCTCTATATATGTTATATTATATTAGATTATGTAGCTTTAAAAAAAAAAAAAAAGAAGAAGAAGAAGAAGGGAAAAAAGATAGCCTATATGGAAACATATTTCATAAATGGACAAAACATTCACAGAAGATCCTCCCAAAAAAGAGAGGGTAAAGATGCTGAGAAATGGTATAATAGCGCAGCTGGTTTGGATGCCTTGGTTGGTGGTATAAGAAAAAGAAAAAGGTACACACGATTTAATAGAAAAAGGTAATATCTTAAAAGTAAAAGGTAATGTCAACAATATATGTTATCTACAAAAACACCATACAAGCACATTAAAAGAAGGTGGTACTACCGAAAAGGAACATTAATAATACTGTAATTCCATAATTTAAAATATAATAACTTTTTGTAAATATTATACCATTTTACATAAGTGATTGATTTTCAAAATACAAACATGCATTATTAACATGTCAATTATAATAATAATCTTTTTAATAAAACTACTATTTTTCTTTCGTATGAACATATATTATTGAAATTCTTATAAACTGTGAAGATTTAACCCGTTATTATATAAATCAGATAAAAATTTTAAAAATCCAATAGGTCTATTTTTCATTAATATGAACATATATTATCAAAATCCATACATTGTTTCAGAAAATTTACTGCTAAGAGTACGTAGATATAATGAACATCAAAATTGAAAACACGGATAAAGAAAATTGAGAACATGTACAAAAGTTTAATGCATTGAATTTAATATTATTTATTTAAATTAAAAAAAAAAGGGGTGCTGCAAGAGTGTAAGCCCCGTTCAGTTACTCTTAATTTAAGAGCGAGTGAATAACTGTGAAACAGGCCAAGTACCCGATCTTGAGTGTCGAGGCTCCACACGTGTCTCAGCCTGTCAACTCTGGCTCAGAGTCTGCCCGTCTATCGGGGACGCATCTCTGCATACATGGCCCGGGGACTTTCCTGAGCCTAAATCAAATGGATTTAACCCGTTCACTCAATCTTGCAGCGTAGCCGGGGCATGATGCTTAGGCTCTCGTTAATAAAACCGGAACAGAATTCGAAGTTTACGATGTGGGACACGTACGGCCGTGTGATTTGCTTTTCTTCACTTTCTCATCGAGTTCATTGCACTAATAGAATTCGATTAATGGTTTCTACATGGAAATTACAGACTTTTTAAATTGCTAAAATTATGTATAACTAAATTCAATTTAAGTTTTTCCCAATAAAAACTCTATGGAAAACATTGAAATATCTAAATCTCATTGTAAATTTTTGGAAGATGCATCTCTCAATTTCCTTATTTTACAAATTAATAAGTAAAATTGTTTAGAAATTTAAATAAACTTATGAATCATTGTAATGTCATTAATTTCTTTAAAATTTATAACATCATTGAAACATTCAAAATCCTAGAAGGAAAATGTATACAATTTTACCTCTTATTTAAAAAAAAAAAATTAATATCTCCTTCTCATATGATCATGGATTAAAAAATCTAATACAAAAAAAAAATAAAATAAAATTATGAGTCTCATTATATGCTTTTAGGATGAATAATCTAATCCAATTCTTTCTCTCTATATGTTGTGTTATATTATATTAGATTATGTAGCTTAAAACAAAAAAAAAAAAAAAAACAAATATACTATCCTAGAAAATAGAGAGGGCATTAAAGATGCTGAGAAATGGTTATAATAGCGCAGCTGGTTTGGATGCTTTGCTTGGTGGTATAAGAAAAGAGGAAAAAAGTACTCGTGATTGGATGGAATCAACAATTTGGATAAGTAGAAGTTTTAAAGCAAACACCACCTTTCTTACAAGATAAGAATGCATACATTATTTGCTTATCAGTCCGCAATGTATGTCATTTGTAGTATTCCATCGCAAAATGGCCATAAGTTGCTTCACCAAGTGTCTCTTTTGTTTTTCACTTTTCTTCGAGATGTGATCATAAACAAATCGAATCGAATAATAATTAGTTCGAATATAAGCTCGACTCAAGGCTTAAAGCTCAAATTCAAAGTTTTGAGTTTAAATTAAAGTTTTAAACTTTCTCTTTTAACTTTATAAGAAAAAAAAAACATTCTATTGTTAAAAGATGTTAAAGTTATTATCCTAAAGTGATATTATAAATTATAAATATTGTGATCCCAATCATCAAGTTTGTAAACATTCTAAATGTTTATTAAAAAAAAATCTATGAATTAAAATAGTTTAAGAAAACTACAGAACTCCTCGCTATTTTATTTATTTCATCACTATTACCAAATCTTCTTTTATTCTTCTATTCGTATACTTATTTTATTATTTTTAATATTCAATATTGCCTATGATTCGTTTAATTTATTAGATTGGTTGCTTCAATTTGTTAGTTTTGATTTTAATCGGACACCTTCACATGCTTATTATATATATATATATATATATATATATATATATATATTTGAGTAACAGCAAGCACTCAGGGACCCTTTCATATATGTTGATCGTTGTTGAGTTTGCCACTGGACTCAAGCCACTAGTTATTCGAAGAACAGGCTGGTTTTGGGCCACTGTTGCTGACCGGCCGGTTTAGCTTGAAGTTGCAATAACCAGACTAGCTTCAAGTTGGATCCTGGTTATATCGGTCGAACCATCTGACCCAGTCTAATTTTAATTTCCATTGTAAACACCCCATTTTTACCATAATAATCAATAATAATAAAAAATAATTAATTTCCAATTTTTTTTTCATTTTTTCTTCTAATTTAGCAAAAATAAAAAAATATATTAAATAAATAGGAAAATACATCAATTTTGGAAAATAATTACAGAAATAGCAATAAAAAAGATTAAATAATTTTTACAAATTTTTGAAATTCCAAAAAATACAATAAAATAAAAAAATCGCATTGCATTTATGCAAATTGCGAAAATAATAAAATCGTGAAAGTGGGCTAGCTCAGCTAGTCCGGACCAGGGTTAAGCACGCGCAGGATTAGGCTCGATCAGGGGTTCGAAAAACGGGAGAAGCAGAATCCGCGTTTTGCGAAATTTTTCTCTGCTTGGGACACGTGTCAGCATCTGATTGGCCGAGGTGAACGCATGCGCCGAGTGCGTGATCATCTTCAACCTCTGTCCAAGATCGCCAACGAGGAGAAAAATCCAAATTTCAGCCATTTTGATTCGATTTTTTTGCACAAATCAAATAGAAATAAGATAAACATCATCCAATTGGAATCAAATCACAACAAATCGAAGATGGGTTTTTAATCGCAAATCCGATTTGCTTCAATCGGTGGAAATCCGAGCTTATCCAGCTCTATTTCTTGCGCCTATAAATAGAGGATGAAGTGGAGAGGCAGAAGCACCGATCAAAAGTGAGAAAAAGAGAGGAAAAAGAGAGAATCGAAGCCTCGCCGGAGTTCTTCAAACCGCAACCACCGAGCAAGCGTCGAGCAGCCACCAGGAGGTGTTTCTGAAGCAAACCACCGCCACAGTTGAGTTCCTCACTCCCGAAAACCTAGGAATTGATACCTTAATCGCTTCGAAAGGCCACTGGAACGCCGTTAACGAGCGTCCCCAACCGCCGCGTCCAATCGACCCGATCTGACTCGACCCGCGCACCAACCCGAATCTAGGTAAGTCGGATTTTTTGATTTTTTGTATTTATTTATTTTGAATTTATTTATTTACTTATTTGTTATTTATAATTCGAAAAAATAGAAAAATGTTAGAAATTAGATTATTTTTTTTAGAATTTGATTTAGTATGAATAATAAAAATAAGAATAATAATTATAATAATAAATAATAAAAATGTGAAAATTTATAAAGAAAATGATAAAAATATTTAAAAAATAATAATAATAATTTAGATTTTAAAATAGGATAAATAAAAAAATCTAGGAGAAAATTTTTCAATAAAAATTTAATAAAAATTATAAAAATTATGAAAAGTTAATAAAAATTATAAAAATAATATTAATATTAATAAAAAATTCAAAAAAAATTATAATAGTAAAAGTGAGTTGAAAAATAGAAAAATGGAATTTTAATCACTTAGAAAAATAATTTTCTTAAATAAATCCAAAACCTTAAAATATTATTTTCAAAAATCAAATTATCAAGCTAGGGCTTAGATTTTTTTTAGAAAAAAAATCCTAAAATGGTAAAAACATAAATAAAAAGAAATTTCATAATTAACATTCACAAACACACTAAAGTTTTTTTCAGGAAAAGCGAACTACGGCAAGTTTGATTATGAATAGCAGGTACGTAGGCACCCATTTAGGGCAACCCTAAAAAGGAATAAAAATCATTTTCTCATAATAGGTTATTTAAGAATAAAATAAAAAGACAACAAAAAATGAAATAAAAGACATTTCTGGATAGAGTAGATTGTAGGAGATTAGGTGGTAACCTTAGGGTTTTAATAGGCTAGCCTCCGAACTTAGAAACTCTGGTTTTCCCCTTTCCTTTTTTCATAAAAAACGAGAAGAGGAAATCACGCTGACTAATGGTCCAAATTAGGATTAATCTATTCAATTAATCCTAATTCAATCTTTCCCAACAACAGTTAGGTGGCGACTCCAAAACAAAACGAAATTCCTAACTCAAGTTGAGGATCTACATTAGATGAGCATAGGGTCTAGTATAGATCGGATTAGGAATGAAAAATTAAAAATTAGACTCGACATCCATCATCATTATAGATGGTTAAAATATAAGTATAAGTGAATATTTTTTCTATTTCTTTATTCGATAAAAAAATAATTTTTTTTTCAAAGGGTCGCTTTCATATATATGAACTTTTCATCTTCTAATTTTAAATTAATCTTCTATTTTACTATTATGCAATGCATTACATGGGGTATTGAAAGAATGTAGTGTAATATAAATGTATAAGCGCACACCCATGAAGTTATGAGAAAGTTGGTATAAACTTACATTTGCTGTAAATTACAACAAAAAGGAGACATCGCAGTGAGGTATGGATTTGGATGCTCCCAAGTAATTATTGTTAAAGTAGTTTTTTAAAGTTATTTTCTCAAGATAATATATAATATAATTAATGGTTGAGATTATAAGAAAAAAAGACAGCGTTATGATAATGCTATAGGGTATTTCAAAAATCTAAATAATTCAAACAATTGATTTAAAACTTTAGAAAACTTTAAAGAAAAGTAATTTTACATTATCTATTTCCAATAAAGTATACTTGATCTTAATGGAGTGCTCTAAAAAGTTTTACATTGTGGCCACTTATTTATATTTCTACAAAAGTGGAATATATTAATTTTTAACTCAAGCTATGACCACTAATTTAGACACCGTCATAATTTCTGACCCGAAATTGGCTTGGAACCACTAAGTCACAAGTTAGGGATTAGGGGAACTAGGCTTAAAAAGTTGTAGCTAGTTCACTCGAACCAGCGGGTCATGGGCTAATTCTGAACTTATGACCCTTTTATTTTCCTTTTTTATTAAAATTTTAAAATTTTTATTTTTTATTTTTTTTAATAAATAGTTGGCAAAAGCCTCGTATACAAGGGAGGAGAGTCACTCTTGAATTTTATCAAAATTAAATGAAGTGGTACAAATATTAGAAAGAGACATAAAACCTTACCTCTATTACAAGCAAATCCTACTTTTAAATAATTTAAATAAATAAGAGAGTATTACCCTCCTAACAAGCAGATATTATTTCTGAATAACTAAAATAAATAAGAGAGTGTTACTTCCCCCACAAATTTTTTATAAAGCTAAAATACCAAACAAATTTCAAAATAAAACACTAAGTTAAACATTATGCTTACCTCAATCAATTTAGCTACAATCGGGATTTGATCAAGCTGTATTTCCACTAGAAGAGTTGAAATCATTGACATACTCATCTAATTCATTACATGTGCTACAAGGTTGTTGCTCCTTATGACCCTTTTATTTTCCCTTTTTATTAAAATTTCAAATTAATAGAACGGTATTAATTCTAACTTAACTACTGATAAAAAAAAATTAAGAAAAACCCAAAGATTCTATGCTCGGGGGCTATCTTTTTTAAAATACTATAGCTACCACTTTAAGCCTTCCAAGATTAAATTTTATTTTATTAATTTTTTAACTAAAGAAAGTAAAATATATATATATAGAGAATAAAAAATAAAAAAATTATTATTTGAGTTCTCCCTATAGGTGCCTACGTACCCGCTATTCAGGATCAAACCGATCATAGTTCATAAAAAAAATTATTATTATTATTTATTTTTTTAGAGACCAAAATCTATTTATATAAATTTTTATTACATTTTTTTAAATAGCTCTAAAAAAATATTATATATATATATAATTCTAAAATTGTAAAGAAAAATTAGGGAAAATGTTTTTTTTTTTTACTTTTGTTTAGGAATAATGTTTTTTTCTAATAATAAAAATATAGAAAAAATTATATTTTTTTATAATAATAAATAAAAAATTTTAGGGCAAATATATATATGTATATTTTTTTTATAATAATGATAATAATAATAAAAGAGAAAAAAAATGAATAACGAACCTATGGTGTTGTTGATTGGCGTTGGAGATGGCAGCTTCGGCGTCAACTGCGATGGCAACCTCTAGTGAAGCTTCCAACAACCAGGAATGGCGACAAAGACGTCATCGAGAAAAGAGAAGAAGAAAAAAATTGAGAACATAGAGAGAGAAAGTGGAAAATTTTTGTTTCTTTGAAGTGAGAATCGCTCTTCTTGGTCTCTCAATGCCTTCCTCAGGGTCTCTTTTATACTTCCCAAGTTCGAATTAAGCATGGAAGGTCAATTCCTGCAATGAATTTTTTATTTTTAATTTAATGGTTTTGACCGATTTTTATTTTAATTTAATGATTTCGGCTATAATTTGAGTAAAAAAGAATCCCTGGATGCTCATACTTGCTTAAAAATGTCCATGGAAGCTTCAATTTTGTCCAAATCGAGCTAAATGTGCAAAAACAATTTTTGCGTAGAATGATTTTTTTCTATTTTTCAGGCTAATTTTAGCTGATTAATTAAGTGTATTTAGACCTTTTTTGGCTTAGATGCATAGTAGAGAATGTGATCTTTGTGATTTCGTCATTAATTTGATAAAATCATGAAGAAAAAGGGTAAAAAAGAGCTCTGAAAGAGGCTATCCAAGAAGGAAAAATGAGTTAATCATGACTGGAGGAGGAAGAAGATGAACAGTGAAAACGTGTGTTGTTTAAAATGTGTTTTCTTAACTGTTCGCTTGAAGGAGAAAACATGTTTTGAACACATGTTTTCCACTATGAAAAAAATTTTGCACAACTCGCACTTACCAGGGTTCGAACTTTAAACGTGGGGTATTCTCATACGTGAGCTTTCCAATAGGTTGTGGGTCTATGCCTCAGTCTTGTTATGCAATCAAATTGCATTTGTTTCCATTTTTCTTCTCCTATTTTTAAGAAATGAAAGTAAATAAATAAATAGATAATAAATAATATATATATATATAAAGTGAGCAAAAATTGTGTGTCTACAGTTGCTCCTCTTTATAGTGAAGTTTGAGGAAAACTTTACTACAAAGATTGCAGAGATATACGATTTTTACTGACAAGAGATATTTAGGATAGTGCTTTATAGGCTGACTATCCATATTATGAATGGTCATTACAGAGTAGCAACTCGTAGTAATGATTTTTTTTTTTATTTCGAATAGTGCACTTATGGGCTAACCAATTTTAATAGGAAAGCGTCCATTACGGACTAACAAAGATAAAATGAATTTTAGAATAATGCCCTTGTGAGCTAACTAATTTTCATGAGAAAGCATCTATTACTGACTGACAATTCTAATGAATGATGAATTTTTAAAATAGTGCCCCTATAGGTTGACGAACTTTTGTGGGAAAGTGCCTATTACAGATTGGCAATCCGAAGAAATGATGAATTTTTTGAATAGTGCCCCTGTGGGCTAACTAACGTTCATGAGAAAGCATTTATTACAGATTGACAATCCGAAGAAATGATGAATTTTTTTAATAGTGCCCCTGTGGGCTGACTAACTTTCAACTATTACAGACTAGAAATTATGATGATTTTTTGGAATAGTGCCCTTGTGGGCTAACTAACTTTCATAGGAAAGTGTCTATTATAGACTGGCAATCCTAAGAAATAGTGAATTTTAGAAAAGTACCCCTATGGGCTAACTATTTTGCTACTCATGTATAGTGAAAGATCTTACCTAGTTTCATGGATAGTGCTCAAACAATGAACCCTTCTATCGAAGTTTACAAACACCCGTTCATTAGCTCTTTCCTAGTCAGATAAATCATGCTTATATGGGATTCATTTTCACTCTAGAGTTCCAACCATTCCAATTCATTTTGCTCAAATTTTATCTCCACTTCTATTGTACAAGACTTTACCCTAAAATAGCAAAAAAAAAAAAAAACTTCATTTTAAACAAAAATGAAACCATGATGTAGTATTTGAAAAGTTTTCAGCATTTATCATTATTTTATTCCTCACAACTTCTCTCGTGTTTGAGTGTGTATGGCAAAAACAAGAGTACAAGAAGAAGAAGCTTATCAATGATAGGATGGATAATCAGTCCAATGCTGACAACCATCGGGGATACCGGCTTTACACATAGATGATAAAAATTGGACCATCAAGAGACCAATAATTGCTAGCATTTTCATTAAACTTCAATAAAATTCCATTGATTCATCAAGGATAATGCATTTTAACTGCATCAGAATTTACAGGGTCCTTCAAATTCAGACTATCCATTCGTGACAAAATCAATGCTCCTCCCGATAACACTTTCTTTACAAACTATGGCCCCTCATAATTAGGTGTAAACTTCCCTATAGGATCTTACACATTTGGGAGAATCTTTTTTAGAACTAAGTCTCCCTCTTGAAAATTTCGAAGTTGCACTCTTTTATTAAAAGCCCTAACCATTATTTATTGGTAACATTGACCATGGCATAATGCTGCTAACCCCTTTTCATCAATTAGGCTCAATTGATCAACCCGTTTTTTCACCCAATCAACTTCATCTAATTGAGTTTCTTACAACACTCTGAGTGATGGAATCTCAACTTCAACTGGTAATACTACCTCAGTGCCATATACCAAAGAATAAAGTATAGCTCCCATTGATGTTCTGTTGGAGGTTCAATAGGCCATGAGTGCGAATGGCAACATCTTATGCTAGTCTTTATAAGTAACGACCATCTTCTCAATAATCCGCTTGATATTTTTATTGGCCGCTTCTACAGCTCCATTCATTTGTGGTCGATATGGAGTAGAATTCCTGTGATTGATTCCAAAATGTTGGCACAATTTTTTCATGAGCTTGTTGTTCAAGTTTGTGCCATTATCTGTAATAATTGACTCAGGAGATCCATATCGAGCAATAATGTCCTTCTTGATGAATTTGACAACTACTCCTTTGGTGACATTGGTATATGAGGAAGCTTCAATCCATTTAGTGAAATAATCAATAGCCACCTTTATGAACTGATGACCATTGGATGCTTTCGAGTTAATCAGTCCAATTATGTATAGACCCCACATTGAGAATGGCTATGATGAAGAAAATGTGTGAAGTTCTTGAGGCGAAGCATTTATTCTGTTTGACATGGATGACAATGTCTCACATGTTTGATGAAGTCGGTTTCCATAGTCAACCAGTAATAACCTAATCTCATGATTTTCCTAGCCAACATATAACCATTCATATGAGAACCACATGTTCCCTCATGTACCTCTTTCATGACAGTGTTTGCCTCTTTCTCATCTATACATCTCAATAATGTGCTATCAAACGATCGCTTATATATTGTAGACCCACTTAGCAGAAAATAACTTGCCAATCTTGTAAGCATTTTTTGATCTTTTCGATTAACCTTTTCTGGATACTTTCCTTCTTGAAGGAAGATCTTAATATCATAATACCAAGGTTTATCATCACGTGTTTCTTTGATAGCTAAACAAAAAGTTAGTTTGTCTTGAATCTTAATCTTGAGAGGTTGGATTTCTACCTCTCCTGATATTTGGGTTAAAGATGCTAATGTAGCTAAGGCATCGACAAATTGATTTTGCATCCTTGGTATATATGTGAATGTGATCTTTTCAAACTTCTCCATTAACCTTGACAAGTAACCAATCATTTTAAGTTTTAAATTTATAACCAATAAAATCTACTATCGAACTAGGCAATGTACCTATCGATTATAGTATAGATCTAATAGATGTCGTCTTCTAGGATCTAGAAAACAAGTACTATTATTACCTTTCTCTACTATCTAGTCTAATTTATGATGTAGAAATTATGAATTAAATTAACAATTAACAAATCCCAACAACCCTCAAATTAAATGATATTGTCAAAAAATATATATATTCAATCACAAAATATACCCCTCATCTTGTTCCACCCTAATCCTTAAATTCTCAAAATACAATATTGATTAACGAATCAATTTACACTTTGCACCGCATAAATTCTTAAGTAAAATCAATTACTCCCTCGAGTTAATCAATTCTTAATCATGCATAAGATAATGGAGACCCCTCCCTCACTACCATCATGCAAGATCTCACTAAGTTTCCAATTAATTGCAGAAAATCAATGTTTTCCTACCTCTAGGCAAAACATGTAATATCTCAATTCATGAAGATCTAATTTACTAAACGAAATCTCTTTCAATCTAATAAAAATCAGATATGCAATCAATTCACGCGCATAAATTAATCACAAGAACAATGAAAACACATGAATAGATGCAAAGATATAAACAATTCATTAATCAATCAATGTTTCAGCACATAAGTTAGGGTTTCACAAGATGAAAGATATAAAGAATTACTCTTTCATGGAGTTTTCAATATATATATATATATATATATATAAGAGAATCTAGAGAAGTAAAATTGATTCATGATAGAAAAAGTAATCCGTTATGTTGTTTTGTGATCTCCAATGATGTTCGAACAATTCTCTTCTTGAAGTTCGTAATAATGCCCCACTAGGGTTTTTAGAACGAAACCAGAAGAAAAAAAAAGTCTCCTTAAAATAAAACAAGGTATCTATTTATAATTCTGCGAAAACAGGGTTCAGCACAGCCATGCTCAAGGCCGTGCTAACTCCGAAACATGTCATTTTCACTGCCCAGTCCAGCACGACCTCTAGCACGGCTGTGCTCGGGGTAGGGCTAAAAAAAACGAACTTATATTCTAGTTACTGGCATCAACACAAGTTGTGCTGAACCTGGGGCATACCTTGATATAGTTAGCAATCATTTTTTGCATCCAGCACCGGCGTCTGCATGGGTTGTGTTAAAGGTTGTGCTAAACTAAAAATCAATTTTCTTCATTTTTTGCCAAATTTCACCTCGCCTTTGCTCATATCATCCTTAAACCTTTCTTTTGTCTCCATTAACACCTGAAATTAAAATTTAATCATATAAGTACCATTTTCTTCATAAATCACATGAAATCCATATAAAATTATAACTAATAAGCACTAGAATTAAGGGTCTTCCGACACTTATCAAATTTCCCCACACTTAACCATTTGCTTGTCCTCAAGCAAACAAAATAAGGATAAAATAGATCTCCTCTCATCAATTGTACTCATTGTTAAACTTTAAATTACAAGTAACATCCTCTATTTAATTCAATCTTAGTGATTCATTAGTACCTACTACTCAAACCTATCATGATTGTACGTGTACCTTGCATACAAAAATTAGAGTTTACAAATTAATTCAAGTAAGTTAAACTATTACCCTCACCATTTAAGAAATGTTTCCCAAGTTACAAAGAAAGTCAAACAAAGCAAAAGTGGCTTGGTCACATCTCACCACTTACTAGAGAAGATATAAACCATTCAACTACCTCTTATAAGCCAAGCAACCTCAAGTGAAAGTATATGGCATCCATCCTTCCCCTGGATTTTCTTCCTCTTTTTGTTAAACCTCTCAAAAAAATGTCGAGTTTTCCTCTTTATATACATATATGTATATTAATTTTAGTTATTTAAAATCTTGCAACCCATGTAATGAATGTTCAGCCGATAATCCCGGGCTTGTCACCCATGTTAACAGAAGTTATCCCCTCAATTGAAGGCATCCCGACAGACTTAATTATTCAAGTTACAAAACCTACTGAAGTTTGCCCTTTTTGTATCCCATCTTGTTATTATAATATCATCGGTTGGTTAAGCCCAAGCCAAATGACCTTAGGTGACCAAGTTTTAAAGGGACCCCATCGAACCTGCGTTATCTTAACTTTAGGGATTCATAAAGATACTATTAACTTGGAGAACCCAAGTCATTGGAGTAGCGACTTACTATTTCTTTAATTGATTAACTAATCAATAGCGGAGTCAGATTTCGCTCTTCTAAGGGACTAAAGCTTGCCCATACTAACTAAGCTTTTCACATTATTTCTCAATTAACACATTAATTAATTAATTTTCGAAGAGATTACTTAAGAGGAATCACCAAGTGATAGACTTCATATGCACCTTTCACGAAAAGTTATAAAAGCTCTCAAAGTTTTTGAAAGGTAAATATATTAACCAATAAGCTTAAAAATACAAAAATTTAACTTTAAACTAAGAACTTCGATCTATTTCACAACACCAGAATTAATAATTAAATAACAAGTAAGATTATCTCACTTATATTTCATCCTGAAATTCTAACTAAGTATACTAAGTTCAACAATAGGCGAGTAAGGAACACAGAATCACTACCTTTAATGAGCACAATTTCAAGGATCTCGCTTTTTAATGATTCCAAATCAACATTCAAACTCAATTGCAAACTTGTAAATGGGGGAAATTTAATAAGACAATGCATAGATAACACAAGTAAAGCAGAACCTAAATTTCTCAATTTTCTTCATTCCGTTTACCCCTTCCCCACACTTATTTAAGACATTATCCTCAATGTCTTCCTAAATCATGCACATAAAAGGGAAAAAGGGAAAAAAATGAAATGAAAAATAACATAATGAAAAGGACACTAAGAACTTTCCCGGTTTTGATATGTAGACGGTTGCATGTAGAGTTCAAGACAAGGTATAAGAGCAAAACAGTAATGGCATGTCATCATTGGAGTTGGAAACCCAAAGTTTGTGCTGCATCATCCTAGAAAAAAAAATTAAGGGTAAAAAGAGAAGTTAGACTATCCTAGTTTACATAAACGATGAAGTTAGAGAGTGAATGAGGAGAGAGAGAAATTGTATATATATGTGGGTTATCAACACGGGTTGCTACACAGCCATGCTCGGGGCTGTGCAAACCCTCAAAAGGAGCACAAAAAGGCGGTGTTTTACAGGGCAAGTCTGCCCTAGCTGCAACACGGCCATGCTAACTTCAAAAATTCTACAGCATGTTTGATAGAGTTAGCCCTAGCTTGAGCATGGCCATGCTCGTAGCCGTGTTGACTTCAAAAAAATCCACATAACCTCTTTAGATTGTGCATAATCTTGAGCACTAGTTATGCTCAAGATAGTGCAGACTTTAAAAAACACATAGAGGGAAAATAAGATTTGCCTAAGCCAATAGACAACAACTGTGATCATTGTGCCCCTCTAAAAGTGTGAATGAACATGGAAAAAGACTTACCAGGTGCACTTAGTGGTTAGAATTCAAACTTGCTTACTTGTCATTAGCGCTTCCCTACATTTAGAAATTACTCCCGCTCTTTTCAAATAAGCTCAGAACCTCTCCTCAAGATCTGCAAATTTCAAAAAATAATAGACTTAGAATAGTGACAACAAAAAGAAAATAAAAAGAATGCTACGTATCTAAGTTAGACATGGATTGCCTCCTAAGAAGTGCACTTGTTTAACGTCGTTGGCTCGACGCTCTTCACATTCTTTAACTAAGTCTCTAGCAGTTGGAGATCCAATTCCTCCCTGAAGACTTCCATGATTTGCTCCATTAGATCTTCAAATATGGCCAACATACATCGCTGAAACATAGCCAATGCATTACATAACCCGAATGGCATCCTCCTAAAGGCATATGTGTCGTAAGGGCATGTGAAAGTGGTTTTCTCCCAGTCCTCTGGAGCAATAGGTATCTGAAAGTAGCTGGACATCGCATCCAAGTAGCAATAATATATGTGTCCAGCTAACCTTTTCAACATTTGATCAACAAAAGGGAGAGGGAAGTGATCTTTTCAAAGTGGCATCATTCAATTTTCGATAGTCGATATACACCCGCCACCTAGTGACAATCCGCATGGGAATGAGCTCACTCTTTTCATTAAGGACAATAGTAATCCCTCCCTTCTTCAACACCACTTGTGTTAGACTAATCCAGCCGCTATCAGATATGGGGTAAATAAGTCCAGCGTCAAGAAGCTTGACCACCTCCTTCTTAACCACCTCCTTCATATTAGGATTTAGCCGTCTCTATGGTTGCACTATAGGCTTAAATCCTTCTTCTAATAAAATTTTGTGAGTACAAAAGGTGGGGTTAATACCTTTTATATCAAATATTTTTCAAGCGATGGCTCGCTTGTGTGCTCTCAGGACCGTGAGTAATTGGTCTTTCTGCTCTTGAGATAAATCTAAGGCTATAATAACCAACAGGTTGGAGTCTTCTACAAGTAAAGCATATTCCATATACTCTGGTAATTGTTTCAATTCCAACACTAGCGGCTCTTTTAAAGAATTTTTAAGTCTCACCTCATTTTTTGTTCTCAACTTTTCAAACCCGTACTGAGGTGTAACACCTTCTGAAGCATCAAGCTGCTCAATGAGTAGCGCAACCTCTGGGTTATCTACATCCTTCTTCTCTTCCAATGTCAAGCTCAACTCTAACTCATCTTTGCTCAGAACTTCCTTCATATGCTCATCTACTGACATATCAACAACATCAATAGAGTAACAAGAGTCACCAATGCACATAGTGTGTTTTATAGCAGCTGCCATTTGGATTACCAACTTTTCATCACTAATTCTCAAAGTAAGCTTGCCTCCTTCCACATCAACCATTGCCTTGGCAGTGGCTAGGAATGGTCTCCCAAGTATCAGAGGGATATCCCCATCCTCATCCATTTCTAGAATTACAAAGTCGACGGGGTAGATAAAATTCCCTACCTTTACCAAGACATCCTCGATTATCCCCTTAGGAATCTTCACAGAGCGGTTAGCAAGCTGCAAACTCATCCTAGTTGGTGTTAGGTCAGAAAGTCCCAACTTCTTAAAAAAAAGGAATATGGCATTAAATTAATACTGGCCCCAAGATCAGCTAGGGCCTTATCAACTAAAGTGTCACCTACGACACATGGAATTGTGAAACTGCCTGGATCCCTTTGCTTTGGAGGAAGTGTATTTTAAATGATAGATGAGCAATTTGCATCAACTTCTATGGTAGACACATCCTCCAACTACCGCTTGTTAGATAGAGGCTCCTTTAAGAACTTAACATATTTTAGCATTTACAAAAGTGCCTCTACAAATGGAATGTTAATGTGCAGCTGTTTAAATAGATCAAGAATTTTACCAAACTAGTCCTTGTCTTTGCTTAGGTTGAAACAAGTGTGATAAGGGATTTTTTGCACATATTCTTTAACGGCTGGTGGTGATCTCCTCTCAAAATGTGTTTCCTCAGGAGTTCTCTTCTCCTTTTCAATAGGTTGATTATCTTCTTGCCTCTTTTTATGTCGTTGTTCATATGGTAACTTTTTCCCGCTTCTCAAAGTAATGGCTTTCACCTGTTCTCTTAGATTGTTTTCCGTGTTGCTGGGAAGAGAGCCAAGTTGTCTCTTAGACATCATCTTAGCCAGTTGGCCAATTTGCTTCTCAAGATTGTGAACTGAGGCCTCTTGATTACGATGCCTTGTATCAGAGCTCTAGATGAATTGACACAATATATCTTCTAAGTTACCCTTCTTTTCTTATTGAGGTAGTTGCGCTGAAGGAAGCGGTAAAGATTGATAAAGTGGTAGTTATTGCTTTAAATACCCTGGTGGTAGTAGATTAGCTCTCTGATAGTCCTGGTTTCCATAAGACAAATTCAGATGGTTTCTCATCCTCGGATGCTAAGTGTTACCATACTGATTATACTGCTATTTGTTCAAATTCTCAACATAATCTACCTGCTCATATTACTCACAAAGATCTACACCCTTCACAAGATCTCCCATCTAATGTTGTTGTTGTGGTCCTTAGGAATTCTTGAGAGTTGCAACTTGATGGCTCAAAGCTTCCATCTTTGCTACCAAAGTAGTCATGGCATCTACTTCAAACATTCTTGTCACTTTCTGCTTACTCTTGCCATGGCCCCACTAGTAATTATTTCTTGCCATATCAGCGAATAGCTTCAATGACTCCTCTGAAGTCTTAGTATTCAATGTACCGCCAATTGCGGCATCTATCAAGTGATGTGTAGCCGGATTTAACCCATTCAAAAATGCCTGAACTTGCATCCATGTAGGTAACTGGTGATGTGGACACTTCCTCAACAACTCTGTCTATCTCTTCCAAGCATCATATATCATTTCATGATCTTGTTGAGTGAAAGAAGAGATGTCATTCCGAAGCTTAGCAGTCTTGCATGGTGGAAAATAATTGTCCAGAAACTCCTTTATTGTGTCATCCCATGTAGTCAAAGCCCCGAGACCCAATGACTGAAGCCATGTCTTAGCCTTCCCTCTTAATGAAAAAGGGAACAATCTTGTTCGCACTGCTTCATCTGTCACCCCATTGTTCTTGAAAGTTTCACAAATCTCCAAGAATATCTCAATGTGAGCATGGGGGTCTTTATCAAGTAATCCATCGAACTAACAGTATTGTTGTAGAAGTTGAATCACCACACCCTTGATCTCGAAATTATTAGCCCCAATGGGAGGCTTAACAATTGTTGGACCTGTGCCGTCAAGTGTGGGCCTTGCATACTCAATGTTTGTCTTTGGAGGATCCTCAGCCATTACTTCTTGTACCTTTGCCTCACTCTTTGTAGATGACTCTGACTCAAAACTATCAAGGAGTTGCTTAGTTAACTCTTCTTCTTTAACCTTTGTTACAATTGCTATATCACGTTCTCCCTCCTCATTAACTAACAGTCAAGATGATTCGGCAGCTGTGTTACTTTGAAGTCGGCGAAGTGTTCTCTCAATCTCAGGATCTGAATCAAGAATATCAGAGGGAAGATGCCTTGTCATACACTGCAAAAGGCAACCAAGTGTGAATTAAAACTTTTCAAAAGATGGAGAGAGGAGAAATAGATAAAACAAATAAGAAAAATGACTTAAGTAGTAGATACTACGGTTTTTCCTAATATTACTTTACCAGATCCCTAGCAATGGCACCAAAAAAACTTGATGCGCTTGAATTTAACCGATCGTTTTAAGTTATAAAATTATAACCAATAAAATCTACTATCGAGTTAGGCAGTATACTTATCAATTATAGTATAAATTTAACAGGTGTCATCTTCTGAGATCTAGAAAATAAGTACTAGTATTACCTTTCTCTACTATCTAGTCTAATTTATGGTATGAAAATTATAAATTAAATTAATAATTAACAAATCATAACAACCCTAGAATTAAATGATGTTGTCAATATATATATATATATATTCAATCACAAAATATATCCCTCATCTTATTCCACCCTAACCCTTAAATTCTCAAAATAAGATATTGATTAACGAATCAATTTACACTTTGTACTATAGGAATTCTCAAGTAAATCAATTACTCCCTTGGGTTAATCTATTCTTAATCATGCGTAAGATAATGGAGACCCGTCCCTCACTACCGTCATGCAAGATCTCATTAAATTCACAAATTTCTATTAGTTGCCGAAAGTCAATTTTTTCCTACCTCTTGGTAAAACTTGTAATCTCTCTATTTATGAATATCTAATTTATTAGACGAAACATCTTTCAATCTAATAAAAATCAGACATGCAATCAATTCACACGCATAAATTAATCATAAGAACAATGGAAACACATGAATAGATGCAAAGGTATAAACAATTCACTAATCAATCAATGTTTCAGCACATGAGTTAGGGTTTCACAAGATGAAAGACATAAAGAATTACTCCTCCATAGAATTTTCAATAAAAATAGAGAATCTAGAGAATTAAAATTGATTCAAGATAGAAAGAGTAATCCCTTGTGTTGTTTTGTGATCTTCAATGATGTTCGGACAATTCTCCTCTTAAAGTTCGTAATAATGCTCCCCTAAGGTTTTTATAACGAAGCCAGAAGAAAAAAAAGTCTCCTTATTATAAAACAAGGCATCTATTTATAGTTCTGCAAAAATAGGGTTCGGTACGGGCGTCAGCACGACTATGCTCGAAGTTGTGCTAACTCCGAAACACATCATTTTCACTGTCCAGTTCAGTACGGCCTCCAGCCCGGCCATGCTCGAGGCAGGGCTGAAAAAAAAATTAACAAACTTGTATTCTCATTACTGATATCAGAATGGGTTGTGCTGAACCTGAGTGATACGATTCCAAGAGCTAAGATATGAGCACTAGAGAAAACAAAGTCAATCCAAGCTCTAGGTGGCAGTACGGGGTCCAAAAAAGGAGGACATAGGCGTCGGGAGGACCCAAGGTGAAGTTCGGCCAGCCTTAAGCCGGCCTTGAATAAAGGCTGGCCGAGTTAACTTTAAGGCCTTGAAGCCGACCTAAATGTAAGCCGCCGGCCTTTGGTGACGACCTATGTATTTAGGCCGCCGGCCTTGAATAGCCTCGCACAAATTGTTTTAGACATGATATAAATAGTGTTCTTTAGGGTTTTTACGGAGACAGATGATATTTTGGTTGTAAGCAAACACTTTGAGCATGTGTGTGAATCCTCTTTTGGGATTCTTGAATATTGAGAATTGATTTTCACTTTATTCGTATTGTTCTTATCAAATTCTTGGTTCCTATAGAATTTATGGCAAGCATCGTTATTGAATTCTTAGAATTCTTTAACCTTAGTGATTGATTTATAAAACGTGGTCTCTATCGTTCTATGATTTGATTGCGAATTAGTTTAATTTTATCAATCTTGGCATCTATAGATTGGTAATTTTATCCATATCCTTTGATTTTACTTTGTTAGTACCAAAATCCAGAAAACCTTAAAATTGTTATTGACGATTTGATTTGTGTGAAAAGGAATTTGATTCCGATTTCATGTCATTTGGTATCAGAGCATATCAAATTCTTATCATTTGGTATCAGAGCAAAGGTTGGATTCGTAAGGATTCAGAACAAAGGATTCGATCAGAACGCGGGTTAAATCGGTAAGGCTGTTAAATCTCAACTCAATTGTAGTTTTAATTCAATACTGCCGTTGGTTGGAAAATTTGGGAATTTATTTTGATAAGTATTGCTGTGAATTCGATTGTTGGGTGTTGAATTGGTGTTTGGGTTGTTGTTGAGAATTGGGGTTTTGTGAATATATTTGCTGAATTCAATTGTTGGGTGTTGAATTGCTGTGAATTGGTGTTTGGGGCTGTCGTTGAGAATTAGGTTTTTGTGAATATCTTTGCTGAAATTTTGATTGGTAAAGATGTCGTCGCATGGAAGTGTTCATAACAACAATAATGGGAATGATGCTGATAATAGGGGTGAGGTTGTGACTAGGGCTGAGTTCAATCAAATCCAAGAAAATATTAGATTGATTATGGAGAGATTGGAGGTTAGGGATAGAAGAAGCCATAGTGGTGCAGGAATTAGGAGGAGACATTCTAGTGGTGAATCTGATGCTGGTGGTGAAAGGAGTAGGAGATGAAACAATGATGACAAGCATAAGGGGATTGAAAACATCAAGCTGAAAATTCCACCTTTCACTGGTAGTAGTAAACCAGAGGAATTCCTAGACTAGGTGCCACGGGTTGAGAAGGTGTTTGACTACTATGAGTGGGATGAGCGTATGAAGGTGAAAATGGCGTCTCTAGCATTTTCTGAATATGCTAGTCTGTAGGGGAATAAACTACAAACTGAGAGACGTAGGGCGGATGAAGAGAAAGTGCGTTCATGGGCTTTGATGAAAAGGTTGATGAGACGCAAATTTGTGTCAAATTACTGTAAACAAGAGATGCTGATGGAGTTGCAATCCTTGAGGCAGGGTAAGAGAAGCATAGAAGAGTATGTGAAGGAGTTTGAGACACTAATGGCAAGGTGTGATATTAGGGAATCATCAGATGAATCTATAGCTCGTTTCATCAATGGGTTGAAGATGGACATTACCAATGTAGTGGAACTCCAGCATTATCAGACTCTTGAGGATGTGATTAAATTAGCCAGTCGGGTTGAGCGGCATCAACACAGGCGGGATCAGAAATCATATCACCACCATAAGTCAGATGATGGTGAGAGGGAGAAGGAAAGGAAGGAAAAGGGAAAGGCAGTCGCTAGTGAGGCTATTAACCAAACACAACAAAAGAAGAGCAGGGATATCAAACGTTTTAAGTGTTTAGGACTTAGCCATATTGCTTCTCAATGTCCTAATAAAAGGGTTATGGTCTTAAAGGGTGACAAAGTCGAGAGTGAGGAAGAAGAACAGAAGAGTACTGAGGCAGAAGAGGAAGATGAAGACATTATAGCGAATCCAGTATAGGGAGACTTGCTAATGGTTAAGCAGGATGAAGTTGTTCCTAATCAGAGAGCCAATTTATTCCATATCCAAGGCATGGTGCAGGGGAAGACTTGTTTGATTGTGGTTGACACAGGCAGTTGTACTAATGTTGCTTTAGCAAACTGGGTTACTAAGTTGGATTTACAGGTGGAGCAGCATCCAAGACCTTATGCACTTCATTGGTTGAGTCCACAGGGAGTTGTTTATGTACACAAACAGGTTCATGTTCCATTACTTATTGGTGATTATACTAATGAGATTGTTTGTGATGTAGTTCCCATGGAAGCTACACATTTGATCCTTGGAAGACCTTGGTAGTATGACCTCAGAGCCAAGTATGATGGATACACCAATGAGTATACCATTCAGCAATAGGGCAAGGCATACAAGCTTCTTCCTATGAATCCAATTGAGGTACAACAAACAAGGTTGATTTGCCTTAAGAAGCCCAAGGGAAAGAGGAGTCTGTTTATGTGGTCTAGCAGGATAGACGATACAGATTCGAGGTCGAATCTTTTTCAACATGGAGGGAATGATACGATTCCAAGAGCTAAGATACGAGCACCAAAGAAAACAAAGTCAATCCGAGCTCTAGGTGGCAGTACGGGGTCCAAAAAAGGAGGACATAGGCGTCGGGAGGACCCAAGGTGAAGTTCGGCCAGCTTTAAGTCGGCCTTGAATAAAGGTTGGCCGAGTTAACTTCAAGGCCGCCATCCTTGAAGCCAGCCTAAATGTAGGCCGCCAGCCTTGGTGCTGGCCTTTGGCCAACCTTGAATGGCCTTGCACAAATTGTTTTAGACATGATATAAATAGTGTTCTTTAGGGTTTTTACGGAGACAGTTGATATTTTGGTTGTAAGCAAACACTTTGAGGGTGTGTGTGAATCCTCTTTTGGGATTCTTGAATATTGAGAATTGATTTCCACTTTATTCGTATTGTTCTTATCAAATTCTTGGTTCCTATAGAATTTGTGGCAAGCATCGTTATTGAATTCTTAGAATTCTTTAACCTTAGTGATTGATTTATAGAACGTGGTCTTTATCGTTCTATGATTTGATTGCGAATTAGTTTAATTTTATTAATCTTAGCATCTATAGATTGGTAATTTTATCCATATCCTTTGACTTTACTTTGTTAGTACCAAAATCCAGAAAACCCTAAAATTGTTATTGATGATTTGATTTGTGTGAACAGGAATTCGATTCCGATTCCGTGTCATTTGGTATCAGAGCATATCAAATTCTTATCACTGAGGCACACCTTGATATAGCTACTGGTCATTTTTTGCATCCAGCACTGGCGTCTGCATGGGTTGTGCTAAAGGTTGTGCTAAACTAAAAATCAATTTTCTTCATTTTTTGCCAATTTCACATCGCCTTTGCTCATATCATCCTTAAACATTTCTTTTATCTCCATTGACGCCTAAAATTAAAATTTAATCATACAAGTACCATTTTCTTCACAAATCACATAAAATTCATATAAAATTATAATTAATAAGCACTAGAATTAAGGGTCTTCCGACACTTATCAACAAGTGTTTATGATAGGGTACCAATTTTGGATCCTTGATCTTATATTCTCCTCAAGTCTGACAAATGTGAGTGAGGAGTCCTCGTATACTTCTAATTCATGAATTCCCATATCCAAAGCCATTTTAAGACCGAGAATGCATGCTTCATATTCTGCAATGTTGTTAGTGTATGGGAATATGAGCCTCGTTGCTATAGGGAATTGGTTGCCTTCAGGTGAAACAAGCATTGCCCCTATTCCACAACCATATGCATTGGTAGCTCCATCAAAATACAATTTCCATTTGAGAAATTTTTCTTCTTCAGCATTAGGATCACCTTCAGTTATCAATACTTCTTCATCTGGAAATTGTGTTTGCAATCCTTGAGAAGTTCCTTCAAGTGGATGTCTAGCCAATTGATCTGCTATAACTTGACCTTTGATTGAACTCTGATTTATATAGGTGATGTCGAATTCAGACAACAATATTTGCCATTTAGAAATCCTAACAATTAAGGTTGGTTTGTTTGCTAAATGCTTAAGGAGATCATGTCTTGTTAATAAGAATAAACATTTAATCTTTATTTATTTAAGATTTAAAAAAAATTGCTACAATTTTACTGAATAGAAATTAAATTAAAATATTCAAATCTTAAAAGGAAAAAGGGTTACAATTTTACTCTTTTTAATTTTTAATTTAATATTACCTTCTCATCTGATCATGGACTAGAAGACCCCATAAAAAAAAAAAAATTAAAATCATCAATCTCATATGTGCTTTTAGGATGGGTAATAAAGCCTTTATAAGATCCTTCTCGTGACATAAGATCCTACCTGAAAATAGAGAGGGTGTTAAAAACGCTGAGAAATGGTATAATAGCGCAGCTGGTTTGGATGCTTTGGTTGGTGGTATAAGAAAAAAGGAAAGTTGAAAGTAAAAGTACTCATGGTTGAATCAACCATTTGGACCAGAAGAAGTTATAAACCAAAATGCATATCTTGCTGCTTATCGGTCCGTATTATATTTCATATGTAGTATTCCATATGCAAAACGGACATAAGGTGCTTCTGCAACTGCCCCTTTACCTTTTCACTGTCCTTCTAGATAGAGATTTAAACAAATCGATGCGTTATAATTTGTTTGAGTACAAACTCAAATTAAAGTTTAAGCTCAATTTTAAAGTGTTGACTTTAAACTAGGATTTTGAGCCTTTCCTTTAACTCTATAAAGATGTTTCCTTGTGAAGAGATGCTAAAACTATTAACTTGAAGTGACATTATAAATTAAATTATAATCTTAGTAATCTAGGTTATCAGTATTTCTAAATATTCATTAGAATATAAAAATGTATAATTTAAAATAGCTTAAATAAACTATGTAGCTTGCTATTTCATTTATCCCATCACCATTACCAAGTCTTCTTTTATTGTTTAACTTATATACTTATTTTACTATTTTTAATATTCAATATTGCTTATGATTCAGTTGTTTTATTAGATTATTGATTTACAGCTTGATCTACCCATTCTAAGAAATTTTCTTCTTATAAGTAAATGCTCACTACCCAAGTAAGCTTACAAAGTATAATTAAATGCTTTGTAGATCATCTCAACCCTTACAGTTGAACTTTATCCCCTCAATATAAAATTTTGAATACTCAACGGTTGATTCTTTTCTTTTCTTTTCTTTTTCATCTTTAGTTTCTACTTCCAACTTTTTATTTGGAATGACAATAGAGGATTTAGTGTGAGTGTGTGTGCGCACGCGCGTAATTGCAAGCACTCTAAGGATTTTAATTCAAAGGAACCTTCCATTTACATTGGTAAGTTTGCCATTGAACTCAACCCATTAGTTAAATGTGAACCAGAAGAACGGGTCGGTTTTGGGCCACTAATCCCAACCGGCCGGTTTAGCTTGAAATTGTCGGTCTTTTTATCCAGTTGATGAGTCTTTGTTTATTACCAGACTCGCTTCAAAAGGCTTTCTGTTATTTATTGGTTGCAAAGTTTCACCGCTTCACATAAATTCAGATAAATAATTTACCAGCTTGTGGAAAATACCTTAGCTTATATATGCCAACATCAACCCTTTGCATTATTATGAAATGCATATAGCCTTATTTATTAAACAATATAACTCTTTACATTTAAAAGACTTATCCTTTTATACATTTTTGAAATAATTGTAATTTTTATTATTTAATATAATACAACCCAACTCTTCACACGAAATGATATTTTGCTTTTTATATTTTGAAAGATTATGTTTTTAAAATGATATATAACTTCATTTATTATTAATATGTACATTGTGATAATTTTTAAGTAAATTTATTATGTTTATAAATAAGTATACTTTAAACCAAAATCCACTACATTGTGCAAACTTAAAATGTGGCTCTACCTATCACGTTAACTTTTAAAGCAATTTTTTGTTGTTAATTATAGTTTATTACCTTTATTGCGACTATTCAGTAATAGCAAAAGATCAATACTAATAAAGAGTCCTTATCAATCAGATAAGGTGATACAACTACAACTTATTTATACATATGATTTATTTATGTGCACTCATTATTTATTATCAATCTATTTTCTACTATACTATATAATTTTGAAAGTTTTTTTTTTCCTACAGTACCTTTTTTGGTGTAATTTTTTATTGTTATTATAGTACCTTTTCATTATTTACTTTTGACCATTAGTTATTTGTTAAACATTTTTGTCATGGTAACTTTTCAATATTATTCTTTTCTAATAATACTTTTCACTATTAACGTTTATATATTAGTAATTTCTTAAAGGTCATAATTGATTTTTAAATCATATCTTTTGAAAATTTCTATGATCTTGCTCATTTTTTTGGCAGGATCAGCTTTCAATTTCACTATTCATTTACATATTAATAGTGGAGATTTAACTGTGATTAATAATAAAAAAATTATATATATAATTGAACAATAAGATTAAAGATTGCCTCGGTTTCGCTAAAATAGTAGATAAGACTGTAGAAGATCTTTTATCTTTCGTGTATATAATATAAATAGATAAAACTGCATTATACATAATTTATCGTTTTAGAAACGAAACATGGTTATTGGTAAAATTATAAAGTAAAGTTATACAAAAGATTATCACAATTAAGATGTTATCAATATACTCATTATCTTATGATAGAGAATTTCAAAAAAAAAAAAAATATTAACATATCTTTTCAATATTACATTTTTTTTCTTTTAATGATATCTTATCAACATTAACTTTTAGGTATTACATTTTTCTTTTAATATCCATCTTTGATATTAACTTTGAATCATTAATATTTTTAAAAGCCACCATTAATATGAAATTTTAGTTTACCTTTTTCTTTGAATAGCGCTTCTTCGATATTAACTTTTGGTAAAGTACCTACAATATAGAAAATACTAAAGAGATACTATTAAAAGAAAAAAAAGGATAATACTAAAGAGATATTATTAATAGCATAAAATAATATCTAAGAGGTATATTATAAAAAATGAATACTTGAGACCAAAG
The DNA here is from genome assembly GCA_037954665.1 of Laguncularia racemosa. Lineage (NCBI taxonomy): Eukaryota > Viridiplantae > Streptophyta > Magnoliopsida > Myrtales > Combretaceae > Laguncularia > Laguncularia racemosa. Next base: position 3,339,224 of record JBBMOL010000025.1, on the reverse strand, counting down.
AAATAATTATCAAAAGCAACACTATAGAGGCATATTAAAAAAACAAGTGCCTACCAAAGAGGAATATTAATTTAAAAGTTACAAAAATTATATATTATAATAGATAAATTTATGAAGTTTTCATCAATGTAACATTACATTAATAGTATATCTAGGTTATTATAAGCTTTTATTATTGTTATTTTTCGAAAACCTTTCTATTAACATATTATTTTGATATTATAATTTTCTTTTGTTGATGTCTAATTGGAGTTAACTTTTAAAAAGCATCCATTTGGTATTACATTTTTCTTTTGATATTCATTTTTTGTATTAATTTTTTATCATTAGTATTTTTAAAAGCCACCCTTAACATGAATTTTTTTTTTTAATTTTCCTTTTTTCTTTTATAACACCTATTCAAAATTAACTTTTGGTAACATACCTCTCTCGGATAAAGAAAATACCAAAGAGGCACTATTAAGAAAAAGGCTAATTTAAAGAGGTATTATTAATAGAAAAAGGTAGTATCTTAAAGGTACGTGTTGACACCAAAAAGACTCTAGTAATTTCAAAAGGTATTGTCCATAATATATGTTGGCAAAAGAAACACAATAAAAGCACATTAAAAGAAGAAGATACTACACATTAATATGCTACAGTTCCATAATTTGAAATATTATAATTTTTTGTAAATATTGCACCATTTTACGTAAATAATTGATTTTCAAAATACAAACATGCATTATTGACATGTCAATTATAATAATCTTTTTAATAAAACTACTATTTTTCGTTAACATGAACATATATTATTGAAATCCATGCAAAACATGGGGCTTTTAATTGGTTATTATATAAATTGGATAAAAATTCAAAATTTTAAAAATCCAATGGGTCTATTTTTTTGCTAATATGAACATATTATAGGTCCCGAAATGGCAAACAAGAGGGGGGTGAATTATTTGTTAAAAAAATTATAAAATTCTAATTAAATAATCACTTTTTAAATTTTCTTCCCAATGAAAATTATATGTGATAAGCAAAAATAACATAAAAAAAATTAATGTGCAAAAAAAGTAAAGAAGGCTGCAATGTATAGAGATTCTTCCTATGAATACGTCCTCTCTTCCAACTACTTTGCTAGGGATTCGGTCCTCCATACTGCTTGTTCCACTAATCTAATTGTTATGAAATGTTACAAATACTAATAGCTCTTGCTCTATCTTTCTAACCTATCACTTGGTTAAACACAAACTACAAAACTTTGTAACCTCACTTTCTTAGACTAATCTTTACACAAAAACAATAAAAAAAAATTTACAAAAAATGAGAAAATATGAATTCTCTAGTTTAAGCTTGAAAAAAAAACAAATAGAAATTGTTTTTGCTCTATTTTGATTTTTTTTTAATTATTATTATCTCTGCTCATATGCGTCACTATAATTGTTGTTGTATCGTACGTGTTCTCTTATAAACTTGAAATCTTTAGTTTATATATTCTTCTTTGTCAATAGAAATTCTTCCAACGTCCACAAGGTCTTGTAACGTTCATAATATCTCTGCATTTGTGAAAATTTGAAAAATCTTATCTGAAATTAAAATTCGAATTCCTTAACCACAAATCTAATTTTGTTTGGATATTGAGATTGTCAATGTTCATCTTCATCTACCTCATTAATAACCTCGTATGGATCAACCTCAATTTGAAAACCAAAGATCCCTCTTATTGCGGGTGTGCTTCAACTGATTTTCCTTGTCCTTATCTCATTCTTCTTCTTCAGGTGATAATTAGTTAAAATAAATCTTAAACTAATTTGATTCATTAAAAAAAAAGAAAGAAAGAAAGAAAGAAAAAAAAAACTTTACTAATTGGAGTTACAAATAAATCAAATTTGTCTTAAATACAAATAAAAACCGTATGAGTATATATTCTTCAAACCAAAGTTTATCAACCAACGTATTAGACTGTTTATTTAAAAATCTACTAAAACACCTAACAGATTATCTATATCGGACCGTTTATTTAAGTGTCTACTTAAATGTCTAAAGATTATATATATCAAACTGTTTGTTTAAGTGTATAAACTACTATCTGCAAACTACTGTCTGTTTAAGTATCTGTAAAATATTGTTGTTTTACACACTTAACACATATTAACCTTTTTGTTATTATTAAAACTTATTTCATAGAATTCAGCATGTATTATTAAAATCCCTACAAAATGTGCCGCTTTAACTAGTTATTATATAAATTAATATAAAATTTAAAAAATCCAAAGGATTAAAAAAAAATTAAATGATTGTTTTGGAAAATTTATTGCTAAGAGTATGTAGATATGAAGAACATCAAAATTGAGAACATGTTTAATGTATTGAATTCAATATTATTTATTTATTTAAAATTAAAAATAAAAAAAGGTGCTACAAGAGTGTAAGCCCCGTTCAGTTACTCCTAATTTTGAGCGAGTGAATGACTGTTCAGTCGGCCAAAGTACTCGGAACCGGAGTCGAGGCTCCACACGTGTCTCAGTCCGTCGCGCAAGGCGACCACCGCTTCCGTATAAGAGTCTTCCTGTTTCCAGGAGATGCATCTCTGCAAGTACGGCCCGGGGATTTTCCTGGGCTTAAAGCCCACTCACTCCATCCAGTAGCAGCGTTGTTTGCAACAGGTCAGGCTCTCATTAATAAAACCGAAAATAAAAGTCGAAGTTTACGATGTGGGACACGTACGGCCATGTGATTTGCTTCTCTTCAACTCTCCCATTGCGTTCATTGCAATAATGGAATTCGATTGATGGTTTCTGCATGGAAATTACAGAATTTTTACATTGCTAAAATTATGTAAAACTAAGTTCTATTTAAGTTTTTCTCAACAATACACCTCGCAGAGGTACTAAATTAGCCAAGTCTAACAGAATGTTCTCATACTCCTTGGTCTCGGAAAGTAAAATATCTAAATCTCATTGGAAATTTTCGGAAGATGAATCTCTCGATTTTCTTATTTTATAAATTAATAAGTGAAATTGTTTAGAAATTTAAATAAACTTATGAATCATTGTATTGTAATATCATTAATTTTCTTAAAATTTATAACATCTTAAAGGATAAATTTAGAAAGTAAATTGAAACATTCAAATCCTCGAAGAAAAAAGTATACAACTTTACCTTTTATTTTTTATTTTTTTTTTTTTATTTTTAATTTAGTATCACCTACGACCATGAACTAAAAAACCTAAAACAAAAGATAAAATAAAATAAAATTATGAATCTCGATATATGGTTTTAGGATGAATAATCTGATTCGATTCTTTCTCTTTATATGTTGTATTATACTATATTAGATTATGTAGCTTAAAAAAAAAAAAAAAAAGGGAAAAAAGATAGCCTATATGGAAACGAAGTTCATATGTGAGGTCACTACCAAGCAAATGAACCAAGAATTCACGAGTCTCCATAAGATCCTCCTAGAAAATAGAGAGGGCATTAAAGATAGCGCAGCTGGTTTGAAAGGTTTGCTTGGTGGTATAAGAAAAAAAGGAAAAAGTACTCAATTTCGTTTCTGGGAAGCAAATTCTTATAAGATAAGAATGCATACATTATTGCTTATCGGTCCCCATTTGTAGTATTCCATCGCAAAATGGACATAAGTTGCTTCACCAAGTGTCTTATTGACTTTTTCACTTTTCTTCCGGATGAAATCGAATCGAATTGAATAATAATTAGCTCCAGCATAAACCCAACTCAAGGTTTAAACCTTAAGTTCAAAGTTTTAAGTCTTTTTCTCTTTTGACATTATGAAAAACGTTCTATTATCAAAAAATATTAAAGTTATCCTTTTAAAGTGATTTTATAAATTATAAATATTATAATCTTAATCATCTAAACTATTAACATTCTAAATATTCATTAAAAAATAAGAATTCATGAATTAAAATAGCTTAACAAAACTATAAAACTCGTTATTTCATTTATTCCATTGCTATTATCGAGTCTTCTTTTATTCTTTTACTTGTATACTTATTTTACTATTTTTAATACTCAATATTGCCTATGATTCGTTTAATTTATTAGATTGCTTGCTTAATTTGATCTTTTTTATTTTAATCGGACACCTTCACATGCTTTTGCGTTGGTGAGTTTGCCATTGGACTCAAACCACCAGTTACCGGAAGAACAGGTTGGGTTTGGGCCACTGTTCCCGAATATACGAATCTAATAAACTAGAAGGAAAAAAAGAAAAAGTAAAAACTGATTATCTAAATGCAAACAAATAGAAATAAATAAATGAAAAAGCAGATTGCCAATTGGTAGAGTTTAGTTCGGATCTATAGTTAAAGTCGAAATCAAGATACAAAGCTAGGATTGGTGGTTGTACAATTTTGTTCGAAGCAGAATTGCGATCATGGGATATGCAAATGGGTTAAATGAACCCATCCAGCCTAATCATGGTTAGTTATAGGGTTGGTAATTATTGATACGATACGATTAAGAATACGATTATAGAAAGAAAATATGAGATATAAAATAAAAATATGATTATGAATAACTTGATTGTTTGTTATTTTTATTCAATTTTATATATTTTTGATACTAATATGAATTAGACACGATTTGAAAATATAGACGCAACCCGTTAACACAAATTGCAGCCCTAACTAGTTAGGATTATATAGATTAGTCCATTTTGACACTTTTAGTCCACCAATGTCCATAATAGGTGCTGCATTAAACAAGCTAATTCATAGGCCCACTAATAAATGAAATTTTAAAAATAATTTAATATAACATATAATTTTATATTTATTATTTAAATAATTAACTAAACTATTTTTTAAAAAAATTAGAACAATTAAAGAGATGAGGATAAGTAGAGTTAATTGATTTATGCTAGGTGGATTCATTCATCGGTTAGCATGCTCTAACCCATTTAAGGGGTTTAATAGGTTTATATATGGACTAATTTGCTCTAACCGTGTTAAAAAATAAAGATTAGTAGGTTATGTGGGCTAACTTAGCCCTTGATGAGCTAGTCCACTCAAACTAATGGACAAATGAGGTAAGGTATGATCCTTTATTAAACGGGGTTGAAAAAATTAATATTAATCCACCTTTTTGGTGGGTTAAATGGATCATTTTTTTTTTCAAACACAAATTGTTTTCACAACTTTTGATAGCCATGAAGAGACATGTGACCATAATGAGATAAGCACAAATGTAATGGTAATACATATTAGTTCAATTGATGGCATTACTTATACCCTAAAGAAAAAAATACTAGAAAGGAAAAAAAGGGAGTGGAGGACTAGAGGAAAATGAGAGAAAAAGGAAGGGGATAAAAATGGCAAAGGGATGGCTACTTCCACCAATGGGCTATTTGAGTGGGGGAGAAAAGAAAAGAAAATTTTGGAAGAGACTAAAGTGAAGGAAAGAATATTTGGATTGATAATTTATTATAGTTCAAACTAATTTTACAAGAAATGGAGTAGCGATAAGATGGTTATTTAATATACATGTAATAGAAAATGAATATCCATTCTTTCATTTTGTTGCAACAAAAATATTATTAGGAAAAATTGAAATTCACGTTAAATGCTTAGATACACTCTTCAAGCCCCAATGCCATTTTCTACTTCTCTTCCTTCTAGCCTGACCACTCACATCACGAACCCCTTCTGTGACAATTGAAAAAATTAGCAAGACAATTAATGTAAACCCATTTGTACATAGGACAAGCCTATTTATAATACACGATTTTTTTTATATAAACAAATAAATAAATAATATAAGAGCTAGGGTAATTGTGTCTATACGAATAAAAGACGGGGGCAATTTTGTCTTTTTTTAATAGGACTATATATATATATATATATATGCTAAACCAACCTAGGGTTATCTCTTTTGCATATCTAACAATCCCAACCACTTAAAGAAATCGAGTGACACAAAGAGAGAGAGAGAGAGAGAGAGAGAGCTTGTTTAGGGAAACCTAAAGCAATCCGATGAGGTAATGTGGCGTAGCAAAAGGTGACGGTTTGGGAATTATTGCAAGAATTATTCTAACAAGTGGAGATAGATCACATAATGATTTTTTATTGTATAGGGAACGTAAAAGACAAGGGAATTCCCGAATCAAGGAGTCGATACGTGAGAATTTCGATGTAAGTATTCTAACTTACATTAATTGGTGAGTATTTACATATTTTAAAGATGTAATGGAGTCTAGGGATAAAAAGGAACGAATTTAGGGGAATTTGGAGTTAAATATTAGGGTTCGTGCAATTAGCCGAGAGATACACAGCCCCCCAACACGGTCGTGTTACAACCGTGTTGAATTTAAAAATTATATTGAGAGATACACAACTATCCTACATGATCATGTTGCTCCTGTGTTAAAATGAGAAGAGCACGGCCTCCTAACATGATTATGTTTCGAACGTGTTGAGTCCAAAAGTTATGTCGAGAGATACACGGCCTTCCAACACGGTCGTGTTTCAACCATGTTGAATTAAGACAAACATAGTCGTGTTCTAACCGTGTTGAAGCTAAATCCCACCAAGAGATATACAACCTCTAACACGATCGTGTACTAGTCCGTGTTAGGCAACGACCTCCAACATGGCTATGTTAAGTGATGAAAATTATTATTATATATCAAATTATCTTCTTAATTAACCAAGTTCCACACAACCAAAACAATTAGTAAAACCTTGGATGGCTTAATAGAATAAGAGGAATTAGGAGAGTTATACTATGTTGGATTAATGCTAAGATTAATGTGTTGATTATATAGATATTAACTTAGCTTAAGTTGGTACTAGAAGTGCGTAAGACTAGAATTCCAGGTATGTGTTTACTTTGTTTGTTGTATGTGATTGTTAGGAAGCTATCTAATGAGTTATATGTAGAATAATGAAATACTAAGATATAATGTGAATTATGTGGTATCATGAAGCAATTCAATGTTTGCGAATGGAATGAGATATGTTGCTTGTGCTTGGCTTAGCCTAGGGGCTCGTAGTGGCGGATCCTTATGGGGCACCTCAATGATCGGTATGCCGCGTTATCCCTAGTAGAGCTGTATATCAAAATGATCTGAGGTATATTAGAGTTAGACGAGGCCCGTAGAGGCAATTCTCACTATGATAAATGTTGTATGTACCGGGGTCAAGAGCACCCCTATGTGTGATAATTCTTTTGGTGTTGATGGGTGAACTATATGATGAATGGGTTATGGATAAATGTTGCATATATGCATGTACTATTATTGTGATGTGTCATGTGCATATGGGTATGGTACTCACATAATGAGCTTAGGCTCACCCTCCTTTCTATCTATATATATATATTTTTTAGCTATAGACAAAAATAATGAACAACTAGAGTATAATAAGAACGGGAACTTGATAGGACATTACATGGATGAGATGAGAAGGGAACACTATTACTATGTGGAGGAAGAGTGACAAGATTATAAATTATTGTAAATTGATGTTTTATTATTAAATTGAAGTTATAGAGATAATTTGTAGTTTGAGACTTTGTAGTTATTAAATAATAAAATTTAAAATGACTTATCTATGAGTTATTCATTTCATTATAATTATAGTAGTATAATGGATAATGTATATGAGTAAGTTTTGAAGTATAATGGAGTTTTAAAGCCTTAACATATCGCTTGGTAGTAGTGATACATGATGCTTCAAGTTTTAAGGCGTTACACTATTGATGTGATATGATGCAACACATAAAGACATCGCAAACATTAATATGAATTGGTTAAACCATTAGTTTGTACTTGGTGTGAGCCTCTTAGAGCAACATGGCTTAATGAATCAACTCAATGTGAATTTATAGTGTAAATAAATTGAGATCAATTTGTGTGACATCGTTCACCATGCAAACCATAAGTCTCAAGCTTTTAAGTTAGTTTGAGTTGAAAGCAAATGAGCATATGGCATGTGCGGTTTGCCTTGGTTTGCTCATGCTACCCTCATAGGTCAACAATGCAAACCAAGCCCTATGACCAATCTATTCGAAGCATGAATAATGCTCCATCCTACTAAAAATAACCATGTTTTGATTTTATTTTTTTTTCCTCGTTGAATAGCCTTTTCAATGTGAAATTCAACATGTCATTCCATGAACAGAGAAAGGCTGTTTCACTTCGCCCAGCCAACCATAGTAAATTATTGATTATGTATTTGGAAGTTCCATTCTTTTTCTCTTGAAATTATAATTAAGTTTTAAAAATATGTAGCTACTTAGTTTCACAGTTGACTTGAACTGAACAAAAATTTAAAACTAGGTTCATGTTCCAACCTCAAAATGTGTGTATATATATGGTTTCGTTTACTACTCGGTATGATCATTTGATAACTCCTATTAAACTAAAATTTAAAGGAAAACCATCAAATATAGTTAGCTAATTAGTATTTCTCCCTCTTCGATAAAATCTCATTTATTTGTTACCAAAAACATGGGTGGTAAAATATTTCACGCTCACATTCACATTTAAGAATACAAAAACAACATAGATTTGTTTAGAAACTAATTTGGTTTTATCTATGTTAGAATATTGATGAAGAAGTTTTAATGTTAATAAAAGTATTACAAATATTTGTTAGGAGATAATAATAATAATAAGATATAGAGATAATAATAGATATTTATGCTTGGAAATCCAAAGTCTAAATAAATAATGATCCAAGAGTGAAAAGAAAAAGGTATATTTTGTTATGAATTGATATTTTTACTTCATTGTGCAATCTTAAATAATTGGAATAGATATGATTGGACAAAAAAGATCGAAAACGAATTAAGTTGATTCAAAAAAGAAAGAACAAGACCAAATGACCAGTAGTTAGAATGCTCATTCCAGATAAATAAATAATTTATGAAGGCAATTTTGATGAAGGAATTAGTAGAAATAAAAAATTATAGTTCAAGACCTATCTCCACATGTTGAATATATTTGAATAGTATATTTGATTTGTTCCATTTAAGTTGGTGTACAATATCATAGGGATAGTTATTATCATGTCAAAAGACTATTTATTCAGCATTAACTACACATGATTATTATTATGATCAAATTCAGACTTGACAATGAAGAAATGAAGCAATTATATTTGGACAAGGTTGATGAAATTAAAAGCAAGATAATGAAGATAGTTATAATAAAGGAGAATCAAGATTAATCGTTGATCAAATCATCTATAAATATGAAGTTGAAGCAAAAGAAAAAGATATGAATATAGATACTCTAAACAAGATTGAAAAAGAAAAAGAAAACAAGTTTATTCTAATTTTTCCACCCTTCAGTTAAGTTATAGAGGAACACCATTTGTTCTTTCCTAACAATTGAAACTTCATTCCAAAGTTGTTTTTATTATTCTCAATAGTTCTGTGAGTTTAGCTTAGACTTAAGCTAAGGGAGATAGAATAGAGAAGTGATTGATCTTCTTGAACCCTTACTCTTTTACTTCTATTGCAATTCATTTATTTTGTTCAATAATTACAATTTCATTGTTAAGTCAAAATCTGAATTAATATCTATTTATAATAATTAAAATAAATTCCAAATTAATTAAAAATAAATAAATCTTAAATAATCAATTCATCCTTTTTAATTACTACGGGAGACAAACCATATAGGTTCCAAGCTAACTTATGCTGCATTATTTGATGGTATTTTTACCTACTTACGGATTAAAATGGTTAATGATTGATTATATAAAACAATGGCATACTCAAAGGATAAGACATTTTGGCAATATTGTAGCCTGTGGGCTCCATCAAAGCCCCAAATGGCACACGTAAGAAAAGAAATGGACCCCATCAGGACCCATGAGGTACTTCATCGGCGCGTAGGAATCAAAACCGAAATCACGAGAGCTAATTTGTTTTGTAGTATTCAGGTGACAGTGACACCTGTATTTGGCAAAGTATACGTTAGATGGCCAGTCGATCAGAGCACTTAATTTCCAACAATATGATAATACAAACCCAAATCAAATACGATTATAAAAATAATATACAAAATTCATATCATATATAATATAAAAATGCAATTGCAACACAAACAAACACAATATACTATAAACTAGTTATTTATAATCTTTATCTAATGTTATATATTTTTAATACTGGAATAAGACAAAAACCTATCTTTAATGCATCATTGCTACTCTTTTCTCTTTTGTTTTTTTTTCAAGTTAATAAAATATGAATATTGATACATCTTAATTATATTATATTAGCTTACTAATCGGGTTCTTGAACTGAGTATTTAAGATCATATTAAGATGTTTGACAGGGTTTAGACCGAGTTTCGTATATAACAAGGATTGCATTTGAAAAACTCAGTTCAAGCTCGTCCAATTATTTTTCATCGCAACTACACGTTAATTATACCAATGGATCGTGAAACTCGGTATACATTAATATTGGTAGGTGATAAATCATCAATCATCATACTTCATGGATCACAACAAAATAGACCCAAAGGATGGAGCGTCGAGCACAACGTCAAAAGATCTCACCGACAGCTTTTGGGCATGCTTCACACGTGAGACCAAGTGTCCAATTTAGTGGCATAAGCTTGCAGAAGGACGGGACGGCCATTCTCCTCCATCAAAATGACACTATCCATTAAAGATCAGAAATCTCCACAATTCTCTAGTTTCTTACATCACATGATAATAATAATTGCATTTGAATGGCTTTGTGAGATTTTCCACCGATTACATCAAATTGTCTGATTTCTTTTTTTTTTTTTTTTGGGGGGGGGGGGGGGGAATTCTTTAAAAATCAAAGAATTGTTGGATCTTAAAGATCCAATCAAGGGGATCTACTTCAATAAAATGCGGTATTTCTAATTTGATCCCTTTAAGTAAATTGTCCATATTAGAAGCACCTGGTTGTCCCACAGGATATGATGAATCCTTCGAAATCTCCGATTGTGATGCTGTGGCATTAGGATTATGATTCTGAACATGAGAAACGTCTAGTTGCTCCATTCGAGTTGCTAATGATCATAATTCAGCATTTATGGAAGTTAAAGAATTGTCACGAGATTATTTCCATCCCTTTTGACTCTACTGCATAGCAACAAACATACTCTTGATGGCACCCATATCAGAAACTTGTATTGCATGCATAAAGCATACCAATTGACGAGAGCACAAATTGTTAGATCTTCACTATATAAGCCTCGGCCCAATAAGGTTATATTAAGGAATAACCCCATTTGTATAATAAAACTTAAAAATACATTATTCTCTCACTTTCCCTCTCGATAAAGTTTCTCCCTCGTTTTCCCTCTCTGTTCTTGTCTTTTACATTTCCAATTAGGGCTTCTAACAATAATTGTTTATTTTCTTTGATTTTGCAAGATTGAAGAAAGTAACCTATTTCCAGTGAGTTTAGAATTCCTTTAATGAAAAATATTCTCCGGGGAAGTGAAAATGCCCCCTTTTCTGTTTCTTTTCTCCTTTTATATCAATTTCATTTATGTTTGTCTAACATTTCAGTACTGTAACTAAAATTTCCTGCTCATCAGTTTCGCATTACGTGATTATTACTATATTACATGACTATTACTACTGGTTACAGACTACTAAATCAGAATTTATTGCACCATCATTATACAATCATATAATCCTTTAGCCATAATGGAGCTTGAGTAATTCCACATAGGTCATTCTATTAATACATGATGCAAATTATTAAAAGAAATCAAATTATGTAAGATTATATTATTGAATAAAAGATCAGAAGAACAGTTAGTAAACTTTAATGAGTTTACTCGCTCGAAAACTTTAATGATACTCTCGAGAAAAAAGAGAATAGCGGAATCGCAGAAGCAAAGGATGTGAAATAAAAGCGAAGAACCCGATACCTTGCAGTTCCAGCTGGCATCTTCCAATATTTATCAGCCCCATCCCACCCATCACTCATAACGGTCAGTACAGTCTAGCTGGATTCCATCCACTCATCGAATCATATCTGTCCTTAAATCGTATTCATAAGCCCCCCCAAAACCAAAACACGCCACGCGCGGCCAGAGTTACTAATTTGTACCAAAATGTTTGCACTTTGCAGCTCTTTCATGCCTGCTCGTGAGTTAGTGGGTTGTGACTTGTGAACCAAAATCGAATCGTAAAAAAAAAAAATTATACATTTTATTATAAATAAATAAATAAATAACAAGCTTCTTTAATATATAACGATCAATTTTTTTAACCAAAAAAAGAAAAGAAAAGGTTCATGAACACCTTATTCCTTCCCCCCAGCACAACGTGCAGCAAGCGCACATTAGTATTTAGTATAGATAGAAAAAGATTCGAACATCTGCCTTCCTGATATTTCAAGTGAATTCTTATAGACACGATAAATTATTAAAAATACACTTAAAATGCACATCGAATTCAGAGAGCTTATAGCACTTTCTAACTAGTTTTTTAAAAAAATCAAAATAATCTAATCCTTTCTACTGCATTTCAATTCAATTAAGCTCTACGCTGCTCACAGACAAATAAGTAAAAAAGAGAAGAAAAAAATTATGATAATATAAAACACGACGAGAAGGAAGAACTAGAAACCGGCGAATTTCCGGCTACTTTTATATTTCCGGTGACGGTGATGGATCTCTTGCAAGTTCCGGATGCTTCGAATCGCCAATACATCGCTTTTCCGTACATCGGCTAGTTTATCACTACCGCGAATCTCACCATTACTCGAATCTACTACAATCATCAGTCCACGAAATCGATGATTTAACTTGTAAAAAAAGAAGAACAAAAACAGCATAATCAGTAATTTAGATATCTACATTTAGTGAGACTTACCTAATTTAGATGAAATGCTTTTAAATCCATTGAACTGAGCCAGATCTGAAATCGAAAGCATCAAAGGACTGATTATTCGAACAGAAAAGGAAGTAAAAAAATTAAAAGAATGAATATCAGTGATAATGCAAGTGTAAGCGAAGACTTTGTGAACTCACCGGCTTGGGAAGGACTGTGAGAAAAGAGAAAGAGAACGAGGAAGCAAAAGAGAGTGAGAACCGGTATGAGATGGACGAGCTGAGAATGAGAGAGAGAAGAAGATGACGAAGAAAGAGAAGGCGATGAGGTAGATGATAATCGGCGTGGCTTCATGGACTTGTGATCTTCGTCTTCGTCGTAGGAGGTGGTGGTGATAGTGAGTGAAGAAGATACAGCGAATGAGTCTCTTCTCTTTATTGTTGTTGACGAGTCGTCGGTGATGATTACGTCGGCGGATTTCGGTGATGGTGATGATGGTGAAACGCCGGCACTGGTGAGTCCACCGTGGCTGTGGAGCTTCGAGAGTGGCGAGCTCAGGGATTGTCTCTGCATGTTTAGAGAGAGAGAGAGAGAGATACAAAGAGACAGAGGGCGAGGTGTGAACTGTGAAGTGGAGTGCTAGCTGTAGCGTATTTTCTTTTCATTTATTTAATAACAGAGTCGATTTCGCTGAGTTATATATATAACTTATTTAATTTTTAAAAAATCATTAACGGATAACCTTTATTAATTTATTTGACGGTTTTGGTCAAATTGCTGTATTCCTATTGATTATTTTAAATGTGTTTTATTTTATATAAATATGAATTCTCGACTTCCATTGAAACCTTTTCATTATAATACTAAAAAAAAAAGAAAAAGAAAAACTTGTGGCAATTTAGCTTTTAAGACTCTTTAAAACAGGAATTGCATCGGGATGAAAGAGATACCAACCGCATCCGTCCATCACGTCATTTACAGTATCAAGGTTTGTGAATTAAATCATTAAAGCTTGTCACTTGTCAGTCGATAGTATTGTAATCAGTCATAAAAATAAGTTTAGATTTATACTGTACAATTAATTTGTTATTTAATTTTTATTATTATATTTGAATTTTTTTCCTTAATTTATATATTAATAATAATAATTTAATATATTTAATTAAATAATAAAATAAAAATTTGAATTAATTTTTTTTAAATTATAAACGAAAGTGTTGAAGATCCAACAGTTTTTAATGGTTAAAAGATCCGACAGTTAATTTTCACCTTTCAATTCTTATTTTATAATATTGACCGTCTGGTTAAAAGATCCGACGGTTAATTTTCCTTCCTGTTTTATGTCATTTAAGGGACAGAAGCAGGGGCCCATTTATTTAAGCTCGGTCCCAATATGCTGGACCATTCCATTTAACACAAAAGTAAAAGCTTTTGGGAGCATATTGCTGTTACTGAAAAGCCCAGAGCCTGTCCCGTATTATCTCCGGTTTTCACTTTACCTGGCGAGCTAGAAAATACATATTTACATTTATTAGGTTGATTGCACCTAGTTACGCTACTTAAAAAAGATTGGTTAATGATTAAGTATTTTAATATTAAAATTTAAGGAAATTCATAAAACAAATGTAATGAATAAAAATATATCTATTTTTTAAGATTCAACTTTTAATGTCTATTCGCAACCATCACAAATCACATTTAAAAGCCTTATGATTCAATTTAAAACATTCTGATTTTCTTTATAATTATAAAAAATTTTAGATTAGTTCGTATAATTTACCCTATTTGTTATAATGTTTTCATTTTTTTTTTCAGTCATGTATATTATTAAAGAGCACGATGAACCTTTGGCATCTTAGCATGCTAATGCCGTGATCTGTCTTAGTGATCCATTGAATGGGTTTATATTTTAATTTAGAAGACTTTGCTATATATTTTTTGTCTGCTTATATTGTAAATGCATGATCCCGTTGGTACTAATAAAGTTAGAACCCTCAATCTTCCTATGTGTTTTCCTTTTTCTTTATTTTTTTTTCCTTTTAAGACTGTTATCTTTTTATTAAATATATATTTGTTAGTTATATGTATTTACTTTTATGCATTGATGTGAAAAGGACAAATCATCAAAAGAAAGGACACCAGGTCACTTTGAAAGGCCCATTCCAATTCAGAAAGCTAAACGGAATATGAGTATGACCATGTGAGTCCCGACCCCGCTCCCTAAACCCAATACTTGGGTCCGACCCCGCTCTCTAAACCCAACACTTGGCAGTTGCTATGTGCCCCGATATCAAGCCCGACATACCCATTATTACCTGGACCGACCTTCACCTTGTCCGTTGGGCTGCAAAAATAAGTTTTATAATAAAAGTCATGGGCTCTACCCTAATAAAATTTTATGACCTCATGAATCGTCATTATTACTTCAAAGTTGACTATCTACGGACACGCAAATAATAATAATAATAATAATTGGAAAAGAAAAGGCTATTTTATTTGTACAATCATCCAGTATACGGAGTTTTAAATTATATACATATTGATTTTTTGATAAATAAATATTATCATCATACCAGTTAAGATATTAAAAAAATTATTTATAATATACGAAGAAAAAAGTGTACAAAGTTTTCTTTAACACATATCTTAAGACATTAATTAACATTTTCATATAAATAAAGCTACTGTTTGATTTTCCCCATTTCAACCCACATACTCTGCCTAATCTATGCTCTAACATTAAGCAGTTAAAATCGGTGGAAATTAGACAAATATTATATTTAGTAATTTAAATGAAAAGTGAAAATAAAAGAAATGGATAAAAATATGTCTACTTTAAAGTTAATTTTTTTTCTTTTTAAAATTGGAGAGAAACTGGTAAAAATAAATGAAATTGAGACATAATTATATAATTACCCTTATACCAATGTTCAATCAAAATAAAATAGAGATAATTTTATTTAATGATTATTTTATTTTTATAAAATTAACTGATAAATGCTTAATAAAATACATTTATAAATAAGATTTCATGATGAATTCAATGAAATTATACAAATTTTAAAGAAGTATGGTACCTAATTGAGTGATATTTTAATTTCAAGGCTTTGACATGTTCATTAATAAAAAAAAAAAAGAAAGAAAGAAAACTCAATTCGAAGTTAAAATGAAGGAGTGATGTACATTTAAAGATCAACATAATTATTTGACATGGTCATGTTGATTTTGAAAAAGAATCGGAAAAATACATGAGGAAACAACATGGTTATGTTAGTAGTTGTATAATTTTCAGAACAATTGAAGCCAACCATGACAAGTTAACACTACTATGTTAAATTAGTACAACACGACCTATCAACATAATTGTGTTAGGGCTAAGATGGCCATATCTTCACAAGATTTGGATAAGTTCAAAAGATTTAAGTTAAACACGACCTAAACATAACCGTGTTGAAGGGTCATGTTAGATTCGACAGCTATGCACTATAAATAAAGAGACATAAAACCCAAAAATTTTTTTAGAGACAGATTTTTGGGCAAACGAAAAGAAAGAGACTCCCCGGCACTAGAGAACATTAAAGAGCAGACTATACACTTTATAAGTGTAAGAACGAGTTTATGAAAAGGTTTTTCTTTCCATTATGAATTGTTTTAATTATACTGTTAGATTTTTTTTTATAATGCTAGCTTAACTTCTTTTAGTATCTAGATTTGTATAACCTTATAATTATTATGTAATCTTATTTCGGTCATTATTCAATTGATTCTTTAGATTATTGATTCAATTATGCATGTTATTTATTGTATGAAATTAGTATTTCTAGATTGTCAATTTTAACTATTGATATTATGCAAGTAGATTGAGAAATCACCTGTATAATTAGATATAGTGTAATTGCAAATAGTTGCTTGCTATTTTGGAGATAAAATGACATAAATCTTTTGAATTATGGTCAAACCTAATTAAGAAATTCAAATATCAATAATGCAATCTTAGGGGTTTTAATTAGAGAGAGATTTCGATTAATCAACCTAGGGTTAAAAATTAATAATCTTGAGGAAAGTGTTAATTTAATTACAAAATTTCTACGATCATGAAATTAAAGACAAAATTGGCCTTATCTCTAATAAATTATATATGATTCTAGAGGGAAATTAAATCTAGATGTGTGTTCTTGCAATATTAATTCTAATTCTTCAATATATTTGTTTTTCCATAATTTTAGGTATTGTTAGTTAAATGGTTTAAATTCCTTTAGCTAATTAATTAATCTTAATTTGATGGTTGGATAATAGAGTCCTAATTAGTATTAGTAGTTGTAATTTATGTGGGACGACGTTTGTAATTAAATTACTATATTACACTAGTCGATAGGTGTACTTGCCTTACAACACTAACTAAATAAAAGAAATGTAAATATTTCTCCCCATTTCCTTACCTTTTTTTTTTCCTAAATACAAAATGAAAACTACAATTCTCCTCAAAGCCTTACATGTAGGATGAACCAAGTGAGTTGACCCATTTAACCCGCAAAAATTTGCAAGTTAGGTTAGAAAATTTTGGCTTGCATAAGTTGTAAGCTTTTTTGGCCTAGTTTGTATTGGCCTACATAAAAAAAAAAAAAAAAAAAAGACAAGGCCCAACCCTTACCACTACCAGTACTACAATTCGAGTGTCCACTCCTCTCTTAATTCCTAACTTACTTTGTCTCACTCACTCTCAATCTCTTCTCTCTGTTTCACTCGCCCTCGATCTTTTCTCTTGATCTCTCGATCTCTTCTCATCTCTACTTTACATCTCTCCCCACTCCCCAATCTTATTAGTCTAGAATTTAAGCTCCTTGTAGCTAACTCAACATGTCTTTTCGCCTTTACTTAACATACATACTCAGCACTACACAAGCCTTGGAATTCGACAACACTTCCCTCCTCCCCCTTCTTCCTCTTCTTCTTCTTCTTCTTATTGAATGATTGTTAAGGGTGAAAGTGTCAACAATTTAAGCCTAGTAGACAGTGGTGTTGTATATTATTGTTGAGTTTAAGCACTTAATTAGTGCATTTTAGACTATTGTACATACTTGTATTGTATATATTTTTTTAAAGAAAAATAAAAAGAAAAAAATGGCACAAATGGAGCAATATTGAATAGTTAAATCGATAAGGGGATGTATATGCCTTTTAATGTAAGTAAGGAAATTAATCCACAATCAATTTCATATCACAAATCTTAATCTCATTCATAAAACAATGTATAAATTGCCACCAATAGATCCATAATGGGATTTTATATTCTCTATAGTCCTATTCACGATTCAAATAATTTGAAAATTCCATTTCAATAACAAAAACAATAATTAAAAAAAAAAACAGAAAGTCCCTTTTACTCATTATTTACAAACACACTCATACAAAAATAAAATAAGCTGCTTCTATTCCTTTTAGCATATAAACATATGTTGTAGATTTACAATCTTATATTTTATTTTTTTCAGTGTATTTTTAGAATGGATCCTACAAGTAATAATACTACAAATGCAATACAATATACTAATGTAAATGATGAGTCGAAAGTCAGTGGGCCTAATGCTAGTGTACGAGCAAGATCTTCTCGATATGAACAATCTCTAGGTAAAAAGTATCGATCAAGTACTTCTGAAGTTTGGGAAAACTTTACAAAAATAGGTGTTGGGAAATACAATAAAAATAGAGACAAATGTAAAAGTTGTAGGACTAAATATGTTATTAGAGGACATTTGCATGGAACTTCAACTTTACTTTGACATTTTAGAAAGTGTCATTTGAGTTAAGTTCTTAAGTATAATAATGTAGGTGGTATGATAATTAATCATGCTTGGAAGTTAAGGTCAAGAAAATTAAATCCACATGTTGCTCATGTGATTATGTCACTAGCTATTATTAAACATGATCTCTCATTTTTATTTGTTAAGCATAGGAGAATCGCATAGTTTATGAGGTTACATATAATCTTAGTTATAAGCGCATTTTTAGAAAGACTGCCAAATCAAGTGTTTGGAATTTATATTTGACTTAAAATGATAATTTGAAACAAATTTTGTAGAAAATTCATAGGAAAGTTTGTTTGACTTTTAATGTATGAACTACTTTCACAAGTGAAAAATATATTTGTTTGAATGGTTATTTTGTAGATGAGAAATGGAAACTCAATAATAAAATTCTTTTTTTTTGTAAAATGCTCTCTTTTTATTCAGGTTTTGAGCTATCTAAGAAAGTATTTGAACTTTTGAAAAATTGGAATATAGATAAAAAGATATTCTCTTTTACATTAGATAATGCATTTGTGAATGATTGCATTTAAGATTTCTTGAAAGAGCAACTCAACTTACAAAATAGTTTGTTATCTAATACTAAGTTTTTCCATATTAAATGTTGTGCCCATATTCCTCATTTAATTGTTAATGAGGGGTTGATGGTAGCTAATCAAGCTTTACACAAAATAAAAGAGAGAGTGAAGTATGTTAAGGGTTTGAAGGGTAGAATAATTTTTTTTTTTTTGAGTGTGTTGAACAAGTTTGCGACATCGATACTTGTGTTAGTTTACACTTAGATGTAGCTACTAGATATAATTCCACTTACCTTATGTTTGATAGCGCACTAAAGTATCAATATGTTTTTTGTTGCTTTTAATTGAATGATTCTCATTATAAGAAGTTTTATCTATTGTCGAGTATAATTTTTTGAATTTCCCATTCCTAATCCGATCTATACTAGACCCTGTGCTCATCTAATGTAGATCATCGGCTTGAGTTAAGAATTTCGTTTAGTTTGGAGTCGCCACCCAACTGTTGTTGGGAAAGATTGAATTAAGACTAATGGAGCGGATTAGCCCTAATTTGGACCACTAGTCATCGTGATTTCCTCTTTTCGTTTTTGTGAAAAGAGGAAAAGGGAAAACCAGAGATTCTAAGTTCGGAGGCTAACCTATTAAAACCTTACGGTTACCACCCAATCTCCTAAAATTTACTCCTATCTCGAAATGTCTTTTATTTTATTTTTGTTGTCTTTTATTGTGTTTTTGAGTGAATTATTCTAGGAAAATGATTTTTATTCCTTTTTAGGGTTGCCTCAAATAGGTGCCTACGTACCTACTATTCAGGATCAAACAAGCCGTAGTTCGCTTTTCCTGAAAAACTTTAAGTGGGTTTGTGAATTTTAATTATGAAATCTCTTTTGATTTATGTTTTTACCATTTTAGGATTTTTTTCTAAAAAAAATTTAAGCCTAAGCTTTAATTTGATTTTTTTGAAAATAATAATTTTAAGGAAAAATACCAATTTTGGATTTATTTGAGAAAATGATTTTTCTAAGTGATAAAATTCATTTTTCTCTAATTTTCAACTCATTTCTACTATTATAAATTTGATTGGTTTTTTTATTAATTTTTATGATTTTTTATTAATTTTTAATTTTTTATTAATTTTAAATTTTTTATTAGTTTTTCATAATTTTTATAATTTTTATTTTTATTAAAAATTTTCTCCTAGATTTTTATCTATCCTATTTAAAGTCTAAATTATTATTATTATTTTTCTAATGTTTTTATTATTTTCTTTACATTTTTATTATTTATTATTATAATTTTTTTTTATTTTATCATTAAATCCTAATCCTAAAAAAGAAAATCTAATTCCTAACATTTTTCTATTTATTGAAATATAAAAAACAAATAAATAAATAAATTTGAAATAAATAACATAACTAAAAAAATAAAAAAAAATTGAAAAATCCGACTTACCTGAATCCGGGTTGGTGCGCAGGTCGGGTCGGGTCGATCGGATGCGGCGGCTGGGAGTGCTCGTTGACGGCGTTCCGGCAACCTTTCGAAGCGATTAAGGTGTCGATTCCTAGGTTTTTGGGGGTGATGAACTCAATTGTGGCGGTGGTTTACTTTAGAAACGCCTCCCGGTGGCTGCTCGATGCTTGATCAGTGATCGCGGGTGAAGAACTTCGATGAGGCTTCGAATCTCTCTCCTTTCTCTCTTTTGATCTATGCTTCTGCCTCTCCACTTCATCCTCTATTTATAGGCGTAAGAAATCGAGCTAGATAAGCTCGGATTTCCACCGATTGAAGCAAATCGGATTTGCGGTTAAAAACCCATCTCCGATTCGTCTAAATCCATCGATTTGTTGAGATTTGATTCCAATTGGATGATGTTTATCGTGTTTCTGTTGAAGATCTGTTGGATTTGTGCAAAAAATCGAATCAAAACGATCGAAATTCGGATTCTTCTCCTCGCCGGCGATCTCGGACCAAGGTTGAAGACGATCACGCGCCCGGCGCGTGCGTTTGCTCCAGCCAATCAGATGTTGCCACGTATCCCAAGCAGAGAAGAAAAATTGCAAAACGCAGAATCTACTTCCCCCGTGTTTTGAACCCCTGACCGATCCCTGCCGTGCGCGCCTTAGGCCATGGTCCGGACCAGCTGAGCTAGCCCACTTTCGCGGTTTTATTTATTTCGCAAATTGCATTTATGCAATGCAATTTTTTTTATTTTTTTGTATTTTTTGAAATTTCAAAAATTTGTAAAAATCATTTAACGCTTATTATTGCCATTTCTGAAATTATTTTCCAAAATTGATGTATTTTCCTATTTATTTTTATTTTTTGAACATTTTTCCTATTTTTGCTAAATTAGAGAAAAATATGGAAAAATTGGAAATTACTTATTATTGATTATTATTGATCCATAGGGCAAAAATGTGGTGTTTACATCTATCAATAGATAATTAGGAAAAAGTAAATAAGATATGCAAGTTTTTAAGCCCTTTTTATATTATCACCAATTTGATGTCGAGTTCTTTGTCTCGAACTTCAAACCTTTATTTTTTGTAAGTATGGAAAATCAAATATTTGTTGAATGAGAATTTAAGTAGTGAAGATTTTGTCATAAGGGAGATGTATATTAAAATGAAATAAAAGTTTGACAAATATTAAAAGGAATATAGTATTGTTTTTACACTTGAAGTAGTCCTTGATTCTCAAGTAAAGTTTAATTTTTTAAAGTTTTACTTTAACAAAATTGATCATCTCACTAGTGAAGAGAAATTTACTAATATAAAGAGTAAACTATATAAGCGCTTTGGAGAATATGGCAGAAATAAGATAGATCACACATTTAGAAGTCTTTAAGTTTAATCATTTTCTTAAGGTCAAGACACATTTAAAGGTGGAGGTAAAGGAGTAGCAGGACGAAACTTGAGTATAACGACTCAATTAGAACTCCATTCACTAAGGTATTGTCTGCTTTGGCACAACTCATCACATGGTTTTGTCTCTTGGTGCAATAGCTTCCTAAGGGATCACCCATCTTAGGAGTGCTTTAGGTCAAGCAAACTTAACTTTAGAGTTCCAATGAACCCCAAGCTGCTATGCCAAAAAGCGTCTCATCAATTTAAAGTTCTGTCAACTTTTATTTGAGGGATCTTACACTTTTCCCCACTTACAGAACTAATATCCTCACCAATTCATTATACAGATTCAAGATCACACATTAGGTAAGGAAGACTTTAGAGGTGCTCTCTTACAAGCTCAAGAGGTGCCCCCATATTGTAGCACTTAGCTCCACCACTTCCAGCTATACTTTGATATTGCTTGTTGTCGAGTCTAATTTAAAAATTTATATTATCTTCCTAATCTGATTCATATTAGATCCTATGCTTATTCAATCTAAATCATCGACTTGAATTAGGAAGTTTTTATTTATTTGGAGTCGCCACTCAACTAGAGTTGGGAAAAATGATTGAATTAGAATTAATTGAGCGGATTAATTCTAATTTGAACAACTAGTCAACGCAATCTTCTTTTTTTTTTTTTAGAAAAGAAAGAAAAAGAAAAAGAAATAAGAGATTCTCGACTCAGGGGTTATCCTATTAAAATCCTAAAGTTACCACCTTATCCTTTTAAGATCTGAATTATGTTATCATATCATTTTTAGTATAAAAAGAAAATATTAGAAAAAAAATGATATAAGGATTATACTAATAATGATTAATTTTTTTTTATTCTTTTTAGAGTTGTCCCATAAGGGTGCCTATGCACCCGCTATTAGCAATTAAATAGGTCATAGTTCTCTTTTTATAAAACTTTAGTAGATCAGTTAATTTTAATTTCGAAAACATGTTAAGTTTATATTTATTACCATTTAAATTTATTTAAAGAAATTTCTAAGCCTAGGCTTTATTTCTTAATTTTGAAAAAAAAACTAAAACTTCTAATTTTGAAAAACATCAATTATTTTCATTCATTTATTTCATGAAAAGAAGTTTTCTAAGTGATAAAAATATTTTTTTATTAATTATCTATTAATTATAATAGACATATATATTTATTTTTTTAGAAAACTCTAAACCTGGTCCTATTAATACATTCCTAAAAAAAAACATACATCTTTATATATTTTTTATTTTCTATTCTATTATTATCATTTTTGTATTTTTATATATATTCTTACTAATAATAATAAATAAATAAAATAAAATAAATAAAAAATGGAGAGATTCGACTAACCTGGACGTGGTTCGGGTTGGGTCGAGCATGCACACGCCGATTAGAGCTCTTTGACGGTGACTTTCTGATGGCGATTGGCAGCGATTAATAGGTGCTTCTGAGCTTTCTCGAGGTAAGGAAGCTGATGGTGGTAGCGGTTTTCGTCGAAAACAACCCTAGGCAGCAGTTCGAGTGGCTACGATGAGGGTTTTTAAGAGAGAGGAAGAATTCCAGTGATGGTGCTTTCTTCTGTGCTCTTTGACTTTTTTTCCTTCTGATTCCTCTCATTGAGTCCTATTTATAGACTCACAAAACCGAGCTTGATAAGCTTGGGTCTTCCTCGTTGTTGAGACCCATCTCCATCCCTTTTCTTTTTCTTTTTAATTTGCGTTAATCCTTGGTTTTCTGTTAAGATTTATGTTTATTTGATGATGTTTATCCTCTTTAGTTAAAGATTGGTTGGATTTGCGTTAAAATTCGAATCAAAACGGCTGGATTCCGTTCTTCCCACGTCGCCCGCTGATCTCGGACGGAGGTTGAAGATGAGCATGCACTAGGTGCGTGTGCTTGTGTCGCCCAATCAGTTGTTGACACGTGGCAGCTTAGGAAAAAAAAAAAAGCAAAACGGCACAAAGTGCCCTCTAGGATTCGAACTCGCAACCTTCTTCCCTCTGTACGCATCCTAAGCGTGCGCATGAGCCAGCTGAGCTAGCCCAAATCTTGATTTTATATTACGCAAAAATTATATATAAACTCAGCAATATTTATTAATTTTATATTATTTTAAAATTTAATAAAAATTCCTAAATACTTTTTATTGTTATTTTTACCTTTATTTTCCATTATTGGTGTATTATTTATATTTATTTTATTTTTATCATTATTTTTTCTTTTATATATGAAAAATAGAAAAAAATGATTTTAAAAAAGAAAAAATTAATTATAAGTAGAGGACAAAAATGGGGTGTTTACACTTATAACGAGCTGATCGAGACTCTATCCATCAAGGTATTGTCCACTAGGTAGGGAAGACTTTAAGATTCTCGTTAATTTGTTATATAGATTTAAGATTGCACTCTAGCTACAGAGGACTTTAGAGGTGCTCTCTTACAAGCTTGAGAGGTACCTCCATTATGTGGCACTTAGCTTCTCCACTTCTAGCTAGTGTACTACTCTGATATCACTTGTAACAACACGATCAAAACTCCATCCACCAAGGTTTGCAACAATATGATTGAAACTCCATCCACCGAGGTATTGTCCACTTTGGTACAACTTGCTGCACAGTTTTGTCTCTTGGTCAGTGGCTTCTCAAGGGGTCACTCATCTTGGGAGTGCAAGCATGCTTAATTTCGAAGTTTCAATGAACTTTAGGTCACTATACCAAAAGGTGCCTAATTAATTTAAAGTTTTGTCAACTTTTATTTAAGGGATCTCACATTGAGAATTAGAAGAGGTTTGGATATTGATTTTGCTATTTTAGATGTAAGTTTAATAATAACTTTATTTATTTTTTAATGATTTTTTTGTATTATATATTAATAATTAATTAATTTTTTCCTTAATGAAGTGGTAGTACTAACAACTAGAAGTAAAGATACTAGTAAGTTTTTTTTGAATCTTTATTTAGATGAGCTAGTAATGGATATAAACTTCCCCTCAAAATTATATGTATCACAATAATGGAAAACTTAAAGCCAAAAGTATCATAATTTGTATATCATGACCTCTAATGTGCTTAGCATTTCTATTGCTATTGTAGTACTTAAGTCAGCTTTTAGTATTGATACATATTTTCTTAATAAGTATTGCAGTTTTATACTCCCTATAAATGTGGAAGTTTTAATTTGTATATGTAATTGGTTACAAATTATTTACTTGTGAAGGTGGTTTTTTTTTTCTTCTTTGGGTATTTTTTTAATGTATAATTTTAAGCTTTTAACATTTGTATCCAATTATATGTGTGATTTGGTGAATTGTACATGAAGAAGAAGAAACTAAGACAACTTCATCAAAGGAGGACTTGAATTTGGTTGTTAATGATGACAATTGATGGATATATAAAGAATTAGAAGTACTAATGGGTGTCTCAGTAGTTTTTTTAATTATTATTATTATTATTATTATTATTATTATTGATTTTGTTTTCCTAAATGATTGGTGAAATTTTTTTGGTGATAATTGCTATATTTGCTTGATTATGATCTGGGATTGTTTTATTCTCTATCATATGAGATATAAGTTTTTTGTTCATTAAGATATATAATGGTATTATCATAGGAATGATAAAAGAGATTTAAAATTGATATTTCTATTGTCAATTTATAGTTATTTTTTTTATATATAGACCAAATCTAAATGAGTATAGAGAATGAAGTTGTAGAAGAACATGTAAATTTATTGTTCTCTTTTTTTTTTCTTTTGTCAATTGGAAAAACTACGTTGCATTAATCATTTAATACTTTTGAGTATAAAGTTATTTATATAGGGTAGAGTAATTGTTAAGAATTATGATTAAATTAAAAAAATATTTAAATATATACTTAGTAGTTGTTAATTTTATTTAATTGTTATATAACATATATATCTTCAAGAACTAAAAATATATTATTATTTAAAAAATATATAATTTTCTTTAAAAAATTATTATAAAGAAATTACTAGTTAACAAATTGACTTATTTAACTTACAAATTTGTGTAAATATAAATTAAATTAGCATTTTCGACTACTTTTAATGCGAGATAAAGCAGACCGGCCCATTAAGTCTGCATTGGCAACTCTACACTCATTTCTACTAATCTATCATCTGTAAAAATTGCCAAACACTGTAAAAGCAGAAACTAACCCAAATCGAAGGAGACCAAAGTAAACGATGGATCCAGTTTCTTTGCTCGCGTACTCGCATATGTAATACCAGACGTCAACATGATCGAAAAATCTGGCGGCTTCAAAACAGGTGGTAGAAAACAGTAGCAACATTAAAAAAAAAGAACCCTCAAAATTTCACAAAAAGGAAGAAGGGAAAATACAATTCTAACACCATAATCGAACCTTCCTAACTTGCCCTAAAAGAAATCTTTTTCATTCAAAAACCATTTTGTCACTTTACTTCCAAACACAACACACACACACACACAGAAACCGAGAGGGAAAGGAAGGGGGGGAGGGAGGGAGAGAGAGAGTGAGAGTGAGAGAGATGGTGTTATGGGAAATCACATTGGGAACGGCGTATTTCCTAGGGCTAAAACGGACCTACAAATTGGCGTTGAAGATTCAGCGGCGGTTGATCAGCCCTAAGCACTCTAAGCTCCGTCGATTTGTACACAGGTAATTAAACTTCTTTTTTCTTTTTTCTTCCCAAATATCTTTGAAGCATTGAATCGATAGTATTCGATTTTATTTAATTATTCATTTGGAATCGTAATTGTATGTGGTTCCTTATCACTGTTTATTATCAAATCACTATAAGCTTATTGCTAGTTGATCCTCCATTATGCGTGCCCGAAATAAATGGTAAAAAACATAAGAGCGGATTGAGTTTATTGATTTTTTTTTTTATTAAAAAAGAAAGAGACTATATTTACATTTTTATTGATCCATAGACCACCAACGGATACTTGTTATTTTTTATTTCCCTTCGGAGACTGGGAAAGCATTTTCTTTGAAACAAATGTAGCAGTTGTTCTTAAAAACGTTGTCTCAAAAGGCTTATTGGAGGGTGGCTTAGTAGAAAGGAGCTATCAGTGGTGGAACCAGGATTCTACCTGAGGGAATGCCAGTCACTATAGATGACAAATGATTACAATTTTTAAAATTTTAAATGATTTTCAAAGATAGACATTCGAAGAAAATATTGTCTGTTTGAAAAATTCTGAAGCTTAGGACGGGATCGGCAGGTCTAGTCCACCCCTGTCTGTCATTGGGAGTGATCATGGGTGCATTGAAGACCAGCTTTAATTCTCCATTATGCCACACTTGCTTTTGAACCTGGGGTTCGGCAAGGACTTGGGGTCTGGAAAGGAGGGGTTGCCGGGTCGATACCCGGGTGACTTCTGCTTTCCTCAGGCTCCCCAAGTTAAAGAAAAGCTGCTTCTGAAGTGCTATATTCTTTTGAGGAATTCAGATGTAGTTTCTAAATAATTGCTGGTTATATTGCATGCTTTTTGTTTATTTAAATGATCCAATTTTTGGGAGCACTATTCCTTGATGATGTTGATTGTGTAGCTCAGATGGGTCAGGTCCTTCATTCTTGGTGCATACTGTAATTGCAAAAACTCGATATTGCAGGTTGTGAATTTAGATACACTACATGTGGATGCAGATGTCATTAATAACGACAAACAAAGGTTATCTTTGTCTATAGTCCATGATGATATATGTGAAAATTCTTCTGGTTGGAATGGGTGGCCTACCTCTGTTTCTTGATTTGAATGCATTATCTCTAGTGTCAAGAAAATTAGTCTGAAAGAAATGGCAGGTTATGCCGAATTAACTTTTATAGAGCTACACCTTCAAAATTATGTAGTGAAAGCATTCTATGCAGAAGCATTATAATTAAGAAAATACGCTCAATTGCTAAAACATTTTGGATGGTTGTTTTCTGTCATGGAGGCTTATTGTCTTGTTTGTATGACCTATACTTCCTGTGAAGATGGAATAGTATTCCTTTCTTATGAAAATTGGAAGCATGATGGACAACACTAGAATCAGGACGAGCCTTTTCCCATTTGGGTCCAATACTGCATTTATACTTTTTAGATAGGTGAACAGGAGGTGTGATGCATTTATGCTCAGAATTATATATTTGATCACTTGATTATTAGTGAAGACTTTGCATAATATTGGGAACTGCACATATATGATTCGGTTACTTTAGAGAATTGCTGCAATTCTAAATGTAAATGCTGTGTTCACTTGAAAATCTTATGTATATATCAAATTTAAAATTAAGCTCATGAATTTTCATATAAAGGTTCCTCCATTTGGTTTATTGATATGTAAATCTGGTGACTGTAACATGAGCAAGACCAATCTTTTGAAAGTTATGTAGGAAAAGTAAAAAAGAATCTTCTGGAAATCTCATTTTAAAATAAAATTAAGAAATTGCGGAAATGCTTTGCCATATACCATGTGCTTGTGGGAAATCTGATGGCACTTCAACATCAATGTGTTTGGTGACTGAGAGATTACTGTGTGCTGTAGAGGCTAGAATGCAGCATGAAATCAGCTCATTTGGGAGTATTGCACTTCATTTTGACTTTCAAATTTGTGGATGCTCTACTTAGGCCATGAGTCAGACTTGCTGCATTTCTTATGTATTTGTGTTTCATTGGTGCTAACTACTACCTATAGTTTTGGACTTTTTTTTTTTATGCTCGAGTTCCAAAATACTGTCGCTGCTCTGAGAAATCACTATGTGCTTCATAGAATTAATGGGATTCAGTTAATGGAATTGTCATCCTCTACTTATCACAACCTTTGGACTGTGAATCTTTACATATATGTGGTGGTTTAGCTGAAATCTCAAGTTGATTGTGCTACTTAAAATGCAAGCGGAGTTGAGCCATTTTGAATTGGAATCTATTGATGATCTTCATACTCACTGTTGCCTTCACTTGACCTGCAGAAGAACACGTTATGCATTTGACCTTGCGCTTAAGGTACATCGCAATATTCAAGAGAGAGATATAGAAGTTGGCCGGAATCTAGGTAACTGGATTCTGAGATGGCTGGACAGGATGAAACCATCGGCTCAAATCCGTGGTGTCTCCTCAGGAAAGATCCCCAGCAGTCCAAGTACAAACATGAACTTTTCCAAGCAAGTGAAGGACACTTCACATTTGAAACATCCTGGGAGCTCCATTACCTCAAGAAATGGTGAATCTGATAGGAGGTTGTTTATGGCATCCACGGCTGCATGGTCAAAGCATTTTCCTACCATCAGAATGATGATGCGGCCTGCAAACCTATCTGGCAATTTTACCCAATACAGGCACCTAAATTCTAGTGCACCTAAATCAATAAGATCTGATTTTGGAGGAGATAAAGTTAGTGGAGTTATTCGACAGGATATATTGGAATGGATGCACAGAATGTGATAATGAATTTCTGTACTTCAAGTTACATTAGTTCTAGAAATCAAAATAATGCTCTAAAATTTGAACTTTGTTACATTACTAAGAAGTGATTCTAGGGGGAAATTTCATTTCACTACCACTTTGGTTTCTCATGTACATGTCAGGGCTTTTTTTCTTCCATGGGATTCTTGATTTACGTAATAATACTCAGGTTGGTTGCATAGGTGTAACTTAGTATGAATCCTTGTCCTGTATTATCTGCAGGAACTGATATAACAGGATGTCATGCATCTTCGTAAGGATGGACAATACTGTCTGTTTGTATGCCCCCATCCGCGTTGCTGCTATTATCATGCAGCATTTAATGATTAATTGGTTGTGATTCTTTTGGCAGGATTATGCAATAGGGGAATTTTTTCTCATATTCGTTCTTTGCACGTAATGCAAAGATTTAGCAAGCTTGGAAAATGTCCAACTGCTGTTGCTAGGAAGAGTGATATACCACTCTACAGAAATGATGAGAAGTGGAAAACGTTTTCTATTTATACACTGCCATTCTTTTCTGTTTGGAAATTTTTAGGTACCGTCGAAATTAGTATCTAAACTTTGGCTTCCCCCCCCCTCTCTCTTTTTTTTTTTTTTTTTTTTCCAATTTTATAATTGAATTTTAAAGCTGCAAAATGTCATTTATGAAGAAATTTGTTAAAATTTATCATTCACATAGGTTTAAAAATGAGTTAAACTACTTTTGGGTCACTGAAGTTTTACTCGATAGGTTTGAAAATAGTTAAGTTGAGTTTTAGCATAGGTTACTTAAGTTATTAATTGACTTGAACTTGGTCTTTATAATGTTTGACTCGTCTAGTTCGTGAACTTAATTGAACTCATGCTCACTATAAAGAGAAATTTTTTATGATTTCACCTATAGTTTTGATGGAATTGGTTGAGGTTTTAATCTTACTGTTAATTTATATATTACTGGTGGAGATTTAATGTATATAACTTAACGGAAAGATTGAAGGTTGGAATAATCTCATTAAAATAGTAAGCAGAATTGTAAAAAATCTCCTATAAATATTAGTCAAGTTTGAGTTTAGTTTATATGTTATTAATATTATTGTAATAAAAAAAACCTTAGATAAATCAAGTTTAATTGAGTTGAGTTTGAGTTTTTTAAATGGTATTTTAAGTTGAGCTCAAGCTTAAAATTCCAAGTTCGAACTCAACATTGTGTTGTATCAATTTGATTTGTTTATAACCTTAATTTCACCCCTTATATAGTTAATCCTTCTTTTGATGGGTTGGGTAAAAGAAGGAGAAGGTAATTGCTTGTGGTGAGCTAAAGACAGTAAAGTTTAACTCGGCTAGATCCATTTTTATCCCCTTTTTCATTATATTTAAACCTAGATACTCTAGTATGGTAAGATGTTAACAACTAAGATATACCCACATGACATGGATATATTTTATAGTTTACTTCCAATACTCTTCGATTAACGAGTATTTGCAATATATGTATATATATAGTTTTATATCTATCATAATAATCGAAGTATTACTAAGCCAAACTTATTGTCTACATCTTGTATTATATATAAAACTAAGATAATCGAAAGTTTAGGTAGTAGATCAATATTACCTCAATCTTTACGATCATCCGCTTGAAGATGAATATAAACTAGGCAAACCTGTATTGAAATGAAATACAAGGATAAAGAAACTCTTCTTATCCTGCTATCTAACATAATAGCGAAAGAAACTAGACAGTCATAAGTGGGAAGACAAGTCCTTATCCATTTAAGGTAACATTAGCGTCTCATCATATCTAAATACTAAACCGGAATGAGAGCAGCCCATCACAGAAAAGGATGATAAAACCAATTGTTATAAGACAGCTCAAGCAGTATTCATGCTTCTAATTCCTAAATCCACAACGTTGCCGCTGGTATTGAAAGTGTGGAGGCCCGGCTGTGGGGACTTTTTGTCGATCACCCACACTTTGGGCCCAACATGGGGGAACCTCAAATCTCGGAAGTTACTGTCGACTCACGCTCGACAGTCGATATCCACTCGGGCGTAGGTGGCATGTCGAGACGAATTAGAATATAATTCAATCCACTAGTTATTCAAAAAGAAAACTTGATCGAATCAAAATATGAAGTAAACTATTTGAAAAAGTTTAAATCAATCCAAATTGAGCAGCCATCTATTTTAGAACGATTACAAAGTTTTATATGGCATTTTATGTTAGTGATCAACATAGACCTGACAGGAACGATGAGAGAGGTGTTGATTTTAGGGAAGAGATCAGCCGTATAATCTATAAGCTAATTGAATCGAGTTAAAAGTACTTACTTTCATTTAGACTCGAATAAAACATAAAAACCTATAGTGCGAGCATAAAATTTCATGCTTGAATTCATTCAACCTCGATTAAGATCATTTACATTCATTTATTTAAAAAATTATTATTATTTTTTAATTAAGTTTCCGTTAAATCTCAAACCTAATTCTAACTAAATATAAAAGTTTTTATGGAGCTAAAAAAGCTTGCATTGCCCTTAAATAATTGTTAAACAAACTTGAATAATTTATGGGGCTTGTTTGATTTATTTAAACCATAGATGAGAATGAAAAAGAGGAAATTTACAATAGTAAGATACTAGGATAAACGACCATAGAAACCAATTCTAGGTGTTTCCGATTGAATCTGATCATGTTTGGTCTTTCAGTGCACTTGCTATAACTTGATTGGTCCGTGTGCAGAGGTCTTCGTATCATCAAAATGTATATGGGCACAAGCATTAACGTAATCACTCTGCATAGTGATTGAATAGAACAAAGCTTGTTCCCTCCCCCACTTTGTTGGCTGCATGGGTAGAAAATTAATTTAGACACAAGGTTTTCAAGCAATCAGATATAGCATTGAGGAGAACACCCTAATAATTGAATACAAGTGGAAATTCTAACTTAGCACGTGATTATGTCTAGGCATTTATAGGTCATGTCATTGAAGTGTGATCTCTATTGAGATGGACCATAGTCAATTATTCTTTATATATAAAAATACAATATATGCAGTCATTCATATATAGGGTTAGGGAAAAAATATCTACACGTATGGATTTTGTATACAAGAAAAGTATTTAAATGATTGTGCTGTTGATGAATCCAAAAGGAAGCCAAACGTAGAATCTGGTTTAAAGAAAAAGAAATTATGTCTACTTATATAGATTTTAAATAGAGAAAAAATATTTATGTGATTAATTTTCTAAAACGGGTTTTGAAAATTCTGTGTCCTCAATTTCAAGGCCTTGTGATCTGATCGATCACCCAATCTTATGGTGCTGCTTTCACTCCTAGATGAGCTAAAAGAAGATAACTGCAAATTCGTAAGCGATAAAACAACTAATCACAATAATTAACTAAGAGAAAAACTCATTTACGTGTCCAAAAAATGATTTACCATTTTTAATTTTTTTTAATAAAGAAAATGTGTCCAAATAATCATGCTTACAATTAATTAACATCCAAATGTACAAGTTAATTCATGAGAATCAATCTTTGTCATTTAGATGCTTTCTGGAGAGACTCAATTCGCACCGATCAATACTCTTTTCCATCTATTAAAGCATAATTTAATTCCTTTTAGTGAATAAAATGAAACCTTTAGGACAAACATTCACCATTGAAAAGGAGTATCAATTCACATAAAAAGCAAGTATTCTTTACTTATATAAGTGATTGCAAGAAAATTCTTCCAGCATGCTTAAAACGATCAATATTTTTCTTTATTCATACATAAAGTTGTGAAAATGCAAATAATTCATAAACTTTGATCTTGGTGCGTATATATCTTTGAACTTGCAAATTGTGGTTTAATGTCCTCTAAATTCCGATAACTTAATAAATAACTTCTCTAAACTTTTTCTTTATTTGTAGAAACACTTTTTCAAATTTATCAAAACATATTTTAATACATTCTAAGTTTTGCCCTTGGTGTTTTTTTTTTTTTAATTTTTTTAACTTGAAAAAGCAATTATTTTTTATATTACTAATTTATTAGAGTTTAAAGTCATAAATATATTTGCATTTAGATCAAAATTTAAAAAGTTATTTATAATTTTCATGTAAAGTTAGGATGGATGACCTTTATCTTCTTTCCAGTCATTAGACTCAATAAAGGAAAAAAAAGAAAGGACCAATATTTTTCGTTTCCTTTAACGGTTGACAGCTTTAGATTTTGGATTATATTATATAAAGCAGCGATAAAGTCATTTTATCACTTGACTAATATCTCAAATTTAGAATGTAATCTACGAAAAAAGAAATAAAGATAAAATTGAGAATAAATTCTTTTTTCCATAAGAGCTTAGAAAAGGCTGTGTGCGGAACTAATAAAAGTTTAACATAAGAAGGTAAAGACTATGACCAGGAAAAAAATCAAAATAAAAAAAAGGTAAAGATAAAACATGTTAATGGGTTCTTGTCATAATCTGCATATTTCTATCATCCACTAATCGATCTAGATTTGTCGGGTACTAATCTATATGCCTTCCTTTCTTTCTTAGTCGTCAGAAATGATCCAATATGTTTCATCTTTTTGTTGGTATCAATTTTTGAGAAACAGGATCATATGCCTACATAGCTGGGATTCATAATTAGGAAAAAAAAGTGACACTTACTTCTTTCAAGTCTTGTTATGTGGGTCACTTTTGCATGGCAAAATCCTCCTTTTTCTTGACGCGGTGTCGCCATTTTCATTTCCCCACATCCGTATTTTCATCCCATCTATATAATAATATCTCATATATATATATATATATATTCAACTTGAAATATATATCATATGTAAACTATACTATTCAACCCTAAATGCTAAATATAGGTGTGGCGACCATCTTATTTCTACTATCTACTTTCAATTTAACCCATATAATTTATCAAATATATAGGTGTATCTTCTTAGCTAGAGTCATAAGCTTTATTCATTGTTAAATTAGGAAATGCTTCTAAACTAATGCTACTCATTCATGTTCTCTGAAAAGAAAATCTACAGAAATAGTGATGTTGGTTTCTCATAGCTCTTGAATACATAGTTCTTAAGACTTTCATCCTTGAGATGGTTAAGAATCGTGATATTAGATATCTGTATTAATTAATTCATGCATATAATCGGATACGAGGACATGCAAACATAATTATTTTATCTTACTTTCTTTAATGTAATAAAGTTGGGAAAAAAAGAAGAGATTATTTTCATAATTGAGGAAAATGGACACTCCATATGGTTTCTTTTTAAGGAATTCAAAGTCTCACTTGTCAGAGAATATTGTGGAAGTCCTCTAGCTCCACTAAACATTGCTTTTTGTTTTGGCTTATAAGGAGTATGAGGGAAGTGCGATAATTCGTATCCATGAGCTAGATTATATGGGCATAATTAATCATATAAAAGTTCAGTCAATATGGGAATATTCTTAATGTCTTAAAAAAAAAATGTAATCAAAGCCAATTATATGAGTAATCTTAATTTTTAGGGTAAATTACAATGGTATCCTAAAAATTATTAATATTATAGATCGATCTCAAATTCCTATCTTTAAAGAATGTTGATATAAGAAATATTTCCTTTGATATAGCACAAGTTAATATTTTATATTAGCATACAGTTTTAGTTATTATTTGTAGTTGATTTGTTATCCAATTTAAATCATATTGATCAATGAAATATTAATTTTGTCTAAAAAATCCTCAAATCAAATGACAATGGTTTTTAAATTAATTATTGATATATATTTGTGAGAAAGATTGACTTAATATTATATTACAAGAGATATTTTCGGGTGTCAACATTTTTCGAGGAATATAAAAACAGTAAATTTAAGATGTTTGTGCAATTTGGATAGTTTTGAGGGTGTTGTTATAATTACCCCAACTTTCATGCGAAATTGCTTCGACTTCAAGACCCTTTTGTTGAATCTGTCAGTTTTGCTAACGCCTAGTTGCTAAAGGTTGGAAATTAAATGAAATTCTCGGACATGTACATATGGACTATAGTCCTTAAGAAGATGTCGCTGGTAGCTGACTGGAGGAACAAAAGCTTGCCACTCCTCCTCATGGAATTCTTACATATTGTTTGCTATAGCTTCTGCTAACATGTTGGTCTCTCGTGACGAGTATCTAATCCTACAATCCCCACTTGGCTTGAATTTTTAGTCACTTAACATTCACATGCCCTTGAGATCTAATTCCTTCTAGCTCAACCATCGTGTCTTGCCAACCGCTTGTCCTTGGCAACCTCGCGCATTGCACCAATGCGTAAGTTCCCTTAACTGGTAATAAGATGATGTCGCCCGTTTTTATCGAAACTCATGTTTAGCTATGAACTTCTCTAGCATCAATGACACCTCTTCACTCACTTTGGTCAACGGATTCAAGTTACTAAGCATTCCTTAGGTCTCTCAAGCTCCACCTTCATCCAGACTTTCCTTATCATAGGATTCACTCGTGCAATCCTGGGGTGAAGTAAAAGGGACTTAACTTCCCTCATCCATCTGCTAATTTATGCTTCTTTTCCATAATAATTGGCACTATAAATTGGATCCTCTAATGTTACAACTATTATAAATTAATACATAAATTAGTTATAAATATTAACTAATTATAAAATTAGTGAGAAATATTAGTTAGAAAAATAAGACATTATGGAACTATCATAGATAGCTC
The DNA here is from genome assembly GCA_037954665.1 of Laguncularia racemosa. Lineage (NCBI taxonomy): Eukaryota > Viridiplantae > Streptophyta > Magnoliopsida > Myrtales > Combretaceae > Laguncularia > Laguncularia racemosa. Next base: position 3,303,106 of record JBBMOL010000025.1, on the reverse strand, counting down.
TTATTGCACAAGTCGAGGCATTTAATCATGAAATAATGAATCAAAATTAGTCTTCCTCCGTAAGTTTCCTCTGTAATTCCCACCATAGCCAACTGCCACCACGAATTGATCCCTTTCTTGGAGCGTCGTTGGCTAAAATGGCCGACCTTGTAAGGAATATAAAGCCATTACCATTTTTGAAGAAGCTTCCTAATGATGCCAATTTTTATAATTTAGTGATAGCACCTACACTCAGGATTCTTGACAATAACACCAAACAAGACACTACAATGGAGATCACAACAACCATAGACGTGCATGTTCATGAAGATATGATATACATGACATGAAAGACTTGTGCGTAGAAATTCAAGATCCATGTTAATTCACTGGATGATGACCACCCAAACTACCACCAAGCTATAGGTGAAGCACTTGTTACATGAAAGATGAGGCGAAGACGATGATAAAATCCCATACTTTGACAAGGTATATTGGTTATTATGATGATACATTCTATTTAAACAAGGAGAAGATTGTTCATGATGATCCTAAGAGAGCAAAGGTTCCGAAGATGCAAGAGAAGATCTGAAAAGTAGATCGATTTTTATTTCACTTAAATTGCATTAGTTATTTTTTTCTCTGTTTTTGAATTTTGAGAACAAGATTCCTTTCATGGAGGAGAGAAATTGTTAATACTATTAAAAATTAGTGAGAAAAATTAAGAGATTTGGAACTATCATAAATAGTTCTTATTGTACAAACCAAAGCACAATCATGAAATCAAGAATCAAAATTAGTTTTCCTTTATAAGTTCCCACTTCCACATCATTTCCTCCAAATTCCCACCATAATGGACCACCATCGCTAATTGCTATCTTTCTTGGATCACCATCAACTAAAGTAGGAGAAATCAATATTCTCCTCCTTAAAATCTATACTAGAATCAACACCTACCACTAAATTGAGAGCCATAGTCCCCCTAAAAGAGGCATAATACCAGGATTAACCTTCTCGTAACTATGGGATCGCCACAAGTATTCTTTGTACAACTAGATATTGACTTGTTTGAATTATATGTTTTTTTATATTTAAATTATATTTGATGTATATCTAATCTGTATCTAATATATATAATCATCTCTTTTATCTTCATTTTCATCTAATATAGGGCAAACACTTATAATGGAATGTATACAAAACAAATGTTAAACAAACAAAAAAAAAAACAGACAAACCAAGTAGGTCTCTCATTATACTCTAGTAGCTAGCAACATTTATTGTACGAGGGATAAAATATAGTAGGATAACTAGGTCACGTAATCTACAATGACAAAGTGGACATATAACCATCATGTAGTTTGGTTTGAACTGTACTTACAATAGTGATTTTCAATCCCTGCCCATTGTCCATGTGCGCAATACCACTCTACATAGGCTTAATAGTTATAGAGCCAATCTCCTTACGAGAAAAGCATTAGTCTAAGAGCTAATGGGAAAATTTCCTTTACTGTCAGAATCATTAACAGCACATAATCCTCTGACTCAGCCAACGCTCGATCAGCAATTGCTTTTCTTTACCGTTTGGAATTTATCCTCCATTTTGCCTCTTTAAGCGCTCAAGCTCACGAGGCTTTTTTGTTATAGTGGTATTAGATCACATTCCAGCTCCTAGATTTACTTCTAAAAATACTAATTGCTACCATATACTGTTGCTAGAGGTTATGGGATAAAAGAAATAGAGATAATCTTACTTTAGTCTACTGTGTTTATCATCCAATACATTCGGAGTAATATGATCTGTGAAATAAAAAGCAATTAAGGATCAATTAGACCTTGAGATGGGATTCATAGGCAAGTACAAGAGGAATTCAAAAACCCATATAGTATCTTTAAATGTATAAATCGATTTTATTATATGATCGAATCTAGGTTATGATTACTAAAGAAGAAAAAAATGCACGAGACAAAGGGAACAACAGTGAAGAGAACAGAAAAGTAGTCACACGGATTTCAATGCAGAAAACCCAAAATCAGGGAAAAATACCACTTTGTAAGACTTGTAAGACTAAAATGTTGGTTATTCTCTTTCCTTTTTAATTGGAAACAAATAATCTCAAGATATGGTCAATGAATCCCATAATATTAGGAACAATATTATACTACTAAATCGGGAACAATAAATCCCACTAAATCAGGAATAATAATAAATCCCACTATATCAGGAAAGATATGTTTCAAATAATTTCTAATTTTGTGGAACAACTCATTGATGGAATGAGTTATAAATAAGAGAATTACGGGGTCTCTAATTCTGCTCACCACTACAAAAAATACACCATCTATATTGAGTGAGTTAAGGTTTAGAAACACCAACCGTAACCGAGGTGCAAAATCATTCTCCACCGAGTAGGACACCTATTTGCTTTGTAATGGCTGGAGGTATGTAAAGGATCTATTTTGCTTCCGCTGCTGCATATGATTAAGCAGCATTGAATAAAGTTTTATATGTTTTTAACATTTGGTATCAGAGCTTATTAACGCCTCTGCCTTGCCCTATTGAATTCTATGGAGTTTGGCTTTGGTTTTAATTTGTCTGCTTAGCGGTGTTTTAATTTTCTGATGATTGATGGAGATTAGAAATCATTAAGTGATGAAATTTTATTTCTCATGGCCTTTAATGCTGTTTAGGTGCAAAAATAACCTTGTAACATGTTCAACTTTTAGCTTTCCTTAGCATACTGGCACGTCTTTTCCATGGATGAGCGTTTTCAAATATGATTAAAATAATGTCTCGAGAGCAATTAAAAATTTTAATCTGTATGTACTTGTTGTTGCAAGGTGTAAGTATGACATTTAGCAGAATAATTTTATATTAAAATTATTTGCATTTGTCAATGAGTGAAATTTATTAAAGGGAATTAATTCCTTTAGTATGCTATGGTGATGTTGCATGCTTATGTTATTTTAAGTGTGTAATTTATGATTTATCATTATACATGCTTTATCATGAAATGCTGATTAGACAATATAAGAATATTAGAATTAAATTCATAGTATATTGCTTATGGTTTATGATATACACGTGGAAATAAATAAATATACACGTCTGGCTGGAGCATGAAACATACGGCCGTGCCTGGAGCCGTGTAAGCTTCTGGAAACGTATCTGATGTAACACACGACCGTGCCTAGAGCCGTGTGTGTTTTGGGAGAGAGTCTGACTGGAGACACAGCCGTGCCTCCTGGCCGTGCCTCTTGGTCGTGTAGGTTTCTGGCCTATGATGTCCGCATAAGTTTTATGCAATGATTTAGCCTAAGGATTTAGTTAATGATTAAGTAATCCATATAATTTTAATGATTAGAGAGTAGCCACAGCATCCTTGATTGATTAAAATTATATATTAAGGATTATTTAGGATCACATATTGAAAATAAATATTGTGTGTGATTTATTAGGACAAAATATCAAATTATATTTTCTAATTTACCTACAGGAATTAGAAAAGAGAACATAATTTGATAGTTTTGTAAGTCTTAAGATGAATCTAATTGAATTAGAACTTTAGCCCACAGGCAAGTTTTATGTCACTAGATTCATATTCTATCATGATAATAAGTCTTAAGAAGAATCTAATTGAATTAGAACTTTAGCCCATAGGCAAGTTTTATGTCACTAGATTCATATTTTATCATGATTTTACATTTAATAGTTTTATTGTAAGCATTAAGATGAATCTAATTGAATCAAAACTTTAGCCTACAGGCAAGTTTTATGTCACTAGATTCATATTCATTCATGATTTTACATTGGTAAAAGCATGTCATATATTGATTAGCCTTGAATTTTGAGCATGTTCATTTAATTATTGCAGCAGTTCAACCTGTCAATTTTTCTGATATGCGATGTGATGTTCCCGAGCTCAAAGGGGATAACTATAAGGTTTGGAAGGTGAGGGTTCTCCTTCATTTGGGATGGATGAACATTGATTATGCTATAAGGAAAGAAGAGCCCCCTGCAGTAACAGAAACCAGCACTCCAGATGCGATAAGTCTTTATGAAAAATGGGAGCGATCCAATCGCCTATCAGTTATGTTCATAAAGACTAAAATTTCTGCTAGTATCAGGGGCTCTGTTGAGCAATATCAAAGAGTCCAAGATTTGATGAAGGCCATTGATGAGCAATTTGCTACTTCAGACAAGGCAATGGCCAGCACCCTAATTATAGAGCTTTCAACTCTAAGACTCACCAATGTTAAGGGTGTGCGTGATCATATCATGCGCATGAGGGATATTGCGGCCCAATTGAAGGCATTGGAGGTTGAGTTATCAGAATCCTTCCTTGTTCACTACATTCTTTGCACTTTACCTCAACAGTATGGCCCATTTAAGATATCCTATAACACACATAAGGATAAATGGTCAATCAATGAATTATTGACCATGTGTGTTCAGGAAGAGGGCAGACTGCTTATGGAGGAAAAGGAAAAGGAGAATGTGAACTTTACTACTCATGGAAAGAGCAAAAGGAGGGATCAAGCCAAGGACAAAGGGAAAGGGAAAATCCCTCCCATAAAGGACATTAAGAAGGAAGTTGTGTGCTTTTTCTGTAAAAAGAAAGGGCACATGAAGAAACAGTGCACCAAGTTCATGTAGTGGCTTGATAAGAAATGTACTCAACTTTCACTTGTTTGTTATGAAACCAATATGATTGATGTTAATCATAACACATGGTGGATTGATTCTGGTTCTACAATCCATGTGACCGATTCATTACAGGATTTAAGAAACCTGCGGAATCCAGTGGGGAGTGAGCGTAACATCTATTCAGGCAATCGGATGTTCTCACATGTGGAAGCTGTTGGGACGTGCAGCTTAGTTTTAAGTAGTGGTTACATTTTGCAATTGAAAAGGACATTTTATATTCCTGGGTACTCTAGGAATTTAATTTCAGTTTCCAGACTTGTATCAGATGGCTATTCCTTTAACTTTTCGGATTCAGGATTTAATTTGTTTTATAAATCTGATGTTATTGGATGTGGTACTTTGTCTGATGGTCTTTTTCTTCTTAGTTTACAAAATGATGATAACTATACTATTATGTACGTTCATGAAAGGACTGGCACTAAACGATGTGTTGTGAATGAGGAATCCTCTATGTTATGACATCGGAGATTAGGTCATATCTCCATTGATAGAATTAAAAGGTTGGTAAATGATGGGGTACTTAGTACTTTAGATTTTACCGATTTTGAGACTTGTATAAGTTGTATTAAGGGAAAACAGACTAACAAGTCGAAGAAGGGTGCCAAAAGGAGCTCTGAATTATTGGAAATCATACATACAGACATTTGTAGTCCAGACATGAATGCGTACCGTAACAAGTACTTCGTCTCTTTTATAGATGATTACTCACGATATATGTATCTCTACTTGCTTAATAACAAGAATGAAGCACTAGATGCTTTTAAGGTATTTAAAGCTGAAGTAGAAAAACAATGTGGAAAACATATTAAAATCGTGAGATTTGATAGAGGCGGAGAATACTATGGTAGATATATAAAGAATGGACAAGCGACTGGTCCATTTATGAGGTTTCTTCAAGAGAATGGGATTGTTGCCCAATACAGTTTACCTGGCTCTCCAGACCAGAATGGAGTAGCTGAAAGGAGAAACCGAACATTATTGGACATGGTGCGGAGTATGCTTGCAAACTCCAAGCTTCCTGACTTCTTGTGGAATGAAGCTCTTAAAACGGCTGTGTACATATTGAACCGAGTTCCAACCAAGGTTGTCCAAAGGACGCCATTTGAATTATTAAAAGGGTGGAAACCGAGTTTACGACATGTACGCGTTTGGGGATGTTCGTCTGAAGTAAGAGTCTACAATCTACATGAGAAGAAGTTGGACCCAAGGACTATTAGTGGGTATTTCGTAGGATATGCCGAAAGGTCTAAGGGATATAGATTTTATTTTTCATCTCATAGTATTAGGTTTGTGGAATCAAGAAATGCAAAATTTCTTGAGAATGACTTAATCAATGGGAGCGATCGATCTCAAGGCATTGGTTTTGAGAAAGATCATTCAGATGCTTAGTATGACGCCTCGGGCAGTGGACTGATTGTTGTTAACAATACGCCTCCAGCACAAATGCGTGTTGAAGATCTAGTCCCCGAGGTACCACAAGCTGTCAATCCTGATTCAGTAGATGTTGAAGTTCAACGGATACCCGAAGCTGTTGAACAACCAGCTGAACAATGTGATCCTGCCCCTTAGGAGAATGTTGATACAGCATTGAGAAGATTTACTAGAGTAAGGAAATCAGCAATTCCTAGTGACTATATTGTATATCTACATGAGTGTGACTACAATATTGGAGCCGAGAATGATCCTGAGTCGTTTTCACAGGCCATGAGTTCTAAGGATTCGAACTTGTGGCATAATGCCATGAAAGATGAGATGGATTCAATGGCATCTAACGGAGTCTGGAATCTCGTCAAGTTGCCTGATGGTGTAAAAGCCATTGGATGCAAATGGGTCTTCAAAACTAAGAAAGACTCACAAGGCAACATTGAGAGACATAAAGCAAGACTCGTTGCTAAAGGATTCACTCAAAGGGAAGGAATTGATTATACAGAGACATTTTCTCCTATGTCTAAGAAAGATTCCCTTCGTATAATGATGGCTTTGGTTGCACACTTTAATTTGGAGTTGCACCAAATGGATGTGAAAATGGCTTTCCTTAATGGAGATCTAGAGGAAGAAGTTTACATGAAACAACCTGAAGGATTCTCTTCTAGTGAATGTGAGAACTTGGTTTGCAAGCTTAATAAATCCATATATGGATTAAAACAAGCCTCCTGTCAATGGTATTTGAAATTCCATGATATCATCACTTCATTTGGCTTTGAAGAAAACATGATGGATCAATGTATATACCAAAAGGTCAGTGGGAGTAAAATTTGTTTTCTTGTGCTATATGTGGATGATATTTTACTTGCAACCAATAATAAGGGTTTGCTATATGAGGTGAAACAATTTCTCTCAAAGAACTTTGATATGAAGGATATGGGTGAGGCATCTTATGTCATTGGCATTAAGATCCATAGGGATAGATCTCAAGGCATTTTAGGTTTGTCTCAAGAAACCTATATCAATAAAGTTTTAAAGAGATTTCGGATGAAAGATTGTTCACCAAGTGTAGCACCCATTATAAAGGGTGATAAATTCAGCTTAAGTCAATGTCCAAAAAATGAGCTTGAGTAGGAACAAATGAGAAACATCCCATATGCTTCAGCTGTTGGAAGCCTGATGTATGCTCAGGTCTGTACCAGACCTGACATTGCATTTGCTGTTGGGATACTAGGAAGATATCAGAGTAACCCAGGTATTGACCACTGGAGAGCTGCAAAGAAGGTCATGAGGTACCTTCAAGGGACAAAGAGTTATATGCTCATATATAGACGAACCGATAGTCTGGAGGTTGTTGGGTACTCCGATGCGGATTTTGCTGGCTGTGTTGATTCACGTAAATCAACATCTGGTTATGTTTTCATGTTTGCCAGTGGGGCCGTATCTTGGAGAAGTGCAAAGCAGACCTTGACTGCTACTTCCACGATGGAGGCTGAGTTCATATCTTGTTTTGAGGCTACCTCACATGGTGTATGGTTAAAGAGTTTTATATCTGGGCTTAGTATTGTCGACTCTATTTCTAGGCCATTAAGATTGTACTGTGATAACTCAGTTGCTGTATTTATGGCTAAGAACAATAAGAGTGGTAGTCGAAGTAAACATATCGACATCAAGTACTTAGCCATAAGAGAACGTGTTAAGGAAAAGAAAGTGGTCATTGAGCACATTAGCACTGAGTTAATGATAGCTGATCCTTTAACTAAAGGCATGCAACTAAAGAGTTTTAAGGATCATGTAATAAGAATGGGACTTGGTTCCATAATGTAATCTTTGATTATGTTTAATGTTAATGAAACTATTATTCAGTTGATGTTTTCTCATTTAGCCTTGTGTACACATTTGTTTATTCATTTATTTTGAGAAATATCATTAAGTTTGGACCTAGAATGAACATCGGGTTTATTCATCAAGTTCTATGGGATTGAGAAGCACAATGCATTGTAATACATGGGAGATAATACTCGTCATTAGAGGACCTATCACCATGATTCATGAATTTTGTTTCTCATTAAGATAAATTATGGAATACATGGACCAAGTGGGAGAATGTTGGTTATTCTCTTTCCCTTTTAATTGGAAACAAATAACCTCAAGATATGGTACATGAATCCCATAATATTAGGAACAATATTATCCTACTAAATCGGGAACAATAAATCCCATTAAATCAGGAATAATAATAAATCCCATTATATCAGGAAAGATATGTTCCAAATAATTTCTAATTTTATGGAACAACTCATTGATGGAATGAGTTATAAATAAGAGAATTACGGGGTCCCTAATCTTGCTCACCACTACAGAAAATATACCATCTATATTGAGTGAGTTAAGGTTTAGAAGCACCAATCGTAACCGAGGCGCAAAATCATTCTCCACCGAGCAGGACACCTATTTGCTTTGCAATGGCTGGAGGTATGTAAAGGATCTATTTTGCTTCCGCTGTTGCATATGATTAAGTAGCATTGAATAAAGTTTTATATGTTTTTAACATAAAACAGGCTCACTAATACAATAACACAGTATTACTTTATTTGTAGACTCAAAGCTTCTAAAAGTTGCAACTTGCAAAATACCACATACTAAGCACATTTTAATTTTTGTCCCATCACAAATGGAGAAGAGATTATATTGGCTTGAAAAGAAGAGCAGTGATAGGCTATTGAACTGCACAGATTAAGATTGGTATTGTTTTTCCTAATTTATACCAACTTTGTCCGGCATCAAGTATATTCTCTTTTTATTGTACATGGAATTAAATACCAATTCTTGCACCAACAGTTATTTATATATTATTTATTTATTTATTTGTCCCTTTTGCTTTTTGCGACGTCTTGGTCCATGACTTATATATCATTCGGATGCATCAGAAGTATTGACGTAAAGCATCTCAATGAATTGACAAGGAAGAAACACATCGCTTGTTGGGAGGCGCAGCCCCGCAAGCTTCATCAACTTGCTCGTTTACAAGAATTCCACAGAAAACGTTGTAGTCCCCCCTTTTTTTTTTTTCACGTGAGAGAGAAATATTAGGATTTATCTATCAAATGTAATAATTATTGGGATATATAATTAGGTGTAAATAAACCTCTTAAAACTTTTAAAATGTGATTTTACTTAAACATATGATCGGTTCAAAATGGACAAGGATCCGACCCTAACCCATTGAGTCACGGGTTGGTAGGGGCTTAAACTGGTACCGACCTGTGGTGGGAAGAGCCAAACCGGTTCATAGGCTAGTTTAGGCCTATGAATCAATCCTATGTTTTTTTTAGATTATTCATGATTTTTTTGTCAACTTTTATTTGCTGTTTTTTGGATCATTTTTTTTCTTCAAATTATTTGTTATTTATCTATTTATATTTTTTAGGTGAGTTTTTTTTCCTTAAATTTATTCATGAGAAAAATCAATCCACCATTTTTGCGATAATATATGATATTTGCTTGATTAAATTGGTGGCAATATCCCATACACGAGGGGATGTCGACCCTAAATTTTATTTATTGATTAAAAATATTATAGAAAAAAGGGAGATATTTGACCTTACCATTTGTACATTATTATAAAACTCTGTAAATAAATAACAAAAATAAATAAAGAAGTACTGCCTCTTTACAAATTATCTTTAACCTAGTACAAAAAATAAATAAGGTAATACTACTACCCTAACAAATTAACTTAGCTTACCCGACATTAGGATCTGAACTAGTGGATTGACGGTACAAAGTCGTTGAATTATTTATTTTTTTCATTAGATGTCCCATACGACTCTTATGTTCTACTCTTTGCCTTCGACCAATCTTCCATGTAAGCCAACACTTCAATGTTGATGGGTGACAATCTTGATTGCCGTTAGGATAAGATAAGGCTCGCTATGTTGAAAGCTTGTTCAACAGCTACCGTTGACACAAGAGTCGCAAGAACTTGGCAAGCCATTCAAGAGAGGATTGGATATGTCTTCTTATACCTCATCTACTAGTCCAAGATGTTAAAGTCTGTGATATTATTATTACTAAATTCAAAGTTTGTGTTGAAATAGTGGTCAAGTTCCGTATACTCACTTGACTCAACACAGCGTTGCTTCAACTTTTATGCCATCATTTGTTGCACGAGGAGGATATGACCATGCGTGGCAACATGTGAGTCGGGAGACGGTGAGGAAGTTGTGAGAACTTGACTACCATATATAGTAAAAAAGTTAGAAAATAAGCCTTCTATTATTTGGATCGCTCGTCATAGTTTTTATAAGGTAACAATGGTATAGGTGTCTTGAGTCTCAAAAAATATGTCAATAATTTGATAATACAAATTAAGATATTTTAAAAGCATGTTTTTTCTTACAATGCAGATCTAAAATATAAGAAACAAGATAAATTGCAAGAATTTGTCTATAATAAAGCAACCACTTTACATCCATTTCATTAACAGTCACATGAAGAAATGAGTCACCTCGGGTTTCAAGTAGCACTAATAGTATGTTTACAGCATTCATTAGGAAAAAATGAACACTAGCCTAATATACTTGAGAAAATGTCAGAATACACACATGAAAAACTTTTAAAACATTAAGTATTTTGCTGCATATATCCCAATCGCTGAGGTGCAGTGGAATGTCTGGGATATTTATTGTAGAAAAAGTATACAAAACATCTTTATAGGAAATCGTACTTTTCAGAAGTCGATATGTGGAATTCCACATATGCTTAATGTTTTTTTTTTTTTTAAATTTTTTAGATTGTATTCTATTATTAATACAAAATTTTCGTCATGCCCTATTTATAAATAGATGGTCGATTAAAAAGCTAACTAGTTATCTTATTGAGGACATCTTAAAATCTAAACAATTCATATCATCCTTAAAGTAAAAATTTAAAATATGGTAAGCACATCATATGTGGAAAAAAGTCTCACCTAACGTAGGTTGACATAATACTTAAAGTTCATTAATGGATGCCATGTTAGTGAACGCATTATCAAAATTGATTGAAAAAATATTTTTTGTCAAAGAGTATTAACCTAAAATAATACTTATTATATGAAAAATATTTTGCGCCATATGACGTTTGTTAAAAATCCAAAGCACTATTAGTCTTTTTTATACTTTCCATGTATCATTTATCTAGTGACAACTAATTCCCATAGATGAATTTTCCTATCATGGATCAATTCATATATTTGCGCAAATAGAAACATGTGTATAAAGAGAATTAAAAAGAGCAGCTAATTCATAGTTACTGTTGTGATATACCTTTACGGTGGTTCGTTGTATTATTTTCGGGTCATAACTAAGTGAGCTTGAATTCAAATCTTCTCGCTCGTACTCTAATTGGTGCGTGAAAGATGGTTGAGTCCATAATAGGTTACATTTAGCTAAGTATTTTGCTAGTGTAACTTTTTGCCTCTCAGTAGAATATCGAAATAAGCCTGCTGATTGTGATCTATTTGATTGGGAATTTGTTGTTGCGACTTATTTATATTGAACTTTGTGGAGTGCTTCAATTGCATGTGCCTATTCAAAGTGCCATAGCTCTCCCCCTTCTTTCACACGTAACTTGATCAACAATAGTTTCAATATGCACGAGTGCTTCCATCTTCCCTTGTAATTTTACAAATTTTTTTAATAAAAATGTTAGATTTAAGTGATGTAGGTGGCTTACCTATGAAATCGGATTGGCCACGTATGTGGCCCAGTGCTTCTTCCTCTAGCACTTCTTGCACATCATCTTCCTCTTCTTCTTCCACCTTCTCCTCACTACTCTCTTGTGACAGCGGTTAGTTTTGTCCACTAGGAGTCATGTGCTCAAAGCCTAGGAGTGGCATAATCAAATCCTCCGACCACTTGTCAGTAAAGTTGTAGATATCTTAATCTTTCACTTCAAAATATTGCCTGGGTGCAGGTTGCATAGATTTTCCCTTATCACCTTTTGCAGAACCTCCCTTTTTACCAGAAGATGAGCCGTAGAAGAAACTTGCCATTTTTCAAATTAGTATAAAAAGAAAATACTAATATGGAAAAAAATAACTTGATGATGTGGTAACTGGTAAAATATATATATATATATATATATATATATTTAATGGAAGACACTTAAATATAGGTAGTAACAATAATCTATGCAACAGAAGTATTTGCAAGCTAAATAAATTGAAGAGTTGAGCATATGAGAGCACGAAAAATATTGAATGCATAAGAGATTGAGTGTAATTTTTTTTTTTAGAGAATTTCCATGAATGCAAAAGTATGAATTTATACAATATTCTCATACCGTTTATTTTTTTTTATTCACTCACAATGTTTGAATTCAAAATTTGAATGCGTTTTGATACAACGTACTTGTAAACCTATTGCGTTGCCTACAAAACTATTTCTAACTTCAAAAATGAAAATTCAAATTTCTCCAACCGCGTGCACCTATGACTGTCTTGTCAATTTTTTTTTCCATTGACGACTTATGTTGTTGGACTTTCTTACTTTCTTTCTTTTTTTCTTTTTCCACATTGCAGAAGGTTGCAACCTTTAATTGGATATATATATTACAGAGGGCCGACTTGCCGATTCAGATGAGTTGTGTTGACTTGACGAGTTTAATGAAGAGCCCCAACGGGCCGGTTCACAAATCGGTAGGTCGATCCAGTCCTTTCTTATGATTAATTTTACCTTTTCATAATTTAAAAAATGTATATATAATTATAAACTATTTCTATTTACTACCCTTTTGGTGATATTGTTTTATAAGTTTTAGTAATAATCATGATTATTTACTTATTTTGAAAATTATGAAAATATAAGGTTATACTTAAAAGTTTTAGAGAGTTTCTCCGCATTTGATCTAACATATACTGATTACTTATTTCATCCACCGAATGATTGCCAAACATATGTTGAGAAAAAGAAAAAAAAAAGTTCCACTTGTTTATCCAATTGATTTAGAATTACGGCCGGTTTGCTTGAACATCCCTAACCTCCTAACCTCGAATTTTGTGACCACAGGAAGAGGAAATGTGGGGAATACATTGACTAATATTCCATTGAAAGGACTGTTAATGGCCAAAAGAATATGACAGTCGTGCATGTCGGTAACTGAGCAGGTTTTCCCTTTTTTTAATTTGTACTACTTATCAATAGTAATGAATTATTTTTGAGATCATAATGGCCGTGCATCATAATCTATGTATAATTAAGCTATCACGTGATATTAATTCTTTAGCTATTAGTCAAGAAATACAGATATCATTGCTTCCATAAATTTTATCTTTCCATTTTCATATTTATTTATTTATTTAAATAACTATTGACTAAGTCAGTCCACGGCATCTCTATGTGGGCACTATTAAACCTTAGAAATGTGGGACTAGCCCAGCCTATACAGGGCTATGGTGAATCCATTCTATCACAGATTAAGACTAAACATCCGTATTTATCTCAATTAAAATAAAATAATGTCTCAAATTTTCAAATACGATTAAATTCTAAGGTATATTTTATTTTATCCACCATAGAACCTATTGAGATGAATATAGAAACAGAAGCAAATAAGCGACCTAATTATCTCCTTATCGTAATTATTTATTAATAATAAGGAAATAATGGAAGATTCCTTCCCCAATTCCCATCAATTTTAACAATGGTCTTGGAAATACGATACAAAGCCTAGTGGCTAGGTCGTATATAAATTACCGTGCAGAGACGGATTTAGATGCTTCCAAACTACATATCTTCTCTTAAAAAGAATCCCTCAAAACATGCAAATTCAAACCCTAATATCCCATTACCGAGGTATGGTTTGACATTGATCTGATCAAACAACAATTACATTACTCATACTCACTTTCTTTTAATTAATGGCAAAGTCTTCTTCTTCAATAAAAGACAAAAATTGTCAGTTCTATGCTTCTGTTCTACGTTGGTTCATGCAACAATTAATACGTAGTTAATTACAAGTACAAGCATATTCATTAAATAAAACATACTCACAAAACAAGCAATATAAATATGTTTTTAGTTCATAGATTCGAGTGGTGTCGGGAAGCATAGAGGTAAATAAATAAAGAATGGTTTATTTTTATATTTTTATGATACGACATTGTTTTCACTAGGGCAATAATAGTCATCTAAGCAATTAATTGCTGCGCAACCCAACAACGCGCGTTTCACTGCCCAAACCTAATTATATATTTTATCTATGATCTTCACATAATTAAATAAGACTTTTCTTGACTCAGTTTTGTTAACTTATACCGTCGAAACACTCGTTAACTGTACTTAATAAGAAAATATGCGATTTGCAATGTATTGATCTTGTATTTTAGGATATACAGGAGATAAATCTTTCTTAATCATGGAGGATTAATCAATATGTCATTATCATGGAGATCCTTAGGGCATCTTTGTGATCTCAAGTTGGACTTCACGTTGTTTGAATCCAAAGGAAAAAGTCTAGAGGTGACTATGAGTTTGTAACTCCGACATATGTACAATCATGTAAATATAGTCACATTTTCCGTTTAAAGTGACGCTTTTGCTAAAATATGCCTCCAACTTGACATTTTCAAAATTTTCACGAGCTAGGTAACTGTATTAAATTTATAAAACTACTGATTAAATATGCCAAAGAAGTGTCCATCATTGTAGAATTAATGATACGACCAAAATTTTCTCTTATTGTAGAAGAAAAGAAGTAATGGTTGTATGATTGTGTCGTAAATGAACCAAACTCAGCTCAAATAATACTGTGCTTGAGATCAAGCTTCTTTGACTCTAATTTATATTTCTTCATTACATTTATATTTGTTATGATTTATGAAGAACTCGTCTTCTTTCGTTTTTTATTACCTTACTTGTATATGTATGAAAAGAAAATCTCTTTTTCATAGTTGTAGAAAAGGTTGGCTTGATTGAGCTTATTTGAATTGGACTATTTCAAAAATTTTATATTCCTTTCAATTAATTTTATTTTAAAAATCAAATTTAACATTAACTTTGAAAAATCTCCAAATCTAGTTAAGTTCAAATATAGTTGGTTATTAGAAGCTTGTCGAGTGAACTAGGTAAATGCTTGAGCTTTGCTCAATAAGTTTACTTGATAACAAAGCTCAAGCTTGAGTCAATAGTAACCAAATCTAACTCAAGTAAATGTCAACTCAAGCTCGAATAACTTGGAAGCTAGCTTTGTCATTTATACTCCTATAGATGTCCAATTGTTTAAGCATCCATGTAAAATTGATACTATGTAGTTAGGGTTTTGGTGATTTCTATTAACTTGAATCTAACATAATTAGGAATACAACTATAGAGACAAAACCTAAAAGTGACATGACAGACAATACAACAAATATGATTATGTCATGAATAAACATGATTGCAATGTAAACTAATTATTTATACATCTCTATTGAATTTTACTTGCAGCTAGCTTTGACATGGATTCCATATGAACTAAGGCATAACTTACTAGCCTACCAACACGAATTGCAACCCCTACATATAGCTCGAAATTGATAGACATCGGTAAGGATATATGTGAGAGTTGAAACATAAGTATGAAGATTGTCGTAAATTTATTTTGTTTATAAAACTGCAATGTTAAATATTGTTTCAAGGAAGAGCTAAGTATCTGTCATGAGGATGGTTTGCGGATAGGAGAAAATTTGATCAACTTTTTTTTGATGAAAAATCAAAATAGGGCGGAGGAAACTGAATATGTCCATAGAGTTGAGTCTCAGACAGCATAAAAGTCTCGTAAGAGAAACTTATTTTATAAGAAGTGTCTATTTAATTAGCTGGGTAAACATATTTAAGTAGGCACTTATATTGACTAACCCCCTCGAGAAGCTTCTCCTTGATTGCTTCTGCTATTTTTATTTATTAAGCCATTTGGTTACATCCCTTAGGTCATTAGTACTTGTTTAGTATATCCAATAAGGAAATATCCATATTTGAGAATATTGATGATACATCCTATAAAAAAGAAGGACAATCGTTTTCTAAGCTCTCACTAAATGCCTAGTTAACTAGCATCAGCCTTAGCTATTTGGGAAAAATCGGCTGCTAGGAATGATAAGGCGAGAGACGGATGGGTGACATACAAGAGGTACCAAAAGCAAAGATAACATGATAAAATGTTAACGATAAATGGCAACTACATTTTTTTTTTCATATATTCGTTTTATGTCTTCTTAAAATTGAGCCTTTAATTCTATATGTTTGGGAAAAAAAAATGTTTTTAGACCTTTCTCACTATTTTACTATCAGATAAAATAATTAAAAAATATTAAAATTTAAAGAAGAAATGTACAAAATCAATAATAAAATGGTCATATAAAAGCCCACTTGAGTCAAGATATCTTTCCCAACTATTATTGATGACAATTGACGGGGTAACTAAAAGGCATTTAAAGCTTAGCTTCATCTTTCTATTCACGCCAAAGGTTATTGAGCCTTCTTTTCCTTTCGTGTAAAGCTCAAGAAAGGAAGAACTTTGTTCCTCCCAACCTGCGTTTGCAATAGATATTCGTGCACTTTGCATGACCAAAAGAACTTTAGTGCACTATAAACATATATATATATATATATATATATATATATATTAAATTTTTTATTTTTTATTTTTAAAAGGAAAGACTTGAATTAGGAATTATAGAATATGTGTAAATCTAAAGTATTTTCTTAGGGAGATATTATTGTGTAATTTATCATATTCCCTTCATATAGTGTTATTAGCCTGTAATTAAATGCCACATCAGTTTTACATCTGACTTGCTATTTTATATATGCATTGTTTGAAGTTGAAAAATAAATCCTGTGTCTCAGAAACTCTATAATCAAGTTTGATTCCATTCGTGCAAATTGATTGTAACGGTTGATATGGGATTGAGATTCAGTTTTAAAACTTTTCCGGGTTGTGCTGCTCGAGTTCAAACACAATGTTGAAGCCCTGCTTAAACCCACCCAAATCACTATGCTTTAATAATTCCCGAAATCCCATTTCACGCTCCAAGACACAAAAATCTGTCTCAACTCTTAATTCAGAGGGTTTCTTGAATTCATGTGAGCATTGGAAGTGTCATGACGCGTCGGGTGCATGAATATCAGGAGGTGTCTCATCTATGTTTTTGTTTTTTGTTGATATTTGCGCATGGCTTTTTCTTCAACCATTTCTCTTTATTTCTTTTCACTTTTTAGCTTTTTGGCCATTCTTAATATTTTTCAAAGCTAATAAAGCTTCTATGTTTCCCTTTCTCTCTATATTATGCACGATTGAATTATTAACAATTCATGGTGGGGTAGTGTTCTTGTTAGGAAAATTACTGGCTCTTGGTGGATTGAGATGGATATGCCTAAACACGTTAAAATGTCATGTATTTGTTATTGTATGCAATATAAACAGAATGTCTAACACAATTATGGCATGAACGTAAACTCATCTCTCCATTTTACAATAGAAGAGATCTTTTTCTTGTTTGAACATTAAGTTTCGTATTTTTAAACTTTGCTCTTTTAATTAATTTTCAAAAAGTACAGTTAAACCAAAGTGAGACTATTGCTTTGCTATTCCCACGTAAGATAGGAAGTATCTTTCCTTTCACATTCCTAAGCCAATTTTCTAAGTAGGACCCCCTTTAGGAGAGGCAAATATGTTATGATTGTCTCCTGTTTTTAAGCAAATATGAGAAGAATTTTATCTTTTCAACTTAATTTTATCAAATTAATTAAAATTTGTTATAATCATTGAAGCTTAAGAGTTCCTCATATAAGCTTAAATACCATAATACCTTATATCCCAACGTATGTACAAGAGACTTTTCTTTTTCACCTTATCTTTGAATTACCTCAAAATATTAAATTAAATTAAAACTAAGAGCAAGACTGTTGGCCAAATTTAAAATAGGATAGTGTCATCTTTTGACCACTCAGTGATTCTAAAACAGAGCATCAACAAATCCATGCCATCGATGAGAAGTATTGACGCGAACCCTAGATATCGATCTAAGACCCAACGATCAATAAGGATTCAAACCCTAGAATCGAAATTGAATCGAATGAATTAAACGTAACCTGACCCCAATCGAACGCGCCGAATGGAACCTAAGCTATCACGGATCAATTTCCCCAAGCATTTAAGATGAAGAAATCAAGATTAGTTCTATTCACAAGAACTAAAGGAAGAGAGAACTCTCTCAAAAATCTCATTCACAATATGATAAATCTGATAATGACCTTTCAAATGTCGTACAAAGGAGTTTATATTCGTCATTAATTAAAAGCTGGCGGCCTAAATACATCTATGGCCGGCTTTGAAATAAAGAAAAAAACAATGGATGGGTTAGGCCGACCGGTAGGTTGGCGGTGTAAATTTCAAGGCCGGCAGCCTTCATAGCCGGCGTACCTTGCCTTTTAAAGGCCGGCTAATTCTAGGCCGGCAGCCTAAGTGATAGGTTGGCGGCCTTTCTTTCGCTGGTGATCGTCAATGCAATTCCGACGTCCTCCGCTTTGTCCCCACTTTGATATATGATGTTCATGAGCTTAGGACTTGTGTTAGAGTTGTGTCGAATTCGAATCACCTCTTGCTCCTGAAGTTCCACAATCAACCCTTGCAATGCCTCCTTCATTCACTTGGTCCGTGATCGTGTCATAGGACCCCCGATACCTTGTAAAGGGTCATTAGCTTTGACTAGCTCCTGAATGTTGGATGCCTCCCGATCTCTATCATTCTCCCCTTCCTCGAAAGGATTTGTCCTCGAATCACTTGCATCATATAATGAAAGATCAGAAACATTAAAAGTAGCGCTTACATTACCGTATTGACTTGGCAAATCGAGTTTGTAAGCATTGTCGTTGACGCGCTCCAACACTTGAAAAGGTCCATCTCCCCTAGGATGCAATTTGGACTTCCGCTATGTAGCAAACCTTTCTTTTCTTAAATGTAACCAATCCCAGTCTCCAGGTTGAAAGGTAAGCTTGACACGACCCTTGTTTACTTGTCGAGCATAGTGCTCATTCTTCTTCTCAATGTTAGCTTGGGCCTTGGCATGCAATTCCCTGACTAACTCTGCTTTTCTCTTTCCATCAACATCAACAAATTCGTTAGGAGGTAAGGTAAAATATCCAAGGGAGTCAAAGGATTAAATCCATACACAATCTCAAATGGTGAATATGATGTAGTAGAATGCACAGCTCTATTGTATGCGAATTCAACAAGAGGCAAACAATTTTCCCATTGATTTAAGTTCTTTTTCAAAACAGCACGCAACAATTGTGAAAAGGGTCCTATTAACTACTTCTATTTGACCATCCGTTTGAGGATGTGCAACAGTAGAAAATAAAAATTTAGTTCCCAATCGGTTCCACAAAGTGCGCCAGAAATGGCTAAGAAACTTAGCATCCCTATCACTTACTATGGACCTTGGCAGGCCATGCAAACACACAATTTCTTTAAAGAATAAATTAGCAATATGTGTTGCATCATTAGTTTTAGAACAGGCAATAAAGTGAGCCATTTTGCTAAACCTATCAACAACAACAAATATGCTATCCTTGCCATTACTAGATCGTAGCAAACCTAGAACAAAGTCCATAGAAATATCAGTCTAAGGTTGATGAGGTATAGGTAATGGGATGTATTCTCCAAGTGGCATTACTTTGGATTTAGCCTGTTTACACACAATGCATTTTTCACACACAACTTGCACATCATGTTTCATCCTAGGCTAGTAAAAATGCTCATGCAAAATGTCCAAAGTTTTCTGTATACCAAAGTGCCCCATTAGTCCTCCCCATGTGTTTCTCTAACAAGCAATTCACGTAAGGAACATTTAGGAACACAAAGTTTGTCTTTCTTAAATAGAAACCCCTCATGCTTATAAAAATTAGCATATGCATGCTCAGAAATAACACTCAACACTTGACCAAAATCAGCATCATTCTCATACAAATCCTTGATAAACTCAAATCCAAGCAATTTTGTTTGTAAAGAGGTCAGAAGTAAATACCTCCTGGATAGTGCATCAGCCACTACATTTTCTTTCCTTTGCTTATATTTGATAACATAAGGAAAAGTTTCAATGAATTCCAGCCACCTAGCATGCCTTTTGTTCAACTTACCCTGAGTCTTCAAGAACTTCAAGCTTTCATGATCTGAGTGGATAATAAACTCCTTGGGTCATAGATAGTGCTGCCAAGTTTGTAAAGTCCTCACTAATGTGTATAGCTCCTTATCATAGGTAGGATAATTTAATGCCGCCCCATTAAGCTTTTCACTAAAGTAAGCAATTGGCTTGGAATCCTGCATCAAAACACCACAAATACCTTTCCCAAAAGCATCACATTTAATTTCAAAGACTTTTTTCAAAATTAGGTAGAACAAGCAAAGGTGCATTGGTAAGCTTTTCTTTCAAAGTATTGAAAGCTTTCTCATGTATTTCAGTCCACCTAAACTCAGCATTCTTTTTAACAAAGTCATTTAAAGGAGCAGCTATAGAGCTAAAATCCCTCACAAATCTCCTATAAAAGCTTGCTAAGCCATGAAAACTTCTTACCTCATTAGCATTCTTAGGTGTTAGCCATTCCTTGATTGCTTTTACCTTCTCCTCATCAACAGAAATCCCTTGTGTACTTACAATAAAACCCAAAAACACCACAGACTCCATGCAAAAGGTACATTTCTTTAAATTTGCAAATAACTTATTTTCTCTCAAAACAGTGAAAACCATTTGCAATTGCTGAACATGTTCTTCTAGACTTTTAATGTAGACTAAAATGTCATCAAAATAGACTACAACAAATTTTCCTATGAAAGTACGAAGAACATGATTCATTAATCTCATAAACTTACTTGGTGCATTTGTTAAACCGAAAGGCATTACCAACCACTCATAGAGACCATATTTGGTTTTAAAAGCGGTTTTTCATTTATCTCCTTCTCTCATGCATATTTGGTAATAACCATTCTTTAAATTAACCTTTGAAAACAAACACGCACCATGCAGTTCATCTAACATATCATCAAGCCTAGGTATAGGATATCGGTACTTAACTGTGATTTTGTTGATGGCTCGACAATCCACACATATGCGCCATGATCCATCCTTCTTTGGAACCAGAATAACAGGAACCGAACATGGGCTAAGGCTCTCTTTCATAAAACCCCTTTCTACCAGTTCATCCACTTACCTCTGAATCTTCTTTGTCTCATCTGGATTTGCTCTATAGGCTGGTCTATTTGGAATTGAGGCACTTGGAACGAAGTTGATTTGATGCTCAATACCTCTCAACAGAGGTAATCCACTAGGTATCTCCTTAGGGAACAAGTCAGCAAACTCCTGCAAAAGAGAAACAACAACTGCAGGCAAAGAAGGGTTAAGATGGTCAGTGGAAAAATAAACATCCTTGTACATTAGTATAGGTAAGTTCCATTTTGCCTTCAAGGCACCTTTAATCTCACTTGCCTCGTTAATTTCACTCGTGTTTCCCTCTAATTCTTTTCTCTCATGGCTCACAAGTGTATTTTTACCACTCGCTTTCACAATCTCGCTCTTCTTTTCTTGTTCAATCTTGTGTTTCCCTCTCTCTTTGAACTCTTTAGCAATCCTCAACTGATCCTCACTAGCCTCCAAAGGATTAAGGGGTGTCAAAACCACCTGTCTTTTGTTCAGAATAAAGGAATACCTATTATGATACCCATCATGGGTGACCTTTCTATCAAACTGCCAAGGTCGTCCCAATAAGATGTGGCAAGCCTGCATAGATACCACATCACATAATACCTCATCACGGTATTTCTCTATAGAGAAAGAAACTAGTACCCTCTTGGTCACTTTAACCTCCCCACATTCACTCAACCACTGCAACTTATAAGGTTGATCATGCTTCACAATTTTCAGGCTCAATTTATCAACCAATAACGTGCTAGCAACATTTGTACAGCTACCACTATCAATAATCAAACTACATACCTTGTTATTCACATGGCATCTAGTATGGAAGATATGCTCTCGCTGCACTTCATCACCCTCATTCTTAGGTTGAGTATTGAGAATCTGCCTGGTAATAAGAAATTCTCCCTTTATAGGACTTTCCATATCCACATCACTACAATCTTCCAGTGGGGGCATGTCATCATCATCCCCTGAACTCACACTCTCCACATCACCACTCTCCAAAAGGATCATCGCCTTAGTGTTTAGACACTGCGATGCAATATGCTCATATCCCTAGCACCTGAAACACTTAATGTCACGTAATCTAGAAGTAGATTTGGTTTCAGTGTTACCTTTCGAATAAGATGCTGGTGCCTTAGCCTTCTTTTCCTCCTTAGCTTTTGGTGATGATTTATTATTCTTCCAATTCGACTTCCATGATGAACTAGAAGTTGAATTATACCTGGAAGAACTTGAAGCTGGATTATACCTTGAAGTACTCTTTGCCTTCAATTGCTTCTCAATCTTGATCGCCTTATGCAACAATTCCTCAATATCTACAAAATGTTGTAGATCAACGATATCAGCGATCTCCCTATTCAAGCCAGTAATGAACCTAGCCATTGTAGCTTTATCATCCTCTTCTACTTTAGCTTTAATCATGGCTATTTCCATTTCTTTGAAGTAATCCTCTACACTTTTGGACCCTTGTGTCAAGCTTTGCAGTTTCCTATGTAAATCCCTAAAATAATGAGTAGGAATGTACCTCTTTTGCATGATTGTTTTCATCTCATCCCATGTGCTGACATGTCTCTCCCCATATCGTCTTCTATTTCTAACTAGTTGATCCCACCATACACTCGCATAGTCAGTGAATTCGACTACCGCAAGTTTAATCTTCTCATCCTTTGAATAATTATGGCACTTAAATATGTGATCAACCTTTCGCTCCCACTCTCCCACTTCAGTATCTTCTTCTAATTCCATTTTCACTCCCCTCCTCGGAAAGCCTCTCAAATCTTCAACCCACTGTAGTGCTACCCGTGGGCTCCCTACTCTGCTCCATCCTATCTATCCTTTGTTGGACTGGTTCCAACTCACCCCTCATCATTTTTCTCATCTCACTCAACAACGCATCAAACATCAACTTATTATCTCCTACTCCCTTCTCCCTTTCAGGTGAACTTTGGCCAGACATGTTTGCTGCAACAAAGAACGTTAGTAATAAAAATATACCAAGGCCTCACAATTCACTCCCTCACGTGTTTACACTTAAAGATGAAAATTCACTCGTGTGTAACACAAATTTTGGGACTTCTCACGATATTAATCTCACACTCTATTTTTCCTTTACAAGTCCTTGTTCTAGAACTAACTCAACGAAATTTTTTCAAATAAATGACTAGGATAAATCAATGTGACAACTCAAAAAAAATAAAAATAAAAAATTAAGCAACGAATAACGATGACAAACTCAATGACTGGAATTGAATATGAATGACTTGACAGGAAAAACAATGAACTCGGAAAGTTTATCCAACGAAATAAAATATCAATGGGAATTCAATCAACATTCAGCAACCCCTTTTTTTTTTATTTCACGCTAAGAATTGCTATTTGGAATGTGATATTCCTCGACTAGAATAAACAACGAGCAAGCGGATCTATTGGCCAAAGGAGACAATGAAAAAGGATTCTAAGTCCTTTAATGAAATCGACAGCGGAATGTATAAATATATATATTATATGCCGATGGAATCTGGAATAATGGAAAATCACAAGAAGCAACTGTGTGACCAAACGACGACAGCAATAAACAATGGAATTAACGAGCCAAATTCCTATGAATGATTTTTTTTTTAATAGACTACGACAGAGAATTCACACAATCAGTGAACAAATAAAATACGAACAAGGATAGAAATTACTCGATTCAATGAGCCTCGGCTTTGATACCAAATGACGCGAACCCTAGATATCAATCTAAGACCCAACGATCAATAAGGATTCAAACCCTAGAATTGAAATTGAATCGAATGAATTAAACGTAACCCGACCCCAATCGAACATGCCGAATGGAACCTAAGCTATCACAGATCGATTTCCCCATGCATTTAGGATGAAGAAATCAAGATTAGTTCTATTCACAAGAATTAAAGGAAGAGAGAACTCTCTCAAAAATCTCATTCACAATATGATAAATCTGATAATGACCTTTCAAATGTTGTACAAAGGAGTTTATATCCGTTATTAATTAAAAGCCGGTAGCCTAAATACATCCAGGGCCGGCTTTGAAATAAAAAAAAAACAACGGATGGGTTAGGCCAGCTAGTAGGTCGGCAGTGTAAATTTCAAGGCCGACAGTCTTCATAGCCGGCGTACCTTGCCTTTTAAAGGTCGGCCAATTCTAGGCCGGCGGCTTAAGTGATAGGTTGGCGGCCTTTCCTTCTCTGGTGATCGTCAATGCAATTCCGATGTCCTCCGCTTCGTCCCCACTTTGATATATGATGTTCATGAGCTTAGGACTTGTGTTAGAGTTGTGTCGAATTCGAATCACCTCTTGCTCCTGAAGTTCCACAATCAACCCTTGCAATGCCTCCTTCATTCGCTTGGTCCGTGATCATGTCATAGGACCCCCGATACCTTGTAAAGGGTCATTAGCTTTGAC
Organism: Laguncularia racemosa; assembly: GCA_037954665.1. NCBI lineage: Eukaryota > Viridiplantae > Streptophyta > Magnoliopsida > Myrtales > Combretaceae > Laguncularia > Laguncularia racemosa. The sequence goes on along the minus strand of JBBMOL010000025.1, from coordinate 3,278,350 downwards.
TAGCTCCTGAGTGTTGGATGCCTCCCAATCTCTATCAAGTATGACTTCTATAACTTCGGCCAGGATCAAGTAGGGTATGTAGTGAACTATCCTCCACCTAAGTTTGAGCACTTGACATTTGGTGTTAAACCACATGCAAAATAGAAGATATAAGAGGAGGAGCATTTGAAGGAACAAGTAGAAGAAGATATGGAAGGCCATTAACTTGGTGAAGGTGGCTCGAGTGGTAAGCTATGAAAACCACTTAAATTTGATATTTTTACTAAACATTTCTACAAATTGCAAGTCCATATAGGAACATTTGTGCATATTGCAACTATTATAAGATAAGTTACGAATGGTGAAAAGACAACAACTATGGTACTTTCAATAAGCACTTGTGGTTGAAGTACTCAACATAGTTTGGAACAAACAAGTCACAACTAAGGTTGTTCATCAAACCAAATTGATTCAAATTGAGGATTGAACTATGAAATACGATTCTTTTATATTTATGTTTGGAGATTTTCTAAATGGTTCATGGTTCAATTTAGGGGGTTAAATCGAACCTAACCGCTTGAACCTGAACTAAGCCATTTTTTTTAAATATAAAAAATAAGATGGAGCATAAGTAAGAATTCATTCTATATAGATTATGGGCAAGAAACTTTAAATCCACAATTGCGTTCATTTTCATCAAAAACCATCCATAGAGGCACTGTTTAGCATTATTATCCTGGAGAGTGAGAGCTAATAGGTAAGTTCAATTGTTTAAGCACATAAATTTTCATTTGTATGAATATATGGAAGGACAGATGGAATGGAAAATCTTACATGAGAATAACTTCTCACTTGGTAGAAAAAAAAAGACTTTTACATAATAGATTACTAATATTTAGGAAATTTAATGAAACACACAACACAATATTTTTAAGATAATAAGCATTATTTTGGATGGATATGCCTTGATAAAAAGATTTTCTTTATTGGTTTTGACAATTCTATGACAAACACTATGTCAATTGATGACCTTAAAGAACTTTACCAGCCTACCAATTGGGAACCTTTTCCCACATACATTGCACATGTCACATTTTGAATCTATCGCTTGTCAATATTGAAGCACTATCCCATATTGAAAATTGAACTAAAACAATGAAGCAAGAATAGGAACCATGCAGTATGTCTAGCGAAGGAGATAAATGCTTTAGCAACTTCAACACGTCAGGTGGAGGTATGAATAGCTTAACTTTGAAGTGCACACGAGGTGAAAGCTATTTGGTACAAAATGTTGTTACTAAGGGTGGACACAAATCAAATTGGTTCAATTTTTCCTCTAAACTAAAGCCATAAAAATGTGGTTTGGTTTTTCCAAATCATAAAGTTTGGTTTAGTTTATGAATTAAGCCATATTTTGTTTTCTAATGAAGCATATTTACTTAATATATAATCTCATATGAGCAGTGTTAAATTTATTTAATAATAATGTATATTGATATTATATAAGAGATTGATAAAGTCAATATTTAAGTAATTAAAAATTTTAAATATATAATACAATAAATTTATTTTTCAAGTTAACATGTAATATAAATTTTGAATAAAATTTAAATACATACACCTTTCAATAAATATAAACTAAAAATTCGTTCAAATATTATATTAAAATAAAAGATTTTTTTTAGTTATAAATAAAATATCATTATATATATATATATATATTTAAAACAGCTTGGTTTGATTTTACAATTTGATTTGGATAACCTTCCTAAATCAATTATAAATTTTTAGTTTGGTTTAGATTGGAAAATTTTTAAACCAAATTAACAAAAACTATATTTTTTATTTAGTTTGATTCGGTTTGGTTGGGTTTTTTTACTCATCCCTAGTTGTTACTGTTTTCTAATTAAAAAACTTAATGTAAGGGTATTTGTATTATCTTATAAGTAGCTTTGCAATTTTTTGTAAAGTAAGTAGTACTTATTTATTTATTTTTTATGACTTACAATAATAACAGAGGTAAGGTTTATGTAAAATGTTATATTTGTTATATTTATTATTATATCAATAAAATTTTAAAGTGGCTCCTCCCGCGTTCCCTATGGACCCTCCCTTGGCATGTATTGGGTTATTGCTGATGATTTTTTTTTTTTTTTTGTGTAAAACATGTTTTTACTTATTGATTCGCTACATTAATTTTTTTTTAGTAACAAGGCCCACAAAATTAAAACATGTATACTTAAATTGAATTGGTAAGTAGACATGTTTATCATGAAATGAATTTCAAGTAGCTAATAGGAAGAAAAAAAAAGAAAAGGGTATAGTTCATGGGTTCGTGGACCCACTCGATGAACCAGCGAGTCCATTGAATTGGACCAAAATTGCAACCAGTTGGACCAGTTATGGTTCTAAAATTTCAAAATCATAAACCGGTAGGGCTAATCATGGTTTTGGGTTGGCTTGACCCTGGACAACGTGTAAGCTTGGTTCGTTGATACTGTTTCTACTATTACTGTTATTATGAGTGTTATTATTATTATTATTATTCTATATCACCAAAAAAATTACAATGTCATTTGGACGAAACACTAGAACCAGCAAAGGTCGCTCCGTGGTTACAGGTGATTATTTATTACGTGTGGGTTCAAGGAGAAATAATATATATTTTAAGCTAAAAGATGCGTAAATGCTTGCAAAATGGACAATTATTGGAGTTGACACTACATAATCTGCATTTATATGGCAGCTTGTCTCTATTTGCCGCCTAATAATATTTAATTTATTGTCTCCGTTTAGTACATAATCATTTTCCAGTTTTTTAATATGTTGGTCATCATCAATGACTTATTTGGTATTTGCTTACATCAATAAACTAATTTAACATATTATTTGATGGATTCATGGAATAAAAGTTCTATTGTTTAAATGAACAAATATGAAATTTTATAAAATCGAATTCGATAACATTTTTTTTATTAGGATAATTAAACTTTGTAGGAGAACAATATGGTAATGAAGATACGGGGAATATATGGTACGATTCTACAAACACCTAATTTCTTGAATTTTAATTTATGTTGTTTGCTTTTCGACGAAACTATAAAGAATTTAGGAATCTATCATCGAATTATGATTATGTATCTTTTATTGAAATAATGGTAAATTGGATCTGATTAACTAAACTCATACATACAGTTTGAGCTAATTTTTCAATCTTTGTTTCAAACCCGGCAATCATACACACATAACCAAATTACTATGATCTACCACTTATATATGCAGTTTTTCTTTGTCATACCAACATATAATCTTATGTAGAATTAATGAAAAATAGAATCAATGCAACAACTGGAATACCTAGCTTTATTCCTCAAAGTTCTCCATCTTATAAATGAGAATAAATAAGGAAAAAAAGGAATTGTCACTTTGATTGACATCATAAAACCTAAACGACTATTTAAAAAAAAAAACATAAATATACTTTCGAATATTTGTATTAAGTTAAACATTAAAAAATATTATTTGAAATATATATGAAAAGAAAAGAAAAAAGATCTAAAAGCATTACAACCAAAAAAATACAAGAGGAAAGAATTTTGGGTTTTGCTCTTTTACTTTACATACATTTTATGTGCTATTTTTTAGGATCAAATAAAGTTTTCTAAACAGAGGAAAGTAAAAAAAAATATGCAAAATGGTAAAAAAAAAAATGTTAAAACACAAGTGTTTTCTGCATCAACCATATACCGGTTATGTAATTTGAAATTACTGAAATTAGGGTTTTGTGGAAAGGTTTGCACACGAGCTGTCTATAAATCCATGTCGACAGGTTTAAACCCATGGAATCGAGTGTGTGGTTAAAAAGGCAAGTATGAGTAGTTGAGAGACAAATGCACACGTTAAAAGCTTACCTCAAAATCCCCTTTACTCTGCTCCTCGTTACAAAGGAAAAAATGGAAAAAGAAAAGGAGTAAAAAGGACTCAAGTCCCAATGAAAAACTTGATATCCTTTCATTCTCATCTCCTTTTTTTTTTTCCTTTTCTTTTCTTTTTTTTTTTCACTTGCTTTTCTACCTTATTAACCTACACCCACGTCCACTAAAGCAAAACCCTCTCTCTCTCTCTCAAGTGTCATTTTCTCACTTATACTTCACAGAAAAGAAACAACCATACATTACATAACCTTGTCATTTCTTCTCCTCCTCCTCTCTCTCTCTCTCTCTTCTCCATACTATCTCCAATTTTGCAACTACTCCTCTCAAAAGGATCCAACCCAAGCTTAAGCAAAGCTATAACCCATCACAACCAAGGATTTCAAAACCCTTAAGGCTATTTAGCTACTAGTATTTCATTTAATTTTCCCCTAAGGATATTGAAGAGCAAAAATTGGAAAAAAAAAAAAAAAGGTTGCCTAGTTGGGATTTTTGAAGGGATAAAATTTTCAGTTGTGGAAGATGGAACTATTCCCAGCTCAACCGGACTTATCGCTACAAATCAGCCCTCCGAACGCAAAGCCGACGTCGACTTGGAGAAGGAAAGGCGAAGAGGAAGTGAATTTTGGGTTCTTGAAAAGAGCTCTGGACACCAGCAGAAACAATACTACCGCTTCTCTGGTGCCCAGGACTTCCGCTGCCGCTGAAAGTACACATCACGAGCTTTCCCTATCTAACTACCCTAAGCCTTTCGACACCGACACGGAACGATACTACAATCATCATGTCCTCCAAGGAATCAATGGAGGGAATAACAGCCATATTCGCTCTTTCCATCAAAACCATATTCATAATCCTCATTACCAACAAGGGTTAAGCCAGGAGCTTGGTTTTCTAAGACCTATTAGGGGGATTCCAATTTATCAAAACTCCCCTAATTTTCCATTTGCTCATCATCAACAACCAAATTTAGAGACATTATCGTCCACTCATCCTTGTATACCTAATTGTAGTACCCCGGCGGGTTCGGTTAGTCATCTACAATCTCAAGGGCTAATCCGATCGAGATTCATGTCAAGGTTTCCTCCTAAACGTAGCATGAGAGCTCCTAGGATGCGGTGGACTACGACCCTCCATGCGCGGTTTGTTCACGCCGTCGAGCTTCTTGGTGGCCATGAAAGTATGCTACGATTCTTTAATTTCTTTATCCCCACCCCCTTTTTCTGTTCTAAATTGTATTTTGTCCACTTTTTCTTTGGCTATTGTTTCATGCTGTATCATGATTTTTTGCTCTTATTTAATTTAGGAGCGACACCAAAGTCAGTACTTGAGCTTATGGATGTGAAGGATCTTACTTTGGCCCATGTTAAGTCTCATCTACAGGTATTCACCCCTACTCTCAAATGCAGCAACAAGCATTTGAGGATGAGAGTAAAACATTAATATACAGCTAGAAGTTACCAACAATAATAAATATTATTCCAAATTCCAAGGTTTCTTTTGCCCTAACTTTTTAGGTCTCTCAATATTCTAGTTTAGCCCTAATAAATTCCCTTTTAGATCTGAATAATTCTGATGGTCCTGCAAGCTATGTTTTCTAGGACAGCGTTGTTTTTGCTTGGAATATTGAACTCATAGAGAGAGAGAGAGTAACAAAATTATCGATTTCAGAGAACAAGTGAAGACAAAACCCAAAAATTCAATTCCAGTAGTCTTACCTTCCCTAAACCAAGCCAAGCCGTGACACAATAGCATTCAGCTCTTGCATATATAATATAATATAATATAATATATACATATATATATATATATAATAATGTATGTATATGTACGTACGTGATACACGTTATTTTGTTTTAGTACTTATGGAAAAGGGATCCTAAGCCCTTAAAAGATGAACGAGCAATAACTTTAGAATGATGTTTCATTATTCAAGGTGTTATATATACAGATAACTTACGTTCTTGTTGTGTAAATTTTGCCTACTATTAATTTCACTCATTTCTACAAGAAAATTTATCGAAAAAAAAAAATTAATTGTAGATGTATCGAACGGTGAAGACTACTGATCGAGCAGCCGCAGCAACACCGTCCTCAGGTAATTAATCCCCACACATGTTGGAAATCAAATGCATATGGCTTCAATTAGTTGAATTTAAAGCGTAAACTTATAGTTTTAGACGGTTTGGTATATATATATATATTTACACTCTTGCGTAAAAATCTATTTTTATTAATAATGTTCTTATGAAATCAAAGGTGGATTCCCTAGTGTAATTTAACCACGTTGGATAGATGATGGCTTTCATGGGAGCATATACGACATTGGTTTCCCTAATAAGATGGGTTTTAATACTTAAAGGTAGCTTAATGAATCTAACATTTTTTATTTGCCCTGCACATAGTAGGACAATCAGAATATGTGTACGAGAATGGATCGTCAGGAGACACTTCAGAAGAGTTAAATATGATCGAAGTTCAAAATAATTCAAGAAGGTCTGATGTTTCGGCTCAACAAGGAAAATCAAGACACCATCATGGCCTCTGGAGCAACTCCTCAAGGTAATAAACTTACTTTCATGAAACTTAATCATGTTAAGCATGTAGTCCTAATTCGCATCAACACTAGTTTTTCACGGGGATGGAAGGGGTTCCATTTTCAAACATAATTATCCCAAGAAAAAGTCATATTAGCCCCCGGTTGATTATCTTTTAATCTACGATATAGTCCATATGATGTATTATTGGTTAAAAGACATGTGGTGTATCATGGATTAAAGGACATTATGTCGTGTCTAAAAAACAAGACTATATAATGCTCCACACTATTAGCAGTTGACTTTTACACACTCTCTTGTTTAGTCTACAGATGGGAGGGCTCGATTTCCCTTCTCACAGAAAGGAAATAACTCTCACGCATTCAATTTTTTTCGCTGTTTGGTGTGTCTTTCATTCTCCTGTTTCATATTTTTTTTATTAAATGTATCCTTTAATGTTTCACATATAAATTACTTTACAAGATAAATACGAAAAGGTTCAGCTACACACTGTTATTATTATTATTGTTGTTGTTGTTATTATTAACTGAGTGTTGATGGTTGATGGGAGGAAGAACCAAGTTTCTTCCACCTCTATCTTTAAGTCCTGATTAATCATTAAGGTGAATGTACAGACAGATTCTATGAGCTCATGCAAATATTTTTCATGGAAACAAGAAAATAAAAATGACGTGGGAAATTAAAAACTCATATAAACTAATTGTTAATAAGTATAGCACAAAAACTTAGAGATATTGATATATTTCAGGATATATAAAGCTAAGAATTTACTCTACAAAATTTCTTTCTAGTCCCAAAACCTTAACATCGAATTCCACCACCGAAATATTACGGATCATGTATTTGCTAAGGAATTTACAGAAACAGATACATTTAAGTTCTACCTATCTATTTTTCCCTTTTCGGAGTAAATCTTTGACCCTAATATCATTGTTCCAAGGGACGAGAAACATATGAAACAACTACATCATATTATATGTTTTTAATATGTCTGCCCACTAAGACTGAAATTGTCATGATGGCTCAATAATCAAAACCCTTTTCATGTGCTTTTCAATTCTTTATAGCTACCCATTTGCAGCATCACCCATAGTTCTACTAACTATCCCTGATTTTCATTTAACAAATCTTCCTAAAAATTGGAGACATCTTTTTTCTTTGGATTTTGTGGGCTTTAATATTAAAAAAAATTTAAAAAATGAAATAAATAAAAGCTTGTGGGGTCTACATTTAGAAAACTTACTCCCAAAGCTAAAATCCTATCTAGATGGTCCCATATTTATTGAAAATTCTTTTATACAAAAGTTGTGTTTTCACCTTGTACTGTTGTTGTGAGTAATGGGCTATCACATGGGTGGCTACAGCTTTGAATATTTCAATTTCCAACCTATACGTAATTATGTATTTATATGTGGTAAAAAATATAAATAAAATATTTGCCTATACATCGCAATATCTTATAAAGCTGTAAAAAGATAGCTTTCTTTTATGAGTTTCTTTTTACATTTGCATGCATGCATGGTTTTCAGTAGTAGGAACTCTTCTTCTTCTCTTAATGTGTATATATATATTTTTTTTAATAGGGAAAGTTGGCTAAATGGTAAAGCAAACGATTCTGGAGGAATCACGTCATCTCTTGAGGTATAAATTAGTCCTTTTTCTTCTTCTTCTTCTTTTTTTTTAACCTATTTGTTTTTGAAAGTAAAACAGGATTATATAAGGCGTGTTAGGGTTTACTTGACTTTCATTTATTTCAAATATATCAAACCGGATTAGGGAAAAAAAGAAGTATTTATGGAACTTTTAATAGGATATTCTAGTTATATATGGAAGTTTCATGTTAAATTATTAAGATTTATTTGATTTCAAGTAAGTAGAAGAAAGAGTTCTATATATACTTATTAAGATTCAACAAAAATGTGGAAGAAAGTCGTGAGTACTTGTGTCAATTCTTAATTAATTTTACTACCTGTTACAACAAATTAAAAAAAAAAGGTTCATGAGATAGAAAGTTTTATCAAATTAAAATAGATAGTTTGTTGGTGTAAATATAGTCCGATAAAATACTCCGAAAAAGGTGCTCACCTATTAGCATTCACATTGAAAACCCTAAGAGAAGAACATTTGAAAATATTTCGCAAATTTTCCCTTTAATGAAAATTAATATTTTGTATGTAAAAGAACCAACAGAACTTAATCTAAGTCATGCATCTTGCCGGATTAGCTCAAAATCGTTGCATTGATCCCTTATCATATAAAATTGACTCTTTATCATAATTCCGTATGGTGCCTATATCCGCTTGAATTCTCGACTTTACAAGCTAGCATTTTAATGTAGAGTTTAGTTTCTAACACTAACGTGTATGTATATAAACCAATTCTGCTAATATCATAATGTGTGTAATCAAAACCAAACAGAAACCACCTCGAAGCTAATTTTATGGAACTTCCCACCCCTACAGCAAACCCTCCCCACCCCCCCGGGGGGTAAATATAGCACTGGAAGTACGATTTTCACCTAGCTAGGATGTTGTTATTATTATTATCATTATTATTATTGTCATTATTTCACTATGGTAAATATAGGTGACCGGATTGTCTGCCTACCAATACAATCAAAATATACATAGTTGGTCCAAGCTAGGAAGCTAGGTTGATTAACTATACGATTTATTTATCTATCTATGATAATTCTGAAACCTCGGAATTTTGTGCAGAAAGACGGGGATCGAAAGCACGCGATTAGTTATGAAAGAACAGTGTCGGACTTAAGCTCGTCAGATGTATCGGGGTCAAGCCCCAAGAAGCCCAATCTTGAGTTTACTTTGGGAAGGCCACTTTAATATATATATATATATTTATATTTATATATAATAATAATAATATTAATTTTCGTGTTTATTTCTCGATCGATATCTTTAACTATTCTCAGATTATAATCATTAATGTAGTCGATATTGTCCATGAGAATCAGGTTCTCTCTTGCTCTGAAATCTAAGAGAAAGCAAAAGAAAACAAAAGGAAAAGAAAAAAGGGAAATGAAAGAGAGAGAGAGAGATAAAAGAAAGTAAAAAAAGACAAGGAGACAAGAAAGACAGAAAGCAAGAAAAGTAGAAAAAGCTGATTAAAAGAAAGCGTGTCTTTATTATTATTATTATTATCGTATGCTGTAGCTTTGAGAGAGACCATCCAAAATTAACATAATTTTATGATTTTCAAGTAAATATTCATGTTTGTTTGTTTTTTTTTTTAATTTTATTTTATGAGCTAGAGGGAGTTGGAAAGAGAATTTAGGGGAAAAGTATGGTTTTATATTTTGTTCAGGAGATGTAAAAGTCGTGCAACTAATTAATATATTATTTTCGCCATGTTATTTATTTATTTATTTGTTTCATTATTTTTCGGAATATGACTTTCTTCTCCTTTCTCTAGTCATCCTTTGCCTTTGTCACGTGCGTGCACTTTCTGGAAAGAGTAAAAGAATGATGTCATGTAAAATCAAACTAGAAAAGAACTTAAAGAAAGCAACGAAAATTATGAGAAAAATCTTGCTGTAATCGAGAATGTTGGTGTACACTTGCATTGTATACCAAGGGAATATATATATATATACAGTGTGTGTGCGCACGCTTCAATGGATATAAAAGCAAATCTTAAATGGGATTTCATTGTTCTATTTCACGCAAATATGAATTGGATCATAAATTGATCTAAATTACTAAATAATGTGTATCTTGGATTTAAAATTAGAGTTTATAATATAGTAAAGATGGTATTTTTATAAGATTTAAGTATTTTATGAATAGAAAATAGAAAGATGTGGACAAATTAAGATTAGATATAACATATTAATTGGGAGTAAATTAAATCTAAGTTGATATTACTCACTGTAAACATTCTATTTTTGTCCCATCTATATTTTTTTAATAATAAATAAATATGACAAAAATAATAGTAATAAAAGGTTTGGTTTATAAATTAGTAAAAATAAAATAATAATAATAAAAACAATAACAATAATAAAAAAATACATTTTGGTTTCTAAATTAAATTTATAAATCTCAAAAAAAAAATAGCAAAAATATTAGGTTAATGTATAATTTGTGTGCAATAATAAACTAAGAAATGGGCTAACTCAACTGGTCTACATGCTTGCTTAGAACGTGTGAGGGAAGGCATCGGTCAAGAGTTCGAATCCACGAAGGCACTCCGTGCCATTTTTTTCTTTCTTTTTCCCCAAGCTACTATGTGGCAACATGCGATAGGCTAATCCAAGTCACGCGCACAACACGTTCTCGTCTTCTCTAGCAGGCCGTCCACCGTGAAACGGAAGGGAGAAGAAAATGGAGCAAATCCAGGCAAACCTAAATTGATTTTTTTCAACTCTTTTTGGATTTATCACAAAAAACAAACCGAATAAATCCCCAAAACAACTATAATATAAGGGATTTACATCATTTTTTGAAGATAAAAACAAATCCCCATCATAGTTTAGATCCGTATTCATCCACATCCAGCCCTCGACATCTATAAATAAGGTCAAGTTCAAAGAAGAGGAAGGAGGAAATCAGAAAGAGAGAAAGAAAAAAAAAAAAAAAAGAGAGGCAAGCATAAGAAAAAATACACACGCACACCCGTCAGAGTTTTTTTTTCCCTCTCTAGGTCCTTGCTGTTCGATGCCGCCAATAACCAACTAGGGCGTTTTTGACGAAGAAAAGTTCCATCAAACAATTCCCCACCCCTAGAAGGCTCGAAACCTCCTATTAGCCAATGAAAACGGTCGCCGGAAGGCCATCGACGAGGAGCTTCCAGCTGCTGTGATCCGATCCGTGCTGATTCGATTTGACCCGACCCGAACTAAATCAACTCGCGTCCAGGTTAGCAAGTTTCATCATTATCATTATATTATTATAATAATTTTTTAATTGATAATAATATTAGTAAATAAAAATAATAAATAAATAAGTAAAAATAATAAAAAAAAATAACAAAAATGATAAAAGACATGTTTTAGGAATTTTTTTTCCTTTTGTTATTAATAAAATTAGGTTTAGAATTTCTCTTTGTATTTCTTTTAAAATTTTCTTAATTTAAGGTGTGAGTCTTTCTATATATATATATATATATATATATCATGTTTTATCACCTAGAAAAATGATTTTTATGAAATAAAATTTTAATTGATGTTTTCAAAACTAGAGGGTTTTAGTTTTGTTTTTTTTTTTTTCAAAATTGAGAAATAAAGTTTAGTTTTAGAATTTTTCTTTAAAAAATTAAAATGATAATAAACGTAAACTTGACTTGTTTTCATAACTACAATTAATCAATCCAGTAAAGTTTTATAAAAAACAAAACTATGTCGGTTTGATCCTGACTAGTGGGTACGTAGGCACCTACTAGGCAACCACATATAAAATAATAAAAAAAACATTTTATTCTTTTTCAATTTCAATTTACCATATAAAAAAAAATTTACAAAAAAAAAATTTACAAAAAAAAAAAATTATCCTTTTAAAATTTCAATTTATAATATAAAAACATAAAAATATGTTATCTTATTTTTAATTCAAGTAGAAATGCAAAGTTTTTTATTCTTTTTTATTTCATTTTAAAATAACAATAGAAAATGTATAATAAAAAAATTGATTAATTTTTTTTTCATATTGTTTTATACTTTATATGGAAACGTTATGTCTTGTACATATAACGGCGAAGGGAATTTACAAAAGCTTTTAATTCAGTTTCTTGAAGCAGATAATAAGTGGTAACCATTTAGGTTTTAATAGGATAGCCCTCGAGTCTAAATTCTCTTGTTAATATTTTTTCAAAATTATTTTTTTTTAGAAAAATTCACAAACCAGTAGCTAGTTAAGGTTAATCCACCTTATTAACCTTAACTTATCTTATTTTCCAACTTAAGTTGGTGGCGACTCCAATTTTCTTAAGATAATTAAAAATATAGTTTTTCCTTAATTTTATTGTCGAGTAACTTGTATTAAATGAGTTAGACTTAATATGGCTTAATTAAGAAAAAAATCCAAAATTAGGCACACTCACAATCTATGAAACAAGTAAATGTGTTTACATTAAGCATGGGATATAAATACAGTGACTCACTACAATTTATGATTGTTAGGAACTTAAGGAATAAAGAGAAAATATAATTTCAATATTCACAAACAAGAGTCAATGGTCTTTTGACAACAATGTCGGTAATAAATTCAAAACTTAGTGATAATCCTATTTAATTACAATATCACTTGGGCTACTTAAGTATCGGGCCAACGTAGTTAATTGCTTGCCTTTACTTGGTTGATCACTTACCAGTTCGACCACTTGATCAATCACCCATTTCACATGGTTGATTGTTATTCTTGTCTTTAAAACAAAATCTCAAACCATGATTCTCATCATTTTCTTGAGGTTGGCAAATATCTGTCCTTAAATCTACTTTAGGTTTAGCTTTGGAATCCAACTTTTCTTTCTTCTAAAAATGTGGAGATCAAAGTTTATGAAGGAACTCCTTTTACCTTTCTTTTATTTTCTAATATTGATTTGACCCCCTTATGCTTCTTCTGGAGTAATAAATAACAATGTGATCTATAATCCATCATTTTTAAAGGAGCAAGTGTTTTAGAACTCATAAAAATCGTGTGCTTGCCATATTGCTATGACCTCCCTAGAAGTGCATGTGTAGTACTCATAAGAACTACATTAGAGACAACTCATTAACATAATTACCAATAGTACATGTATTTGCTTGTGAACACATATAATGCACTAATCATTAAACCAAAGGAATGAGGCTAGTCTACAACAAGAAACTTTTCCAATCAATAGTGACATCTCTTTGATTTAGTTCTTTTTCATTTTTGAAAGCCCCTACTTCTCTTTTAATAAATGATTTTAATTGGAGCATTATGATCAACAAAAGCAAAATCTCATGTCAACAAAGTGTTAGTCATATAAAATCCAATCACACTAAAAAGTATAATCCACATTATAAACTAGGAAATTGTGCTACTTGTATCTAATTAATAAAGAACAAAAATAACATAAGAAAAAGGCAAAGTCTCCATTAAGACTTAAAGTGTAAGTTGTTTAAAAAAATGTAAATAGCAACAACCTATGGTAAACTATCAAGAAATAATCTTAATCTGCAAAAAGTATTGTGAAACTATGATTGGAGATACTAATAAATGCTAATTACAATAAATTTACTTAAATGAGTAAAAATGAGGTTTACAAAATATTACACTATAAGAAAGGTAGTTAGGGTTTGAACTAAAACTAGCAAATACACACACACACACGCACTTAATCTAAAAATACTCACACTTCGTAATCTCCTTTAAAGATAACAATGTCTTTATATATATACATGCACACACACTTAATATGAAAATACTTACACTTCATAATCTCATTTAAAGTTAACATTGGGTCTCTAACATTATCTTCGAGGACATGATTTCTATTAAGTGTAGGTCTATAAAAATAGTACCAACATAAATCAAAAGGAATCTAAAATAGGGTTGGTCATCTACAACTTCTCTCTTAAAAGCTCTAACCCACCCAATATAGCTAGACAAAAGAGAAGCTCATTGAGGAGACTCTTCTAGCTGCGTTGTAATATCATGATCTAACAATATAAGTAAATCTATGAGGTGTGGGTTCACAAACCACATAGCTTAAGGGAGTAAGTATAATCTATTAGTGCTATTTACACACACTATCAAACAAGTGATAAACATGTGCTATACATGCTCAACCTTATGAAATGCAACACCGTGCATGGCCTTTTAGTAACTAACATGAGTTAAAGATACAACCCCTCAATAGTAATGAGGATTTTGGCTCCATCAAATGCATGATGATTTCCATGTCATTTAGTTCACAAATGGCAAAGTAAGACCCACATTAGCCTCCTTACACTACCGTGTAGAAGTGATGACCTCCTAAGATGTAAAAGTCGTGCAATGCATGTTCAAATTTTAATTAGAACTTGAATAGTTAATTAGTCCATCACCCTAGTGATTTAGATGGCTTTACTAAGGCATTGGTTTAAGACATTGGAAACCTCGCAGAACTCAATTAATCAATGGGCTTGTAGGAGTCACTTAGATGACCTATAGGAGGTGTCAAGACTATATAGATTACATCATTTTTCATTCCACAATCTAAAAAATACCACATACATATGTATTCTAAATCAATTACCATTAAAAAAAAACTCAAATATATTTTCATGATCACATCATGCAAAACCATTCATCATAGAGTTTCTCTCCCCTTAACCTTAGTTAAAGCTAATCATAATAATATGTGAGGAGCTTACTAGCATCTAGATCACCTTGATGATTAATATTAGTGATTAGATATCACATAACCTAGTTCTAACTACCTATATTTCTAGTTCTCACTATAGCTTCCATTTACTTCTATGATTATTAGATTGGATCATAGCTTAAATCATTCATTTTATTTAAAAATCACTATAACATGTTTTACAAGCTTTAGGATCATGTTTTGATGGATTAAAGGTAAAAAGTTTCAAAATTTTCTATATAAAAGATAACTCTACTTTTTTTTTAGACAAACTTTGAGGAGATATTACTTATTGTAGTGGTGTTGTTTGGAGCTAAGATTGAGCTTTGTGGTAAAGGGTCATGCCAACGTTGCTACAGAGATCCTACTATCCAAATGGTTGATCGAAAGTGGGAGTTATGATGATTGGAAGTTAATGGTGGTTTTTTTTAGCTTGTGGTGGTGGTAGTATGTTGAACTATAAATGAGCATGGAGTAGTACATGGTCAATATTAATGAAATCAATTCACTCAATAGTGATTCAATCAAATTAATCGTCTGATAAGTCTATGGATGCCGCAACTAATTAATTTGAATTGGGTTCTTATTAAATCTAATTGATAAGTCTTTAGATGCCACAATTAGATTAAACATAGGATTTGTTTGAATGCTACAATTCAATATAATTGATAAGTTTGGAAAAGATGACAAAGATTTTCTCTTTAAGGTTTCTATAAATCTCTCATTCATTCTAACTAAAATAAACTATTTACAAAGTATTTATAGTAAGCCTTGATAATCTTAGAGGGGCATAGGTGTAATAAAATGAAATTAGGAATCTTGTCAATATTAAGTAATATTGACTAACTGCCTGTTATTTTCCATACTAACTAACTAACTAACTATTATTTCCAATACTAACTAACTGCCTATTATTTTCAACACTGACTAACTAATTATTATTTTCAATGCTGACTAATTGCTTATAAAACTAATAAAAATATTACTAATTGATAAAAAGTCTTAAGTAATAATAAATCATAAACAACTAAAGCACTAAAAAAAATAACATATAAAAATCCTTAATGACTAAAACATTATTTTATCTTTATAGCAAGCTCCATACATAATTCTTTTGAAGCCAAGCTATGAAATTGATCTATATCACCTCTACTAACTCAAGCAAATTCACCCTTAGATCTTGAATAAGGATATCCACTTAGATCAAAGACTAACTTGCAAAGAGGAAGCTTAAACAAAGTTAAGTAAATAGCTAAATCTACCTTATGCTTGGATACCATAAAACCCCTCTAAACAATCAACCCCCATAACATTATGAAATCAATTCACTCAATAGCCACTAAATCATCTAAAGTTAAGCATCTATCCTTGGCATACTCATATCAAACATTCCTTCGCCTCAACCATAGGCTTAATAAACACAATCTAACATCCCTCAATTCATCATGGAGTTTGTCAATCAACTACATATGAATATGTCACATGTGTAACCCATGTGATGGAAGAACACATAAAAACAAACCCTTGCTAACTTAGAAGCAACCCTCACACAAGTTGACATAATATTTGCTTACTCAATCATAGAAACCAGTATCAACCTATAGAAACCTACTCTCCTAAAGTACTTATATAATTTTAGACTATTATAAGCCATGATCTCTCTCACATTAGCACCAATTGTAAGCAGAACACCTCCCTAACAAAAAAAATTCATCTTTATGAAGTAAATATACACCAATCCCAACAATGGATCATACTAAATATGTTTGAACGGGGGAAGGTGAAAACATAGGTACTTGTAATTAAGTTAAACTCTCGAATTCAATAGTTTTGGCACCATATCTAGTACGTGATTACATTGTTGTATGGCCTTATGCTCAACAACACCAATCTCACTATGAACACCTAGAGCTATAGAAACTCTATTACTCTCATTCTAGCCTATAGTAACATGTTTTATAACAAACATTGATATTTCCTGCTCTTTTGTTATAGCCCCTATTTTTACCTTAACCAACTCCTTTTTAAGATGATTCATTTTTATTCAAGCAATTATAACATCATTTAAACTAGAGATAGTAGTTTGAATAAACTTACTATTTTCATCATATGTTACCCTCCTATCTTTTACTTAAAGATTTTTTAATGTGATGTGAGATACAGTAGTAGGTACGATGTCACATACAATTTCATCAAATATCTACTTGGAGACAAGATTGAAACCTTTACCTATTTAATGATATAAATTATTTCCCCACTATCTTTCCATCAAATATAATAAGGTTATAGATGAATTGTAATTGATAATTTCAACCACTCCACCATAGATTTAGTAGTAATGTTAAAATAAATCCCCATGATCAACTATGATGAGACAAATAGCATCGTTAACATATAGCAATTGGTATGAAATAAATTTTCTATTTGCTCATCTCTAATAAAGGATTAATCGCTACATTAATCCATATCACCTTAGACATTGACAAATTACTCCTCAAATCCCTCTTTTTAACTTTACTTCGTTATTGTGCGCCAGCCGTAACACAAATCACCTACTGACTCATGACCTATAGTAAAAATTCAAAATGATAACTTTTTAAAATTACTTTTTTCAATGAAAACAAAAATCAATAAATTACAATTAATACTACTATGTTACCCATAATTTCCGTGTTAAATTCCCTAAATTAAGCCACTAATACACCTTTGCCTTAACTAGTAACATAAACTACTTACAAATATGAAATTTCTAAGATCAAGAATCAAATAATTTCTAAGCAAACCTTAGGCAATCCCATGCTCTAATATCAAGATGATACGGTTAGATTTCATTGGAAAATCTATTCGTATATAATTTTGAATGGATTGTTGTTTAGGGTTAATATATTTATGTTTTTGGTGTTTTTAGTTTGTGAACAGCTAAAATTAAAAAGGGATATGAACAAATTAACTAATTAATAAGTCTATGGACACCACAACTAATTTTGTTTTGAATCTAATTGATAAATCTATGGATGCCATAATTAGATTAAATAAAGGATTTGTTTAAATGCTACAACTCAATAGAATTGATAAGTTCGAAAAAATGAGAAAGATTCTCTTTAAGGTTTCTGTAAATGTCATTCATTTTAACTAAAATAAACTATTGATAAAGTATTTATAGTAAGACCTAACAATTCCTAGTGCATAGTTATAATAAAATAAATTTCCAATACCAAGTAATTGTGTATTATTTTCAATATTAACTAGTCACCTATAACTACTAATAAAAATATTACTAATTAAGAAAAATTCCTAAATAATAATAAACCCTAAACAACTAAAACACTAAAAATAATAATAAAATAACATAAAAATATGTTTAAAACCTAAAATATTATTATATCTTTATAGTGAGCTCAACACAAAATTCTTCTAAAATCAAGCTATGAAATCAATCCCTGTGAAAAGTGAAGGTCTGGCTAATTGTATAAGTAAAGATGAGAGGGTAAGTGTGAACATGATGAGCAAAGAGAAGTGAGGGTATTGTGTATGTACTGTTGTGTGTGTGTGTGTTTCCTTAAGCCTCAATTTGGGGGGAAGTAAGCATGGGTTTTGCAAGGGAAAGGGCTAGGTCGGGGGGTTGGGTTAGTTTAGCCAACTTTGAATTTTGGTTTTTTAGATGAAAATTAAACATGCATAAATGTTTATCAAGTACAATTTTGATGGAGATTTTCGATGAAATTTTCTTCATAGGCTCATAATAATTTATGGAACGCATATGTACAATGAAAAAAAAAAATATTTTTATGACCTTTAGATTTTTTTTTTTTAACATATGTGTTCATTTACTATATAATTGTTGTTTGAGCCATAAATTTCATAATTTTATATTTTGATTCTTATGTTAGTATTTATATCATACTAGAATATTAATTTATATATTTTCATTGCTCTTTTATTTATTTATTATTAGTATTATTTACTATTTAGGCTTTTACATTAGTTCCATGTCTACTTATTATCTTTCTAATTACATTATGACCTATGATTTGAATATTTTATGACTAATTATATTTCTATTAGCATGAATATTATTATTAATAATATTTTCAGTGCTTAAATTTTTGGAACTTTACAGGTTGATTGACATAATAGGCTTGAAAAATTAGTCAACTTATGTTGTGTTTATGTCCAATCAATTCCCCTCAATCTTCAGTCAACACAAATTCTTCAATAGTTGATTAAACTCAAACAAAATGTAATTCTCTTAATTTATTTTAAAGTTTTATACATGCTTAAATGTCTTAATCATCCACATGACAAATAGGAAATTAATTTGAGGTATAGTCAATATGTTCTTATTTTTACCAGAGTTAAATGAGGATGTAAGAGAGCATGGTAGATAAAAAGCAATTCAATTATTGATAGTTCTAATAAGATTTCAAAAAATTAGAAAAATACTACAATTCATATTTTTAGATTCCAATACCACAAGCTTATATCCTCATTAATTTCCCATTGAAAATGAGAACAAATTGGATTTTAAATCATATATGTGAAATTAATTGTTGACGCAACGAGGAAAGCGTAAACCCGAGATTAATTCTAGGATTGGTACTCTAGAATAAACAAAGAGGAATTCTGAGTTTATTCTTGAAAGATTTCAATTGCGCACAATCGAAAACGCAGAGAACTTGTCTCTAAAAGTGTGTATACAATATTCAATAATACGTAATTCTAAAATGACCTAGTATCTATTTATACATCTCGGGTAAACATGTAAAAAAGGCAGCAAATATGTACTCGTGGAAATAAATATAAATATACACGTCTGTCATCTAGCATGTACACGGCCGTGCATTCTAGCCGTGTAAGTTTCTGGAAATATCTCTGACATGATACACGGTTGTGTCCCCTAGCCGTGTATGGAGACCGTGCATGTTTCTAGGTGAGATTCTGACAGGATACACGACTGTGTCTCCTGGCAGTGTAAGAGGCCGTGTACGTTTCTGGGAATCATACTAGTATAACACATGGCCGTGCCTTCTGACCGTGCGTGCAGCCGTGTGTGTTTCTGGAAGCTCCCCTGACATCATACATGACCGTGCTTGTAATAGACACGCCCGTATCAACCCGTGTCAGCTACGATGTCCTCATCATTCTCTCCCACTAATGAAGAACTCGACCCCAAGTTCTCTTCTGGATAAAGGGGTTCGTCATCCACGTAGAATGGGGACAAGTCAGCTACATTGAAGGTCTTGGAGATTTTCATGCTTTCCGGAAGCCCAACCACATAGGAGTTGTCATTGATCTTAGTGATAATATTGTAGGGCACATACTTCTTTGGTTGCCACTTGCTATACGTGCCCATGAGAAAGCGTTCCTTCCTTAAGAACACCATCACCTGATCTCCCACCTCGAACAGTTTTTTTCTCCGATGCTTGTCTGCGGATGTCTTGTACTGCTCATTAACCTTCTCAATTCGCTCTTTTACCTCAGATGCCATCGTGTGGTATTGGTCCGCCAGGTGTTTAGCAGCAACATTGGTTTCAACACCCTTGGGCAAAGAAGCTAAGTCCAAAGCGTGAGAAGGCGCCTTGGTATAGACCACTGAAATGGGCGATTTCCTAGTAGTTCTATGGATGGAATTGTTGTAAGCGAACTCGGCTTGAGAGAGTGCCAAGTCCCATTGCTTCAGCTTCTCTTCACAGATGCTTTGTATTAGATTTCCAAGGGTCCTGTTCGTCACTTCTGTCTGCCCATTGGTTTGAGGGTAGGCTGTGCTGCTAAAGTTAAGGGAAGAATTAAACATGTACCATAGCGTCCTCTAGAAATGGTTAAGAAACCGGGTATCTCTATCAGAAGTGATTGACTTGGGAACCCCGTGCAACCTGACCACCTCCTTAAAGAATAGCTTGGCAACGCCTTGTGCATTAGCCGCCTTCCTACAAGGAATGAAGTGAGCCATCTTGGAGAACCTGTCCACAACCACAAAAATAGTGTCAGCACCTCGTTGGGTACGAGGCAAACCTAACACGAAATCCATAGATAGATCCTCCCAGATATTCTCAGGTACTGGTAGCGGAGTGTACAACCCAGTATTCTGAGAATGCCCTTTGGATGTTTGACAGATGTAACACCGTTGCACGATTCGCCCTACATCCCTTCTCAACTGGGGCTAATGGTATCTTGCAGCCACTGCTGCTAGTGTTTTGTCACGCCCCAGATGTCCGGCTAATCCCCCTCCATGTAGGTCTCTAATCAATTTCTCCCTCAAGGAGGATTCGGGGATGCAAAGTTGGTTACCTCTCATTAAGTAACCCTCCAGAATGTAGTAACTGTCATTGGGTTCTTGATGGGTACATTTCCTCCATATAGCTTCGAAATCTACGTCTTCTTCATATAATTCCTTCAGTTGCTCAAAGCCTACCACTTCAGCCCTCATGGTGACCAACAGATCCCCCCTTCTACTTAATGCGTCTGCCACCTTATTCTGAACCCCGGATTTGTGCATTAGACGAAATGGAAACTTTTGTAGAAGTTGTATCCGTCTGGCATGCATATCTTTGCAGATGCGGGTCTGATTACTCAGGTGTTTTAGGGCGACACAATCTGAGTATAGGACGAACTCTTTTCCAACCAAGTAGTGCTCCCACATCCTTAGAGCTCTGACCACCAAATAGAATTCTTTATCGTACGTGGACCAGTTTCTCCTGGCTTCGCAGAGCTTCTCACCATGGAAGGCCACGGGCCTCTTCTCCTGAGATAGCACAGCTCCAATGCCCACGCCACTGGCATCACAGTTGACCTCGAATAGTTTGTCAAAGTTCGGTAAGACCAACACTGGCGCACTACACAATCTCTCTTTTAGTAACGCAAAACCCGATTCAGCTTCCTCATCCCAATGAAACTTTCCCTTCTTCAGGCACTCAGTCAATGGGGCAGCAACCGTACTAAAATGTCGTATGAAACACCTATAGAATCCTACCAACCCCATAAAACTTCTCAACTCAGTAATGGTCTTGGGAGTAGGCCAATCTCTAATGGCCCTCACCTTATCCTCATCCACTGTGATACCCTCACCACTCACTACAAAGCCTAAGAACAGCAGCCTTGGTGACATGAATATGCATTTCTTGAGATTAGCGTAGAGTTTATTCTCTTTCAGCACAGTCAAAACATTCTTCAAGTGCACTGGATGCTCATCCTTAGTCTTGCTATATATTAGGATATCATCAAAGTATACAACTACGAACCGACCTATGAATTGTTTAAGTACCTGATTCATCACGCGCATGAAGGTACTCGGTGCATTGCTGAGGCCGAATGGCAAAACCAACAATTCGTACAACCTTTCCTTTGTCTTGAAGGCGGTCTTCCACTCATCTCCAAGTCTGACCCGAATCTGATGATACCCACTTCTAAGATCCACCTTTGAGAAGATTACCGCTCCACTCAGCCGGTCCAACATATCCTCAATGCGAGGTATTGGGAATTTATACCCAATTGTGATCTTGTTGATTGCTTGGTTGTCCACACACATCCTCCAACTCCCATCCTTTTTGGGTGTCAATAGCGTTGGGACGGCACATGGACTCATGCTATCTCGGATGAATCCTTTGTCTAGTAAGTCCTGGACCTTCTCCTGTAGGACCTCCGTTTCTTTGGGGCTCATTCGATAGTGAGGGAGGTTAGGAAGGCTAGCTCCAAGCACCAAGTTGATGTGGTGCTGGATGTCTCGCAATGGAGGCAACCCTTCTGGTAAGTCTTCCAGCACTATCTCTTTAAATTCCTCTAATAATCCTTTTACTTCCTCCGGAGCCTCTACACTATCCATGTCCTCTCCTGCATTCTTCACCACCAGAGCATGCATCAAACGGGACTCTTTAATATCTTCAGTCATTTCCTTCTCTGACTGAGTGATCGTCAGAAAAGACTTTCCTTCCGCTCTTTGGGTTTTAGGTCGCTTGTCCGTCAATGGCAGCAGCGTATATTTCACACCCTCTTTTTCCAATCTATATTTGTTTTCTTTCCCGGCATGTTAGGCATCTATGTCAAACTGCCAAGGCCGTCCGAATAAAAAATGACAAGCGTCCATATCGACGATATCGCAATATACTTCATCCTGATATTTGCCTATCGAAAAGGGAACCCGACACCTCTCCTTCACCTCGATTCGCTCCGCCACTTTAATCCATCCTATGGTGTAAGGATTCGAATGCTTCTCTATCGGTAGCTGGAGTCGTTTCACAACCTCCTTTCTGATGATGTTCTCGCAGCTCCCACTATCAACAATTAAGTCAAACACTCTCACACCAATTGTGCACCTAGTGCGAAACAGCTGGTGTCGTTGTGAACTACCCTTCTGTTTCGGTGCTAACATAATCCTCCTGATTACATAGTTTGGCTCCACCGCATCATCGGCCTCTTCATAGTAATCTTCATCACCACCCGGCTCACAGCACACTTCTTCCTCTTCTTCCCTTTCGACAATGTTTATAGCTCGTCAATTCGGACATTCATTGGATCGATGTCCCAGCTGATTACATCTATAGCACTTTCCCAAAATTGGTTTGGCATATGGGTTATTTTGCCTCGAGGTTTCTTTGCTCTCATGAGGTTTCTTCCCCTCAGCTTTGTCTTCTCTTCTCTCCATGCTTTCCACTGGTTTCTCAACAACTCCTCTAGGCCTCTCGCCAACCACCCTGCTACTACTGCCGAGATTATCATAAACATAGTTTCTCTTGCCTCCTCTTAACCTTGTACTCTACTCTTGGATCATCATTTCAACTCGAAGGGCCAAATTCTTGGCTTCATTGACGGTTCTGAACACCGTCACCCCTATCTTGTCTCTAATCTGAGGCTTCAACCCGTCTACAAATCGTGCCACCTGCTGACCCTCAGTCTCCCTCAGATCATTCCTTTCTGCTAGCCTCATAAATTCAGCGGTGTACTCATGCACCGTCCTCTGCCCTTGACGGCATCGTTGATACTACTGGAAAAGGATTTGCTCATAGTCGGGTGGTAAGAAATCTCTCTGTAATAGATTTTTCATGCGGTACCATGTTCTTATAGGTTGCTTTCCTTCTCTTTGCCTACGGTTCTACAATCGATCCTACCATGCAGACGCCCCTCCTTTCAGCCTACAAGTAACCAATCTTACCCTCCTATCCTCAGGTACTTCCATATAATCGAAGAATCTATCGACCTCCACAAGCCAGTCCAAAAAATCTTCTATATTAAGATTACCACTAAAGGAAGGAATGTCTACCTTAAGACGGAAGTCGCTGCCATCGGTATGATCGAGTCCTTGGTGGTTTCGCCGATATCCGCCACCGTACTCCTAATCAATCGGGTCATCCACCCCGCGGTACCTGCCACCACCAACGCCACCCCTTCTCGGTGGTTGTCCCCTCCTCTGTAGAAATTCACCCTCTTCCTCAGAGGAGCTTTCATCAAGCCTTCGGTTTTATTGATTCCCGGCAGCAAGTTCATTGATAGGACCGCCGCAAGTGACTACTACTCCCGGTCGATTCCCAACAACACCCCTGTTCCCGTTGTGGCCCATCACCATGGCGTCGAAACGCGCCACCAGGTCGACCACCATCCTTGGAGCCCATTGATTGACTCCTTGGACTTTCGCATCTCGATCAAGGTCGAGAACACGACCGCCATCAACACCATCGTTAGCCGACATCTCCGCAGGAATTTGCCTCGCTCTGACACCAACTGACGCAGCGAGGAAAGCATAAACCGGAGACCAATTCTAGGATTGGTACTCTAGAATAAACAAAGAGGAATTCTGAGTTTATTCTTGAAAGATTTCAATTGCGCACAATTGAAAACGTAGAGAACTCGTCTCTAAAAGTGTGTATACAATATTCAATAATACGTAACTCTAAAATTACCTAGTATCTATTTATACCTCTCGGGTAAACATGTAAAAAAGGCAGCAGATATGTACACGTGGAAATAAATATAAATATACACGTCTGTCATCTGGCGTGTACACGGCCGTGCATTCTAGCAGTGTAAGTTTCTGGAAATATCTCTGACATGATACACGGTCATGTCCCCTGGCCGTGTATGGAGACCGTGCATGTTTCTGAGTGAGATTCTGATAGGATACACGGCCGTGTCTCCTGGCCATGTAAGAGGTCGTGCACGTTTCTAGGAATCATCCTGGTATAGCACACGACCGTGCCTTCTGACCGTGCGTGCAGCCATGTGTGTTTCTAGAAGCTCCCCTGACATCATATACGACCATGCTTGTAATAGACATGCCCGTATCAACCCGTGTCAACTACGATGTCCTCATCAATTGTCATGCTATGGAATTAGAGTGTAACAATACACAAAGGCTGAAGGCACTTATAATATCCACAAAAATACATATCATACCATAAATACTCTTCAAGGGAGTACACCAATACAAAGTTTAAGCTATTGTCAAATATTTAATAAATTCTAAATTTAACTTAAGCTATGGTTAGGACCTCCTATTTAATTTTTCTTTTCCTTTTAACTTAGAAGAGAAGTACTTAGGATTTAAAATTAAATAAGGATTAGTTAGAGTACTAAAGGATGATAGTCAACTGCTAAAAGGGGGTAGGGAAATGTCAATTGGTTAACTATGGTCAACCTAAGCTTAGCTAATTTATAGACCTATGCTTAGTTGGTGGACTAGTCCTCAAAATAGGGAAGTTAGAGCATAGGCCATGGTTGATGGGTGATGGCTAGTCGATGGGTGATTCATATTTGTAGTAAACATTCCTATCTTCTTTTTAACCACATATATTAGGCGTGTAAAAACAATTATAATGTCAATAACAAGAATACAAGTTTGTTTTTTTCTTTTTTTTTTCCTTGACCCGAGCATGGCCGTGCTGAACTGGGTAATGAAGATAACATGTTTCAAAGTCAACACGACCTCAAACATGGCTATGCTGACGCTTATGCTAAACCCTGTTTTTGTAGAACTATAAATAGACGCCTTGTTTTATTTTTTAGAGACTTTTTTTTTCTTTTGGCTTTGTTCTAAAAACCCTAGGGAGCATTATTACGAACTTCAAGAGGAGAATTGTTCAAACATTATTGGAGATCACAAAACAACATAAGGGATTACTTTTTCTATCATGAATCAATTTTATTTCTCTAGATTCTCTATTTTTATTGAAAACTCCATGGAGGAGTAATTTTTTATATCTTTCATCTTGTGAAACCTTAACTTATGCGTTGAAACATTGATTGATTAATGAATTGTTTATATCTTTGCATCTATTAATGTGTTTCCATTGTTCTTGTGATTAATTTATGTGCATGAATTGATTGCGTGTCTGGTTTTTATTAGATTGAAAGAGGTTTCGTCTAGTAAATTAGATCTTCATTAACAGAAAGATTACATGTTTTGCCTAGAGGTAAGAAAACATTGATTTTCTGCAATTAATCGGAATTTGTGAACTTAATGAGATCTTGCATGACGGTAATGTAGGAGAAGTCTCCATTATCTTGTGCATGATTAAGAATTGATTAACTTGAGGGAGTAATTGATTTTACTTGAGAATTCATGCGGTGTAAAGTGTAAATTGATTAGTTAATCGATATCTTATTTTGAGAATTTAAGGGTTAGGGTGGAACAAGATGAGGGGTATATTTTGTCATTGAATACATTTTTAAGACAATATCATTTAATTCTAAGGTTGTTAGGATTTGTTAACTGTTAATTTAATTGATAATTTCCACATCATAAATTAAACTAGATAGTAGAGAAATGTAATATTAGTACTTGTTTTCTAGATCTTAGAGGACAAAACCTATTAAGTCTATATTATAGTTGATAGGTACACTACCTAGCTCGATAGTAGATTTTATTGGTTATAAATTTAAAACTTAAGGATCGGTTAGATTCGAGTGCATCACGTTTTTGGCATCATTGCCAAGGATCTGGCAAGGCAATATTAGGAAAAACCGTAGTATCTATTACTTTAGTCATTCTTCTTATTTGTTTCATCTATTTCTCTTCTCTCCATCTTTTGAAAAGTTCTAATTCACACTTGGTTGCCTTTTGCAGTGTATGATAAGGAATCTTCTCTCTAACATTCTTGATCTAGATCCTAAGATTGAGAGAACACTTCGCCGACTTCGAAAGAACATAGCTGCCAAATCTTCTAGGCAGTCAGTCAGTGAGGAGGGAGAACGTGAAATAGCAGTGGCAATGGAGGTTAAAGAAGAAGAGCTAACTAAGCAACTCCCTAATAGTTTTGAGTCAAATTCATCTATAAAGAGTGAGGCAAAGGTACAAGAAGTAATGGCTAAGGATCCACCAAAGACAAACATTGAGTATGCAAGGCCTACACTGGACGGCACAGGTCCAACCATTGTTAAGCCTCCCATTGGGGCTAATAATTTCGAGATCAAGGGTGTGGTGATTCAACTTCTACAACAATACTGTCAGTTCAATGGATTACCTGATGAAGACCCCCATGCTCACATTCAGACACTCTTGGAGATTTGTGAAACTTTCAAGAACAATGGGGTGACGGATAAAGTAATGTGTACAAGATTGTTCCCTTTTTCATTAAGAGAGAAGGCTAAGACATGGCTTCAATCATTAGGTCCTAGGGCTTTGACTACATGGGATGACACGGTAAAGGAGTTTGTGGACAATTATTTTCCACCATGCAAGGCTGTTAAGCTTCAGAATGACATCTCTTCTTTCACTCAACAAGATCATGAAACAATAGATGATGCTTGGCAAAGATGGATAGAGTTGTTGAGGAAGTGTCCACATCACCAGTTACCTCCATGGATGCAAGTTCAGACATTTTTTAATGGGTTAAATCTAGCTACACGTCACTTGGTAGATGTCGCAGCTGGCGGTACATTGAATACTAGGACTCTAGAGGACTCATTGAAGTTATGATATGGCAATAAACAATTACCAATAGGGCCATGGCAAGAGTAAGCAGAAAGCGACATAAATGTTTGAAGTAGATGTCATGACTACTTTGTTAGCAAAGATGGAAGCTTTGAGCCACCAAGTTGCAACTCTCAAGAATTCCCAAGGACCACAACAACATCGGATGGGAGATCCTGTGAAGGGTGTGAATCTTTTTTAACAATATGAGCAAGTAGATTATCTTGGGAATTCAAATAGACAACAGTATAATCAGTATGGTAACACCTACCATTTGGGGATGAGAAACTATTCGAATCTGTCTTATGGAAACCAAGATTCTCAGAGAGCTAACCTACCACCACCGAGGTATTGGAAGCAATGGTCGCTACTTTATCAACCTTTATCACTTCCTTTAGCGTAGCCACCTCAATAAGAAAAGAATAGTAACTTGGAAGATATTTTGAGTCAATTCATCTAGAGCTCTGATGCAAGACATCGTAATCAAGAGGCCTCGATTCACAACCTTAAGAAGCAAATTGGCTAACTAGCTAAGATGATGTCTAAGAGACAACCTGACTCTCTTCCCAGCAACACGGAAAACAATCCAAGAGAACAGGTGAAAGCCATTACTTTGAGAAGTGGGAAAGAGTTACCATCTGAACAGTGGCATGAAAAGAAGAAAGAAGATAATCAACCTATTGAAAAGGATAAGAGAACTCTTGAGGAAACACATTCTGAGAGGAGATCACCACTAGCTGTCAAAGAATATGTGCCAAAAATCCTTTATCCAACTCGTCTCAACCAGAGCAAAGACAAGGAATAGTTTGGTAAATTCCTTGATCTATTTAAACAGCTACACATTAACATTCCATTTGTAAAGGCACTTTTGCAAATGCCGAAATATGCTAAGTTCCTAAAGGAGCTTCTATCTAACAAGCAGAAGATGGAGGATGTGTCTACTGTAGAAGTTGATGCAAATTGCTCATCTATCATTCAAAATAAACTTCCTCGAAACCCAAGGGATCCAGGCAGTTTCACAATTCTATGTGTCGTAGGTAACACTTCAGTTGATAAGGCCCTAGCTGATCTTAGGGCCAGCATTAATTTAATGCCATACTCCTTTTTCAAGAAGTTAGGACTTTCTGACCTAACACCAACTAGGATGAGTTTGCAGCTTGCTAACCACTCTATGAAGATTCCTAAAGGGATAATCAAGGATGTCTTGGTAAAGGTAGGGAATTTCATCTACCCTGTCAACTTTGTAGTTCTAAAAATGAATGAGGATGGGGATATCCCTCTTATACTTAAGAGACCATTCCTAGCCACTGCCAAGGCAATGGTTGATGTGGAAGGAGGAAAGCTTACTTTGAGAATCGGAAATGAAGAGTTGGTAATCTAAATGGATGCTGCTATGAAACGCACTATGTGCATTGATGACTCTTTTTACTTTATTGATGTTGTTGATATGTTCATAGATGAGCATATGAAGGAATTTCTAAGCAAAGATGAGTTAGAGCTAAGCTGGACATTAGAAGAGAAGAAGGATGCAGATAACCTAGAGGTTGAGCTACTCATTAAGCAGCTTGATGCTTCAGAAGGTGCTACACCTTAGCATGGGTTTGAAAAGTTAAGAACAGAAAATGAGGCGAGACTTAAAACTTCTATAGAAGAGCTGCTAGTGTTGGAATTGAAACAATTACCAGAGTATCTAGAATATACATTCCTTGTAGAAGACTCCAGCTTACCGGTTATTATAGCCTCAGATTTATCTCAAGAGAAGAAAGACCAATTACTCATGGTCTTGAGAGTACACAAGTGAGCCATTGCTTGGAAAATATCTAATATAAAAGGTATCAACCCCTCCTTCTATACTCACAAAATTTTATTAGAAGAAGGATTTAAGCCTGTAGTGCAACTATAGAGACGGCTAAATCCTAATATAAAGGAGGTGGTTAAGAAGGAGGTGATTAAACTTCTTGATGCTAGACTTATTTACCCTATATCTAATAGTGGTTAGGTTAGTCCAACGCAAGTGATCTCGAAGAAGGGAGAGATTAATGTTGTCCCTAATGAAAAGAGTGAGCTCATTCCCATGTGGATCGTCACTGGGTGATAGGGAATTGAATGACGCCACTCGAAAAGATCACTTTCCTCTCCCTTTCGTTGATTAAATGTTGGAAAGGTTAGTTGGACACATGTATTATTGCTACTTGGATGGGATGTCCGGCTACTTTCAGATACCTATTACTCTGGAGGACCAAGAGAAAACTACTTTCACATGCCCTTACGACACACATGCCTATAGGAGGATGCCATTCGGGTTATGTAATGCACCAATTATGTTTCAGTGATGTATGGTGGCCATATTTGAAGATTTGGTGGAGAAAATCATGGAAGTCTTTAGGGAGGAATTAGATCTCCAACTGCCAGAGACTTAGTTGAAGAATGTGAAGAGTGTCGAGTTAACGACGTTAAACAAGTGCGCTTCTTGGGAGGCAACCCATGTCTAACTTAGGTACGTAGCGTTCCATTTATTTTCTTTTTGTTGTCACTATCTTAAGCTATTGTTTTTAGAAATTTGCAGATCTTAAGGGGAGTTTCTAAGCTTATTTGAAAAGAATGAGAGTAATTTCTAAGAGTGGGGAAGTGCCAAGGACAAGATGATGCAACACAAACTTTGGGTTCCTAGCTCTAATGATGACATGCCATTATTGTTTTACTCTTATACCCTATCTTGAACTTTACATGCAACCATCTACATATAAAAACCGAGGAAGTTCTTAGTGTCCTTTTTCTTTCAATTATTTTTCATTTCGTTTTTCCTTTTCCCTTTTGTGTGCTTGATTTGGGAAGACATTAGGGACAATGTCTTGAATAAGTGTGGGGAATGGGTATATGAAACAAAGAAAATTGAGAAATTTTGGGTCCTACTTTACTTATGTTATCTATGCATTGTCTTATTAAATTTTCCACATTTACAAGTTTGCAATTGAGTTTGAATGTTGATTTTGAATCATTAAAATGTGAGATCCTTGAAATTGTGCTCATAAAAGTTAGTGACTCTGTGTTCCTTACTTGCCTATTATTGGACTTGGTATACTTAGTTGGAATTTCAGGATGCAATCTAAGTAGGGTAATCTTACTTTCTATTTAATTATTGATTCTGGAGTTATGAAATAGATAAAAGTCCTTAGTTTAAAGTTAAATGGTTGTATTTTTAAGCTTATTGGTTAATATATTTACTTTTCAAAAACTTTGAGAGCTTTTCTAACTTTTTGTGAAAGGTGTATATGAAATCTATTACTTGGTGATTCCTCTTAAGTAATCTCTTTAAAAATTAGTTAATTAATGTGTTAATTGAGCAATAATGTGAAAAGCTTAGTCAGTATGGGCGGGCTTTGGTCCCTTAGAAGAGCGAAGTCTGACTCTGCTACTAACTAGTCAATCAATTAAAGAAATAATAAGCCACTACTCTAATAACTTGGGTTCTCTAAGTTAAAAGTATCTTTATAAATCCCTATGGTTAGGATAACAAAGGTTCGATGGGATCCCTTTAAAACCCGGTCACCTAAGGTCGTCTGGCCTAGGATCGGTCGACCGATGATATTATAATAACAAGATAGGATACAAAAAGGGTAAAGTTCAGTGGGTCTTGTAACTTGAATAATTAAGTCCGTAGGGATGCCTTCAATTGAGGGGATAACATCTGTTAATTTAGGTGATGAGAGGTTTAACAAAAAGAGGAAGAAAATCCAAGGGAAGGATAGATGCCATATACTTTCACTTAAGGTTGTTGTGCTTAGAAGAGGTAATTGAACGGTTTATATATTCTCTAATAAGTGGTGAAATGTGACTAAGCCACTTTTGCTTTGTTTGACTTTCTTCGTAACTTGAGAAGCATTTCTTAAATAGTAAGGATAATAGTTTAACTTACTTGGATTAATCTGTAAACTCTGATTTTTGTATGTCAGGCACACGTACAATCATGATAGGTTTGAGTGGTAGGCACTAACGAATCACTAAGATTGAATTAAATAGAGGATGTTACTTATGATTTAAAGTTTAACAATGGGTACAATTGATGAGAGGAGATCTATTTTATCCTTATTTTGTTTGCTTGAGAACAAGCAAACAATTAAGTGTGGGAAATTTTGATAAGTGCCGGAAAACTCTTAATTCTAGTGCTTATTTATTATAATTTTATATGGATTTCATATGATTTGTGAAGAAAATGGTACTTATATGATTAAATTTTAATTTCAGGTATCAATGGAGACAAAAAGAAAGATTTAAGGATGATATGAGCAAAGGCGAGGTGAAATTTGGTGAAAAATGAAAAAAAAATGATTTTTAGTTCAACACAACTCATGCAGACACTAGTGCTGGATGCAAAAAATGACCAGTAGCTATACCAAAGTGTGCCCCAAGTTTAGCACAACCCTTGCTAATGTCAGTAACAAGAATATAAGTTTTTTTTTTTTTTTTTCAGCCTTACCCCGAGCACAACCGTGCTGGAGGCCATGCTGAATTAGGCAGTGAAGATAACGTGTTTCGAAGTTAGCACGGCCTCGAGCATGGCCGTACTAACGCCCATGATGAATCTTGTTTTCACAAAACTATAAATAGACGCCTTGTTTTATTTTTTAGAGACTTTTTTTCTTCTGGCTTTGTTCTAAAAACCTTAGGAAGCATTATTACGAACTTCAAAAGGAGAATTGTCTAAACATCATTGGAGATCACAAAACAACACAAGGGATTACTCTTTCTATCATGAATCAATTTTACTTCTCTAGATTCTCTATTTTTATTGAAAACTACATAGAGGAGTAATTCTTTATATCTTTCATCTTGTGAAACCTTAACTCAGGTGCTGAATCATTGATTGATTAATGAATTGTTTATATCTTTACATCTATACATGTGTTTCTATTGTTCTTGTGATTAATTTATGCGCGCGAATTAATTGCATGTTTGATTTTTATTAGATTGAAAGAGGTTTCATTTAGTAAATTAGATCTTCATGAATAGAGAGATTATATGTTTTGCTTAAAGATAGGAAAATATCGATTTTCTGCAATTAATCGAAATTTGTGAACTTATTGAGATCTTGCATGATGGTAGTGAGGGAAAGGTCTTCATTATCTTGTGCATGATTAAGAATTGATTAACTCGAGAGAGTAATTGATTTTACTTGAGAATTTTTACGGTGCAAAGTGTAAATTGATTTATTAATCGATATCTTATTTTGAGAATTTAAGGATTATGGTGGAACAAGATGAGGAGTATATTTTGTGATTGAATACATTTTTAAGATAATATCATTTAATTATAGGGTTTTTAGGATTTGTTAACTGTTAATTTAATTTATAACTTTCACATCATAAATTAGACTAGATAGTGGAGAAAGGTAATACTAGTACTTGTTTTCTAGATCCTAAAAGATGACACCTATTAAATCTATACTATAGTCGATAGGTATACTGTCTGGCTCAATAGTAGATTTTATTGGTTATAAATTTAAAACTTAACAATCAGTTATATTCGAGTGCATCACCTTGATAACTTTCCCTTGATGATGGAAGGTTAAAGAGGAGAAGAAGAAATCCTTTTGGAGAAAAGAATGTAAGTTTGTGTATGTATCTATTATATTAAGCTAAAACTTTATGTTTGGTTGCATGACATCAAGGATTAATTGTTTTATTGCCTATATTACATCAATTTCCCTTTATAGTAAAATATTTTCTCTTATCACATAAGCACTTAAAATAGTAAAACCTTGTGTGTATATATATACATTTATCTTTAGATTGGAGAGATGAAAAAATAAGACCTTTTGTTTATTGTAGCTAGTGAGGTGGAAAATAACCTAAATGCTATAACCTAACTCAAAAAGGTGGGAACTTGTTCTATCTCTTCAAAATAAAATATTTTCTCAAATATTTCATTGACCAAATAGGTAATTAGTTTTAGAAAATCTATTTTTCCCTTTTACCATCATCTACGAAATTCCATGCTAAAGTTACTCAATTTTTTTTGCTAGAAATCCCCACGAAACAACTCATGCTAGAAAGAACGAGAGAAAGTTGAAAGTGATTCATGGAGGTTGTCATGAACAAGAACTTCATTCGCAACATAAGCATTTCAAGAAATCGATAATTCAAAAGTCTATTTAGATTGTCTTTTTTTTTTATTTATATCTAATTTATATCTATTTAAAATTTAGTATTTAAAAATTATCTTATTTGTATCTTATTTTCATAATTATAATGAAAATACTAATTGGGAAATGGGAATTGAAAAATAAAAGTTCACATACTCTTTTAAGAGAAAAAGTGTAAAAAACATGTTTTATGCATTGGGAAAGAAGATATTGATTGATATTTTTATAAAAAATGAATAAAGTGATTGGTAAATAAGTTTAAATTTTTAAGGATATGCTAAATATTTAATTTTGTAAGAATGATATATATGTATTTTTTTATTTTCATCTTTTTAGTATTTTAATGTTGATAAACACACATATTCAAAGGGATATTGAATGGATAAATAAATGATAAGCCATATGGGCCCTTAAAATCATGTGAGAGTAAAGCATGATAGGATTTATATTTAGAATGAATACATAAGCAGAAAACTAATAGTTACATTTCTAGGAAATATTTAATAAATATTTAAGAATTGTTAGAGGGTTCCAAATTCTTAGGGTGGTCATGTTATTAGCCCCTTAAATTGGGTTAAAACTCATGCTACTTCAATCACATTTCTCATAGCAATAATTATCTAAGGGCTTGTTTGATACATCTATTTTATGTTTTATTTTAGCATCCATTTAGACTAAATGATTGCCAATATATATATAATTAAACTTTCATTTCTTTTAAACAAATCAACACTTCTTTCTTAAACTATCTGCCTTTAAAATAAGTGAGTTTTATTTAATTTCCAACTGTTTCCCAAACATAATTTTTACCATAATTATAATAAGATACTAAAACAAAAAGTTATCCAAAATTAAGTTTAAAACAAAAATAGATAAGTTACAAATCAGATAAGTTTTTGAAGATCAAATTCCAAGTTGATTCGGATAAGTTATGAAATAAATAGTGAGAGTCTATGGGTATAAAAAAAAAAAAAGCCAAAAAAGAGCTTAACCATAGAGATGTTCATAAAAAAGAGTTCAAACATTATTATATAGAGAGTTTGAGCAAGACAAAATAATCGTTTATACTATTGATTGTTCTTTAATTAGGGCATCCGTTGTATTGATTAAAATGGGAATTTGATAGAATGGTTAGTATATGAAAATGGAGTGTCATGTAAGTTTAACACAATGATAGCAATGTCGCATTTTATCAGAATTTTTTATGGTTTCACCCTTGTATTTTATGGAATCGATTTAAATTTTAATTTTTTATTAATTTACATATTAACAATAATTAATTAATAGTGATCAATAATATAATTTTAATATATGTAATTAAATAATAAAATTAAATACTAAATTGATTCTATTAAAATTTGGATAGACCATAAAAGGCCCCATTTTACTTGGACTCTCGAATGCATGGTAGCTTTTTAGCAATAATTGCTATCATGATTGTTGCAACGCCATTTTTCTTTTCACATTATTCATTTTGTGCTCCAATTAAATTTAAAAAAGAAAAGGACAAAAAAAGAAAAGCCAGTTGCATTCGGTGAATGAAGTCGACTCGGCTCGGCTTGAGTTGAAGCTTCTTTTTGATCCTTCTACTTTTACATGT
This sequence comes from Laguncularia racemosa, assembly GCA_037954665.1. Classification (NCBI taxonomy): domain Eukaryota; kingdom Viridiplantae; phylum Streptophyta; class Magnoliopsida; order Myrtales; family Combretaceae; genus Laguncularia; species Laguncularia racemosa. Next base: position 3,242,913 of record JBBMOL010000025.1, on the reverse strand, counting down.
AATGCGTCTACTACAATTGCTCATGTACTAGTGTAAACAAAATATAAATGTTGATTAGAAATGTCAGTGAATTAAGGAAATGAAATGTATTTATATTCTTATTTTTATTTTTCTATAGTATTAGGAGATATTATTGTTAAATTTATCTTGAAAAATATTAGTGTATATTTTGGAGTTTTTGTTAAGATATTGAATAAAAAAGTTTCTTATATTTTCATATAGATATATTGTGAATATGTAACTAATATTGAAAAACGTATCAAATTTTCTTTTTCAAACCCTTAACAAGTACTTCAAAGTACTCCTAAAAGGGATTTATTTATTTTTATTTTTATTTAAGAAGAGTAGCATCAAGAATCCTATATAAATAACTAGTGCACATTAGCAACAAACAAGTAAAATACCATTTTAAGGTTATAGATTTATAGAAATCGCAAGGCTGTCTTGAGAAACCTTCAAAGATTGGGGAGTTTCTCCATAATGAGATCTTAAGCCTCAATTATCCTAGGTCTCTAAATACTAAGGGAGGACTTTTAATAAACCAAAGACGGATTATATATCAGTTGCCTATTGTCTAGACCCTACAGGACAGGGCTGAGTGTAACCAATAATTGATAGAGAGAAACCAGGATGGAATACTAAAGTATATTTCACTTCACATTATTATTTTCGCATACTATTTTGTCTTAATGAAGTAATGAAGGCTAAAACTACATAGTGGCGATTATGTCATGTTACTTTCTAGTGCATGCACCGTAGGTTGAAAAACAACAATAAAAGTCCTGTGATTGGTTTGGGGCAAGATAATGTTGTTCCACGTTTAGTTGGGAATGGACAATACGTGTAAGTCTTCAAAAGATGATTAAATTCCCTTTGTATCAAATTCAGGGGTATTTAAATGGTCTCGCCCACTCCAAAATTGATCGGACCACAAGCAGTCACCAATGAACTAACGTTGCTGTCCTCTTCTGTATAGAAAGTTAACTTTAGTGCCCAACAACTAGATATAGTCCTGTAAAGTACATCAATACCATTAATGAAGCCACGCAGTTACGGACCATTATGCATTAATATAATCGTGTTTTCGATTCAGTTAATACGGTCGCATTTTAAGGGTATGCCAAAATATCTTCAAAAGTTTCTTAATTTTGATAAATTTTTTAAGGAAACAAGGGGTAAAAAATCCACCAAAAGATTACTCTTTAATCTTATTGTTGTGACGATTAGGATGACCATACTGAATTTATTATCACAGATTAGAAGAAAACATACAAATTAATAAAGAAAGCATATGGAAATAACAATAAATATATTGACATATAGGTTCTACACAAAATACACCAGATTTAGAGTGAAAAATCGGCAACAAGACTGAAACATATCCAACATAATGTAACTGTACAAGTACAAGATTCTCTCAATCAAAGGATAATTATTCTAATAATTGAGTTATATTTCATTTCGAAATAACTTTTTTCATCAATATACTTTAAAAGCATATAGATAGAGTTATACAAGTGAAATAGTAAATACAAATATATAGAAAAAATAACATACTGTGAACAATTAAAAAAAAAGAGCAAGCCATCATATAAATTCCATATATACAATGATAAATCTCCACTCTAACTTGAATTTTACAATATGCAATTAAGCTTTACTTCCTTTTATCTCTCAGTATCTAGTCTTGTCAATTGCCTAGCTCTGACTATCTTATGCACTACAATAACCCATAAGCACCCATCATCATGTAATGATTACAATGTCTATTTGCTTCGAATACCTTATCTTACTATTGACTCTACAAACACCTGCAACATCTCTTCACTCACATCAGTCAAAATACTCTAATTAAGATATTGAGTAGTCTTTACATTCTCAAACTCCATCTTTCTTCAAACTCTCCTCATCATAGGCATATGTCTTACTAATGCAACACCTTGAGTACAATAACACAAACTTTCACATTGTCTTACTAAAGCAACCTTTTTCGTTTTAGCCATCAACACCATTACCAACAAGATCCTCATCCAATGATCAAGATCTAGCATAGGATCAAAAACCATAATCCCTTGCAAATATATATATATAGATTTAACTCCTCTTGTAAATATCATTTTACCATGGAAAATCTCCATACAAAACTACTAGAGACATCTACTACACCAAGGGACAAAAACACTACATGAAAATCTATGAACATGCTTCACATATGATAAAGTATTCATTACATCATAATGTTTTTGAACCAAGACTCTAATCATAGCAATAATTTTAAACATATGCTCATCGCTTTTTTTACAAAACCAATTAGCACAGGCTTATAGTAAGGAAACAATCCCTTCAACAAAGAAGCGGAGTGCTCTGGTGGAGCCTAAAATCTAACATGAGACTCTTTTTTTTTTTTTCAAAAGCCAATAATGATCCTTTATTCATTGCCTCAGTTACTCTCCATTTGTAACTACTTAACCCTTATCATCTCAAATCCAACCTCATTTTACCTCATTAAGACTTTTTGTGATGCGCGAACCCTAGGTATATCAAACCTAGAACTCAAAGTCGCTATTTGAATCAATTACCCTGATGACCATCTCGAACAAATAGCACGTAACTAGACCCTAATCACACCTGTCGACTAAAACTTAAGTTATCAATAAGGGTATCCTATAGTAATTTGATTAAGAAATTCCTATGAACGAGTTCTTTTGTAAAGAACAAAAGAGAGGGTTTTCGTGTTCACAAAAATGTGTTTTCTATTCAATCATATCATATCTTGTGCCGGCCTCCTTATACGGTTTTTATAATGTGTACATATAACAATATAAAGCCTAAGTTTCTTAATCTAATTTGCTTCCTTATCTTCATGTGAACTAAACAAGTAACTAAATATTCCAATTTACAAACCAAAAACAAATAACAACAAAAACCGTAAGTCTTCTTTCCTTGTTTTGGTTCAACATTTAACATTTGTGTTAGGACTTCAATTATGTGTATTCTTCCATGGAAATGTGAATTACATTAATAGGTATTGGTTCTCCTTTCATGTAATTTGATTCCTTAGCTTGTAGGTCCATGACCAGTCTTTGTAGGGCATCATTCATCCTCTTTGCTTTAGCTCGGATCTTTGGTCCTCCAATTCCTTGCAATGGATCTTAAGTTCTTGGTTTTGTCTTCTTAAGTGCTAGATGATCCTCATCATTTTGCAACGAGAGAAAATTACTCCTCTGCTCCTAAATTTACTTCTAAAACTACCTTTGTAATGCCCCAAAACCTGGAGTATCACAGCCCACCACGTGTCATTATTTCATAGTGACACGTTAAGACTCTAAAACCCCAAACAACCTCCAACCTATTCACCTTCTCAATTTTATTCTTGAAAATATAACCTCAATAATATAAAACAAATGACTTTTAAACGAGTCGTTTCAATCCATAATATTAAAACAACATAGAAATCTTCCTTTAACATTCAGAGTAACCTTTGTTCATATATAACTTTAAAGTAAATAAAAGTTGGCAAATATCTTCATAATCCCAATTTGATTTCTAAAGGTCCTAATCATAAGTCTTCCAATTTCTATCACTCCTCATCTACATAGTAATAATGCTCTCTCCCATTTCATCCACATAATGTCCCACCAGATTTCTATTCTCATCATACCCTACTTACTCATTATTCTCACAGGAAGGGGGGTGAGCTTAAGTTCAGTATGCGAGTATCACACCCACATACGTATGGTATACCACATTAATAACACGTGTATATATGCAATGTTAATCTACAACATAATCACACATCAACTTACACATCAATCATAATCAATTTCACAGTATAAGGGTACTTGTAAACCTGATACACACAATATTGTCCTAATGAGAATTGCCACTCGAGCCCTGTCTAACTCTAATCTACCTCAAATCATTTCAATAAATAACTCCACTAGGGACAACGCGGCATACCAATCATTAAGGTGCCCCTTAGGGATCTACCATTGTGAGCCCTTAGGCCGAGCCAAACAGAAGCAACATGCAACATTTCATTCTCATATGATATTACATTACATAAATCTTATACCCAATTCATTTACTAACTACCTAACAATCACAACTAATAAATAAGGTAAACGCGTACTTGAAATCTTAGCCTTAAGCAAATCTAGTCCTAAACTTAAGCTATGTTGAAATCTGTACAACATCCATATATCCTTCTTAATACTAATCTAAGAATAGTATAATCCCTTAATTCTCTTAATCTATTAGATTATCTAAGGTCTTACTAACCATCTAGGTTACGTGAAAATTAGTTTAATTAGAAGTAAAACAGATAAACTATTAAGTTATGTTTCACTCAACACGGCTATGTTGAAGGTCATGTAGCTCAACGCGGGATAATACACGATTGTGTCAAAGGTCCTGTACCTTTCTATAAGGTTTGGGTTTAGCACGGGTAAGACACGATTGTGTTAAGAAGCTATATATCTTTTTGAAAAAAATTGTGTTCAACACGATCATGATACAATCATATTGGGAGGTCATGTATCTCTCTGGAAGGTTTTACGTTCGACATGGGAGTAACACGACCATATTGGGGGGTCGTGTATCTCTCTGTATGTTTAGGTTTTACACAGTCAAAACATAGCTATGTTGAGAGATCATATATCTCTTAGTAAAGTCTTATGAACCCTAATTCCTCTATACCAATTCATCATAAATCCTAATTGCTATGATTTTTAGTTTAAATAATCATTATATTAGCCACATCTAGCATAAAATTAGGTTCTATAATGCTTACTTGGTTCAAAATACACTTGGAACTCCAAATTCAACGACTTTTGTGCTTGTTTAATCTGTCCTTAAACCCAATTCCTATGAACAACCAAGTTAAATCCATGATCTTTAATATCAATTGTTAGAATAAACCTTTGTTTACTAACTACGATCTTTACTTATTTGATTCGCCACTTGATTCACCTTTAGGTTGGTTTTTTGTAGGGTCCTCTTGCTCTCTAGGTTTCTAGAATAACAGTTGAACAAATGAGCAAAAGGAGGCAACCTTAAGTTAGTGTGGTTTATATAGTCCCCTTGGGAAAAGACAAAATTGCCCCCATCTCTTAACATTATCTGCACAATTGCCCTCAATCTTATATTATTTATTTATTATTTTACTTAATAATTATGATTATATAAATATGTATATATATTTTTCAGAACCATGTATTACAACCTTCTACTCTAAGAAATCTCTAACACTTATGTCTTTAACAACCTCGTCATTTATAGATCCCATCTTATGGTCATAGTAATCCTTACTTAACAATTTCTTTGAACTCCTATAACAGCAAATTGTCTTTCCCATATATCATGATCTCTTTTAACCTATGGATGATTGTAGCAAGCTCATTGTTTGGTCCTTAGTTTGCAGCTCCACATCTATAATGCTTAAATCATTGATAAACACATAACCTCAAACATATTTTGTCTTATGGATGACATTTTTCTCATGCATAGTGGATATAAGCTTTGTTTCAAGGTCATATATAGTGATTATAATCTCTTTAAAGGATTCCTAGTTGTCTTTCCTACTAGTATTTCTATCAAGACACTATTAATTTGACAAAACAAGGTTATCTTTGCTTGCCTACTGCCCTTCATGGACTATAGCTCTCATCCATCACCTTTTTAAAGCCTAAATGCAACAAGATTTCACACATTCTTGCTTGCCACAAACTAAAATATGTATATCTATCATGCTCATCAATCTTATACTTTGTTATCATCTACATAATGCATTTAAAACCTTGTCACAAACTTATGGTAGTCTAGATGGTCAAACTAAACTTGGTTATTGATATAAACAACAAACAAGAGAGAGAGAGAGAGAGAGAAATTGATCTGCATTATCTTACATGGGCAACCTTTAGTCTAGAGTAAAAACAGCATCAACAAAGCTAAGCTAAAATGGATACATTATAATGTTACAACATGTGTACAATATTCTCTAAATCACCAAGCAATTACTTTAGCAAGTGATATGCCCTTTTATGCACAATAAAAATAATATCTTTTTAAATCACATTCACAATCAATTAGCAAGTTGGGTGCATATATAGTAATAAAAAGTGGTAAGAACTTTGTCAAATCTATAGGCAGCTCAAACTAAATATGCGCATGTTGGCTTGTCCAAAAGGCGACACCATTCACACTAACTCAATTACATTTAAAGGATAATACTATATTGTAAATACCTAATTTTTTTATTAAGCATGTTGTTGTTGTAACATGTTGTTTGAGTGTGGTAGGAGATCGTAGAAGCATAAAGGGAGAATTTAGCAAAATCAAAGTAAAAGACCTAGTACTTACCAACCAAGTACATTTGGATAATGTATTTAGGTAAGAAAACTAGAACTGATTTGAATATCAATGGTGATAATCTTGAGAAATTCTTTAGATAATTTTAATTAATTTGGATAAATAAAATAATAAAAAGAAAAAAAATTTACAACTTGAGTTTTAACTATAACAGGTTTTTATAAAATAAGGAAAGTTTTCAAAAAGGTTTGTAGAAGAGTTTTTAAATGATCAAAGATGTTTTTGTAAAGCTTAGGATATATATTAAATGCGATACAAAATTGTTAAATAAAAATATGAAAGAAAAAAGGAAGTCCCAAGATTTACTACATTTTGATATAGGAAGAATCTAGCTAACTATTGTATGCACATTTGTCTAAATCTATTTTGTACGAAAGTAGTGCTAAGCATATGTTTTTAGAAGAAAATAATTCAAATTCTTATCTTGTATTAAAAGCAATGTATTTTATCAAACCAAAATGCTTCTAAAACAAAGTTTTCATAGCTATTAAAACATTTAATTCAAATATCTAAATCGAGGAAGAAATCAAATTCTAGCCATTGCATAATATTAGATGAGCTCAACCACTATAAGAAGATGCAAAGACTGGAAGAGAAAAATACGAAAGTTTTACAGAGAAAACATTACATCATGTGAAGTTGAGTATTACTAGCAAAAAGTGCACTTGAGATATTAAAGTTTATGAGATATTCTACCAAGTAGAAGAGCTCAAGGAATTTTCTACTATTTGGAGTCTTTCAAAAGAAGTTACTTTGGTGAGAGAGCTTTTGTGAGTGTCTGTTTAAATAGGTGATTTAGATTAGAAGACTTAGTGTGAGAAATGAGTTTTGTGTGAAAGGTTGGAGGGTTAGATTAGTGAAAGTTAGGAGAACCCTAGAGGTCCATGAGGAACACAAAAACAATAACTTCTACTAGATATTGCTAAAGTTGTCACAGTTGCAAAACTCACGTGTACTTACTTTTGAAAAGAGATAGTCAATTCTCAGCAATTAAACTGGTAGTGTTAGTAGAGAGGACATAGGTAAAAGAGGTCAAACCTCTATATATCTAGCCTTATTTCTCTCTCTCTCTCTCTCTCTCCCTTTATTTACTTTACTTTTTTTATTATTTACTATGTTATAACTTGCATATCTAAGCTTTTCTATCTAAGGCAAAAACGCATAGACGCGCTTAACTCTAATATAATCTAGGGAGCTTCTACGTAATAATTTATTTAAAGGAGTTAACAAATTTGATCTTAATTTGCATAACAATCAATTCACCACCACCACATTGTGCACCACCCCACCCCCCTTCCCTTGACTCGATTGCCTGTTTGGGACTACATATAAATATCTAAAGGAGCATCAATTCAAAGTTTAGCTATACATCTTTCTTACATCACATATGTACACGAAGTTTAGCTTTACATCGTATATGTACATTCTTCAACAACTTTAAACTTAAAACGTAATAAAGTTCTATACAAAAGTGGTTGACTCTATCTATGTGATCTCAAAAAGTATTTTTAACTATGGTGGCACCCTTAAGTCAAGCTTCATTTTAACTTGAGGATAAAACATGTATCCCCTTAGCTCGTTGTTGAACTCCTTCTAGAATTAATGCACAATCAACAACAAGATATATTAAAGTTAAAGGGTTCAACAATGAGCTAAGGGGATATATGTTTTATCTAAAAAATTAAACCCAATTATATTTAGAAAAGGAGATATCTCATATAGAATTAACACACAATCAGTAGCAAGATATATTCTCAACCAATCAAACATACGATATCAAATCACATTTCAAGAAGACACAAGTGTACTACCTAAAAACACAACAATTGACTTATCATGGCTTAATAGTAGCTTGAATCTTGTGCTTAAAGGCATGGGCCTTCCTTGCCTACTACACCTAGGGAAGATACACATAATAACATAATCAACCTAGTGCCTAACACAACCCATGTTAACCAACTACCACATAATTTACCGACATTATGTTTCCCATCTTCAAAAGATTGTACTTCTTTGTTTCTTATCAAATTTCAATTAACCTAATATCATTGTGGCTGTTATTCTAAGTACTTAAACATGTCAAGATATCAACTTATTCAAATTACTAAAAAAATGCCCTCTTTCATTAACGATTTCAATCATGTGTTATCATAACTTCATAATTAGTCTAAAATAAGCTTGAATCTTGATCATATACCATTAAATTCTAATGAATCAAATTGAACAACAAGCTACTCTAGTCAAAATATCCATTTGAAGATGGGTAATTACACTAAAATTATTAAATTAATCACCAATTATCAAATTAAGCTATTATATAGCCAAATAATACTTATTTATATAAAAAAAATAGCATACTAACCTGATTGATTTCACAAAAATTACTATAAATTCATAAAAATATATAGTTTCAAGGATGATCATTAGAAGTGTTAAACTAGCTCATCATATGTGTTTTCTAAAATTTTGACTTTAGGCTCTAGACTACGCAAAATTACCTTAAATTATATAAATAATCACATTTAATTACAAGATTGGAGTTAAACACTTCTAATATCATGATTAATCTCTAAAAATCATCACAAATCAATATCATCAAATAATTTAATGGAAAACACATTATTCTCTAAATTTTCAAAATAGGTTATTTTAATGTGTAAAATAAATACAATAAATACAAAACATGTAGTTTATCAAAAAATCTTTACAAGTGAATTAAATCTAAGTTATAAGGAGTCTACAAACTAAGAATTAGCTTGAAATGATATCATTTACGATTTCAAAAATTTAATTCAATTTTTATCTACATAGGGAAATTCCTTGAGAAGCATATACAAATGTCAACAATTTCATCAAAACAAAAATGCCACAATAATCTACACATAAAATTAGGTTAGAATTTTTTTTTTTCAGATTTAATTAAGCTTGTTTATTATTTTTACAAATTATTAATCTTACTAGTGGAATTTTGGGGTTGTCGTTTCGTTGGCCTCCAACCACTTTTGGCTAGCGGTAGTGTGTCAGTTGGACTCCTCTTGGGGTCTTGTTTCAAACACCAAATGATTAAAATAACATATCAACGTTTGATCTATGAATCATGCCCAACCAACCTCTACCATGTTTTTTGTAATTATTTCCTAATTATGAATTTAATCCCCATTTAATTTTTGATCCAATTGTTTTTGCTAGTTTCATCATGTGTCTTCATTATATTTTCCATTTCTCTAAGTAGAAAGAGAGTTTAGCTACTTCTTCTCTTTGGATTCCATCGAAATGAAGAATTTTATACAATTCCCAACTATGGTCATTTATTAATATTGCAGGGTGTCCACTTTTTGAGTTCCAAGCAGCTTACTCATGCAATCGATGAGTCCCCTTGCTGCCATGCCAATAACTAAAGTAACATAGCAACTTAACATGTTAAACTTTCTATGATATTATTGTTTTAGGTATAATTTTACCTATATTTAGGGGTTTTGTACCAATATATGCATATTGGATACCTACTATGTACTTTTGGTGGTAATGTATCTATTTTTTATGCAATTTCATTCCAAATTATTATTTTTCAAGTCAAATAATATATTTCTAAGGCCTCGTTATATCTTAAAGCTCAAATTTTGAGTTTTTGATAAACAACGAACAATACCAATTAACCTATATTTTTATCAAATTGAATTCTTTATATACTTCATTTTGAGAAACAAACCTTATAGGATTACTTCCAACTTCTATTACCTCATAGTAAAGTTTGAGTTAAGTCAAAGAACATTTTTTGGAAGTCCTAAATCTATAAGTTCCAAACACTAGGGTTTCACATAATACTAGACTATAGTGATTCTATTCTAAGTGAAGCAACCGAATCCATGGTTTTTTATTTATAAAAGAGGAAAACTACTAAACCAATCAATCAAAATTAACTAGGTGTGCACTATGAAATTAAAGTATAAGATTGCAATTTCATTATCCTTTGATTGCAACATTTATGTTTTGTAAATATAATTAGGTTTAATTTTCTTTAATTTTGGATAAATTAACCAAAACTCATCCTCATTGACAAGCAAAAAAATCCTCTTTATAGCGAAAACATCTTGTCGAGGTGGTTTTTTTTATAGAACCCATTAAATTCTCAATTTCCATGGCAAACCAAGTATTCAAGTCAATAGTGTAGGCCTACACGCTATCACGTGTCACGGTTTACAATTCAAATAATGAAGGTGAATTCTAGTGTTTTTAACCTAAAACCCCATTGTCACATGCAAATTTTCAAAAATACCATAGTTTGTTCAAACAAAAATCTATATCCATTTAAGGTATCAATTATTTTTATTTCATAAAACTATGGGTTATTCGCAAAATACAAAACTTAATGATAAAAACTCACAAAAAGTCCACGTATTCAAAACCATTATATAAACAACTTAAAACATATCACAAATTTCATCAAAATCATCACAATCCCACTAGAAAGTGTTTATCACATGATTCTAACAAAGAAGTACACACAAATCATGAAAAGAAACAAGAAACTAGAAGAAGAAACTTGGAAAAATCGATACAAATTCCAAATCTAACGTATCCAATGAAGCCCAAGTGAAATCTATGCTTGCAAAATCCTAAACTAACCTACGTTATGAAACCATAAGAGAGGAAACAAAAAAAGAAAGAAAAATAGTAAACGTTTGCATTTGATTTCACCTAGTTGGGGTTTTACACTATTGGTCGAATGGTAGCTATTAGGTATCCTATCCAAATGGTAGGACTAGGCATCCTATTCACTTTAAAGCACAATGATTGTCTAGATGGAAGATTGTGAGCATCTAGATGGTATCTTCCACATAGTTGCCATTTTAATGCCAATGAGGGGGCATTCAAATAGTGGTTCTATCTTCAATTCTCTTTCTCCATTTGTGTTGTCCTCTGAATGGGAGTTATGCAGTATCTGATTGCGCCTTAGGGACCTATATATTTTTCATTAAAAATACACTTTATTACAGTATTTTGATCCTTTTCAATAGTTTTATTATGGTAATCCAATTTTGTGCAATTTATTACTTTTATGCTATTACATCCATGAAAGCAATATAAATTACATGCAAAATGTAGGATCTAAGATAGGATAAGTGTATGTCTTACATATTAGCAAGCAAGTTTCACCTAATTTACAAATAGATCTCACAACTCAATAATATAGTATAAAAGCATATATTGAGTGTTAAAAAAGTAAAATTCTAAAGATAATTCGATATGTTAAACAGGATTATAGACTAATTATAAAAGATAATCCCTACTTAAAAGGGTAGTGACAATACTTTATATTATGACAATTGACAATTTTATGAATATGACCAATACTCGAATTAAAATGCATGGCTTATAGAGAAGCATAATGTCATAATTTTTTTAAAAATTTTAATGCAATTGAAGGTCAATATTTTAGGTTAAATCCTTTATAGTCTAGTGATATGAGTATTGCTCTCTTAACAAGTTGAATCATGTTTGATTTTTCCTATCATAAGTTATAATAAAATGTAGTTAAAAAGGGGGGGGAAAGAAAAGAAAAAAAACGAACATTTTAGTGGGTGCCAATTCTTTTAAATTGAAACTTCTTCGCATCATTATGTCCAACGAATTTTTCCAATAAAGAAGCTACATCCCTGGCTTGGTCAAGCATTTTTCACAGTTCAACATGTCTTTTGTGATATCAATTAATTGAACTCACCAAAGTTTTGACCATGCATTAATTTATGATGGGTATAATATAAGGTTTTACTTCAGCATAATAATATGTTAGGATTACGTTGAGCTTACTAATTATGCGTGTTTCGCAAGGTTAAGTTATTTAAGGATGTACTATATAAAAGTTACTCAGACACAGGGGATTACATTTACAACGGGAACGAGCCAAAAAAACTATTGAACTGTCAATTCTATGGGAGCCTAAAATAGGCAAAATGCAAAATTATGAAAGCGACAACCATTATCAGGCTCCTCCGGTCTAGGACTAAGTATTCCAAAACTTCGTTGTCTCTATATTTCATTGGGAAGAATATAAGTATCAATTTTAATTAAATAAAATGCTAACGGATTTAACCATTAAACCCAATCCTTTTGTAAGTATCACCATTTTCGAACAGGTTATATCTTCAATTCTTCCCCCCCCCGTATATATATCTTTACTAAGATTTCTATATATAACCATAACACCCATACTTAAGTCTTAAAACGAGAAAAAATAAGAACAAAGGTATGTTTGTCATAATTCACACTTCTGCAAATCTTCCTTCAGTAAAACACTTTGGTTCGGAACAAAAAAAAAAAAAAAAATCAGAAGTAACCGGAAATACCCCAACACGGATGGTACAGATTTGAATTTGAAAAGAGTTATGCAATGCAGAATGTAATTAAAAAGAAGAGTACAGATACAGGGAATCAAAATAAATGAGTTCATATTTGCAGTGTAATAGCAGTAAAGACAGAGACAGAGACTGACCGCGAAAGCAATGAAGCTACGTTTACTAAAACCCTAGGCCGTACTATTTTGTGGTTTCTATTTCATCACAACATGTCAGTCGATGTAGCCAACCTCTGCACACAAACAATGTCAAATAATAATTTTATCATCATTACACTATGATTCGTATTGGGGTCCACTGACGTGACACGTGTCAAAATATCATGTCTTGTTTGTTTAGGACACACCTCCTACAGGCCTGCCCTTAGCCTTTAGATGTCTTCTTTGCCTTTGTCCTTGCGCATGTCAAGGAGTAGACCAAGACCTAGTTAAGTACTCTCGATCTCGGGTGGGTTAAAAGTGCAAAAATTAGGTATCAACATTCAAACATCTGTCTAGACATAGAAAATTGCAACCGTATAAATACTGAAACGCAATTAAAAATATGATTAAAAAATAAAATATAAAAAAATCATGATTATAATAAAAATAAATATAATTATATTATATAATATATATATATTTGATTTCACATATTTTTAACAATAATATGAATACAACACAAAATAAAAATAAAAAACATAACTTATTAACACGAATTATTTTATTTACTAAAAAAAAAAGAATTCTTTACATGTTAAAATTTTAATGAAAGAAGTTTATGTTATAAATACAACCGGTTTTATTTGATTTATTAATGGGTTTTATCCTTTTCACCGGTTCAAAGAAAGTGGCCTATGGGCTACGACATATGTGCGTGACCCTATTTTTAACGCCTTGTTTTCACCCAAAACGTTCATAAATCTGCAGTGTTTTGAGTAGCTCGAGAACGTTGCATGAAAAAGTTGCTGTAAAGGGTCCCACATATGGCAGGTTGATGCATGAAAGCATATAAATGCATTAAGCCCCTACTTTTATTTATTTATTTACAGCTTTCACGGAAAATTTTATTGAAAAGAAGCAAAGGTGTTGAAAATATGCAGATGATGTAGATGTCAAATCTGTGATTGTTCTTTACACGTAAAAGCAAGTGTGTAGGTCTATGCTATGGCTTACCCCAGGCCAAAAAAAAAAAAAAAAGTGATGTTGAGTATATATCGCGTACGTCCTACCCCACTTTACAATAACGACGGTCCGCACATGGTAAAAGAAATATCAAATAATAATAATAAGAAGAAGAAGAAGAAGAAGAAATGGGGATGCAAGTGTACATCTGAAAGTTTTTTCTGTCGGTGGAACAACACATCTGAAATTTGAAAGTAGGAAAGATATCCATAAAGTATTAGTAAAAAGGTTCTATTGGTTTTGAGACATTTACTAAAAAAAAAAAAATTAAAAATCACTTTTTTTTTAAGCTTAATTAGGGAAAAGAAAATCTATTAGATGTGAGAAGTTTTTTATCAAGAAAATATATTATAAGGTGACTCATGGACACTTAGAAAAATGTATGATCATTACTAATACTCTTTTTATTAGGCATGCTACAAATGTGTTTTAGGACGGATTATTCGATTCACAAATCACGGGGTCAAAACTATACCTTAATCCCTTATCTATGCAATCTGTGCACTTAGCTCAAAAAAGATGGATCCATAACTTTACGAAAGTAATTTATCTCCTTAAATGCTAAAATTTAGTGGGTAAATCCTTGATGAATCTACATTTAACTAGTACTAAGCTAAGTCTCTCTGTTATTTTTCTTTTAATAGGTTAGATAAGTGCACTAATTGCAAATAGTTAAGAAATTTAAATCCAAACTCAAATTATCCACAAGTCCTAAAGGTATAAATACATTAAACTACTTATGCGTTATTTGAGTTCAACTTTATGCTTATATAAGTTTAATTCAAGAATAATCAAGTCGAACTCAAATAATTAATTAAGTTAAACTCAAGCTTCATATTATTTTACTTAATTAGTTCACGAGCCTAAGTTATATATAAATATTAATAATGTTTGAATCAAGTTTAGATATTAATATTATTATAAATAGAAAAAAAAAGGAAAATTAAGATTAAATGAACTTAATAAAGTAAGCTCGAGCTTCCCCAATTCCACTTTAAGTCCTCGAATTCAAATTTCTAAAGTTGATTGAGTTCAAGTCAAGCTTCAACTTTAAAATTTTGAGTCATATCAAGTTGTACTGTATCATCTTGAGACAACTCATTTACAACATATAATAAGTGCATATATTTCATCTTTCGGTGGCTAATGTATTTTCCCAAAAAACTAAAAAAGAAAATAGTATTTTCATTCACTAAACTGCAATCACATGACACAATACTAATGAAAACATGTTAGCTTTTCATTTGCAAACCTAACAAAGTTGTAGTTTAGAAAAATAGAGAGCATACATGAATGGAGATTGGTAGAGCTAAAGGAATTCACGATTTATAAGGTCATACATTTTATGCTCATGTGCAAGGTAGGAGCGAGATTTTTAGTAAATTCGTTAGCAATTGCAAGAAAAATGGAAGCTAGGATAGCTGGTGAATTCATATGTTTTAAGTTCATTGAAAAAATCAAACTCTTCCTTTTTGAAGGCATTTCTTTGAAAAAATGCTATTCAGCTTTCCAATTGTTGAAAATGTACTAGTTAACTAAAATACAATTGAGCTAAAGAGAACTCTTGATTAAAATAAAGAAAGTAAGTTTCTTTTAAAAAAAAGTAAAAAAAAATATCCTTATATTTAGTCACTTTCGAATTTTAGGAGGACATAAAACAACTACAAACACCCATCAAACACAATCACAAACGATTCATACAATAAAGCTTATGAAGGCATTGGGTGGCAATATATCTAAGTCTAACAACTAATGTTTACTTGAATATTTTGGTAGAGATGATGATAATGGATCTACAATGATAACCTTGACGTGTTCTCTATCATCTTTGATCCATGGGTTATTTTACAAGATTAGAACTATAGGTAGTGTGGTCGTAGACTATTTGATTGCAAAAGATTGATACTTATCTAGCAAAAATGATTGTTTTAGAGGGATTTAAGGACAAGATATAACCTACTTACACTGAGCAAGGAGGCCACATGAGGAAGAATTAAGTCTAAATTCAAGATGAGGTTTTCTAATGGGGATCTAGTGGTTACAAGGGGAGTTGGGCTCAATAACTTATTACTCCTACTATGAGGCAATATGACTCCTAGTTGATGTCAATCATAAGATTCTGGTGAAGGTATTGTTAGCTAGGAGATTGTTGTGTTGGGATTTCCTAAGTGGCTGAGTTACTTGCAAGAAAGGAAAAATTATGTTATGGGGGATGTTAGAGGTTGTTTCAGCGTAGCCACTTCAATGCCTAAGTCAACACAAGGATTGTGGATAGAGAGTGTAATGGCAATACAAAGGTTGAGAGAGTGAGAAGAAAAGTCCTTTATTTAGTAGGCTTAACTCCTATTTATAGGGGTTGGGATTGATCATGATATGGCATGCACATTTATGTTCGAGATTCTTTCTAAATTTAGTATAGGGTATACCTTTGACTGGCTCCTTTCCTTATCAATCTCAAGCCTTTCATGCTTATTGAGTTATAGGGCACATATAGCCAATTTGAGTAATAGATTGGGAACATGCTAGTTGGGTCTTCATGCTTCTATGCTATAGCAATCCATAGCAGCTCAATCTAGGCACATAGAACTCAGATAATGGCCTAGAGAGATTGGATTAGGCCTTAGGGGTCTATGTCTAGAATGTTCTATCAATAGAGATAAACCTAGGTTTTGACAATGTAATGGAAAATTCTATTTTACTTTACTCAATTTTTTGTATGGAGTCCAAAGGTGAAGAGATTTTAAACACAGCTAGAGCCCATAAAATCTAAAATGTAATTGGAGACTTGAGGGTGTGCTAGTAGTATAAATGAGGAGGTTTTGTGATGTGGATGAGTTACAATTATAGATTATGAAACATTTTGATCATTGGAAGCATCAAAAGCAACATAATCAAAAGATTTAGATGTGGCATTTGGAATTAGAAGTTGAACGTCAAAAGACACTTAAAAATAATTTCAATAAGGTTTCAAATAATTTAGAAGCTATTAGAAAGCATAAGAAAGAGTCACAAACTACTAAAGACTTAGTTTTAAAGCTCTTAACTTTAAATGCTTATAACCTTTTTTCTTATAAAGAGTTACAAAGTCTATAATATGTAATCAAGACTGATTTAAGCCTACTTTGAGCTAAGGTAAATTACTTTATTATTTGTGTTTGATTCTAATGTCAAATTTTCTCTTTTTCATAATATAATAAAACAAGCCTAAATTAAGAAGGTCTATTTTTAAGTGATTTAGTTTCTTATTATATTTTTATTAAGTTTTCTTATTAACTTTAGGATTTCTAGTCTATAAATACTTGTTAAATGGTTTAACCAAGGATAATTATCGGCTTTTAATAATATTACGAATTATTTTCTCTCTCATATGTATTGTTTCACGCCTCATCACACTACATTATTTTGCTAGTGCAACGAGAGTTCATATAGTTAGGCATGGTTTTTAAGATCAAATGGACAACACCATCTATGTTTGGGATGATGAAGGTTTAAGGGTTAGTGCAATGCATTGGGAAGCAATGAGATGAGTGGTTTATAAGACTAAATAAAGGAGTTGCAAACATGCATAGCTCAAGCATTTACATGTTTGAGCTGCTAAGTTTAAGCCAAAATGGAGATTTTTAAGAGTATGTCATAAATTTTTGAGACCTAAGTTCAAAGCAAGTAAGCAAAGATGAAGGCATAGTTAAAGACAAAATGTAAGGATTGTAATAGCCATGTCAACCAATTGAACCTACTAGTAAACTAGGACCCAATTGTACTCAACTAATGTGGTCAATAGTTAACCAATTCGACTCAATTTTTTATTTTTGTTTTCTCTTTGTTAGCACTTAAGTAATCTCCTACCATGTGCATTAGTCTAGGTCTTAAAACCCTATATATATTATGTATATCAAAGTGTTATATTATTTCTAAGGATACATTTGTAGAAAATTGCTTTGAGAGTTTGTGAGAACCCTATTTTTATACTATTACATAAGTGTATCTATTTAGTCATGCATGAGGTTTTTCACCTCGATTTTATCATTTTTTTTACATTAAATCCTAGCGCCAATGTTTCGACCTTTTTTTTTTTTTGCTTATTTTTTTTTTGAATATTTAATCGATTTATAACCAAAATCCGTATTGAACCCTAACAAGTCATTTTCATCTTTGATTCCTTGAATTAATGAACAATAGTAAGTGGCAATAGTTCCTTCTAAATTAAATAATATGTGAGGTCATTAATTGAATAAATTTTGTTCTAATTTAAAAAAAAAAGGTCAAGAGATGAATTTTCTACATACTTACAATAATAGCAAGTCCTATGAAATTTGGACAGCCATGCCACCTCAATTCAACCAAACCTAGTATGAAGATAGTCCGATAACCCCATTAGACTTGCATAGATATTAAACTAGGCATACTTGATCAATCTAACTTAGTTCTCAAAGAACCTACTCAAGTTGGTTAAGTTAAAATGCATTAATATTTTTCAATTAAAAAATCATAAAAAAATAACACAATGTGAAGTAAAACATACAAAATATGAGGGAGAAAATCACTCATTATTATTGATACTAATCAAAGTTCATCCTTAGTTACATTGTATATCAAATATTTATATACTAGAAACCTTAAAATTAATAAGGAAATTAAATAAAAATATAATAGAAAACTAAATCACTTAAAATATACTTTCTTATTCTAGGACTTCAACAAAATTATGTCTTGTTTCAACAACGTCTAAGTTGTTCGAAACACGGTTTTTAAATGCCTTCTAACTCTTGGCTTCTAGTTTCGATAGCTTTTTCCAAAGTTTTTTATTCTTTTAGTTCTTCAACTTTTGAAGTTTTCCGATGGTCAAACCATTTATAACTTACAAACTTAACTCGTCCATCTCAAGAAATGAAACTAAACTATTAAGAAACAATAACTAAAATGCTAAAAGCTCCTAACTTTCAACCTTTAAGAAGATGGATAAACATGTTGCTTTATATATAAAATATAAATTATATTTTAATAACTTTATTGAACCCTGGTCAACTATGATTTGATTCGTGACCCCTTAGTATTTCCAAGTTATTGCAAGCCTTTGAATTATAGCTATACATAAGGTTAACTTTCTTTCTTTTTTTCTTTTTAGTTTTATATTCATATCATATCATATAAGGATTGATCTAAAAAGATGTAATAATTTTAATCAAATACATGACATACTTACAAATAGAGCACGAAATATTCTCATCATGTTAAATATTCGAGTTTACATCATCAACCACTTCAACGACATGTTTGTCAAATTATATATTGATCCATTTACAATTTTAAATACTTTTACAAATAAATTCTACAAAGAATTTACAAACAAGTTGACTACAATATAATTTTAACCAACATTTGTTTTTTTCAGCAATTTTTAGCCAAATCATTAAACGAGTCAAACCGCTAATCATAAATAAAATACATATTTTCCTTTCTTTTCTTTTTTTAAATTTTTTGCCATAAATTCATAACATAAAACACATTCAAAGTAATAAAAAAAAAAAGAGAGAAAAGAAAGGAATCCGACCCGTCATCTCAGACATGTACTAATGGGTTATGTGGCACGTTGTGTGCCCTAATTATTATACATTCACAAGTCTCGAAAATTAATTAAGGTATAAAAACGTAAATAATAGAAGATGACAAAAGAATAGATCCAAAAGTAACAAAGAAAATCCCACCACACTAACTATACAAAATAAAATTATTCTCTGTTCATACATCGCCTTATAAGGCGAAATTCTCGCGGGAGGTAAAAATGGCCATGCATGGCAAGATAGCATGATTCCATTGTTTTGAAGTGAGAGAATATTATTGATGGGAACAAACAGCATAACATAACGAGAGAGAGAGAGAGAGAGAGATAAAATTATATCATTATATCCCTTTGAATCCCCCTTTCTCACGTGTATGTCGACACTCAAGAAGAAAGCAACTCTTCGAAGCTGTATTGTAGTATATATTTGTACATAGTGACTGTGACTCTCTGCACCTTTGCAGAGAAGAAAAATGCTTGACTAATAATGCATAAGGAAAATACTTCGCTATGTTATACAATACCGAATCTACCAATTCACGATGAATATTTATTTGTAAAACAAAATTTTAAAACCAAAAGAAAAAAAGACTGGTCCACCTCATACTATTTATCAAAATTTTTTATTCATACACACATTCCGCCCATATACTTGATAGTTGTTGAGAAATACCTCATTGAGAGTCACACCCCAAGTACGTTGACTAATGGTGCTAATAATTTAAGATAAGCTAGTTTAAGACTTTTATTAATATTTTTGAAAAAACAATATGCTTCTATTGGTACATGTCATGAATTTATAAGAACCATCTATCTATTTAGGGTGGTTAATATCAAAAAGTTAACTGAATCTTTGGTGGTTTACAAATTCACACCTAAAGTTTTATATTATTAAGTACCATGTCCAATCAAACACGTACAAACAATTAGAACCAAGGTAGAGTATATGAAATAGTAACCCCAAAGTCAAGGTTTAAAATTGAGTGGCACCTAAAATATTCAAATGGTAGTTCAGATTAGGATGGGTGTGATGGAATTGATTCGATTTTTCTTCTAAACTAAATTAAACCATAAAATGCGATTTGATTTTTTATTACTTCAAATTGAATTATATAATTAGGTTTCGAATGTTTTTTCCAAATCATAAAATTTGGTTTATTTTAGTTTACGAATTAAATTATATATATATATATTTTTAAAAACTATATTTTCTTCATATGTAATTTCATATGAATAATACTAAATTTATTTATAATAATATGTATTAATATGATAGATTCAATATTCAAGTAACTAAACAATTATATATATAACAAATTTATTCCTCAAACTAGATAAGTCACCAAACAAATACCTAACCACCAAGAAAAAGATTGTTACAATCTTATATGAGATTATATTATAGATTAACTATAGTACTTAAATCCAAGTGGTTCTTCTACCCATGAGATGTTTTTTGAGATGGACTCTTCCCTTTAGCTTGGGTCATAACATGGTTTTTTTTTTATCGAAAGCCAACCCTATAGAAAAGGCGATTTGAAAAAAAAGAGTGACTTTAAAAAGCACTACCTAAAAAAAGATTACTTAATAAAATAGAGTGAGAACCGTTTAAAGTAAAAGTTACTCAGAGCGGGCCAACATAGGCATTAGTTTTCTAAGGATGATAGTAATATGACAAATCTACATGAGATTATAGCATATAGTAAGTGTGGTATTTAAGTTCAAGTGATTTTCCCAACATTAGATTAGTCTTTTGGGATGGACTTTTCTCTTGAGCAACTAAGTGAAGTAGTTAAGTTAAGGGGTTTTCCCACTCATTAGACTAGTATTTTGGGATGAATAAGTAAGAAAAATAAATATTCACAAGATATTTATTAAGTACTAAAATAAAAACTTTTATATATTTTTTATTTTTTATATATATTTTTATAATCATTCTTTAAAAAAAATTCTTAAGTAGCACCCGTATTATCATTTAAAAAAAAAAAGAGGAGAGAGAGAGAAGAAGAAGAAAAGAAAGTAAAAACTAGCATCCGATGCACAGTTCCGTATGTATTTTCCAGCGCAGAAGGCAGAAACAGTCAAAGAGATAGTTGAGGTAGGAGCAAGGACAGATGCCATTAAGCAAAAGTTAAGGGGCACGAGTACCGAGCAAATGATTTTGCAATCCATTGCTTTATGATTGACGCCTCGCTGACCGCACTGTCACAGTAAGCAGCAGGAAGCAGTGTCTTACTGCTTCATTACCTTTGTCCTTTCACATCCTAGGGCAGAGAGCAGTAGGGCTTGTGTGTGTGTGTGTGTGGAGGGGGGCGGGGGGATGAGAGAGAAAGGGGGAGAGGGAGGGAGAGAGAGTTGATAGTGACCATACTCTCTCTTTCTCTGGCTCTTTGAGGGCAGTCGTGTCTTTGTCTGCCCGGCATTCAAGGAGGACTTTATTGCCCTCTCAATTTATTTATTTATTTTTTTCTCCTTTTCAGTATACTTTTTCTTTAAGTTTTAATGCATTAGTAGTATCGTATTGTGGTAGAGTTATTTCCCTTTCAATCTAATCTTATCAGAGTAGTTAGATCCAAGTGGATCCAACCATTTCAACTTGATTTGATTTAATTGAACTATAAAATTAGTTTAAATTATCCCTTTACTCCTTTTTTATACAACAAACAAAAAAGATTTAATTATTTGATTGATCTAATTTAATTCTTATGGAATTCCATTAGAATTTTCATATCAAAATACATTTTTCATTAAAAAATTACAGCTATCTATTAAAAAATAAACTTGAAACTCAAGGAAAATAAATGGTAAAACGTAAAATTTTTTTAATTTCAAATCTTAAGAAATTGGATAATTTTATTGCTTTTAAAATAAATATAAATTATATTTTTAATATTTTCATTACCTATGATTCGATCATCTCAACTCTTGCCCCCTTTTATTTCTTAGTCAATATTCGACCTAGATCTAGCAATATCGTATTAATTTGTTAGAAAAATATATGTATCTTTTGCAATTTCATTGGTTTCCACTTGATATAAATAAAACACTCAACGCTATTGACATATTCGATAGAAAGCCAAACAACATATAAAATTAATTAGAAACATAAAGCGTTCTCGAAAACTATTAGGATGCTATTTAAAACTCCAATTGATGATTAAAATTTATGAAAGCAAACAAGGGCGCAAACTTGAAATATCTTCAAACTTCATTACATGGAAAATATGATAGGTATTGTCACAATTAAAATATCAAGTTGGTTAACAAGTATTTCTTACGTTAAGAGACTAAAATTACACTTTGGACATAGTTTTGTTTTCGTAAAATTTGTAATCCGTGTTTTAAAAGTTATTTACCTAAAATGTACATGAACCCTAACCACTGATTGAAAATTATAAATATCTTTGATGCTTGGAAGAACAATAGTGTGCTGAATGCTAGTCACAATCCACAAGCGATGAAAGATGGCAAATGAAACTTTTCTTGCCTCCATTATTTTATATTTTTCAATCATATTTTCACTGTTATAGATGTCATATAAAATAAACATTTAATAATAACTTGTTACACACCGGCACACAGTGATACTTGATTGATGGGAGACAGGCGATGGGATCAAACAAGGATAGGAAAGTTTTGCTTGAAGATGACAATGGTGTTCTAGTTAAATAATTGACCCAAAAAAAACAAAAAACAAAATGAAGAAATAGTTCGCATTTTCTAGGATGCATACATTTTCTCCAATCTTGGAAAAGCATATGGCTTTGGGTTGAGAAATTCTTTTGTTGTTCAATATAATTATGATTAATCAAATTATGCAAAATAACTTCTATGACATAACTCACTCTTAGGATATGTTTGCTTCCAGGAAAACATTTTCTTAAAAAAAAATTATTTGTATAATCTATTCTTTATTATAGTTGTATTTAATCGTTCAAGAGATTATATTTATTCGTGTCTTTTAGGAATATATGGTGGTAGGAGACAACTGTAGTGTTTGATTACTTGTGATAGGCAACCAATAAAAATCAAAATAATATTTTCACTTTGTATAAAGAGAAAATTATTTTTCAATTTTCCTTTGGTCTTTTATATAATGATTAAGCACCATTGACTATATTAATGGGGCTATTTACAATAATATTTTACATTTGTGAAATTTTCAAACATATGTTAAGGCAAAAAGAAAAAAGGAAAAAACCACGAAAAGCGTTTTTAATATAGAGAAGACACTCGCTCGCTTTAGTTGATTTTTGCAAGGCTGTCTTGACGCAGCCGACAACGACAAATAACATAGATCAATTAGTACACAGATATTCTTTAGTAAATTATATAAACATTGTGAAATAAATATCCGACAATAACTCTTTATTTTATGTACCCCATTATATTTATATATATAAGACCCTGCTCTACAGATTAAATGTACAGGCAAAAATGCCATCTTCCCATGCAGATGTGTTTGCAGAATAAAAATCTGTGACTGTTAAAGGGAAAAAAAATAGAAAAAGAATTATTGAAAAGAGCATCCTCAAGATATTTGTTAAATACTAAATGAAAATTTTATATATTTTCATACATTTATTTTTATATAAATTAAGTAATATAAAAAGTTTTTTTTCCCTCCATTCTTAACTAGTACTCGACATATCCATAAACAAAACCCTCGTACTAATCATAATACTCCCAAAGTTTCCATGAAAGAAAAACCCAATATTCATTTAATTTTCATCTTTACCCAAAAGTCTGAAATGAATCATTCATTCATTATTATGACCTTTTGAATACAAAAGAAATAGGTGTTGATGTGACATTTCTGAAACGTTATCAGTGCTTTGTGGGACAAGAAGGAGAAGGAATTCTGATTTATTCACCCACGAGGGCATGTTCCCGTGGGCCATTTATTTATTAATGGCAACTATTCTTATTCACATGCAGTAGAAAATCAACGACAAAGCAACCAAGAAGAAGATGGGTAGTTAAAAGCAAATTCAGGCCATCATAAATGGGTGACGAAAATAAAATCGTACAACATCATGATATATTCCTCTAGGATTTTATTATAAATCATGTAGATATATTGATGATTTTGTTCTTTACTACCTCATGTCGATGATTGGCTTATAATATATGCATGGAGGATTAGAATACTCTTGCGTATTATTTGTATGATTTAAAAAGATTTAATTACCACTTAATTGAGCCCCGTTACTAGTTATGCTTTTCTAGATCAAATTAAACCTAGTTGTCTCCAACTAATATCTATACTTTAAATCTTTATGAAAAAAAAGTTTTATTATAAATGATATATCAAATGAATTGTTTAATAATAAATATTTATAACTGAAAAATTAGCATTCCATTGTTTTTAGAACCACTTAATCTAGTTTTGCAATATATTCATCACATGCCATATACCCTTAGGAAGCATGTTAATTTTTTTTTTTTCCCATCACTAATAAAAGGGTAGCAAGACAATCTTACTAGTACTAGGTAAAAAGAATACTATATGTGAGCTTTGTATTTTTTTTTCCTAACTTAATGTTGATGATTTTAGGGTTAAAAGTCCATATCTTAAGGGCAACAGATTTAAGCTTTTTCCTATCTATTAAAAAATTTATCGAACACCTATGCACATGTGCAATTAATGCTCAGCTGATCCTAATTGCTAACGAAGAAAATGCCACTTGCTACTCCTATATAATATAAGCTTAGCTGTTAGGCCACACAAGTATTGACAAAGTGAGCATTAGATACAAGATGCAAGTGTGACATTATGCCTTCCATTTGGTTATATATAGTCAACTAAGTAGCCATCACATTGAAAGATGCAAAATGTAGGATTATGACAACTTAGATTAGGCAATCATTATTCAGCCAACTTTAACTTTCAGATGGAATTCATTTTCACCTAAGTCTATTTAGTTAAAATGAGAATGTGAGATTGTCTTTTTGTTCTCTGATTATTATCCTAATTAACTTTGACAATAGCATGCTATATATATATATATATGCAATTTTTATTTTCATAGCGGACAACATGATTTTTAAAAATTATTAATTTCCCTCACAAAAGAAATATACATAATGATACGTATAAAATGCACCCTCACATGTTAATCATAACATAAATCAAAGGTAAAAAAGAAAGAGGGTTAACAAAAATTTGAACAAGACTAAGATTTAGAAGATGCAGATACATGGAATTTGCATAATAAGTCTTTATCTGGTTATCCTATACGTCGTGGGTTGGATTAAATTGACATCTAGGCTCTCAGTCCAGTTTTAGTGCTTCAAGATGCTCCATACATAAAGTTGTGATCTGGCGTACAATATCAAGGCCCGGTGAAGTGATGGGCTGGAGCCTTATTAACATACATCATGAGTTACCGATTCGTGTAGAAATTCAATGCCATTGCGCCCCATAATTCTCACACCCCATTGAAACGTAAATATTAAAAACACGATTATCAAAACAAGTAACTGTTACAATAAGCTATATAAAAAATAGGATTGCGATATTAATAAATGCGATTGTAATACTTCCATTTAACTACTTGTTCATGTATTAGAGAAAAATAGTAGGAAGAAAAGGGCACAAATTTATTTATCAATAGTAACGTAAGAAGAGAAGAAGTAAAAAATTTGTGATGCGTAACAAATCGAATAAAAATAAAATAGTGCTCAGCTTAAACTCAATTTGAAATTTCAATTTATGGGTTTGATTCGCTTTAAAATTTTAAACTAATCTCAATTTAAAGTAGAACTCCACAAGTTCAAATTCAATTTGGTTAAGATTGCTAAAGCTACCTTTAATAAGTATTAAGATGTCAGTGTACGTGTACCTATTTTGAAACCAGCTCAACCAATATAAATGAGAGGCATAAGACTTGAGCAAATAATATAAGTTAATTTTCAAAAATTATATTTCTCATTGGGAGATCAATCGATATAACTTAAGTTTAGACCCATGAAAAGCTTCTTTAAGTATATAAACTTCCCTAAAAAAGGTTGAAATCAAACAAGCCGATCCAACGATCTCTATTCCAAACCCACTATACCAAATCTCCATAAGTTATCTCAAAAGATGAATCAGATTTATTAGACCTTACATCTAACCCAATAAGTCAAGCTAAATAATTAGTAGGCTTAGCTCAACATATTACATTAACAATTTCAACCCTTTACAAACTTTAAGTGCAGAAATTGTTTATTAAATCAATATTTAAACCCTTGATTGGTCTATTGACTTGAAAGCATAACTAATAGATTATAAACTCAAAGTTTGGATTAATTTTGCTTTATTTTGAGTTAAACTCAAACTTAAAATAAGTTTAATCAAAACTTAATTCCTTCATAAATTAGTTGAAGCAAGCCTAATTTTTGAGATTTTTAAATCTAGATTGAGCTCATAAAATGTATCTCGACCCAACTCACTTACACCTTGATACATTTTTATCCATCCTTCCCCCATCTATGCACATCATATTCACACACTTCTGCTCTAAAATAGTTCCATTTCCATTGTCGAAGCCTAATCCCTAACAATGTACCCAAAACATTGGCACAGGCCCAACAGGGCCCAACCCATAACTAAATTAACTAACTCTCCTTTTTCCTTTTTCCCTCTCAAAAACACCAATCCATTTTGCTTACTCCAGCTTCCTCGTTATCCAAACAATTCCCAAATGTCTCTTACAATTTCCATTTCACCCACCCCCTCCGTCTTGATCTCACAGAACTACACAACCCAAACCCTAAATTTCTTTTTCCAAAACCCATTTTTCACTCCCAAATTCTCTTCTAAAACCAACGCCATTCCTCGGTTGTCCTCGGAAAACGCGGCCTTTCAGTTCAACGAGAAACGGTTTGCTCAGAAAGTTCCATTCACCTGTCTCTCCTCCGCAGCCCCAATCGGTACAAAGAACTACGAGGTATGCGTAAAGTTCGTAACTGCTAATTCAGTCAAGTTAGGATTTTTATTTAAGCATGTATTCAGTAATAAATTGTTCAGAGATTGGGAACTCAATTTAGCTCGTATCCGACTCAATTAGAAAGTAGATTAACTGTCTCTTGTTAATTTATTTAGTTGGAAACTATGATTAATTTCAGTAATATTAACTAAATAAAGTTGAATCTGGATTATTCCCGTGTTAGTAAAAGAAGTTTAGATTATGGTTCTTCTAGCGAATGCCCGGATGCTCGTTAAGAACTGAATTTGCCTCTTTCTATAAATAAACTAATGGTTATCATATGAAATTGTATATTTTAAGAAATGTTTTTGAAACTTCCACACAGATCTTGCCCTATAGCTTCTTATCAAGTGCCTGCAACATTCATTTTCAAAGCGGTTAACATTAAGATGGAAGTAGGAACAATGAATGACAAAGGCTTCGAATTGTTTGGATAAGGACGCGTGGAATGTCCGATAGAGCAATGTAAGCTTTGGAGCAAAATTCGACCATGCTTCGGAGGCCTAAAGGGAAATACAACATGAAGAGCTTCACCCTTGGATCTGTCTATTGTGAATGGTGGTTCCATTGATGGATGATGGGGGTAGTTTGGGATGTTAGAAGGAAATTGCTTTAATATTTTACATTTTTTATTACTGATATTGTATAGTGCAGGATATGAATCTGGCAAGATCTGAAGCATTAGAGACATGGCGTATTTAATATGAACATGATATGATTATAACTTAAATTAGCCTTTATCAGTACATGGTAAGATCAATGGCACACAAATAGGAGGATTGCCACGTGTAGATGTTGTTGATGGTGAATTGGATTGGTTTGGCTGATGGGTATTGGTGATATTTTTTTTTAGAAGGTGGTTTTGGTAGTATTTTGTACTTTTGAGACCAGGGGACTTGTTACTTGCCCTTCAAAATTATCTCAATAATTTGCTTTTCATTCCAATGGTGGACAACACATTCTGCAGGCTTACAGTGCTTGTATTAGAACTTGATTTCATGAAAAACTGATTTATTTCTTTTCGGTTATGTTGTCTCATTGTCTGTAAAATTTTCAACTTGCAGTTCTTGGATGGTCCTTCGGATATGGAGCTATGGATACAACTTGGAGGGCTAGAAATCCAAAATCCAAGAGATGTTTATGTTGACGCTGAAGATAATTCCCTAATAATCAGAGTGAAGAGTTCTGCTTCTATGGTGACCTTGATGGAAACCAACTGCTTGTTTGACAGGATAAAGCCATCCAAAACAATCTGGTACATCATTCTCACTATGTATGAGCACCTATAGTTAATTATAACCTCTGGCATTCGAAGTGAGTATACATCCTTTAAACAGGTACATAGATGATGATCAACTTGTCATTAATTTGAAGAAGCAGGACCCTGAATTGAAATGGCCTGATATTGTGGAGTCTTGGGAATCACTCACTGCAGGATCTACGCAACTTCTTAAAGGAACATCCATCTACATTGTTGGGGACTCAACTGAAATAAACCGTAAAGTGGCAAGAGAACTTGCAGTCGGCCTTGGGTATTGATCACTCTTTGGGGTTTTTTAAATTAAAAGACCTTTTATTACATTTGGAACCTGTTTAGGTGTTTATTTCATGTAAGAAGTCTTCACTGTGTGGAGGCTTGGCTTGTCTCAGCTATTTCCTATTACTTCCTTATTTTCTTCTATGAGAACAATCGTGTCATGATCATCTTGACTCAAACCCCTTTGGCCACATAAACATTCTTTTCTTAAGTTCCTTTTTCCTAGAATATATAAAGGGTATCCATATAGGATGTCCTTAGACTCAAAAGTGGAGTCAGAGGGAAAAACGCAAACTTAGTACCAATTACATTTGGACACGGTTAAATTCTCTGGTTGGACAACTTGAGTTTATGGATGAGAGCTACTTTCATATCCCGGATAATGCATCACCTACATTCTTACAAAATTACTTCTTATCCAAACAAAAAGGAAAAAATTAATATGAAGTCAATTAGAATTTAATACCACAATAATTTCCTGTCTCTGGGGATTCCGCAGCCTCCTAAGTTACAAAACCTTCTGTCCACAGAAAAGAATAAACGTATGTAGAGATTCTAAGCTTTTTGCATCCAGTAATGCTCTTTATGTGAACAATTTTTCAATAAAATATAATCGATTGACCAAATAGGAACAATACAAATTGCAAGTTTCCCTAATGCCCTTGAAGTATCTTCTTGATATTTCACTCCAAAGTCAACATTCTTCATATAGATTCTTCTATGGCTGGCGAGCATCAAACCTCTTGTCCTGCAAATTTACTGTTACTGAATACTCCAAAGACAAAAAGGAAATTTCATGGTTCACTGTGTGGTGACTGCCATCTTATGTGTAAATGTTCGGGCTATTTTCTTTTACTTTATTGAACTCCACTAGCTGAGATGTAAATCTGTGGACGCAGGTACACACTTCTTGATACGAAAGAGTTGCTGGAAACATTCACTAAGCAATCAGTTGACTCCTGTTAGTCTCATTATCAACTGATTACTGGTCCTTCAGGCTTGTTTTCTACCAATTTCTACATAGGCCTTATTGCAGATTTCATTTAAATGCTATTTTGTTTGTTGATTGGTTGTTACGATCAAGTATGACTGCACAAAAAATTACAAGAAACTAATGGGATGTCTGACAACTTCTTGTACCTATGATTTTGTGAATGTTGTAACTCTCTGAGTTTATGCTTGTCTCCTACTGACTTAAAATGAAGCTTGGGAGGATCTTTTGGTGAGAGATATGCTTTTCTAAGACTAGGGATTTGTTGTTGAACTTGATTAATCTTTATAATTTATTTGATGAATACCTATAATTGCAGGGGTGATTCATGAAGGACTTGACTCCGTTGCAAAAGCAGAAGGTACCATCTTAGAGAGCTTGAGCAGGTACCTTGTCAAAGTCAGATTGCCTTATTTATGATGGGAAAAAAGCTTGGGAAGTTTTAAAACTTTGGCACTCATGTCAATGAAGGCCTAAAACTTCAAGTCCTATAACTTCAGGATTAATGTGAATTCAGTCCTAAAACTTTTAATATTTGCAATCAAATCCTAGAACTTCTCAAAGCACACAATTTTGGTACTATTGTTACCTTCATTTGTATTTTTCCAATAGAACTTACCCACGTTGGCTATTTTTGATATTTGATTCGCCACCTATTACGCAATATCAAATATCCCTTTTAATAACTAGACAACAAATGGAGGTTATGTAAATATTAAAGTTATGTTCTTTTAAAAAGTTTTAATACTGATTACAAATTTAGAAGTTTTAGAATTCAATTGACGCAAATTGCAAAGTTGGAAGTTTTTTACTCAATTGACATTTGGTCTAAAGTTTTAGGACATCCCATGCACATCTTCCACTTATGATTTTCCCACTAAGAGTAGCTTACTCTTTTTTCGGTTTGGTTGGTTTTGCAGTCATGTTAGAGCAGTCGTTTCCACATTAGGGGGGCTGCAAGGAGCTGCTCGACGAGTTGACAAATGGCAGCACCTTTATGCAGGATTTACTGTTTGGCTTTCAGTGACAGAAGCTAAAGGTGATTCATGTTTGATCTTCTGCTTATCACTTCCTTGTATGCCTCCTCCTAAGTTAACGAATATTGCTGCATAAACATCATAAGTCCCTGCTTTAAAATCTTGATGATTTCATAAGGTCACTGGGTTTTATCTGTCTTCAACCCTGGCTCTCCTCCAAGCTGGTCATCTTTTGAGATAATTGACGTTCTGTATGTATATAGACTCAAGGGCTTAATCTCAGCTCCAGAAGGGCTCAACCTATTCATAAAATTGGGCCATCCTCAACCTTCTCCGCTCTCAATGAAATACAATCCTTCCACAGCTGCATTCCCTTTCCTTCAGCGAGCCTTTCTTTGGCTGTTGATACAAGAAAGGAATGGGGAAAGTTCCTCTCGTGTCAAAGACTAAGAGGACAAGAATACTTTGCTTTAAAATTTAGTATCTGCAACAATTTTCTTTGGCTAAATTATTTGCTTCATAAGCTCATAATACTTTATCTTTAGAATTGAGCATTTGGACTCCAAATCTTTGAAGAACATGCATTTAGACCTTATTTTACTAACCCGCCTTTGGATAATATATTTCAATTATTATATCTAAAGGGAACAAAAAAAAGATCTACAGGCATTTTTCAAAGATTTTAGGGCCTAAAAACTTAATTTAAAGAATAAGGGGTTTAAGTGCATATGAAGCCTAAATTATGGGGTATATTTACAATTTACCCATCTTCTATTTGATTTGATACATTCTATAACGTTCAAACCGAAGACAATACCCACATAGCCACATGAGCTACTCCAAATTGCCAAGAATTTGATTTTTTTTTTTTCAAACTTCTCTCTCAATATATTATACTATATTATATAAATATTTATAAATAGTATTTAAGTCTGAATTACTTTTATGGAGACGAGGGAACTAGTTTTGTAAAATTGGAGTAGTTTTCTAATATTTGAGTGCCTGCTATGCGTATTTTCCTCGATAAAATGTGAACCCCAGCCCCCCACCACCACCCCGGCCTGGGGAGAAACCCTTGGTGTTAGCGTCATATAAGATGTGAACAACTGAGAGTAGTTGATGTCCTTAATGTTCTCAAAGGGAAAGGCAAAAGTTTTACTGGTATATAAATCAAGGTTTTCTTTTTTTCGGTGGGAATAAATCAAGTTTTTCCTTTCAGTTAGATATACTATGATAATTGTATGCAGCTGATAGTAGTTGCTGTCCACTCACATAAGTTCTGATGCAGACGAAGATTCAGCAAAGCAAGAGGCCGGGAGACATTTTGAAGAAGGGATTCTAGGTTACACCAATGCAGATGTGGTTGTGAAGCTTCAAGGTTGGGATGCCGATCATGCAAAAAGTGTGGCTCAGGCATCTTTGAGTGCACTCAAACAGTTAATTCTGCCAGATAAAAAGCTTCCAGGTAGTTATATGCCTTACCACCTCGCTGCTCTATGAAAATGGATATTTTGATTAATTTCATAGCCTTAGTGATTCAACTGAAGTTGCACTCATTTGAAAGCAGTAAACTTACAAATATTTTAGTCTTCACATAATAAATCAGAGCAACATTAGCAAGACATCAATTGTATGCGGGGGTTGCTGAATTCAACTCCTTGTACTCCTTTTCCCGTAAATACATTTTATTTTTCTTTTACAGGCTTGGCTCAATTTACCTAATATCTTCAAAGATCAGACATGATTGTAAATGTGGTCACACTAATGGTTATGGAATAGTTTATCTGCCAGGGAAGACAATCCTAAATCACAATGCTTTTGTGATCTGGATTGCAATGGCATATGACCGGATCTCTCAAATTGTAATCCAGTTGAAGGGGTGCATACAAGAGGGAGAGAGAGAAAAGAGAAGGATGGGGGAAGAGGGGGAAGAAAGAGAAAATAGAGGAGGTTGGGGGTGGTGGGAGGGGAGAGAAGCCAGTTGAAGTAGAGAAAAACTCAATCTGTAGTGGTGATCTTGATGAGACTAGATCCATTAGAGAGTTCTAGTTTATTCATTTAGTAGTTATATTCACATAAGTCAAAGTTGTGAATCCAGAATTAAGGGTTTGACTGGCCAAAAAAAAGATTCAAAGGTTTGCAATTTATGTGAAGTACGAAAATAGATTGGAAAATGAGGAAATAACTGAGAAAATTCTTATTTCATTATATCTTTTAAACAGTATGGTTATATCTCCTATATATAGTAAAGGCTAATCTCTTATCTATAGTAACTTCCTCATTCTACCAATCAATCATAATCAATTACAATCAATCAATTACCTAATTACATGATACTATTTACAAACATAGTAACTTATATATATATATATATCTATTTATATATAGATATTTTCAAAACTCCTCCTTAAGCTAGGAATAAATATTTTTCAATCCCAACTTGCTTGTGATCTCCTGAAAGGTTTGACTAAACAATCCTTTAGCCAAAACATCCGCTAACTAATCTTTTGTAGAAATGTAAGGAGTACATATAAGGCCATTGTCAAGCTTCTCCTTTATGAAATGTCTATCAATTTCCACATGCTTAGTTCCGTCATGTTACACTAGATTATGAGCTATGTTGAGTGCAAATTTATTATCACAATACAGTCTCATAGGTGTCTCCCATCTGATCCTCAAATCTTCCAAAATAATTTTAGCCATAGCACCTCACAAATTCCTAGGGCCATTAAACGAAATTCTGCCTCAGCACTTGATCTTGCCACAACAGGTTGTTTCTTGCTCCTCCAAGTTACTAGATTACCACCAAGGAAGGTGAGGTATCCAGATGTTGATCTCTGGTTTGTAACTGAACCAGCATAATCAGCATCTATGTAAGCTTCTATTTCCATCCTTACGCCCCTCTTGAAAAGAATTCCTTTTCCTGGACTACCTTTCAAATATTGTAAAATTCGGTTCACTGCACGAAGATGAACTTCTTTAGGATTTTGCATGAATTGACTTACCACACTTACAGCGTAGGCTATATCTGGCCTTGTGTAAAACAGGTAAATTAATTTTCCAACTAAGCGTTGATACATGCCTCTATCTATGGATTCACTTTCTATGCATTCCCAAAGTTTGTGATTAGACTCAATTGGAGTATCTGAAGGTTTACATCCCAACTTGCCTGTTTCTTGCAAGAGATCTAAAGTATACTTTTGTTGTGAGATGCAAATTCCTTCTTTAGATCGAGCCACTTCAATTCTTAGAAAGTATTTCAAATTCCCAAGATCCTTAATTTCAAATTCCTCTACCAAATATTTTCGAAGGGCTTCTCTTTCCTCTGAGGCATCTCCAGTTACAATAATGTCATCAACATAAACTATTACAGCTGTAACTCCCCCTAAGGTCGAATGTTTAATAAATATCTTGTGGTCACATTAGCTCTGTTTAAACTTCCTCCGTTGCATCGCCTTGGTAAACCTTCCAAGCCATGCTCAGGGAGACTGTTTAAGCCCGTATAATGCCTTTTTTAGTTTGCACACTTGACCTTGTCTTTTCTCCATGCCAAAACCAGGTCAGGTCTCCATATAGATCTCTTCTTCAAGGTCTTCGTGTAAGAAGGCATTCTTCACATCAAACTGCTGTAAGAGCCAGTCATAATGTGCAGCCAAGGATAATAAAATTCTTATAGTATTCATCTTTGCCATAGGTGCAAAAGTCTCTTGATAATCCACCTCATAGGTCTGAGTATACCTCTTAGCTACTAGTCTCGCTTTATATCTTTCAATGGATCCATTTGAATTGTACTTTACTGTGAAGACCCATTTGCATATTTCCAGTTGGTAACTCCACCAATTCCCATGTTTTATTCTTTTCCAAAGCCTCCATCTCAATCCCCATAGCCTGTCTCCATTCCTCCTTGCCAAGTGCCTTAGATAAAGATTGTGGAATAGCTACAAAGCTCAATTGGGTGATGAAGTTTCTATGTGATTTGGATAACCTTTCAAAGGACACTAAGTTAGACAAAGGATGTTGGGTGCATTTTCTCACACCTTTCCTTACAACTATGGGTAGGTCCAAATCAGAAACAAATGGGGAAATCTCAATAGAAGGGCTTACCTCAGTCCCAAGTGAAGAGTCAGATTCTTGAACATGCACAAGACTGTCTACCGACTTTGCTCTTCTTGAGTATACCTGTAATGGTTTTGGAATAGTGGAAATGGTTGACTCTATAATGAATGGTTCATCAAGGATTGATTCACTAGGAGTGGATTGAGGATCAAACTGATAAGTTTTTTTAAGGATGGATGGCTCTCTCAAAAAAGAATCCTTATCTTCCAATCCAACTAGCTCCCCCTGAAGATAAGGATCGGAAAAATAGCTTTCTTGTTCGGCAAAAGTGACATCAGCAGAACTATAGGTTTTGCCTGTTGGAGGATGGTAACACTTGTAGCCTTTTTTAGTAGAAGAGTATCCAATAAAGACACATTTGATTGATCGAGGATCTAATTTATTCCAACTATGAGAATGAACATGAACAAAAGAAATACAGCCAAAGACTCGAGGAGGCAATTTAGTAAAGAGATGGACATTGGGAAAATAACTAGCAAGGGTATTTATTGGACTTCTAGAGTCAAGTACCCGAGAAGAAGTACGATTAATGACATGAGCAGCAGTTAGAACAACTTCTCCCTAGAAATGCTTTGGAACATGATTTTGAAATAGGAGAGCTCGTGTAGATGCTAGGAGATAACCATTTTTCCTTTCAGCTACACCATTTTGCTGAGGTGTATCAACACATGAAGATTCATGAACAATGCCTTCCTTTTGAAAGTAAGCTGATAAGGTTTGATTAAAATAATCCCTAACATTGTCTGTTCTTATTCTCTTGATTCCCACATCAAATTGAGTTTTGATCATGTTATGAAAAATGGGAAAAATGTTGCTTACATCAGATTTTTGTTTAAGAAGATAAATCCAAGTAACTCAGGTGCAATCATCTATAAAGGAAACAAACCAACAAGCCCTTGAAATATTGGGAACACGAGATGGACACCAAATATCACTGTGAGTTAAAGAAAACGGAACAAAGGATCTTTCATTATTCAAAGAGAAAGAACATGACGATGTTTAGCAAACTCACAAACATGACAATGAAAGTCTTCTATCTTAGTATTTTGAAACAAGTTTGGAAACATAAAACTAAGAGTACGAAATGAAGGATGCTCAAAACAAAAATGTTGGAGCCAAATCTTATTTTTATTGGAATGAGACAAAAAAGAAAGGTTTAATGGCTTGCTCTCATTTTCATCGGGTAACTCAAGATAGTAAAGCCCATGTTCTGCCCTAGCATACCCAATCATCTTCCTCATAACTCGGTCCTAAAAGAAACAAGTGTTATTAGAGAAAATAACATTGCAGTTCAAATCTTTAGACAGTTGATAAACAGACACAAGGTTGGTAGATAGCTTAGGTACATGGAGCACATTTTTAAGGGTGATAGAGGGGCTTAACATAATGTCTCCTTGTCCAGAAACAATGGTTAATGACCCATCAACAATGATGATTTTCTTATTGTTAGGACATGGTTGATATGTGATAAACTTGTGTGAAAAATGGGTCATATGATATGTAGCTCTAGAATCAATAATCCAGGCATTTGACAAACTGGAATTAGAGGCACTCAAAGCATATAAGGAGTGAGAGTTACCTGATTTTGCCAAAGAACATGTACCTGAGGCTTTTTCTAATGAGTCCAAAAGTGATTTCAGCTTCTCAATGTCTTCTTTACTAAATGCACTTTCCTTTTCATTGCCTGGCTGAGATTCTTCTTCCCTGGCCCCTCTGACTGTTATACTTGGAGGCTTTCCATGAATTTTCCAGCACTATTCTTTGGTATGACGTGGTTTTTTGCAATGAGAACACTAGAGACCATCCTTGCTAGAAGACTTGCCTTCTGTTTTTCCACTATCTGAACCCAAGGTTGAATACTTCTTATTTTTTCCTACCATAGCCGACCCCTCAATAGGTGGAGAGTATAACATAACTCCCCTACGACTTTCTTTAGCATTGATGACAGAAATGACCTCATTGAGTGAGGGTAGTTCTCTTCTCCCCAATATTTGGACTCTTACTTGATCAAATTCTATGTTTAACCCAACAAGAAACTCATAAACTCGTTCTTTTTCAGTGAATTGCTTTAAGGCTGCTGCATCTTCACTACACTTCATATCAATGCACCAATAGTGATCCATTTCTTGCCATAAACCTTTTAACATATTGACATACTCCGTGATAGAGCGATTTCCTTGTTTAGTACCGGAAATCTTAGTCTTGATTTCAAAAATGCGAGCAGCATCCCCAGCATTGGAGTATGTTTATTTAGCTGCATCCCATATGTCTTTTGTAGATGGAAGAAACATAAAAGTATCACTAATCTCAGGTATCATAGAACTCTCGAGCCAGGACATAACCATGGAGTTCTCTTCATCCCATGCATCAAATTTTAGGTCTTCCTTTACAGGACCAATTCCAAGTAGATGGCTTATTTTTCCTTTTCTCTTCAAAAAAGTTTGAACCAGTTGAGACCACTTCATGTAATTTTTTCCATTCAACCGGTAGGCTGTTTGGATACTTGGGTAAATCTCCTCCAATTGAATTGAAAATCGTTGCCTCATTTTGAGGCTAAGAGGTGGGTTGTTTTTCCTTTAATTCTAACATCATACAAGTAAGAAGAAAGATACTAACACCAGCTGGAAAGGAAAAACAGTGTTCCTTTTTCTCTCGGACAGATTTGCTTTTAGAAGAAAAAAAAATAGATCTGAAAAAAAAAAAAAAACAATAG
This sequence comes from Laguncularia racemosa, assembly GCA_037954665.1. NCBI lineage: Eukaryota > Viridiplantae > Streptophyta > Magnoliopsida > Myrtales > Combretaceae > Laguncularia > Laguncularia racemosa. Next base: position 3,205,158 of record JBBMOL010000025.1, on the reverse strand, counting down.
TAGAAATGAAAAATTAGACACCTGGGTAAGAGAGAGAAAAGTCCGGCGACCAGATCTGGAGAACACCGAAGATCGATGATGGCTCACGCGCCAGCGCGTGGGTCGGTGATCACAATTTTCCGGCGGCGCATGGGACTTCCGGTGAGGCTTCGGTCAGTTTGGGGATGGTCACCGACAGCTTTTGAGGAAGACCTAGTGGTGTTTGGACATATTCAAAGGCTGAACAGTGGCAATGAAGGCCACAACCGTGAAGAGAAATTTGTCCGGCAATGAAGGCTACGGATAGGAATTGATAAAAAAAAAACTACAGCTCTAATACCATGAGAAAAGAATTGAGAAAATTCTTATTTTATTATATCTTTTAAATAGTATGGTTACATCACCTATATATAATAAAGGCTAATCTCCTATCTATAGTAATTTCCTAATTCTACCAATCAATCATAATCAATTATCTAATTACATGATACTATTTACAAACATAGTAACTTCTATATATATATATATATAGATAGATAGATATTTTCAACAGAAAAAAAAGATATGGTTAACATGGTAGAGAGAGGTAACAAGGACATAAGTTTTATTACTGAATTAGAACCATTTCTTGTGATGTTAGGAACCTTAATACTGATGGGGTAAGAAACTACCTCAGAAGTTGGAAAGGGGTTATGATTTGCAATAGAAGTGGCAAAGAGTTATGGCTAAACCATCAGCTAATGAACACAAAATTATTCCCTTTAAGCATGTCTATTGGAGAAAAAGAAGCAACAGGAGAAGTGAAGTCTAGCGTGTAGCAGCAGTTTGTGCAGACATGTGTTCTCTCTATCATGAGCGTTAAGCGTGCATGTGTCATGTATGTTCAAAACAGATGAGCATGTGTTGAGTCTATTGTTAAAGGATAGATTTTGTAGTCTAGTCCTTGGTCGATTTACCATAAAATCCTCAATAGCAATACTCTTTCCCTTGTTCACTTTTCTACCAAACTTACTACTTTGTTTAAGATTTTAGGGATACTCAGAGAGATCTTATGAAAATAATTGACGATTAAGGCTACTTATGAGAGAACCTTAAGATTAAGGCTACTTATGAGAGAACCTTAAGATCTCTTGAACATTTGAGTTCTGAATTTTTTGGAGAAAACAGGCTCCCTCCTTCATTCATTTTCTGCCATAAAATACAGATGCAATGAGCAGTTGTGCATAACTACCATTTTCCCTATTCTAACTCCTAGTTTGACACATAGAATAACTGCTTCTAACTTCCGTAAATATAAGCACACATCATCACTGATCTAAGGAACATACAAGAACATCAAGACTGCACAACTCCTACACCACTGCACTTGAACACGTCACTTTACATACACAAATACACACGCTGCACATAGACGTGTCACCGCACCTACACAAATACTGCACAACTTTACTATACACATGCTACATAACATTATTCCCCCTTTTGCAATTGCACGTGACCTCACGTGCAAAGTTGGGATAATGTTGACAAAGTATAGCTGCTATTTCCTTGTTTTCCGCAGTCTGTTTGATCGAAATGCTCCTCTTGTTCCTCCATGCACTCTTGCTAGCCAATATAAGTGCATACATTTGTGGCCAACGGTAAAGGGATCATCACAATTAAAGCAAAGCCCCTTAGCCCTTCAATCCTCCAGCTCATGGCGGCCGAGTTTCTTGATGTAAGGAGTGCATGTGGTAGTCGAACTTGCTGCTGGTGCTCCTGTTACCCCGCCTGGGTCTTCTATAAGTGAAAGTATTCTTTGCTTGTGGAGACGCATTAAACTCATTGCTTGGGTTAGATTGCTAGGATGATGTAATTCGACGTCAACCACATTAAGTCTTTAAGCCATTGACACAAATTGCTACCTCTTGCTCTGGAGACAATGTGGCTGCTTAGGCCAATAATTACTCAAATCAACACCGATATCCCTCAACTAACCCAAATTGTCACAACTTTGACAACTCTCTTGATTTATTACATCGTAGATGAAGAATTTAGGAGAAAATTATTTTATTACTTCTCAATTTTTTTACATAAGAAAATGGGATTTATATGCAATTATAGGAACCCTATATTAGGAAATATAATATTACAAAATCCCTATATTAAGAAATATAATAAAACTCCTAATCTAAATATAATTCTTACAGCTAGCATAATAATCTTATTTGTACATAAGTCAACACTCCACCTTAAGTTGGAGCATAGATATCGCATATACCCAACTTGCAAACTAAAATATGATAGGTCCTATGACACAACCCTTTAGAAAACACATCAGCCAGTTGCTTATTAGATGTCACGTGATATAAGCTCAAGATACTATCAATCACTTTCTCTTTGATGAAGTGTCAATCAATCTCTATATGCTTGGTTCAATCATGTTGAATTGGATTATGTACTATACTAATAGTAGCTTTATTGTTGCAATACAAAGATAGTTCTTTGCTTGACAAATTTAATTCTTCCATTATCTTATGCAATTACAAAAGCTCACAAACCCCTTAAGCCATAGCTCTGTATTTTGCTTCAGCACTTGATCAAGCAATTACATGTTTCTTGCTCCTCCATGTTACTAAGTTACCTCCTACAAGTGTGCAATAAGATCCAGCCCAATCTGCATCTATAAAACATTCTATTTGAAGGTGACCATGCTTGGCAAATAGTAGTCCTTTTTCCTAGAGTAGACTTCAGGTATCTCAAGATGCAAAACACTACTTCATGTGTCATTCTCATGGATCATGCATAAATTGGCTCATCAAACTGACTACATATGCAATGTCCAATCTAGTGTGTGAGAGATATATCAATCTTCCCACCAATCTCTGGTATCTCCCTAAATCAACTAAATCACCAATTCCAGCTTACAGCTTGTGATTGCTTTCAATGGGAGATTCTACCGGTTTACAACCCAACATGCCAATTTCTTTCAGGAGATCTAGAATATATTTTCTACTAAGAAATGAAGATACTTTTCTTTGATCTAGCAACTTTAATTCCTAGGAAATATTGCAGTTTTCCTAAATCCTTGATTTCAAATTCCTAAGCCAAAAGTTTCTTCAATTGAGCCATCTTTTCTCTATCATCTCCTGTTATCACTATATCATCAACATAGACTATAAGAATAGTGACTTTACTCTTGTTATGTTTAATAAATAGAGTATGACCTGCATTGCTCTGTTGATAGCTGAAATAGATCATGGCTTTGTTGAATCTATCAAACCATGCTCTGGAGATTGTTTTAGTCCATACAAGGCCTTTTTCAGTCTGCATACTTTTCCTTGTGTTGTTTTATTATCAAATCTAAGAGGGATCTCCATATACACCTCTTCTTCAAAATCTCTATGTAGAAAGGCATTTTTCACATCAAATTATTCCAAGTCCTAATCAAGATTGGCTACACATGATAACAACACTCTGATTGTGTTCACTTTAGCTACAAGAACAAAAGTTTCCTGGTGGTCCACTCCATAAGTTTGAGTGAATCTTTTAGTCACCAACCTAGCTTTGAATCTTTCAACTAATCCATCAACTTTGTGTTTCACAGTGAACACCCACTGCAGCCTACCAGTTTCTTTCTAGGTGGAGAGGTGACAAGCTCCCAAGTCTCATTCTTAAACAAGGCTTTCATTTCTTCAATCATTGCTCCTTTCCATTTCAGATCTTTGAGTGCTTCCTTCCAATCCTATGAAATAGATACAGATGAAATGGACAAAGCAAAAGCTCTATAGGTGGGAGACAAGGAATCATAGGAAACAAAATTAGATATGGGATGTAACCCTAACACCTTTTCTTTGAGAAATAGGTTTATCTAAATCATCAAAAGGCAACTCGCCAGAAGAGGATGATTCTTGGCATAGAGTAGGTTGCACAATGGCTTCTTCTGTCTTGTCTCTATCTCTCCATCAGTACCTCTTCAAACCAGGTTTATCTAAACGCCCAATTTTCTCCCCCTTGATAATAGTCTTCCTCTTATCATCACTTTCCCTTAGGGTAAGATCAGTAAGTGTCACGGAACTAGGTAAGATCACTTTCTTCTCATCATTCTCCCCTTGAAGAGATGACTGGATTGGACTAAAGTAAGATTCAGTTTCTCTGAAAGTAACATCCATACTAACAAAATACTTCCTAGATGGAGGATGATAGCATTTGTAACCCTTTTATATCAGTGAATACCCAATAAATACACACTTAAGGGCTTATGGATCTAGTTTCCCAGCATTCTTAGTATGAATAAAATAAACACACCTAAACACCTTTGGAGGAACGGTGTAAGCATTTTTCCCATTTAAGGTTTCTAAAGGACTCTAATAGTTAAGGGCTTTAAGAAGCATTTGGTTGATAAAGTAAGCAACCACTAGAATTGCATCCCCCCAATAAGGCTTAAGAAGATTCGTGGTAAACATAAGTGACCTAGCAACTTCCAATAAATGCTTATTCTTCCTTTTAGCTACCCCATTTTGTGCACTCGTATAAGGACAACTAGTGTCCATTTTATCCCATATGACTCTAAATAAGAACCAAATCTTCCATTCATATATTCAGTGTCATTATCAATCCTAAAAATTTTTATTTTAGCATCAAATTGAGTACAAACCTTCTTATAAAAAAATTAAAAACAAGAAAATGCATCACTCTTAGCCTTAAGCAAATATGCCCAAGTCATCCTGGTGCAACAATCAATAAAAGTAACAAACCATCGGCTACCAGACAAGGAAGTGGTCTGAGTAGGTCCCTAAACATCAGAGTGAATAGTCATGAAGGGAAACTTGCTTTTATTATTACTCAAAGGATAAGAGTTTTGATAATGTTTAGCATATTCGCAAGCATCACAAAATAACGAATCAAACTGAGTCTTTGAAAACAAACTAGGATGTAATTTGCTTAACACAAAAAAGGAGGGATGTCCTAAACGTCTATGACACTGCAATATTTCCTAGTTAACATCCTTATTTCCCTTATAAAAAGCCTATTGAAGACTAGAACCTTGACTCCCATCCAGCATATATAAGCCATTGTGCAATCTACCACTGCCAATCCTCTTCATGGTATCAGAGTATAAAACCAATTTTTTAAGTTAAAATTTTCCAATTTTTATGTAGCCTTTAAAACCCTAAAACACCTCAAATTAGGGCTTTCCTAGTTAGAGTGGGAGGTAGTCGACACCACCCATCCCAAAAGCTATGCTACCTGATTTCCGACCTATTCTTTTTTTTTCGATCAATGGAATTCGTGCATGTGAATCACATACGCCACACAAATCTTCTATAACTCGTCAGAGCGAAAGGTGAGTGTGGTCTATTTCAGCACAAATGTGGATTATTCCGACCACATCTTATACAACTCATCGGTGGAAGACGCGATTGTGGTCTATTCCGGCACGCGTGTAGGTTATTCCGATCACCAGTTTCTTGGTCAGCTCTAACTGGCTATCCCAAGTGATTTCAATGCCAACTAATTGTCCTCCAAGTGATTTTGATCCGATTTGGTAAACTCTTTACAGTTTATAGTTTACCCTAGAACGCCAATTTGTGCTTCTCTCTACTTGTGTACATGAATTTACAATTTACAGATAGACCCTATTGGATTTTTTTGTCTTGATTACTTAGGTTATTTTTCTACATTTTTTGAAATATGGAAACTAATAAGAAAATTGTTGTCACTAATATTGATAATCATTCACTGCAAATTAGCCCTATAAAGCTTGATGGGAATAATTACCTTGCATGGTCGTGGTCTTGTTTATTGTTTATCAAACCTAGGGAATGCAGGATTATATTATCGGTGTTAAAGTCAAACCAACAACAATTGATCCTACCTTCAATCAGTGAGACTCTGAAAATTCACTAATAATGGTCTAGCTTATCAATTCCATGCAGCCTCAAATTTCAAGGACATACTTATTGCTTGACACGGCAGCCAAAATATGAAATGTAGTAACTCTCACCTACTCACGAGTGGGAAACGATGCTCAGATTTATGAAATTCGAAATGAGGTTCATGATATGAAGTAAGGAGACATGACAATCTCGTAATATTTTTCTAAGTTAAATGGTTTTTTGACAAGAACTTAACTATTATCCAGATCTTTAAGCAGATTGTATTGGAGATATAGTCAAGTTTCAGAAATTGCTTGCAAAAGAAAGGGTCCTATGATTTTTTGGTCTGGCTGAACAATGAATTTGATCAAATCAAAGTTCATGTTTTGGGTAAGACACATTTTCCTTCTCTTGAAGAGGTGTATTCCTATGTTCAGCAGAAAGAAAGCAGGCATAGTGCTATGCTCTGATATCATGAAGAATTTATGAGAAAAAAATTATTTTATTACTTCTTAATCTTTTTACATAAGAAAATAGGATTTATATATAATTACAGGCACCCTATATTAAGAAATATAATATTACAGGATCCCTATATTAGAAAATATAATAAAACTCCTAATTTAAATATAATTCTCACAGCTAGCATAATAATCTTATTCACACATAAGTCAATAGTCGAGGAAGTCTGAATCACATATTACACATTTTCTTAAACTCATTCCACTCTATGTTTGGTCTATCATGCTTCAACTTCACAAACCACAATTGAGCTTTGCCCTCCAAATGAAAGGCACCATTAATACTCACTTGTCCTCAGAAAAATTCTACTGTTGAAAAAAATGTTCACAGCGATTAACCCAACCCAAAGATCTATGGATTCGTCGTACTTTGAAAAAATCTAACTTGGAGAACATGGGTGAGGTTATTCATGGCTCACTCTGTCCCTGTTACTGCTGTCCTATTCTTGCTCTTCTCACTGCTTGCTGGTTGGAAATGTCTCTAGTTAAAGACACAATATGGGCTGTCAATTGTTGCCGGCATACTTCAATTTGGGCTGAGTCTGCCTTGTACATCAACAAGAATGCTTCAAATTGCTGTTGTGGATGCTTCAATTCCTCCATAAAACCTGGTTCTAACACCAAATTGTTACAGGATTTGTTTTATAATCTAGTCCTCAGACAATATACCAAAAAATTTTCAATGGCAATACTCTTGCCCTTCTTCACTTTTCTACCGAGCTTACCTATATGTTTAAGAGTTTATGGATACTTAGAGAAAAGCCTAGATCTCATGAAAATAATTTACAATTAGGGCTACTTATGAGAGAACCCTAAGACCTCTTTAACATTTGAGTTCTGGATTTTTTTTTTTTTTTTGGAGAAAATAGGCTTTCTATTGCATTCATTTTCTGCCATAAAATACAGATGCAAGGAGCAGTGGTATATAACTGCCCTTTCCCTATTTTAACTCCTAGTTTGACACAGAATAACTGCTTCTAAATTCCCTAAATGTGAGGACACATCATCTTTTATCTAAGAAACATCTAAGGACACCAAGTCTGCACTAACTCCTACACCATTGCACTTGAACACGTCACTTTACATACACAAACACACACTGCACATACACAAGTACCGCACAAACTTACTATACAAATGCTACATGACATTTGTGGTGCAGATTTTTATTTTTAGGTCAGTTATTTGCAATTATTAGAAAATAGAGAAGTTATGTGCTTGTGTCAGTCTAGGAGGAAAAATAGAAAATTGCAGCAATTATTAACTGCCGTTCGTAGTTGCCTATATGTATCAGCAATTAGAGGAAATAAGAATAATTAAGTCCTATCATTTTCCCTCAAATTTAGAATTAATTAATTTCTAAGAAAATTGTAGGGTTCTCTCTAACAACAAACCCTAGCAAAAAGAGATCGTTGGATTCTCTCTTAATGAGCCAAAAAAATTCTTATTTCAAATGGATCTTGTAACATAGATGGTAATAGTGCAAAAGTTGCAACTTAGTTGCAGATTAAAAGTTCAAAATCTAGTTCCTACTTAATTATGAATAACTGGGGTTCAAGATTTTCTTTGACCTTTGTCTACGCTTCTAGCAAGAGTTTATCCTATCATTTCCTGTACTGTGGGATGGGAATGGGATTGTAGTGAGTTGGGGCTGCCTACACCATTCACTTTAGAATGTGCCTAAGGGCACAGGGCACAGGGTTGGGGAGCTGGCAGGGAGTCAGGGGCCTGAAAATCTACTATAGGGACAGATCAACTATCGTTTGCAGTCCAAAATCAACTGAGGCTAAAGTCAAAAAATGGCAAGGTGTTTGATAATGACTGAACTAACAAGGAAAAGTTGATAGGGGACTTTAATTTAACAGAAAGAAAAGACAGGAACCTTATGGGAGGAAATGGTCTTAGAGCAACATTGAATGGTGACTACAGTATCTCACTTGTAGGAAACCTCTCAACAGCAAAATATGAGATCTATGACTAGTAAAGGATGATAGGAACAGGCATTTTTCATAAAACTGCTAGTGGGAATATGTTTTAGGGGCCTGGCATAAGGGAAGAACAAAAAGAAGATGGTGGTATTTTTACTTTTTAACCTTAAGGATGACTAGCAAGGTATTGGAGAAACCGGTGAGAAGACTAAATGCTTATCGTTTTATGAGAGTAACTGGAAAATTGCTTTCCTTCTAGGAAATTATCTTGACCCTTTTTGCTCGGCAATCTCTCCTATACTTGTGCACACCGATTTATCATGGTACATATCATATCATTCGCTAGATCACACAGTTGAAAGGGGCCATGACATATGCTTATATACAAGACATTTGAGCATGCCACGAATGTCTATTCACTACAGCGGTCTCACCACTTGAATTTGGTATGTGCTGTCTTATCTGCAGGTAAGAAGAGCCTCTACATAAGGCTGGGTTGTCGAGGTGATTGGCCGAATATCAAGCCACCTCCAGGTTGGGATCCTTCAATAGGCGAGGATGCAATCATCTCCAATACAGAATAGGTAGAATCATAGTGAGACCATGCAGAGAAGAGAGTAGATCAAATTTTTCATCATAAGCTTCTCATATTTATTGATCAATTCGTGTAGTGTTTAGAGTGTCAACTTGCAGGAGAAATACATTCCAGTTGAAAGGTTCTCAAACTTTCAGATGACTAACATGCCAACTGATTCAACTTATTTAAGGGGCTCATGTAGTTGTAGTAGCAGCATTTTGCAAGGTTTTACATATCGACCTTGGACATAGCCAGAGCACCTACTTTATCTAATTTGCTAAGCTACGTCATATGATTCCTCACACATACTTACATATTGCCAACCCCAAACAAATATATTGGTATTGAATATGTTGAATACGTCTAGGTTTAGCAGCACAAGAAGGGGTTTCTAAATGACATATTGTTTCTATTGCTTATAATGATATTCTTCATTTTGTAATAATTGTTTAAGTATTATGTCTAACGAGACTCCCTAAATGACGTCTCCATCCGTAATAACTTATCTTAATCGCGTTTCCCCCATCTTCTTAAGATTTTCCAATTATAACGAAAAGAAGAGCATCTATAATGATCATAATGAAAAAGTAGATAGACATGAACACAGTAGAGATAGGTTCATTGCAAACTTCATAAGTGGATCGATAAAGGTCATGTATCATACAATCAAAACATCATATCAATCCCATGAATTAAGGTTGAGTATGACTTAGTCACCACTACGTATATGTGCAATCATTAAGTCGGTACAATCCTATACTTGAAACTATACACACATGTTCCAACTTTAACTATTGAGGCACACTACGTTTTCATCAGAAAATAAATAAAGTTTGATCGTGAACCCAACTGAACATTTTATAAACACTCATCGATTAATCTTGGCTGCAATGAGAGCATGTGAGCCATTCATTAGGTGAGAAGTTTTTGACAATTGCTTCGTCACCAGTAAACACGTTTCTTAAAAAACTTAACACTTTATCTGTATTCCTATGATATATTGGATACTAAAGTAAGTACATAGGCTAGGCGGAGAAAGAAGCGCAAGATCGAGTTCAAACACTGGCAAATCAATACTTTTGTTTTATTAAAGAAAATAGATGAATACAGAGCACAATATCAACGTTACTAAATTTTACACACCACAATAAAGGACATTAGAGCTGACATGATGAAATTGCAAATACAATCTAGTTCTAGAGGACCATATATGTAAAGCAAAAGACAACTTGCCCGTCCAAAAGAGAAAAGAAATACACTATTGGCGTGACTGCAAAAGCCTTAGTAGCTACCATCCTGGTTCCTCCTTAGGCACCTTCACATCGCAATTAGTTTTAGGGGGCGGCTGCAAGCATATCCAAGAAAAAAAATTGACTAAAATTCAACTTTCACTAAGTCACCACTTATAAAGAAAGCAAATATTCAAAAAATACATGTGGAAACCAAGTTAAAAAAAAAAAAGAACTTTATAATATGCAATATACATAGAACAATTGAGAAGCATATAATGATAACTTTTAAATATAGACTCAGTCAATAAATGGTAAAAAGATCGAGTAACAAGGCATAAAGCCACCTTGACATACATATAATGAGTTACATATTAGGGAAGATTAACAAAAAATAAATCCATGTGAAGAAATATTCCATCTATAGCAATTCTGTAAGTTGACAACAATGATCAAGCAACTACTACCTCACTTTCTTTTCTTTTTTTCTAAAGTTTAATATATACTCAAATTTGACCAAAAATCTATTAATTTTGTTATATGACAACTTTGACAAGTCAATTGGGATTCTAACATGTCTAAAGTGATAACAGCCCACTCCCAAATAATGATCCTCAAAGGACCCTAGAGACAAGCAAGCAAGGAGTCACATTCTTGATTCCTCAAGCTTTATGCAAACAAAGGACGAGATGTATCTACCATAAGATTGATATGATCATACTTCAACAATAAAAGCATGCATATGTTAAGGCAAATAACATATTTCATGCATTGACTTTTGGAATCTGCATCACAAACTGTTCCTCCAAAACTACACCCTCCTCGCTCCACCCCCACCCCAAAGATTGACAATAATCAGAGTCTTATATTGAAAAGTGGTACACAACTAGCATAATGAATTTCCTCTCATTGACTTCTATTACATGGACAAGGAGAAGAAAGGATATTTAGCACTTCACTAGTAAGCACAATTACAAGTAGATCAACTATTATATAAATAAATTATATATCTTCAATATGCATGACAACAACACTTCAGTAAAATATTTGAAAAGATTAATATATAGTAATTAGCTTAACAAATACCTTGCACTGAAGGCTCATTATAGTGGACCTCAACAGTTTGTCCCCTACTATCACCCGCAGTTCTCTAATGAACTCAGCCCGAGTTATCCGCTTGTTCTAGTAGTATGCATTGAAGGAGAGAAATAAGAGTTTCAGGTAAAAAAATTAAGCAATCGCACAGTTACACAAAAATAAAAATTACCTTAAAAAGGTCATATTGCGCATTCACAATCTTCATATCTTTAGGGGCTACTTCTTTTGAGATGGCATCAAACAACAAAGGAAAAGGCATCCATGGAGATTTGGGAATCCTCTTAGAGCTTAAAACATTGGCATCATTAACCTGAGGTTTGACCTAAAAGTCCACTGGTGGTGAGCAAATTATCTTCAAGGAAAATATACATGAAAATTACAACAAAGTAGAAGGCAAACAGACTGAAGATTTTTTTTTTTTTCTCTAAGTAAATGCTAAAAGGACCATCTATAAGACCTACAGACGAGTGAATAAAATATAAGTGCCACAAGAGACAAAAGATGAGAGACTGGCAAGATTAAATAACACAAACAGTATGTAATTCACTGTAACAGATACAGACATCAAAAGAAAAACATCTATGTTCTAACCAAAATTTTCCTAAGACTAAGAGCGGACATAATGTTCAAATCCAAAACAATTCATTCTTCAAGTCCATACATCAGAATCACAACCAAATATGCAAATTTAACAAAAACAATTTCATGCTATAATTTGCCAGATAACGACAAGGAGATTCAAAGAACACTCATCCCAACATTTATAAAGCAGATATGTTGCTATTTCATCAGCATATTATATTCAAAATAAACAAGTACTATGTAAGGAAAAAAATGAAAACTTGTTACTCCAGCTGCTTGTGAAAAAACACTTATATAAAACATAACATGCCTCACAGTGAACATCCCCTGCCAAGCTCCTTAAAATCTAGAAAAAAAAGTCACCAACAAGATGCTCATAGCTACTTCAACAACAAAAGGAAGAAAAAAATGAAGCAAACACTAGAAGAACTGATCACCCAAAAAGAGGCTTCTTATCCAAACTGAAGCATGCAAACCTAAAATTTCTTAGGCATCCTCCTAAGTATAGCAACAAAAGGGCATTTAACCAAACCTACAAAACTACACAGCAATATCCACACTTGAGTGAGAAGATAATGGTTCGGCAGAAAGAACAATTTCCACAATAAAACCTTAGAGGCAGCACTTGCCCACGGCATTTGGAACTTAATTTCCTCCACCAAATGCTTGGTGCCATTGGCAAGGATCAGGGCAGCTTCAAAAAAGGCACCTTGGTAGAGGTTACTTCATCAGAATGAGCCATATCCCTCCCCCTTTCTCTTGGTTCCTTTCTCTTTTCGCCAAATTTTCATAATCTTCAACATTGGAGAACCACATAATTTTTAGGTTAAATAATTACTAAGGGGTGAATTACCACAAATTATTAAAAAGAATCATCATGGTTACCAATAATTGAGTTGATGTGTAAGCATAAAAAAGTAGAAGAGTAATAATAGATTTACAAACACGAAGGCATAGTTTTAGTCATCTGAAGAACCTTAACAAATTCACTTCCTAAGATAAGTGGCATCACTAGCAGCATAATGAAATAAGCTGCCTCGGAAGAAGTAATAGCTAGCACCAAAACAACATGATCCTTCTTACTATTCCCTTCAATCTTCAGAAGGCTTAACAATATTGTCATTCAACAGACTAAATCAATCAACAATATTTGAAAAAGTAAACGCAACTCAATGGTTTGCAACAATAACCATGAATCAAACACATACACGTCCATCCAAGGAGACCTGTTATCATTTTAAAACAAAATCTCAAAACTAAACAATTCCCTCACATGCTTTTAAAACTGGCATAGTGCATAAATTAATCTCAGGAGAGGATGAAAAATGGTATAGCACTAGCAAAGTGAATGCATAGAAATCGAGAATTTAGTATTGGAATCCTTACTGATACCATAGGAGCACAATGTAGCTTTGAGGAACCACAAAGATCTTGAGCAATCGTGACCCCAGATTTCTCCCTAATTCCATCACTAACCAAATACCCTATAGTAAAAGTAAACATTTAAAGTATTCACTAAAATTTCCAACTAATGATCAAACTAGCAATTCATAAACATAATGCAAATAGTAGTAAATACAAGATTCAATGTCAAAACAAGAATCTTACACCAAAATTGTGAAAATCTATTGGTATAATGTAAGAACAACTTATGAACTGATAAAACAAATACTTACCTGCATTGCTAGATGACATCTTGAAGCTTATGATACATTCTGGAAGTATATGAGTATTCATATCCATAGTCCAAATTACATAATAATGTGGATTTTGAGAACTATCAACTCCAGTGTCATAATTTTCATTGGTCGGACAAAATTGTCTTGATCCAGGATGAACAACTTCACTATTTCCCAATATAACACGACAGAACAAAACATGTCTTATTCCATTTTCATCCTCATCACAATAATTCGCACTGGAAAAAAAAAAAGAAAAAGAAAGGGCAAGCTATATCATCACATAATAATAAAGCAAATCAATCATATTGCTCAAAATTGCAAAGATGGATATCTATCATATAAAAAGAATCTTTTATAATCACACTTAAAAATCCAACAACTAAAACACATTTCACGAGAGTTTTAAAATATCAAGATTGTATATGAAGAAAATATATTTTCTTATTTAAAGGAAGATAAAACGACATAAACTTTTTTTTTTTTGATAAATAAACGACACAAACTTCTCAACCAAACATATCATATTTCACACAAATTCAACTAATAAAGGAAAAAATTAATCTTGCCTGATATATGAATGGTCTACAGTTGTTAAGTGAGCCCCAGAGCCATAAATGGAGAGGCTTTTGAATGAACCATTACCAAGGCCATATTTTTGGATTCTAAGTAGAGAGTCTTTATTAGAAGCAAGCCATGCGTATTTAACATTAGGATTTCCACGATTGGTTCTTGTGATTTCTACTTGCTTTTCAAAAAGTTCAAATCGGGCTTTCATCAAATGGTTAATGCAACCATGGACTTCAACTACATCCATGTTCACAGAGGACTTCATTCCTCTGATAAACATATCCCTCACTGTACAATAATCCACAGATTGAGATCTAAGAGCAGGCTTAACGGTTGCTAATTCATCACTTAAGTTAAATGCTTCAGGTGTTGCCTCATCTGCTCTTTGATAGAGGTTTTCACTAGTTATTATAGCCCCAGGACCGACAACAGTTTCTTGTTCTACTTTAATCTTCTTAGCATGTGCATCCAACTCTTCATCGCATTTCTCCAAATTACAACTCTGGGCTCCCGTCAATTCTATATCAAGTTGCAGTTCAATTTCTCGTTTCCCATTTGGAAGCTGAAATACAATCCCTGTATTACCATTCATACCAGTAGAATCAAAACGAAAATCAGGATAAAAGTGTCGACCAACATCATCAATCCAAGCAATACGTTTCTTTAGTCCCGTTTTCACATCCCACTGAAACATATATAAGATATCCAGCAAAAAATGATAACCATTAAACTTCACCTCAATTGCTGCATTTTTCAACTGAAAGTGCTCCTTAACCAAATCAACAACATAAGGGGGGAAATCGTTCCATTCGTTATTCTGATAATATAAAACGCGAGTGGGCAAACTGCTCTTCATAAAATTTGAATAGTGGTTCAGCACAGATTTCCTCAAGCAAGGACCACACTTGCCTTCACATCCATCCACTCTTTTACGTTTTCGAGGTTTATTAACCAATGCATTCAAACCAGAGGTTTTCGGGACAAACCCGCCCTTCGATTTGTCGACATGTATTGCAGATTCAGACCTCTGCTCTACCTTGACTTCAATAACGTTATTCAACCCTCCAATACCCTTTAATTCCATTATATACCAAGTATATATGTATTCACATACTACCACCTATAGTCTTAACTACTTCTAAAATATACAAATCCAGCTGTAAATATACATGATAATCCATCGAGCCGAGTAAACAAGCAAATCCTGCAAATCCATGACTCGTAAACTCGTCTTTCTTTAACAGATTCATAATAACAAAAGCAAAACTGTGAGATAAAATTTAGAACTTACCGAAAACTTGGGGAAATAAACCTAATCTGCAACTTTCTCTTTTTTTCAACATGGGCATCAACGAGAATAAAGAATTTCTACAAAACTCTCAGATCCAAGTTTTTACAAGCCGCACAGATCTGAACAGTCATTTAGCGCTAGTCGCACGACTGAAATTGAAATTTGTATTTGATTATCTACAAGAACTAGAACTATATATAGACAATCTAAACCTAAATCTCAAAAATAAAACTCGATTTCTTTGATAATCGAAGAAATCAATGTCGAGATGTTAGAACCTAACGATAAAAATTCCGATAGATTTTCAGTCAAACCCTAGACCAAAAGGAAAGAAAAAAGAGCGGGGCGCTGACTGTGTAGACGCAGGATTTAGGTTAGCAATGTTGGCCCATTTTATAGTACATAATATGTCGGTTAGTGTATCGATATTATTTAAGTTGTAGTGCGTGTTCTGATGAAAAGACCAAATTTTATTTATAAAGTATTATTATTATTTTTTTCATCTATCGTATTAAAGGAAATATAAGTTTTTCTATTTTACGTATTTAAAAATATCATGACCATTTATATAATTAAGATATAGGGCATAAAGGTGTTAGTTATGTCGGTTTTATAATAATATTAGTAGATCATGCATCAATAGTATATGTGTAGATAATAACAATTTAAAAAAAGAAAAGTCGACACAACAAATTTATTAACTCATATTTTATTGTAGAATGGATATCTAATATGTATTAACTCCCATTTTCTTTAAAAAAAATGCTTTGGAACACCTTATGTCCTTAAAGACATAATTTCTTGAAAATTTGAAAATCAAAATCAAAAATAATTATTTATTAAAATTAAAGTATTTAAAAGAAATAATATTGAATCAGAAATCTTAACTAGGTGAATGCTGATTGGTATGAAAAATTTTATCATAAATATTACACATAAATGACATCTATAAATAATATGGATGTTGAGCAATAGAAATACTTGAAACCATATTTTGAAGTATTCTTTTACTAATACAATTCATTTATCACATTCATAATGCAAATCATTCGTAATTAAAAAAAAAAAAAAGAAAGAAAGAAAGAGATAGAATATAGAAGGAATAAAAAGTAAAACAAGACGTAAGTTATTTAAAAAAAAAACTAACAAATAACATATCCACAATGCATATGCCAAAATGAATAAAAAAATCTCAAAAAATACGAATCATTACATAATTGGTATTTGCAATGAGGTCAATTGTTATAAAAGAAAAAGGAAATGCTGTTGAAACTTATAATAATATAATAATTATAATGCATATGAAGAAAATATAAAATTATAAACGACCACAAAACCATTAACACTTAATATATACCTTTCCTTAGTAATATGCCTATGCCTTCAGTAGGTACAACTCAAAGATTTTTAGGTTGAAACTATAATAGAGAAATTACCATTTTAATTAAGGATTTTTAGGTAAGGGAGGTCAATCGTGAAAAATTACCATTTTAGCATATATATATATATATACATATATATTTCCTTAATAATCTTGACCTATTAATTATTTGCTAATAATTATTATAACATTCAAGAGTTGTTTGGTAAAATTAAAAGTTAACGTTCATAAGAAAATATAAGATGCCAAAAGCACCTCTACCATTTTAATATTATAGACAAGACATAAATGTGTCTGTTTACTATTTCTTTATAAATTAAATTATCACATTTAGAGACTACATTTTTTTTTTCAACCAATCACATAAGTGAACTATTGACGAGAATGCAACATTTACTACTAATATATAAGGTTTGAACTTAGAAGTAAACATACTATCTAATTTTTATTTTTTTTCTACCGGTAGAAATTACATTATATACTTTAATGTAATGCCTCCAAATTTAACTTGATGTATATACGTTCTTTTTATTTGATTTCTTCTTTTATTTTTCTCTTGATCTTTTTTATCAAACTTTTGCATTTAAGGGAACCGGCATCTATTACAACAAAAACCTGTAAATTATATAAAAGAAGAAGAAAAACTTTCGTATTCAGGAACAGTTTTATACAGTGGAGCTTGGCTGCTTGTTATCTTACAACTAAAAATATTAATTTTTTGTAATTGATTAATAATTATAACTACTTTTTTTAAAATATATTCTTAATTTCTATGTTACTATTTTACTATTTGATAAAATTAAAAAATACTAAAATTATGGAAAAAAATGGCTATATAGGATAGGAGCCCCTCTCTCTCTCTATATATATATATATGTATATATATAGTCTAAATGTCCAATTTTAAAAATAAGATAATTAATCACATATAAAATAAATGTAAAGAATACATTAGTAAAAACAAGAAGTGTATATGCAATTTACCCATATATTTTTATAATATACTAAGAAAAGAGATGATCGACTTTCGATTCGGTGAGGTCGTGTTAGGCGACATGTGCTATTCACAGTCAATTTGCGTGAAGGTAAGGAAATGAAGGGACTACATTTCTCTTCATGGGGGCAAAAAAGAACCGACAAGAAAATATGATAAAATATAATAATAACAAGAGTTGATGTTCTCCAGACAGTCTTCGATCGTATAAAACAAGTTTAGAAATTTTTTTGTAAAAAAAATTATTGTTATTTATAATACGGTGAGGCTAAATTAGGACCCAAAATTGCTTCAGTCATAGCCAGCATTAATGAAATTACCAATTTTGCTTATTTAACATTTGATCTACCCTATTGGTATTTTTATTGAAACAATAAGCATCTCATCATAAAAAAAGAAACAGAAAAAAAAAAAAGGAAAGAGTAAAAGCAAATAAAATCACATTGAATTATGAACTAAAGGAGCACGAATAACCCTATTATATAAGTCACCTATCATATTTATTTGACCAAATAAATTCTAAATGGGTATTAAGAATAGTATAATAGGTTTTAAATATAGATTTTTTGAAACATATTATCATAAGGTAGAATATGGACACAAAATCTTCTTACCCTACATTTATTCTATATCATGAGATATACGGAGTTTATGTTTTAAAGTACTCTGTACTCATTCCATAAAAATTATTAAATAATATTAATAAATTAATTATAAATGATAATATCATATTTCTCTACCAATAAATGTTTCATTAAGAAGGGAAAAAATCATAGAACCGAAACTTATAAGTTAATAAACATAAATGGCAAAGCTTAATGTTACCTCTCACACTTTTTTTTTTGTTCTTTTTATTTATTTATTTTGTTCTTCCCCATTTCCCTTTCCAACTTTATATTTTTCATTCCTTTCCCTTATTATTTCCCATTTATTAAATAATAAGATTATATAAACTTAAATAATGAAAGTAGAAAAAAAATACTTTTTTTTTTTAATTTTACATATTTTGCTCAAGGATCCACAAGTTTTGTATATAAAGAAATTATAATATCATACATATTTTACATTTCTAATATCACAAAAACTTGAAATTTATATATATATATATATAAAGTAAAATTTACATGTTCAATAAAGGTATCTTGTACCATGTACCTTATAAGTTTTACAACATACAGAAATTTCAAAAAGCTATAAGGTAAGTTTCAATTTTTAAATTTGGAAATCTATACCTAATAAGTAGGATATAGGTAGGATCTTATACTTCATCACCCCCATACTTGCTAACCTTAATGTAAACCATTTGTATTTATTAAATAACCAAAAAAAAAAACATTTCCTTCACATCTAAGCAACAAATTTATGCAATATAATTATTTAAGGAGTCCAAAATATGTACAAAGAAAATGCTAATGTCATGTTTGGTATGCTAAAATGTATCTGAAATGGAATCGTAGTTTTAAATTTCATTCCATTTCCTATGTTTAGAAGCACTTTTAAATGCACTAGCAATTTCTTAGAATTAACAATTACGACTTTTGCTTAAAGGAGGAATTCGATTTTACCTTTGAGATGGTAAAATCGCAATTCCAATCCATCGTCATAATTATTTAAATAATCTCTTTTAACCTCATTAATGTATATTTATTACATCATGAATTAAAAGTATCTTTTATAAATATCATTATATACCATTCAATTTCGCAAATCATTTTTACATATCAAATATGATATAAATGTATTATTTGTTATTCATTTCTCATGTTGGGTTATTTAGATCAAAAGGCTACATTGACAACAATTTCATTACATAGAAAACCACATGCATTTTTGTATAAAAAGGGCATTAATATGCATCAACGATTGATTCCTTTATCAACAACTAGTAGACAACGTGCATTGTGAGTGTAGAAATGAATATAATCTTTTATTCAAATTTTTAAATATAAGAGTTATATTTTATATACCTACGTAAATATAACTACTTTCCCATAAAGTAAAATTTATTTTAAAAACTATAATATTACCATTTTCTCATGAGAATTAGAAATGTTATTTGATTGCATTTAATTTTTAAAAGTTATATACTTAATTAATACGGAATATTTCATATAAAGAAAAGAACAATGGCACATTCTTAAGTGTCCATGTATTTTGCTTAAGTAAGAGAAGCCAATATTTCTTACTTATACATCTTGATAACATCTCCAATAAGACTCGGCGCAAGCTAAAAGAGCTTGCTTTTGTTCTTTGGCAGTTACTTTCCTCAAAAGATCTTTAATGTAAAGTTGTGTGCTAGAAGAATTGCCGAATGACTTTTTTATTATGATTTCATGGAAGACCATGATGTTTGATTCTTATTGAACTGGTCTAATCTCATGATAAAGTGCAATGCAAAATTCATGAAAAGGCAACCAAAAGTAACCAACTTCTTCATGGTAGTTTTCTCTTGATTAAATTTGAAATGTAAAAATAATCTAGAGAAAAAACTAGAGTAGTGGGATAAAATGGAGGAGAGAGTGTGGAGTTATAGAAAACTTTGAATTTAAAATGCAAAATTAATTTTGAAAAAAGGTAAGAAGAGTGGGATAAAATGGAGGAGAGAGAGAAAACAATTATCGAAAACTAAGTAGGGTTTTTACACAAAAATGTAGATAAAAGGTTTATGTTAAAAGAGTGGAGTCAAATAAACGTCTACTAGCTTAAATATAACAGAGGTAAAAAAGTGATGAATTACCAAATAACTTTTTGATTATGATTTCATTAAAAACCATGATGTTTGGTTCATATGGAACCAATCACATCTCATGATAAAGGGTAAAAAATCATGAAAAGGCAACCAAAAGCAACTAGCTTCTTCATGGTAGTTTTCTTTTGCTTAAATTTGAAATGCAAAGATCATTTGGAGAAAAAGCTAGAGTAGTAAGACAAAATGGAGGAGAGAGAGAGAGAGGTTGTAGGATACTTTGAATCTATTTAATCCCCCCAGGGAGAGTGAGATAAAATTGAGGAGAAAGAAAGGGTCTATTTGGATTTTTTTTTTATCCATATTTTATATGTATCTAATATGAATTTCATATGAAATTTAGCGTTTAGGAAACTATCTTACATATATATTATTTTTATAATTATGATGAAAATGGTAATTGGGAAGTAAAAGTTCGTATACTTTTAAGAAAAAAAGTTTAAAGAATATATTTTATACATTAGAAAAGGGATGTATCAATTGGTATTCTTATAAAAATAAATAAAGTAATAGATAAATATATCTAAATTTTTAGGAATATATTAGGTATTTAATTTTTTAAAAAGGGTATATATATATTTTTATTTTCATCTTTTTGGTATCTTATTGTTAACAAACATACATATTCAAACGAATGCCGAATGGACAAAAAAGGATAAACCGCATTGCCATACTAAATAAAGTTTTTATACGAAAATATAAATAAAAAGTATAGGTTGAAAAAGTAGAGTCGAGCAAAAGCTTATTGGCATAAATATAATGAAGGTAAAGAGCAATAAATTACCGAATGACTTTTTTATTATGATTTCATTGAAAAATCACAATGTTCAATTCATAATTAAACTAATCCAATGTCATGGTAAAGCACAACACAAAAATCATGAAAAGGCAACCAAAAGTAATTGTCTTCTTCATGGCAATTTTTTGTTGTTTAACTTTGAAATGCAAAGATAATATAGAGAAGAAGTCGGAGTAGTGAGATAAAATGGAAGAAAGAGAGAGTAATTATATAAAACTTTGAATTTGAAATGCAAAGTTAATTAGTATAAAAAGTAAAGAGAATGGGATAATATGGAGGAGAGAAATAGCAATTATATAAAACTAAATAAGGTTTTTATATGAAAATGGGTTTAAAAAAAAGTATAGGTTAAAAGAGTGAAGTCGAACAAAAGCCTACTGGCTTAAATATAATAAAGGAAAGGAGCAATGACAAAAAGCACAATCTTGGTCCTAATTTAAAATTCTCATAAACAAAATATTCAAATATGACCAAAAAAAGGGTGTCAATGTAAAATATTTTATCATGTGTGAGGAAAAAAACAATATGGCATCAATTTAATAAAAAAAAAACAGCATGATATTGCATTATTATAACACACAATTAAAAAAATTATAGTAAAATATCTAATATCGAAAAAACATTTGATCTCTAATCAAAAGGAACATAAAAATGCAAAAACAATTTACTGACTATTCTATTAAAAGTTAGAAACTTTATATTTGGTCTTCAGTTTTTCACTATATAAATCTTTCTACTATTAGATGATTATTAGAAATGCCAAGATTAACAAACCCAATTATAAGATTTACAAAAAAAGAAAAAAGAAAAAAACACAAATAAAAACCCACCATCAATTGAGGAAAAAAAACCACAATCTAATAAAATAGTATATTCATGTATTGAGAACCTAAAGTAGAATATGGATAGAAACATGATAACAAAGGAACATGAAAATGTAAAAGTAATTTACTAACTATTCTATTAAAGGACAAGAATTTTACCTTTGGTTTTCAATTTTCCATTATAAGTGTCTTTCCATTGTTGGGAGATTATTTAAAATGCCAAGATTAACAAATCCAATTGTAAGATAAAAAAAAAAACACATAAATAGAAACCTACCATCAACATGAATAGAAGCATGATGACAAATTAATATGAAAATGCAAAAATAATTTACTAATTATTCGATTAAAAGGTAGAAATTTTACCTTTTAATAAACCCAATTGCAAGGTTCATTATAAACATCATTAAACAAACCTACCATCGACCAAAAAATAAATCAACACAATTAAATAAAAAAATACTTCATGCACTGCAAACTTAAAATAAAACGCTAATAGAAGCATAATAGCAATATAAAAAGCCATGAAAATATAAAATTTCAAAAGGTAGTAGCACTTAGTGTTGGCAATTTAGATAATTGGATACAAAAGAGCAATTGTGATAGAAATGGGAATCAAGGAGAAAGATAAATGAAGAAAGAAGATTTAATTGTATTTATCTAGGGAAAAGAAAAAAAATGTACACTATTGAGAAATATTTATTTATTTATTTCAAAAAAAAAGGAGAATGTAAACTTTAATAACTTCTTATATGCAATTAAGAGTATGCATACGTAGTGGCAATGTGCAAATAAAGGAGAGTTTCTTCGAAGTCTAAATATTTAGAAGATTGAGAATGTAATTTATTAGTGTTAAAAAATACCCTTGATTAAATTAGTTGATGATAAATACAAGAGATGGAAAAAATAGTAAAAAGTGCTTGCATAAAAGGGTCAATTTGTAATTATAAAGGTTAAGAAAAGTATGGACTCCTAAATTTCCCTTCCTTAATAATATAGATATATAAACATTATAATAGGGCTATGTGTGAGTTTGTTGGTCCTCGGTAAACTATTTCACAAAAAAAGATTCCAGGAAAACTATTTCTTGAAATACTATTGCGAAATTGTAAGTTAGAATTGCGATTTCACCAAAAGAAGAAATCGCGTGTTAAATATAGGATTTATTCTTTTGGTGAAATCACCATTCTAACCTGCAATTTCTTTGTAAAAGAAACTCACAACCCCAATTTGTGATTTTACCGAAACTCGCATGTTCAACATACGATTTCACCAAAACTTGCATGTTTAACATGTAATTTTCATTGAATTCTATATCTCGTATTTCCCTATTCTTTAGAGCTAGGATTTAGTAAAACTTATGAAAATAAATGAACATGTGACAATTATAAAGTTCATAATTAGAAATAATTGAACTTGTGGAAATAAATGAACTTGGAAATAAACTTATTTTCCAAATGCTATATAAAACTAAAAACCTATCAAAATGATAAACCTATAACAATTATGAAGTTCATCATAACATAAATAAATTAGAGAAATTAAATGATTTCATCAAGTCTTTCAAATTATACAATCAAAATTACATATCGAAAGCAAATGAAGTTAGAAGCACATATACATCTTAGGAAAATGAAAAAAGCAATGTATAAGCAATGTATAATTAAATAGCCAAATATAAATATATATTTAATCCCTTCGCCGATGTCGTCTTTGATAATGTCTATGTACAACAAGTGTTGAACTTTGTCCAATTTGGAAAAAGTTGCTGGGTCCTCCAATGTTGGGATGGATCTAGGTTTAGAATGATGGCTCATCTAATAAAAATATTTTGAAGATTTACCTGCGTAACTCCCTCCCCCATATCCTATGTACCTAAATGTCTTTCCTTTTGAGGAGTGGGTGGAGTAATGGTAGACGTATGTGGTACCTGGACATCGGGTGTGTAAAACTCCATGAGATCGACACTAAAGGTAAGATCATCGTAATATGAAGGATGAGCCACTAGTGAGTATTGAGAGGGTGGGGCATCTACAGGAGGGTTAGAAGACCAATCTTGCACTACCTATTGATGATGACCCTTAGCATGAGCTTGTCCTCTCCCTTGGGTCACACGAGGTGGAGGCATCTCTTGGTAGTGCTCTTAATGATCTGGAGGGAACAATGTAACACCATCATGACCCCAAAGGAGATGCCTCTCAGCAAATGTTATGGCTCGATACTCCTCCATGGAATCTACTACTTCCATATGAGTGAAGCAATCTGACTTCATGGAAATCAAGTATGTCAATAATACAATGTAGAATACATCAGAGTACAATGATATGGTTAAAGTGACTTACTAAGGCACCAAGCATTGCTTCTGTTTAGCTAATGTACTGTCGTGCGACATTATGGTACCAAGGATAATATGCGAGATTTACCCCACTAGGTAATGTGTTGTCAAACTCTAGCTAAATGATAAAGAATCGATGTTGCTCCCATTGCTGGATACAGATCACATGTCTCCTCCTCTAATCCTCATTTATTTTCCCTCTAAGATCTATCTTATGGAGGGAAGGAGACATATCATACTGTTGTGGAATCCTTTGAATCCCATTGAACTGCCTCATTACTCAATTAGGTTGGTGCCACTCCACAATATGGAAGCATATTAGAGGTACCCTAACACACCAAATATCACTCCTTTCTTAACGGGAAGGGGGAAGTTGTTCTAGAAGCTTATGCGTCTATGGTGTCTAACAAATCTACAAGAAATCAAGTTCTTTAGTGAACAACAAATGGGTAAAGTAAATAATATTAAATCAAGTAATGTACAATACCTGATTGGGTGTGTAATGCCAAACACAACATGCTAAAGGAGCATCATGAGGAACGTATACTTGGTGTTAAGTTGAGATAATGTGTGGAAATCTATCTTAAGCCTAGATTTGTAAAAGAATCACAACTCCTCTAATCTCTTATATAGATACATCATCTACACGACATATAAATCTATACAGCTAGGTTAAGCATATTACTCCTTAGCTATATTGTCTTGCCACTTGAAAATCCTCTAACAGTGGGAGAAACATCATGTGTACTAGGCTAAAGGATTTATATGTGAAGATGAGTCCACCCATAAGCCGGAAGATGTATGCCTATGCGTATTGCATGATGAATAACTCGTTCATGTTGTCTGGTAAGCCTTCGAAAGAATTCCTCAACCATGACATCTTTAGGTGTTCCCTGAAGATATCACAAAGGTTAAGCCTAACTCCAAGCAAGTGTTTACACTCATCTACCCAATGCAAGCCGGTGACATTAGTGACTACATGCCTGTCAATGGGTAAGCCCAATTGCACTGCCATATCTTGTAAGGTAATAGCTAACTCCCCATTTGGCATTTGAAAGGTATGTATCTCCAGTCTTCACCTCTCCACAAAAGTTGTAATGAGATGTTGGTCCAATTATGTAAACGCAAGCTATAACACCCCACGAAAGCCGACCTACCGCAAATAAGGCGTGAGGCATCGATTGAAGTGCCATCTCTCCTCTTGAGTCTTCAAAGAGGCCTCCCATCTACGACACACTAACTAAGCAATCTCCTGAAAATGAAGCAAATTTAATACATAATGTAATGTAATGTGATGAATGAAAGTGGAATGTGATAATATACCTATCCCCTCCAAATAGCCTTTAAGCGATGAGTCTCTTAAGTGTGAGAAGCGATCTATTTGTTGGGCCTGGGTCCATCTACATAAGATATAATAAAAGTTTAGGTCATTTTTAAAATTATATAACAAATTTTCATTTGTTTTTTTCAATCAAAAATAGAAAAACATAACATGATTTGTTACTAAAAATAACGATTGTTGACAAGCATAAACCTTGTCATCTCCTTCATTTGGGGTAGCTTCTTCTATTGTGGCCCTCCCTTCGACAGAAACCATAAGCATTCTAAGATGATGGCTCCCAAAGGTCCATCTCATTGTGGTATCGATTTGATCGAGGCCCGCCCTTGCCTCGAGTAAGTTTGTAGTCCGGATGAACATATAGGTTTTATACATTTGGCCACCTACTGCTATCCCTAGTAGAGGTAAAGCTAGTATGGTATACTAAGGTTTAGTGTGTCTAATAACACCACTTCACCACACATTGCATACTGTCCATGTGAACACATGACATAGTTGCAAGTGCATGTGAACATGGAATTCTATACGTTTGCCAATTGTTACACATGCATTCATTTGTCAGTAGATTCATGGTGTCGAGTCTAATTTTTGATTTCCCATTCCTAATTCGATCTATACTAGACTCTATGCTCATCTAATGTAGATCCTCGACTTGAGTTAGGAATTTCGTTTTGTTTTGGAGTTGCCACCCAATTGTAGTTGGGAAAGATTGAATTAGGATTAATTGAGCAGATCAATCCTAATTTGGACCACTATTCAGCGTGATTTCCTCTTTTCGTTTTTGTGAAAAGAGGAAAGGCAAAACCAGAGTTTCTGAGTTCGAAGGCTAACCTATTAAAACCCTAAGGTTACTACCTAATCTCCTAAAATCTAAACCTTTTCTGAAATGTCTTTTATTTATTTTTGTTGTCTTTTTATTTTATTCATGAATAACATATTCTGAGAAAATGATTTTTATTCCTTTTTAGGGTTGCCCTAAATGGGTGCCTACGTATCTGCTATTCAGAATCAAACATGTCGTAGTTCGCTTTTTCCTGAAAAACTTTAGTGTGTTTGTGAATTTTAATTATGAAATCTCTTTTGATTTATGTTTTTACCATTTTAGTATTTTTCTAAAAAATCTAAGACTAAGCTTGATGATTTGATTTTTGAAAATGATATTTTAAGGAAAAACCAATTTTGGATTTATTTAAGAAAATGATTTTTCTAAGTGATAAAAATTCCATTTTTTTTATTTTTCAACTCATTTCTACTATTATAAATTTTATTGATTTTTTATTAATTTTTATTAATTTTCCTAATTTTTATTAATTTTTTATTGAAGAGTTTTCTCCTACATTTTTTTATCTATCCTATTCTAAAATCTAAATTATTATTATTTTTTTTTCTAATATTTTTTTTCTTTTCTTTATATATTTTTATATTGTTTATTATTATAATTATAATTATTATTTTTATTATTCATCCTAAATTAAATCCTAAAAAAAAAAAACTAATCTAATTTCTAACATTACTCTATTTTTTTGAATTATAATCAACAAATAAGTAAATAAATAAATTCGAAATAAATAAAATAACTAAATAAATAAAATAAATACAAAAAAAAATCAGAAAATCCGACTTACCTGGATCCGGGTCGGTGCGCAGGTCGGATCGGGTCGAAACGGGTCGGGTCGATCGGACACGGCGGTTGGGGATGCTCGTTGACGGCATTCCAGTGGCCTTTTGAAGCGGTTGAGGTGTCAATTCCTAGGTTTTCGGGGGTGAGAAACTCAACTGTGGTGATGGTTTGCTTCAAAAACGCCTCTTGATGGCTGCTCGACGCTTGATTGGTGGTCGCGGGTTGAAGAACTCCGGCGAGGCTTCGATTCTCTCTCTTTCTCACCTTTGATCCGTGCTTCTGTCTCTCCCCTTCATCCTCTATTTATAAGCGTAAGAAATTGAGCTGGATAAGCTTGGATTTCCACCGTTTGAAGCAAATCGGATTTGCGGTTAAAAACCCATCTCCGATTTGTGCAAATCCATTGATTTATTGCGATTTGATTCCAATTGGATGATGTTTATCTTATTTCCGTTGAAGATCTGTTGGATTTGTGCAAAAAAATGTAATCAAAACGGCTGAAATTCGAATTTTTCTCCTCCCCGGCGATCTTGGACGGAGGTTAAAGATGATCACGCGCCCGGCGCATGCGTTCGCTCCAACCAATCGGCTGCTAACACGTGTCCCAAGCAGAGAAAAAATTTGCAAAATGCGGATTCTGCTTCCCCTGTGTTAAAAACCCCTGACCAAGCCCTCTCGCGCGCGCACTAGGCTAAGGTTCGGACTAGCTGAGCTAGCCCACTTTCGCGATTTTATTATTTTCGCAATTTGCATATATGCAATGCGATTTTTTTTATTTTTTGAAATTTCAAAAAATTGTAAAAATTATTTAACCCTTTTTATTGCCATTTCTGCAATTATTTTTCAAAATTGATGTATTTTTCCTATTTATTTTATTTTTTGAATATTTTTCCTATTTTTGTTAAATTAGAAAAAAATGTAAAAAAATTGGAAATTAATTATTGTTGATTATTATTGATCATTAGAGCAAAAATGAGGTGTTTACAGCTGCCCATCTTTGTAGTAAAGTTTGAAAAACTTAATTACAAAGACAAGAAAGACGCCATTTTTGGCATCTTGACTGAATAGATAACGCCTTGGTTTGGCTGGTTATTTGGAATTGAGTCTCCAGTAGGAAAATGCTCCATGAGCTAATAATCCCACGAGTGTTTTGTGATGGTTAGTACTGCTTAGTAAATGGTCCTAACAATCTAGAATAATGTATCATTCTAAAAAGTGTTCTATGGGCTGACTAATTGGTGATAGGACAAATCTTAAGAATTATTTAGGAGTGTGTTATTGTAAGTGGAATATCTGATGATAGGAAGCGTCTTATCGAACTAGCAACCTTGAAGAGAAAATTGTCTTAGGAAGCGCTCTTATGAGCTGGCCACCTGTCAACAGAAGCGTCTGACTAGACTAGCGACTGTTTGGGAAAATACCTTCGAAGAGTACTCTTATGAGCTGACTAATCGGTTATTGGCAATTTGAAAAAGTGCTCCTATGAGCTGACTAATTGATAGATTCAAAAAGTGCTCCTCTGAGTTAACTGATCGATAAATTCGAAAAGTGCTCCTCTGAGCTAACTGATCGATAGATTCGAAAAGTGCTCTTCTGAGCTAACTGATCGATAGATTCGAAAAGTGCTCCTCTGAGCTAACTAATCGATAAATTCGAAAAGTGCTCTTCTGAGCTAACTAATCGATAGATTTGAAAAGTGCTCATTTGAGCTAACTTCAAGAAAATGTGTCTAGAAAAGTGTCTATTTGCGGGCTAACTAACCTATAGCGAGAGGACATGCCTAAAAAAGGTGCCCTTATTGGCTGACATTTTTGAAGGGGTGTTTGGGAAAGTGCCCCATTGTGGGCTGACTAACCTATAGCGAGAAGTGTCTTCTTAGACTCACGACCCTGGGGAAGCAATGTTTTGAAAGGTACCTCTATAGGCTGACCTTAGGAAGAGATATTTAGGGAAGTGCCCCACTGTGGGCTGACTAACCTATTAGGAGAAACGTCTCAAAAAGTACCCTTATAGGCTAACCCTAAGAGAGAATGTTTAGGGAAGTGCCCCAATGTGGGCTGACTAACCTATAACAAAATGTCTCGAAAGGTACCCTTATGGGCTAACCTTGAGAGATGAAGTTTAGGAAAGTGCTCCTCTATGGGCTGACTAACCTATGACGGGAAGAAATGTCTCGAAAGGTGCCTCTATAGGCTGACCTTAAGAGAGGATATTTAGGAAAGTGCCCCATTACGGGCTGACTAACCTGTTTAAGGGGATGTTTAGACAAGTGCCCTATTGTGGGCTGACTAATCTTATGCTTTTGAACATGCTTCTACTGACTGGGTTAAATGATTTGATGTTTTCATGATATGTGGATGATAGTTATTTATTTGTTTGCTAATTTATCGTGGATAGCAATCAAACAACCGAACCTTCGTGCTGGTTTGCTCCTGCTTCGCTTACTCTTGCTTTGACACAGGGTTGAAGATCTTGATGTGCTTCCTTTCTTGTGCGCATGGCTCTTTTGACGGTAGTGTTATTCTACTAATGCACCAGGTTTTAATGCTCAAAAGTAGATAGAATTATATTACAAAACTTATTGAGATTCATTATCATTTTAGTGTTTATCATTTATTGGTGAAGTGATGAGTAATGTGTTTAGGAATGTTTGTTGTAATTGGAATTGGTTGGAATTATCGACCATTCAGAGACATTAGCTTTGCTTGTCAAAAAATGAAAACTAGACTTAACGAAATTCGTACTGAATATTGGCTTTCATAAACGTTGGCAAAATTTCAACTCTCTTGTCTAAGGATAGTACATCTTAACAGTACATGCATTAATGGGGTCTCTCAATTCTGGACCGTCCATTTGAGTCAATATCATAGCGCCTCCTGACAATACCTTCTTCACCACATAGGGACCCTCATAGTTCGGGGTGAATTTCCCTCTGGAATCTTGGGCATTCGGGAGAACTTTCTTTAACACCAGATCCCCTTCTTTGAAGCATCGATGCCTCATTTTCTTGTTAAATGCTCGGGCTATCCTTTGTTGGTAACACTGGCCATGACATAGTGTAGTGAGTTTTTTTCATCATTCAGATTCAACTGATCAAGCCTCTTCTTTACCCAGTCTGATTCAGTTAACTAAGTTTCTGACAGAATTCTGAATGATGGTATCTCAACCTCGACTGGCAAGACTGCCTCAGTGCCATATACCATTGAATATGGGGTAGCTCCAGTAGATGTTTTAATTGAGGTCCTATAAGCCATGAGAGCAAATGGCAACATCTCGTGCCAATCTTTGTAAGTAGTTGTCATTTTTTTGATGATTTTTTTTATATTCTTGTTAGCTGCTTCTACTGCCTCGTTCATCTGAGGTTAGTAGGGAGTTGAATTTCTATGGTTTATGTGGAATTGTTGACATAAACTTGTCATCAATTTGTTATTAAGATTGGTACCGTTGTCGGTGATAATGGACTCAGGAACTCCATATCGAGCTATTATGTCCCTTTTCAAGAAACGGACTATTACCCCTTTGGTGACATTGGCATATGATGAAGCTTCTACCCACTTGGTGAAGTAATCAATTGCCACCAATATAAACCTGTGGCCGTTGGATGCTGTCGGAGTGATTGGGCCTATTATGTTGATTCCCTACATGGAGAAAGGCCATGGTGCTGACAACAAGTTCAACTTGTTGGGCGAAGCATTTATCCAGTTTGCGTACACTTGACACAAATGACAATGCTTATGCAATCTGATTCCATGGTTGGCCAATAGTATCCTAGGTTTTCGGGGGTGAGAAACTCAACTATGGCGGTGGTTTGCTTCAAAAACGCTTCCCGATGGCTGCTCGATGCTTGATCGGTGGTCGCGGGTTAAAGAACTCCGGCGAGGCTTCGATTCTCTCTCTTTCTCACTTTTGATCCATGCTTCTGCCTCTCCCCTTCATCATCTATTTATAGGCATAAGAAATAGAGCTGGATAAGCTCGGATTTCCACCGTTTGAAGCAAATCGGATTTGCGGTTAAAAACCTATCTCCGATTTGTGCAAATCCATTGATTTGTTGCGATTTGATTCCAATTGGATGATGTCTATCTTATTTCTGTTGAAGATCTGTTGGATTTGTGCAAAAAAATTGAATCAAAACGGCCAAAATTCGAATTTTTCTCCTCATCGGCGATCTCATTCGCTTAAGCCAATCGGCTGCTGACACGTGTCCTAGGTAGAGAAAAAATTTGCAAAACATAGATTCTGCTTCCCCTGCGTTTCGAACCCCTGACCAAGTCCTCCCGTGCGTGCACCAGGCCAAGGTTCGGACCAGCTGAGCTAGCCCACTTTCGCGATTTTATTATTTTCGCAATTTGCATATATGCAATGCAATTTTATTTTTTTTTTGTATTTTTTGAAATTTCAAAAATTTGTAAAAATTATTTAACCCTTTTTATTGCCATTTCTACAATTATTTTCCAAAATTGATGTATTTTTTCTATTTATTTTATTTTTTGAATATTTTTCCTATTTTTGTTAAATTAGAAAAAAAATTGGAAATTAATCATTGTTGATTATTATTGATCATTAGGGCAAAAATGGGGTGTTTACACATGGTATGACTGTTGTCGCCTGCAACTCCATGTCCCATTCTTTTAGCACCGATGACAACATAAAAAACTCAACTCTCTTTATCAAAACCAATTATCTTGTGGCGACTAGTAGCTTGGCCCCATTTTTTAATTCTTTCAATAGCCCATGGTGTAAACACATCCCCCTTTCTAAATGCTTCACTAGCTTTGTCACGTCTTTGTTCCTATTGAAGCAGTTATAGAAGATTTTTATGATTAACACTAACACAGGTGAACACCTTACACCTTTCAACATGGTGTTGTAGCTCTCATAGAGGTTAGTGGTCATGAACCCATATTGGAAGCCCCTATCATATGCTCGTGTCCATCTTTCTCTAAGGATGCGAGAGAAGTAGTTGGGTGCATCTTCGTTTCTCTTTCTCAATCTAACATGTAAAATTCATACTTCTTTTCCTGCACATAAAAACCTATTGCCATAACAAGTTTTTTCAATGGAGAACTCTTGAATCTCGAGTTAAATTTACTAGTCATGTAATGAATGTAGAACTGATAATGCATAAAAGGGGGTTGCCATCTAATATCACGGTGCCAAACTACCTCTATTATCCCCACATGTCAGTCGGATATTAGACATATCATTTGTTGGCCACGTCAATTGTTGATAACATGTTCCTTTAGCAACATTAAAAACCATAACTAGGAGTTAAAGGATTCATTGTTCACCAATGCAAATCCCAATAAGACTATGTGGTTAGCACTGTCCATGCCACATGCAATGAGAAGCTTGTGGTCATATTTCTTGTAATAGAAGGTTTCATTAATGCTGACAATTGACCTATAATGCTAAAAATGTCCAAAATAGTCTCTAAAAGATTACTTCGCCATCTTTTTTAGTTGATCAACCCTACCACTCAACATGTGTACTTGGGTTGCCAATCTGGATGGCATTTAATAATTTAGGCAACTCTATGTAAGAAATATCCTAATCCTGATATACAACTTCGATTGCCCGCCTTTTACCATCCTATACCCTTCTCCCTATTACTGGATATCTGAATATATCGCAAATATTTTGCTTCAACACAGACACCTTGATGGGAATCAAATCATGGTTCTTACAAAGTCATTCAACATGGGATGTAAAGCACAAAAACTGGAGGTAGACGCCCTTAGGCCAGCCATAAAAGCCGATAGCTTACCTCTTAGACTAGCCTTAAAGCCAACGGTGTGGGAGATAGGCCAATCATCTAGGCTGGTGGCGTAGCCACTTAAGCTGGCCCTCAAGGACGGCAACTTTTCTTCTTAAGCCGGCCTTTAAGGTCAGTGGTATATATTGTTAAAGTCGGCGACTTTTCATTTCAAGGCTAGTGGCTTTCTTGAGTTGATTTGTTTCGACTTTTTCTTGTACTTTATATTTGTTTTTGGAACTCAAATGGACATTAGACTTGAGACATACAATTTGACTCTTTAGGGTTTTTTCCTCTCGATTTACTCTTATCAATCCGTGGGATTGTAGCGAGTGATGGTATTGGATTGTTATGTGTCATATCAACAAATCTGTACGATGACTACTCTCTTGCTGGTGCGTTATATCCGATAAGGTTTTAGGGTTTATTTTGTGTTATCATTCGCTATTTGAATTTTGGAATTCGATTGTTATTGATTTTTGCCTCAAAATTGTAATCATCTAATTAGATCACAGTTTTAAGCACATCATCTTTTAGTATTAGAGCTCAAATTGAGATTAGGGATTGTGTCTATTGAAAGTCTTGTGACAAATTAGGGTTTCGATATTGTGGAATTGTGTTACGGTTTGGTTGTTATTGAATTGAGATTGTATGTGGACTATCAAATTGGATTGTGTTGTTGCTGTGCAATTCAATTTAAGTTTGTTCTTTGAATTCATATCAATTGAAAATTAAGGTTTTGTGTCGAGGTTATTGTTGTGGATTGTGATTCTGTTGTTGTGGATTGCTTAACTTTAAATTGAGATTGGGCAGAGATTGATACTAAGGGGTTGTATTATGGTTTGTGTGAATCGAAGTAAGAGATTGATCGGAGGTTGTGATTGAATTAGTGTCGTTAGAGGATTATTACGGTATTTGTGATTTGTGAAATTTCCATATTAAGTTGCAATTGCTGTTAAACATGTCAAACGACAGTGTTAATAGAGGAATCGGGAACGAGGCCAACAGTCAGGTTGGAGGGGGAATTCAGGGTCATCGTGCTATAAGTGGAAAAAGAACTATAGATGAGCAGTTGCAGACCTAACTACTATTGTTGCTAATTTAGCAACATAGGCTAATCAAATGACCTTACCTTAACAGCCCGTAGCCAATCCACAGGCACCTCTACTTAGGGTAGCCCTTAATGCTGTAGGTAGAGAAGGGGCAGTAGGAGGAAATAGGGGCAGACAGGTTAGAAGGGAGTATCATGCTTACAGAGAGGAGAGGGATGACAATTTTAGGGATGAACATTATCCTAACCACGAGTTTAGAATGCCTAAGGGTCTAGAGTATGTAAAATTGTAGATCCCTTCATATGCTGGAAGGGGGTTTGTAGAAGATTATATTGACTGGGAAGATAAGGTGGAAAGGCTCTTTAAATGTTATGAAATTAATGACTATACTTGAGTTCGTCTTGCAGCAGTCAAGTTTACAAGGTATGTTGCTTTGTGGTGAAAGAACCCTATATCTAAGAGGATGAGAGATGGTGATGTTGAGATTTATATTTGGTAGGAAATGAAAAGAGTTTGGAGGAAGAGGTTTATTCTAGAACATTACAGGCAGGAGTTGTTCATGAGTCTACAAACACTGAGATAGGAAGGCAAAATTGTAGATAAGTATGTCCAAGAATTAGAGACACTAAGGATCCAATGTGGGACAGTTGAACCTCCTGAACAGATCATGGCACAATTTGTGTTTGGGTTGAAATATGAGATAGCATGTATTATCAAGTTGCAGAGGTATGACACCCTTGATGAGGCCATCTAGTTGGCTTTAGAAATTGAGAGCCAGAGGCGCTTCAATCCATACAGAGTATCGAGCAACAGATATGGATCCACTACTCAATTATATGGATAAGATAATTAACAGGTTAGAAAGGGGGAAATTGATAAGATTGTGGAATCAAATGCAACTGTTATTGATAAGGAGAGAGATAGTTCTGGAAAAGGCAAAGCGGTTGCAAGGGCTAATATCCAACAAACAGTACTAGGGTCATCAAGTGGAAAGTTAGTCAAACCCAATGCTTCAAATGCATGGGCTTTAGACACATGGCTGCTCGGTGTCCTAATAAAAGGGTGACGACTACTATGGAGGTGGAAAATGAGGGTAACAAGGAAGATGTACTTAAGCCTACAGATTTATTAGCAGTGATAAAAGAATAGTATGAAGATCCAAATGCTGAGGTACATGCGGATAAGGATAATGATCAATATCTGACTATTAATGTACTGCACAGGATAATGACTACATCTTTAAATATTGAGGACGTGCAGAGGGAAACCCTATTCCATATTCCCTACAAAGTCCAAGGTAATCTTTGTATCCTTCTTATTGATGGTGGTAGTTGCACTAATGTTATAGCTGCTGTATTAGTGAATAAATTGCAACTAATCACTACACCTCATCGTAAGCCCTATGAATTATATTAGTTGAGTGAGTGAGACAATCTGCATGTCACTCAAAGGGTTAAGATTCCAATCAACATAGGAAAAAAGTACTAAGATGTAATTGATTGCGATATTCTCCCTATGTGCACATCACATATATTACTGGGTAGACCTTGGTTATCTGATAAGCGGGTGCTGCATGGGTTTAAAAACACCTGCGTGTTTTAAAAGGATGGTAAATAGGTTGTTTTAAATCATATGTCATCAGCTGAGGTACATGAAGCCTAAGAGCAGATCAATAAAACCACTAATAAAAAGTCTTTGATAGTAAAGAGGAAGGGACTGGGGGACGACCTGAATAGAGTGAATCAAATATAGGTGATTCAAAAGCCTTCAGGACAACAGATACTTGCAAACTAAGATTTTCAATTTAAGGGATTCTTAGAAGTGCATAATAAAAACAGAGGAACCATCGGATTTGATGACAAATCTTTCATAGGTCTGAGAAGATGATGGGAATCAAATCACGGTTTTTACAAAGTCATTTAACGTGGGACGCAAAGTGCAA
The DNA here is from genome assembly GCA_037954665.1 of Laguncularia racemosa. Classification (NCBI taxonomy): domain Eukaryota; kingdom Viridiplantae; phylum Streptophyta; class Magnoliopsida; order Myrtales; family Combretaceae; genus Laguncularia; species Laguncularia racemosa. Next base: position 3,169,058 of record JBBMOL010000025.1, on the reverse strand, counting down.
GAACTGGAGGTGGACTCCCTTAGGCTGGCCATAAAGGCTGGCAACTTACCTCTTAGATCGGCCTCAAGGCCGGTGGTGTGCAAGATAGGCTTGCCATCTAGGCCGGTGGGATAGCCACTTAAGTTGGCCCTCAAGGTCGGCAGCTTTTCTTCTTAAGCAGACCACATAAGTCGGCGACCTAAATGGTAAAGCCAGCGGCGTACATGTTCTAAGCCAGCGATGTATATTGTTAAAGCTGGCTACTTTCTTGAGTCGATTTGTTTCGACTTTTCCCTATACTTTATATTTGTTTTTGGAACTCGAATGGGCATTAGACTTAAGATATACAATTTGACTCTTTGAGATTTTTTCCTCTCAATTTACTTTTATCAATCCATGGGATTGCGGTGAGTGATGGTATTGAATTGCTGTGCATCATATCAACAAATCTGTACTAGGACTACTCTCTTGCTAGTGCGTCATATCTGGTAAGGGTTTAGGGTTTATTTTATGTTATCGTTTGCTATTTGAATCTTGGAATTCGATTACTATTGATTGTTGTCTCAGAATTGTAATCATCCGATTAGATCATAGTTTTAGGCACATTACACCTTTATATCGAGTTCATTCTTCATTAAACTTAAGAAGGGTTGACTTAGAAAAAATGAGTCTAATTGAGGATAGTCTTGATTCAACAAGGGAATGATGCATGTGTGCGACCCTTTGACAATAGCAATTACAAAATCCCTATCCATTTATTTTTAGCATGTACGAAGTTGCCATCTATATCCCTTTTTTTCCTCTTGGTGCAAACAACATACCATACCTTCCTATCGAACTCATCTACATGATAATTGTAGCAATTCTTTATATGGTATACCTTCACTGCATATATTAAATTAGACTTCAAGGCAAACTACATTCCTTTCCTTAACTTATCATCGAAGCTCAAGTATTATGAAGATTGAGAACTTCTTTCAAATGTTATGTACCCACTACCACCATCTCTTCTATCGAAGAACATAATAAGATGTTCAAAGGACGGAGTTATGGAATCCACCATTGGAAAGCCAGACACAGCTTAGTGTCTAATGGCAACCTCTAGAGACACTAGAGGAAGAGGATCATCAGATGTGTCAAACCGAATCTTTATGCAATGTACACTAGTTTCATCTTCCTTGTTTACTACTTCTTCTTCAAAATCCATAGATACTTCATTGTCAACTTATTCGATCTCCCTCCAAAGTGCATCTTCAATGGGTAAATTCATCTCATTGTCTTCTCTATAATTCTCTAGAAAATCATCAGTTTGTTCAAGTGATGTTACAACATTCATCCACTCTTGACATGGGTGAATGCGGGGCAGGCTTGGCAAGTTAAGCCAAAGAAAATTTGGCCCACTCTGCATGGCCTGTGGGTTAGGCAAGCCAACTTGTTGCCAGCGTGAGTTAACCTTTTGGCTTGCTTAAACTAAAAAAAAAAAAATGAAAATAGTACTAGACTAAAGTAAAATGGGCACACAATGGTCAAGGGCACAACTCATACATGTCAAACATCATACATAACTCTTAGTTCCCACTCATCACTCTCACTTAACACTCATCGTCAATTTATCATCACACTCTCTTATTATCATCTAGAACCCAAATACAAACCCAGAACTCCTCGTTGTCGTCATTATCCTCCTCTCGTTGGCTACTCCTCACTCATCATTGTCGGTCAATTGTGTGTAATGAGTACTCGTGCAGTCGCTTCTTCTTCTTCTTCTTCTTCTTTTAATAATTTAGCCAACTACCGTGCCATGTGGAACTGTGGTGTTGGGTTTTAAGTTAGGCTTTAGGAGTTTGTGTGGGTTTGTAGGCTGACTTGCATTAGCCTGTAGGGTGGGTTGGGCTGGCTTCTTCGGCTTACTTAAGGTGCTGGCCATCGCTAGCTAGCCCGCTTTGATTCGCAGGGCTATGAGGGTCGAGGCGAGCCTACTTATTTTGCTTACATTCTCACCTTTAACTCTTGACCTTATAGGAGGAGGCATTGCATCTTCATAATTTATGTTTTCACCTTGAGTTGAGACATTGTGACTTAATTTAATGAACGACTACTAGATGAACAAGGGACCTGTTGTAACGACCCACCTACTAGGTCTGATTCTTGAACCTATTCCAAACTTCCTGTAACCATCCTTAGTACCTGTAGGTGGGTTGCTATGCCGTCTCTGAATTACAGATAAGGCAAATTTTGCTAATATTGAACTTGTAACTCCAACCTGTATGAAATTTTATAAACGTCATGTAAAATGGCGCTAACAGCGCTATCATTTCATATCTACATCATATCTAAACACATGTACTTAAAATCTCTTGTCACATCATACATCATATATATATACCATCGGGATCTGCATTCTCGGTAAGTAGGCATAGCCCGTGATTAATCATGTAGCTTGAAGTGGCTCAAAAGATTACAAATCCAACCTTATACACACAAATATTTACATTACAATCTGAAGATTAACACCTATAGATCTTATTACAAATAACAGAGGTTCCAAAATGAAACTAAGGGCTTCTTTGCCTCTATTGACGCTCTAAAAAAAAAACCCGAGTCTCCAATAACTTATTCTTCAGTACCTGTACTTGAGGTTGGCAAAAATACCAACCCCTCAGCTTCTTAAGAAGCAAAGTGAGTATAAAATCAAGCAACCCAGTAAAAACAAACAACAAAATCACATAATAGTAATCAACAATATTATCAAATACCTCGAAGTGATTACTCAAGCAAGCAAGTTTTCAACTCAAATTATACTCGCAAGAAAACCCAATTCAATTTATTACATTTTAACATCACCATGATCTTACTTAGTGATATTTTCCCTGTAATTCCATTTTGCTAAACTCATAACCTTTTTCATTGGAGATCATTTCAATCACTCATGTTTACTCACATGTCACAAATATTTTTCAGTTAACCCAGGCAAAGCCTGTCAACTGGTAGATAAACTGTCCTCATGTACTTTTCAAAACTTAATGTTTTCTCAACCAATTAAGACATCCTTATATACTCTTTTTAGTTAGAAACATTCAGCTCGCCTATCACCTGCCTCGAACAAAAGGGGTGACCAGATCCCCATAGGTCACTGAACCGGGCCGGTCCGTCAACCGTGCCTCAAACCCATCCGGGTCGACTCAAAGATCGTACCACAAACTTACTAGGAAGGGAACATGACTTTTCTTACATTAAGTATTTTGGGTTAGTAGGTACTTATAGCCTAAACCCCATTTTATTATCCATTTAGATATTTCATCGTTACCAAGACAACAATAGTATGAACTTAACCAGTCGTATAAATCTCATCTAATAAGCTAAAAATATCCCAGCATTACATCACAATCATTAAGCATTCAATAATTTAAGTTCATTATATCACATGCAATCAGGAATAGTATAATCAAATCTCGCACCTGACTCTCATTCTAGGATTTTTTAGAATGTTCCCTTTTTTTTTTTTTCCTCATAATCCAATCATATCATGACACACAACCAGCCATCAGCAAACCAATGTAATTCAACAATCCTCCTGCATTGATCATAGTAAGTGATCGATAGGGTAATTTCAGCCAACAACAAGTAGTCTATATTATCAACCACTTGTACCCAAGAGAGGAGTTAAGGGGGTACTCACCTGAAACAATATATGCCAATCCAAACAGTCGCATCAGCCAAGTTCCTTTGTCCTCCTTACTCAACAGAAATACCTGAATCATTAGTATACCAATCAATGTTACCTCATTCGCTCTATTGAACCCTAAATTGCTAATTCAGTATTCCAAACCCCTAAATTCCATCATAACCTCATATAATCCACCATTTTCCTACAATTTCTAATCCATATACATATGGGTATAGTACGCTCTATTATATATTAATGTAATTAAATTTCGATCTGATTCTATATTGAATCGTATGGTTCTAAATTATCACGATCTTGCACCGAACACTCCCGTTTTTGTTTTGTAACTAACCCAAGCTTCTTAAAATCATATTATGCTTCAATGAACCTCAACTGAACATCAAATTCAACTAATCAAATCAAATTATCTAATTTTGCTAAGGATTTAATTCGGCCAAAACAGGGTAATTAACTTGAAAAATTCACTAAAAATAGAAAACGACTCCAATTTGAAAAATTATTGATTTGGTGATCTAAAAAATCATATAAGGATCTTATATACTAAAAATCACATAAAAAATACATCATTTGACCTATTTAGTTTCCAATTTAATTTACGTCAAGAACAGAGCATTTCTTAAGGACCACATATTTTTGAATCAAATTTCAGAAAAATAAAATATCAAATTAATATTGATACAAAATTATTCTAGAATACCAAAAATCATAATTTTTCATCAACATTTGATATTTTTAACAAAAATAGGAAGTTTCAGGCGTTACTGGGGGCTGCTCCGTTCACCGGCCTTCGGCCACCAAAGCCGGCAACCACTATGTCGGCCGGAATCCTCTCCTACCCAAAACCTTAACCCTAGCTTGGCCTAGCAGTAGATTTACCCTACCCCATTCGAACGAACAGATAAAATTCTCCCTACTTAATTTGATTTTTTTTCTTCAATTTCTTCATATTCTTGTTGCATCCTACTTCAATCTTGTTCTTCTTCCTATCCTGATGATTGTATGTTGGAAATTTTAATTTCAATTTGCCTAGAAAATTCGGATGAAATGGAGAGAGTTTTGGTTTCTTTTTTTATCTAATTTTTTATGATTTGGTTTTTTTCTCTCTCTCTATTCTAATGTCTATATATATAATATTACTTAATTTTGTTGAAATTGATGAGGGTGCTATTCTGTATTTTTATTATTTTTCCTTCCTCTTTTATTTATTTTCTTTTTAGCTATAATATAATATAATATAATATAATATGTACATAATATATATATATATATATATTATATATATATATATATATATATATATGCCCATATAATTCATAGCCACAAGAGCTTCAACATCATCGTTATCAGTGATTGTCACAAAAGAATATTGTGGCCGAACATAGCCAGAGTTAAAAATTATCGACTGCCCATGGAACACCTCTACTTGGAGGGAGGTAGGATCAACTTTAATTGCTACATATATCTTGAACATCAATTTTGTGAACCCCACATCCCTCTTCATTTTAATTTTCTTAATAGGCTGACTGTTATAATATGGTTTATCTTCACTAAACTCAATATTCCCATGGGCAAATGTCGTGATTCTCATAAATTTTGCCATCTCCACAAAATTGAGTTGAATTCTTCGAGATTAGGAAAATTCTATAAAATTAGGGAAAATTTACCACAATTGGGACAAATTCAATTAATTAGGACAATTTTAATAAAATTGGAGCAAATCATACAAATTTGGAAAAATTAAATAAAATTGGGCAAAGTCTATAAATTAGGGAAATTTTGATAAAATTGGAACAAAACATATGAATTTGGGCAAATTTAATCAAATTGTGGTAAATTCCACAAATTAGGGTAAATTTATGAAAATTAGGGCAAATTTACCAAAACTATGGAAATTCTACAAATTAGGAGAAATTTAATATAATTGAGAAATTAGTACAAATTTACTAAAATTTGAGCGAATTCTATAAATTAGGGAAAATCCTACCAATTAAGCCAAATTTAATTAAATTTGGGTAAATCTTATAAATTCTTTGCTAGTTGATATGGAACAATATAGAATATTGAGTACGCTTTCAATCTTAATTTTCATTTATTACAAAATCAATAATAACATATGCTATTTCATAGAGAAAAACAATATAATATACAATCGTTAAATTTAAATAATCAAATTTATAAAGAATTTTACAAAACCGAAATTATGAGTGAGAGTTGTGAAACTATTATTTTCAAGTCAAAAACTGCGTTTTCGAGAGGAATTTGAGAGAAAACAAGAGGAAATCACGTTCAATTTATGTGGAAAGTGACGCCGCGTGAGCTTAAATTTAATACCCGATTAAATTATAGATTAGGACAGCAAGTTCACTTGGGTAAATCGTAATTTACCTGAAAATGCACCCAGAATAAAGAGGATATAGTTTTCTCGGAACTTTTTCGTAAAAAAGTTCACCGGGAACGGCAAACTCTCCCAGAGCTCCATTACAATATATATAATTTATAAGATTAAAAAGCCGGTTATAATGACACAGAGTAAAGAGGAGTTGAAGAGTTGAAGCAAGAAGAAGAGCGGTAGAAAGAAGCACGATGGCGAAGGAAGGCCAGCTATGGGACGATTCTGCTCTCATCAGCGCCTTCGATAATGCCATGTCCAAATATAAGGTCTCTCTCTTTTGTTGTTTTCTTTTCTCTCTTGTATTTTTTTTTCTTTTTTGGGCGTGGGTTGGGTGGGGGGCGGGGGGTGGTTAGGGGATTGGTTTCTTTCACTTTATTTTCTTTTTTTTGCCATGCTTTATCCACCCCTGCATTCTCACTAGAGTTAGATGACGTAAAATCTAATTTCATGTTCTGGATAATCGATTTTGCTTATCGTAATGAAAATGACGATTCCTGATGATGAAGGTGAAGTACCGTAAAGTAAATTCAGTGTATAGGATGCTCAAAGTGCTAATTTTAGAGGTTATAATGTTTTGAGGAAGTGTGTATTGTGATGTGAAATTGATTCTCGATGGGTCCGTGATTATGCATGTGGATTTAACTGAAATGAAGCAATTTCTGTATGGTTTTGAGGTGTTCCGGTTTCGGTTGGTGATCGCAATAGGGCTAGATGTTTTAAAGTCGAATTTCAGGTTCTGAATCATTAATTTCATTTACTTATTGTAATGAAAATAGATGATTCTTGATTGCAAATAGAGTAAAGTGCCACAAAATGAATTCGGTGTATATGATGCTCAGAAGTGCAAAACGGTAGAGGTTATAATGTTTGAGCAAGTGCATGTTGTGATATCAAATTGATTTTTGAAGCAGCTCGAATTTATGCATGTAGATATAACTAAGATGGAGGGATTTCTTCATTGTTTTTATGTGTTGCGGTTTTGGTGGGGGGTTGCAGTAGGGCTACATGTTGTAGAATTGAATATCAGGTTCAGATAATCTATTTCATTTACTTCTTGTAATGGAAATAGATGATTCTTGATGATGCAAATGAAGTAAATTACCGGGAAGTGAATTTGGTGTATATGATGTTCAGTGCTAATTGGTAGAGTTCATATGTTTCAGAAGTGTTTGTTGTGATGTGAAATTGATTTTGATGCTGTTCGTATTTATGAATGTGGAGTTGACTGAAGTGAAAGGATTTCTGTTTGGTTTGATGCATTCTGGTTTCAGTTGGGGGCTTGTTATGGTGTACATGAGATTAGTTAAATAACATTTCATGTGAGATTGGGATCAGAGTATCTGTTGCTACTAGCTTTTTGGAAATTTATTCATGTAATGCTTTTCTTTTTTTTTGGATGAAATTATTCATGTTCATGTACTCACGTAATACATTTTTTTTGGATAAAGTTCAGATATACTCATGTAATACATTGATATAGTAAGTGTCAAAAAACTTATCAAAAGAAGAGAAAATTGCTGTATTGACAACTGGATTTTCATTCCTTATAAATATGAGTGCAACTCTAATTGAAATGAAGCATTTGTATATGCTTTTGATGCGTTTTCATCGGTGTTTGTACTGCTGTTTCAATGGATAGGGTTGGGAGTAGTTCCAGTTACTTAAAAGAGCATTGTACTTGAGGTTTGAGTTGGTGTATGGGTGATTGGGTTAGTACTAGCTATGAAAGCATCTTGTAGTTAGTAAGTATGGATGTGAAATTTATGCAATTTACAAAAATGAAGGATTTGGTTATGTTTTTGATGGCTTCTTGTTGGTGCTTGTTATGATGTTTTAATTGTTAGGCATGTAAAGTATGAGATTACTTAAGAATACAGTGCACATGAGGTTAACTTTGGTGTTTGTGCTAGTATGAGCTTTTGGAAGCATGATACTATACATACCTTTGGTAAGCATCAAAGGAAGAATTTGATTTTCTTTGTGTCTGCAAGAATGAATGTGACTATAACATCCGGCAAAGCATTTGAAATTAGCTATTAGAATGTTTGTCATCAAGTAAATATCAAAAGCATAGAGTAGGTGATAGATACTCGTATATTTGGGCTAATGAGCAGAAATCCATGAGAATGTGTCAAATGCTGATTTCTTGTCGTTATTTTGTTAGTGTTTTGGGATGTTACTATATGTTTCTTGTCATTTCTCCTTATGCTGTTGTCTTTCCTTTTAATCTCTACCTTTGAACCCTTCCTAAGGTTGTTTGTTAGATAGGCTCATTTAAATATTTTGTTGAAATCAACCTTAGTCTATTAATTCATTTGCTTTTTGGCTAGAAATAGGACTTGCAGTATTAGCATGTGTATTGCTCAACATTTGAGAGTTGAGACATCTTATGGATACTCAATAATTTTAATGTATTTATAAAATATGATTCTGATGTTCCAATCTCTTTGTTTATCCAGATGATGCACAGAAAGAAGAATTCTGGACTTTTGCATGGAGGGGGGAAAGTGGAACTTGGAGAGCAAGAGAGTGAATCTAAATTCAGTGAGGAAGATGATGCAGCTGTAAGGTTAGCAGATGTCTTATGACCTAGTGTTTATCTGTTATGTATGGGAGACACATTCCTTTATTCAAGTGAGTGATCTGTAATCCTGGTCTTCCATAGGTTAATGATGTAGTATTCTCTACATTAATCATAATGTGTGGGAGATTGTTATAACATTGTCCATCATAATGCACAGGAGATCATTATAGCATTATCCATTATACACAGGAGATTGTTATGAACCAAGACAGCTTCATATCAAACTATTGCTCTAGTGTTTTTTCACTCTACTTTTATCAGGATCGGGTGATCCAAGTATTCTCGGTGGCCTTGCTTAATAATATGCATTGCATTAGAAACTTTCTGTTTTTGTCACTTTCTGGTTAGGCAATTTCATTTCTGTTACACTTATAAAAAATTTCATTTCCTTTACAAGTCTCAAAGGAGATATGGATAGCTGCAAGCTCTTTTAGATGTACTGGCACCAGAGTACAGTTACTGAAAAAGGAAAAGAAATGCTTTATATGCTTTAAATTTTGGTTTCTCCATCTTGCATGTTGCACATACTCTACTTGTTCTGAGTGATGAAATATTAAGTACTTGTGTTAACTGTTACCTTCTTATTGAGATATACAGGTCAGCAGTCAGCTACTGCCATTTTATTGCATTCTGAGTGATGAAATATTAAGTACTTGTGTTAACTGTTACCTTCTTATTGAGATACATAGGTCAGCAGTCAGCTACTGCCATTTTATTGCATTCTCTGCTGGCCTTTGCTTCCTTAAAATAAACAGCTCTGTCCTTTTCTTGTTGATAGAGACCCAGAAATTAAAATTCCAATTATATTTAATGTAAGAGAAAAGATGTGCACTTTCCAGAGCAAAATGCTCCTTACACAGAGCTTGGAGCTCCTATTTCACACTCTATTAAGAAGATGACTCCCCTTTCTCCACTACTACTCTCCCTACTTATACTACTATTCCACTATTTATGTGCCATGTGGCAACATTCCATTAGTCTCCTTACTAGTATACTATTACTAATTAAATCTATAGAAATAGTACTATTAATCATATATATAATATCTAACACTTTTCTTCTAATTGTCTTGACTCTCTTCATGTACCTGTATCATAGCTGCTTTGAGAGCCGGTTGGTTTTTACTTTGTTCCGGCTCTCTGCTCCCCCAACCCAATTGGGTGAAAAAAACTCTTGAGCATATTAGAAATATATGTAATGTCATATTAGTAAATGAATTGAGATGGAAACTGCTGCATTTCTCGATTACTATATTGTATATTGTTTGGAGGTGGGTGGATTTTTTTTTTCCCTCTACTTTCACTACATTGTTAATTTCTTTTTAATCTCGTTTATGAATTCCTAGGGAGGGAGACGTTAACAACACTGGAATGGTGAATACTGAAAAGGAGTTTAGGGAACATAATGAGCATATTAGTAAAAATCCTTCTGTAAATACATCTACAGCTGCATGTCTACCAGGTCCTTCAAACAGCTACTCATACGTGCAAGAAACAGAAGATTACAACAAATTACTTAGTCTGTATTATGAGCTAGAGGCACAGAGGGATAAAGTTCTGCAACAACTACAACAATATGGAAACTGGAATCACCAGAGTTCAGGGCATGCTTCTGGCCCTGATCCTGGTGTACAGCAATCCACATTTTTTTACCAACAGTCTCCTGGCCTAGTAAGCCAGACCTCTCAGGAAGTAAAATACTGTTCATGCTGCCCATACTCCTGTCCTATTGCAGCAGCATGCCCTGCATCTGCTTGTTGTTTTGGTGGAACTTGTGTATCGCAAGAGTCACCCCTCGAAGGTTATGACATCAGTAGAACAGCCATGGAAGCTGCCGAGAAAGCGATATCTTCAGTAGAGATGAAGAATTCTGCTTCTTTGGGGCATGAAGGTACGTGTGGTTTTTGTTCAGCATATTAATAAGTAAGCACGTCATCTGTTACAAAGATCAGCATTATTGAAGTAAAAGTATCCATAAGCAGAGAAAGTAAAATTAGAAAGGTGCAAATAGGTCAAACCCACATGAAACGGCTGAAGCTCTTCCAACATAATAATGCTGACTTGTTATGTTAAAATTGGCATGTAGGTGGTGGACTTTAACTCTCCCAATGAGACAGAAATTAAATGGAGATATAAATAATTTAGCAGCATTTTAGCTGATATCCTGGAAATGATAGCACACAATCAGAATCAATATGTTTATCTGATTTGAATTAGCTCCATTGATTGAGAGTTAATATGCTAAATAAATATAGATGAGTTGTTCTACATGAAGATTTTACTTGTGTATTTGTTGATATACCTGGACTCTCAAGTTGTACCTTGTTTACTTCTCCAGAGAATGACAAAAGAAAAGATGCAGAAATGGCAGAGACTATAGGCTCTCGGACTGAGTTTACTGATGTTTTAAAGGCTTGGTACTCTGCAGGCTTTTGCACTGGGAAGTAAGTAATGATTCTTGATAGCATTTGTACTTGGTTTTTCTTATATTATACTTTTGTCACGATTTAGTCACAAATATTTGGCTCTAAAATTGAAGCCAATCTTCTTTGTCAACACAGCAGCAACAACATTTTTGAAGAAATGTTTGTATGAGTTTTTTTTTACATAACCTATGTGGTATTGTTGCTCTACCCAGATTATGTCTTGTCTTTCCATTCTTAGATGGTGTTTGACTTTCAGGACTTGGTTATGTAGAAACTGCATTACAGAGCATGTGCCTGTTCTAGCTGTTGCATTGATGGTTGAGCTGGCATATGCTCACTAATTTTTCTGTCAGCTACCTGTACTCTAACAAAAAACAAATAAACATGTGCGATTAGGTTCAAATAGTTGGTGAATTCTTTCCACTTATGATAATCAACACAATATAACTTCCAAATTTAAGAAGTCAAAGCAATTGTGTCAATGAATTCCAATATTTGTAAAAATTTGCCTAAAATAATTACCAATCCTGGAATTTATTTCTTTTGGTTAGTAATTCAGGAGTATTTGCTTCTAGAGTTTTTTTCTTAGTGTACTTCATGATGTGGAATGTCAGTATCATATCATCCCTATGTGAATATTGATGAAATGCAGAATGCCAGAAAATTATTCAACTTTGTTGCACCTAGAGCAATGTTTGTAATCTCAGTCTGTATTTAGAGTGTTCTCCATTAATGGACAGAAGAAGAACACAAAGCATTTGGAGGGTAGAACAAGAGCAAATATTGTAAAAAAGGTCCTAAATTAAAGACTCATTTTGATTGTTTTAAGCTTAAGTCTTAATACAGCAAATTGAGTTGTAGTGACTAATAAATAGCATCTGATCTAATGTGCTTTTCTTTCATTTATAGGCTTTATTATTTTTGTGAAATTACTGATAGTCTCTCCTGTAGCTTTTTACAATCTTTTTTCTTTTCTTTTCTTTTTTTTTTTTTTTGACATTTCTTGTCTACATTGTAACAGGTATCTTGCAGAGCAATCTGCTAAAAAGAAACTACATAGTGGTGATTGTCCCCAGCATCAGGCTGGCACAACATAGTGGTGATTGTCCTCAGCATCAAGCTGGCACAAAAAATAGTTCTGATTTGGATTTTGTCATAGACCATGTCTTGATTTTAGGTGAGTAGGGTGGAGAATTGACTAGATCTCCTCGTTTGTTTTAGATTCAAATCTTGCTAGTCGTTTGGCTTCAGCTACACTTAAGACAATATGCTCTTTCTGCAATCTAAAATTTGTATTCATCAAGATGGTATCTAAGCCAGGGCGATAACGTGGAAATTTTTGGAAAACTGTCCTTTAAAGATTGCGGAACTTTGAAAACATACACACTTTTCTGGTTTTGTCTCTCCTTTATATGATTAGCTGTATAATTCTGGGTGTGCCACTTATCTAAGCTGCATCATCTCTATTCTGGCGTCATGCTGATGGATAATTTGGTGTGTTCAGTTCATGTGGGATACTATTATTTTGCAGACCTCGTCCAAGAGTTGCTCCATTTGATTTATTTACGATGAAGGAAGGGGCTGTTGAAAATACATGCAGTTCACAGCAGCCATAGTGCAAATATCAGGTTTGGACCACTTTCGTACGCAATAGTTTCCCTAAAGCCTTGGTCTATTCTCTTCGCAATAGCAAGTATCCAGTCTTCTATGAAAGATTGGCAAAGATATGAAAAGTCTTGGTTACCGTAAAATGGAAACTATTCAAACATGAGGATTAGAATATGCTAGAATTTTGACCGTATCATCTAATATTTAGAGTGACCTATCCTTATCTTTTGCGTACAAATAGTCAATTTTGTTTTTTCAAAAGTACTAAGTTATGGTACAGGGAGAATGCCATAGCTTCTTGGAGACCACGTAAGCGAATGTTTCAAGCTGAACCGATGGAATCTTAATGCATATTTAATACAACTATTTTCTTTATTGTCGACTGGGTCAGTGATACAGCGATGCCGATGATGAAGGATATTTGGTGCAAGTGACACGAATTTTTGGTAATATGCTATTACGCAGTCTTAGATGGTTACGATCTTCATATATTCAACTGAAACAATGATTACCCCTCTTTCTGGGAAACTATCACTACCCTGTCCCGTTCTTAATAAACTTGCAATTTTTTCTGGTGGGTGCATGAAGCTATCTCAAAGTATTATTATTATTATTATTATTGTTATTATTTCGGCTTTTAAACATTAACGAGGTGATGGGGACTTTAGCTTGACTTAAAAATTTAAAACTTCAGCTCTTTTTAGCTCCATCAAATTTTGAGTTTTCGGCTCAAGCCTGACTTGGAGGGGTTACTCAATGGGCTTGGATTCGATGTTGTTATTATTAGGTTTTTTTCAACCAAAATAATATTAATATTTATACTTCATGAACTCTACTTACGTATATATTTTGACTTAGCTCAATGAGTTAAGTGTCATTGAACCTGAGCAGGTATTGAATCAAAACTAAATAGCTTTCAAGTATATGTGGCTTCTTTATTCAGTGGTGTTTGTAAAATATTGAGTATCCATCTACTTTGGATGTTAACTCTTTAAACATCAAGACAAGATTTGCATAATCTAACGAACATACACAACAAAAATGTTAATTTATGGCTATGTTATTATTTTACCCTCATCATCTAGTAAAAATAGTATTGGATTTTCCATGCAATGACGACGAGAAAGGAACTTCTGAGAAGCACTAAACAGAGAGGGACGTCACTCTTTTTTAAGTTTTTGCATTGGAATTGTCCGATGAAATCCCTTGTATTAATAATTTGATTAGAGAATATTGCATCTGATGGAATCGAATGAAAATGATGGGAGACAATATCTGGAATTTTGCGAACATTTAACAAAGGACAGTATGGGCCAACACGAAGGGGCCCACCAATGTCATCTCTAAGGTTAAAGACAACTATCCACACTATCAGTCCCACGATTTGGCCCCAGAACTATTCCTCCAGAAAACGCCACGTGTCTCGATAACACTCCCAATAAACGAAAACTCTCCATGCTCACAAGTCACACTTCCCAATAACAACCAATTCCCACGAAGATAATCATCACACCCATTACGAGACACTCCACTTGCGTTGCCCCAAGAATCTGCCACCAAAATACTCCACTCACATTTTATTCATGTTTATGCCATTGTAGCAGATCTCTTGTCAAATAAGGTTTTCAGGCGCCGTGTGAATCCGTTAAGCAATTCATGCATCTTTGTCATACTATAATACATTTTATGAAAAAATAGTTGTATAGAAGGTAAAAAATTTTATCGTTTAATTTTTTAATCTAAAATAATTAATTTGATAAAATGACATTATTAATTATATTTAATTAAATAATATGAAGAATTACTATTATAATAATAATAATAATAATAAAATCACTTTCTTTTCCTTCCTTTTCTCTTATAGTTGTCAAACCCTCTTCTTCTTCAACCAAATTCAGTCGCACGTGCAATCCAATAGGAGGATTTCAACCATCACGGCAACCCGCACGCACAAACTCCGCCCATCACCAACCAGACCTAAGTGCCGCATACAGAGTATAAACAGTAGCAATCCTGCACTTCGATGCCTCTTGACGTTGCAACCCTAGCGCCAGTGACCCAAACTTCCATTGAAACTCGACGCACAAATGACGTCGATAGCATCACAAGCAATCCCACTCCCACTCGCAGACCCCCTCTCCACATCCTAAACTTTCTCCAACAACCTCATTTGGTCCACCATCGATCTAGTTGCCTTGGTTTATGGAATTGAATAAAGAAAGATTAGAATTACAAATTTTTAAATAACGAAATAAAAAAGAAATATATATGTTTTATGATTTTTTTGAGATTTTATAAATGTATATAAAAAGTATATTTAAAAAAATTAATAAATCTCTTAATTTACAAAAAATATTAGTTTTTTATTTTATGATAATAATAATTTTATAAAATATCTATTTTACTAATTAAACATGAAAATAAATCTATACTATCTCAAATGGGGTAAGATGGGTTGAAGGAAAAATGAAAACACGTGCAAAAAACCCCCAACCAATGAACTAAGCCTCTATCTTCTCCCTCTTTTCTGAAATAAAGCATCACCTCTCACGCATCTCCGGCTCTCCTCTTATTAAGCCCATCCGTCCATTCCATTACTATGTTGAACCTCTCTCTCCCCTCTACTCCTTCACCTCCTTGTTTCTATTCATTCCCTAGGGTTTCACTTTCCCTCTCTTCTTCTTCCACTTCCTCTTCTTCTCACAACTTCTCTCTCCTCTCCATCTCTTCTTCTTCTTCTGTTCGACTCTTCACTTCTCGGAGATCCTCCTCTTCGTCGCGTTCGTTTGTTTACTACTCTTTTGAAGTTCGAGGAATGGCGGAACTCGTTCAGGACGCCGAGAAGACGAGTGCCGCTGTTGCTTCTTCTGCTGCTGCTACTAGTGGAGCTGATGAAAGTGAGAATAGTAATAATAAGAACTCGAGCAATGAAATTAAGCATTCAAGAACTTTCGTCAATGTTAGGTCCGAGGAAGGTTCGTTTTATTTTACTATCTCAATTACTTGATCTTTCTACGTAGAAATTAATTAATATAGAGGAATATACTGATGGAAAAAGTTTTTATTTCCATTTTTTGGTTGAAATAGAATGTGTGTATGAGGAATTATAATTCAGTGTATAGGATTTCCGGAGTTATGAATTTGTGCTTTGGATGTAAATAATAGAGGAAATAGTGATAGTGTGTGTTTAAAAATTTAGAGAGGAACTTTAGGAGCTTTGTGTTATTTGAAATTGAATTGAATTTGTAGGTGTATTCGATTTACGAAGCTGTGGATTCATGCTTGTTTATAAATACTGAAAGAAATGCTGATAGCGTGTGATTATAGATATTGTCAATCTTAGGAGATTAAGTGGATTGAGGAAATTAAGCATTCCAGAACTTTGATCAGATGTTAGGTCTGGGGAGGGTTCATTATATTTCATTGAAACTAGTGAATGTAGAGAGGAATGTTAAGACTTCTTTTTCTTTATTTGAAATTGAACTGAATTTGCGTATAGTGGAGCTATGAGTTTATGCTTTATTTGTTCATATTGGAAGAAAGGTTGATAGAATGTGATTAGATATTTTGTACATGTTAGGATATTAAGTCGAGCAAGGAGATTAAGCATTCTGGAGCTTCAGTTTGATGTTAGAATCGAGGAAGGATCATTTCAATTTGATACTGTTTCTTTCTTTTCTTTTCTTTCTTTTTGGGCATTGCAACTGATGAATATAGAGGGGAATATTATGAATTTTTATGTGTTAATTGAAGTTGAATTGAGTTTTTGTGTATTAGAGGTTAGGAGTAGGTGTATCAGATTCATGAAGTTACGGATTTATCCTTTGTAAAAAGTATAAGAAATGTTGATAAAGCATGGTAAATATTGTCTGAACTAAATGGAAGCTGAAGAATGGATAAAATGTTTTGTTCAACTGCATTTGTTTCTATAGAGCTTAGGAGGTGGTGTACTGGATCTTTGAAGCTAAAAATCATGTTTTGTTCATAAATAGTAGGGCCAAATATTGACAGAATGTGATTAATGACTTGTCAGAATTGAAAGTTGAAGAATGAAGAAATGTTTTTGTTTAATGAATTTGTGTATATTAGAACTTAGAAGTTGGTGTGTAGGATTTATGAAGCTATGAATCTGTGCTTTGTTTGTAAATGTTTTCGTTTAATTAATTTGTGTATATTAGAGCTTAGAAGTTGGTGTATAGGATTATTATGAATCTGTACTTTGCTGGTAAAAGAAACGTAGATAGAACGATAGTAGAGATTTGCTGGAACTGAATAGCCTAATGTGGATGGAGCAATAGTAGAGATCAGCTGGCTATGAACAAGAGCCAAAGAATGGAAAAATGTTTTTGCTTTGTACGATTTGTGTCAAATTAAGTCAACATTGTCATTGAGGAGTTTTTCTTGGAGGAATGATTTTAATGGAAGTAAAATTTCATGTTTTGTCTGTAAACAGTAGAAGAAATGCCCATATAGCATGATTAGATATTTTTCGGAATTGAATGAAAGTTGAAGAATGAGGAAATGATTTTGTAGGATTAGTGTTAAAGTAAGGGATTCTTGAATCCACAACTACCTGATTTGAAAGTTTAAGCTTGTTAGAATCGATGTGAATTTATATGTTTCTTTCTTGTACCTGAAGCCCAGTGCAGAACCCTTAGTTATTGCAGGATATGCTTTAGATAAGTTGTGGCCATGGCTTTAGGAAGCTTACACCAGTCTTTCTCCTTCAATTGGAACCTTCTTGATTCTGTAATTGATTAGGGTACATGTTGGCATGGTGATGTGAGTACATTCATTTTCCCTTCTTGTCCAGATGCTTTGAAGGTAAAAAGATGTTGTTAGATTAGCCATTTGGACATCTAGCCACTAATGTTTGAAAAAAAAAAAAAAGAAAGCTTGATGTAATCACATATGAATTTTTTAACCTTATTTATGAGGGAATATTCAACTAAGGAGATAGTAGGTCCACTAATTTCAAATATTCAACTATTAGATTGTATTTGTTTTTCATCTTTAAATACTTGCATTCTATCTTTGGTGTTTGTAGAGTTGCTTTCTGCAATTAGGAAGGAAACAGAGGCAGGAAAGATTCCTCCAAATATTGCTGCAGGGATGGAGGAATTATATCACAATTATAAAAGTGCAGTGAGTACCAAATGATGCATTTCTGTGATGTAGCTCTTTCATTTACATTGTAAATCTGATGGAATCTTTCATATTTTCTGCATAATATTATAAGCTCATCCTGTGATTATTTACTTAATCTGATCCTATTTTAGTTAAAGAACATGTTGATTGAACAGCCACAACAAGCCAATAACTTATTCTGCTAATGGGTTTTTGCATGGTTGTTACTTTACTGTTAAATCATGTTAGTAAAACCATGAAATCAATTTAAAGACACTTTTTTTTTTGGTGGGGGTTGGGTGAGGGAAGGAGGAACAGATTGAAGACTTATTGAAGATAAATATGTGTTATATAAACATGAATACCCATGCTAATTATTTCCTGATGCTTTAATAATCTTAAAAGCTTTGTTGACATTATATCTATTATCAAAATTACAGAGTTTTTACTTAATATTTGAACTAGCTAATGTAGAAGGGTAATTACAATTCACAAGGAACCGCTACAGGTGATGGCTTGCTAGTTGTTAATGTACTATAAGTATTTCTTTTCCCTTTTGTAATTGTGAATTTAACAACATCAATTGGAATCAGTGGTTTCAAAGGCACTAGAAGACGACCTGATGGTTTCGTAATACATATGACATTATATGTGTTCAATGACTCTTAAAGGGTGCTATTCCTACTTGTGTTCAATAACTTTTGAAGTGATCTTTGATTTACTATGCTTCATGTTTGTTCAATTGGACTAAAATGAACCCCCATATAGTCATTTGCCCAAAATTTTACTTCTAAAGTTACTAAAACAAATTTCAAACTATTATGCACAATTGTATTTCAATCTATATCAATTTCCTTGTTGTTTGCCTATCCATTATCATGCCTTCATTATCTAGTTCTCTTGAAATATGTTGATTGCAGGTCTTTGAGAGTAAAATCTCCAATTTGGAAGAGGTTGTTCTCTCAAATATGAGGGTTGCCCTTGATCGAGTTCTCTTGGATGTGAAGGTACTAATTTGGATGCATTATTAAGCTCGAATACAAAATGCATACGAGCTTTCACTCTTTTTTAACTCAAAGCATTAATTTCAGGACCCTTTTGTCTTCTCTCCTTATCACAAAGCATTAAGGGAGCCTTTTGATTATTACATGTTTGGTCAGAACTACATTCGGCCTTTGATTGATTTCAAGTAAGAAAATCCGTTATTTTTTTCTTTCCATAGCTATTGATAATTACTTTAGTAGCCACTTATAATTTTAACTTTAATTTGTATGGTATGAATCTTAGAAGCATATGTAGGTAGTATATCCATGCATATTCTAAATCTTGCAATAATTTTGAACCACAATAATTGTGTATATATTTGTTTTGATTTAGTTTGAGTCTCATATATAAGATTATAGAGCAAATATCTGGTAAATAACTCATCAATGATCATATGATCCAGTGATGTGGCCTAGAAGAGCTTGAGTTGGGAGAAAGAGGTGTATATAATTACTTTTATGTCTAGACAAGTAATATTGGCCTATTTCTATTACATTTACGAGCTTCCAGTTTCTTCCTTCAAATGCTCTTCCTCCCTTTGAATTTTGAGAATTCCACTATCTATTGCACCCAGGGAAGACACATCTCTTCTTGTATTTACTTTTCAGAAGTAATGGGTTCAAGGCAACTCAATATTGGTTGGTGGGCTTTAGCCAATAAGGTCAAGTATTGTGGAGATGAGAGTATTCATGGATTTCCCCTTTCAAAATTTCTTTATTTTGCATATCTTTTCTAGTTTTGTGATAGTTGCTCCGTTTTTGCTTGTTATATAGTCATCTTTCTTGACATTCTTACTGTACCTCAATTTTGCTTTGTTGAAAATTTTTGATAGTTGTGTCATCAACTCCTTTGTGCAAAAATGATTATTCTTAAGTTTATATAAGTTTAACTTCATGGAGATACACCCTCAATCGCGTAAGTAATGGTGGCTCTTTGAGTATAAGGATGGCATTTCTAGCTCTTAGGAGCGTTGGTTAGCTTTTATTCAAAATTAGAAGTTTTTGCCCTAGGAAAGATTTATAGTTGAACTTCTAGCTACATTGACTGATATATCCACAAACCCTTTCTGAATCCATTATTCATCATAGTCATCTTAAAACAAGACCTTTTGGCAGTAGCCCAAGGCTCCTTTTGCTTGATGACTTGCTTTACTATATTTAGACCTAAGTGACAGCAGTATAGTATTGATGTTTTATCACCTAGCTTTATAGTTAGAAGTATGCTCAGTCACCAGGCAAAGTAATTTGATTCAACAAATTCTAGTAAACAACTGGAGGGTTTGCAGTTGCATAAATTTCTCCTCACATTTTGTTGTTATGTTAACTTCTGTTAACTAGTTAGATTTTTATTTATTTTGTTTATTAGAAGGATTTTGTAATTAATAGGCTTTCCTAGATTAGACATGTAACTTTTTTAAATTAGATATGTAATTTATGTATAGATATCTCTATATATGAGATGTCAAAATCAATAAAGAAATAAGAATTTTATTCTTGAAAAATGACATGGTATCGGAGCCTTCTTGTTGCCTTTGAGGTGATTTTGTTCCCGTTGCAGCGCTAGGGTTTCTTTTTTTTTTTTTACTGTTCCCAAAGAAGTCGTATTTACTCCCTCGGTTTTTTTCATCACCACCGCTACAACAAGGACGTACACCCTCTGACTGGTTGTTCCCAAAAGTCCGATCGCCATCTAAAATTGCGCATGAGCTCACACGTTGATTGAAGATTTATGGGCGTTCTTCACCCGTCGGCGTGTGGGTCCCTCGCCGAGCATCCTTTGTTGCCGTTCCTCGCTTAGAACCTTGCACCGTCGTCCTTGGACCACCATTCCCTGGCCACGATCGTCCAATTAGAGGTTAGATTTTTTTGCCGTCCTTTCTTTGTCGTTTGACTAGGCTCTATTTTTTGGGTTACAAAGGGTCTTTTTCCATCTGTTATTCTTGTTTCTATAGAGGATACTAAGGCAGTAGATAATGGTTCTCTCTCACAAATTAGTGCCATGAAACTTGATGGGTTGGTATGTATCTTGCTTGGTCACGTATTTGTTTGCTATTTATTAAATCTAGGAAGTTGCTAGGATATATTACTGGAGAAACAAAACCCCATAAGGTTTTTGATGCTACCTATGTTTAATGGGATTTTGAAAACTCACTTGTTATGACATGGCTTTTGAATACTATGCATCATCGAATTTCCAAATAGTATTTATTACTTAACATTACTGAGAAAATTTGGAACTCAACTAAATGCACCTATTCTCGCAAAGGAAATGATGCCCAGATTTTTGAAATCTGGAACAAAATCCATGGCACAAAACAAGGTGAGTTGACAATCATTGAGTATTTTTCTTAATTAAGTGGGTTATGGCAGGAGACAGATTATTATCAGGATCTCTAAGCACATTGTACAGAAGATGTTGTCCTATTTCAAAATTTGGTTGAAAAAGAGAGTATGTGATTTTCTGGCTGGTTTGAACCTAGAGTATGATTAGATAAGGGTTCAAGTTCTTGGTAAAATTCCTTTTCCTTCTCTTGAGAATGCATACTTCCATGTTCAACAGGAACAAAGCCGACGTGGTGTCATGCTTTATACAGCACCAGTCGAGAAGTCTAGGTTAATTGTTTCTCATGTATAACTAAGGGCAACCACTTCTGATAAAGATCATTTACATTGTGACTATTGTGGGAAGCCAGGGCATACAAAGGAGACTTGCTGGAAGCTACATGGTCGACCAACTAGAGGTCGTGGGGGAAAACGAGTTAGTTCATTAAGGGCTCAAGCAAATGTGGTGGAATCTGTGGAAGCATCCAAGGTAACAGGCTTTGGAGAAGCTCTGTCTTTTGATGAAATTTAGCATCTTCGTTACCTCCTGACCCAACTTGATTCTTCCACTAGTGCCACATCCAATTATGTGCAATCAGATACTACCTTTACTGCTCACCTTAATTATTGGATTATTGACTATGGTGCGAATAGACACATGACGGGCTCTTCAAAATACCTTCAAAACTATTCTTCATGTAAAGGGAGAATGTCAAATTAGTTGATGGCTCTTTAACTCTTGTCTTAGGAATATATTCTATTGTTTGTACACCTAAAGTTAAACTTTCATCTATTCTCCATATACTAGAGTTTTCTATTAATCTTTTATCTGTTAGTTCCATCACCAAAGCCCTGATTTGCAAAATTGTGTTCTTCCCTGATCATTGTGTTTTTCAGGACCTTCAAACCGATAAGAGGATTGACAGTGGTAGATTGCATGATGGCTTATACGTGATTGATGGAACTAGAGACTCTGGTCAAGCCTTTTTTTGGAGATAACAAGGATGTAAACCAAGAAATAGTACAGTGGCATAGGCGGTTAGGATATCCATCTTTTTTTGTTTTAAAGAAGTTATATCCCAGTTTATTTTTGAGAACTCAGTCTGAATTTTTGTTTTGTAATGCTCGTGAGTATGCCAAGCACACTAGAAACTCTTATCCTTTAAATAATAATAGAAAACTATTCATTTTATGACTATCCATTTTGATGTTTGGGGTCTTACTCAAACAATTTCTTTGTCGGGTAGTCATTGGTTTGTTGTTTTTATTGATTGTTGCACTAGAATGACATGGGTATATTTGTTAAAAGCAAAAAATGAAGTTTTTTCTTGCCTCCAATCATTTAATAAGATGATCTATACTCAATTTGATGCGAAGATAAGAATCTTGAGAACTGACAAGGGCATTGAATACATGGATAAAAACTTTGGTGTTTATTTGGAATTCAATGGGATAATCTATCAAACTAGTTGTCTTTACACTAGTACACAAAATGGGGTTGCTGAAAGGAAAAATAGACATTTGTTAGAATTGGCAAGATCTCTTATGTTCACTATAAATCTACCAAAACCTTATTGGGGAGATGCTAGTCTAGTAGCTGCTTATTTTATCAATTGAATGCCACTTAAAACCCTTGATATTTAGAGCCTTCTAGAAGCTTTAAAGGGTAAGAATAAGTATACTATTCCTCCAAAGGTGTTTGGCTGTGTTTGTTTTGTTTACACTAGAAAAGTTGGGAAACTTGACCCTAGAGCCCTTAAATGTGTGTTTATTAGGTATTCTTCTATATAGAAAGGTTATAAATGTTATTATTGACCCTTCAGGAGATTTTTTGTCAGTATGGATGTTACCTTTCGAGAATTTGAGCCCTATTTTAGCAATCCCTCATCACCTCTTCAGGGGGAGAGCAATAAGGAGGAAAAGGTAATTTCTCCTAGCTCAATTGTTGTGGAACCTCTAAATGATGACATAAGGAAGGGTGAAATTGGAGAAAGAGTTCAAGGGGAGACTATTGGACGTTTGGATAGACCTGATTTGTTGAGGTATTTAAGGAGAAACAAGGCAGAAGGAGCCATCATGCAATCTACAGAGTCCTCATCTACTGGTGAGTTATTTACTTTTCCTAATGAGCTAGATTTGCCTATCGCTTTTGGAAAAGGAGTCAGGTCTTGTATTAAACATCCTTTATCTAACTTTGTCTCTTATGATTTCTTGTCTCCATGATATAGGGCCTTTGTCTTGTCTATTTCTGCTGTGTCTATTTCATAGAATTGGAAGAAAGTATTTACAGATCTTAAGTGGAAGGAAGTTATGATTGAAGAAATGAAGGTTTTATCCAAAAGTGAGACTTGGGGAACTTGTCACTCCTCCACTAGATAAGAAATTGGTTGGCTGTAAATGGAGTAGGGAATGTGGGTCAAACGGGCCGGCCTGCCCCGCCCCGCAGTGGCCCGCAAGGGTTGCGGGTAGAAAAGTTCAGCCTGCCCCCGCAATTTTTTTTTTTTTTTTACAAATTTAGAATGAGTCCAAATCCGCCGTCCGTCCAGCACGTAATTGGCAACACCACCACCAGTCCACCACAGCCACACTCCATAGTTCCACACTTCACAAGTCCATAAGCATGTTCAAATTGCAACAAAAAAGAAAAAGAAGATAAATAAATAGGAGGGCGACTTACCAACCCGATGGGCGATGACCGACAGCAATAGTAGTGCTCGTGACGACGACTGACGTGACGAGTGATGCGGGAGTTTGGGATGAAGGAAGAGAGCCGAGGTCTAGGGAAGGAGGGGAGTCCGGAGTAGCCGAGGTTTGGTCTGGTCGGTGGAAGAAGGAAAAGAGTAAGGGCAAGTTGTTGTCCGTCTCTGTCCGTTTCGTGGTCTGATCTTTTATGTGAATTGTGATTGTGAATTTGTGATGGTTGAAGGTGTAGGCTAAACTCTAAAGAGGAAGAGCATGGCATGGTAAGGCACAACAGACTAGTCACTAGGGTCGTCTTGTTAGTCGTCCCATCGTCCACTGTCCACCGTCTATCACTGTCGTCTCGTCTCACATCGGTCCCGTTCGGTTCGAGTATCGAGTTAGGAGTTAAGTCGTTCCTCTCCCTTGTTTGGCCTGTGCGTGTGCGGTGTGCCTAGCGTTTTTTTTTTTTTTTTGGGGGGGGGGGGGGGGCAACTTGCGCTGGTGGCGAGTTGCCCGCCCCGACCCGCGGGCCAAAATTTTCGGCCCACCCTGCAAATTTTTGTGGGCTCCGTGGGTCAGCCCACTGGCCCGCCCCGCAATTCTCGGCTCTAGCTGTAAATGGGTATTCACAGTAAAACATAAAGTTAATGGTTCAATTGAGAGATTCAAAGCTAGATTGGTGGCTAAGGATTCACTCAAATTTATGGAGTAGATTATCGGGAGATATTTGCCCATGTTGCTAAAATGAACTCTATTAGAATCTTGTTGTCCTGTGCAACTAATCTTGATTGGGACTTACAACAGTTTGATGTGAAGACTGCATTTCTTCATGGGGACTTGGAAGAGGAAGTGTATATGGAGATCTTTCCTAGATTTGATAATGAACAAAGTCAAGGAAAGGTGTGTAAACTGAAGAAAGCTTTGTATGGACTCAAAACAATCCCCTAGAGCTTGGTTTGACAGATTCAACAGAGCTATGATCTCCTTTCGCTACCAGCAAAGCAATGCTGATCATACCCTTTTCATAAAACATCAAAAGGGTAAACTCACTCTTTTAATAGTTTATGTTGATGATATAGTAATGATAGGAGATGACAAAGGAGAGATGAACCAATTAAAGAAGCGATTGGCACAGGAATTTGAGATCAAAGATCTAGGAAAATTGCAGTACTTCTTGGGAATTGAGGTTGCTAGATTAGAAAAATAGATCTTTATTTCTCAGAGGAAATATATTCTGGTTCTCTTAAAAGAAATGGGCATGATAGGTTATAAACTAGCTGAATTGCCCATTAATAGTAACCATAAGATACAATTAGGGCTAGGAGCATCTATTGATAAGGAGAGATATCGGAGGTTAGTTGGAAGACTCATTTATCTTTCTTACACTAGACTAAACATAGCTTATGTAGTCAACTTGTAGGAGGGAACTTAGTTACTTGGAGAAGCAAGAGGCAAAGTGTAGTGGCTAAATCAAATGCGGAAGTTGAATACAGAGCTATGGCTTAGGGTGTCTATGAACTCCTTTGGCTTAAAAAATTACTAGAAGAATTAAAACTGTCTAAAAGGGGGAGACTTTCCTTGTATTATGATAACAAGACTGCCATCAGTATAGCTCACAATCCAGTTCAGCATGACCGAACAAAACACATTGAAATTGATTGACACTTCATCAAAGAAAAGAGTACAAGTGATATTTTAAGTCTGTTTTATGTATCATCAAAAAAGCAGCTTACTGATGTATTTACAAAAAGTCTCAGTAATCGGATTTTCCATACACTAGTTTGCAAGTTAGGCATGTGTGACATCTTTGCATCAACTTGAGGGGAAGTGTTAACTAGTTAGATTTTTATTTATTTTGTTTATTAGAAATATTTTGTAATTAATAGGCTTTCTTAGATTAGACGTGTAACTTTCCTAAATCAGATATGTAATTTCTGTATAAATATCCTTATACATGAGATGTAAAAATCAATAAAGAAATAAGAATTTTATTCTCGAAAAATAACAACTTCAATTGAAATTGTTTATTAAATCTCATAATGTTCCATAATTGCTGTTCTGCAGAAACTCGTATGTTGGAAATATCTCTCTTTTTGATGAAATTATACAGAAGGCACAGCAGGTATTTACTTATTGTAGTTTTGGTTCATCATTGCTCACATTATTATTGTTCTATTTGAATGCTCATGTTCCACAAACATTTGCTTCAGTCATTTAAGCTACAACTATTCCCATCCTTTATGATGCCATGCATATTTGTCAACATTATAGATGGTAGCTCCTATTTCATTCACCTTAGGGTTATTTAGTGACATGAAAGAGAAAGGTCCATTCGACTATCTTGATTGTTTAAGACGCATGTCTTCATTGATAGAGTAAGAGCAAGCTGTGATCATACTTCAACTTTATTTATTATGTGCTTAACTTTAGTATGAGAAACTAGGGGTACACTTTGCTTTGAACTTGCTGTTTGTGATGGTTGTTATCCTTTTTAGGTTCTATAGTGTGTCTCTTGTAGCAACTCTGTTCAACAAAGTTGCAATCATCATAAGAAGCAATTTGAACTCTTAAAAGAGTTCCAAGGATGATGTTGGTTGGTTTAAGTAATATATATAAATCCCACAACATATCTATAAATCCCGCTTAATAAGTTTTAGTTAAGAATCTTTGCTCACAAGTGAAGGGAAGTGTTATGCAATAAATATGAATACAAAAACATGACTTGTATTTTGGCTTTTTTGCTCTTTAAGTAGCCTCTATTTTTTTATTTTAATACACATGTCCTATGTTTTTCTTCATTATGCTATTGTCAAATGCTCTACTAAAATCCTACGTGACATGCACATAACCCAAAACCACCACCACCACCCCCACACCCCCCCCCCCCCCCCGCCCCCCAGAAAAAATCATGCACGTGACCTCATAAAAAACCTCTAAATCATATAGACTCTCACAAATCCTTCAATGAGACATTCTAAATCCCTCTCTTCATTTTTATACTCTAGGCAAAGAAACTCTAAATTAGATGAAAGAGAGGGATTTTGGTGATTTTAGCTAAACACTTGATGATTACATAATAGAGGAGAACATTGGTGATGTGTTTGGTAGAAGAAAAATGTATGCTAATCAATTGTGAAAATGCCAAAACATGGGCCATGTTTTTGTTTTCACTAAATATAAAAGCCTATATTAAACCTAGAAATTTAAACTTTTAGATCATATGGTTTTGGTCCTTATTTCAACAATTGAGGGTCTTTTTTGGTTAACTTTCTTGTTTATGAATATATGATTTATATCTGATATATGTCTATTTGGCACCTAATGTTTGGTAATCTAGTCTGTTTTAATTTCGACTTTATTTTTTTATTTTTTGATATCTTTTCATAATTGCGGAATATAATAATATTGTAATGTAATAATTATTGTTTTGGTAATGAAACAAAACTGTAATAAGATTGTTGTTTATTAATTTTGATTTTCATGAGGGTGTTTTGGAGAAAAAGTTCAACTTCAGCATTGAATTGTTATTCATAAGTTTAAGTTATGAATGACCATTCAATATTCTTTGTAATTAGGATTCTTTATAGAATTGCTATTACGGGTCTAAAATGCAACTAAACGGTATAATAGATTTAAAATTTAAGTTTATATTATGAGTTGATATTTGATGGATCATTAAAGCTACGTCGACTACATTAATCTTTGTCTTAATAGAGTTAAGCTTTGAGGATAGCTATTCACTTGTTACTCCTTAACAGAAAATGTTTATATATGCTTACATGGTCATTTTGCTCACTACTTTTATTAATTATCATTTATCAATATAATAGATACTTTCTTTTTGCCAAGTCCATTCCTTTTTCCAGTCAATGCAAATTAACAAGCTGTATCCTTTCTTGAGACACTGAACTTCAGTACATCATGGCTTTTGTCCTGTTATATTGCATTAATATATTCCTAATATATAGACTTTAATGAAAATCATGACATCTCAAGTTTATATTGTAGGGTCACAATGTTGTCCTTCTGTCCAATCACCAAACAGAAGCTGATCCAGCTATCATTGCTCTCCTACTCGAATCTACACATGTGCACATAGCAGAGAATGCGGTACAAATTTTTTTGTATATAATGTATTGATGACTACAGCTACTGGGAGACACCTTATTCTTTTAAATTGTCTAGTGTAGGCATATGTTGCAGGGGATAGAGTTATTACAGATCCTCTTTGCAAGCCATTTAGTATGGGAAGGTACTCTAAATTTAATATTCTGTTATTAGTTGTCACATAAGTCACTTACGACTTGTTAATATTGACTAACTTTTATTATTTTAGGAATCTCCTATGTGTATACTCAAAAAAGCATATGTTTGATGTTCCCGAGCTTGCTGAAATGAAAAGGCGAGCAAATACTCGTAGTTTGAAGGAAATGGCTTTACTTTTAAGGTAAATATATTGTGGTTCCCTAACATCTATAACGGATATGTTCTCTTTTGTGTTTTCTTTTTGCTGTTTTTTTGGAAGGATCTTAAATTCCAACATTTGGACAGGAAGCATGTTGAAGTGAAGTGGATTTATTTTGTTTATGCATTTACATTGGTTTGCTCATAGGGGTGGATCACAAATAATATGGATTGCTCCTAGTGGTGGAAGAGACCGACCAGACCCTGTCACGAAAGAATGGCGTCCAGTAAGTTTGGGTAATTTGGTACTTTCATGTTGGATTTATTGATACAAAGATATTCATTATTGCTAACATAAGATGGTCAGGCACCCTTTGATTCTTCTTCAGTGGACAATATGAGAAGGCTTGTAGAACATTCTGGTGTTCCTGGGCATATCTATCCATTGGCACTCCAATGTTATGAAATCATGCCGCCTCCACCAAAGGTTTCTCTTTTGATAATACATATTTTGTTAGATTAAGTAAAACTGCCTTCTTTCTTTAAACATTAACTTTTGCAGGTAGAGAAAGAAATCGGGGAGAAAAGAATAATTGCTTTTAGAGGCGCTGGTTTATCGGTTGCACCTCCTTTAAACTTCAATGAAGTCATTGCCACCTGTAAAAACACTGAGGAGGTTAGTTCCTTAATACTGCTTAGCTTTGTTTTCTACAATTTATATCATATTATTTGGAGTTTATAGTGGACTGTTTCTTTTTCTACATATATAGTTGTAAACAAAATCATTGACTTGGGTTTATGTGCATGTGAAATAGATGTTCTAGAAGGGTCAATTCCACTTAAAAGAAAATGCTGATGTTAGGGTGGGATCAATATATTTTTTTTCTTGCTAAGCTAGACAAAACACTTGTAACTAATTTGAAGAAATAGGCAATCTAGTGGATAAATCTTTGTGTATTGAAGTTGTGTCAAGTAAAGGCCAAGATCATTTTCTAGAACTCTACTCATTTATGTATTCATTTCACTTTTCCTCAAGTAACCTGCCATACATTTTGCAGGTTAAGGAGGCTTATTCTCAAGCATTGTATGAATCTGTCAATGAGCAGTATGAAGTTCTCAAATCTGCTATACAAGACAAGAAAGGACTAGAAGCTTCGACGATGAATGTCTCCTTGTCACAGCCATGGAACTAGGCAAGATATTGTATTGTTCATAAAAGGTATTTTCTGTGTCTTTAGGAGGTACTTCATTATAATGAATAATTATACGAGGAATGGCCAGTAGCAATTTTACGGTGGCAAACTGTATTAACCCACCTAAAATTGAAAGGTTTTGGTGGATTACATAAATGTTTAGTAGGCTTCATTGGCTTTTATACCTTGATTAAGTTCTTTGCTGGAATACTGTTGATGATGATTTAACTTGGCAAATTTTGCTATGAAATGAGATGGGCATTATGTAACTTAGAAAGGGTTTGCATTAAAATTCATCTTTCATTTTACTTCCTACCCAATTTCCCATCTTCTATGCATACAATGCTGAAGTTTGTCGATGAATACAATTGGCATTGGTTGTTTGCTGATAAACTAATGTTACTATACAAGGTTTTCTCTACAAAATAGCTTGAATAAGTCTTTGAATTTATTTATTTATTTTATTTTATTTTTTTTGGTGTTGCTGTGATGGTCTCTTACGTCAACATTTTCCTTTGATTGCTTTAAATATTTGCTTGGTAAATACTTGAGAAATATGTTCTTGCAACCGACTTAGCCATTGGGAGCCGAGAACAAATTAATCCTGTATTGCTTGTTGCTATTGATCCTGAGGCATGTATCTTACTGCTTCTTGGAGTTTGTCAATAAATGTTAAATTTGTTATTTGCTTATGTAATGTGATAATGCTGTTTGCCTTCTAGATGAATAACTGAGGTGTAGTAATATTTACTTACTGCTATGTTGATGAAAATGTAATTTGATTGCAGGGAAGAAAATTTCTTTGTCATCAGCATATATCCATATTATTTTGCGACCAGCTCTCCGGATAAAGCACACAATTACCAAAGGAAGTTTCATCCACTTTAGATTCTGACAATATTTTTGGAAGCATTTTCAGTTCCAAAGATCCATATCTCGAGTCCGTATATGTTTTTTGGTCGCTGACTCATCAGAATTCAAGGCCTTGCTGAAGTTCAATTTCTCATCGTGTGCTGTACAGATCATAGCTGACCAGTAAAAGGATGGGCTAGTCGCAAATAGGCAATTAACAATTTTACATGTATATGCAAGATGAGCTATGTACAAATATTAGATCATTGGTTGTCATTCAATTCCTTATTTTCCTGTTCCTCTACACGAGAATCATACTAGTACGTATTTTCACTCGGCCCGAGAAAGAAATATCCATGCATTCTATCTTATCGCCAAGATGGAGATTTTGCTCTTCAGGAACATATGATAGCTTTCCTGTTCCTCTACACGAGAATCATACTAGTACGTATTTTTACTCGGCCCAAGAAAGAAATATCCATGCGTTCTATTTTATCGCCAAGATGGAGATTTTGCTCTTCAGGAACATATGATAGCTGGACGTTACAGATCATTTAAATGGCTATGTTTACGTGTGAACATGTGCTTTGTCAATTTAAGTCAAAGCAGCTGGAGTTACTTTTCACTTTTCATACTGAAGCATCTGAATGTCAGCAAGTGCGGAATGTTGAAGAAGGGCCCGTTTGACATTCTCCACTGTGTGAAGAGAGTTTGAACCGGGCTTGTAAGGCCTGGCTTTTCTAAGTTGCCCCTAGGCATTTTTGCACTCTCTGATATGTTCAGTGTTCACAACCACCCCCAAGAAGAGGGCTTATATCTTCATCTTTCCTTGCACAAGATTTTGTAATCTTTTCACGCCTCTGATCTGGGTGTAACGCGGTTTTATGTAAATGGGGGCATTTTGGTTCGTCTTTATTTTATTTTGTTTCTTTGATTATTTTTTGGTTTTCAAACATGTATTTATCAAAATAAAATACAGAAAAGATAATTTCGGAGATATCCCCCTTATTAAATTAAAGGATAAGTACATAGTTTTTAGGATTTATTTAAATATTCAACATTTCAAAGCTTTTTTTTGTTTAAATCATTCTATTAACTTTGTTAAAAAATTCATTAATAGTTGATACATGTTAACTTTTGATAGGTTTATAATAATTAATTTAATAAAAATAATGTTACCAAATGAATTGAATTAAATAATATAATAAAAATTATCCAAAAAATATATATATAATAAAAATTATTCCAAAAAAAAAAAAAAAAGTGAAACCCAACACTGGATCTGATGGTCATCTCACACTGTAATGTTAGCAATAATAGCATCTCATTTCTGATGGGGAAAGGTGGAAGAAAATTTAAGAAACTTATTGATCAACCGTGTAAGATAATGTTAACCAGAAAATCTATATCATTGCTTAAAGCAATAGATTCTCAAACAGCACTCAGCTCCTACAATTATACCTCTTTCCTCAAAAAAAAAAAAAAAGGTAGGAGCAAAAACAAATTATGCGTCAGGACTGCACCATCAAAAGAAGAAAACCTTATATCATTGCTTGAAGAATGCCCGTTAGACCGCATACTTGAACCTCCTTCCAGATAATGTCCCTTCGCAGGCAATAAAATCATAATCGAGGGTTTCATGGAAGGGATCCTTTTCACCCTGTCAAATCTCGAGATTATAGTAACTAGGATAGAATAGAGACATAAAAAATAATATATATATACTTCTGAGTTTTGTGATTTTTCGTTGTATAATATTTAATTTAATTGATTTAATAATATTATTTTTATTAAGTTACTGATTGTGAGCCTATCAAATGGTAATACTCATCAACTATTAAAGAATTTTTTATTTTTAATGAATTAAATAAAAAAAAAGAGATTGAGGATTTAAATAAAAAAGCAATAAAACTAAATATTTACTTTTCTTTAAAATTAAATACCTAAAAATCATTGTTAAATTTGATCAATTTACCCTATATTTTATTTAGTTTAAAACCAAGTATCGTTTGTTTTAGCTGAATAATTGCTATTTGTCAAAGCTTTTCTCCTGAAAATATGGGAACTTTCCTCAACGCTCGTCTCCAACCACTATATACACATTATCTTTATGATAAGTACAAAAAAGATAATTTGTCCAAACATCACCCTTCAAATCGAACACAGAGAAGGTAGTTTTTTAAATGTCAGATTTCAATTATACATATCAAACTCAAATTATACCCATATTCGATAAGAACGGAAAAAAGGCTTGTAAAAGCCATTGGATTTCCTTCTAAAAGCTGAAACTCAGGCGGCATTCAGAGATATCCTATTATACAAGCGTAACAACGTTGGTAGTACTTGGGAGACAAAAAAAAACAGAATATGTCAAATTGTTTCCATAGGTTATGAAATTCATTAATTCTTAGTTTCTTACTGATAAATCGTCGACAGCAGTTGTCTTAATTTAGGCACAAATTGGTGCATCTTGCGTTGAATCATTTATTATTAATCTTAAGATTTGAATTATCATTAGAAAATTTAAGTTACAATCAGTAGAAAATCCTAATTCCTATCTATTATGTGATGAAATTTGAACAACTGTAGTCCAAGAGTACCCTACTACATCTCTGTCATCCAGCTTAGCTAGGTACTGTCTCTTCCTTTGGTGTTTGTTTCTTCTCCTGGTGTAAAAGGTCACGTACACTTTCCCCACTGTTTCTCATACAGTTTTTAAATCAATACAAAACGTGAAAAGCCCCTGTTTCTGAACTATGCTATTGTTTTTTTATGCACTGCAAAAGGAGTGATAAATCCGAGCAGGAGTCGTCAGTCTCAATACTTAAAAACAAATAAAAAGAGCCAAGTACATTTAACACTCGCATATATATGGCTGATATGACCCCTCGTCAAACCCTAGATTAATATATGTACTTGGATTGTTATCTTAATAGTCGTATTGTAATTTAAAAATGTTGCATGCACGAGGATTGGAATCAACTCACATTCTCGTGTATCGTAGTCTTTCATGTATATTAAAATCTGCACACATGGGCGCAGGACTGGACTAGTACGTTGCATCCTAGAGACTAGAGAGAAGCGTGCCTTGGGCGTACCGTTCTTCCCATCTGTGTGGGTTTTGCTTTCTCAAGAACGTTTTTAAAATCAATAGTCCATGTAAGGCTACGTTAAAAAATAGGGAAAATTGTAAATAATTTTTTAAAACTTTTATTTAGAAGAGAATTGTTTTTTAAACTTTTAAATATTATAAATAATTTTTAAAATTTTGATAAACTAATGGTATAAATAATGCTTACTTTTTTTAGGTAAACAAATATACCTAGTTTAATGTTTAAAGGGTGTTAAAGTATATTTTGATGAGTTTGAGGGAGTGTTTTTGCATTAAGATAAAAATTTAGGGAGGGGAGGGGGGTTATTTACAATTTTGAGGTCATTTGCTAATTTATCAAAGTTTACGAGGGTAATTTATAATATTTAAAAGTTTAGAAGGTATATCCACGCTTTAGTCAAAGTTTAAGGGGAGTTATTTTCGTTTCTACCCGAAAAAAAATTATGAGGAATCCCTACATATTTCAAGTTAAAGATATGGTGATATGACGACCAAATAAACTTATATATTTGTTAAACTTTATACCTAGATTTGATGTTGTTAAACATCATGCTTAATCGATTTCTTTATCATTAGTATTGCTATGCTAATATATGAGTTTTGACATTATTAAACATTCATATCGATACCTATATATCTCTCTTTTTGATGTGTTGCCATGTAATTGGTGAGAATGAACATGTGGAATGAGTGAGCATAAAGTGGATAAGGTATTTGTAAAACCCGATTAGACAATAAACAAAAAATAATAAATAATTAAGGGTAATGTGGTTTGTGTGTGGTTTAGCCTAAGGACCTAAAGTGGTAGAACCTTAAGGGGCATCCCGATAATCTTTTTGTAATGTAGAGTTGCATATTAAAATAATCTAAGTAGATTTTAGGATGAGTCATAAATGTTGGGGTAAAGAGTGATAGCTCCTAACATCATAACATCAGTGTCGATAGTTACAATATCTCAAAAGTATTTTCTATATATATGTTTGATGTGAGAAAGATTGTATAAGGTCATGAGTACCTTTGTGTATATTTGACGAACTTAAATAAAGATAATCAGTTGGGTGTGAATTATATGTTTGCATTTGATATATATGATGATTGCAAACTAGTGTCATACACAAGTGATTGTAGGTAACTCATACTGGGCTTTAGTTCACTCTGTCATGGGACTTTTTTTTTTATTGCGGATATAGATATAGATGATGAAATGAGTTATGGATACGTTAAGTATGAGTATGGACGGGGAGACAAAAACATGGAATATTTATACTATTATGATGATTTGTAGTTGGCTTGAGGAGATTATGGTTATCTTGGGATGATACTTTACTTGTGTATGATTATGGAGATGAGACTCCCATAATAGTTAGGCTACTTTGTACTGGTGCTATCAAATGTTGTTGGAGTCATTTGAGACTCTTGTTATTATGTTATTCAATTTAGCTTGTCATGTTCTTTAGAAGTTATAGTTTGGAGTGGATGATAGAGTATCACTTAAGTAAGTATGTATTGACACAAATGTTTGTTAATTGACTTGAGGTTTTTCCTAGTATTTATGGATTTTTAGATAGGTTAAAATCCTTTGTGTATCATGACAAAGTAGTAACACGTGGTAGGTTGTAACGTTTCAAGTCTTGAGGTGTTACAGCTTAACCTTACAAGGTTAAGAGTGAGTTAATATTGAATTTACTACCTGTACTTTGCTATTTTTTTACAATCAATATAGGAATTTTTGCATTTGGCGACGTTTGTATATTTTACAAATGTCGCCAATTCCAATGTATCTTAGTCATGTTTGTTAAACGTCGTACAAAATATATTATTAGCAACGTTTATGACTAAAGTTTAAGGTATAAACTCTAATTCACTAATAAATTATTTATTGTAAGACTTGTTTTTTTTTTTTTGTAACTTTTTATTCATTAAATAAAAACATTAAAACACATTTTTGGTTTTTCTTTTTAATAATTAATTTTTTTAGATTTTAGGACTTTTTAAATGAAAAAAAAAAACACTGTGCACAAGGGTTTGTAGTGGAAAAACAACATGCCTAGCCACTATTCCCAACCCTACCATTTACACCCTCAACACATTTTCTCTTGTGTAACCTTTATCTTCTTCGATCGGATCAACAACTGGAGTTGCTTGAGGAACGACAAAATTTGCTTCGAAATCATTCATCATCACCTGCGAGGAATTGTCATCTTCTAACCATAGGCTTCTATTTGTATCAAGGTGAGAATTTTGTTCCATAGCATTCTCTAAAATTAGGGTTTTAAGAAATTGTTTTGGGCAAATCATTTTATTTACCGGGTAAATCGGTTTGAACAAAATTGAATCATCAATTTAGTTGTAATGCTGCTCTATTTTGTTTCGATTATGGTGTTCCGATCATCAAAATAGTTGTGATTGGTTTCGTAATTTTTTTTTCTATTAAATTTTTTGGACATACCTATGCAAGTCATTTTTCTTTTATGTCAATGTTGAATTTTTGTGGTCTTTGAAAGCTAGAATTCAGGCAACCTTTTGATATCTATCCTTGATTTCATTGAGTTACCCCCTTCAATAACTAAGATTTAAGTGGTTGATACACATAGGAAAGTTGAGTAGAGAATGGTTGAATGAGTTGATACCGTGGAAATAGCAGCAGCTGTATTTGAAATGTTTTCATTTAGAAGTTTGGAGTTTAGTCTCATAGCTGGCATGCTTAATTCTTTATGTACTTGAAGTTTAGCATTTTAGTGTCCTCTTTGGGTTCTAGGACACTTGAAGATTGGAGAATGCCTAATAAAACTTTTCTTACCTTAATCCTAAGATTGTTGCTGCTGTGAATAATGGAAATGAGGGGATTTTATCCATCAGTTTAGCATAATCCACAAACTTATCGCAAAAGTCAGTTAAAACACATTGAAGGTAGTGGTTTCTAAAATTGATTTTCATCTGAAATCATTTTTATTAATAGAAAGCAAATACAAGATGCAGCCTTAATTGTGAAGAATGATTCCTATTTCAGGATATTGTGGGTGTCATTTGCAAGTTAGACATTGAGTGGCATCTATTCTTCTATATTTAAATTCTTTCATATTTTTGGCTTAGCTTGACTTGGCTGTGTATGTTGTGAACATCACCTTTGCTCACTTTGACTCCAATTTCCCGGATGATCCTACCAACCGTATAGCTTTTAACACACACACACACACATTTTTCAGAAAACTGTCATAAATCATGACCGTGGATCATCAGCAACAGTCCATATTCTTTTAAATGCAAATCCCTGTTTTTGTTATTGTAAACAAACCTTCTTGTTTTGTCCACATTGATGAAATTACAAGGCAAAGAATGAAATTTGTTGGTTTAACAAAAATAGTGTGTCAAGGTTGATTTAATCAACTTTTTTTGTGTTCTTTGCTATAGAAAGATTTAAGGATTGTACAATGATTCCTAATACTCTAGTCGTAGAATACATGGGACGTGAAGTATACAAATATAGCTACGTTGCCCTGTTATGCCCTGTTTGACAGTGTTAGGAAGGCTTCCATAGTTCTTAAGAAACCTGCCTTCTTTAGAGACATGGGCCGTGAAGTATACAAATATAGCTACGCTGCCCAATTCACCTCCTACAAGTTCATCAATTGCCTTATCAACCATCCACAATCATGAGTGTACCATCTAATTCTACATTACTTAATTACTGCTAATTACTAATAAGTGTGTTGTAGCTTCTAAATTCTTGAGAATCGTCCTTTTTTGTTCTGTTCTGCAACTGAATTTTTATCAACGTTTGCTGACTTTGCTACGTTGGCTTGTGGTGTATTTCCTTATAGCAATGCATATTCATATCTTGTATATAGAGGCATAGCTATGACCATTAGCATTTGATTTTGACATTGTGCCTAAGCACAATAACAATAATGCTTAGACAGTCAGTTGGATTGGCGAGGGGTTTAACAATGCTTCATCTTTGTTGTCGAGAGAAGCAGTATTGTCTCCCCATGGTTAAAGCTTAGTCAAGGTTAACTTGAAGTGTAATTTATGATTTTTTTTTATGTCTTCGCTTGATCTTGTTTGATAAAGACTGTGTTGTAGGCTTGATAGTTTTTTGTATTAAAGAAGAATAATAAGTGAAAGATGAGATGTTTTCAGTCCAATTTATTAGATATCATACTCGATGTCATGTCTATAGCATTCGACAGATATCTATAGTGTTGACTTGATATTTGACTTAATGTGGATTTTTTTTTCTTTTGTGGTACGTATGGGAGTTTTATTAACAATTTCACTAATTCTTTAGGGCCCTTATATTTCCAGACTAAGTAAACTTACAAGTTCACAATTTAAATGCTTATATGTTTATCATTTCAGGTCTACTTTACTTTAAAATAAAGTTCATTATATGTTTACCATTTAAGAACTAATGTTTTCATTATATGTGTGTAAAACATTATTGATTTGCTATGGGATTCTTTTACAGTTATGGATAAGAGTTGGATGAATTGTAATATTGAAAGTGAAGAGTACCTACAAGGTGTAGAGTTTTTCATTGCATACTTGCACATGAAGCATGGAATAGACAAGAGGTTAAGTTGTCCATGTAGGAAATGCTTAAACGTGTCCATGCACACTATGAATGTAATAAGAGCACACTTGCTTGTTGATGGGATAGATATAACTTACCGTTATTGGATATACCATGGTGAGGAGCCAACCATTGAATTGCCAAGGAGAACTCGAGGTAGGATTCGTCATGAAGAATATGATTTTAGAACATACAGAAGCGAGGGGTTCAATGAGAAAAATGACGATGACATAGACGGACTTGATGAGATGCTAGAAGATTTAGAGGCATTTATTGACAATCAAGCTAAAGGTCCAACTCCTATGGATGGATTTGATTTCCCACCCAATTTTGTTGATGGGCTAAGAGTTGACTCACAACAAGAGCTTTATTCAGGGTGTAAGTTATCAAAATTCTCATTTATCGTGAAGCTACTTCACTTAAAAGTATACAACAAGTGGAGTAATAAGTCTTTTAATACGCTTCTCCAACTTCTTCATGATGTGATCCTTAATGGAGAGTCGCTTCCTAAGTCATACTATCATGCAAACAAGTACTTACAAGGATTGGGCATGGGTTGCCATTACATTCATGCATGAAAATATGATTGTTGCTTGCTTTGGGGTAGTAACAAGCACCTCATACAAGGTATAAGTTATGTAGTGGATCTAGGAAGGGTATTCCTCAAAAGGTTTTGCATTACTTTCCTATGAAACCAAGGTTGCAACGCCTTTTCATGAATGCTAAAGTCGCTCAAAAAATGCATTGGCATAAAGAGGAACATAAAAAATAAGAGAACTGTATGGGTCATCCTGCAGATGGGCTATCTTAGGTCAATTTTGACATTGAATTCCCTGAGTTTTCCAAGGACTCTCGCAATGTCAGGTTAGGGCTAGCCAGTGATGGGTTCAATCCCTTTGGATCTATGAGCCAATCGTACAACATCTTGCCACCTTGGATGTGTATGAAGAAAGAGTTCTTGATGATGTCATTGTTAATCCCAAGACCTAAAGCATCGGTGAAGGAGATTGTTGTCTACTTGTAGCCTCTAATCGATGAACTTAATGATCTTTGGGTTAATGGATTATGGACATATGATGCATATTCGAAGTCTTCTTTCAAAATGCATGCCGCTTTGTTATGGACCATCAATGACTTTCCTGCCTATGGGAACTTGTCTGGGTGGAGTACAAAAGGCTACAGTGCTTGTCTGGTATGCAAAGACCAAACACCGTCAATAAGGTTTAACAACAAGATTGGGTATGTTGGTCTTAGAATGTGGTTACCGAATGACCATCGGTGGAGACGCAACTTAAAATTTGATGGAATGCATGATTGTCATGAAGCCCTTGAAGAATATAGCAGTAATGATATTCTTCACTAGTTACAATCTATAACAGATGTGCCTATGGGAAAGCATCCCGAAAAAGTGAAAAGAATCGATTACGCTGATGGGTTTAACTGGACAAAAAGGTCAATATTCTTTCAGTTGCCATATTGGCCAAAGTTGATGCTTAGGCATAATTTAGATGTTATGCATATTGAGAAGAATATTTTTGAGAATGTTCTTAATACAATTCTTGGGGTTGAGGGTAAAACAAAAGACACCTATAAGGCTTGGCTTGATCTAGAGGACCTTGGCATTAGGAAGGACTTACATTTGTTAAAGCGGCCCGATGGTAAGTATTCTATGCCATGTGCTAGTTATTCATTGAGCACTAGCGAGGGGAGATCATTTTGTCAGTTTATAAGGGGAGTTGGATTACCCGATGGTTATGCATCGCATATTGGTCGGTGTGTCAATAATTCAAACTCGAAGCTTTCCGGTCTGAAGAGCCATGATTGTCATGTTCTGCTGGAAAGGCTGTTACCTGTAGGTATTCGTGGCATATTGCCTAAAGAAGTCACCATGGCCATAACCGAGCGTGGAACCTTTTTTCAAATGCTTTGTAAACGCATTCTAAATGTTGAATAGGTACAAAAGATGCGGAGTGATATTGTCACCATACTATGTAAGCTAGAGTTGATCTTTCCCCCTTGCTTTTTTTGACATTATGGTGTATCTAGCTATATACTTGCCTTAAGAAGCATTGCTGGCTGGACCAGTTGCTTATCAATGGATGTATCCCATTGAGAGGTATGATATCGGTTTTCATATTCACTAGTTATGTGTTAGTATTATTCTATCTTCTGACACTCTATGTAAATTCATGAGTGTAGGTACCTGGGTTCGTTAAAGCAATTTGTTAGAAATAGAACTTATCCAGAAGGCTCCATTGTAGAAGCATATGTTGTTAACAAGTGCTTGACTTAGTTCTCGCTTCACTTACAAGACATTGAAACAACATTTAATTGTCCAGATAGGAATTTTGATTCCTTGGAAGAGGGTGGTGTTGATGTTTTCACCAACAGAGTTGGTCTCATATCCCCTCCTACATATGTTGTGTTATCGAGCAAGGAGGTTGAAGTCATGACATGGTATATCATCAACAACTGTCACGAAATTCAACCTTATATAGAGTAAGTGTGAATATGAGCTTCTCAAATTTTACAAGATTTCATTTTATATTGTTGTCATCGTTACTCTAGGAGGATATGGTCAAGATGTATCAAGAATATCAATCCTCAGACAATCCCAAGACTGCGAAGGAGATAGTTAATAAATTTATGGGTGTAAATGTGCGAATTGACTATCATCCTGGTAGAGGATACAGACTACCCGCCATTGGGAAAGGTACACATTCACGAATTTATATGGAAAAGATGGAAGCAGTGTTACAAGAGACACAGGGAAAGCTTGAAGAGGAAAAACATAAACGTGAACAACTGGAAGGAAAGTTGATGTGTGTAACCTTAGGTATATTAAACCTAGAACCCCGACGATGCTAGTTGGTTTCAATTACCTCGAAGATTGTCTTGAATAAGCGATGTGTAACTAAACCCTAATCAAACCTGTTGACTGTAACCTAAGTTATCAATAGGTATTCTTAGTAATTCGATTAAGAATTCTATGGAAAAAGTTCTTATGCAAAAGAACAAAAAGAGGTATTTCATATCTCACGAAAAAGATGTGTTTTTATATATCAAAGTTGTCTCTTTTTAGTCGGCCCCTAGCATGGTCATATATATAGCACACAACACAATATAGAAATTCTAAGTTACCTATTCTATCCTTATTCTTGTGTCACCAAGTAGGCAACTAAATAACATGGAAAACAAACCAACAAATAATAACAAAATCGAATGTATCCTCTAATGTAGTGTCCACGCAAATATATAATATTCCTAAAATATTTCATCCTTCTATGGTCACATGAATCAAGTTGACAAATGTATGTTTTCCTTATGTGTAGCTTGATTCCCGGGCTTGCAAGTCCATGACTAGTCTTTATAGAGCTTCATTCATCTTTTTAGTTTTAGCTCGGGTCATCGGACCTCCAATACCATATAATGGATTATGGAATTTTGGCTCATTCCTTTTTCATGCTAGCTGATCCTCATCAAAAGTTCA
Organism: Laguncularia racemosa; assembly: GCA_037954665.1. Lineage (NCBI taxonomy): Eukaryota > Viridiplantae > Streptophyta > Magnoliopsida > Myrtales > Combretaceae > Laguncularia > Laguncularia racemosa. The sequence continues at coordinate 3,127,584 of JBBMOL010000025.1, read as the reverse complement.
ATGACCAACGTCAACAACTGTTGTCAACGCTTCAAGAAGAAAGGGATCTATGTATCACCCGAGCTCAAGAGGTTAGTTTAAACTTATACTTTTGAGTTAAAGGTATATGTGCTATGTTGTAAATGCATGCATATTGCTTTTATGTATAGAGTAGGAATGTTGTGGGTTTTGATGATGTAGGGAGTAATGTTGTCATTGTACGTGCAATATGTGTTGTCATATAGGTGTTAAGGGACAATATTATAGAATATTGAAGAATCTGCATGGTTATAATTCCTTTGGGCCAATATTGTAGAATAATGATGTTTTGCTTGCATGTTAAGGATGAATATGTGAGTACTTTGTAAATGTCTTACAGCCATCTGAGCTTTCTTAAGCAGTAGCACGGCTTGGTGGGAATTTTCAAAGTACTTTAGGTAAATAATCATAAAAATGTGATAGTATTTTATCCCCCACTCTCTCTCTTTGTTAATTTTTTTTTAAAAAAAGATATAATTGTATGCATGTGTTGTTTAAAGGTTGTATATTTTGTGATGGAACTAACAATGTAGAAGACCTTGTTCTTTCACCAAGTACATCTACTAGTGATGATACATCAAGCAGTGAAGAAAAATGTGATAGCGAAGATGATGAAAGTAGTGAAGATGAGGATGAGGACTGACGTAAGAAATAGGATATTAGACAATTTCATGTAATGTTTAAGGTTAAACCTATTGAAGTTTGACGTTTTTTCATCTTATGTGGATTTGTTTAGTTAAGATTATCCTCACAAGTTTTCTTGATGTGAAAGCATCATGTTTATGGAGTTTGTTTGAATATGTGGAAAAGAAATTTGTAGGGTATATATAATTGTGTATAACTGAACATGTGCATTTTAGCTGATATGAAGATTGTGAATATAGGTTGAAATCAATGCCTATTACAATTACTACATTTAAATGTTGCTAATATAGCAAAATTTTGGTTTAACTATGTTTGAATGTCGCGTATCATAATTGTTAGTTACATTTAAACGTTGCTAATGGTAGTCTTTTACTATGTTTAAACGTTGCAAATATTACTCATTTGCCACACTCTTTGTGTCCAATAATTATTTAATTGTGCTACTACTACGTTTAAACATCGCATATCCTATTACTATTAGCAACATCTAAACGTTGCAAATGGTAGTCTTTTACTATGTTTAAATGTCGCCTGTAGTACTGATTTATTGCACTTTTTTTTTGGCCTTTAATTTTTTAATTGTCATTTTACAACTTTTAAACGTCACGTATAACCTATTTTTAGCAACATTTAAACGTCGCCCAATATAACACATTTAACTATGTTTCCACCTTTAGCGGCGTTTATGAAATAAACGTGATGGATATTTTTTTATGACAGACCTTTGGCAACGTTTATTAGCAACGGTTATTAAACGTAGTTAAATCTTTTTTGCGAGGTTTATTTCATGTTTAGCAACGTTTATTAAACATCGTTTAACATTGAAATTCCTGTAGTGAATTAAGTACTTGTACTTTGAAAAAATCAATTTAATACCTAGGTAAAGTTTTTGATGTCTTTTTTGATACTTATATTAACTTTCTTATTCTTCATTTGTCGACATAGATGTTTTGACCAAGTTGACCATGACACATATAAATTACAATTATAATAAGTTGGGAAGAATCCAACTAGATGATTAGGTTGATTATGATTAAGAAAATAATTAACACTTTGGAAAATGATGAAATAAGAAAAAAAAACACACACAAGAAAAGGAAGAGGAGACCATATTAGCTAGAAAAACACAACCATAATTAAAACAAATAAAACCCCACTAATTGAGGTTAGAAACCTATACCAAAGTAGCCCCAAATGGAGAAAAACCCTAACCTTAACCTATCTTAAAATTTGGCAGGTTAACGCTAAGAGGAGAGAGTAGAAGATGGAAGACATAGTAGTGGATGAAAGCATTGGCATAGACAAGAGGTTGCATCTTGATATAGCAAAGGAAGTGTTTGAAAAAAGCCAAGTGTTTAAAAAACCCTAAGTGCATTTCATAGCAAGTTAAAGACTCGATTTTTCTAGCGAGAAATTGCATGTGTCCTGATATAAGTTGAAGAAAAGCGATTTTTAGGTTAAGAAGTGGAATTACTTGTATGACATAAGGTAGGTGTCCCTCACATTTACCTTTCCCTCAATCCAAATTTAGGATTTACTACTTAATCTAGATTGGAGCTTTCTTAGGCATTTACAAATTAAGATTTGAAAGAGGTTTCTATAGTGGGGTTTTAAATAAGGGCTTCCTAGCTAATTTCAACTTAGATCTTTGCCTACTGCTTCCTATTGGTCACTTCAATAAGAGTTTCTAAATTGGGAGTTTTGCTTATTACTAACTTTAGAAACGTAGGATAATGGAGAAGATGGTAGATATGGTACACGTTTTTTGTTGCCTTCCTTTCTGCCTTTATCTCTTTGTATTCTCTTCAAAATCAAAGGAAATTTAGGGTTCAATTCTTATTCTCTTTAGACCTAAATTCTTCTATGTTACATGTCATTAGATTTCTATATTTTTTATGCTCAACCATTTTTCTAATGTGTCACTTTTTTCCCTCTCAATTCCAAGTGCAAAATAATGTACACTACTCCTATGTTATAATACTCTGCATGTATACGTGTCCACATGTTAATGGAAGCCTTAGCCACATCTGTAAACGAAATTGGACGAAGTTATATAAGGTAATATTAATGACCTCAAATACTTATTGGAGTTAATAAATTGATCATTAGCAAAGTTTAGGTAGTAAATTGACAAAAAAGAGAAGAGAAAAGTTTAGGTACCAATTTCAACATTAACTTGATTAAGAGCAATACACTAGTTAGAAGTGGAGGAGCTAAGTGTAATGCAGGGCAAAGTACCACAGTATAGGGGAACTTCTTGAGCCTATAAGAGAGCACCTTTAGAGTCCTCTTTATCTACTGTGTGGTTTTAAACCTACGTAATGAATTGATGTAGACATCAGTTTTGTAAGTGAGAGAAGGTGTGACATCTCTCAAATAGAAGATGACAGAACTTTAATTATCACGACGCCTTTTGGTGTAGTAGCTTGGAGTTTATCGGAACCCTCTTGTCAATTTTGTGAGTGGGGGAGAGTATGGCATCCCTTAAATAAAAGGTGATAGAATTTTAGTCATCGAAGCTCCTTTTGGTATAGTGGTCTAGAGTTCATTGGAACCTTGAGGTTAAGCGTATTCAGCTCGGAGCACTCCCAAAATGGGTAGCCCTCTAGGAAGCAGCTACACTAAGGAATAAAACCATGTGGTGTGTTGCATTAAAGTAGACAATATCTTAGTGAATAGAGTTTCGATCAAGTCGTTATAGTATTAGACTCCATTCATATAAAGCTGGGTAAGAGGTCCTAACTCGATCTAACTTAATCTGCTAGGTTATAGAATGGATGAGCCTTAACCAACCCGTAAAAAGCTAGTTCACAATTCTTGAAACTATTAAATCGACCTATAATTATTTTTTTGGGAAAATTACAAGTAAGAAGACCAATATTTGAAAGTTCAAATAGAGGATTGGACTTTCAAATGGTTAAAATAGGGGATTAACATTATGTTAAGTTGTTAAAATAGAAGATCAAAATTTTAAATAATTAAAATAGAGAATCAACATTTTGTTAATTGATTCAAATAAATGATCTGTTATTGTCTTGTAAACATGCTCAATGGTTTAAAAAGAGAATTTGTTACTATTTGTAATAGCACTATAATGGGATTCCTCATTTAAACTATTTAGTATAATGTTGATCCTTTATTTAAATCACTTTAAAGTTCGATTCTTTATTTGAACTTAACCTCAAACGTTGATCCCTTCCTTATAATTTTCTTTTTTCCCCCTAATTTCTGTTTTTTTAAATACTCACTTTGAGCATAAAAATTAAATAGTGTGAGCCTAACTATTTAGCATAAGAACTAAATAGTTTTAGCCCAATTTTGGATAAAGTTGAGAAGGATTTGTTATTTTTATTTGTATAGAATTATAACCTATCTATACTATGATATTAGTAATGTTAGATAAGAAAATTAAAAATATATCAATAGTTAGTCCAACATTACTAAGATATAAGAATTTCCTTTTGATGTAAGTATGTAAATATGAAACTAGACTAGCATTAAAGATATATTTAATTATTATATTGTACATAGCAACGTAATAAATGCTTGGAAATCGGAATATATCTTGTGAATTATCTATCAATAGTTATTCCAACATTGTTAATAAATAAGAACGTCCTTTTGATGTAAGGATATAAATACCAAATGAGATTATATATATATATATATATTCTTATATTGTAATAGTAATACAATAAATGTTGTGAATCTAAAAGAATTTTTTCCAATTCATATGGAAATAGTCTAAAATTTTTAATTATAATTAAATTTTATGTTTTGTTATATATATTTTTTTTCATTTTCATCTATAAATTGTTGTGGACTTGGCGGGTTGATGGGCGGTTTGGAAAACCATTAAGTCGAGTTGAGTCTAGGTTTGATTAGGCATGCTAGTTTCGTGCTAATCCATGGGTTGGACTTGGCTCATGTGATTTCCTATCTTTTAAGTTTTGTCTCTCAAATTTGGAAACCAAAATATTACCTTGTAACATGTAGGAACTGCCCAAACTTATACCTCATTGAACTTATATGGTATATAGTATTTTAGGAAACTTGTGAAATTTTTTTGTTATATTTTTATATGTATATAATTGTTTTAGGTAATACCTAACAAACTTGACAATTTGGATTTTTTTGGGTAAGTTACTGATTAAACAAACAAATAGCCTTGCAAATTCAAATTGGTTTAATAATGAATATAGTAAAACTTAGACTAAGACCACAAAAATATTTCGATAATTTTTATACCTTTTTTTTTTAGGAAAGAAAAAACAGCCTGCTCATGGTGATTTATTTAGACAAGATATAGTATGAACTTAATTAAAATTAAGCTAATCAATCTAACAATAGATTGGCAATGGGTGTTTGAAATCATAAATAAAAAGATGGAACCCTAATTAATAACAAAGAAATATGAAAAAAAGAAGAAGAGTTGAGATTACCTTTCAATATATTTGGTTTGCAAAATGGACTAATGTAAGTATAAAATTGCAATTCTTAATAAATGGAATAGAGAAGTAATAACTATTTTTTACAACTCCTTAGAGGTCTCATGGATATAGTTGATACTATATTAGAAAAAAAAATTAAAGAATAAATATTCTTTTAATCTTATAAAGAAATTGAAATTTCTTATTTTACAACAATAACAATTCCACATAATAACTATTCTACCAACCAAACACATGAATGAGTTTGTAGGAAAAGAGTAACTATTCTATTTCCCCTTTATGAAGTCAACTAAATGTGCTATTAAAGTTGAGAGAAATTGGTTGTTGGCAAAATGAAAATGAGCTGCTCAAGTTAAGGACAAATTGACTAAATATTGAAAAATACTCACAAAATAAAAGTCAATTCAAAATAATTCATAAGAAATATATATATATATATATATATATATATATAATATATATATATATATATAAGAAAATGCTTTCTTTCTCCTCATTTTTATCATCAAGATGTGATGTAACTTAATAAATCAATTTTGGCTAAATTTGATTATTGTTTTGTAAACTACATTATTTTTTATGTAAAAAAAATTGTCTAGCATAAAAGGATAACCCTTATGATTTAAATCACTCAACTATAAGTGACAAAACACATTTTTATAGTAAATTGCATTATCAAGTATAAGATATGTGGAATTTCATTGAGTTGGAATATCTTGTCTCAATCCTCTATATTTAAACAAAGACAACAAGCTCATGCATTTAGCAAACTTTTCCTTTTTTTTTTTTTGTTGAAGACCCCTTCACATACTTCGCGCTTTCTCTCACCTTATTTATATCACTATCAATTTCTTTTAAACCATTCCAAAAAATTAAATTGAGAATGTATGAACAACATCTAATATGAAAATAAACGTTTAAAGCCAAAAGTTTGCCTCACATATTTAGTTGAAAATAAATTCACAAAAAGAACATTAGTAAAAGCATAGTTGTTAAAATCACGATTTTACCTATATAATTTTATGAGTTTATGATTTTAGAAGACTTTTTTGAATTGACTCAAGTATAAAATCATTTTCATATAAACTCGTGTTAGAATCATGAATTTACACGTAAAATCGGTAAATTCTTACATTTTTAACCGAGTTTATCAATTCTACATATTTTAGTGAAATGGGCTAAAAATTAAAAAATATAACTTAACTTTCACAAGGTATGGATATTATTTATTCTTTATAAAAATTAGAATTATAATATAAGGGTAATATTGATAGTATTACTAATAATGATGTTATTGATGATGAATATAACAACAATGATGATAATGGTGAAAAGAGAGCTGGTGATAATTTTGATTTTTGATGATGATGAAGGGGTGAGTGATTTTTTTAGTATTGTATTTTATTATTATAATTTATGTTGTAACTTGTAACTCATTTCATATTAGTATTGTTATTTATATTGTAGTTTTATATATCAGTTTAACAATTTATGCTAATTTATTTGTACTATAAGTATATAATTTTTATTATAAATTGTAACTAAAATTTATATTAAATTTCTTTATTCCATCTTATATTTTATTTTATTTTATAACTATAGTAAATATATCTGTAATTTCTGAAAGCTATTTTAGACAGGTTATAGAAATTTACATTTCTATGTTTCGATTTTATGTTTTGATTCTATAAACCCTCCAACGATTTTAAATAGAATTGCGAGTTTGATAACCTTGAGCAGAAGCATTATCTAAAGTCATACAGAATAATTTACTTTCGATAACTCAATAAGTTAGCAAAGTCATCACTCAGTTAATGCAACACCTATATGTGGAGGTGGCATATATGCAAAACTCAAAATCCTCTTTTGCAAGACCCAATTTTTATTAATGAAATATACAGTCACAGATGTATATCTATTAGTAGCTATTGATGTTCACAAATTAGATGTTAAGGAAATCTTACTAGGATAATATGTGTTTGGTCCTATTTCTTTCCCTCTTAAAAATCTTCATCAAATTAATTTTAAGAGTATTTCTAAATATATGTACAACATTCTCATTTAGATATTCAAATAATGTTCTAGTTATACCATACTTCACAAATGATGAAGGCAATTCATGCTTAATAATTGCAACAACCAATAATTCATGAAATTTCTCAAGATCAAACTTCATAATTTTTAGTTTCATATCAGTTGATATCAATATTTGACCAACGCCCTTAGTATTGTGCTTACGACATTTAAGCATATGCCTCCTTAAATTTCTTGTTTCAAATTTATTATTACATCTTATGATGCTCTTACATGACTTACATGTAAGTCTTGTAATAATCGACCCATTCGATTGTTTCTCAATAGGACAAATAAAACGAGTCCAAATTAAATATGTAAGCTTCCTTTGTTGTATTTATGTAGAATCAATTGTTGATCCTAAAACTTCAACTACATCATCCCCTTCATTTGCTTCAAGCACTTCCTTTTCATCAAAGTCCATTAAATCTTTCAAAGAATTCATCTACGTGTCAAACAAAATAGACATGTAAGTAAGCCAAGGAAAAAAAAGGTTTGGATAATTAGTGCAACATTGTCTCAATAAACATCGATCTCCAAACAAGATAGACAAGATATATATAGCAATATATATCCAATCAAAGAGGCAGTGTGTAAGTAGAAGCAAACTAACTCTAGTAAAGCTTAAAATTTTACATATTTATAATTGCTAACTCTTAAAATTCTGATATTTAAAATCAAAATTCTAAACTTGGACACTAAAAGTCATCTAGTCTGAGATTTTCCCTAATGTTCTTACAACAAATAATAGATAAGAAAAATTTATTGTCCTTTGCATCATAAAAGCTTATACCTAGTCAGTCGAACTGACAGACATGAAGCAGATGTAGTTCTAGATGGAAAGGTAGTAGAAAGACCAACACAGCATACAGAAGCCATGAGCAGATTGAAACAATAGAAACGAGTGGAAGTATGTTGAGACAAAATAAAGAAATGAGACAGAAACAAAACAATTGTAAGAGATACCTAGACAAATAGAGGAGTAGCATTATAGAGAGAAGAACATAAGGAAAGTACATAGATGGAGAAAGAAGCAGATAGAAAGCATCCGATTTCAAAAGTAATTAAACAATAAACTCGACTTCAATGGCTATGAAATCTACATAATGGGAATGATCAAATTGATGTAGGAACTTGTATTGAAATTGTATTTTTAGTAAGCAGTTCCTTTTCTTTCTTATTTTTTATACTTTGGTTAGCAGAGGGATACGACTCTATAAGGCAAGTAACTTTATACAACATATGGTCCGTGCATAAAATTAACCATCTTTAGGATAAGTTTCTTCATAGCTGAAATCTTTACATGTAATGCAAGTACTCCAAACTGGCTATGCTCTACCACTTCTATTCATAAAAAGATTATTTTCCCTGTGAAGAGCAAATAAGTACGAATAGTGTGGACAAGATAAATCTTTCGGCCTCTGTATATACTTTGCAAAAATATGAATAAGTAAATGGCATGGCGGTGCTTAGGGATTTGATGAATGTCATAAAAAAGGAAACTTATGTCGAACTTAAGGGTATTCTTATCGAAAGTGCCTTACGATTTATTCCTAAGATGACTTTATATCTTATCATCAACTTTTTTTTTTTTTTTTTAGGAAAACACTATATATATATATATTATTCGCACGCAATCTCGAGTTTAAGGTAATAATTTTCTGTTTTTTGTTAGCATTCTCATTTGTTTCATCTACTTTATTACTTCACACAGCTGGATTAGCCATAAGGGCCGATGAATCATGCAGTGCATGTACCCGATGAGAGAAATACCGGATGACAACATCTCTCTATATAAATTCAGTCCTTTTCTTACACTTTATTTTTTAAGTACCCAAAAATCATTGAATTCTGGGCAACTACAACTCTCTACAACACAACCAAAAACTTTCTTTGCAGACTCCAAATCCCCAAAACTAGAATAAATCCCAACTATCGACGTAAGAATTAACGAAAAGAAAAAAAGAAACCCAGCAGAAAGCGATAGAGACAAAGACACAGCGCCTGCACAAAGAGATGAGAGCAGAGATAGAGGGTGTGGCTATGAGTTGGGGTTCAAAGTAGAGAAGAGAGGATAGAGGGTGTATTTGTGGGTTGGCTGGTTGGGGTTCACACTTCGTAGTCACAGGTAAAGAAGTGAGGAGAGAGTTGAGATGCGTCTAAGCTAGACATTCGGCTTTACTTCTTGTACATGATAATAATACTTTGTAAGTAAATAATAGAAATAAATAAGGGAATACTACTACTCTTACAAAATATGTTTAACTCTAACTTAGTGCAAAAAATAAATAAGATAATACTACCACCTTTACAAAATTATTTGGTTTACTTAATATTAGGATCTAAACTAGTAGAGCTTCTACTTGATGGGACGAAGTCACTGAAGTATTTATTTTTTTTACTAGACGTTTTATACGACTCTTGTGTGCGACTCCTTACCTTCGACTAATCTTCCATGCAAGCCAGCACCTCAACATTGATGGGTGATAGTTGTGATCGCTGCTAGGATAGGATAAGGCTCGTCATGCTGGATGCCTGTTCAACAACTACTGTTGATGTGGGAGTAGCCAAAACTTGGTGAGTCATGCGAGAGAGTATGTGATATGTTTTCCTATGCCTCCTCTACCAGTTGAGGATGTTGAAATCTGTGATACTGTTGTCACTAAATTTGAAGTGTGTATTAAAGTAATCATCAAGTTCAGTGTACTTAGTTGACCCAAAACGGTGCCGCTTCAACTTTTGCAACATCATTCGTTGCTCAATGAGGGTGGGATCATGGGTGGTACCATGTGAGCCGAGGGACAGTGAGGGAGTTCGGGACACTTGACCACCGAATGTAGTGTAAAAGTTAGAATATAATTCTTCTATTACTTAGACTGCTCGACGTAGTTCTTGCACAGTGATAACGGCATAAGTGTCTTTCGTGTCAGAGAATATGTCAACAATGGAATAATACAAATTAAGATATTTTAATAACATTTTACACCATGGATCTAAAATAAAAGCAACTAGATAAATTGTTGGAATTTGTCTATAATACTGCAATCATTTTGCAGCCATACATTTATAGCCACCTGCAGAAAAGTATTGCATTGGGAATTGAGCAGCACCAATGGTATATTCACTGCATTCATAAGGAAAAGATGAACGCTAGCTTGATACATTTGCGAAAATGTTATAGTACAATCATGAAAAACTTTTAAAACATTTAACGTTCTATTGTATACATCCCAATCGTTGGGGTGTAGTGGAATGTCTGAGACATTCATGATAGAGAAAAAACATAATGCATTTTTATAAGCAACTGTACTTTGTCAAAGTCGATAGGTGGAATTTCACCTATGCTTGACATCCTTTCTAAATTTTTTAGGTCGCATTTCATTTTCAATATAAAATCTCCACCATGCCTTATTTATAGAAGGATGGTTAATTAAAAAACATATTAGTTGTCTTATTGCGAGCATTTTAAAATCTAAATAGTTTATACCATCATTAATGCAAAGATTTAAAATGTGGCAGGCACATTGAATGTGGAAAAATGTCTCACCTAATGTGGGTTTACATAAAGTTTGAAGTTCATAAATGGATGCAAAGTTAGTGGCCGCATTGTTAAAACTAATTGAAAAAATATTTTTTGTCAAACCATATTAACCTAAAACGATACTTATAATACGGAAAATGTTTTGCGCTGTATGACAATCGTTGAAAACCTTTAGAGCTATTAGTCTTTTTTATACCTACCATGCATCGTCTATCCAGTGGTATGTAACTCCCATCTATGAATCTTCTTGCTAGGATTGGCCTATATATTTGTGCGAATGAAAACATGCATCTCAAGAGAATTGAAAAGAGTGGCTAATTCACGCTTACCGTTATAATACAACTTAACGGTGGTTTTTAATATGGTTTTTTAGTTTGTAAGTTCGTGAGCTTAGATTTAGTGCTTCTCACTTGTATTCTAACCGGTGCAAGGAAACGGTGTGACTTTATGACAAATTACATTTTGCTAAGTATTTTACAAGTAGAACTTGTTGTCTATCATCATAATAGTGAAATAAGCATCCTCCTTATTAACTAAAAAGTTTGTTGCTGTGATTTATCTATACCAAATTTCATGAGGTGCTTTGCTCACATGTGCCTGTTAAGGGTGCCATACCTCTCTCCCTTTTTCCACGCATAACTTGATTGACAGTAGTTGCAATAAGTACGGTTGCTATCATCTTTCCCTGTAATTTTATGAAAATATTTAGTAAAAATTTTTGATTTAAGTGGTGTTGGTAGCTTACTCGTGGAGTAAGATGGGCCACGTAAGTGCCTAAGAATTTCTTCCTCTAGCACTTTTTGCACATCGTCTTGCCCTTCTCCTTTCACCTCCTCCTTACTACCCTGTTATGGCAGCGGTTCACTTTGTCCACCAGAAGATCTTTCATGAAAGACTGAGGTGGGCATCTTCAAGTCCTCTAAGCATTCGTTCATAAAGTTATGGATATTGTAATTATCTACTTCAAAATATTGTTAGGGTGTCTCTTATACAGATTTTCTCTTATCGCATTTGCTAAAACAATCCCTCTTAGAAGAACCTAAACCGCCAAAAATAACTTGCTATTTTTTAATATTAGGATTATAAAATATTGATATGAGTAGATAAGGGGTCATAATATATTTAACTGTTGGCAAGAAATATAACAGAAATTATTTACAAGGAATTGACAGTGTAGAAGATGCGAGCATCGCAAATAGAAGATGAGAGCACATAAAATAAAAGATGAGAGTACAAAAAATTGAAGATGAGAGTAGAAGACAAGAGTGAGTGCAATTTTTTTGCATGGATAATTCTGCTATTTAAATTGCACTATTAATTTATACAACATCCAATAACATGCTTAATTTCTTTTACTTTTGCAATGTTCAAATTTGAAAATTTGAAGACTTGCACATTGCACCTACACCAACAACTCAAACCTATTCCTCACTGCCTGTAATCCTATAAACCTACGAGAATATTTTTTTCAAAATGCGCTCCATGCTTTCAAAATGTCCGAGTGCAAATTTGACTATTTTTATCTTGTATCGTCCTTCTACATTTCTCTCCGACTATCTTATCTTTTTCTTTGTTTTTCTTCCCTAATGTTGTAGATTTACAGCCTTTAAGTTGAATATTTTCTTCACTTTGTTCCTGCTTCCTTTGATTTTTTTCCTTCTTTTTTAACGTGTGTCAGCCTAATTTTTCAATGTTTGCTTTCTTTTTCTTCCTCCTTTGCTTTTCTTCTTTCCTATCAACTTCAATTTTTTTTTGGACTTATACGGCGGGCCTAACCTGCTAGCTCAAATAGACTGTGAACTAATAGGCTAAATCGGTAAGTTGACAGCTGGTTTGGGGTTGACCTATTTGCCAGGTTGCATAATGCAACCAAGCCTTTGAACTACTAGCCCAATTTCTCAAAAGTGCTAGTTGAGGCCCTTGAATCGACCCTCTCTTATGTCTAGTATGAACTTTGAATGATGAGAGTAGACTAGTTAGGGTTTCTTCTTCTTCTTCTTCTTCTTTTTCAATTGTTTATTAAAAACATATATTTAATATAATAATATTATATATTAAATAGATTCACACGTCATTTGTTTATGAAAACTATTTATTAAATGGGTTCATAAATGAGTCTAATGACTTGTTTATTTCATAATAGGGTTTATAATGTTTAGTTCAAAGAATAAAAAAAAAGAATAAGACTAGAATAATAATAATAGAATTAACAAAAATACCCTTCTTTAAAAAAGAAAACCCCCCTCCCTCCCCCTCCCCCCCCCCCCACCCAACGTATACAGTAGGTACGGATGACGAATGGAAGAGGACGACAATAAGGTGTGGGCTTCCAACTCTGATGTACAGTGGGTACAGACAATAGCGCATATAGTGTGTACAGTAGATATGGACAACGATGGTGAGGCTCCCAGCTCTAGCGTGCATGGTGAGGATGACATGGTGTAGGTATGGAGGACAACAACGGTGAGGCTCCTAGCTTCGGTGTGTACGGTGAGGCTCCCAACTTCGGCGTGTACGACAAGGATGATGACATTGGGTGGGTATAGAGGACGACGACGGTGAGGCTCCCTACTCCAGAGTGTAGTGAGGACGGCGACCTGCTGACGTAAAAGAGGACTCTGTCTGTACGTGTTTATCAGAAGGCTAATTTTGGAAAAAAAAATCTACAGTACTATGGAATGACAACTCCAGGGTTCTCAAATGTAAATACAATTCAGTATCTCATCCAATTTGTATTCCATAATAAAGTCCAACTAAACATCATAATTCTTATTTAGCATAACCATAATAGAATTGTTAATACAGTCAAATAAACGTGACCTAAGAGTTGGATATGAATCTAAATAAAAATTTTGTTGTGTCTAAATGGATTTGATTTGTTTAGATGTAATCACTCCAATAAACATTACTTATCCTTAAGTCCCATCGTCCACATCCTCATCGTCTAATCTCACAGGCTGGTGGACATTTCATTCGGTTACTACAACCACGATCATGTAAAGATCTCTTATTACAACAACGTTGATGTCACATTATATTGCTGCGACAATGTCTTGCTCGGTAAGGCAACAATCCCAGTCACTAATCTCCACCAGCGCAAGAGCCACTTGACTATAAGGGTCGACGCAGATTTGGTGGGTCTTGATGACCGATATGCTCATTCTCTCGCCGGAGATTTCGACGAGAAAACTATCGAACATGCTCATTCTCTTTTAATTTTTTAAAATAAACTTTTGTCTTATGTTGTTAAGAGGACAATTCTACTTAGATCTTATTCTACATAAATAAATACAAATTTCTTTGAATTTTCTTATGAAATGGACTAAACATTATTGAGAGTTTTGGGTTTATATTCTTTTTTAATTAAAAAATTTAAATTATATATATTTTTTAATATAAAAAATAAAAAAAATCTAAGGTCAGTTCATAAGTTCGAAACTAACCTATGAATCAATGGTCCTTAGAATCAGCTTATGTAACACTTTAGAATCTAGAGTGCTATAACTTGTCATGTGTCACTATTAGGTAGCAACATGCTAAGGCTGTAAGCCTTCAATACACATTCAATCTATTCATATCCACTGTAGGCCAATGTCACTAAACTTCAATAATAAAACTGAATGATTATCAGGTAAATCATTCCAATCATCATTACTTTAAACTAATACATTGAATTCCAATCCCAAAATGGGAAAACTATCTATCAACATATAATAGTCAATATAAATTAAAGTCTAACGACTATCCCCACATTCTCAAATCAATAACTTAAAATTTCTATCGAGGAGTTCTTCATTGATTTTCTCATCATTCCTCATCAATATAATAGCAGTGCTCTCTTTCGTATTCATCAAAATAATGACCCACCAAGTTCCCATTCTCATCATAATCAATATGTTCATCATTCCACCCATAATTGAAAAATTAAAAAGGAATGAGCTTAAACCTAATATGTGAGTACTATACAAACATGCGCATGCCACACAACCAACAATATCAACACACATAAATGTAACATAGGTACATATCAAATCATCAGATTATTTATGTTCACTTAATCTACATTCAACATAAGGGTACTCATGACCTTACTACACATATAATATTTTCATAATATAACCCTAGGTTAGGAACTGCTACTACGAGCCCCTTCTAACCCTAATTTACCTTAGATCATTTTGATATATAGCTTTATTAAGGACAACACGACATATCAATCATTAAGGATACCCCTTAGGAATCTATCACTATGGGCCCCTAAGCCCAGCCAAGGATAAGTAACATACACAATTAACTCCAATATTCAATTAAATTCATTAGATTACTAAGCTAACAATCGCAAGCAACAATACATGGTAAGCATGTACTTGGAGAAGTTTTCTCACAATAGTTCTCACGTCACTATCAAATGGATATTAACTTGTCAAATTCCAAAGTTCAGTTTTATTATACAATTTAATCTAGGTTTACTACTTGGTTAATTTCATATCCTAATTGCATAATCCCCTTCCCACTATCATGTTGTATGTAAATCGTAATTTAGAATCAAATAGAAAGTATTCCAGAATAACACGGTCATGTAAGAGATTGTGTAGAGGCACACGGGGCTAGAGCATGACCATGCTAGTGGCCTGTATCTTTTTGTATAAAATTGCCATTTCAGCACGTTCAAGTACACAATCGTGTACCTTTCTGTGGATTTTTTGTAACTTGGTCTCACCATTATCCTTTTGATCATGTGTGGGTCTTAGGAGGTGTTTCTTAGGTTGTAACTGTGCAAATGAGGAAAAAGGGAGAAACACTAGTTCAAGTGGGCTTATATATCTTGACTATAAAAAAACTAAATTACCTCCATAACTTTTGACTATTTATTTATTTATTCTTAGGCTAAAATATAATAAATATACATTTATATATATTTTTATGTGTATTTATAGCTTGAAACTGGGTCCCATGATTTTGGAGTGGGTTCTCGATTTTTGGGACCTACAACCACCAGTTCCGAATCTAGGTCTGAGGCGATTCCATTTTGTAATCATGTCTACATGTATCAAATCGAATTGGTGGTTTGCATTGACAACAGCCAAGCTATCGACTCATAATAATATCAATGGTACTAGCCATAGCCATGATTTTGTGATGTGCCATTAGTGTGTGCAGGAGCAATTTTCATTTTCATTTCTATTTTAATTTTCCTAATTTTTATTTGTTAAAAGAAAAATGGTTGAAATTGCATAAAATCTCGTCATCTTCCATTTCTGCACTTTATAGATGCATGGCTTACCTTTTTGCTTTAATTTGAATCTCTTTGTAAACATTATATATGCTATTGATACATATTAATCACTAGAAATGAAAACATTCTCCTTTCAAGATTTTATAGATTTTTTTTTTCATATTCAATTGTAATTACTAAAAAATAAATAATTATATAAGATTTATTAAATTATAATTATAAAGGTAAACAGGTAAATTTTACAAAAACAAAGGCTTAAATAGGTCTTTTTATGGTCGGGATATAAATACGCCATATAATCTAGTGCTCCTCCTTTGCTACTTGCACGGTAATAAAGAAAAGTGATAGACAAGAAGACTCTCTTTGAAAACTAAAAGCAAATTAATGACTTCTACAAGGATCGAAAACAATTCAATCAGGTAAGGAATTTTAATGATTGAATTGTTATTTATGAATACTAAATTGAAGATTAAATCAATTGTTATTACCCAATTCAATCAGAACTTGATTTGATGAAAAGGGTCGAACGAGCACGACATCAAATGATCTAGTGGTTCAAATCATAAATTGGGACAAGTAAGTATATTGACCTACATAATTCGATTAGAAATTACAAGTTTTATGATTCAATTAGGCATAAGATCAAAGAATTTGGAATTAGGAACAATTTAGAAAAGAGAAAATAGGGTTTGTGAAGAACAAAGTGGTATATGGTTAAGTACATGCCCGTGTATTTGCCTATGTTGAAGCACGCATCATGTATAGAAAGGTACACGACTAAAGTATATGCCCATGTACTTGGACGTGTCAAATTATTGAAAAACATAGAAAGGTACACAACTAACTACATGACTGTGTACCTGGGCATGCAAAAATGATAAAATCCAAAGAAAGATACATGGCCACTATACACGATCGTGTATCCTAACCATGCCAAAGTACACAACTTAAAACATGATCATGTACTTAGAAATATTTTGTTACTGATTTTGTAATGCCTCGAAACCCTGAGCCATGCTACTACTCGCCATGTGCCCTTATCTCACAAGAACACGTTAAGCCTCTAAATCAACTCTGATATATTTTAACTTGTAACTCCTATATACAAAATATTTCATACATTCTCAAAATTTCAAATAATTTCATAAATCATATCAAGCATCTAATGCAGCAGAAGTCTTTGAGCACAAAAATAACATTCCTCAAAAGATACTGTCTATTACTGTTAAATAACATAATTCTCCCGAATCCTAATTACCATAATAGTAATGGTAATCTTCATCTTCCTCCCTCCGAGGTTCATCCAAACCCAAGTTATCTTTTAGGTTCTCATCTCTCTCAACACTTATATCTAAAAATGTTCCTCGAAAGGTGAGCTAATGCCTAGTACGTATAACACAAACACACATGCATAAACAAACATGAACAAGTATTATATACGTTGTGTAGTACTTAAACACAGATAACCATTTTATTTTATAATTTATGTCCATAAGCAGCAACATGGTACTCATGACCCTCTTAACACACTGGAACATGATTTGGTGATGGGAATTGCCACTATAGACCCCACACCCATGATCCCTTAATCCTTAAACTTGGTGATGGGAACTGCCACTACGGGCCCCACACCCATGTACACTTAAACCTGGTGATGGGAGTTGCTACTACGGGTCTCACACCCATGTCCACTTAATCATCTTAAACTGACATTCAACCTAGATCATTTCCAAGTACGACTCCATTAGGGACAATGTCACATAAGGATCATTGGGGTGCTCCCTAGAGATCTACCACTACGAGCCTTTAGGCCGAGCTAAGCACATACAACATATAACTTAAACACTTAAGCTAAATTATTCATCTTAACCAATTTCAACACACATACTAACTTAAACAAACACAGAACAACATACAAGTTACACATACCTTGAATCCTAGCCTTAAGCACTTTCAGTCTTGGACTTAAGCTAAATTGAGATCTTCACACATCAACAAGCTCTTCTTAATACTTAATCTAAAATTAATATCATTCTCTGAATCCTATTTATTTAATTTCTCTAAGGCCTTACTAGCTATTTAAGTTGCATGGAAATTAGTTTAATTTGAAGTTGAATGAATATATAATTATGTTATACTTTATTCAACACGACCATGTTGGGGATCGTGTTGCTCAACACGAGTTGGAGTACGATCGTGTTAAGGGTCATGTATCTTTCGGTGTAAAGTTTGGCTTTAACACAGTTGGAACTTGGAACACAATCTTGTTAGGAGGCCGTGTTACCCTAGACTCAATACGATCGAAACACGACCATGTTAAGAGGCCGTGTATCTCTTGGTGTAACCTTCACACTTAACATGGTCTTAAACACGACCATATTAGTAGGCCGTGTTACCCTTAACTCAATACGATCGAAACACGATCGTGTTAGGAGGCCATGTTACCTTCGGCAATCTCCACGAACTCCTAATCCTTCATTCCAATTTCTCCTAAACCCAATTCTTTTTATTCCTAAGCTCGATTACAACACTAAAACATGTAATTATAAATAATTTACACGAATTAGATTATTTACTTCAAAAATTCCACAAATTGTATCCTTGAGCCGTTAATTCCCTTTTCTCGTATCGTCCCTTCTCAAATATCGAGTCCTTTCGTCTTTGGAATTAGGTCACTCGTTTTTCCATTCATCTTTAGGGTTCTTTTCAAGAGCATCTGTCCTCTAGTTTTTGTTTCACTATTCACAATGGCAAATTAGGTTTTGTAAGTTTATTTAGTATTTATATCTTTCATGTGAAAAGACCCATTAACCCCTTATTTAAATACATTTTTACGTCTTTAGCCTTGGCTCATTGTGACAACATATATACTAACATAAATTAATAAAATTTTAAGGTATTACATTCCCCCCCCCCCCCCTTATAAAAACTTTCGTCCTCGAAAGTACCTGATTTTAGAAGAGTTCTGGATACTTCTTCCTCATTTCTGCTTCCAGTTCCCACGCTGCTTCCCTTTTTGTTTGGTTTATCCATTGCACTTTAACATAAGGGATTGTTTTCCATCTTAGTACCCATTTTTTAGTGTCCAGAATTTTGATTGGCCTTTCTAAAGACGTCAGATTTGGCTGTACATTCAGTGGTTCTAAAGCCACTATCCGATTTGGGTTGGGTACATATTTTCTCAACATAGATACATGGAATATATCATGTACCTTGGCCAAATTCGGTGGAAGAGCTAACCTATAAGCCATTGTGCCTATTCTTTCTAAGATCTCAAATGAGCCTATATACCTTGGGTTTAGCTTTCCTCTCAACCCGAATATGATCACTCCATTTATTGGAGAAATCCTCAATAATACCTTATCTCCCACTTGAAATTCTAAAGGGCATCTTCTCTTGTTTGCATAGCTCTTTTGTCGAGATTGGGCTATCTGTATTCTCTACTTGATTAGCTTCACTTTGTCTACCACTTCTTGTACTAACTTTAGTCCCATCATCTGTCTTTCTCCCACTTCATCCCAATGTAGTGGGGATATGCACCTTCTTCCATAAAGAGCTTCACATGATGCCATCTAGATGGTTGCCTGGTAACTATTATTATAGACAAATTCCACCAGGAGTATATGCTCATTCCAATTTCCCCTAAAATCTAATGCATATGCCCTGAGCAAATCCTCCAATATTTGTATAGTCCTTTCAGACTGACCATTTGTTTGTGGGTGGAATGATGTATTGAATTGCAGTTTGGTGCCCAATGCTTTATGTAGGTTGTTTCGGAATCTGCTCACAAATCTTATGTCTCTATTAGAAGTGATTGCCATTGGCACCCCATGCAGTTTAACTATCTCCTATATGTATATCTAAGCTAGTTTCTCCATTGTCTCTTACTTTGATAGGTATAAAAACAGCACTTAGTCAATTTGTCCACTATAACCCAAACTACATCTTGCTTTTCCCTGGTGTTTGGGAGGGCTGTAATAAAGTCCATTGTCACATGCTCCCATTTCTACTCTAGCATTAGAAGAGGCTGTAATTCTCTAGCTGGTCTCTGATATTTTATTCTGATTTGTTGGCATGTAAGGCATCTAGCTACATATTCTACTATGTTTCCACCAATAGCAGCTCTTTACGTCCTTGTACATTTTGGTACTTCCATGATGTATTGTGTAGGCGGGGTGATGTACCTCTTTCATTATCTCTCTCTTCAATTTTGCATCCTTTGGCACACATAGCCTAGTTTTGTATCTTAAGGTCCCTTTTGCATTTAAGTTGAATTATGGTGCCTTGCATTGTTCCATTCTGCTTGTGATCTCTTGAATGTCTTTATCTTCCATCTGACTAGCTTTAATCTTATCCATTATAGCTAGCTAAATACTTAAGGTAGCCATTTTTACTTCCACTTCTTGTGTTAAAATTTCTAGCTCCAATTTGTGCATATCCTCCAATAACTCCTTCTACGAAATGATGGGAATGGCTACATTGCCCTGTTTCTTTCTGCTAAGGGCATTTGCCACCACATTAGCTTTTCCTAAGTGGTATTATATCTCTAGGTCGTAATCCTTGATTAACTCCAACCATCTCCTCTGTCTCATATTCAACTCTTTTTGTGTAAATATGTACTTTAGGCTTCTGTGGTCAGTGAAGATTTTTCACCTTTCTCCATATAAGTAATGCCTCCATAGCTTTAGAGCTAGCACTATAGTTGCCAATTCTAAGTCATGAGTTAGGTAGTTCTTTTCATACGACTTCAATTATCGAGAAACATAAGCTATTACTTGACCACCTTACATCAATACACACCCCAACTTTTGAATTGAGGCATCACTATACACTATAAACTCTTTTCCACTCTGAGGCAAAGTTAAAATTGACACTAACACTAGTTTCTCTTTGAGCATTTGAAATTTGGCTTCACATCTGTCATCCCATTTGAATTTTACATTCTTCTTTATTAATCTGGTGAGATGAGTTACTATTTTAGAAAACCTTTCTACAAATCTCCTATAGTAGCCTGCTAGATCTAGGAAGCTTCTTACCTCTGTAATTGTTTTCGGTGTGTGCCACTCTACTATCGCTCTCACCTTTTTTGGGTCTATAGATATCCCATCCCTGTTAACCACATAACCTAAGAAGACCACTTGTTCCAGCCAAAATTCACATTTACTGAATTTGGAATACAACTTCTCATCTTATTACTTGCCTAATACCAGTCTTAAGTGTTCTTCATACTCTACGGTGCTTTTAGAGTATATCGGGATATCGTCTATAAAGACAATTACAAACTTATCCAGAAAACCCCTGAATACTCTGTTCATTAAATCTATGAATGCAGCTAGTGCATTCATTGGTCTAAAGGGCATTACCAGAAACTCGTAGTGCCCATATTTAGTCCTGAATGTCCTCTTCTTTGATTCTTAATTGATGATAGCCTGATCTCAAGTCTACTTTGGAGAACACCTGAGCTCCCTATAATTGGTCAAACAAGTCATCTATCTTGGGAGGAGGATATTTGTTCTTGATTGTGACCTTGTTTAACTCCTTGTAGCCTATACAGAGTCTCATGCTTCCATCATTCTTCTTCACAAATAGGATTAGTGTATCTTAAGGAGAGACACTAGGTCTTATAAAACCATTATCTTGTAGCTCTTATAATTGTTTCCTTAATTCTTCCAATTCCACTGGTGCCATCCTATAGACCGGTTTTGGTATGGGTACTGTACCTTATACCAAATCGATGTTGAATTCTATTTCCCTGGCTGGGGGTAAACTAGGAAGATTTTCTGGAAACACATTAGGAAATTCCCTCACTATCGATACTCTTTCCATCCTAACTTCTTCACTGGCTTCAATAGATATGGTTGCCAGTACACCTTTTCCCTACATCTCATAGGTAGGCAATCTAGTGGGTCTCTGCACTTCAAACTTATATTTAAAATATCTATCCCCTAATATATTAAACTGCACCATCATGTTGTGACAGTTAGTGGTAGTATGATATTTTGATAGCCAGTTGACACCTAATATAATGTTAAACTTTATCATTTCTAATACTAGGAGGTTTACTAACATCACCCTACCATGTATTTCTATTCTCACTTCTCTACATATCCCACTTATTCTTCCTCCTACTCCCAAAGGAGTACTAACAGCCAGGCAATCATTCAAGTTATCAACATTCAATGCACATGCACATGCACATACAAAATTCTTAAACACACAAGTTACAAACGTACCGGTATCAAACAACACATATGCATTGTAGGAGTGTACTGGAAGCATACCTGCAATGTTGTCCACATCTGGAATATCCTGGTGCTACTGCTGTTGAACGGCAAACACCTTGGTAGGAACTCTTTGTCTAGGACCTCCTGCCTACGGTCTACCTCCTTGTCCTTTCATTGGAGGTCTAGCTACCTGTTGAACTGGCCTTATCTAATTTTTGATTTGTCCCTGAGGGTAGTTGATTGCCTTGTGTCTCCCTTGGTTGCACACATGACAAAAGATTAAGGGAACTGACCTTTTAGTGCAATGTCTACTAATGTGCCTTGTCTTCCCACAAGAGAAACATGCCCCATTTGCCCATCTACACTCTCTTAATTCATGAGGTCCGTAACATCTAGGAAATTTAACATTTGGGTTTGTTGTAGTGAGTGCCGAAGACACTTGTCTGATTTGGAGAGGAAGGGTTGCAACTCTCGGTGTTTTTCTTTGCAACATGTGATGTCTTTTGCTCTTGTCTTACCCCATTCTACTAGAAGAAGGTCTTTTTCCCAGAGCTGTTGTTGCTTTGCGACTCCTCTGTTCTTCTATAATCTTCTTATTCTGCTCAAGGTACTTAGCTTTATCAACCATTTTAGCATATGTATTCAGTTGAAATGCCCGTACTATATGTTGTAGGTCTAATTCCAATCCTCTTAGGAACCTTTTGTCTTGGGACCTATCATCATTACGTACATTTTCGAGAAGGAACTAAATGAGGTGATTCAGCTCTGCCTCATACTCTTCAACTGTTTGGTTCCCTTGTTCACAATTGTAGTATTCATTCTCTATTCTATCTTTAGAGCTGCTGGGGAAATATCTCTAATAAAATAGCTCCTTAAATACTGCCCAGTTCATGCATTCCCCTACAAATTTAGGAACCGAAGCCCACCATTTTGCTATAGTTCCCTTCAGCATGAATGTAGCATAGTTCACCTTCCTATCTTTTGGTACCGGGAAGGTAGAAAATGTTTTCTCAATTTCCTATACCCAATCCTCAGCTTCGATTGGGTCATCCACTCTGGCATTAAACTCTTTAGCCACTCTTATGAACCTATCAAAGCTGATGGGTTCATTAGCATTCCTATGTTATAGAACATTGGAGGCTTAGTGTTGTTGTGCCAATAGTCTCACCAAGGGGTTTACAACATGTAGTAGCTGAACTGTCTCTTTAGCCATCTAACCTCTTTCCCCTTGTGGTTGTGGGTTTTGAACTTCCTCCTCATTGGGGTTATTACGTTTAGCACTCCTTCTAACTCTTGACCTGGTGATTCTTCTTAGAGGCATTCTGTTTAAGAAGAGACAACTGGATCTACTTGAGCTAATATCATTCATGATCAGTTTCATAGTGTGTAAGTATATACACATATAACACTACACATGAGTCTACTCATATATGTAACTTAGTAGTTAGAAGAATGCAAGTAAGGTAATAATACAAGAAAATAATTACATAATTAAGTAAATGTCCCCTATTTCACCCACTCTCTTCATGTCCCACTATCTTATGGATTCGGTGCTTAATTTCTCTAAAGATAATATCTTATACTCTATTATTTAAAAGTTATGTCTATGATCATCACTTAGTTCTAAGGATCATTACCTAAGCTCTTCAGGATCAATAACCTATGCTTTATAGATTAAAACTTAGGTCATAAGGATCATGAAACTATTTTCTATAGATTCAAACTTAAGTCTCTAAAGATCATGAACCTAAAGCTTTTATACCACCTAAGCTATAACACCCCAAAACCCTAGGCCGTGCTATTGCTCTCCATGTGTTCTTATCTCACAAGAACGCGTTAAGGCTCTGAATTAACTTTGATAAATTTTAACTTGTAACTCCTATATAAAAACATTTCATACATCCAAAAAATTTCAAATAATTTCGTAAACTATACCAAGCATTTAACACAACGGAAGTCTTTGAACACAAAAATAACATTTCTCAAAAGATACTATCTATTACTGTTAAATAACATAATTCTCCCAAATCTTAATCACCATAATAATAATGGTAATCTTCATCTTCCTCCCTTTAAGGTTCATCCAAACCTAAGTTATCTTCTGGGTTCTCATCTCCCTCAACACCTGCATCTAAAAATGTTCTCTGAAGGGTGAGCTAATGCCTAGTACGTATATCACAAACACATACGCATGAACAAACATGAATAGGTATTATACATGTTATGTAGTACTTAAATATAAACAACCATTTCATATTACAATTTATGTCCACAAGCAGCAACAAGGTACTCATGACCCCCTTAACACACTTAAGTGTTTAAGTGATGAGCCTCTAGGCTGAGCAAAACACATACAACATACAACTTAAACACTTAAGCCAAATTATTCATCTTAACCAATTTCAACACACATACTAGTTAAAACAAACACAGAAAAACATACAAGTTGCACATACCTTGAACCTTAGCCTTAAGCACTTTATGTCTTGGACTTAAGCTAAATTGAGATCTGTACACATTAACAAGCTCTTCTTAGTACTTAATCTAAGATTAATATCATTATCTTAATCCTATTTATTTAATTTCTCTAAAGCCTTACTAGCTATCTAGGTTGCATGGAAATTAGTTTAATTTAAAGTTAAATGAATATATAATTATGTTATACTTTATTCAACATGGCTATGTTGGGGACTGTGTTGCTCAACACGAGCTGGAGTACGATCGTGTTAAGGGTTATGTATCTTTCGGTGTAAAGTTTGGCTTCAATACGGTTGGAACACGACTGTGTTAACCTTGACTCAACATGGTCGAAACATGACCGTGCTAAGAGGCCGTGTATCTCTTGGTATAACCTTCACTCTCAACATGATCTTAAACATGATCGTGTTGGTTAGCCGTGTTATCCTTAACTTAATATGGTTGAAACACGACTGTGTTGGGAGGTCATGTATCTCTTGGTGTAACTTTCGAATTCAACACAGTTGAAACACGACTGTATTGGTAGGCTGTGTTACCCTCGGCAATCTCCACAAACTCCTAATCCTTCATTCCAATTACTCATAAACCTAATTCTTTCTATTCCTAAGCTTAATTACATCACCAAAACATGTAATTATAAATAATTTACACATATTAGATTACTTACTTCAAAAATTCCACAAATTGCATCCTTGAGCTATTGATTCCCCTTTCTCGAATCGTCCCTTCTCAAATATTGAGTCCTTTCGTCTTTGGAGTTAGGTCGCTCCTTTTTCCTTTTGTCTTTAGGGTTCCTGTCAAGAGTGTCTGTCCTCTGGTTTTTGTTTCATTGTTCATAATGGCAAATTAGGTTTTGTAGGTTTATTTATTATTTATATCCTTCATGTGAAAAGACTCATTCACCCTTTATTTAAATACGTTTTTGTGTCCTTAGCCTCGACTCATTGTGATAATATATATACTAAGATAAATTAATAAGATTTTCAAGTATTACAGATTTAATTTACATTTATTCAAACTTTCCTACAACTTAAATACATAGTGTAAACCTAAAAACTCTATTAGCATAAGAGGTAAAATCTTATAATGGATTAGTGAAGAGAATTAAGAAAGTTAGATTATTTTTAGATTAGTTCTAAGAAGGAATCATCGGAGTTTTTATAGATTTCAACCTAGCTTTAAGTTCAAGACCAGTTGTGTTTAAGACTACGATTTTAGGTATGTGTAACTTTGTTTGCTTCTTATACTTGTTAAGTTAGCCTCAAATTGAATTAAGTTGGATAACTGGTTTAAGTGGTTAAGTGCTTGTTGATTGTGCTTGGCTTTGCCTAAGGGCTTGTAGTGGTAGATCCCTATGGAGTACCCCAATGATCCTTATGTGACATTGTCTCTAGTGGAATTGCGCTTGGAAATGATTTGAGTTAGTTAAGGTTTAAGGTTTAAGGATTCATGGGTGTTGGTGCCTATAGTAGCAGTTCCTAACACCAAGTTAAGGTTTAAGATTTTAAGTGTGTTTGACGGGGTCATGAGTATCCCATCATTGTTATGTAGACTTAAGTAATACATGAGCTTGTTGATTGATATTTAAGAGCAGCAAATATATTTGTGATTTAAGTTCTTGCTTGCTCGTGTGTGTGTTTACTGTTATACATATTGAACATTAGCTCACTTCTTAGGGATTTTTTTTAGATGCAGGTATTGAGGAAAATGTTAACCAAGAAGAGGACCTAGGAGTGAATGTATAGGAGAGGGAGGATGAAGATTTATTTTATTATTATGGTGATTAGATGCCGAAGGAAATTGAGTTAGTTACATGTAGTGAAGAGTGAGTTCTATGGAAGATAATAGATTAGTGAATTATTGAAGTTCAATTATTTTTAGACTTTGATTATGAGTAATTGTAAGAATTGATTTTAAGAGTTGATGGTTGTAATGGAATTTACTTATATCATTATAAATGTTTTAGAGGAATTACTCAAATTGTGAATGTTATGTATTATAGGTTACAAACTTGAATGGTATTAGAGTAGAGTTTAGAGTCTTAACGTGTCCTTACTTGATATAGACATGCGGCGAGTCATAGTGTTTCTAGGTTTTAGGGCTTTATATAAATAATTTGAACATAAAAATTCAAGATGAGAGAGATATTTAAAGAGGCTTGACTTGACAAACAACCCTTCAATATTTACGATTTTTTTTGCACGTAGGAAACCATTTTCAAAAGCTACTCTTTTTTATTTTTTTTTAACATGGGAATTAAAAGACAATCTAGTAGTCTATCCATCTATGGAGTTTTTCTAAATTGATTTTGACTCAACTTGACTATGGAATTTGATTCCATTATTGTTTTGAAGATTACATTTTTTTTCTTCTAAATATAAATAATATAAAACTATATTAACTTGCCCATTATTGATTCTACTCGAGATAGGGAGGAATATGATAATACGAAATTTCTTTAAACCATGAAATCATATTAGAGGAAATACCTTCTTCGTAGGAATTTCTGATAATTCGGAAGACAATTTTAACTAGAATTGGCCTTACTTGCACGTTTCACGAGTCCTATTCGTTTTTCTTTTTCTTTTTTTTTTTAAACTCTATATTGTAGGATTTAAAAGGGACAATAAAAGAATAGTCCCTATGTCATGTGAGTTTTGAGACATTAACACAGGCCTTATGTGAGAATTTCTATTTTCACGCTCTATCTCCAACAAGAAGAAAAAGAAATTCGATCTCGTAAAATTATTATTATTATTACTGAAATTTAGCATTTGGCTTTTCCAATTCAAATAATATGTATCATAATCAATCAACATTAGATGATTGTCATATTTGAAGATCTCATACTTAATTGACCTAAAACCACTTTTACAGAATGAGAATTCACGGATGGAACTCATGAAATTGGGTGGGTAATTAGTTTTCTTTTTTTTTTTTTCCTTTTTCTTGACAGGGTTAATAAATATTCACTTGTTATTTTTTGTGCCATAATCTATATGAGTTCATTTTTATAACCTAAATTCATATGACCTGTTGTTGAGCATACGTATATTATTCATGTTAGATAGATGATGTTTTGAACCGCTTATTGACCTATTTGTTGAATCGATTAGTAATTAAAATATTTTCCCATTTGAAGTCAACAAAAAAAGATAGCTAGAAATAAGGTAAACAAGTTCGAAATAAACACATAGAATAAAAAAAATTAAATAAATAAATAAATAAAAGCAAATAAATAAGGAAAAAGAGGAAAGGGTGTATAAATAAAAATCCAAACCTATTTTAAATAGGTAACAAAGTTAATAATCATGTCATAGCTAAACTTGGACTAAGGCCTTCACATGACTTTTTGTGCAAGACATAAACCCATAAATAAGTTTAAATGAGTAAAATGGGTTTAGATAAGCATTTGCTTTTGAATTAGGGTATGGATATGTCAAATCCATTTATAACATATTTATGCTCATCTTAATATTTATCCAATTTCAATTTAATTACAATTAAATTGAGTTCAAGTTAGAATTATTCAAATAATTTATTAAACTGAGCTTCATAACATTTAGTTGAACAACTCATTTATCTTAATCAAATTCAAGTCAATCTTAAGTTAAGTTGGTGCCATGATTAGGTATCAATATTACACAAAATGAGTCTAAATGAACTTGATCAAATTGAGTAAGTTTGTGAAGCACCACTTTAAGGAACTTAAAATTTTATACCTAATGAAGTTTACATCAAGATTGGAACTTGAACTTTTAAGTTAGTTTATCTCGTAACACAAATAGTTGGCTACCATCTTGAATTATAAAATACTAGTTGTACACACACATATAAAAATATATAAATATATATTTATCTAATATACTTTAGCTTAAGGGTAAATAAATAAATACTTAAAAGTTATAAGGGCAATTCGGTCTTTTCTTGGCTAAGGTATATAAGTTGCATTGACTTAGGATTTCTCCCTTTTCTCTCATTTATGTACTTATAAACAGAAACCTAAGAGAGAGACTTTACAAAGAGCATAGGGCACCTAAAGGAGAATCACAAGACCAATTCAAATCTTTAAGGTAAGGGTTGTAATTATCAAGATTGTTCATGTTGATGATAAATTAGTGAATTTACAAATTGACTTATTAACTCATTGTTTAAGTACGGAACAAGACAAAAAGGACATGGAAATCAAACAAATTGGGGGTTCCAATTACTATATGGACCAAGTAAGTGTATAAAACTCTAATTATGGATTAGAAGTAGTAAATATTTTGATCAATTAGGCTTATAATCATATAAATTAGACTTAGGAACAAATTTGAAGAAAAAGGAATAAGGGTTCGTTGTGAACAATGTGTACATGATCAGATACATGCTCGTGTACCTGTTCATGTAGAAACATGAGTGTGTACAGTGAGGTACATAGACGAAGGATATGCCTATATACTTTAGCGTGTCAAAACTACAAAATCTATAGAAAGGTACACGACCATATACATGACCATGTACTTATGCATGCTGAATTAGTATTTGGCATAGAAAGGTACAGGGCCAAATACACAATTGTGTACTTGAGTGTGCCGAAATCACTTTTACATAGAAAGATACACAGCCACTAGCATGATTGTGCTCTAGCCAATGTTCTTCTTCATAACCTCATACATGATCGTGTTGTCTTGGAGCACTTATACTTTAATTCTAATTTGTATTTTTATGACTCTAAACTAAAATAAATGCACTATTAGACCTCAGGGAAGGGAATTATACAATTAGAATATACCTAATCAACTAGTAAACCTATATTACTTGTAGAATAGAACTAAGTTTAGTTCTTTATACTTAAACATGTTTACATCTTTTTCTTAGAGATGTAAGAGATCATAGTGATAACACTTCTCTAGGTACGTGTTTTCCTTGTTCTGTTTTTTTTTTTTTTTTTTTGTGATTATTAGTGTAGTTGTTTAATAAACTTAATTAAATGTTAGAGTTTAATGTGTATGTTGCTTGTTTTTGGCTCGGCCCATGGCCTCGCAATGGTAGATCCCTAAGGGCATTTTGATGATTGGTATATTGCATTGTCTTTAATGAAGCCGCGTATTGAAATGATTTAGGGTAGATTAGGGTTAGACATGGCCTGTAGTGGCAGTTCCCATTTAGGGTTATATATATTTAAAAATTGTACGTGTATCGATATTATGAGTATCCTTATGTTGTATGTTGATTAATTTAAATTAAATAATCTGATGACTTGTTTTATATTACTATTGCATATATGTATGTGATAATGTTGTTGTGTAGCACGTGCATGTCTATGTGGTACTCATGTATTGGGCTTAGGGTCATCCTTTTTTATTATTAAGTTGCAAGCGAGAATGATGAACACATTGACTATGATGAGAATGGGAATTTAGTGAGACATTATGTGGATGGATATAGGAGAGAACATTATTATTATGTCGATGAGGAATAACATAGAAGTCGTTA
Organism: Laguncularia racemosa; assembly: GCA_037954665.1. Classification (NCBI taxonomy): domain Eukaryota; kingdom Viridiplantae; phylum Streptophyta; class Magnoliopsida; order Myrtales; family Combretaceae; genus Laguncularia; species Laguncularia racemosa. The sequence continues at coordinate 3,097,437 of JBBMOL010000025.1, read as the reverse complement.
AAGATTTCTTTAATAGAGTTTTAGAATGATGATCGGAGAACTTAGAGATAGTTGTTAGATTCTTAAACGTGCTACTTCTTGATAGATGATTACTGTGGTTTGATTTTGGGAATTCAATGTATTGTTTTAATTAATGATGATTGTAATGACTCATTTGAGGGTCATTTAGTTCTATTGTTGAAGTTATAATGATGTTAATGTAAAATAAAGATGAACAGGTCTAAAGTTATATGGAGGATTAGAGCTTTAACATGTCGCTATGTAATAGGTGACACGTGGCGGGTTGTTGTATCCTGAGTTTGATGATCCTTAAAGCTTAGGTTATGATCAATAGAGCCTAGGTCTGATAATCCTTAAATTAAGTAATGATCAATAAGTAGAAAATAAGTTGAGATCATTAGAAGGATTAAGCGCTTAATCTAAAGAACAAGAAGAAATAAAGAGAGTGAGTAAATTACAGGATAATTGTTTATTTTATTTTATTTCAATTATTTTATATAATTGCACTTTCCTTTAAATTCTTTTTTTATTTATGTATATATATGTGTGTGTGTAGACATACGTATACATAGATATATACTATCACTAACTCCCCATATTGACTCTAATTGTTAGAACTATTCTGTTGTCTTAATCTCAAACATAATGCCTCTCAAGAGAAATATTAGTTAAGGCTCATCTAGTGTTGGATAGGGTGGAGATACTCTAGAGGAAAGTTATCCTCAAGAACTACCTCAGTAGGGAGCCCTAAATCAAACTAATGTCACGACTACTCAATTGCTAGAGATTGTCAATGCTTTAGTAGGGATGTTGTCACAGTAGCAACAACAAGCCATGAAACCTGTTGGGCTTGCAAAATAGCCATGTGGATTGGAAAAAATTTTCTGGTTGGCAAAGGAGTTTCATCCTCAGGTTGATGATCTAATAGAAGCTGAGCATTGGATCAATGAAATAGAGAAGACATTTCAAGTATTTATGGTGCCAGAGGATAGGAAGGTAAAATTTGCAACATATATGCTAAAGGAATCAACTACTTATTAGTAGACTAGTATATCTAAGCTAACAAGAGCTCCTATCTAGTGGTAAAGGTTCGAGGAGCTATTCCATGAGAAATATTTTCCTAGCAGTATCAATGACAAGATGAAGGTTGGATACTATAATTGCTAGCAAGGCAACTAGACTATAGCGGCATATGAAGCGGAACTGAATCGCTTAATTAAATTATTGCTAGAATTAGTTAGAATTGATGATGCCTCTAGAGTAAGAAGATTTGTAAAAGGCTTAGAGCCTAACCTCCAGCATGAAGTGGGGGGCTTCCAACTAACCACTTATGTAGAGGTTGTTAACAAGGCGAAATTCCTAGAGTAGAGTAGGAGGAGAAGAGAGGAGCATCTATCTCGTAGGTTAGGAATTGCCTTGAGGAAAAGACCTACCTAGAGTATATCATATATAGAGAAAGGAGAAAGGCCAGCAATGTATCAAGCCAAACTTGTGGCTTATGCGCTTAGACCTCTTCAGACTAAGTTCACGCCTCTAGCATTACCTTCACCACCATAGGCAAGACTAGGGAGGAGATGTCCCAAGTGTTTAAGATCGCATGAGATACAGCAATGCGGTTAGCTTGAAGGGCTATGTTTCTCTTGTGGTAAAATAGGACACCTTAGTAAGAGCTGTATAGAAAAATCCATCCTTCAAACCTTTTGCTATACTTGTAAGCAAAGGAGGCACAAGTCATTTGAATGTGGTGCTTCCCATAACCAAATGGTTGCACCTCAACAATTCCCAGCATAGTAGCTAATAAGACTTGCACCTAGAGGCATGGTTGTCAAAATTGCGATTTTACGTAGAATCGCCAGGGGGTCCGTAGAATTGGAATATAGAAACGGAACGTAAAAACGTAAGTTTTTATATCCTTTATAAAATAACATTTAAATATTAAAAATTTACTTACAGTAGTCATTAAAAAATATAATGGATAATATAAATTAAAAATTTCAACATAGAATTGGATCATAAATCACAATAAAAGTCATAATATAGATAATCAAGCATAAGTTATATAATATAAATAATCAACCATAAAAATAATCAATCAAAAGTTATGAAATCATTAATCATATTACAAAACAAGAACTAAAATAAATCATCACAATTTCCACCATCTCTCTCATCCATATCATCATCATCATTTGCATCTTCATCATCTTCTTCTTCATTAATGTCAACATCATCATGAGGTGTACTGCTACCAATGATTTCCATATCCTCTAATTCCAATTTTTTTGAAGTTCCTATTTGCATTTCAACTTCAACATTATCAATATCATGAAGGTCCAAATCATTTGGGATTAGGGACTTACTGACAGGACTTTCCAAATTGACATAAGCAACAATTTCGTCCTCCTCCGCATCATCTTTATCTTCATCCCTTGGACTTGGAAAGATATACAACACACCTTGACCTTCATTCTCATTTGATGAGTTAAACACATTTTCTTCTTCAACTATCCATTCATCATCAGATGAGAGATCTTCAACAGTGAAAGTAAAAGTGTCAGTGTCAGCAATGCATCTTTCTTTCCTATTTCTTAATTTCAAGTTATACATTACAAAGACTAAATCATTCATCTTTCGTTGATGCAGCCTATTCCTCTTTTTAGTATGGACCTGAGAAAATGAAAAAGGTTATACATAACTTTATAAGATTCATAATCTTAATAAGTAATAATATATAAAATTGAATAAAAGAACTATATTGTATCGTACCATTTCAAATGCACTCCAATTTCGCTCACAACCTAAAGAACTACAAGTCAAACTTAAACACGAATAGCAAACTTTTGTAGTTCTAGGCATTCATCTCCATATGAATCCCACCATTTAGCTGGAGCTTTTTTGTTTCTTGCTAACCTTGCAGTTTCAATGCCAAATAGTCCCTTAGCATCCTTAAATCTTTCAAGCTGCATATCAATCTTACACCTTTCTGTTGGATTAGAAACCATACGCTCTATACAACCATATAATCCAATCTTAACATCGGCATCAACTTTAAAATCATCACTATAATGATAATGGGGATTCAAATAATAAGCTGCATCATGTAATGGTCTATGAAGTTGAAGCTCCCATCTCTTGTCAATAATCTTGAAGATAGGTTCATAACTACATTAAATAAATATGATTTCAATTTAGAAATGAAACTTTAAAATTAGCACTAAAGAATATATATATATATATATATATATATATATATATATATATATATATATATATAGCTAATAAGTTACGATATTACCTTTTCTTCTCATTGTTGAAGTTTGCTTTAATTTTCTACTTAGCATGATCCATTTCTGGATAAATGAAACCCATAGTTGGTTGATCATCAGAATCCACTAATCTAAGCACTTTAATAAAGGGAAATGCAGCTTTAAGGCAAACAATAACATTCTTCCAAAACCACTTGTTAAATCCGCTTTCCATCACTTGTGGTCGAATACTTACATGATTTCCAATGACTAGAAGTGAATATCATCATCAATGCACTTTTCAACTCACTAAGGCAACCTAATGTCAAATACGAAGTGGCAAAACGAGTTGCACCAGGTCTAATCAAGTCCTTCCCTTTAGTGTATCTTCTCAAAATTGAGATAAGTATAGTCCTGGAATAAATATATGTAGTAATTCGCCTTCCTTTTGCAATTGTCCCCAAATGAATCTTCAAATTCTTCTCAAAGTCTTCCAAGATCAAATCGATGCAATGTGCAGCACAAGGTGTCTAATATAAGCATTTTCTCTTCTCCATCAATTTTTCTCCTGCTACTTTATAATTTGCAGCATTATCTGTAATAACTTGTACAACATTTTCCTCTCTAACCTTCTCCACAATATCATCTAACATTGCCAAAACTTTTTTGGTTGTCTTAGATACATCAGAAGCATCTATAGATGATAAGAAGACCGTTCCTTTAGGGCTATTAACCAAGAAATTGCGTATGGAACGCCTCTTTTTATCAGTCCATGCATCAGACATAATAAAGCAACCTGTTTTTTTCCATTCAGCTTTGTAGTCATTAAGTAATTCCATTGTTGGAGCTATTTTTTTCTTTAAACAAGTCACCCTTAGCTCATGATAAGAAGGAGGTTTAAGTCTACATCCATATCAACCAACCACTTGAAGCATCTTCACAAACTCTGGATTTTTGACACAATTAAATAGAATTGCACTAGTATAGAAAAAATGAGCAATTTATTGGCTACATTTTTCTCTCAAATCTTTCTTCATGAATTGGTTAATTGTACCTTGCGTTTCCCGTGTTCCACTCTCACAATTTTTTTTTTTTGTTTCAGAAAGAAGTCCATGCAATTCCTTTCTTTTTTGTTTATCTCTGTTTTCTCCACCTCATCATCAGCATCATTAGAATCTTCAATGCCATGAATTTGCTTTCTCTTCATTTCTGATAATTTTGCTGCTTTTAGCAACATTGTTAACATTTCATTTTTTACATCATCCGGGACACTGGTGCATGGCTCTATATCTTTACGCGTACACCCTAAGTGATTCTTGAATCTGTAAATGCCTCCACTAACAACTTTATTACAATACTTACATTTAACTTTTTTCGTTGTCTACATCAATTCCATGCTCCCAACCTACATAAGATCTACTTCCAAGCGAATTCTTTCTTTTCGAACTCTCTCTAGATGATTTGGAAGATGACATTTTAACTCAATCAATACTTAAAATCCTGTAAGAAAAAAAAGAAAAAGAAAAAATGAGTAAAGAGAGCTATGGTAGAAAGTAGAAACTATAAAGTACTATCACATATTTACAAATTACATATATAAAGTAAATTGCTCATGCTCATGCTCATGTAATAAGTAATTACTAATTAGAACTAGAAGAGATAGTAAGAAAAATAACTATAAAGGTTTTCTTTAATTCATCATCAAGAAAAGGAAAGCAAAACATAAGGAGTAACAAGCTTTACATTCCATAAAGCTAGAAAAATGAGTATATTATAAATTTATAACTAAGTAATATAATCCCATTTCTAAATTATAACAATATAACTTAGCACACCACATGCTCAACCTAAACCCTCCAAATGCAACTTGTATGAAGGATTAAGTTTCTTTGGAATTGGCTTCATTGATATTTAAGCACATAATACATTTGGACAGGATATCAACTTGGATTGAGATCGGGTAAGAAAACACGAAGAAAAATGCTTTTTGGAAGGAATAGGGGAAGAGCACGACCGGGTAATTAAAATGCACGGCCGTATGTCAAGGAAACACGCCCACAGAAGCACACACGGTTGAAGGCACGACCGTGTGTTGAGCTTGGAAAATCCACAGAAGCATGTACGGTTGAGTACACAGTTGAAGGCACGGTTGTGTATTGAGCTTGGAAAATCCATAGAAGCACACATGGTTAAGTACATAGTTGAAGGCACGGCCGAGTGTTGAGCTTAGAAAATCTATAGAAGCACACACATTTAAGTACACGGTTGAAGGCACGGCCTTGTAAGCCATCAACCTATTCACAATCACAACTCACAAGCATAAAAATTCACATGATACACTTCATTACAACTGTACAAGTACAAGTATTGCTAGTCAATAGTCATACAAGTCATACCTAACAAAAAACTCGCGTCTATGAAGATGGATCTCAACTCGGTGGCTTGCTGCAAGAAGGATCGCTACTTGGCGGTGCTCACTGTTTCCAATTTCATTCAATACACAATCGTAACAACACGAAGGAGAAGGATCGCTGGTTCACTGCTCGGCACTCTTTGTTCTGATAGTATCAGCTCAGTTCAGTGTGGAAGTGGAACTATGGATCTCGGCTCGCCTCTCCTGTTTTCACTATCTCTCTTCTCCTCTCTCGACTGAACTCTGAAGAACTTCAACGTACAGGCTACAGCAGCAAGCTGGAAATTGCAAAGGATGTGCTGAGTCACTGATTAGGCTGGGCTTGGATCCAATCCGAATGGCTTAAGCTTGCAATTGGAAATATTTGTGGAATCGGTTGAAATGGATAGAATCGCGATTTTGAACGATTTTACTGTTCAAAATTGCGATTTTATTACGATTTTGCTTCTCTTTGATTTTGTGTGCAAGTTAACTGGGAATATATATACAAACTCGTAAAATCGTTGAATCGTACGAGTTAAAACGCGATTTTGACAACAATGCCTAGAGGATTAATAGGTAGACCTTAATACTCAAGACCAAGATAGATGGCACTTGGTCGAATATTTGCATTACAATAATAGCAACAATAGGATGTTCCATATCAGAATACCATTGTGCTTATTAACTCAAACATCGCCTATGTGTTATTTAATACAAGTGCCACACATTCTTGCATATCATATGTTTTCATGCATGTATGTGGATTGAAACCTGTGTTATTAAGTGATGTTATGGTTGTGAATACTCCTTTTGAAACGGGAGGAAGATTAGATCAGATGTGTGAGGATGTGGAGATTATAATATAAGAAAAGAAAATGCTAGTAGAATTGTTTGTGTTAAAGAAGATTGAATTTGATGTGATCTTAGGGTAAATTGGTCATCTAAGTACTATGCCACTACAGATTGTCACAATCTAGTGGTTTATTTTAATTTTCCTAATGAAGATCAAATTGGATTCAAGTTAGATGCATAGAGGCTTGTAACTCTTCCTACATATGAGTTGTGGGATAAGGGTAGAATATCAATATTGTCAGTAGAGACAAGAGAAGCCATGAAAATAGAAGATGCATATGTTATGAAAGAGTATATAGATGTCTTTCCAAAAAATCTGCTAGACTTACTACCAATTAGAAATACGGGGTTTTGCATTGATTTGGTAATAGGAATGGCACCAATATCTAAAGCATCTTATAGAATGGCACCCATCGAATTGTTTGAGTTAAAGACCCAACTTCAAGAGTTAAAAGACAATAGGTTTATCAGGCTAAGTGTCTCACCATGGGGTACTTCAGTATTATTTGTTAATAAGAAGGATAGGAGCATGAGACTGTATAGACTACAAGGAGTTGAACTGAGTCACTATCGAGAATAAGTACCCCATCCCTATAATTGATGACTTGTTTGACCAATTACAGGGAGCTTAGGTCTTCTCTAAAATTGACTTAAGATTAGGGTATCATCAATTGAGGATCAAGGAAGAGGACATATAAAAGATTGTTTTTAGGACTTGATACGAGCATTACAAATTTCTAGTAATGCCTTTTAGATTAACAAATGCTTTAGCTGCTTTCATGGATTTGATGAACAAAGTGCTTAAGGACTTATTGGATCAGTTTGCAATAGTATTCATAGATGATATTCTCATCTACTCTAAGAGCAAGAAAGAACATGAGACCTATCTAAGGACAGTATTGGAAAGACTACGGGAAGAGAAATTATATGCCAAATTCAGTAAATGTGAGTTTTGGTTGAAACAGATATCCTTCTTAGGGCATGTGGTAAATAAGGATGATATATTAATAGATTATGAGAAGGTAAAGGCAATTATTGGCTGGCCTAAACTAAGAATAATGATAGAGGTTAGGAGTTTCCTAGGATTAGCTGGCTATTACAAACACTTTGTGGAAGGATTTTCTTGGCTAGTAACTCCCTTGAAACAATTAACAAAGAAGAAGGCCAAATTTGTGTGGAGTAATGAATGCAAAAATAGCTTTATAACACTAGAGGAGAAATTAGTGATAGCTCCTGTGTTAGCCTTACCAAAGACAGTGGAAGAATTTGCAGTCTTTAGTGATGCCTTAACTCAAGGCTTGGGATGCGTGCTTATGTAGAATGGGAGAGTCATAGCATATGCCTCTCACCAGTTGAAACCTTATGAGAAGAATTACCCTACGTATGACCTAGAGTTAGCGGTTGTGATCTTAACACTGAAATTATGGAGACATTATGTGTATAGTGATAAGTGCAAAGTTTTCACAAACCATAAGAGTTTGAAGTATTTATTTATGCAGAAAGACTTGAATATGAGGTATAAGAGATGGTTGGAATTAATAAATGATTATGATGTGGAGATCCATTATCACTCTAGAAAAGCAAATGTTGAAGCAGATGCTTTGAGCTGAAAGAAGCAAATTAATATATCTCTAGTCACATTTTAGAGACAAATATTAGAAGACAAGTGCAAGTTAGAATTGAAGATGATGACATAAGAAGTGGGAAACAATTTGGCTACACTTAGTATTCAATCAAGTATAATTGATCGAATTAAGACTATGTAAATTGGAGATCCTAGAATTCAAAAGATCAGAAGCAAAATAGAATAAGGTGAAGCCACAAAATTTCATGAAGATGCTGAAGGGCTAGTTAAATATGACACGAGATGGTTTGTTCTAGATGACATGTAATTAAAGAAGGAGATTATGAAATAAGCCCATTACTCAAGTTATAGAGCACATCCTAGAAGCACCAAGATGTACAAAGACCTAAAGAGTCATTATTAGTGGAGAAATATGAAGTGGGAAATATTTGAATTTGTATCCAGATGCTTAACCTGCCAACAAATTAGAATCGAATACCAAACACCAACTGGTGAGTTATAACCACTTCCTATACCTGAATGGAAGTGGGAACATGTAACTAAAGATTTTATAACAGCCCTCCCAAGGACTAAGGAGAAATATGATGCAATCTAGATAATTGTAGGAAAATTGACCAAATCCACCAATTTCCTTCCAATCAAGGTAGACTATAGATTAGAGAAGCTCGTTCAATTGTATATCAAAGAGATTGTCAAATTACATGGTACTTGATTTGTGAGTAGGTTCTGGAAAAGTCTATGTCAAGCTTTGGGTACTAAATTACAATTTAGTACTGCTTTTCATCCTTAGACAGATCGGCAGTTTGAGAGAACCATTCAAATACTACAGGACTTATTGCGAGCTTGTGCTTTAGACTATGGGGGTAATTCGAGTGATAATCTATCCTTTGTGGAATTCAGATATAACAATAGTTATTAGCCTACGATTCAAATGGCTCCATATGAAGCACTATATGACAAGAAATGCATATTTCCCTTACACTGGGATGAAGTGAGAAAAAGACGGATAATGGGGCTAAAGATAGTGCAAGAGGCAGTAGACAAACTTAAAGTGATAAGGCAGCATATTCTATTAACCTAAAGTGGCCAGAAGAGTTATGTAGATAAATAGCGATGCCCCTTAGAGTTTTAAGTTGGGGATAAGGTTCCATTGAAGATATATCTAATGAAAGGGGTAATCAGATTTGGCACGAGAGGGAAGTTAAATCCAAGATACGTAGGTCCATTCGAGAATCTAGAAATAGTGAGTATTGATGCTTACAAATTGGCTCTACCACTAAGCTTAGTTAAGGTACATGACTAGTTTCATATATCTATGTTATGGAAATTTATACCAAACCCAAACTAAGTAGTGACTTTGGAACCTTTGAAGGTATAACTAGACCTATCATCCATTGAAAGATTTGTAAGAATAGTTGATACTAAGGAGCAAGTATTAAGAAGAAGGGTAATTCCTTAAGTTAAGGTACAATGGACGAATTAAACAAAATGACAAGCGACGTAGGAATTAGAAGAAGAAATGAGAAGGAAGCATCTAAAACCCTTTCCAATTCTAGGTAACTTTCGGGAATGGAAGTTTTTATAAGGGGGGAAGAATGTAAATACACATATAAAAATATATATTTATCTAATATACCTTAGCCTAAGGGTAAATAAATAAATACTTAAAAGTTGTGGGGGCAATTCGATCTTTTCTTGGCCAAGATATATAATTTACATTGACCTAGGGTTTCTGCCTTTTCCTTTATTTGTACACTTGTAAACATAAACCTAAGAGAGAGACTTTACAAAGAGCATAGGCAACCTAAAGGAGAATCGCGAGACCAATTCAAATATATTAGGTAAGGGTTGTAATTATCAAGATTGTTCATATTAATGATAAATTAGTGAATTTACAAACCGACTTGTTAACTCATTGTTATGGTATAGAACATGATGGAAGGACAAGGAAGTTAATTGAGTTGGGAGTTCCAATTACTATCTGAACCAAGTAAGTGTATAAGACTCCAATTATGCATTAGAATTAGTAAATACTTTGATCAATTAGGCTTAGAATCGTAAAAATTAGACTTGGGAACAAATTTAGAGAAAAGGGAATAAGTGTTCATGATTAACAATGTATACATGGTCGGATAAACGCCTGTATACATGCTTGTGTAGAAACACGAGTGTATACAGTAAGGTATAAGAATGAAGGATATGTTCGTGTACTTAAGCGTGTTAAAATTATAAAATCTATATAAAGGTACAAGCTAGATACACGATCGTGTACCTGGGCATGTTGAATTAGCATTTTGCACAGAAAGGTACACGACCAAATACACAACCATATACTTGAGCATTTATAAATCACTTTTTACACAGAAACATACATGACCACTAGCACGACTGTGCTCTAGCCCATATTCCTTTGCATGACCTCTCACACAACTGTATTATCTTAGAATACTTATACTTTAATTCTAATTTATATTTTCATGATTCTAAAATAAAATAGATACATGATAAGACCTCGGGGAAGGGAATTATACAATTAAAATATACTTAATCAATTAGTAAACCTAGATTAATTGTAGAATAGAACTAAGTTTAGTTCTTTATACTTGAACACATATTTACATCTTTCCTTAGAGACATAAGAGATTATAGTGAGAATACCCCTCTAAGTACATGTTTACCTTATTCTGCTGTTTGTGATTGCTAACATAGCTGTTTAATGAACTTAATTGAATGTTGGAGTTTAATGTGTATGTTACTTATGCTTAGCTTGGCCAAGGGGCTCATAATGGCAGATCTCTAAGGAGCACCCCGATGATTGGTATGCCATGTTGTCTCTAGTGGAGCTGTGTATTGAAATGATCTATAGTAGATTAAGGTTAAATGGGGCTTGCATTGGTAGCTCTCATTTAGAGTTAGATATATAAATACTATATGTGCATTGGGGTCATAAGTACCCTTATGTTGTATATTGATTAATGGAAATTAAATAATCTGGTAACTTATTGTATAGTACTATTGCATATATGTGTGTGATGTTGTTGCTATGTGGCATACATATGTTTGTGTGGTACTCACATACTAAGCTTAGGCTTATCTCTTTTTATTTTTTAGTTATAAGTGAGAACGATGAACATATTGACTATGATGAGAATGGGAATTTGGTGAGACATTATGTAGATGAATATGAGAATGGGAATTTAGTAGGGCGTTATGTGGATGAATATGGGAGAAAATATTATTATTATGTCAATGAGGAATAATGTAGAAGTCGTTAAAGATTTCTTTAAAAGAATTTTAGAATGATGATTGGAGAACTTAGAGATAGTTGTTAGATTCTTAAACGTGCTACTTCTTGATAGATGATTACTATGGTTTGATTTTGGGAATTTAATGTATTGCTTTAATTAATGATGATTGGAATAACTCATTTGAGAGTCATTCAGTTCTATTGTTAAAGTTGTAATGATGTTAATGTAAAATGAAGATGAACAGGTCTAAAGTTGTATGGAGGATTAGAGTCTTAACGTGTCGCTTGTACTAATAACATGTGGTGGGTTGTTGTGTCTTAGGTTTTGGGGTGTTACACTAGCTCTACATGACTACACATTATTGAACCATAAAATTGTTGGGTCTTGACTTTAATCTATTATATTAAAGTGGATGAGAGGAGTTAATATGTTACATACTTAATACAAAGGGATAATGTTGTACTTGATACCTAAACTTTGGGTTATTTTTCAATTAAGTACATGAATTTTTCAAGTTTCAATTTCAATACTCAATTGAACTTTTCAACATTAATGTTGATACCTAAGCTAACTTTGTTAAGAAACATTAGATGATGTGGTTGTTTAGCCAATCCTCAAACAACAAGTGTCACTAGGCAACTAAAAACACCAAATTAAATCCAGCTCATTACTATTTAGTGCCATTTCAAGTTTCTTTTATTCAAATAAATCAAATGAATAAAACTCAAATTCATTATTAAAATTAAACTAAAATTCTATCATTATAATAAACTAAATTAACTCAATAAAATTAAAATAATCAATAAAAGTTTAAAAAAGAAGAAGAAAGAAAATAACTTTAATTTTTTTTCTAAGGGTGAATTTCATTTTGAAAGATTCTTTCTAAACCCTAATAAAGCCTATACCATTGACTCTTCATATTCAATTTGAACTTCTTTGAAGGATGGAATTCACCGATCACCAATCCCATATCATCATTTTCATTTTCAATCCCACAATTAGCTTTTTTTTTTATATATATATGTTTAAAAAAAGAAAAGAAAATGAAGGTTTAGATCTATATTTCCTTAAAAGAAAGGAAGGTGTTTTAAGTATTGTTGTGAAATTTGTTTGCCACCTCTAATATTATCACCACTATTGCTACTATACCTTATGAAGGCCACTTCTAGTGTCATCATAAAATTCATCATGGCTCTCTTCATCACATGCAAGTTGAGGCCCTAGACAAACACCGTTGTTCTCTATGTCATAGCTCTCTCGGTCTCGGTTTAGATCTAGGTTTCGTGGGTTAGATTTGTCATGGTATTATGACAATGGGTTTTTGGGGAATCGTGATTAGTAGTGCTAGTTTAGGTTTGATTTTGTAGTGAATGTGGTGATTAACAATACGAGTTTGGGTTAGGAGTTATGGTTGTTGAATATTGGTACTGGATTGGTTTGTGCTCGAAGTAATCTAGTCAAGCCTTTGGATGGTTAAGTCCTAGATCCGCTTCACTCCTACAAAACTTAGCTTAAATCCATTGGAATCAAGACCAATTTGTTTTGGCTCAAGTAAACTTGACTCTAAGTAGAGTGAGATTTATCAATTCATGGTTGAACAAGATGCGTTTTTAGTTCTTGGCTTTCTTTTTATCACTTCCTACTTTGATTTTCTTTATTTTTTTGTTTAATTTTTTGCTTTGTTTTATATTTTTCTGATTTCATAATTAATAATATCATAAGTGCATGCATTACAAATTTCTTTTATCAAAAGAATTACATGACAAGTCAAGCATACTTTTAATGGTTAATTTAATAATAAGTACACATGTCAAGTGCTCGTTGATTTCGAATGACATTGTGTTTAATAGTTATTACTAGGGTTACATTAAGTATTAATAATGACATGGAAAAGTTTAGTTAGATATTAAAATCAATACTTAAAAGTTTAGATAATTAATTTAAAAATAACTTAAACTTTAGATATTAAATGTGATATTATTTCTAATACAAATGGTAAATTAATCAAATAAGTTTAAAAATAAAAAATAGTTGTAGTTTGAGAAAAGTTTAGGTGTTTTGATGAGATATTACTCTTCCTTTATTGATAACTACCGAATAGGAAAAAAAGTACGTTCTTTTTTTTTAAAAAAAAAAACTTTATATATAATTCATATACTTAATTATTTACTAGTACCAGTAGTGCAGGTGTAATGCCCACATGTTATTGATATATATATATATATATATATATATATATATATATATCGAGGGTGTGGGGAGGGACAAGGGGGTAAGAGTCAGAATACAGTATTGTAGGGAAGAAAAGGGTGTGCTTTGGTAAAGCATTCTGCATTTGTGACACATGTCAGGTCCATAAGCTCGTCCATGGAGGGGTCTCTCCGACTGTGGCAGAGGCACTTGTTGCTCTGCTCAAGCGTCAAAATCAAGGGATGTTGTCGCATCATTTTTATCCAGTTATTATGATAAATGATCCTTCATACTTTACTTTCTCAATTGGAGTTAAAAAAATTTCCTTGCATTTTTAATATTATTATATAGTTATAAAAAAATAGAAATATTAAAGTATTTTCATTTAACATTTTAGAAAATGCTCATAAAATGTGGGATACCCACTTAAATTTATATTTTATAAAAAACATCTGTAAAATAATATATCTAAAAAAATTATTTTAAAAATTGATTTTGAATATCCAGATCCGATATGAGCATTTTTAATTATACAAATTCTCACAAATCTAAAGGTATATACATGATTTATATTTTTGAAATAATTTTTTAAATATGTTATTTTATAAATATTTTTTTAAAAAATATAATATTTAAGTAGATACCCCCATAAAATAAACATTAATATTATCCTATTTATAAATAGTAAATAGCACTCATAATCGGAGTGATGGTTGGTGGTTAATGGAATAAAGGAAAACCAGTTGATAACATACCGCATTGCACGTGTAAAAACTAAACAAAGCAATATATATATATATATATAACACAATGATTTAAGAAAAAAATTTCATTAACGGTATGAAAATACGTGAAAAATAATTTTTAGCGGGTACATTATTTTTAGTAAGTATATTATTTTCCTTCTTCACCACTAATAATGGCATTAGTGAGATTATAAGGATACATGGGACGGCACAGAATAGATGCCCAACTCAACCAAACTCGATAATAACATAATGAAACAATTTTCTATGACAATTGGTTCACTGTGGGCATTGATCTGGGACTCTAGAATCTAGAGTTTGGGTCAATAATCGGGCAATGAACTAGGTAGCCAATGAACACAAACACAGTCCAACAATAAAAGGGATACAGTGCTCTTAAAATAAATATATAAAAATATAAGGATCTTATTTTTTTAGTTTAAGGACAAAATTTCTATTTAATTTGTTGCCATTATGGGGGGAAATCAAATCCATTTTTCTATCTTGTGGGAGAACATTAATTATTCATACCAAGTAAACTAAAAGTATAGAAATATATGATATATGTATTTTATTTATTTACTTACACACATTTCCTGTAGTTACACTTGTAAATTAGAAGTAGTGTGTACAACAGTATAAATACCACTGTTAAAATAGAATTATTTAACTTAAAGATGAGACAGGTAAATGGAACACAAAGACGGAGGATGTTCAAAGGATATTAAGGAGTTGCTATGAAAAGTTATACTCTTCTTAGAAAATTCTAGTCTTTAGGGAGGCGAGAGTCTTAAAGGACTGGGGTGGATGTCTAAGTGAAGAAGAGAAAATAGTGTTGAGGATGGATGTATCAAGTGATAAGATACGCAAGGCGATATGGGACATAGGTGCATATAAGATTCCTGGTTTGGATGGTTTTCATGGAATCTTCTTTAGGAAGTACTAGGATTTATTAGGTGACATTGTGGTTAGGTTGGTACTAGAATTATAATAAACAAGACTATAATAGTTCTTATACCGAAATTCTTCGGAGCTGTAGATGCAAAAGACTTCCGGTTAATTAGTCTATGCAACACCGTATATAAGGTGGTAACAAAAACCCTAGTAAATAGGATGAGGCCTCTCCTAAATGATTTAAGAAGTCCAACCCAATTAAGTTTTGTGCCATGGAGAATGACAGCAAATAATGCTATCCTTTTACGGGAGATAATGTGCGTAATGGGTAAAAGGAGAGGCTCAAAAGGGTGGATGATAATAAAGCCGGATTTAGAGAAGGCGAATGATCGGGTGAAATGGGATTTTGTGGGGATTGTCCTTACGAGTATTAACTTTCCAGAGTAGTGGACCAAATTAATATGCTCATGCATATTAAATGTGAACTACATAATCCTGCACTGTGGTGGGCATTTGGATGAAGTTATAGCAAGCAGGGGGCTTAGGCTGGGGGACTTGCTATCACCATATGTGTTCATCCTGGTAATGGAAATGCTCAGTAGATTAATTTAATACCATGTGATACTTAAGGCCTGGAAGCTAATAAAATTAAGAGGAACAAAGATGAAGCTATCACATCTATTGTTCACGAATAACATAATACTCGTGAGAGAGGCGTCGGTAGAGAATGCCAAGATAATGAAGGAAGTAGTAGAGACGTTTGGAAAAACCTCAAGATAGAGGATGGATCTAACAAATTCACGAATTGTTTTTTCAAGGAATATAAGGGAAGAAACGATAAGGGACATCCGTGGAGTCTAAGGAGTAAAACAGATGTCAAACCTAGGAAAATATCTTGGTTTTTCCCTATTTGGAAAAGGTAATCTAAGAAGGAGTGCATATTACTTCATAGTTGAGAAGATGAGGATGAAGTTAATTGGGTCAAAATTGAGGCTGCAGAGTTTTGTGGGGAGCATAATATTAATTAAATCCGTCCTGAAAAGCATCCTAAATTATTACTTGTAGACAATGGTATTTCTCAAAGGGTATCCTAAATTAGACATGGGAGAGGACAAGCTCTAGCGAGTCAATTCCCAGGTTGCATTTACCAACGTAGCGAACTGGCGGGTTAACTCGCCGTATAATATATATATATATATTTTTTGCTTCTTAAACTTGACAAAGTTTGACGGTTTGAAGTCTAAAATTGTAGAGTAAGGGATGAATTCAAACATTGAAAAATGATACTCTATGTTAGGAAGCAGGAAAAAAATTTGAGGTTAAAGGCTGCAATAGAGTAAAAAACAGGATCTCTGGCACACATTGAAAAAAATGGAAAAAAAATTGTCAAAGGAAACAGGAGTAGAGTAAAGAAAATATTGAGGTTGAAGGTTGCAACTCTACAATGTTGGGGAAAAAAACAAAGAAAAGATAAGACAGCCGGAGAGAAATGTGGAAGGAGGGTGCAGGTAGTGAGAAATAGGTTTTAGCTATTGGTGTAGGTACAACGTGTAGGATTGTAGGTGTTCAAATTTTCAAATTTGAACGTTGTAATGGAGCATAAAAAATTAACTGTGTTGTTGGATCAAAGATGTTATATAAATTGATAGTGTGGTGTGAAAAGAAAAATTACCTACACACAAAAATTGCACTCACTCTTGTCTTATGCCCCCATCTTAAAATTTCTGTACTCTCATCTTCTATTCTGTGTGCTATTCTCTTCTATTTGTTGTACTCACATCTTTTATACTATTAGATAATTTCTGTTGAATTTGTTGCCAACTGTTAAATAAATTTTATTCCCTTATCTACTGATTTCAATATTTTATAATTATCCTAATATTAAAAAATAGCAAGTCATTTTGGCGGTTCAAGTTCTTTTAAGAGGAATCATTCTAGCAAAGGTGATAAGGGGAAATCCGTTTAAGAGCCACCCCAACAATATTTTGAAGTGGATGATTACGATGTCCACGACTTTACCAACGAACGCCTAGAGGACTTGATGATGCCACCCCCTAGGCTTTCATGAAAGGCCTTCTGGTGGACAAAGCGAATCGTTACCACAACATGGCAGTGAGGAGGAGGCAGAAAGAGAAAGGAAAAATGATGTTCAAGAAGTGCTGGAGGAAGAAATTCTAAGGCACTTACGTAGCCCATCCGGCTCTATGGAAAAGCCACCACCACCACTTAAATAATAAATTTTTACTAAACATTTTCGTAAAATTACAAGAGAAGATGGTAGCAGTCGTGCTTATTGCAACTATCGCCAATCAAGTTATGTGTGAAAAAAGGGAGAGGGGTATGACACCCTTAACAGGCACATGTGAGCGAAATACCCCACAGAGTTTGGCATAAATAAATTGCAATAACAAATTTCGCAGTCAATAGGATGGCAAGGAGGAGGCTTATTTCGCTATTATGCTGATAGACAACAAGTTCTACTTGCAAAATATTTAACAAAGTGTAACTTGTCATGGACTCACGCAGCTTCCCCGCACTGGTTGGAGTACGAGCAAGAAGCGCTGAATCTAAGCTCACGGACTTACGACCTAAATACTATACAAAAAACCACCATTAAGTTGTATTATAACGGTAAGCGTGAATTAGCTGCTCTTTTCAATTCTTTTGACATGCATGTTTCCATTTGCGTAGATATATGGACCAATTCGTGGCAAGAAGATTCATACATGTGAGTTACACGCCGCTGGGTAAACGATGCGTGATAGGTACAAAAAAGACTAATAGCTTTAAGGGTTTTCAACGATTGTCATATGGCACAAAACATTTTTCGTATTATAAGTATTATTTTAGGTGAATACGGTTTAACAAAAAATATTTTCTCAATTGGTTTTGACAACGTGACCGTTAACACAGTATCCATTGACGAACTTCAATCTTTATATCAACCCACATTAGGTGGGACATTTTTCCACATTCGATGTGCCTGTTACATTTTAAATCTTTGCATTAATGACGGTATAAATTGTTTAGATTTTAAAATATCCCTAATAAGACAATTAATATGTTTTTTAATTGACCATCCTTCCGTAAATAAGGCATGGCAAGGATTTTGTATTGAAAATGGAATGCGACCTAAAAAATTTAAAAAGGATGTTAAGCATAGGTGGAATTCCACCTATCAACTTTTACAAAATACACTTACTTATAAAGATGCATTATGTTTTTTCGCTACCATGAATCTCCCAAACATTCCACTGCACCCCGGCGATTGGGATGTATGTAGTAGAATATTGAATGTTGAATGTTGAATGTTTTAAAAGTTTTTCATGATTGTACTATAACATTTTCATAAGTGTACCGAGCTAGTGTTCATCTTTTCCTTATGAATGCGGTGAATATATTGTTGGTGCTGCTCGATTCCTGATATGATACTTTTCTATAGGTGACTATAAATGATATGGCTGCAAAATAGTTGCAGTATTATAGAAAAATTCTAGCAATTTATCTAGTTGCTTTTATTTTAGATCCACGGTGTAAAAAAGACATGTTATTAGAATATCTTAATTTATATTATTTCATTGTTGATGCATTCTCTGACACGCAAGACACTTATGTCGTTATCAACATGCAAGAATTACGCTGAGCAGTCAAGGTAACAGAAGAATTATATTCTAACTTTTGCACTGCATTCGGTGATCAAGTATCCCAAACTCCCTCATCGTCCCTCAGTTCACATGGTACCACTCATGATCCTAGTCTCATTGCGCAACGAATGATGTTTCAAAAGTTGAAGTGGCATCATTCCGAGTCAACTGAGTACAGTGAACTTGACGATTACTTCAATACAAACTTCGAATTTGGTGACAGTAGTATCACGGATTTCAACACCCTCAATTGGTGGAGGAGGCATAAGAAGACGCATCCCTTACTCTCACGCATAGCTTGCCAGGATTTTGCTGCTCCCACATCAATGGTAGTTTTTGAATAGGCATTTAGCACATCGGGCCTTATGCTGTCTTAACGGCGATCATGACTGTCAGCCTTCAATGTTAAGGTGCTGGCTTGCTTGGAGGATTGGTTGAAGGTAAGGAGTCATACACAAGAGTCATATGGGACATCCAGTGAAAAAGATGAATACTTTAGCGACTTCGTCCCATTGGGTGGAAGCTTCGCTGGTTCGGATCCTGATATTGAGTAAGCTAAATAATTTTGTAAGGGTAATAATATTATCTTATTTATTTTTTTACCAGGTTAGAGTTAGATATATTGTCAGAAAAGGGGTGGATTGGAGCTTATGGATTTAAGGGTAAGGAGTAAAGCATGTATGATTAAGCTAGCATGGTTTGTTAAAACATCAAGGAAGGAATTGTGAGTTAATCTATAGAGAGAAAGGTTTGGGATAGCAAAGATGGAAAGGGGACTCAAAACTAATAAAAGAAATAAAGAAGGGAATTGCGTGGATTAATAAAAATACAATAATTCAAACTAAGTATGGGATAAGGGTAAGTTTTTGGAAGGACAAATGAAATAGGGGGGACCATTAATGAATAGAATCTATAGGCTTGTGATTAGAAATTTCAAAGGGATTACTTAGGTAAAAGTATGGGAAGGTGTGGGTAGCTTTATAGAGAAAGTAATAGGATACCCAATAGACAAGAAGAAAAGAGTTACGCTAGGAAACATTTTTCTAGACTAAGGAAATGACAATGAGGATAAAAGAGAATGGGAAAGAGAAGGCATTGTGGACATTAAAGTAAGGGATGTATATGGAATGAGGAGAGAAGAAGTGAGAGTAGAGGACGAAAATTGGGAATGGATCTAGAGATTGCTAACCTTGCCTAAGGTACAATTTTTGATACGGAGAATACTACATAATGGGTTACCAACAAAGGTTAGATTATATGACAAAGGATTCATGTAAGACTCTGTAATGCTCCAGAACTTGGATTGCTATAGCCTACCATGTGTCTTAATTGGATAGATACATGCAAAGGTTTCTACTACTCCTATTCTTTAATCTTTTCAACTCCAGTATACATTAAAAGAACAGTAGCTTCAATAAATATAAACAAATGACTTACATGCGAGTCATTTTAACTACATTGTGATTTTAAATGAAATTAAGTATTATACCTCAAAGTAACAATTCGTAAATAAGACTTTCAAGATATTATTAAGTTCATCCTAGCTAAAAAAAAAAGAGAAAAGAAAAAAAATACTTACACCAGGTCCAAGTACTAAATTAAAATGATTTAAAAATCTCTCACAAAGCGTCAAATGATCTAATTCTATTTCTCCATACTATTCATCATCGTAGTAGTAATAATATTGTCCATTATCCTCATCTTGACAATAATAGCACACATCTCCCAACTCATCACATTCAATGTATTCATCATACCCACCTATAGCTCAAAAAGAAGAGGAATAAGCCTAAACCCAATATGTGAATACCCAAACACATGTGCATGTCACAACAATATAAGTTACATACATACATAATGCAATAAATACTTAATACACAATCACTTACTTATTTTTATGTTAATCAACAAGCAACATAAGGTACTCATCACCTCACCACTCTATTTCTTATATAATTTAAGTGTTTTAAACTTAGGCTAAGAATTGGCACCTTTGGTCCTAACTTTCTACTAGTATTAGGAACTGTTACCTCTGGCCCCAATAATCCTAAAATTTACCCTATATCATTTCGATATAGAACTCTACTAAGGACAATGCCGTATACCAATCATCAGTGTGCTCCTTAGGGATCTACCATCTCCAGCCTTTAGGTCAAGTCACACACAAGCAACCAATAAGGCATCTACGAAGTTTATGTTAAATTTATTCATTTACTATAACTAGCAAACACAACTAACAAGCATGGTAAACTCTTACCTGGAAGAGCAATTTTGGGTTCTACTTATCTGTAATTACAAAGTTTCTAAAAGTTTGTCAAGAAACGGTAATTGATTTTTAGTTCTACTTTACAACAAGATCTAAAATTCAATAGGTCATTCAACTAAGAATTAGTCGCCTATTTTTCCTTTCCTAAGCTCTATCGTAAGTAATATCGACTTAGAATTCGAATAAAATTGAAATAGAAAGACTTAAGGAATGTTCTTAAACAACACGATCGTGCGTACGACTGTGTAGAAAAACACAGGTAAGAACACGGCCGTGTACCTTACTCTACGAAAGGTCTTCTCAGTACACTCAAATATATGGCCATATACTTGGCTATGTACTCAAAACAGGCAGGTATACATCCATGTACCTAATTGTGTATAGCCTATTTCACCAAATGCTTACAATCTTCACAGGTAAGTACACGATTGTATACCTTGGTCGTGTACCCCTTTAAACCTCTTGAACCTCTCCATTCTCACCTCTTTTAACCCTTTCTCCATTCGATCATTCACCAATCAAGATTATATTCCAAATCTAACATAAAATCTATCAAATTTCATGAATTTAAATAAAATTGGAATACTTATTCATCTTGGTTTGAATCCATTGCCCAAAATGTTCCTAATTTAGCAATTTGGCATCCAATTAAATTGTTAAGAAACCCTAGTTTGATAACATGCTACGTCTTTAATCGATTCCCCATTAGAAAAGGACAAAATGTCAACTTGATTTGAGGTACTTTCCTTTGGACGTACATCAAATTAGGAGTCTTTCCTCGCTGAGTTATGAATTAAGGTGATTAGAGTCTCCTAAAGGATACAAAAGATTTAGAGTTTTGGGAAGAAAAAAAGTGACATTAAGGTTATGTGAGGGTTTATATAGCTCGAGGTCAAAAAGATCGAATTGCCCTCATCTTAAAATTCCTAATTACCTTAATGCCCCTCCTTTTAAACATTATTTTATTTTGTATTTTACAAACTCTATGTGTGTATGGTGCAAACGTGAGAGGAAACAATAGAACGTTTATTCAAAAGCGGTGAATACATTAGAAGGAAATGGAGAGGGATAGGTGGTCATTTCAAATAAAGAATAAACTGGGATGTTAGGTTACATGAGCGAATCAAAACAAACTGTAAATGGAAAAAAAAAGAAGAAGAGGTAAGTTGCTAAAGACTATAGGCATGTAATTTTGTTTACATAGTTTAGGAAATTTGAAATAGAAGAAATAGAAGGTTATTCACTCGAGGAGAAGAGGATGAAGGATGGATAGATAAGGTACTAACAAAGGCAGGCAAGTTTTAGGCTTATTTTAGGAAACAGAAGAAAGGCATAAGGGAAATAGAGTTAGAACCACTTGGAGGAAACCAAAAGAAGGGTGGGTTAAATTTAATGTTAATGGGGTTGTAAGCATAAAGGAAGAGACAATAAGAATAGGAGGAGTTTTTAGAGACTCGAAAGGAAGACTAGTTAGGGGATTTGCCAAGAATATAGCCTACTCCACACCTAAGGTGGAAGAAATTTAGGTAGTCTTTCATGCATTAGAGACAGTAAGGGAATGAGGATTGAAGAAGGTCATAGTAGAGACAAATTTGGAAAGTGCAAGAAACACATTAAAATTTTTTAGGAAAATGAAATGCTTTTAACAATCCTTATCTTTTCTTGTAAGGGAAGTATGTCCAAGATGCAAAAGGAAGAAGTGAAGAACACTAGAAGATCTGTAATGAGGAAGTTGATGCACTTGCTAAACACGCTTTTTGTAAAAACACTATAGTAGTGTTTAGAGATGATCCCTTGGTGGACATCTCCCTTTTGTCTAATAGATTACTAACAAATAGTCTTAGTAGTGAAAATAATAGCAGGAGTATAAGGAATATTTTAGATTGTGGTTGATGTATGTGTATGTGAGGGTAGTGTTTTGGTACTTGGTGTATCTGCTTTTGATTAATGGAAAGCTTATTTTCTAATAATAATAATAATAATAATAATAATAAAATCCATTTGTCGAATCTAATTTTTTATTTTTCATTTTCATTCCTAATCTGATTTATACTAGACTCTATTCTCATCTAACATAAATCTTCGACTTGAACTAGGAATTTTGTCTTATTTTGGAATCGCCAGCTAACTGAAGTTAGAAAATATTATTGAATTAGGAATAATTGAGCAGATTAATCCTAATTTGGACAACTAGTCAACGAGATCTCCTTTTTTCATTTTTGTGAAAGAGGGAAGGGAAAACCAGAGTTGCTGGACTCAGAAGCTAACCTATTAAAACCTTAAAGTTACCATCTTATTCTTCAGAAATCTAAACCCTATCCTAATGTCTTTTATTGTTATTTATTTTGTTTTTATTTTTTTTTACTTATTGATTCAAAATGACTTATTCTAATATGGAAAAATGATTTTTTTTATTCTTTTTAGAATTGCCCCATGAGGGTACCTACGTACCTGCCATTTAGGATCAAACAAGCCGTAATTCACTTTTCATGAAAAACTTTAGTGGGTTTATTAATTTTAATTATGAAATTACTTCTGGTTTACGTTTTTTTTTATCGTTTTAGTACTTTTTTGGAAAAAAATCTAAGTCTAAACTTTATTTTTATTTTTTTTGAAAAAATTAATTTAAGGAAAAACCAATTTTGGATTTATTTAAGAAAAGAATTTTTCTAAGTGATAAAAAAAATCATTTTTGTTTCCTTATGATTGACCTACCTCTAATATTATTATTATTATTTATTTATTTATTTTTATTTATATATATTTCTATTATTTTATTATATATATTTTTTATTTTTATTTATACTTTTCTATTATTATTTTATTATTTTTTATATTATTATTTATTATTTATATTTATTTTTTTATGATTTCCCAACATTTTTTATGATTTTTATAATTCTTTTATTATTTATTCTATCCTAAACTAAACCTAAGAAACACTAATATAAATTCTAACATTTTCCTAATATTATTTTTTTTTGAATTATAAATAACTAATGAATAAATAAATAAATAAAAAATAAATAAAATACGATAAATAAATAAATAATAAAGAATAAAAAATAAAAAAAATCCGACTTACCTGGGTCCGGATACGGTGCGTGGGTCAGGTCAATCGGGTCGGGTTGATTACGGCGGTTGGAGGTTCTTGGTGGTTGTGTTCTAGCGACTTTCGAGGAGGTTGAGAGGTTGCTTCCTAACTTTTCGAAGGTGGGGAATCTAATGGTGGCGGTGGATTTCTCCAAAAATGCCTCCTAGTGGTGGTTTGAAGCTTGGTCGACGGTCACAGCTTGAAGAATTCCAGTAAGGCTTCGATCTCTCTTATTTTCTCTCATTTTCTCACTTTTAATCCCTATTTTGGCTTCCTCCCCTCGATTCCTATTTATAGACACCAGAAATCAAGCTGGATAAGCTCGGATTTCTTCCGATTGGGGCAAATTAGATTTAGGTTGAAAAACCCATCTTCGATTTGTGTAAATCCTTCAATTTGTTGCGATTTGATTCCAATGAGATGATGTTTATCCTATTTCAGTTAAAGATTTGTTGGATTTGTGTAAAAAATCGAATCAAAATGGTCGGATTCCATTTCTCCTACTCGCCGGCGACAATCTCGGACGAAGAAGAGGAAGATCACGTGCCGGGCACGCGCGTCGTGTTGCCCAATCGGCTACTGACACGTGTCTAAGGCGAGAAAAAAAATTGCAAAACGCAGAATCTGCTTCCCCCGCATTTTGAACCCGCGACCTAACCCCCTTCCCTGCGCACACAGTCATGGCTCGGACTAGTTAGGCTAGCCCACTTACTCGTTTTTTCTTTTATTTACGCAATTTGCATATATGCAATGTAATTTTTATTATTTTTGTATTATTTTGAAATTCCAAAAATTTGTAAAAATTATTTAACTCCTCTTCTTATTATTTCAATAATTATTTTCCAAAATTGATATATTTTCCCTATTTATTTTATTTTTTGAATATTTTTCCTATTTTTGCTAAATTAGAAGAAAAATTGTAAAAAAAATGAAAAAATTGAAAATTTACCATTATTAATTATTAGGGTAAAAAATGGGGTATTTACACCATCTTTAAGAGAAAAGTGGTATCATCCTTGGCAAACCAACAAAATATTATCATCATTTCTCTTTACATTCATTTTAACATCGAGAATGACAACAAAATGGCATACTTACATGAAAATGATAAGTGATTTGGCATTAGGAACATGACATGAACATGAGTATCCTAATAAAGAAAAAAAGAATAGAGACAAGAATTTGCAATGGCATACTCTTGATGGACAAAAAATGAAGTATTTTGCTCTCTCTCTCTCTCTCTCTCTTTCCCTAAAAGTATAAATGGTACTAATAATCAATAAATCAAAGGAATGGTTTGACAAACCTTAGAAAACCATCTTAGAGTAAAGGGCATTTTAGTTATTACCTAACTAAACCTGTTTTGAGTTAATATCCTCCCTAAAAAAAATGTACATTTCCCTTTCCCCTTTACTTTGACTTTTCCTTTTGTTCTTCCAACATTTGCATTGTAACCTTAAAGGTAGTCTCTCTTCTTCTAGTCCTTATCACTTGTTTCTCTTTACAATTGTTAAGCTCTAATTAAAAATATAAAATGAAATATCATTTAAGGAAAGGTTGTGGTGTTAAGAAGATTCAAGGTAAAGTTAGCTTTTAATGTGAAAGGTTTCATCTTGAGTATTGTGATGAGTGTCAAAAGAACCTTATTATTTGTGCTTATTTAGATATATTTGTTATGCATTTCTTGTGATTTGTTGAAGAAAATGATACTTATTTTGTAAAAAATTCATTTTAGGGTTTAAAGAGCTCATTTAGAATATTTCATGATGATCAAAGAGAAATCAATACAAATTAAACAAGTTTGGATCAAGTTTAAAAAAGAATAAAATTTTCTTTTCCAACCCCTACATTTAACATGGTCATGCTAAATGATAGGGTTGACTACAGCAAGCATTAGAGGCGAAAGCATACAAAATCTATTTTAGAGCCTCACTTCGAGCATGGCCATGCTAATCTGCGATCATTAAAAAGCTATAAATAGTGTTGTTATTTTATATTAGGGTTATCGGGGGAGTTTAGTTTTAAAATTCTAAACGCTATGAGAGAAAATACAAAGAACCTTAAGGGAGAAATTGCTTATACACCACTGGAGATCACAAGACATCAATTATAAGGGTTTTATCTCTATATCATGATTTTTTTATCTTTTCTAGATTTTTTGTGCTTATTGTAAATTTAATGGAGGAGTAAATTTCTCATACCCTGCAATTGGTGAAACCTTAAACCATATGAATTGAATTGCTATTTGATTGATGAAAAATTCATGTCTTTGTATCTATTTATGTGATTTAATTGTCTTGTGATTGATTTGTGCATGAATTAATTGTATGTTTGATTCTTATTAGATAGAAAGAGGTTTCATCTAATAGGATAGATATTCATGAATAGAGAAATTGCATGTTTCACCTAGAGGTAGGGAAATTCTGATTTTCTCTATAAGAATTTAATTCTTGTCATAAGGATCATGAACTTTATGCAATCTTATATGATGTTAGTGAGGGAGAGGTCTTCACTATCTCATGTATGGTTAGGAATTAATTAATTAGAAGGAGTAATTGATTTAATTGATGAGATTCTTTAGTGCAAAGCATGAATAATTCATTAATTAATCCACTATCATAAGAATTTTAAGATTTAAGGTGGATCAAGGTAAGGCATATATCTTGTGATTGAATTCATCTTTTAAAAGCATACATAATTAATCTTAAGGTTGCTAGATTAGTTATTTAGTATTTGAATCATAAATCTCACTTCAAAATTTAGGCTAAATAGTAGAAAAACGGTAATACTAGTACTTTTTTTCAATTTCCTTATGGGCAACACCCTAAAATGTACACTACATTAGATAACTACACTTATCTGATTGGGATTGTAAATTTAATTGAGTTTATAAATTTAGAATTTGATACGTTCGGTAAGCACGCATCAAGTTTTAGGTGATGTTGCCAAGGATCTAGCAAAGTACTATTAGGAAAAACCTTAGTATCTACTAGTTTAGTCATTTTCCTTATTTTCTTCTCTTTCCCCTGTTTGTGAATAATTATAATCTGTGATTGTTTGTTTTTTGTTGATGCATGACAAGGAGTCTTTCTACAAATATTCTTAATTTAGATCTTGAGATCAAGAGGATAGTCTATCGGATTTGAAAGAGCACGGTTGCTAGTTCTTCTAAGCAATCGACAATTAAAGATGTGGCTCTTGATATTAAAGCCAAGAAGGAAGTAAAGGCAGAAATATTTGGAGAATTTCTAAATAATAGATAAAAATCATCTAAACGTAGTGAAGAGGAAACAAAAATCATGGCTAAGGAACATCATAAAACCAATTTGGAATATGCTAAGTCTACACTTAATGGCACCGGTCCAACATCTACACTTGATGGCACCAGTCCAACAATTGTGAATCCTTCCAATTAGAGCTAACAATTTTGAGATAAAATGTGTTGTGATTCAACTCTTACAGCAATATTGTCAATTTGATGGATTATCGGATGAAGATCGACATACACATATTCAAAGTTTCTTAGAAATTTGTGAGACTTTAAAAAATATTAGAGTTGCGGATGATGTAGTGCAATTGCAATTGTTCCCTTTTTCATTGAGAGGGAAAGCCAAGAATTGGTTAACATCCTTAGGTGTTAAAGCTATTACTACTTGAGAAGACGTAGTAAAGCAATTTTTAGACAATTATTTTCCTCCATGCAAGACTACCAAGTTAAGGAATGATAATTCTTCCTTTGTTCCAAATGATGCCGAAACTTTATATGATGCTTGGCAAAGGTGGAAAGAGTTGTTAAGATGATGTCCACATCATCAATTACCATAATTGATGCAAGTTTAGACCTTTTACAATAGGCTTAACACAGCCACTAGGCAATTAGTTGATGCTATAGTTGGTGGTACTTTAAATATTAAGACACCGGAGGAGTCTTTAAAGCTTTTTGAAGACATGGCAAAGAATAATTATCAATGGGAGAACAACCAAGGCAAGCAAAGAGTAGCTTGATTGTATGAGGTAGATTTCATGACCACTACTATTGCTAAGATGGATGCACTAAGTAAACAAGTTGCTAGTATCAAGAATGCATTAACACCAATGATCCAATTTGGAGAATCATCTGAAGATCATAGTAGCTTCTTTGAACATCAAGAACATGTTGACTATTTGGGCAATCAAAAGAGATAACAAAACAATTCTTATAGCAACACATGTAATCTAGGTTGGCGGAATCACCCTAATTTTAGCTAGGGTAATACAAACACTTAGAGAGCTAACTATTTAGCTCTAAAATTTCAAAGATCACAATTGCCACCACCTCAACTAATGTCTCAACTCTCAACTCTATTGCCACTGGAAAAGAAGGCAAGTTTGGAAGATCTTATGACTAATTCATTTAAAGCTCTAAGGCAAAACATTAGAATCATGAAGCTTCTATCCATAACCTTAATAAACAAATTGGCCAATTAGCTAATATGTTGTCTGAGAGACAACTAGGTTCTTTTCCTAGTAATATCAAGCCTAGTCCAAAGAAGCAAGCAAAATCTATTACCTAAGCAATACCTAAAAAGTTAGAGTCTACAAAGAAATCACCATCTCCAACTTTAAAAGAGTATAAACCACAGATTTCATACCCATCACGCCTTAATCAAACCAAGAACAAAGAGCAATTTAGTAAATTTCTTAAACATTTCAAACAATTGCACATCAACATTCCTTTTGTTGAAGCACTTTCACATATGCCAAAATATGCTAAGTTTTTAAAAGAACTCTTGTCCAACAAATGGAGATTAGAGGACATTTCTACCGTTGAAGTTGGAGCTAGTTGTTCATCCATTATTCAAAATAAGCTTTCTCTAAAGTTTAAGGATCCAAGTAGTTTTATAATTTCTTATGTAGTTGGTGATATTACTGTTGATAAAGCTTTGGCTAGCTTGGGGGTGAGTATCAATCTAATGCCCTATTCTTTCTTCAAGAAGTTACAACTTGTTGAACTTAAGCCTACTCATATGATTCTATCACTTGCTGATCGTTCTGTGAAAATTCTTAAGGGGATCATTAAAGATATTTTGGTGAAAGTTAGGAATTTCATTTATCCTGTTGATTTTGTGATCTTAGATATAGATAAGGATAGGGATATACCTTTAATTTTGGGAAGAACTTTCCTTGCAATAGGAAGGGCATTAATTCATGTGGAGGAAGGCAAGCTTACTTTGAGGGTAGGAGATGAAGAATTGGTGGTGAAAATTGATCCAGCTTTGAAGTATCGAATGAGTGCGGATGATTCATGTTATGCAATTGATGTTGTTGATTCTTCGATAGATGAGCACTTTGAAGAGATACTATGCAAGGATGAGTTAGAATTGAGCTTAGTTCATGGAGAAGGAAAGGATGTGACAAATTTGAAGGTTGAAGAATTGAGCTTACTCTTTAAAGCAAGTTTGAAAAATTGAAGGAGGAAAGTGAAGCGAAGCTTAAAAATTTCATTGAAGACCCACTAGTTTTGAAATTAAAACAACTTCCAAATTATTTGGAATATGCTTTTTTAGCAAAAAATTTAAAATTACTGGTCATTATTACTTAGAATTTGTCTTTTGAACAAAAACACTAGCTTTTGAAGATCCTCAAGGCACATAAACGAGCCATTGCTTAGAAACTTTTTGATATCAAAAGTATCATGATTCTTACATTCTTCATCTTAAGAAATTTCAAGAAGAGATTGAAGTTGTATTTAGGAGGAGAAATAGAGCATGAAAACCGAGAGAAGTTTAAAAGTCTAATCACCAACATCGTGAGCTAAGAAATTTGTAAAACATTGAGCCAACGATGTTAAAAAAAGTGTGCTTAATGGGAGGCAACCCATGTCTAACTTTGGTAAATTGAGTTGCTTTTGTTTTTCTTTGTTTTTCACTATCCTAAGTCCGTTTTTATGTCAAAATTGTAGGTGTTATGACGTTTTTGCTTATTTATAAAACAATGCAAGTTCAATCTTAAGTGTGGACAGAAGCACATTTTGGTATGATTTAATTTTTAAAAAGAGTGAGGTTAGAACTTCTATTTTGGTAGAGTTCACAACCATGATGATGCTATTATTGATCTTTGCAATTCCAATTTCTCTTTTCTTATTCCGATTTAGAAAAATTCCTACTACCATCTCTACATGAATCATGGAAGTTCTTAATGTCCTTTTCTTATAATTCTTTCTTGCCCTTTTTCCTTACTTGTACTTGATTGGGGCAACATTAGGAACAATGTCTCATTTAAGTGTAGGGAAGGGATAATTTAGAGAGAAAGAAAATATTTGGCTCTTATTTGAGCTTAATGATGCATATGATACACTTAATCAAAATTCCCCTATTTATGAGTTTGCAAATGAGTTTTTAAAGTTGATACATTTTAAAGTTTAGAATTTTGAAATTATACTTAGATTTTTGTAAGGCTAGTATTCAAAAGATGAAGAATAGTGATTTTGTATGCCTTACTCACCTATTTTGAACTTGGTATATTTAGTCAAAGCTTTAAGATAAAATCTAAGTAAGGCAAATTTACTTATTATTTAATAACTCAATTTGAGTTGTGAAAGAAGTCAAAGTCCTTAGTATAGAGTTAAATGGTTGTGTTTCTAAGCTTGTTAGTGGTATAATTGCTTTTCAACTACTTTGAGAGCTTTTCTAATCTTTTATGAAAGGGGCATATAAAATCTATCTCTTGGTGATTCTTCTCAACTAATCTCTATATAAAAATAAATAAAAGAGTAAGTTAGGTCAATATGAGCTAGCTTTAGTCCCTCAGAAGAGCAAAGTTCTGACCTCACTATTAACTAAGTGAGCACCTAAAAAAAAAAAGATAAGTAAAAAAGAAGCGAGCCAAAATCTGTCCAAAGGAAAAGAAAAGATGGAGGCAAAAACCTCCCCCTTTGAAGGCTAAAAAAAAAAAAAATTGAAGAGATTTGAAAAGAAGAAAAATCCAAGGGAATGATGGATACCATGTACTTTCACTTTAGGTTATTGTGCTTAGAGAGGTGTTTAAATGGTTTATATGCTTGTTAGTAAGTAGTGTTTATGTGAATTTATCTTTCCTTTGTGACTTTGGAAGTAGTTATTAAATGGTGAGATTAATAGTTTAACTTACTTGGATTAGTTTTAAAAATTTGACGTAGTATGCTAAGTACAAGTAAGAATATGGTAGGTTCGAACAATAGACACTAATGAGTTACTTTAGATTGATTGAATTGAAGAATGCTATGCTTGATTTAACATTTTTTTATGAGTATAATTGATGGTAGATCTTTTGTCCTTATTTTGTTTGCTTAAGGACAAGCAAACAGTTAAGTATGAGAAAGTTTGATGAGTGTCAAATTATTTGTGCTTATTTGGATATATTTGTTATGTATTTCTTGTGATTTGTGAGAAAAAGGATACTTATTATGTAAAAAATTCATTTAAGGGTTTAAAGAGCTCATTTGGAATATTTATGATGATTAAAGAGAAATCAATGCAAATTAAAAAAGTTTGGATCAATTTTGCAAAGGAATCAATTTTTATTTTTAGCCCCTATGTTTAGCATGGCCATGTTGAATGGTAGGGTTGACCATAGCAAGCATTAGTGATGACAGCATACATACTTTGTTTTATAGCCCCACCCCCACCCTGAGCATGTCCAAGTAGCAGGCCATACCGACCTAAGATCATTAAAAAGCTATAAAGAGCAACATTATTTCATATTAGGGTTATCGAAGGAGTTTAGTTTTAGAATTCTAAACCCTATGAGAGAAAATACGAAGAACCTTAAGGGAAGAATTGCTTATACATCATTAGAGATCACAAGACATCAATTATAAGGGTTTTATCTTTACATCATGATTGCTTTTATCTTCTTTAGATCTTTTGTGCTTATTGTAAACTTAATAGAGGAGTAAATTTCTCATACCCTGCACTTCGTGAAACCTTAAACCATGCGAATTGAATTGCTATTTGATTGATGAAAAATTCATGTCTTTGCATCTATTCATGTGATTTTATTATCTTGTGATTGATTTATGCTTGAATTAATTGCATGTTTGATTCTTATTAGATAAAAAGAGGTTTTATCTAATAGGATAGATCCCCATGAATAGAAAAATAGTATGTTTCACCTAGAGATAGGGAAATTCCAATTTTTTGCTATAAGAATTTAATTCTTGTCATAAGGATTATGAACTTCATGCAATCTTATATGTCGTTATTGATAGAGAGGTCTCCATTATCTCATGTATTAATAGGAATCAAAATCTTACAAGACCTATCATTAGGGCAAGAGCCAAAGGATTTCAAATCTTGGCGATGAGGATCATCTTTGAACAAACCGACCCTTGAATTATTTGTATACTAACCTCTATTCTATTACTTATGTATTGTGTATTCCAGTAGGCATACTTGTTGGGTTTTATAGGGCGATAGACAAACTTACTAAGACTCAGCTTGTGGGTTATTCATAGACCGACCTAAACTAAAGATGAGCTGGACTAACGGATTCCATTAGAGAGTTGGCTTGTTGAAGATTATTTTTGTATTTATAATTTATTTTTTGAACCATTTATTTTGTAAGCTTTTTAGGACATTTTATTTAGTTGACATTGAGGGATTTAGGACCGGCCACCTTTTAGTGGCATAAATGTAATTGTTTAGTCATTTTAACCCTAAGTGAAGCAAGTATAAATACTTGCTTAAGTAGGGTTTTGTTAGGAGAGATAAAACAAATTGTTCCTCTTTTCGTGAGAATTAGGGTTCACACTCCAAATTTTCATAAGACTTTTATCAATTCTTCAAGAATTGTGGTGAGTGGCAACTTAAGGATTTGTGAGTTATATCAAATTCTTTAGTTGATTCCATTTCATGCTAGTGTGTCATATCTAGTTGTGATTTGGATTGTGTCTTATTTTGTTCTTGATTATCACGTCATTTTAGGGTCATTTTCTATCCTTGGATTGCTTGCAATTTAGTGGAATTAGATCCTAAATTCTAATGTCATTGTGAATTATTCAATTCTAGTGGAATTTGCTAATTTTGTGTGGAAGCCTTTACTTAAGGGATTCATGCCATTTTAATAGTCTTGGTAATTGGATTTCCATTGGATCTTGTGTTGTGTGCTTGATCCTATTGAGCACATCATCATTTGGTATTAAAGTTATTTGATTTACAAATTAGATTCATAACGGATTTAAGGTTCACACCACTTGTGGAGTTAGTGGTGATCGGAATTGATTCATTTGTTGTGTGTATTTGCTTTTGTCAATTAAGGCATATCATCTTTTGGTATCAAAGCTAGTTGTTTCATACAATTAAGGTTCCCTTAGCAATTGTTCATCACACCATTTTGAGAATTTTAGTTTGATTGAATTCTTCAATTGGTTGTGTTCATGTGCTTTGGATTTAAGGCGCATCATCTTTTGGTATCAGAGCACAAGTTAAGAGATGGGATTTAGTGTTGGTTGATTTGTGATCTTCAATGTCAATTAGGGTTTTTCATTTTTGATTTGAAATTGTGTGTGTTGAGGATTGAGTTGCTTGATTGTATTGTTGAGAAGTTGAAATTATTGTTTGTTGAAGTGGAGTTTGAGGTCTTGTTATAGTTCTTTGTTGTTGAGAATTTCCATGAAGGGAAGGAGTAGAAGTACATTTTCTTGATTCAAAATTCAGACTTAGAAATTACCTCATTTGTGAAAAAAGTGGAAGTGTAATCCATTGCTTGTTTATTTTCGAACATAAGGAGAACAATTGTGCATTTTCATAATTGAATTGTGTAGAGTATATGGAAGCTATTTGATTTTCAAAACACACATTAAGTGGTAGAAGTTATTGTGTGGTCATTCGAATTTGAAAGTAGCTTTTTACCAATTGTGGAAAGGTTGTAATAAGTGAAACAATTTGAATTTGAATTGAGCTACCTTTTTGTATAAGTTGCGGTTTGCAATTGTATTTGAAGTGGAAGAAGTGCAACGTGAAGGGAGTGTGTGTGTGGCATTGTGTTCATGTGTTAAGTGAAGGGTGTATGTGTGTGATGTTGTGTATGTATGTTGATTGAAGAAATTGCAACGTGGTGTCCTTGAGCTTGCTGTGAGGAAGAGTAGTGCTTCTTTGTGATCATTTGTGATCACTTGAAAAAAGTGGAAATTTGAAGACAAAGAAGAGTGAATGGAGTGTTGATGATTTCGGAATTGTGGTTGTCCTTTACCATTTCCAGATTTGAAGTGTGTGGAGAAAAAGGAAATTATTTAAAATTCAAACACCATCTTTAAGTTGAAGAAGTTATTATGTGATAGTTGAGTGAATGACTATTTGAATTTGAATTTTCTTCTTACCATTTGTAGAAGAGGTTGGATTTAAAGTGGAATTTGAATTTGTTGTTGCCTTTGTTTGTAAGTGGCGGTGTGAAGTGAGTTGTTGTGAGTGGCAAATTGGAGTTGTATTGTGAAGGAGTGTTGCAACGTAAAGTGTGTGTGTGTTAAGGTGAAGGTACTGCACATGAAGTAAAGTTGGCAGGAAGTTAGTGCACCATAAGTGAATTGTTGATTGTGTGTGTATGTGTAGCGGTGTGAATGTGTAGTGAGGGAATTGCCACTTCTGAATTTGTGGAATTGTATGTGGTGTAAGGTGTTGCACATTAACATTAATTGTGAGTGTGAAACCATGACCAAGAAAGGGAAGTGAGTAGTAGAATTTGAATTCAAAAATGGACATTAAAGTGTGAAAGTAATTAAACTCATTACTTAAACACTTGTTAGTTGAATTTAATTTCTTAACTACTTAGAAATATTTATTTGTGCTTCAATTATTTTGCTTGAATTTACTTGAAGTGACAATAAGTATTTATTGTATTGGTTATGTGTTGCACCGTAGGTGTGTGAGGGTGTGTTGTTGTGGTGCGTGTAGTGAAGTGTGTTGTTAAGTTATTAAAGTTAGTTAGCAACCATGTCAAATGATGTATATACTTTTATTGATTTAGTACATCAAGTATTGACTTCTTCTCTAACTATTGATGATGGACAAAGAGAAAATTCGTTCCATACTTCTTGTAGGGTACAAAGAAACTTGTGTGTCATTATTATTGACGGTGGTAGTTGTACTAATATTGTAGCTGCATCATTAGTATCGAAATTGAAACTTGTAACTACCATGCATCCTAAACTCTACACATTACATTGGTTAAATGATTAAGGGAGTCTTTATGTGAACTAAAGGGCTAAGGTACCTTTCAGTATAGGGGACAAATACTGTGATGAGATTGAATGTGATATTCTTCTTATGTGCGCATCCCATATATTGCTTGGTAAGCCATGGTTATATGATAGGAGAGTCTTACATGATGGCTTCAGGAATATATATGTATTCCAAAAAGAGGGTAAACGCATCATTCTGAATCTGATGTCACCTTCAAAGGTCCAAAAGGTTTAGTAACAGATTCGTAGGCCATTAGAGATTCCTGATAATCATAACCACATGAACCAACTATTAGAGGACTAAACTGTGTAGAAGCAAATATGCCAACCTTCAAAGGTTCCTGAGGTTCCTAGTTACATGAGCAAACCTATAGAGGACAAAACTTGTTAGACACAAATGTGCCAACCTTCAGAGGTTCCTAAGGGTCATAGTCAGATGAGCCAACCACTAGAAGACAAAACTATTCAAAGGTAGTTGTGTCCACCTTCAGAGGTTCCAGAGGTTCATGAGCAGTTGAGCAAACCATTAGAAGGCCAAGAGGGTCAAAGACATACGGGTGAATCAGGAAAGGAAGCAATAAAATCAGTGGAACGGGTTAAGACAAGAGAGTTCTTAGTGGATAATAGACCATTATGTATTGCAGATGAGGTATATCCTAGAAATGGCAGAGAGAAAGCAATCACCCCTTGTGGTATTTCAAATACTAGGATTCTACAGTGATACTTCTTCAGATAACTTGCTAGGACGATACAAAGTCTCTACTGCATTTGATCTGTCAGATTTGAGGACAAATCTTTTTAAGGCCCGAGGAGATGATAGGAATCAAAATCCTACAAAACCTATCATTAGGGTAAGAGCCAAAGGATTTCAAATCTTGGAGATGAGAATCCTCTTTGAACAAACCGACCTTAGAATTATTTATATACTAACCTCTTTTCTATTACTTATGTATTGTGTATTCTAGCAGGCATACTTGTTAGGTTTTACAAGGTGATGGACAAACTTACTAAGACTCAGCTTGTGAGTTATTCATAGATTGACCTAAATCAAAGATGAGCTAGACCGACGGATTCCATTGAAGAGCTGGCTTGTTGAAGATTATTTTTGTATTTGTAATTTATTTTTTTGAACCATTTATTTTGTAAGCTTTTTGGGACATTTTATTTGGTTGTCATTGAGGGATTTAGGACCGGCCATCTTTTAGTGGCATAGATGTAATTGTTTAGTCATTTTAACCCTAAGTGAAGCAAGTATAAATACTTGTTTAAGTAGGGTTTTGTTAAGAGAGATAAAACAAATTGCTACCTCTTTTCGTGAGAATTGGGGTTCATACTCTAAATTTTCATAAGACTCTTATCAATTCTTCAAAAATATTATATCAAATTCTTTAATTGATTCCATTTCATGCTAGTATGTCATATCTGGTTGTGATTTGGATTGTGTCTTATTTTGTTCTTGATTATCACGTCATTTTAGGGTCATTTTCTATCCTTGGATTGCTTTCAATTTAGTGGAATTAGATCCTAAATTGTAATGTCATTATGAATTATTCAATTGTAGTGGAATTTGCTAATTTTGCGTGGAAGCCTTTGCTTAAGGGATTCATGCCATTTTAGTAGTCTTGGTAATTGGATTTCCATTGGATCTTGTGTTGTTTGCTTGATCCTATTGAGCACATCATCATTT
The DNA here is from genome assembly GCA_037954665.1 of Laguncularia racemosa. Lineage (NCBI taxonomy): Eukaryota > Viridiplantae > Streptophyta > Magnoliopsida > Myrtales > Combretaceae > Laguncularia > Laguncularia racemosa. The sequence continues at coordinate 3,060,397 of JBBMOL010000025.1, read as the reverse complement.
GGTATTAAAGTTATTTGATTTACAAATTGGATTCATAAAGGATTTAGGGTTCACGCCACTTGTGGAGTTGGTGTTGATCGGAATTGATTCATTTGTTATGTGTATATGCTTTTGTCAATTAAGGCATATCATGTATGGTTAGGAATTAATTGACTCAAGAGAGTAATTGATTTAATTAATGAGATTCTATAGTGTAAAGCATGAATAATTCATTAATCAATCCATTACCATAAGCATTTTAAGGTTTATAATGGATCAAGGTAAGGGATATGTCTTGTGATTGTATTCATTTTTTGAAAGTATACGTAATTGATCTTAAGGTTACTAGATTAGTTATTTAGTATTTAAATCATAAATTTCACTTCAAAATTTAAACTAAATAGTAGAAAACCAGCAATACTTTCAAGATCCTTATGGACAACATCCTAAAATCTATACTATATTGGATACATGTACTTACCTAGCTTAGATCGTAAATTTAATTAGGTTTATAAATTTAGAATTTGATACGATTAGTAAACATGCATCATATTGGTTAATGTTTGTCTTTCTTTGAGTATGAAAACTATTCAAGATTTCTAAATAGGAGTTATATTTCAAGGAGCATGTGAAAGTTGAAGGCATTAATAGTTGGAAGCAAAGTATGCATGGAGGTGAGTGTATTCATTAAGGATCAAACAAAGGTATGCTATTGATAAGTGTTAAAAGAACCTTATTTATGGTATTTATTGAATATGATTATTTATAAATTTTGCATGAATTTATTAATATATAGATACTTAAGTACTTAATGTTTGATTTCAGGGTTTAAATAGTATGTCGAGTCTAATTTTTTATTTTCCATTTTTCATTGCTAATCCGATTTATATTAGACCCTATCCTCACTAATATAAGTCATCGACTTGAATTAAGAATTTCGTCTTATTTTAGAGTCGCCACCAAACTGAAGTTGGGAAGTATTATTGAATTAGGACTAATTGAGCAAATTAATCCTAATTTGGACAACTAGTTAATGAGATTTCCTCTTTTCATTTTTGTAAAAGAGGAAAGGGAAAACCAGAGTCACTGGACTTGGAGGCTAACTTACTAAAATCTTAAAGTTATAATCCTATTCTCCTAAAATCTAACCCTTATCTTAATGTCTTTTATTGTTATTTTTGTTATCTTTTTGTTGTGTTTTTGAATAACTTATTCTAATATGGAAAAAACGATTTTTCATTCTTTTTAGAGTTGCCCTAAATGGGTGCCTACATACTTGCTATTCAGGATTAAACAAGCCGTAGTTCGCTTTTCATGAAAAACTTTAGTGGGTTTATTAATTTTAATTATGAAATTATTTCTGGTTTACGTTTTTATCATTTTAGTATTTTTTGGAAAAAATCTAAGCCTAAGCTTGATTATTTTATTTTTTTGGAAAATAATAATTTAAGGAAAAACCAATTTTGGATTTATTTAAGAAAAGCATTTTTCTAAGTGATAAAAATTATTTTTTATTTCCCTATTATTAATCTACCTCTAATATTCTTACTACTTGTTGTTATTTATTTTTTTTTTTATTTTTTATTAATTAATTAATTAATTAATAATTTTTTTTATTCTTATCATTTTATCTACCCTAAAAAAATATAAATTCTATCATTTTTCCTAATATATTTTTTTGAATTATTTTATTATTTTTTATTATTTTATTATCTTTATAATTTTTATAATTTTTTATTATTTATTCTATCCTAAACTAAACCTAAAAAAAAACACTAATCTAAATTCTAACATTTTCCTAATATTATTTTTATTATAAATAATAAATGAATAAATAAATAAATAAAATACGGTAAATAAATAAATAATAATAATTGAAAAAATTGAAAAATCCGACTTACATGGGTTCGAATATGGTCCGCGGGTCAATTTGGTTGGGTCGAATCAGCCCGAATTGGGCGGCAATCAGAGATCATCACAAGAGGCGTTTCGGCGTCCATTTCTATTGATCAAAGGGTATTTCCAATGTTTCTGAGGACGAGGGACTCGATGGTGGTGGTGGATTTCTCTAAAAGCCTTTCCAAGTGGTGGTTCGAAGAGGTGGTCGGCGGTCGTGGGTCGCGTAAACTCCGGCAGCTCCGATCTCTCTTATTTTCTCTCCTTTTTCTCTTCTGATTCGTACTTTGGCTTCCTCCCCTCGTGCTCTATTTATAGGCACAAGAAAATCGAGCTGGATAAGCTCAGATTTCCTCCGATTGAGATGAATCGAATTTGCGGTTAAAACCCTCCTCCGATTTGCCTTTGATTCGTGTAAATCTTGGATTTTGTTGTGATTTGATTCTAATTGGATGATGTTTATCTCATTTTAGCTAAAGATCTGTTGGATTTGTGTAAAAAATCGAATCAAAATGGTTGGATTCCATTTCTCCTACTGTCAGCGACGATTTCGGACGAAGGAAGAAGAAGATCACGGGCTCGGCACGTGCGTTCATGTCGTCTAATCACGAGTTGACACGTGTCCTGGGCAAGGCAAAAAATTGCAAAACGCAAAATCTATTTCCCCCGCATTTCGAACCTGCGACTTGACCCCTTCCCCCGTGCGCATGGTAATGACTCGGACCAACTAGGCTAGCCCACTTACTCGTTTTTTTTTTTTAATTTTCGCAATTTGCATATATGTAATGCGATTTTTATTATTTTTGTATTATTTTGAAATTCCAAAAATTTGTAAAAATTATTTAACTCCTTTTATTATTATTTCTACAATTATTTTCCAAAATTGATATATTTTCCTTATTTATTTTATTTTTTGAATATTTTTTCTATTTTTGCTAAATTAGAAGAAAAATTAAAAAAAATGAAAATTGACCATTATTAATTATTAGGGTAAAAAATGGAGTGTTTACATAGTGCAAATTAAAGATTTAAAGAAGAATCAAGCAAAAAAGAAGTGAAATCTAGAAAAATATGAGAAAATATGATTTTCACATGTGTACAACCTTTGGCACCAGGCCGTGCAAAACTTAGAATGTCAAAATTTTACGTTTTTCCGAAGTACACAATCTCGCGTACGAGCGTGCACTAAGCCGTGTATGCGATAATAATTCCTAAACTATAAATATATACATATATATATTTGATGAAAATATTTAGTCCATCAAGATAGACATATCCAACCAAACTAATATTAAAGTAATACAAACTTATATCTTATATAACAGGTATAATATTATATTTGATATCTAAACTTTAATATATTTTTTAATTAAATATTTAAACTTTTTAAGTATTAATTTTATTATTGAATTAAGTTGGCATGATGAAGCAATAAGTGCATAATACATGTCCTTTTTTATTAAAATAAATACACAACTACAATGAACTTACCGTGTCATATTTTAAGTTAAGAAAAATCATAAAAATCCAATTTAGCTTATAATTATTGTTAAATAAAAATTAATAACCAAATTTATATCAATCTTTTTTAAAAGAAATAAAACTCTTACCCTTCTCTTCCCTATCTCTTTGACTAAAAAACCTTCCCTTCACCACTGCTTTATATCACGCACCCACGTCGGTAAATTCATGGGTGGATAAACGACGGTAGCAATGGTACAGGTTCTTTCTCTTTGGTGGGAATTTGAAACGACGACGATATAAATCCCTTCGGCACGATCTGCTATTTCTCTCTCTCTCTCTTTTTAAAACCTTCATGTTATCAAGACTAGTCATTACCTTTTTTATGATGACCTTATCATTAATTATAAATTAATCAAGATTCATCTTAGTCCGCATAAAATCCCTTCTAAGTATGGTTTGGACAAGGCTTTTTCTGATTTCATGCAATCAAAGAAAGATAAAGTAGGAACAAAGCAAGTTGAATGGAGCACCTAACAAGGTTAAGGAGATAGTGCAATTCCATATAATGATGTAATATCATGCTTGTAGAAGGCATTGCCTATTCCAGGCGGTGGAGTTCTATAATCTATGGGATAGACATGGGAAGTAGGAGCCTTGCTTCCATTCACTTCTCACGATGAGGTGAACTTCTTTTCACATTTGAGATGCATTTAAGACAGGAACTTCTGCTATTGTGTGGTAGATCGAGGGAGGTGATGGTTAGTGGGCATTCCGAGGTAATGGATGCTCCAACACTACTGGTGGTGGTAGTGGCAATGGTCGGATCTAGTTAGATAGTTGTTGGTGGTGCTTAGATTACAAGGGTTCTATTTTTTTTTTTCCCCTGCAATTTCATTTCTAATTTTAAGGTATATCTAGGTTAACAAGTAGTAATTATTATTTTAATATTTTGTTTACATTTGGTGCATTGCGATTAATGAAAATGTCAAATTACATATGATATTTTAGATTTTTTTTATTTAATTTTTAGTTATTTGATGTGCATTTGTTGGTTGAAAATTACATCCAGGATGATGAACGGTGACGATGCTAAATGGGGTAGTAACTTCAGTAGGCTAAAGTTCAATTGGTACTAAAATCAATATTTTAAAGAGTGATCTAAAGTTTATATATATCAAATGTGATATTATCTCTTACATTTAGATTAAGTTTAATATATAACGTTACATGGCAATCTAGAGTTTCATAGTAAAGTTAATCAATTTTTTCCAAAAGTTAGCTTCAAATGCTCTCTAACCAACAAAAATCCCAAGCTAGATACTTTATTTTCAATACCTAAAGTTAGCAAACCAAAATATACATATTTTAATACATAGCTAATATCCAAGCACAATTACAAATGCTTATCCAGCACACAATGCCATATGGCCAGCACTAGTACCAATTCCTAGATGAGTTGTACTTAGTGGCTCAATCCAATTCCGAAGAATTATAATTCAAAGAAATATGTTCCAAAATTTGAAGAAAGTGAGTTGTAAGACTTAATCCAAAGCTTGAAAATCTATATTTTGTAAAATAAATTCTTAAAAATGTATGCTTTTATTTCTGAAGACTGAGCCTACTGAAAATATGACTCATAGGTCCTTTTATACCATACTATAAATGTAGTTAAGCAAATTCTTAAGATAGGTCCAAAGCATACCAATCAATAGCAAAGCCTATACATTGTTGCAAGAAACCAATTCCTAAAGATGGATTCATGGCATCCAAATTAAATGGCATTAACCAAGCAATCATTTGACGATAAACATACCAAATCATATTGATGTTATAATATAAACTTGTAGATCCAAATCCCTCACCTGCTCCACATACTAGTAATAATATGTGGTGTGGTTTGATTGTTTGGGTTGACATGTCTCTTTTAATCAAATTAGCTCCTTAAAGAGATGGGTTTTTGATATGCTCTCAGCAAAAGAGTTAAAGGATGGTATGAAGACTTGGGTAGACATTATGAGTGTTGTGGTGTATATGGAAAGAGTGTTGTAAGCTAGTTTAAAAAAAAAAATACCAAATCTCATAGTTGCCATAAAGAATTTTAGAGCTGTTGTAATCCAAAATGCAATGTCTATTGGTGGTCTTACCCCTAAACAATACGTGTGACAAACTTATAGTGATTATAAGATTGGTCAAGCAGAAGAAAATCAAGTTATAATGTAAGTAGGAGGTCAATTTGATGGATTTGATCGAAGTGGAAGATTATATGGGTTTGTTGTTGAAGCTAGAAATGACAACAGAATTAGTGGTTGTAGACAATGTCATATAGTATCTAAAACATGGTACAATATATTGCGATTTTGATGTTATCGTAGTGTTAAAAAGGAGCTCGGTTGCACTATTAATTGTGGAAAATCAGAAAGTTTAGAAGGTAAGTTGAATTCTATGGATGGCTAAACATTACCTAATCGAAGAAAGAATTATGCAGCTCGTGTTGTAGGCATTTTACAACACAACATTGTATCCCTATAGTTATATCAGGAATTTAATTTATCTAGAGTTGTTGTATACATGACAGTAGAAGCACTTATTCTCCACTACGGCAATGTTGATTCTTTAAACTTATAGCTGCAGAGCCCAAGGTCTTGGAACAATTAAGATTAATCTTGATGGATTACTTAATTCTTATGTAGGACATATTGCGATGGTATTGGTTGCTTGAAACTTCAATAATGATTTGGTTGATGACCATGTATGTTTTGAGTTTGTAGTGGATGGAAAAGTGGTGAAAGCTTCAGTTGTACCTACTATTGTCAATGGGCTTCTAAAAAATAAAGTTGTGATCAATATGGATAATTCGAATGTGTAGAAGTCTTGTAAATGACTCTTGTGTAGTATCATTAAAGCATGTTCCACTTATTCATTTGGTGTCAAATTTACTTTCTATTTCCTTTTAACTTTGGAGTTAATTGCATCAATAATAATTGATGTACAATTTGTGATGGGAATCAAGGATTGATGGGTCTAATTATAAGATCTAAAGATAGAGGTTCACAAAATCTAGTGAAGAGGATCCTTGGTGGAGAGTTGAAAAATGATGAGAAAGTGTTTGTTGAAGGATTTGATGTTTGTTATAAGACTTTTGACAATCGCATTAGGTTGATCTTAAGTGGCCAAAATATGAATGAAGAAATAGAGTAAGTTCAAATTTAAGAGGGAGTGAAATTGGAAGTACTAGTAAAGGAATATAAAGGTTCACGTCCAAGCTATATGGAGCTATGAAAATTGACTGTGAACATTGATTTTTGACTGTATGTTTACTTAACTAACTTGTTGGTTCATAATAAGGTACATAGGTAGGATTCATGGCTGTAAATCCTAACCATGAACCTCTTGACGAGTTCTTTTATGTTATTTCACAACTGTTTTAATTTCTTTAATAATTACAAGTTTTCCATTGTTTAATTAGGGTCTAAATACTCTATAAAAAAAGCCCAATTACTCTTTTTTTCATCTTAGTTGAATGTCAATCTTCCATTGAGGATTTATCCTACTTATGTTCTTATCAATTCAATACATTGGATTGTGGCAAACAATCCACTCAACTTTATTTATAAGTAATATCGAGTGAAGTGCGTATAGTGCAATTCTTGTTGATGTGTTGTATCCATCAAGAAGTCATTCATATCATTCTAAACATGTTTAATTTCTAAAAGTATAAAAGTAATTTTCCATTGTTTGCGACAAAGAAAGATTGTGAGATCAATAGATTAATTGTGAACCAGTGGTAATCAATTTAGGGCACATTAATTTTCCTTATTGGCTATCTTAAATGAAATGAAAGTTTCTTTTCTAAGACTATAACACCCTAGAACTCATAATGTTACAACCCGCTACATGTCCTTATAGGGTAAAGACATGCTAAGGCTCTTAATTACACATAATGTACATAACTCGTATATTAATTACCAACCACAAAATCAAAACTATCCATGATTGCTAGTAATGATTTTACATAGTTTTTGCTATAACCATAAAAGCAATAAGTAACTGTTAATACCTTAAACGTTTAAAGATTGGGATAATTAATGTAAACAGCATAGATCTTAAACAATTAATAGAACTCTCATCTTCCACAAGTATAATAGTCTTCCAACATTGTCTTAGAACTTCAAGTAATATTCACCGCCTACTAATCATCGTAATAGCAGTAATACTCTACATCGTTCCCATCCGGTCTTCATCACACAACACGGACTCTTCCATACCTATAACTGGAAAACGAAGTCCCTAAAGGGTGAGCTATTAACAAGCACATATAATCCACAATCACATATGCATGAACAATCATTTAATAAATCACATGCATTAATGCAATAAATAGCCAAATAGCTGGTTATTATCTTAATTAAGTCATTCATACAATAAAGGAGTATTCATAACCCCGCTATACTCGATATAATAATATAATACATAGTATAGTGTTGGAAACTACCACTATAAGCCCTAATACCCATGAGTCCCAAAGTCAACCAAATCATTTCAGTATACAACTCCACAGGAGACACTACCACATACCAATCAATAGGTGCCGCTAAGGTTTCATCACTACGAGTCATTAGGCCGAGCTAAGAACAAGCATCAAACAATTTATCAATCCAATATACGATTAAATTCATTCCTTTCACTAACTTAATAAGTACAAGAAACACATAAAGATTATACATACCTGAAAGGACAACCTTAAACTCAACTTAGTCACAACTAGTATTCCTACTAAAACTTGTCAATATACGAAACAATTAAACTTAATACTTTCCTAGAGTATTGCCTAAGTTATCCTAACATATTGGATTATTTTTCCTTCTTAGGTAATTCTACTATAGCTTAAAAGTGGATTAGAATAAATGAAGGATAAGAAAAAGGGAAATAAAAACATTAAATAAACGTTTCTAAGAAGTATGGTTGTGTACAGGACCATATAAAAGAACATGAATAGGGAACATAGCCGTGAATAAGGTCATGCACCCTTTTGTACAAGTTTGCTTCACAACACACACAAGTACACTGGTCGTGTATAGGTACATAGGTAGGTACACGAGCATATACATGGCCATGAATCCCCTAATTCATATTTCTTCCTCTAACACAACATGAGCAAGTACACGGTTGTGTACCTAACTGTGTTCCTCTCGATTCCCTTTCGAATTCTTTTCCCAATTCACTAAATTCGATCCATTTTCATCCCCAATTACGATCTAACACTTTTGTGTCCAATTTCATATAAATCAAAGCAAAAACTCATGTTTTCTATAGGGATTATACGACTTGTTCGAATTGCTCCAATAGTTATAGCTCGCACTCAATCCTTGTAGCACTTTGTGTTATTTCTGCTCCACAACCACCAAAATCATTTGTTTTAATCATTCAATGAGAGAGAGACGACAAAGAAGAAGATTAACACATTTACTTACCACATGATAATCTTATTGCAGTGTGGGGATTCGTGAAAGTCTCCTTTAACTAGAGTTTTGTTATGATTTGGGAGGTTGGTTATACAGAAGAAGAAAAAGGGTTAAGAAAACCTAATATTAGGTTTTTATAGCCTCTCTAGAAAAAGACCAAAATACCACGCGCCCCTTACCCCCCACCTTAAATCTTTATTATTTTATTTGTCATGACTTATTTTGTATTATTTTCTCGATTTTTATAAAAACCATGTTCAATGTTAAGGACCTTATCCTAAATTCTCAAGTGTCATGTCAACATCTTAAGGAATTTTAATTTTCAAGGAACTCATTACTTAATTCTTAAGATTTCCATAAAAATTCCTTACATTTTTTTTTTAACTATTTTGTGGGTCCAAACAAGACATGTTTAACTAATCAAAATTTTAAAAAAGAAAAAAGAACAAAGCAACTTATAATTCCTCTTACAAGGAACTTCGTGCTTAAAAATTTGTGAGGGTCCCAACAACAAATCATTAAAGAACTTTACCTTGCATAGGAAACTATGAAAGGAACCTATGTTAAACATGTCATAAAGGGGGGGAAAAATGACAAGACAAAATCTTCAATTGTTAAGATTAATTACAAGGACATTTTAGACATTAGAACAAAATCTATCCATTTTCTTTGTTTTCACATTTCTTAAATACGATCACAAAAATTTTACAAAATTTTTCTTTTCCACGTATTTATTCCATTTATTTTCTACCTAGCCTTCATTTTCCCCACATACATTAATGGCTTAGAGAAAAAGATAATCTCACTTTCTTCAATATTATTACACCATTTACAAAATCTTAACAAAAATCATTGTGGGTAGATTAAGATTGTGGCTAGAGGAAGTAATTCACCCAAATCAAATGGATTTTCTAGAAGGAAGGAAAGCAACAAACAACATCATCCTTTTAAATGAAGTTTTGCATTCTTGTCATGGGAAAAAAGAAAAGGCAGGATAGATGGTAATAAAATTAGATTTAGAAAAGACATATGACACTTTGGAGTGGGATTTCATCCACTGGGTATTAATTAGTTTAAAATTGCCCACTCAATGGAGAAAACTAATTAAACAATGTGTATGCTCTACTTCCATTGAAATTCTTGTAAATGGGAGCTCATCACCTCAATCTAACCTAATTGTGGTCTAAGACTTGGGGACCCAATGCCCCTATACCTATTCATTATGGCATTAGAGTTCTTGAGTAGGATTATTGAGAAATTAGTACAAGAAGGTAGCTAGATGCCTTTTAATGTGAGAGGAAATAATTTTAAATTATCACAAATCATGTTTGTAAATGATGTAGTCTTATTAGCAAGAACTTCCAAGGAAAATACCTCTATTGTTAAACAAATGTTGAATGAATTCTTGTACCATTCAAGATTAAAAATCAATGAGGCTTTAGTTGTTTACTTTTCATCAAATGTTAACTCTTGACAAAATGAGTACCTAGTAAATATTCTAGGTATTAAGGAAAAGATTCATTTGGTAAATATTTAGGTTTTCCTTTAGATTGTTAAACAAATGTTGGATGAAACTCAACACAGATGGATCGATTATCATCGCAAGTGGATAGGCTATTGCTGGTAGGGTGTTACATGATGATCATGGCCACTGGATTTATAGCTTTGCAAGAAGAAAAAAAAAAGGAAAAATTGATATAGTTGCAGCTAATTTATGGGGTATTTATTAGGGCCTACATTTCTATCTAGAAAGAGAATACACAAGAGTTGAAATAATTACTGACTCATTACTTCTAAGCTATTGTGGAATAATATTAACATTAAATTAAAATATTATAATGTGTTGTTTACTCGTAGGGAAAAGATCTCCCTTCTTCAAGAAATCAAAATTGACACACCAGGTTGTGAATTGGTTGACAACATACCTTTAGCAACGAAATGAAGAAGATTTATTGTTTCGAGAACCTCCTATTGAAATTTTGAGGCTTTTGCCATAGGACATTTTGGGTTATGGTTTAAATAAAAAAAGATTATGTGTTTTAGGTAGCGTTTGGTTGCTACAAAAATGTGGTATTGAACTAAACAATTTTTTTTTATTTTATGTTTAGTTGACAAAAATGAAAAAAAGTACTGGACAAAAAAGGAATATGATACTAGATAAAAGGGCTAAATTTTGTACCATGTGTAATTTGGGACAAAATTTGTGGTACTAGAGAAAAAGTTAATTTTTTCAAATTCCCCAAATTATCTTTCCATTTCTTTTCCTTTGCATCAGACAAACATAAAACCCTTTCAAGAGCATTATGCAACCTAGCTTCCATCCACACCGCTCTAGCTGTAGGCTTTATCGTGCAATCGATTGTCGTTCGGTTGTTGCTGTCTTCACATCACAGGTCACCGTCTGGTTGTCGACATCTTCACGCTGCAGGTCACCGTCAGGTTCGTCTGCTTGTGTTGTTTCGCCTTCACGCTGCAGGTCATCGTCAAAGTATTGTAATTTAAATACAATTATAGTTACAAAAAAGCACCAGCAAATTATTGTAATGCAATATATATATTAATTTTTTTATAATATTAATATAATTAATATTAAATATAATTTGTAATTTTTTATGATAATTTTTAAAAATTACTAATATAATTTTTAAAACGTGTTATATTATTAAATATAACATAAATTATTGTAATTTATAATATGAATTATTAATTTTTTTCAATCAATGGATTTATACGAATTATTTTATATAATTTGTAATCTCTTCAAATAATATTTCTTATAATAATATCAAGTATGTATAAATAACCATAATATCATTAAAAATAGTATAATTGTCAAATTTACTATGTTCAGTGCAGTATTTTGCAAATCCAAACAATGAAAAGTACAAAAATCTTTGTTCAGTACTGAACAAACCAAACGTGGTATAAAAAATTTTTTTGTCCAGTTTTTCTTGTTTTATACCGTTCAGTACCAGTAACCAAACGCTATCTTAGGACAAGAATGCAGCGAGTATTTGAAATGTAACTAAACTATATACATGTTTGTAAATATTAATACTAGTCTCTTTTCATCACGGAAAAAGAAAAAAAAAATTAACAAAAAAACAAACGCATAAAAAGTATATATTCTTTCAAACTAAGACAAGTTACAATTTATGCAATATATTGATGAGACTGGGGGCCCAATCGCCACTATAAGATTGATGTGCAGTGTAGAGGGGGCAGATATGGTTCTTAGTAGGCCATGTCATGGGAAATTGTACCTTGTTGCATGGAGCCAAATTTGGAGGACAGAGTTTACAACTTTCGGTTTAATTTCTTGCGTCTGATTACAATTATTATTGGATACGAAATAAAGTTCTATAATAATACACCACAAAGCAAAATCATTGTGAAATTTGACTTATCATTTCCCTTTCCTCAATTTGATACTATGATTCTACCTTTATCCATGATTATGTCTGGACCATGTTGGTTAATTATTCTTATTCATTAAAAACACTGTCCCATCAATAATACTAGGATAAAGAAATGCCAAATTAGCTAATGAATAAGAATAATTAGGCTAATGAAATGCCAAATTAATTAGACATTATAAGACATTTTTTCTACCACGCCATTGCACTTTGGATTGAATAATGAAACGTCAAATTCGAAACCTGCTTCTACAGTGAATAATAAAGGATATACTTTTATACCCATCTCAAAAGTTGTATTATTGAAACCTTGGCAACTCCAAACACAAAGTCTCCTGTAATTACCAATATATATGGCGTGTCTTGTACCAATATGCAAAATATAACACGTAAATACAATTTCATTTTCTCTTATTTCATAAAAAACAGTTATTACGATTTTTACTTCATAATTAAAATTTTTCAAAATATTAAATAGTAACTTATATCTCTAACTCATAAATTATCATTTAATAACTTAACTCAATTATTATATTTATCAAAAATGCTCTATCATTGTAAATTATGTTAAGTTTATAATGATTATGAAAAATGATCGGGATTTTAGGGATATAATAGATAATTTATTTTTTAGTTTTGTTTTATTCATTTTTTATTTTTTATCAACTAAATAAAGTATTACATATCTATTTAATTCTTATTGAATTATAATTTAATTTCCTTTTATTCCGAAGTGAACGAACCGTAAGATAATAAAGCATATCTTACATCTAGTTAAGTTTGTATTGTAATTTAAACATTTTTTTAAGTGATTTTTGCTTATAATTTGAAAATTATTTTTTTAGTATAAGTAACTATAGTACTTAAATTAAAAAAATAAACAAAACTTTTTGGAATCTATGAATTATTAATTTTTTTTGGTAATTATAATGGAAATGAAGGAAATTGAAACTTGGTCTATTTAATCTTAAAATAAACATTCATACTATTAAGCTATAAAAATATTGATGAATTTATAAATTTTATATGTAAAGATATAAAAATGAATATAGTAATCATATATAGAATCTCCGAAATCTATATATTGATGGTAAAATAAAGTATAAACCATAGAGGTTTATACTCTACCAGCATTATACCCACGGCTCCTATTTGCTGGTAATTCCTTAATGAAAGTGAATTATCTTTTGTTCAATAGTCCCTCCCCATGGGCACACATCCAGATTTTCCAGATGGGAAGCTCAAGAGGTGGCAAATTTCAATTTTAATATTGATGGTTTGCTAGTCCGCGTTTAATTTCTATTTCGATTTTCTGATAAACCGATATGCAAATCGAAAATCTACTTTTCTTTTTTCTTCTTCCCCATGGAATATGCAGTTGCTACTACAGTTTTGTTATGTGGCATAAACGAGCATCCATGGAGCCACATCTACATTGAATCTCTTGATTCCTAAAAACATCGTCTTTTAACACTCTGAATATGGATGCTATTACTTTCCATAGAGAAAATAGGGTAGATTGTATTTAGGACCTTGATTTCGTAATGTAATATTTAAATATCCAAAATTGGTAGACACACATTCTATGCATTATTATACTATATTTGATTTATAGAATAACTATTTTATGAAATTTTTATTGTTATAAAATAAAAAATAATAATTCTTTCATAGGACTAAAGGAATAGTTATTCCTTAATTCTCTTTTTACATATTTCAATATTCCATTCATAAAACTATAGGCAACTATCAATCTATAAAACATATTGATATTTTTAAATATATTTTTAATTTATAACTAGCAACACAAGTGTACCAAATTTGGCCTGAAAAATAACTAATATATATATAAGGATAAATATTCACTTTCCTAAAATCTTTTGAACATGTCACAACGTACAAACCAATCACATAACTAGAGGGTTTTTTTTAATACTTCACTAGCGTAGACTCTTATGGCATGACCTAAACACAACATTTATTCCAAAATATGCCCAATTAACAGGAAGAAGTACGTATTAGTTGAAAGTTTTTCCAATATATTTGAACTCTTTATCCACTAGTTACATGCATATGATTGCCCATATTAAGGAAAATAACAGTGATGGTTGTCGGGATTGCTTTGAGCCAAGGTGGCGATTGAGTAAAGTATAATTCTACTAGGCCGAACCTCAAAAGAAGCAATACTGGAAAGCAATGGTGAACACTAGGGGATATTGCCGGATGCGGATCTCTAACTTCGAAATTTTTTTTTTAAGAAAAAGAATTATTAATTATAATTTACATTCTCACTTTATTTAAAAATCATTTCCTTCCCAATAGATAGACATAATTTAACTAGCAAAACAAGTTACAAAATATGCATGGAGGCTAAATGACACCTCCTTGTTCCATGAGTAGTTCTTTTTATCTTTGTATAAACCATAATTTCACCTATAAATCTGTAAAATACTCAAAATTCCTTGAGGAGAAGAGTTCAAAAGCCATTCATCATCATGGATCCTGTGCACATGGCTGGCCATCCAATCTGTAGTTGCATTGACTTCTCTAGGGTTAAATTCGATTGTTGTCTTCAAGAGGTAGAACTTTTTCCTACAAGCCATCGAAATACTGTGATCTTTTAAAATGAAATTATTAGGATCTTTTCACAAAGCTACAATAGCTTGATTTTCATCATAAATTTCAATTGTCAGACATCCTAATCGAATACAATACTGCAAACCTTAGGAAACACCCCATAACTTAGTTGCTAAAATGTTCATTTTGCCAAATTTTTTAACCCCTTACTACTCCTCTAATTGTAGTTTCATCATTTGTGTTTATAACCAATCCATCTGTATTTAATTTTTGCCATCCCTCTCTTGGTCCCTACTAGTGTGAGCTAACTTTATTTATTTCATATATTTGCCTCTGTTTTCTCTAGATCTAATATTCACTTGCTCGCCACTTTATATGAGAATTTAACATGTTGTCTACAACTTCATTCTTAAAAACTGCTCTGTTACATTCCCTCCATACAATCCATAACATATAACTAAATGATAATAATTTTGGGAGATGAAAAGAAAAGAAAAAAAAAAAAACTCTTTTTCTTTATTTGACAGTTTAGTTTCACCTAGTTAACTAAATTATTTCTTATCAACTCATGATTTAGATTATAAGTCTCTTGGGTTCTTACAACATCCTTTATGGCAAGGGTAAAATAAAAAATTACACTTTTCCTTGTATAAATGGAATCTTTAACCCATACTACTATAAAGCTTAGAAATTTCAAAAGAATTGTTAATGAGTAATTTAGAGCACTGGATTAAGGGTTAAAAGATACTATTCATCTTTTTAAAGTGGATTACATATTGAATGCAAAATAAGTAGGGGTAAGTGGGTATCGTAAGGGTAATCTACTTGTATGGGATATTTACTTGTATCCTATTTGATCAGGTAGCTTTCGAGTAGATATAAAGAATCATATAATAAGTTCTAAATATAGATTTTCTAGAATTTGTCTCACATGATAGAGTACAAAATGAGATCTTTTTATCCTATAACCACCTTTAAACTTATACTATATGATATATATGATAAAAGTTTTTTAAAATACTTTGTAGTTATCTCATAAAAAATCATTAAATAATATAAATAAATAAATAATAAATAGTAATATTTTTTTTTAGCCAATAATGCTTTAGTGAGAAGAACCAAAAAAAAAAGGAGTTTAATTATATAAGTTAATAACCTTAAATGACTAAATCAAATATCATCTCTTTCACTTTATGCTTTTTATCCTTTCCTATAATTTTTTTTTCATTTCTTAAATAATAAGATCACATAAATTTGAAATAATAAGGGTATGAAAAATTACTTTTTTTTAATTTCATATATTTTTCTATATGTTTCATAATGTATAAACAACTTATAATGTAACATATGAATTACTTTTATAGGTCAAAACGATAAAATTTACAAGTTCAACATGATACTTGTATTTTATATACATTGTAAAATGATTGGGTACAAGTTTAAATATAGTTTTAAGGTACTACAAAGTAGATATTTTTTTTTAGCTAACTACATATTACATAACTAATGGAGAAGGGTGGATTTAAACCTATTTCATTTTAGAGAGAGAATATGTTTTGATTCCAAAATTTAGGAACTTGTACTTTATAAGATAAGATACGAATATGATCTCATACCCTATTCATCTTATATTTGCTTACTCCTAAGAATAGGCACATAAAAACATAAAAGAATTAGAGCCCATTCGGTTCATCATTTTTTTGCTTAGTTAGCATCCATTTGAATAAGCGTGTTTGGTAAGAATAAGATATCAATAAGATAATAATAAAAATACATATGTATACTCCTCTTGAAAAATTAAATATCTAATACATCTTTAGAAATTTGAACTTGTTTATCCATTAATTTATTCATTGTTATAAAAATATTAACTAATATCTCATTTTCTAATTTATAAAATATATTTTTTGAACCCTTTCCTTTTAAAAGTACATGAACCTTTATTTTACGATCACTATTTTCATATTAACTAAGATAAGATTCAGATAAGATAGTTTTTCAAACCTTAAATTTTATATCAAATTCACATCAATTACAAATAAGATACCAAAAAAAAAAAAGAAAATCAAATAGCTCCAATCTCTTAGCTATTAACAAATATTCTGATAGTAGTAAATAGAAAATTCTACTCAAAGGGGGGAGGGATAAGGGGACTTGTAAATTGTAAATTTTAACTAAAATGAAACTATTCTCGTAGTTTATGGTGGCCTTGGTTGGACCTACCCTTCTCTTTATAACTTATCTAAGACACCCATAGATATTTTCGATTTCGAGATCCATGTAGTTATTTATTTATTTATTTGGGGAGGGAGAGAGGAAATGTACTTTTATTTATCAGCATTTTATTATTTATTTTATTGAGCATTTATAAACAAAAAAATATTTACTTATACTAAAATGTCTATGTTTTAGTGAGTAGTGAGTAAATATTAATGATATTTTAATATGTGATAATGATAGAATTTTTTTTTTAAATTACCATTCACATTTTCATGTATTAGAATTTTACTGATACTTATGTGTTACTAATCAATTCACATAGTATGCTAGTGTGATTAAAGACACTGCTAGCTTTTATATTCACATTTTTCACATTACAACATCTAAAATAAATAATATAATTAAATATATAAATTTATCTAAAATAATACAAATAATAAAAAATCAAAAAATAAAGAAAAGACTTAAAATTAGAAAAAGAAAAGGAATTTAGCTAGCCCTAGCCTTAGGGAGGTTGGAATAGTCATCAAAAGTCTCGTGGGTTGGAATGCAAAAAAATAGAAGTGGCTAGTTCAATTTACTCATGGTAGTGGGTGGCTTTAAATTTAAAAGACTTTAAATTTAGTTTCATCGAAGCTGGGTGGCATCCTATCACCCTAAAGTCATGTTTAGTGTGTCGAAATGGACTCAAAATGTAATTTTGATTTCATATTCCATCTAATATCCTATGTTTGGATGCATTTTAAGAAGCTAGCATTGCCAATTGCAGCTTTAAGATAGAATACGATTTTGGTTTTAAGTTGAAATTACAATTTCATTCTACCTTATTAATTGAAATTTACAAAAATAAACATTTAATATGTAATGTATATTTATTCTATTCACAAATTATAAGCATGTTTTACAATTACCACTATAAGACATGAATGGAATTAATTATTCTATATATGCTTTCAAATTTTGAAATAAATATTTCCTTCCTTTTTTTATTCCATTTCATTCAAATCTATTCTATTTCAAACATTTCTATATACTAAATGTAATATAAAGAGTTAAAATAATCCACTTTTATGAATTTAGCTATCTCAAGGGTGGTTGGGATATATTTTTGTAAAATTGTTGCCTTTTATTTTTGTTATTTTTATTATTTTATCTAGTTTATTATTTATTTAATTATATTATTGATTTAAATTACTTATTTTGACAAATCAAATGTCATCGCATGTAAATTTTTTTTTTAAAGTTAGTGGTATAAATAAAATTTCAATTAGGATTTAAATAAAAAGATGATAAATATTAAAAATTAAAAATGTATTCCACCAAGGCCTCCACCCCTCCCCTGTGCAAAGTAATTAATTGAATACAACAAAACCATCCAGAACTAGATGGCCCGCAAAGAAAAAAAGAAATAATGCACAGCAGCAGCAGCAGTACAGCAGTAGCAATAGCATACATGCTAGTGACCAGAGTGAGTGTGTGTGTGAGACAGGGATTGATTTATGCATTATGCAGCGACCTTCTCTCTGAACCAAAGAACTGACAAACAATGAAGTCATGCTTTCATGAATGATCTCAGTTTTGAAGTTTAGGCCACCCCCTTACTGAGCCACTGACCACCCAAACCTAGCCGGGCCAGCTGAGCACTACCAGCTTTCACCACTGAAACAAGACACAAACAAACACACACAATTTGCTTTCTCGGAAAATTCCTTTCAGATGGATGGATTTATTTGATAAATAATCCTGTTATAAACTGTTTCATACATAGCATTTATACCAATACTTATAATTAAAATATTTTGCTATATATTAATCAAGTTCCACATCTTTTTAAGTTATATTGTCATATCTATAAACATCCGATCGAGTAAATATTTTCCCAATTTTTGCACCTTCTACTTTAGTTGTCACCAGTTCCCCCACCACTCCTCTCTCCACTTCACTCTACTATTAGATAAACTCGAAGTCACCTAGGTTACACAGCTCTCTCTTTAGTCCATCCTCTTCCACGGGTTTGCCAAAAACAAATCCCTCAGCAAAACGACAACCACCTAGTTAACATATTATAAAAATATAATTTGAACACCAGCTGAGCTTGTACAAACTACAAGGGTGACAACTTAAAAAACAAAAACATAAAAACAGAAGAAAACTCCAGAAAATATCTAGGATCCACACCCTTTACACTTTGCCACCTTTCAAAATCCACACCAAAAATCACTAGCCACCCAAAACACTACTACTACACTAGATTCTAAAGGCAAAAAAAAAAAAAAAAAAAAATGATATGAAGACACAAAGCAAAGCCTGAAATCAAGCACAACCCAGTTACTAAAACCTCAAATCAAAAGAAGGCAAAACCAAAAAAAAAAAAAAAAAAGCCAACTTTCTTACTCTCCTCATACAAAAAACAAACATAAAAACTCCAAAGTTTGAAACTTTCTCCCAAACCCAGATCCCATTAACTCATATCTTCCCACACATGCATTCAAGCTCGTTCCTTTTTCAATGACTCGTATCACTATCTCAACAAAATCTTCTTCCTCCTCTTCTTCTTTCTTATTCTTTCTTCCATGGGTTGCATGCTATCTCAACTAGCAGCTAAATTTGCTTTCTTCCCACCATCACCACCAACTTACCAAATAAAGAAACGTGATGTCGATGGCAAGCTAACGGCCGTTTCATCCTCTACTCCATCGCTTCCTATTTGTAGTGCTGATGACAATAATTCACTTGATGTTTTGTTGATTGATACAAAAGTTGGGAACAAGATAGTTGCTTTTTATTTGAAGAATCCTTGTGCTAGACTTACTTTGCTTTATTCTCATGGAAATGCTGCTGATCTTGGTCAGTTATATGATCTCTTTGTTCAGCTCAAGCTCAATCTCAGAGTCAACATCATGGGGTTAGTATTTTCATTTACAATTAATTTTAGTAAATATCCTGGTTTTATTTATGTTTTGAAGTTACTGTTTCTTTTTTTTTTGGGTGCTTAATGTTTTAAATTTTAATGGGGTCAATGTGTAACCGTGGTACTGAATTTTGTGAAGAAAAAATTGTTTTTGCTCAATATTCAAGATTTATTTCATTTTTATCATTTTAGTTAGTTTCCGTCTCCGGGTGTTTTTCTGTTTGTGGGAGTCATTCTTCGATTATTAATTATTATGTATTTTTTGCAATTTTTTTTATAGTTCTGCACAGTGAAGAAATGAAAATTTCTCTCTTTATATATATATATATATATAGAGAGAGAGAGAGAGAGAGAGAGACACACACACACACACACACACACACACATTATCTAAATATATATATTTGTAGTCTGTTTGTACGTTTGAAAGATTATTTGTTCTGGAGTTGTAAAAATATTTGAAATTTATTATATGAATTTTTCAGATCTATGATCATTTTGTGTATTATGTTTAGTTCATAAGTTCCTTGTGTAGAACAAATAATACGGTTTATTTATTTATTTTATTTATTCATTTTTAAGCAACATAAAGTGTGAGTATGTAAAGTAGACTTTCTAAACAGATATTTTAGATTGCCAGTTCCTTTGCAATAAAGACTTTCTGAACAAGTCTTTATTCTCTCTACAAAGCAATGTCTTCTTCATAGTTTTGGTCTAGCTTTTTGATAATGACATGTCTTAAGGTCGCAACTTTTGACTTTTTGTTGAATTTGGTTTCTGATCTGGTTACGTCTCTTGCATTCTGGAAATGTTTAAAGACCACTGTCCATTAACATTGTTACTTTAATTACCTTTTTCTGGTGGTATTATATTGCTACTGTTAAAAGGGGTTATCTTTCGCGGCCAAAATTAAATTGGAGTTTTTCTTTTTGGGTGCTTGATTGTTCAATTGGTCAAAAGTTTCGCTTTCATAATATTTATTGCGAGTATAAGTTGTCAAAATCATGGGGTAGGTAATCGAGAAGCAAACGTTGCGAATTCCTGTGACCGCTAAATACTGACAACGAAATAGGCCTCATTACGGCCCGCATCTCCTACGTACCGTATGAAGAATGGAAGAAGTTGTTAGAACTATTTTTTGCAATTGATATTGTAATTAGACTGTATGCATCAAAGTTGGCCATTCTGCAATGCTTATGATATTCATGGACTAAGTTATTGCATGAATGATATGACAAGAGTGTGAAGTTTTACTACAGTTGAAAAATATCAGCTGTTGAAGTGAGGGAACCATAGGATTTTATCTGTTCTGCCATGTCTCTTAAGAAAAACCTTGTGCTGGCTTTTAAAATCAACACTGTATTTGACTAACATGATGCTGGATTTTACTGGTCACAACTCGTTGTATGCATATGTTACCGTGTTATTATATTGTTGGATCATGGATGTATGATGCTTTATTTTATCGTTCAAGAGAAATTGATGTCCTTTGCTAGTGCTATTATGTGATCAGTGATTAACCAACTATCTTACCTACAGATACGATTATTCTGGTTATGGAGCATCATCTGGCACGGTAGGTTCTCATTTATTGGTTTATCTACAACAATTACCTTGTCATCCACAATATAGAGTACGTTAATGGGACTCGTCAATATATGGAGCAATATTTCTCAGATTAAGTTGGTTTTATCAACCTAAATGACTAAGTTGTCAAACCATTCTATGCTCTTTCCATATGGACATTTCAAGAGTTCTATGGAATCTAATCATCCAAAAAAAGAGTTCTAGGGAATCTTAACTTTTTCAAGTTATGTTGATTTTCTTGACCAAATTACATGTGCTGTTTTCCCCCTGTAACTTCCAGCCTAGTGAAGTCAATACCTATGCTGATATAGAAGCAGTTTACGAGTGTCTTGAGACTGAATATGGAGTTAGCCAGGAAGATGTTATTTTGTATGGGCAGTCTGTTGGAAGTGGACCAACGCTTCACTTGGCAGCAAAGTTGCCGAGGTTGAGAGGTGTTGTCCTACATAGCGCCATTCTTTCTGGTCTTCGTGTACTCTGTCACGCAAGTTTCACATTTTGCTTTGACATATACAAGGTGAGTTTGCTTCATATATTATTTGCTAACGGCTGATATGTTTTCCCCTTTTGTCGGTTCACAATCTAGTAACAGATCATGTCAATAAAAATTTGAGAGTTGACGAGATGGTTAAAGCCAAAAAAGCAAAGATGGGTCTACACTAGACTTTGTAGATGCTTTAAGATATTAACCATGTGCTTTATGTGCAGAATATCAAGAAAATCCGAAAGGTGAAGTGCCCCGTTTTAGTAATACATGTAAGTATGGTTTTATATCTGTATAATACAACGAAACTCATTTTCTTTCAAAATTTTAGCTGTATCATGTAATGAAGGACAATATCGTTTTAGAATCCTGGTCAGTAGAAGTTGAGTTTAGTGCAGATTTTCATGACGTTGAACTTTGGTTGTCCTGCTTAATGCACCGCATCCATTAATTAAATGGTACCTAAACTTTGGGTATGGGAAGTAGTACCTGTCTACTGTCACACTTCAGTCTACCTACTAACAACTGATATAAGATGGTTTTTCTTCTAGTTTTGCTTAAAACTAGAAGTGCAACCTACCCTGTCTACTGCCAAACTTTGTGTGTTTTCATCTTTTGTTTTGCATTGTATTGAGAATGGTGTCTTCCTTGTTCTTGCTGAGTCCACAATGTGATCCTTGTTCCATCGGAAGAACCTGCAGAAATTGTTTTAATGGATCTTTTGTAGTTATATTACAGTACGTGTCACTGGCATATGCAATCTTCAGGATAATTATACATTTACTGGATTTCTTCTTTAAGCCAATAAATCTACATATGCAGCTTGATTTTGGAAACACTGCATGTGACTTGAACAAAGTTGATTGAGAAAAGGATACAAGCTGGCGACAAATAAAAAAATAATTTCATAACAATTGTTTCAATTCATATATTTGATTTGGTGACATCATTTGGGTAATCATTTCCTGGTGCTTTGGTTCTATATGCACAGAAAGTCAACAATATTACAGGAAGTTCGGATTTGTTTTGCTGCGTTTGGTATGTGTATTGTTACAGATTACCAAGTCACTGGTATCTGCGAATTGTATAATGTAGTGAGAATATTGGAGTTATTACACCACTGAAAAATATACTCAAATCCTCAGGTCAGGATCTGCCCCAAGGCGGATACTGGAACTAGAAGAGTAATGAATCCATAGATGGAACTTCAACCAAACATATAGAATTGGTTTTAGATGATATTGGATGTATCTATTCACACTTAATTTGTACATTGTGCAGGGCACCGAAGATGATGTGGTCAATTGGTTACATGGCCAAGGACTGTGGAAAAAGGCGAGGGAACCGTATGAGCCTTTGTGGATTAAAGGTGGGGGACACTGCAATCTAGAGCTATACCCTGATTATATCCGCCACCTTTGTAGATTCATTCATGAAATGGAGAACATCACAACAGGAATCCGCTTGAAAGAAATAAAGCAGAAACTCCTTCAATCAAGGAGCTCTTCAACCACATTGACCCCAATAAGATGTTGTAAAATCAAGTTGCGGCGACCCAAATGCTCAGAATGTCAGGGATGCAGCTGCTTGAAATGTTCATGGCAGCCTAAATGCCCAGAATGTCCGGAATGCAGCTGCTTGAAATGTTCATGGCAGCCCAAATGCCTGGGATGTCTGGGATGCAGCTGCTTGAAATGTTCATGGCAGCCTAAATGCCCAGGATGTCCGGGATGCAGCTGCTTGAAATGTTCATGGCGGCCTAAATGCCCAGGATGTCTGGGATGCAGCTGCTTGAAATGTTCATGGCGGCCAAAATGCCTGGAATGTCCAGGAACCAGCTGCTTGAAATGTTCATGGCGGCCTAAATGCCCGGGATGTTGGATACCAAGTTGCATTACACGGTTTTTTTGTTGTTGTTATTGTTGTTGTTATTGTTGTTGTTGCAAGCCTAAATGCCCAAGATGTTCGCGACCCAACTGTAGTGGATGTTTCAATTGGGTGTGCTGCGCTGAGAAATGCGGATCAAAGGGATGGCAAAATGGATGCTGTTGATTGAATTGCTTGTATAGACTTAGAGGGCTACTCAACCGGCTAACACTTGTGAGAGTAAGTGAATGAAAGGATAGAAGCTAAAATTTTATGGTTTAGTCTATAGTGGTGCACTGATTAAACTTCTTTGAGGTAGAGTTATGACACAAGTTTTTCAATCGACCATGTGATGTCCTTATAGTCTTCTGTTGGTATTATCTTTGCAGGACAACTAACTTGGTTAAAATGTAAGTGTTGGACGTAATACTCGGATTAGAATAAGATTTGTGGTTTCATTCAACCTCCACTCTATTGCAATGTTTACTTTTACTAGTAAAGGGTGGGGAGGTGGAAAGGATATAAATGGTGTTTCTGTCCTTGGTCGCTATGTACATGACAATATGGATGAGAGGACGTACGAGGACAAAAATCTTATACGACAATATTTGGTTTTACGTATTTATTATATTTATATGAACTCGATATGAAGTAGATACTGAAAAATGTATTCACACAAATTCGAATGCATGAAATTTATTCTGGAAATGTCCGTGAAATTTGCGGAATAGGGTTCCGAAGTAACTTAATGGGACTATTTGTCTCTTACATATTGCTGAATGGGATTTTTTATGTGTAAGCAAAATTCTTTTTATTTTATTTTTACTTTATTTTAGCTTACGGTTGATATAATTGAGAAAATTAATTTACTTGAGGAACTTTGCGAGTAATAAGGCTGGAAATGAGTTGAGTTGTGTAGCTCTCAAGCTACTTAAGCTTGGATTGCTTAATGCTTGGTTTAGTTTGAGCTTTTATTAGTAAATGCTCGATTTAGTTCGAGCTTGATTAGTAAATAAAGCAAGTTTGAACTCAATAAAGTTTATTTAGTTAAGCAAGTTAAGTTTGAACTTTTTTTTTAGGCTCATACTCTAGTTTAGTAGCTAACTTGGCACTTGTAAGTTGACTCTTGTTTAACAAGTTCACTTGGGAATATACTCTAGTTTAGTAGCTAACTTGGTACTTGTAAGTTGACTCTTGTTTAACAAGTTCACTTGGGAATAGACTTGAGAACAAGCTTATGAGTTAATATATTATATTAAAAAATATATATAACATAAGAGAGAATATTTATGATGCATTTATTTAAAAATAATGATGTGGGGGAGTCATCAATTTGGACCGTTCATTTGTTTAATTTAAATCATTTATTCAAATTTATAACATTAACCTAAAAATTGTTGTATAGATATATCTAAAAAAAGAAAAATATAGTGTCTATTGTTAGTAATATGTAACGCCCTACCTTCCTAGTGTCTTCTTAATAGTTCAAGCCCAGTATTATTAGTAAATATAGATATAATTCAAAAGTAAATTACTTTCCCTTATTGGTTAATGTGATCCATTAAAAAAAAAGTGTCTATTGTTAATAATATGTAATGCCCTGCCTTCCTAGTGTCTCTTTAATAGTTTAAGCCCAGTATTTGGAAGACAGGTGGGTTATTATGCCATCCTAAAGTAAGGATAAGGCGAGTTCAAATGAGAACTCGAACTTGTTCTTAATAATCAACCATAACCTACTTTCAATAATTCAAAATATATCATATTATTCAAAAGCACCTATATAAACCTGTATTATGAACTCCATACATACTTGCCCAATAGACATATCATCACCTATTATAATATGAATTTTAGCTAGGATTTTTGCATTTAGGTTAAGGCTAACTAATCACTTGGCTTAACTAATTCAACTAATCTTTTAGGTAACCGAATCATCAATTTTAGGGTTTGTAAAACCACAACTAGGAAGTTCTTAACATACTTTATATTTACAAGTGATTTCAAGTTTATTTACAAAGTAACACGATGATCTTGTATACAAAAGGGTATCTATAGAGTCTTAGTCTCTTTCCAGTTGAATTAATGCTCTATAAATTCCCTAAAGCCCAAGTATAGCCTTAGTTATCCATTATTACACTTGAGGTTAGCAAAAACACTAACCCTTCTACTTTTTAAGAAGCAAAGTAAGTACAAAAGGTAAGAAGACTAATAAACACTACAATAACACTGAGCTTAGTTATTTCACCAACATTTGTCAAGGGATATGGATGCAAATGGAAATGCAATGTCAATTAATATATCTAAATCTCTTATTAAAGCTCTTTAACTTACAATTCTCAACTTGAATCTCTCCTTCAATACCTGAGACAACTTATCATAAGCTTTATCTTATTTTTAGTAAAGATTCTACTAGGGAGAATTAAGTATGCTTTTCAATTGCCATAAACGAAATGGGTTGACCAAATCCCCATATAGCATTAATATCGGGCTAATTTATTAATCGTGTTACAAACTTACTAGGTTAAATCAAGAATTGTACTTTGTAGAGGGCTAAATAAAATTATGGGCTCTAAGCCTAATAATTTAAATGGATTTGACTTTTCAGGTTAAAGTGACAAGACTCAAAGATTCAAACTCATACAATTTTAGGATATGCTCTTGGGAGATTTAGTATGTTGGGTTTAAGGTAGGGCCTGTTGGATCGGTCAGTCCAATCTATCCTTTCTCAATAAAGCTTGCACATTAAATGCCTTTAATGGGCTTTGATTCATGAAAGGCACATATAAGGCCTCATTTAATCATAACTGTCAATTGCCATCACCATCTAACAAATGAGATTCATAGTTAGATCCTATAAATACCTAAGACATCCCCATTCATAAGGAGTGGGGGGTCTTTAGAAAGAGAAATGCTATTACTCTGCCGAATCATTCTCTCAAAAGATTAAACCACAATTTAGTGAAGAACATTCACCCGTTATAAAACGCTTGAGTCTTATTTGAGACTACCTATTCCTCCTCCTCATCCTTTCAATCCAGATCATCTTCATACATGTTGCTTTCTCTCATTCAACCACATGTAGAACCTTACCCTTACATTTTTTGCAACTTCACTAGGGAAAGAGAAGCTGACAATGTGGTACCTCTAAGGAAAAGAGTACTCGACTTTGCTAATGGTAATAATAAAAAACTTGATACCAATGTTGAAGTTACTTAACAAACTACACCCACCCTTGGTAATGTAAACAATGTTCAAGTTATACAAGTAATTCAAGAAAAGAATAGAAAGATGGATCTCTTTTTCATAATGATGACTCAATTCATGCTTACTATGGTTGTTGTTGCCACTACGCATTAGAGTATGACTTTGCCAAACCCTGTTAATGCCGCATTGCAACACGCCCCTTGTATACCTTAGTAAATTGACCCTTCTATTGCTAATGAACAAGTTACAGCTAAAGAGCGAGCTCCTGTACAAGAATCCCCACTTGCACAACACTTAACAACTGAGGTAAGAGAGATAGGAATCCAAATTGGGGGCACTTCATCTTCGCGTAGTACTCCACACGTTATAGTTGCTAAACCCATAAATTATTATAACCTTGTCTTCGTTACACCAATAAAGGTTAAAACTACTACTGTTCATTTGTTACTAAGGAAGGCTTGAATACACATGATGTAAGGCAAGTGTACCTATCAAATTTTGTAATATAGTGTATTAAATATGAATATCATCCCACAAAGATTACAAGTATTAATACTAATCTATACCTTATTATTTAACTAGTAAATTATAGAGATTGATTGATCTAAAAAATATAATGAAATATTAATTAAAGAACTAAGATTTTATTGAAAGACGAAAAAGTAAAGCAATTTATAATTAACTTTAAGATGGTAAAATTAATATCTAGACTTTGTTTTCTTTAAGAATTATTATGTGACATTAACAAAAATAGTTCAAGTTCTTCTTAAATTTCATTGACCAAGGAAACTTCTAATCTATGCTAATAACTTTCTCAAGCTTATTAACCTTAATCTTAAAATTACTTCTTTGAATCTCTTCACAATAGCATAATTCAAAGATCGTATTAAAAGTGATAAATTCCCTTAACTCAATTAATTAAATTTGGCAGAAAAATTATGTAATTTATCTCTAAGATTGCATTAATCATCTTTAAACGTGTTAGATCTAATTAAACATCAAATTTCTCAATCCTAATGTATAATATCAAATAAATAGAATAATACTTTAGAAATATTAATCTAATCAAGCATCATGAACACATGCATGAATTAAGAAATATAAGAATTCATTAAATAATTGAATTCTTAGTCGCACAATAAACCTAGGTTCCATAAGTTTAGATACTAAGAAAAATTAAGCACTAATCATATTGAAAACCAAATTCTTCAATGATGTATAAACATTCATCATTAAGGAAATCAACTAAAACTAAGAAAAACCTTAATTTCTTAAAATGTAGAAAAGTAGTTGTCTTATCTCTTTCCCTAGAACCACTTAGAAAAAATGTCTATCTCCCCTTGGTCGAGTCCCCCTTTTTCCTTTATATAATGAGCATAAAAAACTCTATGTTTTAGGCCAACACGATTGTGCTTTGGAATCATATCAAATTCGTCGATTAGAATCGTGTAAAATTGGATGTTGCAGTAGATATAACCTAGACACAATTATGTCTAAAGGTCTTGACTAAATCAATTATCTCAAAGAGATACATGACCAGCGAATATGGTCGTATCTAGCCCTCATGTAACTCCCTATGAAGCTTTAAATTCAACATATTCTGAACATGGTTCTATTTAGGTTGTGTTTAACTTTAAAACTCCATAACTTTTTCTATTTAGCTCTAAACTGAGTAAAATTGGATTTCTTTTCTTCCTTTTTAATTCTACTATTCATCAAAGCCCTAAAATCAAAATATTACTCAATATAAATTTAAATTCTTCAAAAACATGCCAAAATTAAGGGAAAAACACATTAAATCTTACTTAATATATATATATTGAATTAGGCACTTATCAAATTTTCCCACACTTAAGTATTTGCTTATTCTCAAGCAAATTAATCAAATCGAGTAGTAGGACAAGAAATACTTAATCAATTCACTATTATTCAAGAAACCATTCATAAGAATTCTTATTTAACCCTATAACAGCTTAAGAAACAAACTCTTAATTAACTTGCAGTTTCAAAAGAAGATTAACTGTAACTTTTATATTTTTCACTTAACTAACTGTTTTGAACATATGAAAGATTTGACACTTGAATTATCATCTCCTTAATTAAGAAAAAGTCATAAACACTTTACTAACTTTACTAAAATGTATACATCATCTTCTTCAATTTTACTAAACACTATAATGCAAGACAAATATATCCACTTATCCCTTAATCATTTGTGTATTTGTTTTTTCAAGTAGTTTCATCAGTCAATAAATTTTAGACCAAACAATCTTAGGCTACTAGATTTTAAAATACCTCTTTAAACCCTTTTCTAACTTTATTTAATAGAGCTTATTACTTATATTTAGCGTTAACATGGACTTTTCTCTTGACCCTTTTGATGAGCTTTCACCGATAGTCTCAAGTTCTTCACTTAAGTTAACAAGACTTATTCCATGAAAAGGAGGCACCTCGCAAATTTTATTACTCAAGTTAATGAGGCCTACAACTAAACTATATTTAATTTATTTATCCTCTTTATTTATTTCAACTCTAACTATATTGCTTTTTTAAAAGAAATTTTTAAAGGATAAGTATTAACTACTTGCTTATCGAGGATTATAGTACTCTACAAATATCAAAAGGGAAAAAGTATACATCAAAGTAAGGTCAAAAGAAATCTATAACTAATTCTTAAGTAGTGATGTTATTCAATTTTCTAAATCTTTAAGTTCAAAACTTTGATCAAGTGTCCTATATTACCTAAAGAGTTGTTATATACCAACTTGCAAGTTAACTTAATGATTTCCAGGTTAAATAAACAAATTTTGATTTCTTAAATAACCACACATTTATAACCCCCTTCCCTGCACTTAAAATCATACGGTGTTCTCAATGTACGACTAAAAAAAAAATTAACAAAATAAGAATTAAAGAAAATAAAACAAAAAAAAATCGAGGAATGTACTGGGTAAAAGAACTAATACTCCCTTGAAGAAAGCATCTATTCCATTGCAAAATAAGATTAGCATGTAAAGTAGTTGATCTTAAACGCTTTAAACATGTAAAAGCTACAAAAAAGGCAAAAAGGAACAAAAACTAAGCCATATAAGTCTCATTAGTACATCAAAGAAAACAAATAAATTAGTCACTATAATCATGATTAGAATTTCCTCATTTCCTTGTGTCCGTGCCTAGAAAATAGAAGATTCAAGGTTAACACGATCGAGACATGGTTGTGTGTAAAGACTGTGTGTCTCTTGAAAAAATTAAAATAAGGCATAGCTCACACGATCTTAAACACAATTGTGTCTAAAGGTCATGTAACTTTCAATAAGGCTTTATATTCTTTGGATGTTTGACACAACCATAGCATGATCGTGTCTAATGATCTTGTAACTCTCAACAAAGATTAAATCCAAAACTCCATTAGACAAGACCTAAACATGATCATGTCAAAAAGTTGTTCAACTCTTAGTAAAGTAATGATCTTGACATCACTTCGACATGCTCATGTCGGATGGTCATGTTACATCTAGAGAATGGGATATATTCAACATGCCCTCAACATGATCATGTTTAGTAGTTGTGTTGAACTTGCAAAAAATTTTAGCTTGCTTTTTTTTCTTTTCTTTTGAGTAAACAAGTAAAAAAAATGAAAATAAATCTAATTAAATTCAAATAAATTAAGAAAAACTTAATTGGAAAACTAACCTTGGGTTGCCTCCCAAAAAGCGCTTTTGTTTAATAATGTTAACTCAATGCACTTATCTTTTCTTATTCAGGTAGATGACTATGAAAATTTTGGCATTCAAATTGCATGAATTTATTTAGACCTTATTGCTTACCATGAGCGATTACTTAACTGAGTTTGTATAAATGCATCCTGCACGCAAGTAAAACCAAGTAGGTTAGATGTATTTAGGAAATAACACGTATTGTTACTCTTAGGGGGTTGTTGAATCATGTTAGTCTTCTTAAAGATTCTTCATTCATCCCTAACTTTGAAAGTTAACGTTTGATTTCCTACATTTGTAATTGCTCTAGTAGTGGCTACGAGAGGACAACCTAAAATTAGTTGTGCTTTAATGTCCTCGTTTGTATCTAGGATTACAAAATCCACAGGAAAAATGAATGTACGTACTTTAACTAAAACATCTTTAATAATGTTGGTGGGGTACTTAACAGACCTATCAGCTAATTGAATACTCATATGTATTGGTTTAACGCTCCTTAATCCTAACTTTTTAAACATATGATGTGATATTAGATTTATACTTGCACCTAGGTCAGCTAGAGCTCCATTTATTGATAAATTGCCAATAAGATAAGGTAAAGCAAAACTCCTTGGATCCTTCAATTTTCATGGCAACTTATTTTGCTTCAATGTCGAGCATTCCTCATTTAATGTTGCAATTGATATCTCTTCTAATTTCCTCTTGTTAGAGTTCTTTTAAGTACTTGGTATACTTGGGCATCTGTGATAGGACATCAACAAAAGGTAAGTGAATGTGTAATTGTTTAAAAATTTCAAGAAACTTACTGAATTTTTCGTTAGAGCAGCTCCTCTTCAGGTATTTAGGATAAGGTATAGGTGATCTGTATTCCTTCACTTTTGGTGGCTCTGTACTTTCTTTTTCTTTAACTTCCTCTTCATTCCTTATTGACCTTTCTATAGTTTTCTGTTTAACTTGCAACTGCCTTCCACTTCTAAAGGTTGTTGCTTTTACATGCTCTATAGGATTAGTCTCGGTGTTACCCGGTAGTGTCCCTTGTTGTCTTTCAACCATCATCTTTGCAAGTTGTCCTACTTAATTTTCCATGTTGCAGATGGAGGCTTCTTGATTCTTTAAAGAAGTTTTAGTATTTTGCAATCAAGTCTCATTAGTTTGAATATATTTAGTTAAAATTTCTTCAAAACCTGATTTCTTTTGTTGTGGTGGGGGTCGTTGAAATCCTGAGGGAGGCAACCTGTCGATTTTGATTTTGGTTACTCAAAGAGAAATCCAAATGATTTCTCCATCCAAGATTGTAGGTGTTACTATAAGGGTTGTTTTGTGGCCTAGAGGGATTTCCTAAATAGTTCGTCTGTTCCCACTAACCTTTTATATCGACTTCTCCTAAGTTGCACATAGGATAAATAAAAAGTGTATCTAACTTTCTACTAATGGCATCAACTTTATTGGCTAAGGTTATCACCACATCCACTTCATAGATGCCCGCTGCTCTGTTCCTCACCCTAGCACCTTCCTATTGAGAACTGTTCATCGCCATGTCCTCAATCAAAGATTGAACCTCTTTAGGAGTTTTAGTGCTCAATGTTTCTCCTGTAGTGGCATCTATCATTTGTTTAGTTGATAGATTTAAACCATTGTAAAAATTTTGAATCTGCATCCAAAGGGATAGGCCATGATGTTTGCATCTCCTCAATAACCCCTTATATCTCTTTCAAGTGTCATATAAGGTCTCAATCTCTAATTAAGCATGGGATGATATGTCTTTTTGGAGTTTGGTGGTTTTAATAGGTAGAAAGTATTTTCCTAAAAAATTTTGAGCCATATCATTCTTAGTTGTGATAGATCCCCCTGGGAGTGAATTAAGCCATTGTTTTGCTTGACCTCTTAGTGAAAAGGGGAAAAATTGCAATTTTATGGAATCATCTGAAGCCCCATTGATCTTAAAAGTATCTCAAATCTCCAAAAAGTTAGATATGTGAGCATTGAGGTCCTCATCTTGCAATCCATCAAATTAGACGAACTACTACACCATTTGTATAATATGAGTTTAAATTTGAAAATTGTTGGCAACAACAGGTGACCTAACGATACTTATGTCAACTCTAACTAAGAGGGTTTGGAGTAATCGGACATGGTTGGCCATTGGTTCTGGTTTTTAGCACTCATGATTTCTAACTCATCCTCTTTCTCTTCTGCCTTATTCTCAAAGAAAATCCTTGATTTAGTTCCTCCACTATTTGCCGATTTTTTTCTATAATCCTTTAGCTATCCTTTTAATTTTCAAATAAAAAATCAGCACGTCTAATGGAGTATTTCTTATCTTCACTACTGAAACAAAAATAAAAAGAAACTAAAAATAAGAAACAGAAAAAAAGTTAAATTAATAAAGTAATTAGTGTTCTTAATATTAAAACCCTCGGTAATGGTGCCAAAAACTTGATATGAGCCAAGTGTACTTATCAAAATTTATAATATAGTGTATTAAATATAGATATTATTCCACAGAGATTACGAGTAGTAATACTAACCTACACCCTATTATTCAATGGTAAATTATAGATATTAACTGATCTAAAAACTATAACGGAATATTAACTAAAAAACTTAGATTTTATTAAAAAATAACAAGGCAAAGCAATTTAAAATTAGCTTCAAAATGATAAAAATAGTATCTAGACTTTGTTTTCCCTAAAATTATTATGTGACATTAACAAAGATAGTTCAAATCCTTCCTAAATTTCATTGAATGGGGGAATTTCTAATTTCTTTCTCAAGCTTATTAATCTTCATCTTAAAATTACCTATTTGAATCTCTTCATAATAGCATAATTCAAAGACCGCATTAAAAATGATAAATTTCCTTAACTCAATTAATTAGATCCGAAAGAATTATATAACTTATCTCTAAGATTGCATTAATCATCTTCAAACATGCTAGATCTAACTATACATTAGATTTCTCAATCCTAATGTATAATATCAAATATATAGAATAATACTTTAGAAATATTAATCTAATCAAACATCAAGAACACATGTATGAATAAAGAAATATAAAAATTCATTGAATAACAAAAATCACAGTCACATACTAAACCTAGATTCTACAAAGTTTAGATACTAAGAAAAATTAAGCACTAATCATATTGAAAACTGAATTTTTCAATGATATATAAACATTCATCATCAAGGAAATCAATTAAACTAAGAAAAACCTTAATTTTTTGAAGTGTAGAAAAGTAGTTGTCTTGTCTCTCTTTAAAAACCCTAGAATCACTTACAAAAAATGTCTATCTTCCTTTGGTCGAGTCCCCCTTTTTCCTTTATAATGAGCGTAAAAAACTCTGTGTTTTAGACCATACACTATCTAACATGGCCATGCTTTGAGTTCGTGTCAAATTCAGCAATTAGAACATGTAAAACTGGACGTTGCAATGGACATAGCTAAACACGATCGTGTAAAGCTTAATATATATATCGAATTGAGCACTTATCAACATACTTGAAAGAAATACAAATGAAACCCACTACAAGAATACTGAAAATCAAACTCCCTTATCATCAATGTATTGCTACAAAACCCTACCTAAGGGACTATGTGAATCTTAAGTTCATGCTTTTTAATGACAAGAAAGGAAGAGCTAAAGAGCACTTATTAAAATTTATTGAGATGCTTGAAGTTTATGGGTTGGATGATAACTTGAAGCTTAAGGAATTCTCAAAGTCCCTCATAGAGAAGGTGTATACATGGTATGTTAATCTTCCTCTAGGTTTAGTGAATTCATAGGGAAACATGTACAAAATGTTTTTAGAAAAAATTTTCTCAATTGAAGAGAGGGTAACCCTCACTAATATGGGAAGGATTCATCAAAAGCCAAGAAAAGACCATATAGATTATATCGAATGATTTAGAGAGCGCTCCCTTAATATTCAAGATATATGTGATGAAAGGAGTTGGTGAAAATCTGTATTCAGAGAATGTTTATTGAGTATGTTATTCATTTAGAGAATCCATCATTGGCTTCATTCGCAACATTGGTTGAAAATGCGTAACAAACTAATAACTTTGTTGCACGACAAAAGAGTGAGCATGCAAGGTTCAATAAACAAGGGTCATCCATGAATTCAACTCAAGGTAAAGATTTAAAGGCACGTAAGAAACCTAAAATGGAGAAACTCAAGTTTGAGAAGTTGATGTACCCATACCCAATGGGTAAAGTGCACCAATGCTTGACATAAGGCTGCAAGAAGAAAATATTAAACTTTCGAGAGTTAAGCACCTCCTTAACATTGAGGAGAAGAATGATACAAAATTTTGTAGATTTCACAGAATTGTATGAAATTCTAATAAAGATTGTTTTACTTTAAAGAAGATACTTAATGAGAAGGTATGGATCAAAAAGCTCATCATCGAAGACAACAACATCCACAATAATCCCCTTCCTGCTCATAACAACCAATGTGGAGTAGTGAATACCATCACTCATGATCTTACTATTATGGAAATAGATGATGCACCATCTATTGAGACACATAAGGAGAAAGGGAAATCAGTTGAAATTGAAGAAAATGAATGCCCTCCTATAATTACAGCACTTTTGAAAACATCAAATTTTAAGAATTTCTTTGACCTTCTCGGGTTTGATGAGAAAGCCAAGCCTGCAACAACTATTGCACTTATGTATATTTCTGAAGGCCAATATATAGAGTGCAGCGTAGTGTAACCTGTGAAAAGGATGGCACGTACACATGAAAATGCAATTTTATTCACTAATGCTGATGTGTATATTAAGAATCCAAATCACAATCATCCTCTATACATTGAGGGTACACTTAATGGGCATTCAATGAAGAGAATGCTCATTGGTATAGGTTCCTCTTTGAATATCATGCCTATGTTAACCTTTCAAGATACAAGAATTGATATGTGGCGACTTATGAAGTAACCAATCTCAATTAATGGCTTTAGTCACTCTCCTATGAAGATAATAGGAAACGGTTGCATGATCACAATTTGATACCATTGACATTGCATCAATGCATCAAAGACCATTGGAAGGGAAAAGTTGTGTTCATCCCTAATACCAAGAATCCATTTGAGCATGGTGAATCATATTTCATCGAGTTAACTTTATTTGATGAACTCACCGAAGAAGGATAAATGACTATTATAACACCTACTGACATCCCATTACCCTCTTGGGAAGAAGTCCAAGAAGGTCATTAAAAGAAGAGAAGAATGCATGGTTGTCATAGAGGTAAGAAAAGGAATAAGCAAGCAGCATAGATTGAAAGTTACATCAAGGAAAATGAGCAAAGAGTGTATCTCTTGTAACAGCCACATGGATCTAAGGAAGTATGCTTATCTTCTTTAGATCCCATACAACTATGAGATATTCAACCTGTACCCTAACAAATGCAAGACTAGATAAAACCTCAAGTTGAGGAAATAGAAAAATTGGATCTAGCACAACTAAGAGAGTTACCACAACTAATCTTCATTAGCAAAAGTTTACTACATAAGATAAAGTGTCCCCTTATTGATTTATTGAAGGAATATAGGGATGTGTTTGTGTGGATGTATGAAGAAATGTCAGGACTCGACCCTAGTTTTGTGGTGCATAGATTGAATATCACCTTAGGAGTTACACTTGTCAAACGGGCACAACAAGTCTTTTGTCCTAAAATTGAAGTTCAAATCAAGCAAGAGGTTGAAAAGTTGTTTTGTGCTAGTTTTATTAAGCTAATTGAACATCCTACTTGGTTAGCAAATGTTGTACCAGTCAAGAAGAAGAATAGGCAAATACGTGTATTCGTTGATTTTTGAGATCTAAACAAGGCTTGCCTAAAAGATGATTTCCCTTTGCCAAATATCGACACTCTAGTAGATGCAACTACAAGACATGAGTTATCGTTCATGGATGGTTTCAATAGTTATAATCAAATCAAAATGGCAATTGGAGATGCTGAGCATACTGCATTTAGGACGCCAATAGGTAACTGTTATTACACCGTTATAACTTTTGGATTGAAGAATGTAGGTGCTACTTATCAAAGAGTAATGATTGCCATATTTCATGATATGATGCATGACTTTATGGAGGATTATGTTGATGATATTATCATCAAATCAAGGAGGTCACCTGATTACTTAACTCACCTACAAAAGGTTTTTGAGCAATGTAAGCTATATAAGCTTTGCATGAATCCTTTGAAATGTATTTTTAGAGTAGCATCAAGGAAATTTCTAGGATTTTGTGGTTCATAGGAAAGGAATTGAAGTAAACCCAGCCAAAATTCGAGTTATATTGTCCATGCCATCACCTACTACTTTAAAAGAGCTAAAGACCTTCATAAGCAAAGTCTCTTATATTAGAAGATTTGTGTCAGCACTTGTAGAGATCTCATATCCTTTACACCAGCTTATGAAGAAAGGGAATCCATTTGAATGAGGACAGGCACATGAAAAGGCAATTTAGAAGATTAAGGGGATATTGGTTTTGCTTCAAACCATGATAATGCCAATAAAAGGGTTGCCATTGGTCTTATATTTAACTTCTACCAATAAGTTTATTGGGGCTTTACTTCACAAGAGATGGATGGCTAAGAATGAACTATTTATTGTTTGATTCGTCATCTTCAAGAAAGCAAGATCAATTACCCAACTTGTGAAAAGCGATGTTCAGCATTGGTATTTTCCACACAAAAGTTTTGACATTATTTCTTGGCACACAAGATCAATTTGGTCACTTGATCAAATTCTATCAAGTATTTGTTATCTCAGCCAGCTTTATCAGGTAGAATTGTAAAGTGGTTACTCTTTCTCAAGGAATTCAATATTATAGTTCAATCTCCTAAAGACATCAAATCACAAGCATTAGTCAATCTATTAGCACATTTTCTAAACGTGTAAGAGAACTCAATTATGGAGATTGTACCAACAAAATTTCATGAAGATCCTCTAATGGTTGAAATAGAAGGAGAATGGTCACTCCAGTTTGATGGCTCTACTAGAAGTAAAGGTTGGGGCGCATGTGTTGTGCTAACTTCACCAAAAGGCCAAGAAATATCATTGGCATTTAAGTTTGATTTCTATTGCACTAATAATGAGGTTGGGTATGAAGCTCTCCTACTTGGGTTGATATTTGCATAAGAGATCGAAGCATATTGATTATGCATTTGAGGTGATTCTAATTTGTTCATTAAACAATGGAGAATTCAGACTTAAGGAACCTATATTAGCGCCTTATAGGGTTATAGTGCAAGCACTAGTGACAAAATTTCAGTCAGTTCATTACAAGCATACAACTCAACCTGTCAATTGGTTTGTAGATGCATTAGCTACATTGGCATTAAAGCTTTCAATTTAGGAAGCAAGTAATAGTTTGAATATTCAAGTATTCAAAAATTTATACCATGTACTACATTGAACCTCATTGATGAAGATGAAGAAACAAGTGATGAATAGCACAATTCAATGAAGGAACAATTAGCACACCCTGATGCAGCTTTTGTTTCTATACCAAAAAATTTTATTTACCTAAATGGCACATTGTATTACAAAGGTTTAGAGGGTGTTTTGTTCTAATCTATTGGCACAAAAGGGGTTCGTCTCAAGCTAGATAAGTATCACAAGATTTGGTGTGGAGAGGAAAGACTGCCATTATATTGTTGAATTCAACATGTTGGATATTATTAGTCATCAATGTCAAAAGATGTATTTAAGGTACAAATGCATTGTCCCAAGTGCTCTAAATTACAAGATGAAAAAGAGTGTAATTTGTGGCTACAAAGAGAAATTAGAGGCATCCATATATTGACTATTTAAAGAATAATGTCTTGCCCACCAATAGTGCTAATGCTAGATTTGCGAAGAGGAAGGCTAAGAAGTATTTGATACATAAAGATGATTTGTATAGAGTCTCCTTTATAGGTAAGCCCCTTAAGTGTATTGCACATCCTGAGATAGAAACAATATTAATCGAAGCTCACGCTGGAGAATGTGGATAACACCAAGAAGGAAGGAAGCTATATTATCACTTACTTGACACGAGATACTACTAGCTAACTATGGAAACTAATGCCTTTAATTTCATTAGAAAATTTGTCATTTTCCAGCAACATGGAAATGCCATTCATGTTCCTATAGTTACACTCCATAGTTTGACAACTCCATAGCCCTTCCATACTTGGGCATTTAATCTTACTAGACCCATTCACCTGCCATTGAGAGGATGCATCTGGATCCCAACAAGAATGTTTTACCAAATGGGTAGAGGCAAAACCCTTAAAGAAGGCTACAAGACCAGTAGTTACAAGTTTCAAAAAGGAGAATATCATATGTAGATTTGGAATCCTAAAATGCATTCTATTTAATAATGGGACTCCTTTCATCAACTCTTATGTTTGGCAACTACTTGCTTCCTATAGCATTGATCATATCAAGTCTATACCCTACTACCTGAAAGGTAATGGACAAGCAGAGGCCACGAACAAGAGTCTGTTGAAATTGCTTAGTTGCATGGGTCACAATAAACACAAAGAATGGCATAATAAATTGCCACTTGTATTATGGGCTTATGGGACATCAAAGCGAAAACCAACCCAAGCGATGCCTTTCTTTTTGGTATATGAGACTAAGGTCGTAGATCTAGTAGAGGTTTTAATCCTCTCCGCATGAGTAGCTATCAATGTTGAGCTTAAGCTAGATACTTTGTGAATGTTAGACTTAGAGGCCTTAAAAGAAAAGTGTGATGCTACTAAATGCAATTTGATTCATTATTGGCATAAATTAGGCATAGTTTATAGTCATTTGGTGAAAAAGAGATCATTTCAACAAGGTGATGCTGTACTTCATGTAGCAGAGCATGTGCATTGGGGTACTCCAACATCGAAATTTACACCTAAATGGGAAGGTCCTTTTAATGTTGAAGAAGTTCATGATAGTAACTATTGTAAGCTTCATAATCCAAGAACCGATGCTATCATTGCTCTTATCAATTTTTAACACATTAAAAAGTTTCACTTGTAAAAGCAAAATCTAAAGGAGCAAATTAATACAAATGTAGCTTAAATCATGTGAGCTTACTTTTTAACATGTTTACATTTGTCTTGATTTCCTTATTTATTATTTATTGTAAGTGCTATTGAATGAGCAAATCTCTATTAAGTGCGCTATAAACAACATATTATTTACTAGCATGAATCTATCTGATCGCATGCATTTATATACACAAAGGCATGATAATTCTTAAGATAACAAAATGAAGTCATCATTTATTGAACTTAATAAGTTCTCATATAATATATTGAATCAAAAGATCACAATCAAGGGCAAAATCCATTCAAGAACCAATGAATGATCTTACAATAGAATTTACATCTAAGTCACCAAGGTTTGTTGCCATCTTAAGGTCAATTTCTTCAAGTTCCACCAAAATCCTTTTGAGTCAGTCTATTAAGTCTTGATAATTTAACACTTTTTGTGCTTTAGTAGCAATAGATTCTATTTTTTCAGTCTTGAATTTCAAAGCCCATGCTCCTTTAACACTATTCTCTAAGAGTCTTAGCTCCCCCTCAAATAATGAGCTCTAAGGCTTATCTAAAAGAGCCATAGCTTGACCAAGCATTGATACCGTTATATTAATCAATTCAAAACCTTGACATATTACTTCTAACCAAAATTCCCCTTCCATTTCATGCAACCGCTCAAATGGATATGGAGGGTCAAATGAATAGTGAACCCATGAAATGTAGTCGTTCCTCCCAAACCTATTATGGTTGTACTAAGATCTCCCCTCTCAACTTATTTAGATGTTGTATTTATCGGTGGAGGAATAGCATAAAAAACTACTACAAGTGTAGGATTATTCTCATAAGGTAAAGGGACATCATTTGCTACATTAGCATTGGTGGAAGCACCATCAAACCCAACATTCATTTCATCACTATAAAAGCCTGCATCTAATAAAGCATTTGTGTATGCCTCGATTTCCCCTTCTTCATGATCATCATATTCAACTGTATTCTCCAAATCATCTAGCAATTGTGATTTGTTATTGGTAGGCATGAGGCTTACCTCTTCACCATCATTTACTAAGGCCCTTCTCTGGTCATGATCATCGTGTACTGGAGCAATCTCTCTAGTGTCATCATCATTATGATGTATAGTTGAGTTGTCCCCAGTAATAGTAACATGCTTAGGGGACTTCTCAAAATCAATCAATTCGACGTCTTCGTCCTCATCCACAATCACAATAGTGGGACAATTCCTAATTCTTAACTTCTTATAACCCCATACCAATTTGGAAAAGGGTGGATGGTAGTTGGTGGCTGGTGTAGATTTTGATGACCCTACATCTTTTGACACATTTGTAGCTCCATCATCAGGATTGTTGTTGCTTAATGCATGTTCAATTGTAACTTCAGATGCACTTTCCCCTTTGTTATCTTGCAAAAGAATATGAAGTGTCCATGAATGGCATTACCTCTGGAATGTAAACCACTAAAAGTAAAAGCATGAATGTAGAGAACTTTTACCTAAACACTCAAATTAAAAAAGAGAGTTATATATATATATAACAATCGAGATAATGAAAGAGAATTATATTACCTCAAGGATATGGGTGCGTTTAACTTACCTAAAAAAAGGCATAGATTGATCATCTAATGATGTCCCTTGTGTACTATTACAAGACTTAGCTTCTTCCTTTGGAACTCGAAAATAGAATTCATATTTATGAATAACAACCTTAGGTAAATTATCTTCCGATATTGTAGCAATATAATTTGTAAAGTCATCTAAGAAAATTTCCCAATATGTTAACCACTCAATAAAGGTAACTCCAAAACACTCTATAGATGGAAAATACAATTGCCTCATTTCTAGACGAATGTTCTTCAAGTTATTAAGACAAAGTGTTTTACAATAGACGTTAAAACCTTCCTTAATATATACTTGAGAAGGTACACCTTAGTCAAACCCAAACTAATGGGCAACCTACTAAGGTGAGTACATTATAATCATACACTTTAAGAAACAACCAAAAGAATTTCTTTAATCATGAAGTGTAGGAATACCTCTAGGAGTGTACTACAATAGGAATCCTACCTCGGCAGTAGTAAGCTTTTCACGAGCCCCTAGAAAATTTATAAAATATTGGGAGCCTGTGGGATAGAAACTTAGGAGCCATGTGTCTCTAACTATTCTTTTTTTATGTAAGGATGAAAGACGAACTCACTTACCACATCGCTAATCTCAAGTAATGTTGAATAAGGCTTTCTCTTCACCCATGCTCAAGCCCGAGGTTTTGTTGGAGTAGCTCTTTTCCCAAGTTTATCAAAATACCTCTTGAAATGTTTGGCAAAGAACAATGCTAAGAACACTAAATCTACATGGGACATGATTGCATAGCACCCATTTGAGCGTAGCTTTATGATATAGATCTAAACACCAATATAAAGACCCCAAATAAAAAGGTCCAAATGTAAACCACTCACCATGATCGATACAAATTACTAGGTGGAAAAATTGTAGACCAACACCATCTTTTGGACCTCTAGGAAAAGCATAAAGCGAAAGCCAACAAGCCAGAAATGCTACAAGCTCATGCTTGTAACAAAAAAAAAAAAAAAAGTAAATTAAACCTATATTGTGAAACCATAATAATAACAAAGGAAAGTTATAAAGAAAAAGATGGGTACTCACTTACACTTTAAGCTAAGTCCTTCAGCTCCATTTTGCTCTTACTTGTAGAAGTACTTGAGCCATGTAGTGAATATAGCCTATTTACGATTATCAATGGCTACTTTCAAGTCAACCTCTAAAGTTGATAGCATTTCCTTATCCTTCTCAAAAACAAGAGTTGTGGTGATGTTAATCAATTCGAACTCACAAAAATGCAATAGCATAAACACATCCTCTAGTGTTGAAGTGAACTTGCCCCATAAGGTCATGAAAGTGTATGTTTGTGTGCTCCAATGTGAAAGGATGTTTCTCTACAGTTTCATGTCAATTAGGTAGGTGAAGTTCAATCATGAAGAAATCAACATAGGAAATAAACATTAGCTTTCTTCAAGATATTTGCATATTCTAAATTCTTCATGATGTAAATTACCCACAAACACCAACCTAATATTGTCCATTGGGGAAAAGTGAATTGGCTTTCGAAAGGGTGAGCTCCTTCCTCTCATTCCTAAGTTGCAGCACTGATTTTCCATCCATGTTCATTCTATCTTACAACCTTGGTTCACTCTTTATGAAGAATAATAGAGTGATTGTATGTTTATGTGCGTGTGACTTCCATGTCATTACTCTACTCTAAAAGAAATCCTTTGAAATCATTTCATCAGGCCATTCATCCTAGGGCGAAGGAACTTTTGGTACGTGTCCGTTTAAATATGATAGCACATCACTTTTTTTCTTTGAACTATTCCTACTTTGGGAACGATCTTTTCCAGAATCTTTTTCCATCAATCAACTTGAATTGGTGGAAATTCGTGTGAAGTGGTGCAATGGCTAAATATAGTCAACACCACTTGGGGGAGGAAATAGAAATGAAGTCTAATTCACTACCAGCATGAAATACAAGACAAGTTAGTTTATAAGGAAAGGGGTCAGGATGCTGAAGTTAATGGTACATCATGGAAATTTCACTTACTAAGAAAAAAAAAAGTGTGGAAATCTCAAAAATGCACGTGGTGGTTAACTCTAGTGTAAGAGCATACTGCTAGACCAAGAATTGGAAAATCAATTTTATCTGTATTTCAAGTAATTACAAGATTATAAACTATGGCTCACTTGGATGATTCAAAACTGCAATCAGGAAAAGAAATAAAGAGGCCATGGTCCAAGTTCAAGCGGTCACATTTATTGTCGAAAATCAAGCATGGATGTGGTATAATTCAAGTCCACGACGATGCACAAGCCTCGTATTGTAAAAGCTGAAACAAAAAAGCATAAATATATTATCAATTAACAATCAGCCCGAGTCCAAGAAAAATGAAGCTTATTGTCAACTGAAATGATAATAGGGTTCAAGAACTTTGCGACGAATGTGAAGAAAGGTTTTGGAAGAGCAGATAGTTGAAGCAAACATGTGTAATAATGGGTTTCTAAACAAAGATCAAGCACAATAGAAGCTGATCGCACAAGGTCCCAACGTCCAACAAATTACAGGTTTGAATGTGGGAAAATAATATCTCCCGGATTTATCAAGCCAACAAGAGAGTCCGATGTTGTATGCTTGTAGAAACAAGTTCATAAGAAATTATCATTTTTTTTAAAGGGTTGAGGATGTAAGTATGCAAATTGAAAGGTGATTAATCATGGACAGGACAAAGCACTTAAAATAGCCAAAAGAGACGTGGAATGGCAACAAGACTAAAAAAAAATGCTGCATTATTGTTTAGTTCAATGAATATGGATGCAAAATGCAAAGACTTCAAAGATAAGTAAATTGTAGTGTTAGATCTCCTAATAATAATGCAGAGATTACAACCGTGTCATGAAAAACCAAAGCTCCATCTTCAGATAATGATCCGAACGAAAGATAAAAAAAGAAGAAGCTAGTGATGAGTAGCATTGACCCGATTAAGCTCATATTTATGCATGTACAAATTGGTGTCTTAATAGGTAAGTCGCAATATGTTTTTGTTCTTTTTTATGATTCTTAGAGAATGATAAGATTAGGCAAACTGATTTTGCATTTTGCTGGTTTTATGTGAATATCATGGTGTATGCAGAACGTCGGGTGTAAAATTAGCAGACTATGATATCATGGGCAACAGAAATGTACCCCATACTTAAATA
Source organism: Laguncularia racemosa (assembly GCA_037954665.1). Taxonomy (NCBI): domain Eukaryota; kingdom Viridiplantae; phylum Streptophyta; class Magnoliopsida; order Myrtales; family Combretaceae; genus Laguncularia; species Laguncularia racemosa. Next base: position 3,015,805 of record JBBMOL010000025.1, on the reverse strand, counting down.
GCTTCATTAAGCTAACACTACCATCTTTAGCTGCGCCATTGCTCAAATTATGCAGTTCCTAGTTTCACATGAATGTTTGTATAAAAAAAAAAAAAAATCCATCAGCTTGACTCTATTGTGCATTATTGGGTTTGAACGCGAGAGGGAACTTGGTGTATTTGTTACGGATAACATTGAATATATAGACAAGACAGCGGCTTAGTCTTAATCAAATAATTGCAGACCATATGAAAGAGATTTCATACACTCATGTTCATTTCGTAGCTGTATAGCACTTGAAAGTCATAAAGTAATAACAGGAACCTTGCATCAAGCCCTACTTTCCAGGTCTATAAGCAAAACGATCCTGAGGATGAGTGGTTTACTGTTTCACCATATGGAGAACTTCATGAGTTGCTGTCAAAGGGAGTACTAGAGATTAAATATCCCTATTACGGAGAGGATATGAGGATGGCTAAGCCCTGACACGAACTCCCCTTTTATTTATTATCTCTAAAAGGAGTGTGCGAAAAATGTACAAGAACAGAGTTGAGCCACAGCCAATGGATTGATTATAGGCTTGAAATAGAGTAATTTCAAATAAGAAAAGAGCCTCAAAGTTACAATCAATTCATTTGCAATTTTCCCCAGTTCTACGAGCATTTCACGGTTGGTAGTCATACCAAGGGTGTAAATACAACAGTGTCAGCTCATGAAGGGTTGGACCACAAATCACGGAACACGAAGATTACAGAGATATGTGTACTAAAGGGAATGAAATAATATCGATCAAAGAAATGTTCATGAACAAATGAAGAACAGACCTTCAAAAATTTCATCCAAAAATATTAAGTGTTTATAGCATTTTCTATCAAGGTTGAAGGTGCATTTGGAGAATGTGCATGATTAGAAATAGCATTTGTTATCTAGTTCTTGGTGGATCGAAAAAGTACTACACCCTCGAAAGGATATGGTACTACCGAGGGTGCTCACAACCAAAGTCGACAAAGGAAGAATTTTTCTGTGTTGGGACATCTCATAGGCATTCTACGTGTAACAACCACTGTTTCAATAAAAAGTCTTTTGCCGCTATCTGAAATAACTAATGGACTCGACTATTGATTGATCAAAATGATATGTCTCTCTAGAAACCAAAACCACCAGGACTAATAGCTCCCATTTATAATCCAAATTTTACAGAACTTGCCCGAAAGAGGAGAAGAGATTAATGCAATCAATATGCTGCCCTTCCCCCAACATCTCCTGCAAAAGAGATGGATGCAACAAGAAGCATGATCTACTCCTCCAAATTTTTGCAAGTGAGGCTGAGAAGGAAAGGTTCCTCGGTCTTCAATGTTTCCACCGTCGGCAATGGTTTCACCGTCTTCGCAGGAACGGTTCCTCCGTCTTCAATGGTTTCATCGTCTTCGCACGAACGGTTCCACGGGTCTTCTCAATGGCTACTGGTTCCTCCTCCTCCTCTTGTTTTTTTTTTTTTCCTAGCTTCTTCATATTCTTTGGTTGCACCGGGTCTCCTTTTCCTCAGCTTTCTTCGATGAATCCTGTAGTCTGCTGTTTCTTTTCTTCCCCTCCCTATCCATAGCAGCCACTAAGGAAGATAAGCAATAAAGAAAATAAATAGGAGGCTCGGCTGTGTAATGAGGTGAGAATAACAGAAAATATTCCTATTGTAGAGTGCGTCAACCGGATTACGATACCTCATCATCTCATTTCACAGCATAAAGAGTGAGCCCTATTCTGTGTCCATATCCATTTGCTAATGTGTGCATGTAGTACAATTCTCATGTTATAAAGAGAGCTGCATATTGCACAATACCATTCTTATTTGGGAGTAACAATGAACAAGGAAAGATATGCGCAATCGACAGGAAACCTCGACGACAAAACAAAATCTTAAAGAATTTACATGCGTTAACCGGATAAAAGATGGGCATTAGTAATCAGAGCTTCTAACAAAGTAAAATGCAAGGTAATTTGCACATTTAAAGCTTATGATAAGCAGCTAGCTGCAAAGTCATTGGCAATATGAATTTTACGTCACTTGGAATGAGTATATGTGTGAAATACATGAATTTATCATCTTATCTCAACGGACTGACTCAGTAGACCTCTATAAGGTGTGAATTTTTTGCTAGCACAATGAATGGGGCAAAAGCAACTTTGCTGAATCACACATTTTTGAAGTTCCGCAAAACAATACATTTAGACATATTGTGTTAAGGAATAAAGAGGATAAGATAGTCGATAGAAGCAAGGGTAAACAAGAGAGATTTTATTTGCGAAATTGGTTGGGAAATGCTTGTTATGTGAAGGTAAAAGATGGAAAATGGAGATGCAAGATAATACTATGAAATGACGCTTTGGATGCCTGTGCTTTCCCAGTTATGAAGTTTAAGACAAAGATATCTATGTGATTAAAATAAAAAATAAATAAATAAACAAAAATTAGACGTTTGATAACAATTGAAATGAGGGAATAAAATTATACATGTATCTGCCCTAAGGATCCAAAACTTATGAAGAGAATAAGTAATATATATTTTATTTCTACTCAAAGGCATTTAGTGTCTACATTCTTCGGCTTTACATCGCAAAGTTTTTGGGCTGCCCAATGTTATATTATATGGAATATAAAAGTGAAGTGGGCAAAAAGGGCCTTAGCTCAACTTTTTCATTTCTTTAATGTGCGACTTTCACAATAAATTGACTTGACTATATTTTACAATTATTTGAGATGTTATGAGAGTGTTGTTGAGGGGTTTCAAGGTTCATGATATGGATTTAAATGTGGAGTTTTGGGAGAGACTCGGAAAGAATTGATAAAAATTTTGGTAAAGGAATCAATTAATAAAAATAAATCATTTTCTATGCCATTATCCATCAAAGCAAAAATTTTCAAAATATGGAGTTAATGTACGAATATCAACCTAGAAAGCAAAGAAATTCATATGAAGTAAAGGAAATGTTTCTTCTAATATATTCATGAGTATTACTTTAGGAGCAACATGACTTCGGTTAGCTAAAGCGATGTGTGCGATTGTATGGGGTTGTATATTTGTGCACTAAGAAAGACTTAAATTGCTTAGAAGTGCTGGCACTAAGCTTCCATACTACGAATTGCAAAGAAATAAAAGTATTCAATTATGTAAGTATTTACGGCAGCAATGCAACTGTTATATGAGTGCACATGCACTAAGTAATACCTTAGTTATTTTGTAAAACTTATCAATGCCCAAGCCCCTTTGACTTTGTCTAAAGGACTTTAGTCAGAGGGCAAAATGTAAAAGATTAAATCAAATTATGGGACTCTAAGCCCAGTAATCTAAATAGATTTAATTCTTTAGGTTAAAGTGATAGGACTTGAAGAGTTAAGCCCATATAATTTTGGGATGATTAGGAGATAATTGACATTGTGGGCTTAGAATAAAATATGTTGGATTAGTCGGTCCGATCTAACCTTTCTTAATAAGGCTCATGTATTAAAGGCCTTTAATGGGCTTGGATTCATGAGAGGCCTATATGAAGGCTCATCCACTAGTGATCGTCAATCACTATTACCATCAGATAGATGAGATTCAAACATTAACTAAGCACAAGTAATTGCAATCACATCCTCATCTAGTATGTTTCGCCAATTTAATACTTATCATCCATATATCAACAAATTAGCAAAAACATTACAGAATAACAAAATATAAACTAAACTTTATTTAAAATTCTCTTATAATGATTATAGTAAGTAATTATATAGGATTTAATAACTAACAAACGAGTGATTCACAAAGTTGGCCACACATATCACAATTAATCAAGTCAGAAATATAATCACCTAGTCAAGCAACCTTGGTATCCTAAACCCTTAGGAAACCTTATTACCTACACATAATTCTTAAATTAATCAGGAAAAGCTAATGCAATAACAATAGAACCTACTCTTTTTTCTTTTTTCTTTTTTTTTTGTAATTTCATTTTTACACTATTAACTTCTAATGGTCTTAACATTCTTATTTTTAATCCCCTTTTAGTAAGTTTTACATCATCGTGTTTATTACTTTGAGAACTATATGAGTACATCAGAATATCGATTTGACCAAGTTACTATTACCGAATTACCCTATTATGACATAGGTTTCCTTATAGTCGTTCATGATATTTGCATAATTAATGTAAATCAAGTACGGATTTTACTTTAAAGCCAATCAATTATCAATATCCCACCTCAAATTCAAACTGATCAATATCAATATGTTATCAAAATGTTTGTTTCGAGTCATTTTATCAGTGTAGTTATCTCCAACTTGACCTTAATATTAATGCTTTAGCCATGATAAGGGTTATTTATGTGATAAATAGTATACTAGCCGAATGGTCTTATGAAAAATATTATAGGTTTTAATGCTGCCCATTAAGAAGATCAAGTTAGCCTATCAGCTATACCCACCAATGTTACGAATTTTGTCTCTATTTTAGTATAAATCATCTTAAATTATATAAATAGTAGATTTTTATATGCATGATTAGAATCAAACCCTCATTTTTATACAGTATTATAACATTATATATATATAATATGTTAAATATGTATATAATTATATATGTTATGTAAATATACATATCATATGTTATACATAATGCTAAATATTATATATTATTATTACATTATAAACATATATATAATCATCTGTTATGTAACCGTGTATGTGTGTTTGTCTTCTATGTTATATATTTCTAAGCATACTTAACACTACACGTTATATAGTATTATTACATTATAATCTAAAGCATTATAAATATAGTATTATAACATATACAACTATATACTCCTTATAGAATATAGTATCATAACATTATATATCTATAGTATATATCTAAAGTACTATAGCATTGGATATAGATAATATTATATTATATTATATATTAACTTATTTAAACTTATTTATTTAAACAAGTTCGAGCTTAAACTCACTTCAATAGGCAAGCTAAGATTTGAGCTTTAAGTTTCTTAAGAAGCTCAAATTTGAGCCTGTAACTTTTAAATTTAATTCATCATATTGACAGTCCTAGTAAGGAAGCGAAGTTTTTATAGACCGAAGAAGGTTTCACTAATCAAGATGTTAAACCCATGTTAATTCGTGGCCATTTTTGGAGAAAAATTTGTTCCATTAACAGTGTATGGATATTGTTTAGGGTGAAGTGTAACGCTCCTGTGTATTAAACCCCTATTTTTATTAGTTGCAAATCTTCAATTGCTTTTGTATCCCTTCATTTTGCCTTTGAAAAAAACGAAATATTTAGTATAACAAAATATTTAAAAACTAACAAGTATTTCTCTCTTTAATTTTCCTAATTGTATGCAATGTTTTTTTTTTTTAATTTTAGTTCTTTTTAATTATTTTATTCAAGAAAAAAATAGTGAAATATAATATAAAAACACATTTAATAAGTATTTGAAAGGATTAAAAACTTACTTTTTTATACGGCGAAAATATAAGTGGTAGTTTATAATTTTATAATGGTGTTATAATGTTCATTAAGCAAATGTTTATTATTCTAATAGGAGTTGCCTCCTGAAGGAAATACATTGACGAATGTATAATCATCACTTTGATAATACAAGGAAACATACGATAGGAGTTATCCGAGAGTTTCCTTGGGTGGAGCTCAGTAATGAAGAGGGCTGAGGCTGACCCTGAAGCTACTGGGTCAACTTTCCTAGATAACCTTGGCCCAGCCCAAACCATCACATCCTTAAACTCATTTACTTTCAACAGTTTAGGAGAATAGTATAGTGTAAATCCTGGATCCATTGTCCAGAATTGCTAGAAAGATTAAAGTTTGCTCATAGCTTTTTCAAATGGATATTCAGTTTCCAACAATATTTTTCTTTTTAGTATATGGTTTTTTTTATTACATTTTTTTGAAAATGGATATATTATAAAAAACATGACATTTTTTCTATGTTAGTTGTATTTCGCATATTTGGGAGAATTTCTACTTTTAAGTAAAATATAGATCCTAGATCCATTGTCCAGAATTACCAAAAAGGTTAAAGTTTATTTATAGCTTTTTCAAATTGATATTCAGTTTCCAACAATATTTTTCTTTCAGTATATGGTTTTGTTTTTTCTTTCCATTTTTTGAAAATGTATATATCATAAAACATGACTTTTTTCTATGTTATTTGTATTTCATATTACTATGAAATCATTTGCATATTTAGAGAACAGTATTTTTAAGTAAAATACACATCCCGGTTCCATTTCCACTAATTTTACTCCCTTTAGATATTTTTCCTTTTATGTGTAACTAATATCTAAAATTATAAGAAGATGATTTATAAATTGATGTAAATCCAAAGAATGAAAATTGAAAGGTTTTACCTTTTTTTTTTAAAAAAAAAAAAGTGTCTTCAACCAAGGATGGTTGTTAGGCCATCAAATTGGGAGTCATAACCACTAACATTAAAAATTATTAAATCCATTGTATTATTATTACGTAAAAGATAAAAAAGAAAAATCCAGAGTTATAGTATATGGTTTATATATATATATATAATTGTTTTGTTTTGTTTTTTTATTGTTTCCTGAAAATGGGATGATATCATTAAAAAAAAACACGACATTATTTTCTATGTCAGTTGTATGTATCCATTTCTTTCTAAGGTTTTTAAATTTCCGGATGGCACGCGCGTGGACTGGAACTTGAAATGAAGCCAAAAACAAGAAGAAAACAGAGTACGAAGAACCACACTGATGTGAAACTAGTCAGTTCAATAGTTTTAGAATTCTACTCTGCCTCATTGCCTTGGGCTTGGGGACTTCCGTCTCAGGGCTCCAGAGAAAAGGAAAGAAGGTCCTGGGAAGTTTAGGAAGAATCTGCCCATCCTTGCCAATGGTGGCATGTATTGAAGGAAACACAAACAAGAATCCCATTTAGGAACAGTAACTACAATTCATGACATTTGTTTTCACTTCGTTTTTGAAACATCTTATGATTATTAGCCTTTTCATATATTCATCACATGACACATCTTTACGAATGATCTTAGCTTTCCTAAAAAAATAAAAAAATAAAGAAAGAAATCATCTTGATTTTTGGGTGTATTAATGTTATATATGGCATTCACTATGATGTTTCATATCTTAGGATTTTCCTACCATGATTATTTCTTATTAATTATTATAGTTCAACATTTTTGACCGATATATACGTGTTATTCTCGTGTAGAAGATACACCCAAAAGAGTACGTACATGTTTTTTGTTGACAAAATCATATTTAGATGAAGATAATAATAATAATGTTTGCCGAAATATAAACATAAAAATCATATGACCGTAAACTATTGAAAAAGAAAACTGGTTAATCAACAAAGTTGAAATTCATAAGTGCAAGATCTTATGTACATGTCCAAGATTCAACGCTTGTATAATTTTCAAGCACTGAAAATGTACTATTAACTTAAGTTTGTTTCATCGACTATAATTATTTTGGGATTGTTTCAAGTTGAAGTTGTTTCCTTTTCAACACCGCCATCTGGTCCTCAGTAAATAATTGTGGAGTTGCTCAACTAACATCGAAACGTGCACGGAAACAAAGAACATTGACCTAAGTTGTCTATTTTTTCATGTTAATTAGCAAGAAAAAAAAATTACATATATATATATATATATAATATTATATATGCTGAATTTTTATATCTTTTGACTTTATATACTTGATTTGTTAATTTTTTACTTCTATAATTGATAGGATTAAAAATCCGACAAGACCTATCATTAGGGCAAGAACTAAAGAAATTCAAATCTTAGCGTTGAGGGCCCATTTTGAGCAGATCGACCTCGGAATTATTTATATATTAACCTCTTTTCTATTATTCTTGTATTGTGTTTTCCAACAGGCACACTTATCATATTCTATAGGGTAATGGACAAACTCCCTCAGACTCAGATTGTGGGTTATCCATGGACCGACCTGAACCGGCGATGATTTGGGCCGATGGATCCTATAGAAGACCGGCATCTTGAAGACCATTTCTTTTATATATTTCTTATTTTATGAACTATTTTGGTTGTATTTTGGTTTTGGGACACTTTTATTTCTTTGTAACTTTCATTTAGGGTTAGCCACCTTAAAAGTGGCAAACTTGTAATTTTGAGCACTTTTTAACCCTAGGAGTAGCAAGTATAAATACTTGCTTAAGAGAGGGTTTAAGGGAGCTTATTTTTGCAAAACATACACTCTCTTTTCACGTGTGAATTAGGGTTCATACCTTGGTTCCAACTCTTATCAATTTCAATTCCAAGACTTGAAATTGTGGCGAGTGCAACATCTTGAAATTGTGAGTTATATCAATTTCATTTTGTTGTGATTTCTTTTCTTTTCTAGTGTGTTGTATCTAGGGTTGATTTGAGATAGTTCTTGGTCAGATTTACATCTTATTGTACACGAATTCTTGTGTTTAATTGAAGTACTTATCATTTGATTTGGGATCATCATTGAAAGTTACACTTGAAAACGTGATTTTCACCTTTGGGAAAGGAATCTTACTTTATGGTTTTCTTTGTCAAATTGAGGCTTGATTTTCGTGGATTATATGATATTAGAAGTGTTATTAGAAGCCATTTCCATTGTGGTATTCAGATTATATCATTAGTAGGTTGAATTTCATCATTTCAACATTAGGGTTCACTAGAAAAGTGCCATTTTTGGGATCCGATTTTGCCTAGACTTAAGATATCTTTTCTTAAGTCTTTTGAATGTGCTTTAAAGTGTGATTAGGAACATCAATAATGCATAATTAAATCAAAATTTTATCAGACCTACTTACTCTCATGTTGGATATAAATTAATAATAAGTATTTATAAAGTAAAACGAAGTAAAAACTCAAGTTATATAATTAAAAAGAAAAAAAAATGCAGGATAGACAAGCAAATTGTGTAACTAAGATAAACAATGCAAGCATGTGGAAAATAATTTTTTTTAAATTAAAAAATAAAACCCTCAAGTATGTTTTGTAATCAACTTGATGACTATAACCAAAAGCATAGATGTCAAACCACGAGTGTTGAGCGTTTTAATGTATTAAGATGTAATCCGTGAACGATTTGGAGTATATTGACCGAATGAATGCTCTCAAACCAAATAAAGAAAATGTCAAAAGAACGTCCAATTTCGTATATGGTTATTGAAAAAGTGCAACTCGTAAATTACTTGAGTTTCGATGAATGTTTATTTAGGTTCATCTTGTAAACAATCGAGTTAAAGCTCGAGTTCAAATTATTCGAGTAATTTATTGAGTCAAGTTTGGTTTTTATGATATTTGGCTTAATTAGCTCTTAGGCCTAATTGATCTCAAGTCAAAATTGAATGTTAGTCAAGTGATAGGTGTTGAATTGTATATATTAGTTGATGAGTTTCTATAGTATTTTCAATAATGTTATGTGTATTTTAGTGAAATTTGGTACATAATTAAATAATGTTTTGGATTTCAAGCTTTAATCAATATTTGAGAAGAAAAGGAATGAAAAGAATCAAGTTTTACTTGATTGGCAATTAAATTGAAAAAGTTACAAGTATTTAAAGACCAACACAACCATTTAACATGACTATGTTGAAGATATGTTCATAGTAGTAAGTAATCAATGAGATACATGAAGATTAGACACAAACATATTGAGGGTCATGTGACTTTCGGCTTAAAAAGCAAGTTTAATATGGCCATGTTGAGAAAGATCATGTTGGTTGAAGATGACCCGACAAATATGATCATGTCAAGGTCATATTGATAGTTTTCCCCTAAGATATGGATGAGGCTTGATGGATTTAAGAGGATTTGTTCAATACAACCTAACATGACCGTGTTGTAAGGTTGTGTTGGGGTCGTTTTAAGGAAAGCTTCATGCAATATAAAAGGGAATAAGGGAACACTAGAGCAGTCTTTTGTCATGAAAATTTGAGAGGCTCTTAGGCTTGAGAAGACTTTAAAGGGTAACTTTTTACAACTTCAAGAGTGAAAAATCAAATTAACACAAGGAGTTTTTAGATTCATGTTTTTCTTTTCTATTCTTTCAAAATTCTTTGAACATGATGCTTAGAGCTTAAAGTTTTATTATTTAGACATATGGAACATAGGATTATCATATAACTTTATCTTTTATCTGTGAATCCAATGGAATCTTTAATTTTGAGTTCAATTATGTGTACTTTCTTTGAATTGAGTTGATATTTCTAAGGCATTAATTCACTTATTTGATATTATATGCAATGATTGAGAGGTCAATTATATAATTAGATCTAAACATAATTGAAGAGAGTTGTATATAATCTTAGAAATGAGATAACATAACTCTTCTAGATTAGAGTTAATCTAATAGAAGAATTTGCAAATCTTTAATGTAATCTTGAGAATTTTAATTAAAAAGTGATTACGATTGATTATCTTAGGATTAGAAGTTGGTAAATTTGATAATTGCTTATTTACCGAAGGAATTCTCACAATCAAGAAAATAGCAATAGAATTGAATGATTTTTAATTGGTCACATGAGTGATTCTAGGTGATGCAATGTCTAGATATGTATTCTTGCATTCTTGAAGTATATCTTTAAATTTCTCACTTTTCTAATTGATTGAGTCTCATGGTTGATTAGTTAGTTGTTTAGTTTTAAAGATTTTTATTTTAATTAAATTCATTAAAATTTGCTATTTAGATAATAGGGTAAAAGTTGATATTTGTACTTGTAATCTCTAAGGGATGACATCCATATTCAATCTACTATACTATAGAACTAGTAGATGCACTTGCCTACATCATGATTTTTAGTGAGTTTCAACATCAACATTCTTTTAATTAAGAAAAAAATATGTCTTAGAAATATTGAGCCTTAACAAGCTTAATTAAATTGAACTTGAGCTTGATGAATGTCTTTTTGATGTGAGCTCAAGCTTAAATTTCTAAGCTCGGTCAAGTTCGAGTCATGCTTGAATTTCGAAATTTTGAGTTGAGCTCCAACTTGAGTTTAGCTCTACTTCATCTTAGCTAGGCACTTGTAGATTTGGTGTTGGTTTTATATTTATTATTTAACATTTCCTCTCATTTGTGAGTTGTGACTTTAACTAAAACCCATTAAGTGAAATACTTGATTAAATAGGAGTTGACTAACGATAGATGAGTTAAACTCATAACCTCTTACCCTGATACCATGTTAAAAAATAGTATCACAACTATTTAATCTGAAAGCTTGAAGTTATAAATTACTATATATTTTACATTTATTACTTAATATATGCAAATAAATAGTAATATAATATCATGCATTTGCAATTATTGATGGCAAAATTCTATCTAGAATGAGCTGAAATACATTGATGAGAGCTGATTAAATCAGTGAGCTTTTATTAAGATCTAACTTTCATTATATATAGGTTTTTATCAAGTTTAAATAATGTAATAAATTCCTAAAAATATGATCTCAAACCATAAATTAAAAATTAAATCTTAAAATCATTTAACACTAAAAATATCTGAGAGATAATTAAATTAATTAGTTTAATTCAATTTACTAGTGCCAACCAATGAAACAATTAAGTAGGCATTATTTGACATAGATTATGCATGGGATGCCATTAGCAAGGGACTTAATGCCCAATCCAATTGCGTTTTCTTAACCCTTTTCTTTAAACTCATCCATCACCTTAACCAAACCTTTTCTCAACCAAAGCAAGACTATAAGCAATGCAAACCAAACAAACTACCTACTCAAGCCCATCGTTGTCCTTTCTCCTCAAGCCTTACATGGATTTTGTCCATAAAGCCAACATTATACTAAGTTCTCCACCCAATCAATTAACCTTTCACTCTTAGATTTTTTGGATTGTCAACTACACTATAGGTTAAGCGATATAGCATACTTCTCCCCAACTTGGACTAGCTACCCTCTTATCTCTTCCCTCATTATTATTATTATTATTTAACACTTGTTTAGAAAGATCACTAAGTACAAATTTATTATAATATAAAAATGTTGGATGTTTTTGTCAATTGCACCTTTTCATTAGTAGTATTAACTTGCACATTTTCATTATTAGTATCTTTTAGTCATTCTCCTTTTCAACTAGATATTTAAGAGACATCTCATTTGAGTAAAAAATGATAAGAATTACAATTTTACATGTCTTAATATAAAATAACATAACTCTAGATATCTCTAGTAAGTTACAACTCTTCCAAATAACATAGCATTTTATATACAAATGCAAAAGTAGCCATTTTAAAAAAAAGGCACCACCCCCCCCCCCCCCCCCCCCCCCAAAAAAAAAAGAAAGAAAAACTTAAAGGTTAGGCAAATGAGCCCAAATTGACAACCTAGAAGATGAAACAATATACATTTTAAATCAAAACACATCTTTGGTGCAACTTAGCCAATTTATGAGACCTTGTAAATGAAAAGGAAAAAAAAAATCATATTTAAAAGCAACGGTAATTTCGATTATTAAGTTTTGTGTTGGGGGCATTTTTTGGCATTACTAAAAGACATTTAACCTACGAAGCACCTTGTCTCTCTTTTCTTTTCCTGTTTGTTTTTTCTTGTTCTCACAAAGGAAACCCTTCTCTTTAGTAGTTTGCCAGTCCATGCAAACTGACACAAATTTGCAAGAAATTCATGACACGAATTGCCCCTCTATGTTTTCTCTCATTTAGATGTTTGTAACATGTGCTGGGGTGTTATAGGTTTGTCACAACTCTAATGTTCTAAGTGGTAATGATGTGCCCAAAAGGGAATTAAGTAGAAGCAAAAACCAATTTGAAAAACAAACAAACAATGTTAATCAAACTAGTTCAAATGGCGCAAACTTCTTCTAATTATGAACCGATTTCACTAACAAGGCGTGTTCAATCCAATTATGATATAGCTCTAATACAAAAAAAGATGATATGCCTAAAACCAAGATTAAGCACAATCAAATGGAACAAAAACCAACCCTAAATGCAATAAATCGAATCCGGTTCAACAAGCTAGGAATTGCGTGATTCCTAATGGAGTGCAAGGAGATCCAAATCCAATAACTAATGAATTAATCAACCTCGATGATTCAAAACCCTCAAAACACACTAATTAATCTTGAAATACCACGTGAATCCAAGATCAACAACAAAATCAATTTCGAGATCCCCCTTTATAGAAAGGCAAATTCATGGTTCAAATGATAAGCAATTGATGGTGATTAATAACAAGTAAATTAAGTACTCAAAACAAGCACACTATTTCAAATCAAACTAACTCAAATCTGACCAAGAAATGATTCAATCCAACTCTAGATATTACATACTAGAGAAGAAAAGAATACACAACAATTAAAAATTGATATGACTCACAATTTCAATTGTTGCACTCGCCACAATCTCAACTCTTGGGATTGAAATTGACAAGAGGAAATTAAACTAGGGAAACCCTAAGCTCTCTCATGTAAAGTGAATGTGTTTAATTTGAAAATTGCCCTCCTCAAAACCCTACTTAAGCAAGTATTTATACTTGCTCCCTTTAAGGTTAGAAAGTCCACAAAATTACAACTATACCACTTTTAGGATGGCCAGTCCTAAATGACATGGCAACTAGGGTGTTTTTGAAATTTGAAAAGTATTGGTCTAAATTTAATATGATCTTAGTTATTACTAATATATTAAATCCATGAGATAAACTTGATTTTGTTGAATGGAGTTTTTAGAGGATTTATGGTGCTGATTCAAAAGAGTTTGTGGAAGTTAAGAATATTATTCTCTCTCTTTGATAGATCAAAATATTGGCTGTAGTAAGTCAAAAGCTAATGAACCTATAATTGGTGAATGGGACAACAACTTACAAGTAACTTTATTTTTTTTACAATTATGTATAATATTTTTACTCTTTTGAAGTTAGTTTCATTCAAATGATACTCACCATTTTTTATCTTATCTAGAGATTTAACCTTTTAAAATCATGAAAATCTTTAGGGTGCCATCAAATATGAACTAGGGCTATATTTAAATGAGAAGTGGCATATGATGGTTGAATCGAATATATTGAATTATTGAACAACCAATCAATTATGATATTTTAAAGTTACAAAAATGACATGAGATATTTTAAACATACCAATATCTACGGTAGTTTTTAAATTTGCATTTAGTATTGAAGGTCAAATCTTTTATCAATATCGCAACTTCATAAAGTTAGAAATTGTAGAAACTCTTTTACATATAAAGAATTGACTTTCTGGAGAAGAAAGCAATAAACTAAACTGTTTTTTTTTTTTTTAATTTTTGATGTCATATTATATATTTTTATTCGTAAAAGTTAATTTTATTATCTTCCTTTTTGTGTTGAATATGTAAGTATTTTATAAATTTATTTATAACTCTTTCATTGATAAACAAGTTTAACTTGGATAGAGTTAGGTCATTAATTTAGGTTTTCATATATAATTAATAAATAGATCCTATTAATATTGAGTTCTCTTAAACACAAAGCTATTTAAATATAGACATGATAAATGACACATTAACTTGAATTACTAGCCCTAAGAGGAAATAAAAAAGTTATTTAAAATAAAAATTTTCGAACAAATTTATAAATAAATAAAATAATAAAGAATATTTTAAAAATAATTACTCGATTTCCTTTGTTTTATCCTTAAGCAAATGGGTCTAAAGTTTTAATTTATGCATATCCATATCGTAGAGCAAAGTGTGGATATATAATTTCTTGTCTAAGAATCATTAGGAATATCCGAAACTCGAAGCCTACTTTTCTTGTCGCCCCGAGAAATCCCAACCATTTCAAGCTCTCTGTTTCTCTCTCTCTCTCTCCATTTCTGTCTGCTTTCCTTAGCTCACGCTGCGCCATATTCAACCCCCTCTCTCCCACTCCACAGCAAAAGCAACCTGTGAGGAATAAAAAATCTCTATAAAGAAGCAGAAAGAACAGAAAAGTTCAAAACGGCACATGCTAAATGGGTCCATCGAGTGGAACCCACACGGCTCACCAAAGGTCGCTTTCATACGGACCAGTTCCTTTGCCAGCTCCGCACGCGGTTGCGAACCCGGAAGGCCGGAACATTCCTTGTTCGTCGTTTTCGGCTCGGGTTTGTGCATTAAAAAATAAAATAAAATAGAATTGATACACATTTGTAGGTAAAATAGACATATTAACTTTTTTATAATCGGAAGTCGATTTTATCTTTTGGCGGCAGACAACGGTCCTCCACCCGACTTTGCGAATAATCCTTTTTGTAATATTTGGGTAATCAATACCCTTAAATCATTTGTGCTGTGTTGGATTTGGAGAGTCCTATACTTGTAGTAGAAAAGTTTCAATAGAAATAATATACTTGAAATTTCAATATATATATATATAGTTTTGATGTTATACATATTAAGTTTTGAATTTTTTTTCCCTCTACTTATAAAGTATCTTATAACTATTAGACACTCAAAAGAAATTTATGCAACTTTACTGTTATACATATGATACTGGATATAAAAATACATATTATATATTTTGATGCACTGTATATATTATTAAAAAAGAAGATATATATAACTGATTTTACTTATTTTTAGGTGATTCTTATATTACATTATGGACCCTAATGAAAAAAAAAAAAGGGATTGCATTAAAATGCTATTTTTCTAAATATAGGAAAAACAGTGAAAGATTCACCAATATCTAGACAAAATACCTTTCCTCAACGTATTATATAAAACGTTAAACACGTAATGAGATTCATATAAAACCATACACATGTATTATTACATGAAAGAGTGTACATACAATACATATAATAAAGCATCATATATTATGCAGAGAGTTTTAATTCACATTCATGTGCCATGATCTCGAGGCTCCAGCTATTAAATATTATTCCTCGATTATTTTAAATAGAACTAATTTATTATTATTGTTTTTTCTTTTTTTTTCTTTCGTAGATAGAATGCATCGAACTTCATGGGATAAATAATTATTGTTTCATGCGTTACATACATATTCAGATATTTTCTATGGGAACATGGACATATAATGCATGCCAATATAAAATTAATTTTCTATTGTTTTTTTAAATAAGAACGTGTAAATGCTAGCTAAAATTGTATTGCACAATGAGAGTGGTCAGTATTGAAGACCGCGTTTTGAAAGAAAATATATATATCATTACTATGATAATAAGCCGATGCTGATTAAGAGGTGTACATGGTCAACTACTTCTATTTTCTAAGTAAGTTAGTTTCGAGAAGATTGATCGGCACTTTGATTCTTTCATGGGCGGTGTTTATTCTATTGCACATTTATCAATAGGTTTGTTTACTATGGCAGTCTACTTTATTTTATGATGCATCTTTTTTTTTTTAAAAAAAAAGATAATGATTATAAATATACCCAAAAGTTGTTGAGATAGATACTAAGTTTTGAAAATGTGGTTTCATATCTATATGATATTTGAATATATGTATGTTTCTAAATAAATGATAAACACTAAAATCGCAAAGGAAAAAAGAGTATGTGTGTGTATGTATATACTTAAAAAGAAAAAAAAAACATATTTTGAAAATTTAAGAAATCTATATGTATTATAGAATATATGGAGTTTACCTAAAAGTTAATTGAAACCTTAATTTTAAATAATTTCCATGAAGCTCTTTCTCAAAAATCGTTTATTGATTTTAGATCAACAATAATTCGTTAATGTGGAGTTAACTGAGTTAATAGATCGAGATATGAAATGATGAAGCAAGCACCGATTTGATGATTTAAAAACCTATATGATATATATAATAATTGTTCTTTTGACATCTATATAGAATTCTTACTTGATCCGTACCATGGAAATTAAAGGAAAATATTAAATATACAAACATTATAGTGGTCAAAAATAATTATATATACACGTCACATGCAGACCTGCCATTATTGTGGACGCCGGAGCTAGTGAATGGTGAACGGTGATGCTAGTACTTTAATTTAAATGCCAAGGAGTGACAAATACTAGGGGCTAATAGGATGGCTACAAATAATAGCTTTTTGGAAATTTTGAGCAGTTGTTAGTTTAAACAGTCGACATTTGAATCATTATTTGTGCCGGACCATGGTTGTTGTTATTCTGTGATATCCCCGTAATAATGAAGGAATAATAATTTTATTATTAATTTATATAATAATAATAATAATTTAATGATAATTAACGATAAATATTTAATATATATATATATATATATATATATATATCTAATTTATAAGATGAAAGATTGAACTAATCCTATTAAAATATTAAATTGAATTATGGAAGATTTTGTATAAGTAAAGTTAAATAGAAAAATAATTGTTTTAATCTTTAATGTTTATTTATCTATTTTTTATTTAAATTTTTAACCCTTTGTTTTGCCATTCGAATTGTTGGCATTTTTAAATGTTTACATATGTTGATTAACTTTTCCATCCACAAATATTACATGGTGTCATTTGATTTGTTAAA
This sequence comes from Laguncularia racemosa, assembly GCA_037954665.1. NCBI lineage: Eukaryota > Viridiplantae > Streptophyta > Magnoliopsida > Myrtales > Combretaceae > Laguncularia > Laguncularia racemosa. The sequence continues at coordinate 2,998,299 of JBBMOL010000025.1, read as the reverse complement.
ATAATTCATTTAAATAAATAATGTAATTAAATATAGATAAATAAAATAAAATAATAAAAATAAGGAAAAATTCGAAATATAAAAAAAAAATAGAAAATTTGGGGGTGGGTGGGAAAGTCCCGTTAGTGACTGCTGTAGGCAACCACTCAATCTCAGTGCAGACATTATATGTCTCCCTTCTCTTCTCAATTTAAATGATTTAGAAGCAACATCTGAACTTTCAAATCATCAAGAGACGAAATACAACATTATTAGACATTGATGCAGAAATCTAAAAATTAGGTAGTGACATGGACATCAACCATTAAACTTGGAGAAACAGGATTTCAAACAATCTAAATCCTCGTGTGTTGATTTATCATAAGAATATAAATATATATATATATATATATATATATATATATTAGTACACACCTTATACGAACTGACTAAACCAAGGTCGAAGACAACCTTAGTGTTTAGTAATAAAAGATGCTGGAAGGTGATAGATGTAATTAGCTATTGAAACGGTTTTTACTTTAAAAAATTATTTTATTTAGATAAAACACTTTCATATAGATGGATTTTTATCCATTTTCAATACATTTATTTCAATTTTTGAGTAATTTTTTTTATCAACCAAATGCATCCCTAGTCTCTCATATCGATATTGATGAATATATTTTCCTTAGTTCTTCCGATCATACCATCACTAACCAATCTTGTGAATTATATATAAAGGTTTGGTAGGATCTTCATGGACACAATTCTAATTGTTTTGCTTTAAATTTCACTTCTATCTCAATATAATACTTTCATAATGTTTTAAAAAAGAAGTTATACTATATTTTTATAGTTTAATGATATAATTTCTCTCCCATATTAAAATGGACAAAATATAATAATATATAGCAACCACTTGAGCAAAAAAAAAAAACGATATAAATTTTGATATATTAAGACTTTATTTTATTCATTTGGAATGTTTTGAAATCCAATTTTTTAAGCGCTTAGTTTACATAACTGAATAATACATTAGGATATAGTATGGCTATATAAGAGAATACTTAAAAAAAAATCGTTTTAATAAAATGTACTTTAAAATACTCAATAAAAACGTATAAAGTAAGTTTTATTTATTTCATAAAATTTTCAAAAATATATATAATATATTGTTTTATTGTGTAGCTCTTAGGGAGGGCATCAAGCATTAACAACGGCAGGTAGAGGCCGTTATAAAGGCAAAAGGGTGCCCAAGGGAAAACGCCAACTTCAATAAAGAACATAGTTTGGACCAAAATCAATGAAAATAACGGCTAAAAGAACAAGACAATATGGAATGGACCGTTGCTCCATTTCGGTGGATGGCCGCAGTGACCGTTAAAAGTCTTTTCCGGTCGCTCTTCAAAGGGGCCACCCCACGCACACCTCCGCCTTCTTCTTTTTTTTTTTTTGGGTATAATCCTAAAAATTGCTGAATGCCTTTCTCGATTTGTGATATTAAGCAAAAAGTATTATTGGACAGAATGGCTTCTTGCTTTGGAGAGATTGAAAATCCATTCGGGTTTTTTATTTTCATCTTCACCTTTTTCATTCGAAATTGTATTTAAATAAATTATGGGTAAAAATAATATGCAAAATTACACAATTTAAAAACTTATCATATTTCAATAAGATACACAATAAACCAAATGAAATATAAACCAGTGATAGATAAAGTTAAGATAATTAATTATGTCAAACGTTCAAAATATTTTTTTTTTAAATTTGAATATTATATCTAAGTTTACTTCTAATTTAATTAGATTGGATCTTCTAACGAGCAGATTAAATAAGTTTTTAACCTCTCCAAAGTATGAATCTATTTACATAACCTTTATAGCAACTCGATGTATATAGCTCTCGTTTTTATCCTTAATTCATATCTATAGTACTTTATAATATAGGACCTTTTATTTTTTTTATCGACGTTGCTCTCAAAATATATATGTATAACCTCAACATGCTTAGGAAAAAGTAGTAGAGTCTAAAATTGAAAGACCAACGTAGGACCATACAACTGATTATAAATTTAAAAAAAAGAAGATGAAATTAATACATAAAATATTTATAAGTTTTGTTATCAATACAAATATATAAATAAAAAATTATAAGTAGAATGAAAAAAATAAGATAATATAAAAATATGTATTATAAAAAAAATTTATAATGACTTTAGAAGATGGATTCATTTGCAACTCTAAAAAAAAAGGATCATTTTCAATATAAGTAATTAGACAATCGATTCATTTATAATACCCATTTATTTTGTGATATTATTTATGAAAAAAATGTCAATATATCAAATAGTATAATTATTATCATTTAGGGAAAAGTACATTTTTAGTTTTCAATATTTACCTATTTTTCTATTTAAGTTCTCAACCTTTTTCTTATATTTGAGTCTTTAACATTTTCAAAACCTTATAAAAAAAAAAAGAACTTCCGTCAAATATATTAAGCTTTTCATCAATTCGTAATACATATCAATTTTAAATTGGTCTATAATAATTAAATTAACAAAATGATGATATTAAATATATTTATTTAAATAATATAGTAAAAAATACTATTAAATATATCTAATGATATAATATAATAAAAATACAAAAACAATAATTAAAATTTAAAATGGGTTGAAAAAATTTGTATGTATCCTTAATATCTTTGGCAACTAGTGCAAGATTAATTGGAAGCTAATATATGTTTAATATGAATAGAAAATTTAATATATTTAATGAAAGTTTTATTTTTGTAAGATCTTAAAAACATTCATGACTTAAATAGAAAGAAAAAAAAAGGTTGATGACTCAAATAGAAAAATAGGTAAACATTAAAAACTAAAATCATACTTTTCCCTTATTATTTACTAATACTTTATGTAATAAGATCATGCAATACTTATAATATTGATAATATAATTATTATTTATACTATAACTACGAATAGATAAATAACATTTAATAATAAATTATTTAGTTAACTATCATTTTTCACATATGAAATTTGATTTTAGGAGTTATTATAAAAAAAGGCAAAAATAAAATGTAAGTCATTTAATAAGAGACCAACAATTGATGCAACATAAAAATGTAAAGTGATTAATGGGAAATCAACCCATGATCTCGTATTTGTAGAGCATGCATTTAACTACTTATTCATATTTAACATTATGATACGATTTATTGTTTAAAATATAAATATAATAGATATTTTGCAATAAATTTTAATGATTGATTTTTTTTTCAATCCTGCGAGGATTCACTTCCTATCCATCGATTCTTCCCTGCATATATTGGTTAGTTCTTTCAACATGATTTTTTCCTGGTTTAAAATATTTTATTTTCAGTCAAACTTAATTTGGCAGTCTTAAGTTAGCAACTGATAATCCGGTGAGGATTTTGGCAAAGCATAACCTTATTTTATCCAAAAGATACTTTTACTGGCAGTGTTTGGAATCTTATGTTTGCTTCTCACATGCATATTATTTAATAAAATGAGAAAAAGTAAGGTTCAAAAAAGATATGCTTTACCTATTTATATTTATATAAAGAAATCGTATAGTAGTAGTTATGTATTAATGCTGATGGTGGTAAAAGCCCTCATTTGATTAGGGTTTACAAAAATCACTGAACTTGATAAATCAATAAAAACCTAAAGTCATTCGCTAGTTTCCTAACTAAAAATGGAATTCCGGCTTGGTAGGCCGGCAATTACATTGAACCAGTTCGAGTCTGCCCAACTGGGTTGACATGTTAAAAGAATTCAAAGTTTGGCCCTTGAGCCAAAAGAGAAGCAAAAAATCAAAGTTGTGATTACCCTTTTGTGCCCAAGCAAGTCCTACTGCGTCTCGTTGGAAAAATCCTGTAGGATACTGGATTTGAACAGATCAAAATCAAATTCCATGGATGCTTTTTAAAGCCATTATCATTACAGTTTGCTCTAGGCAGCGTCGTCTTCAACCTTTTTTTCATTTTATTTTATTTTATTTGCAGTTTCATATGAATCGCATGTCCTTGGTCTTATCCAATTTCTGGCCTAACCTTAGGGGCGATCTCACCAATACAAAGGGCCAAATCATGCTTTTTACATGGGTTTTCACATTTGTTGTTTTGATCTCCGTGGCATGAAAGAAGGGTCACAATGAGGCAATTATAATCCTTGAATCTTCTCTAATTTAGGCTGAATGATAACACCGACTTAGATTGTTTTGCTCACTCTAGGACTGAAGTAACCCATGTTTTTTCTTTTTGATATGTTTGAAATTAAGAAGAGGCATATAATGTGGTATTGTTGTTCACTCTTGGACTTTACTCGACGAGTGTGATATCAAGTTGTTTAAGACAAATGTCGCGAGTGACTTTGGGTTTGGCCTTACTTAAAGAGAAACTAGAAGAATATGTGAAATTGATACAGGTTTTTTTAGTTTTTTTATTCTTTTCAACTATATATTACATAACTAATAGGCGATCAAGGTTTTAAATTTATTTATTGCTAATGAAAAATAGTGTTTATACCAACTGAATTACAAATTTTGAAAAATTAAGATAGGTTGAATGAAATTTGAAGATAATTTAATCGAGTTAAACACTAGTATGCTAATAGATTTCTAATTATGTAAATGAACTTTAAATCATATAAACAATGGCTTGGAAATATCGAAAATTAATTTTTCTTTTTTGGTTAACTACTATTATAACTATTGGGAGAAGGTGAAATTAAACCCGATCCATCTCATTAAGAAATCGATGTTCATGTCCTTCGACTACAAAGGTCTTGGCATATTGAAAATAACCAAGTGTAAAATTTAGGAGTTTGAGCTCAATAAAAGAGAGAAAATTCGAGTTGTTTCAACTAATGGTGTTAATTCATGCTGGTTGATGATTGTACCCATTGGTTGAACTAATATGTAGCTTCAATTCCTTGAGTTTGTGTTCCTCTCAAATGGATAGTTTGGATGGGCTAGTAACTAACACAAACTCAATGTAATCATCAAAATCCAAGTTCTTTCTCTTATCATAACTTTTAGAATAGTTATAACTCATAATAATTGATGAAATGATGCTAAAATATGTATCTATATTTTACAGATAATTTTAGTACAAACTTTTTCAGAATTTTCCAACAACAATTATCTTTCTCTTAAAACCAATGACTCTAGTAATTCTTTTAAATTTTCTATAAACACTATTATGGTAATTAAAAACAAAAGATTGCTACTTTTGTCTTAATAATCATTTAATTGCATTTAAGGAGGGTTACATTATATATAGCAAACTTTGTATAGGACTTATAAAAATCTGAAAGAATAGGAATTTTATCTTGTCCATATTTCTAACAAGATTGGTCTAACCTTGAATTTCACCATTGATTTATATATTAATGGTATTAATGATGATCAATGATGGTGATTTAATATACATATATCAATGGTGAATTGAAAACTAGATCGGATCTACTAAAAATATGAATGGGATCGTAATCTTCCCTTAAAGAATGGCATTTTACGTATCTTTTACATGTCTTTATTCTAACCTCGCTTCCAAAATTAATCCAACATAGTAATCATTGTTACTTAGTCATTTTATGATAATTTGATTGAATTTTTATTTTGCCTCAATTAACTTAAGGGTTTTTCTTTTAAGTTTTCCATTTGAATGTGACATGGTTGCTCACTCTTCTCTTTTCACTACTTCAAACTTAGTAACAATAAATTGTTTATAACAATCATAGATGAGGGGATCTAGTTGTTGTCATCACTTACATGTTACATAAGTCTCACATTACACATAACACTAAAGGAGTGACATGTAGAGGAATGACTTGAAAAGAAGTAATTGAAGGAGTAACATACACTCTTAATATCTCAAATACATGAATGATAGGTAAAGGAGAGGTAAAGTATTAACCTTATTATTTTTCATAACGAAATTGATTTATTCTTCATTTGAGCCTTATTTGATTTTTGAGAGTAAAAATTTTATAGTCTTATGTTGTTTTTCTAATCTCTAGAATTGTATAAAATTAGGAGGCATTGTTGGGATAATTATAGAATCATAGACATGAGATGCGAGACACAACACAAATTTATCTATCATGCCATTACTTCACATACCAAGTTGTTTTGATCCTAACACTTATAAATAGAAGTTGACACTACTTGAATTCAGGTTTGAAATCTTAAACCCTTCTCTCTTATTAGCTTATTGGTTTGTAAATACACTTATGCTCATTTAAGCATTAGAGTGGCCACATTGGAACTACTACTGACATCCCTTTGAGCCTTACTTGTTCTTTAATGCAGGTCCAATTGGGAGAATTCCAAGCACAATAGTTTTGTTTAAATTATCTTCTTCTTCTTCTTCTTCTTCTTCTTCTTTTATTTAATTTATGCCTTATCTTTATCTTATTAATATTTACTTTGTACTTGTTTAAAGTTTAGCATTTTGGAAACCATCTTATCTATATCTTATTGTTTATATTTTGAAATTATGATAGTGATTGGAGAATAGTAATTGGAAAGCAAAAATTTATGTATTAAAAAAAAAGGTTTAAAAATATATTTTATACATTAAAAAAGAAAATTTTGATTGGTATTTTTGTAAAAATAAATAAAGTAATGATAAATAAGTTTAACTTTATAAAGATTTATTAAATATTTAATTTTATAAAAAGAATATATATATATTTGTTTTTTTTTTATTTTTTTAATATCCCATTTTTACAAACACATGATTAAAATGAGTGAAAAAAAGAAGATAAAACAAATAGATCAAAACAGGATACTTTAGTAACCTTTCTTGAATTAGTAACCCTTTTAGGTTTTGATCAAATTATGAATGTCATTGTGGAGGCACCATTCATCCACGATATGATTGTCCCCTTGGACAATATGGGAAACACATGGTAGAGTAGAGGCTCCCTTTTCAGACGAAATGTTTAAAAAAGAAAAAAAAAAACAGATGAAAAGAAAGGAAAACATTCTACGGCTGTCATCAAATTCACGGAAGTGGCGTGTGTGAAATGTGAGGTGGCATTTGGAAGTTAGTTTCCTGTAATCATGAGATGAGATAAAATCTTAATGCTGCTGTGAAAGGTGATATGTGTTCCTATTAATGAAAAAACTAATGGATTCTCTTTCCCTTAGAAAAAATAATTAACATCTTGAGAAACAAATTGAAACATTCCAATTGGAGAAGATGTGTGGAATCGAGCAAATTAAATGCAATCATCCTAATCCAAAAGAAAAACATTTTGCGAGAACATGCAGCAACCCGGCAATCAAAGAAGAAAGTACCACTTATGACAGCTAAGGCCATCCTCGTCGGATAAACGGGTCTTTTCGCCATTTGTCGTGTTGTCACATTTCACACGGCTATTCCTCGTGGGCATAGTTCCCATGTGAAAGAAATCATACCCCTAATCATGAACCTTCCAATCACCACCGCAAATCATGGAATTCGGTCAACATTATATATGTTGCAACAACATAGTTGGATTTCCTTAACATCAAGTTTTTGGGGAAAATAATATTTAAATGTTTTAGACAATATGGATTGCTCATTGAGTAAAAGTTTTCATTCTATACACGCACTAGCTAGCTGTTAGTAATTGAACAGAGTAAACCATAAATGTGCCCACCAATACTTTCCTGGCATTTCATTTGACATCATCTACTAGGAATACTCTAAACCTAATTCATTTTTATATATCGATAAATTATAAGTTCGCTCACTAAATTATTAATAAGATATTTATATACTCTTAACTTTCTATATGTATTTTTATCTCTTTATTACTTTTGATAATATATCCGTATTTATTAAAGTTCTAAAATGATTTCCATTTATAATCCTTTTAAGTTTTAATAATAGTTTTATAAATAAATTACGCCTACCTCTTTGAAATACTTAAATGAAAACAAAACCTTATTTTTCTTTTACGTCTGCTTTATCCTTTTTAACATATAATACTTTTGAGCTAATCGAGTCTCGTTGGTCCCTCGTTATGTCCCATTAATAATTCAGCAATTTTTCAACAAAGGTGTGAATTAGAAAAGATTAGTCTAAAACATATGAATTGCTGACCAAATCCGGATATTCCTCAAAACAATATTTTCATTACTGCATATTGATAATTAGGGATGAGAAAACATTGATCAAACCACGATTTGAATCGGATCGAACTAAATTTTATGTTAGGCTTAAATTGTTATTTTAGGTTTAAAAAAATTTATAAATTAAATCAAATTAAATTTTTAAGTTTTAAAAGATAATAAATTGAATCAAATCATTTTAAATAAAGTGAAATTCGAAATTGATATACTTAATGATATAAATGGTTTGAAAATTAATTCCATTCGTTTTGTAGCGAGCTTTGGCTATAATTTGTTTATAAAATTACCATTATTAGTGAACTATATACATGGAGAAATTAGATAAATTTATACATTTTATCTAGATTTCTTACCCGAAGAGCCACGAATCTTTTTAGTAATATTGCCACCAAAAATGACTACCAATATATTTTCTTTTTCGTAATGTTGCTCACAAGGTAGAATGGTGGAATTTCTTTTGAATGTCAAATCCTTATTTTATCAGTAATATTATAGATAATTGAACATATTTAATATTGTGTTACATTCATATTAAGATTTCCACATTTTAACAATTTGACTTTATAAATTTCATTATATTTTAAATTTTAGTGCGATAGAATATGTATGGTTTAATTTATGATTCTAATGAAATTGTATACCTCATTTAAATTGAGTCATAATAAAAAAATCTCAAATTTTTGATCAACCGTACACATAAATCAATCCTAAATCTCATTTTGAACTAAACCAAACATCTAAAAAGAGAAAAAAAAAACCCTAAATGTTAATTTTGAATTCATCCTTAAAAAAAAACTTTTTAAATATTTATATTCGTGTTAATCAGTTAATAGAAAACAAATTTACTAAAATTTTAATAGACCGAGTAATGAAATTTTTAAAAAATCATCCCTTACCATTATCAGCATATCATATGCTATAAAATCAATTATATTGGCTCACTTCTTATATACTTATGATGCGAAGGGTGCTGAAGTATTTCTATTTGTTCTAGGATAATACTATTAAATATTACGATTTTTAAATTTTTATATATATATCATATTCAAAAAAATTATTTAAAAAATAATTTATGAATACACGAATCAAATCTATGTTTTCATAAATTTATATTAAAGGTATTGATAGCGTTCGTGCCTTTAAAAAATTTATTTCAAGACATAGATATCATTTGCACTTTTAATACAAATCTACCGAAGGCGTGGATACCGTTTACGCTTTTATAATTTATTTTTAGAATAACTATTTTTAATATGATATTTGTAATTTAAAAAAAAATATAATATTTAAGAGTGTTTATTTGTTCTAATCTTACATGAAAATTGAGCCAGTTGTACAGGACAACGCGTACACTCGTTTGCAGAGTAATACACCGCCTCCAATGTCCTATCCGCGTATCATGCGCATACGATATTCATGTAAGGATGCGATCGGTATTACGATTCCAACTTCGCTGTTTCCCATTTTATATTTCCAAGTTTGACCCCTCATTAACTCCCCAAATTTGCTCCGTTTCACACTCTCCCCTGTCCCATTCAAAAACCAAACTCAACTCAAACCCAACATCCCCTTCACTTCTCTCTCCCTCTTTCTCTCTCTCTCTGCCACTGTGTTGTAAGTGAGTAAAGAACATTCTTGCATTACATACATTCATTTTCAAAAAAAAAAAGAAAAGAAAAAAACAGCATTTCATGCTACTTAAATAAGATCCATTATTCACATTTTTGATAGACTTTCGAGCTTTTTCTTCATTGAGTTTCGTTTAACGCTGGCTTTGCATGAATTTCGTTTGAAAATGAAGGCTTTTGGGGTTTTGAGTTTGACTTAGTCTGTTTTTTGTTTTTCTTTTGGGCATTTTTAGCTCTTGATCGGTTTCGGGTCTTGATTATCTAGAGAGAGAGAGAGAGAGAGGAAAAGGGTTGGTGTTGTTTTTTTGATTTTATAAAATTTATTTGAAGGTGTCAAAATTCGGTCACGAAGAATTAGTGTGAAGTAAAGATTTGATTTTTGGTATAAAATATTGGAGTTGGTTCTAATAGGTAAGCTCTTTTGAACCAATCTAATCTCTTGTTACTTGTTGCTTTCAGCAAAAAAGTCTCCTTCTCATTTCTCGTAGATTTTGTCAAGAAATTATTTAAAAAACAAACCTTTGGTGATGCCTCTATTTAATCTATACAATGCATCATTTTCTTGTCACAATACGCTGCTTCCATGTCAAAATACGGTGTTTCCTTTGTAAGAAATCACTGACAATATGATCATAGAATAGCTTTGTATTTATTTTTTTGAAAATTTTTTGGTCTTGGAGTTTGGTGACTGATTTTAGTACTATCCATGACACTTTTTCAGGTTTGTGAGCAGAGAACAATAAGAAATTTCCATTAAAATGATGGCTTCTGAATCACACTTCACAAGATCAAGACCCTCGTTTCATCAATTTAAAGTATCTAGAGATGACTTAGATAGTGAGATTAGCAGCGTAGAACTTGGCAACTATACTGTCCATATACCCCCTACACCGGACAACAACCCGATGCAAATATCCCTTGCTAAGCAACCCTCTACTTCTCGGAGGGTGGAGGACCAATATGCATCGAATGCTATGTTTACCGGGGGGTTTAATTCCGCTACGCACGCTCAGTTGAAGGATAAGGTGATTGAGTCGCAAACTAGCCATCCTCAGATGGCTGGTTCAAAAGGGTCCATGTGCGCGATCCCGGGGTGTGATGCTAAGGTTATGAGTGATGAAAGGGGTGTGGATATTGTCCCCTGTGAGTGTGACTACAAGATTTGTAGGGACTGTTATCAAGATGCAGTAAGTACAGGAGATGGGGTTTGTCCTGGTTGTAAGGAGCCTTATGGAAGGACCGATGTTGATGATGAGATATCAGTGGAAGATGAATCGTATCAGGCTTTGTCTTCGGTCAGAGGAGGATCGAATTTGCAGAGGAGGATGTCCTTGATGAGATCAACAAAGTCTTTGCAGAGGAATGGAAGCAATGAGTTTGATCATAACAATTGGTTGTTTGAAAGTAAGGGGAATTATGGATATGGAAATGCTATGTGGCCTAAAGATGACGGTGGGGAGGGGAACGATAGCGGTTTTGGAGAACGTAAGTTGCTTGAAGATAAACAGTGGAGACCACTTAGTCGAAAATCACGTATATCTCCTGCAGTATTAAGTCCATATAGGTAATGACTCTCTTTGACTCTAATTTATTTCCACAGGATTGTGCAAAATGATTGGTTTGTTATGTTATGTTGCTGGCATGAACTTGTAATTCTCTATATAGTAGCATGTAGTATAATATTGTCATAATCGCCTTTTGTAGTGGCGTGAGTCCAGTTACAAATCTTAATTTTTAGGTAGGGAAAACTATAAAAATCAACAATTTTTTGAACAAATTTCTAAATTTCTAAGGTTAATTCAAAAAAGTTATGCAACTTTGGGGGAGGGGTGGCTGTTGGAGCCCACCTTCTGTGTCTCCGTCACTACTTTTGTCATCCCAGTAGAACTCTCTTCAGTAAACTTTATGTGCAGTTTCCCTTACTGCAGCGATGAAGCAGCAATTCTTGTTAGAATATTTATGTTTTCTTGAAGTACTTGTCGTGCACACCTATATATTCTCTTTATTTATAATTGGAACCTTTTCACGCAATTGTGAGGTGACCTTCATTTAACTTTTTTGGTATATGTATTCTTTCAGGCTCCTAATTCTCTTGAGAATGGTGGCTCTTGGATTATTTTTGGCATGGAGGATCATGCACCCGAATGAAGATGCGATGTGGTTATGGGGTATGTCAGTGGTTTGTGAAACCTGGTTCGCATTCTCTTGGCTACTTGACCAGCTTCCAAAGCTCTGTCCAATTAACCGAAACACTGACCTTGCTGTTTTGAAAAAGAAGTTCGAAACACCTACTTCAGACAATCCTACTGGAAAATCCGATCTTCCCGGCATAGATATATTCGTTTCTACTGCAGATCCAGAGAAAGAACCGGTTCTGGTCACTGCAAACACCATCTTGTCCATTCTGGCTGCTGACTATCCAGTTGAGAAGCTTTCTTGTTACGTTTCTGATGATGGAGGTGCTCTTCTAACGTTTGAAGCCATGGCAGAAGCTGCTAGTTTCGCCAACTTGTGGGTTCCATTTTGCCGGAAGCATGGTATTGAGCCAAGAAACCCAGAATCCTACTTTAATCTGAAGAGAGATCCATACAAGAACAAAGTAAGGCCGGACTTTGTCAAAGATCGCAGGAAGGTTAAGCGTGAGTATGATGAATTTAAGGTCCGTGTTAATGGCCTCTCTGACTCAATTAGACGACGTTCTGATGCTTATAATACTCGTGAGGAGATCAAGGCCTTGAAGCGGCGAAGGCAACAGGAAGATGATTATGAAATTGAAAATTTGAAAATCCCAAAAGCTACATGGATGGCTGATGGAACCCACTGGCCAGGTACTTGGACCATCCCTGCACCGGAACATTCAAGGGGCGATCATGCCAGCATTATTCAGGTATGAAATAATTTCAAGTTGTGATGTAATGTTTTGGCATATATATTTGCATTATGACAGCCCGGTTTGTATATTTGAATTTGTCCAAGCTCAAGGCATTTGAATTTTCAGCTCTACTGAGAAAGGTTTCGTTACTTTTCACACGTCATATGAATTGATTAATGATAGGCGGTAAAGTTTGAACATTTGAAAGTTTTTGACGACATGAGCCTTCTTCAAAAACTCGTCCACTACTCATTAACATACGCAACATACAAGCAGTGGATCGTTTTTTGTATTTTCTTCTAATAATTTTTTTTCGGGCATCCATCCCACTAGGCTACAAGGGCCTTGGCAATCATTTTTTGTATTTTAGTGCATAGCAGCATATCCTATTTTCTTGAGCAAGATACAAATTATTACCTGATCAATGAACATATTACCTATAGATATTTGAGAATAATTGTCATAATTGAGATATTATGTTAATTTATCAATATTTCCTTGTACTTTAATTTGAACTTTGTGTATTGCAGGCCATGTTGAAGCCTCCTAGTGACACCCCTCTGGTAGGAGAAAACCCAGAGTCGAATGCAATTGATCTAACTGAAGTAGACATTCGTCTTCCCTTGCTGGTTTATGTTTCTCGAGAAAAACGGCCTGGATATGATCATAACAAGAAGGCCGGTGCTATGAATGCTCTTGTCAGGGCCTCTGCCATCATGTCCAATGGTCCTTTTATTCTTAATCTCGACTGCGACCACTACATTTTCAACTCTCAAGCATTGAGAGAAGGAATGTGTTTCATGATGGATAGTGATGGAGATCGCCTTTGCTATGTTCAGTTCCCTCAAAGATTTGAAGGCATTGATCCCTCTGATCGCTATGCCAACCATAACACGGTTTTCTTTGATGTCAACATGCGAGCCCTTGATGGTGTTCAAGGTCCGGTATATGTTGGAACAGGGTGTCTCTTCCGCCGGACTGCTTTATATGGTTTTGACCCCCCGCCTCAAGATAAGACACGCGATTCTTGTTGTGGTCTATTCTTTGCTCGTCGAAGGAAATCTGTATCTGTTGCTTCTGCCTCTGAAATCTCCTCTGATGATGGCCATTCCATTGGAACAGGATACTCAGATCATGATGAAATGACCGTCCTTCTGATTCCTAAGAAGTTTGGAAACTCAAGTGACCTTATTGAGTCTATAAGGGAAGCTGAATTCCAGGGTCGACCGCTTGCTGATCATCCATCTGTGAAAAATGGAAGACCTCCTGGTGCGCTAACTGCTCCTCGGCGTCTGCTTAATGCAGAAACAGTTGCTGAAGCAATCAGTGTGATCTCATGTTGGTATGAGGATAAAACTGAGTGGGGTCAGCGTGTTGGGTGGATTTATGGTTCCGTGACAGAGGATGTGTTGACAGGTTATAGGATGCATAACCGGGGGTGGAAATCCGTATATTGTGTGACAAAAAGAGATGCTTTTCGTGGCACTGCCCCCATAAACCTCACGGATCGTCTACATCAGGTTCTTCGGTGGGCGACTGGCTCGGTTGAAATATTCTTCTCGCGTAACAATGCTCTTCTTGGGACCAGCAGATTAAAGTTCCTTCAGAGGATTGCTTACCTCAACGTTGGAATCTACCCATTCACTTCAGTTTTCCTAATTGTGTATTGTTTTCTTCCCGCTCTTTCACTCTTCTCGGGTCAGTTCATCGTTCAGTCGCTCAATGTCACTTTTCTGACTTACCTTCTAGTGATTACATTGACGCTATGCTTACTGGCCATGTTTGAGATCAAATGGTCTGGTATCGCATTAGAAGAGTGGTGGAGAAATGAGCAGTTCTGGTTAATTGGAGGAACGAGCGCTCATCTTGCAGCCGTGCTTCAGGGGCTGCTGAAGGTTCTTGCAGGAATTGAAATCTCGTTCACTCTTACATCGAAATCAGCTGGTGATGATGCAGACGATGATTTCGCTGATCTCTACCTCTTCAAATGGACATCTCTTATGATACCACCAATCACCATTATATTCACAAACCTGATAGCAATTGCGGTGGCAGTTTGCAGGACAATTTACAGCACATCACCACAATGGAGCGAATTGATTGGTGGTGTTTTCTTCAGCTTCTGGGTATTGGCCCATCTGTTTCCTTTTGCCAAGGGGATGATGGGCAGACGGGGTAAAACACCGACCGTAGTTTACGTATGGTCAGGTCTTATTGCGATTTCCATCTCTCTTCTTTGGGTGGCTATTAATCCCCCATCAAGTAATTCATCAATAGGTGGATCATTTCAGTTCCCTTGAGTGTTTAATTCTCATCAGGGAAGTCATATTCCCCACATATGTCTAACATCATGATCTTCTGCACATACGCCAATTTATACATTGACGGGCCGATGTTGTACTAGGATGTTTTCTCATTGTTCATTTTTTTTTTCCCCTAGAAATCTTTCTTGGAAAAGATGTTCATGGGCTTAGTGCTGTCACCACATTCTTGTATTCATTCTTTTTTATCATACACAGAGAACAGAAGTTACAGCTAATGTGTCAGAGACACATTCTTGGCCCTTCTGCTTTTGTCTTTTGGCCTGTTCGGCTTCTCAGGTGTATTCATAAAGCTGTTGGAGCCTGTTACTAGTATATTTCATGGCAAATGACATAAACGAGATTTTCCTCGATAGCACAAGCATTATTTCGGTAAAATTTTGAGTTTGGCTCATAATTTTGCACCAGTTTGAAACGAGGGATGTAGCCAAAATAAGATACCAAAATATTTAAGTAACAAATAACATATCAGACCTATCGGTAATGAATGAATTCATGTCAGATTAAGAAAGATGTAGAAAATGAACCAAACAAACAACATTATGCTTTAATTTATACAATAATCTATGCTCTTGATTCCGTTAGTAATTGATTTGAATGTAACTTGGGCCTTAGGCTTATGGATCTGACCATGAAAACATACAAGCCAATGATTGGTTAATCATCCTCGTGCTTTCAAATCTAATTGTTATTTACTATTATGTATGACTTGTAGGATCAAAAGATCAGCTATTTTAAGCTAAGCTGTGATCAATCTTCTTTTAGAGGTGAATTATAGAAACCTGATGGATTAGACACGGGATATCATCATAGTATGGAAGCACCATTGTGTTTCACTTATTGCAAGAGTTGTTCAGACCATTCGACAATCAGCCATTTCTTTTTCCTGGGCTGTTGCTAAAGATAGGTAGTTCACGACTCAGCTACTAATTTCTATAGATGATTCCTTAAACTCGTAGAGTACCCAATCAAGGCGTGATACACATGGTTTCATAATATGCATATGTTTATATGAAATGTGTCATAAGGGCATATGAGACTTTTCAAGTAAAGGGTGAGGAAGATAAAGTCAAATTGCCCCTTTTAAAACCCTTTCTATTCCTCTTTTCTTTCCTCTCCTTCTTCCCTCACGTTATTTCTCTCCCTTGGCAGTTTCTCTTCAACCCTTGCGGACGGCTCAAGAAACCAAAGGTAAGAAAGGCTTCCTTCTTCTTTCTTTTCAATGTTTTGTCTTTTTTGTTAGGAAGGTTTAAGTCGGAACGGAACCTTGGGGTTGAACGTCAGATATTTCGTCACTATAGAAGAAGACATGTAGTGAGGCATCGAATTGGAATGGATTAGATGTGGTAAGTGTAAAAGAAATTTGTTTTGGGCGATATTGATGACATAAACTAATATATATATATATATATATATATATATATGTATGTATGTACGTGTGAAGGTTAGAAAGGAATAAAACATCAAAGAATGCACCTTTGAACAAGAAGCGCAAGGCGTAATCAAGAGTCGGGTGAGTACTACGAGTTATATGTTTGGAATAATCTTTATTGTTATCATTGTTGTTTGTCATAGAAATCATGTTAGGAAGGTGCTACTTGTGTTTGGAGTCAAGTTAAAGGATGTTTATGAACGCGTAGTGAGAAAACAGAATATACAATGTAAGTTTTGAAAGAAAAAAAAATGTTTGTTTTATCGAACCTTGCTAGTATCTGAACACTAGCAACATGGCATCTAGAGACAATTTGTACAGAATGCTTCGCTATGGCATTTGAATGCTATGAAAGTTATCTAGGGTTAGCAATTTGGGACAAGACTCGTAAACTTGGACACAACACAATCATAAATAGGTTTGTGCACAAAAAAAGTTAACACAAGATACAAACAAATCAAACCCATTTAAACATAATAAAATTTGTATTTAAGTTCAAGTTTAACTTGCAAATTTGTTTATGAACTCATTTATTAAACAAATCTTGTAAACAAGTCACGGGTTTAACTTGTGAATTTGTTTAACAATAAAATAACTAATAATATAACATACACACATATATATATATATATATCATTAATATATGTGTGTAGGACTAGCAATTCAACATATGACTTGCAAACTTGGACATGGCATAAAATGATCGTAAACGAGTTTGTGCATGGAAAAAGTCAACACGAGACTTAAATGGGTCAAACCCATTTAAACATGATAAAATTTATATTTAGGTTCAAGTTTAACCTACAAATCTGTTTATGAACCTATTTATTAAACAAATTTTATAAATAAGTCACGGGTTCAAACCTGTTTAATAATAAAATAACTAATAATATATATACAATGCATACATATATACATATATACATAAATTATCTTATGCATTAATGTGTGTGTGTGTATAGGTTTTATTTAAGTATGGATTATATATATATAATTTAAATACATATGTAATATATATCAACCCATATATTACAATAATATATGTATACTTTATTTACATATAGATTATAAAACTATATAAGGTATATAGAGAGAGAACATATATAATAAATATGTAATACCTACATTTTTATGATGTATCCATATATATATTATAACATTATAATATAAAGCTAAGGCTAAGGATGTAAAAACGTACTTAAATGATGGGCGAATGGGTCATTTTACACAAAGGGTATAAATACCCCAAATTAACCTAAAGAGCCTCTTTTGTCATTTTGTGCAGTGAAATCATAAACAAAAAAGAGAGACGCTCTCTATAGGAACTCTAAGGCAACTAAAGGAAAAGCACTCTCGGAATAACCTTAAGACGATTAAGAGAAATTTGTTCGATCTGATCACACGAGGTAAGATTTACTATGAAATGGTTAATGGGAATACCGAATTTAAGATTTATGCAAGTTACTTCACCTTGTTCATCCGGAACTCGAAATTTGAGAAAGGATAAAAGGAGAATGGGAATCAACGGCTCAAGGATACGACTTGTGGAATTATTGAAGTAAGTAATCTAATTCATGTAATTTATTTGTAATTAAATGTTTTAGAGATTAAATTAAGTCTAGGGATAGGGAGAATCAAGTTTAGGAGAATTTGGAGTAAAGAAAATAGGATTCGTGAAAATTGCTGAGAGATACATGGCCTCCCAACACTGTCGTGCTTCAACTGTGTTAAATACGAACCTTACATTAAGAGATACACAACCTCTCAACACAACCATGTTTCAACCGTGTTAAAATGAGAGATACATGGCCTCCCAATATGGTCATGTTTCGATCGTGTTGGATTAAGAGAAACACGACCTCTCAACACGACCGTATTCTAACCGTATTGAAGCCAAAACTCATCGAAAGATACACGACCCTTAACACGGTCGTAAACTAGCCCGTGTTGAGTAATATGACCTCCAACATGACTGTGTTGAGTAAAATATAATGTAATTATCTATCCATTTAACTTCAAATTAAGTTACTTTCTACATGACCTAGATAGCTAGTAAGGCTTTAGAAAAATTAAATGAATAGGATTAGGAAAGTTAAGAATTAATATTAATCTTAGATTAAGTACTAAGAAGAGCTTGTTGATGGTATACAAATTTCAACTTAACTTAAGTCCAAGACCGAAAATGCTTAAGGCTAGGATTCAAGGCACGTGTAACTTGTGTGTTGTTTTGTGCTTGTTAAGTAGTATATGTGTTGAAATTGATTGAGTTGAATGATTTGACTTAAGTATTTAAGTTGTATGCTATATGTGCTTGGCTCGGCCTAGAGGCCCGTAGTGGCAGGTCCCTAGAGAGCACCCTAATGATCCTTGTGTGACGTTGTCTCTAGTGGAGTCATGCTTGGAAATGATCTGGGTTAAATGTTGGTTTAAGAGGATTAAGTGTACATGGGTATAGGGTCCGTAGTAGCAGTTCCCATCGCTAAGATTAAGTGGTTTAAGTAAACATGAGTGTGGGGCCCGTAGTGGCAATTCTCATCACTGAGATTAAGTGTATCATGGGTGTGGGGCCCATAGTGGCAGTTTCCATTACTAAATCATGTTGTAGTGTGTTAAGGGGGTCATGAGTACTCTATTGTTGCTTGTGGACATAAATTATATCATGAAACAATTGCTTATATTTAAGTACTGCATGTTGCATGTGATACTTGTTCATATGTATGTGTTTGTGTTAAATGTACTAGGCATTAGCTCACCCTTCGGAGAATTTTTTTTTTTTTTAAATACAAGTATTGAGGAAAATGATAACCCAGATGATAACTTGGGTTTGGGTGAATCACAAAGAGAGAAAAATGATGATTACCATTATTATTCCGGTGATTAGAATTTGGGAGAATTATGTTAAATGAATGTAATAGATATTATTATTTGGAGAATGTTAATTTAGAGCTTATAGACTTCTGCTGCGTTGGATGTTAGATATGGATTATGAAAAATTTATTTTGAAGTTATGGGAGGTATTGAATGTTTTTATATAGGAGTTATAGGTCAAAAAGGTATCGGAGCCTCAACATGTTCTTATGAGATAAGGATACATGATAAACAGTAGCGTAACCTGGGTTTTAGCGTGTTACAATATATATATAGATTATATAACTATAAGACATATATATGTGTTACACACACACACACATATGGGAAAATTACAAAATAGTCCTCTAAACTTTTACTTACGTGTAAATTCACCCCCCAAAATTTTAAAATGCATTTTTTCATCCCTTAAACTATAAAAAATTTGCATAGTTAAGGAAGACTCATGTTTTCTTTCCAAAATGGAGCATGTACATAGCACATGACTTAAAATTTTTATGAAAACCCATAGTTGCCCTTTTCCTTTTATCAATAAATTTGCCTTTATGATAACACATGACTTTAATTCTTGCTACATTCTTTAAAGGGAAATACAATTGAATAAATGCCCTAGAAAATAGTAAAAGGATGGGAATGATTTAGAAAAGTCTTGCAAAGTATTAATAGACCAACACATTTATTCTTGTCAATTTTTATTATAATTACTTATTGTTCTTAGTTACTCATTTGTCTTAAATTGTCTCTATAATGCAAATTAAAAATGCAAACAAGAGGATCTTGCCCAAACAATATCATTTTGTTTATAGTAAAGGGAAGATGAGAATCTTTGTTTCCATTGATAGCAAGCAAATAACATTCAATGAAAGTTTTCATCATCATCCTTTTGCAACATTAGAGAAGTAATCATGCTAGATTTTACACCTGAATTGTAGAGCTACATTATAAACTTGAGACGTAAGTGTTAGTGGGTTCCATGGACACTTGCTAAGGATAAAAATTACAAATTTTTAACTTTTCCATAAAATGTTTTATCCACTACATGATCCGATATACACAACCATACTCAAAGAGAGATATATAACCTTAAAATCCAAAAGCTATGGAGGACTACTTCTCCAAAGTGCTCTTCAAGTATAGAAGAATTAAAAAACAACAGAAGACCAAAAGGATTTACCAAAACCAAAATGATGAGGTCCCTCTCATTGTGTGACAAATATTCTTTACCACACTAGTTTACCTATAAACTAAATTGAAAACCCATATCACATAAGATACTTCTTGAAATTTATGTCTACACAAATTGCTTTAAACTTGCAAAAACAAAGTTGATTTCTCTTTTGGTTGATTATTTTAAAATTTTCAATTTTTTCATAGGGTTTTTCCATTTATGCCATGAGGAAGAAGAACGTATACTCTCTCTCTCTTAATAGGTTGGTAGATACTAATGAAAAGGAAAAGTGCAATTATGCATTTTCAAGAAAATTTAGGTTATGTGTTGTGCACATGCCCCATTTTGGATGGAAAATTTGTGTTTTCCTTTAACTATATAAATTTTTTATAGATTAGGGGGTGAAAATGTGCATTGAAAATTTAGGGGTTGAATTCATATGAAGGTGAAAGTTTAGGGAGGTATTTTACCATTTCTCCATATATATATATATTGTTTTTATTATAAAACTTTGTTTTATTAAATTCTTATTGTATTGTAATTATATATTTAAGTGTTAAGATTATATTATTTTTATTTGTAAATATTAATTTTATAATTGTCTTTTTTTAAGTATTTATAACTATTTTATAGATTTATTTACAACTTTTTAATTAACAAACGAGTTAAATCCAGATTGAAACACGTTTATTAAATGACTCATGTTACAAGTTTAGGATTTTATATATGATTAATAAATATGTCAAGTTATGGCTATAGGTTTTTAAGATACAATCTCATTTAGAAATGGACACGAGACACGATGGGTTGACATAAACTACTTATCTTAATATTACCATTAGGATGCCAAACGTGTTCTAAATCTTCTTCAAATTTTTTGTTCTTATTCTTTTACTATTACATATTTATTTATATTTAAAACTATATATTGACTTTTATGACGATTTTATTTATCCAAAGCATTTATATTATAAACAAATCAACCATGTTATATTTAAGTTAATATCTTTAGATATTAGACTTTTTACTTCTACAAATCTTTCTAAAAGTTATACTAAAGCTTAAATACTTTTAAGTAAAAGTTTATGAATAATTTCTTTTACAAGGATGAGTCAGGAGCTAGAGGTTGAGGGTAGCCTAAGGGTGAAGTATAATAGGGTTAAGTGCTATAACTTAAGATAAATATAGCAACTAGCATTAAAATTAATTCTCGTTAGGACTTAAAAATAAGGAGACTCTAGTGATATTTGAGGTCTTCATTCCAGGTTCGCGTTTTCGCTATGTACTACTTGTGTGTGCTAGTAGTAGGAACTAAATGAACTTAAAAATTACTTAGCTAATAATTGCTTATTACTTGTATGTGACTCAGCCTAAGGACCAAAAGTGGTAGAACTTTAGGAGGCAACTCGATGATCTTTGTATGGCGTTGTCTCTAATAGAGTCACACATTGAAATGATTTAAGTAGATATTAAAATGACTCATAGGTATTAGGGCCGAGAGTGGTAGTTCCCAACACCTTAGTATTAGGGTCTATGGTGGTAGTTTCCCAAAAGTATTGTCTATATATATGTCTAATATAAGAAAGATTGTATGAGATCATGAGTATTTCTATGTGTGATTGACAGACTTAAATAAAGATAATTAATTGGTTGTGATTTATACGTTTGCATTTAATGTATGTGATTGTTGTGAGTATGTGACATGCACATGTGGTTGTGGGTAACTTGTACTAGACTTTATCTCACCCTATTGTGGGTCTTTTTTCAGTTGTAGGTATTGAAAATGAAGTAAATTATGAATAATTCAATTATGAGTATGGATGGAGAGTATTTATATCAATATGATGACTAGCAGGTAATCTAAGATGATTATGGATAAACTTCATTTGATGTTCTATTTGTTTGGCTTTGGAGATGAGACCTAGTAGTATCTAGTTATTTTGTTTTGATGTTAACAAAATATATTGGAGTCATCTGAGACTCTTTTTGTTTATGTTATTCTAATGTTACAGTGTCTCATAGTTTGTTACTTATAGTTTAGAGTAAATGGTGACCTACCACTCGACATACTTACATTAAATGTTATTAATAGTGTTCTTTTAAACATTTGTGAAGTTTTAAATCAGTTAAAAGTCTTTCCGTATCAATAGTTAATAGTAATACATAACAGGTTTTGGTGTGTGGATTCTTGGAGCATCACACAAGGACGACTGACAATGCACACGGAGCGGACTTGCCATTTCGAGAAAGAAATTTGACGTATCAATATCAAATATGGCTGAGCGTGCTACTGCTGCAAGTGAACGCCAATTGGTCTGGTGGTTGGAATCAAAATTGCTGCATGAAATTATTTTACTCCGAGAATTCTCAGCCGTACCAATCCTCGCGAGCCTCCTCCCCATTTTGTCCATCGATTGATAAATGCATCCACTGTGTCTGTACGTGCTTCGTCTGCATGGCTACATTTTTCGGCTTCAGAAATTCTTACTTTTCATTCAGAGTAACAAATACGTTTTCCACTAATAATTCGTTGAACTTGCTTTTGAGTATCTTTCTTTGGGCTAGCAATTTAAGATCCGATCCATTAAATCTAGACACGATATGATACGATTTAAACGAGTTGGTATATAAAAAAAATCAATACAAAATATAAACATAATAGATCCAATTAAATATAATTAAATTCGTGTTCGGATTCATGTCTAAGTTTTAGACTTGTTTATTTAAATAGGTCTCGTAAATAAATTGTGAACCCATTTAACTTTACATTTTTATTTTATTTTTTAACTTTTTCTCTTTTACCATTTCCCACTAAAGCTAGGCACTGAACTGAAACAAAAATATATGTATAGAACAGAATAAAAGTCAACACATATATCTTCTTCTCCAAATCAAAACAAAAGAAAACTCAAAAGTGAAAACTCAAAATAGTTGACAAAGTTAGGGTTTTAATTTTTTTCCTTCCTACTTTCAAGTTGCAGCCACAAGACTTAACTATTTGAGTAAGTCTTGTGTGTGTGTGTGTGTGTTTTTCCCCTTCTCATTGTGACTCTGTCCTAGTATATTCTATGTGTTGTGTGTGTGTGTGTTTTTTTTTTTTTCTTTTTCTAGGTTAGTATTTGTTGTACTCATGATTCTATGTCTATGAGTATGTGTGTGTATATTTTTTTTTCCCTTCTTGTTCTAGCTTTGTATGTGTAATATACTTAAATTTTGTGTGCATAGCCTTTTTTCCCTTCTCGTTCCCACATGGGTGGCTTTTCAATATTATGATTGGATAATTGCATTTACATTTTGTCAATCTCATGAAAGACTCTGCATTCTCGTTGGCATCATAATTCAATTTGGAAAGTGAATATCAGCATATATATGCACTCTATGAAAATCTCTTGTATATTTTCAAAATTCATACATTTTTTTTATCAATATTGTGAAAATATATATACAGGTATATTATAAAATTAGGATGAAATATATAAAGGTTAATCATTGAAAAGGTAAAGAAGATTTTTTTTATGTATTTTAAAATTAATTTATTAATAAATTTTTAAATGATAAGTTGGTTCAACCTGAATACAAGATACACTTATTAAATAGGTTAGGTTACGAATTTAAGTATTTATATATGATTAATAAATGGATCATGTTACGAATTTAAGTTATCTAGACATAAACTTGTTTAGACATGGAAATGAGACATAGTACAATAATATGAATTGTCAACACTAATTTTTCCTAGATTAGGAAAAGCTAATTTAAAAAGAAAGAAAAGGAAAAAAAAAATACCGAGCTTTTTTGCTATTGAATGTTGTATATATGAATCAGATTTGTCAAATTAATTTAGATACAACAGCAAGGTTAAATACTTTCCAGGGTCTCCACATATTAAGGCGTTATTCTTTTCTTTCTAAAAACTAATTAATGTGATCGGGTTATGAAGGTTCAGGTCTTAGCTGTTTACTGAATTGCTTAAATCTTAATTTTTTCACCTTTGTGATTTTAAACTAATTATGGGCACGTAAATTTCTCTATCTTAGTATAATCACTTGGACCCTATCATTAGTAAATTCTTTGAAAATGTACAGAGTTAGTTTGTCAGTTCCTCCTAGAATTTTTTATTTAAGTTCTCTAACTTTTCAAATGAGCCAATAGGCGAGTGCTTTGCTTCATTTTGCATTTAGAGCTTGTGCAATGGCGGATACTTGATATAATAATCTATGTTAAGCAATACTTTTAAAGCAAAAAAACAACAACAACAACAATAATAAATAAATAAATAAATAAAAGTTTTGTTTTTATTTAAATTTTGTATTATAAGTCCCATAATAATATAAATAAATCTTAAAGACCTTTAGAATAAAGTAAAGAGATTCTTAGGACATCTCTATCTCTATTCTTGACACCAAATCCAATATTAAGAACCTACTTTTTTGGGGTTTTATGGGATGGAGAGAGGTTTTTATACTTTAGACCCCAAAAAGTGGCTCAAATTTATTATTATTTTGACCTTCTTCTTCTTCTTCTTTTTTCTAACAAGTGTCTCCTATTTACTCTCTTTAAGCACCTAAAGCAATACCTAAGAAATCTCCTTAATGACTTAGGAATAAAGTGAGAAGATCCTTAAAAAGTAAAGATTTTTAAAGTATTGATGTAACACTTTAAAACTTTAAATAAGGTACTTAGAATTGGTGATGTTCTTAGAAAGAGTTTGTTGAGATATTGAAATGGCACCTAAGGATCCGAAATGGGATCGTTAGCATTGTACATGGTCTTAACCTTTTGTTAATGCAATCCTTTCAAAATTTTTTGCACACACGTGGCATGACATGTGGCACACCATTAATTATGCTTTTGAGTGTTTGCAATGTGATGATATAATTAAGGGTAAATAGTGTAGACTATCCTTGAGAACTTTCATAATTGTATAGATCTTATTATTTTTACTTATATGGATTATTATATGGAAAAAACGACATGGCAAATAAAATATTATATATTCAAATAAAAAAAATATCATGCATTGTTTTAATTTTATAGCATACAAGAACTTCCACTTCACAATGTAATTTGAACTCTTCTCAGTCATCACTAAACTATGGGATTATCAATGTAATGCTTATTGATTCCATATGTTATTATCTTAATTTTTAGTTTTCTTTTCTATTTTGTATTTACTGTTTTTTATGAGTTTAATTTTTTTATTTAGATATATGATATATGTCATTTATCATGTTAATTTTTTGCCATTTAAAATCCATGTAAGCAAAAAGAGTGGGTTCCATATGTGTAAGAAGGGAAGAAAGTGCTCTATTTTGAAAAAATATAGTGTTCGTATCATTATAGATGTTATTAAAGATGGTTCACGCATTTTACCCTATAATTAAAATGAGTTTCCTATTTGCATTATATTAGCAAATTCAATGTGTATTCTAGCGATATTTACATGATGCTAAAAAAAAAAAAAAATTATGCACGTATATATATTTTCTTTTTATCAATGTTGAGAGACTTTCCTTTTGCAACTCGTAAAAAGTTTTACAAGAGCATCTATTAAAGAGACCTATTTGTTATTGGTGCAATATGAGTTGAAGTTGGGCAAAATTTTTCTCTTATGAATAAGATTTGATTTTGAATCAAGTGTTGATATTGAATTTATTCTTCCACAATTTCACACTTTTATTACACAAAATAAGTTACTGGATCTAAAATTATATGGTTTATAGACCCCTTGATGAAATTTTATTCACATATCAACGGATTTGAAACTTTCTGTGCCCAAAAACCCGTACCATGGACACGAAGTTGACTATCAACAATTCAATAAACCATTAAGAATGCTTATGACGTTTAATATGTAGAGTATATACTAGAATAAAACTAAAATGAAATGGCAATTTTTATTCATGTATATTACTTAAAGCATAACCTTTTGTTCTAGAGTTTTTATTTGGACATGTTAATTTGAAGTATAGAGGTATAATTGGGGTTTTACGTAGTTGTTGGTTTCTTCCTTGGAGGAATAATACAATATATTTTTATTTTGCATTCAAGATGTTTTCTAGATTACTTCAAGTAGGAAATAGTTTTGTACTTATCAAGTTAGATTCCATGCTAATCATGTGTTCATTTATGATTATGGAAATAAGTCAAAATAGATCTACTAATCTCTTATAGATATGTAGCAAAAATAAATTATGAATACTAATTGAATCTGTAATGCTTCAAAACCTGAAATGCTATAGTCCACCATATGTCCTTACTGAGTAGCGATACACTAGAGTTCTCTATCTCCATTTCAATTTCAAATATGTCATCTCCATTATACATTAGTATAATTGTAACTTTAGTAATAGAAATGAATTACTCATATGCGAATCATTTTAATCACTATAAATTTAAACAAATTGTTCATCAACCTTAATACAAATACCATTGTAACTTCCATCAATACAAAATTACATGATAGGCTTATTGGCTTATAACGATCTCTAATTCTTTGCCCTCATATTCCCAAGTTCTACCAAGACTTCTTAATATTTTTGCATGCTACTCATCTCCATAATAATAGTGATACTCTCCCCCATTCTCTTCTTGATAATAATACACTACATTCTCATTCTCATTCTCATCATAATTAGTGTATTCATCATACTCATTTGAAGCTAAAAAATAAGTGGAATGTGCTTAAGCCTAGTACGTGACTACCACACAGACATGCACGTGCCACATTAATAACAATATCAACACATGTAAATGTAGCGAATATGCTCATCACAATCAAATTATTATCTTAGGTTAATCAACATACAATACATTGATACTTATGACCTTATCACACTATATAATATTTATACATATATATATACATATATATATGTATATGTATATGTATATGTATATGTATATATTCTTAGGTTTGGAATTGCCATTAAAAGCCCCATCTAACCCTAATACACCCTAGATCATTTTGGTATAGGGCTTCAATAAGGATAATGTGGTATATCAATCATTAGGGTACTTCCTAAAGATCTGCTACTACGGGCTCTTATATTGAGCCAAGAATAAGCAACACATATACTTAAACCCAAAATCAAATTAAAATCATTTATATACTACATTAAAAATCATAAATAGCAAACACAGTAAACATATACCTGGAGAAGTGGTTTCACGGTTAACTCAAACATCACTAGAAAAGGGATTTTGAACTGTTAAATATAAAGAACTAGCTTTAGTTTTATCCTATAACTTACTCTAAGTTCACTAATTGGTTAATCAAGTCCTAATTACAGAATTTCCTTTCCCATTGTTTTATCGTGTATTAATCTTAACGTAGAATTGTAGAAAAATAAAATAGAATTAAGGTGTAAGTGTTCTAGAACAACATGGTTGTGCTTGTGGCCGTGCAAAGGGACATGGAAGGGAACACAACAGTGCTAATGGCTGTGTACCTTTTTATGTATAATTTTTTTTTTACACACCCAAGTATACGGTTGTATATTTGGTCATATATTTCGACACGGTAGGGTGCATGGCTGTATATTGTAGTGGTGTACTTTTTTGTGAACTTTTATAATTCGACACAGGCGGGTAGACAAGCGTGTAAGCTGGCCATGTACTCTACTGTTCTATTGTGAATCCTTTTTCATCTTCTCCAATTTGCTCCCCAACCCTAATTCTATGAATCCAAGTCTAATTGGTTTAATTAACTTATTAATTCTAATAATTATATGAATTTCGTTCACTTACTTGCTTTAATTTGTGATTAGAATCCTCTAACTACTTGATCCCATGTCTATGCTCATCCCCATCTCACTCCTTGTTCCAAGCTCTAATAATATGTCACTAACCTCACTTAGACTTACAAATCTTTAATAAGAAAAATGCACCTTAATAATTAGAACCCTTACTTGATGAAACTGGGTTAATCTTTGTGGATTTCCATTAAGTTGCCTTGTGTGTGTTTGAGAGTGTCTCTTTGGTGTTCACTATGCAAATGAGAGAAAGGAAAAGGGAAAGCAGTAGGTCAAGTGAAGCTTAAATACCTTAACCCTAAAAAAACCAAACTACCCCCCATATTTTAAACTTATTACATTATTTAACCTTAGTTTTAAATTATAATAATTATATAATATGTATATTTTACATAATCACTAACATAATCAATGATAAGAATGCACTCACAATCGTAAGGTAATGATGTGCGAAAGGACATCTACTGTCAATAATCTAAATACCTTGTGTGAATATACAAATAATAGAGGATTTTTACATGACACTCTCTCACTAGATTTTCTCTCAAGGATTATTCAATAATAGCAAAGCTTAAGATCATTCAATGTTTATTGTTATTTATAAAAAATAATATGCCTTTTGGTGAGGGTCACAACTCTTCATATGTATCCTCTAAAAAAAATCATGTCCTTTCATAAATCTAGAAATGCACCCCATCATACATGCATTAAGAAGAGTCACAACTTTACACAAATTCGAATATTGTGTCCCATTCTTGTTGCTAACTAATATCTCCTACTCCTGCGTGATGGAAAATTGTGAAAAACTTTAATATTCATATCTCAAACACTATTAGCAAATAGGTTATGTGATCTCCAAGCACACCTTTAAATGAGCTATAAAATTTTAAGAGCTTTATGCAATTGTTAGGGGATAATTTAGTGACTATCACTTGAGAACATATGTTTATCATGCCTTAGATATATCTCTACATTAGTGAATGCATCTCTAATCCTTCAATAAACTTTAAAGAGTAATGCTTAACTTGCCATTAATCACAACATTAAACATGTATCCACAATTAAGGTCAACTCCCTAAAGATGACTTATCCATGTAGAAGAATAAAAACTTCATTTTTGAATAAGTATTACTCAACATTCAAATAATTGCTTTCCTAGACTCATCCCATAGAGCTGAATTATTCTTGATTATGGGTAACATACTAAAGTAGAAACATCATTTAATCATTTTACAATATTGATAAAAGTTATACAAGGCACTAGTTTAAAATATAATTTTAAGAAAAAAGGGATTCACATAATAAGGAAGTAGGGATCCATTTACTCACTTCCTTTTGTTTGGTCATCTTAGCACATCTATTACATTTAATCTTGTGCTATGGTGGCATTTGTATTTTACTCCATAAAGCATATGTCATAAACTTTTACACCAAAAAATCTTACAAGTTTTATGGATAGTGGGTTATGCATATTAGCATAAAAAAGTATTTAAAAAACATCTTATTTTAATTCTTTATCAAGGAAAATTATAATTTGTTTATTGTATCATCTTTAAACACACACACTAAAGTTTACCCATGTGAGAAGGTCAATCACAACATGTCTTAGACACACATAATAAATTGCATGTGTTTTTCAAGATAATAATAATATCATCAAATCAACACAATCAATATTTTTACAATCTATGCAAACCCAAAGATCTTACATGTCCAAAATAAACATCTCTAGGTATGGGTTTCGTTAGAAGATCAAAAATCATTTTATGTATAAATACATATTGCAAAATGACTTCTTTTTTAGCATTAGTACTCCTTACAAAATTGTATTTAGTATTTATATGTTTCATTCTACAATGGTATTCAAAATTTTTTGTGTAAGAGATCACTACTTAACTATTATAGTTAACCACTACTAGTTATAGCTCTATTGAAACAAATCCCATATGTTATGTAAACCATCTTAGCCAAATTTTTTCTAGTATTGTTGTTGAAGATGTTACGATTCAACCTCCATTGATCACAAGGCTATACATGTTTATTTTTTCTTACTCCAATAGACATCACCATTGCTAAAAAAAGAAGTCGTAAACAAATGTCAATTTTGATTCACTTAAATCTCTTGTGCAATTATGGGCGGATGCAGAATCATATCACTAGGGAGGTCAAATATAAATATTAAAATCAATATTAGAATTGCTTGTAAAAAAAATTCACTTATTATTGCAATTATAATGTATCTTATATACATATAAATAAATACACTCTTAACACAATTTAATACTGAATAAAAAAGTAAATTTAAATTTTTTTATGTATCAATTATGAGTATTTGTTAAACTTTGTAAAAGGCTAAAAAAAATAATTTTTTGAGTGATTAGATAATTGTTTATTCAATAGTGATTTTTTTTTTTACAATTTAACAATGAAAAAAATATTAGTACTTTGAGTAATATAAATTACTATTATTTACTATTGTTTTATACAATATGATTGAAATACTTATAACATTAAATATTTTATTTGGTTAACTATTATTTTTTATTAATAAATTCAATTTTATAGGTTATAGTGGAAAAAAAAAATAAAGAGAATGAAAGTCATTTATCAAGAGATAGACAATAATGTAACTTGAAAAAGTAAAAATAATTCTAACGAGAATCAACATTACAATAAAAATAATTCTCGCCTCCCCTTCATTCCACCGCTATGTGCAATCAACATTACAATATCCTACAAAGGTTTAGATTAGCTCCCTAATAACATAGAGAGTAATCTTCAATCCTCGAAGATAACTTAGTATCCTCTTTACCACCACCCAATGGGTAGATCCAAAATTCAAGAGAATTCTATTAGCTACTCCTACAACATAGTATATATCGGGTATACTACACATTATTGCATATATTAAACTACCAATTGCAATAATTGAACCTTTTCCATTTCTTTTCTTTCATGAGGAGTCTTAAACACATTTTGAGACTTAGACTGTTGTCTTTTGCAATAGGATTTTCCATAGATTTGTAGTTATGAATG
This sequence comes from Laguncularia racemosa, assembly GCA_037954665.1. Classification (NCBI taxonomy): domain Eukaryota; kingdom Viridiplantae; phylum Streptophyta; class Magnoliopsida; order Myrtales; family Combretaceae; genus Laguncularia; species Laguncularia racemosa. The sequence goes on along the minus strand of JBBMOL010000025.1, from coordinate 2,967,086 downwards.
TTGAAATATTCAAAAAACTTCTATATGTAAGGGTTTCATAAAAGAGCAAGAAGCTTCTCTGCACGATCTCTACGGATTTTAAAACCTAATACATGAGCTACTTCACCTATGTCTTTTGCTTCAATAATTGAAGACAACCATTTCTTGATGAACATAACAAACTCTAAATCATTTTTTGCCAATAAGATGTCATTGACATACAATGATAGGATTATAAACTTACCTTTGGATTGCTTAATGTACACATAATGTTTTTCATCAATCATCATGAATTCAAATGAAATGATTTCTCAATGAAATCTCAAGTACCATTATATAGATGATTGGTTCAAGATATATATATTTGTGCTCTTGACCTTAAGCCATGAAACCTTTTGGTTATTCCATACAAATTTCCCCATCTAATTCTCAATTGAGAAATGCTATCTTAATATCCATTTAGTGAAATTTCAAATTCAATTTCACAATTGTGGCTAAAATGAGGCAAATATAATTAAACCTCACTATGAGAGAGAAGATTTCCTCATAGCCTATACCCTTTTTTTAGTGTATTCTTTTGCTACAACACATACCTTATATCTCTTGATAGTCCCATCCCCTTGTGTTTAATTTTGAGAACCCATTTATTCTCAATTACTTTACGCCCTAACAGGAGATTAACCAAATTTTATGAATGGTTAGATCTTATAAACTATTTCCTTTTCCATCGTGTTCCTCTATTTTCCTTTACAAACTTGAAAGTGCTTCTTGCAAATGTCATGTACAAGCTCTTCTTTGAATTGTCACATGTGGCACTTATGCTCTTTAACACTCTTGTTGAGAGACTAAGTTAGCATTCTTACCAAACACTCATGTACTTACACACTAAAAGGAGAAAGTAGGAGAGAGAAACTTTAATAGAGTATACAAAAATGCTTAGGTGTATTGTATGGTTTAAAAATGAGGGAAATATCCTTTTATATATAATAGGCTCCATCAATGGATGATCGAGATTAATCTAATCTAATAACTATTATAGAATCTTACCTACTTAACCCTAACTATCCCCACCTACCAGGATTCAATGTCTCTGGATAATTCCAGAATATTCCTAGGAATAGATTAAGCCTTAGTCATGGGCTTACACTTAGTAAGCCTTTATGTACAAATACAAAAAGTGAAAAATGGACTTGGGGAATGAACTCCGACATTTCCCCCTACCTAAATTGGCGATGTTTAATGTCCCCATCACCTTGTGCTCTTTGGAGGACATCTCTACCAAATGTAAAAAACATATACAATTATTTGCATTCACTTATGTTACCTTAGTTGGAGGTAGTTCATTCCACTTCACTACGTACTCAAAGCAAAACGATTGGCCTAAACTTCGTGTTAAGCACCCTTAGAAGATCTTTTCTACCTCTCTACCACTTTCTTGTTTGGTACTCCTAAAGATTCTTCTTCTAATGGCTGTTAAGGTCTCCTCTCTCTCTATTTGGCACACTAAACAAATTATAATAAATCTCTCTATATCCTCTAACATCTTCGACTAGTGAAACCTATCATTTACCTTAGCTAATGTTTGGAAAGCATTTAGGTATTCTAGTTCCTTTAGGTCATGGAATCTCTTAATGATCTTCTTTCAAAGATCCTCATGGTCTAAAACATGTATCTTTTGTCCTTTCCTGTAAAATAGCTTATCCTTAATCCAACTTTCTTGGTTTGGCCTCTCTACTCCAGCACCAACTTTACATAGGGATCTTAAACTAAACCCATATTGACCTCCTTTGGTACTTACCTAGGCTTCGTTTCTGATGTGCTTTAATTGAATTTCAATACTAATCAAATAAAAGAGGAACAATTTAATCCAACTTCCACAATTGGCGTGAAACCTAGCAATAAGAAGAACCCTAATTTAGCATGAACAAGAACAAATAAAACAAATCTAACTACACACTGGATATAACACATTAGCAATAATTGAAAGCAACTTAAGAAATATTGATATAACTCACAATAATCCTTAAGCCAACTCGCCACAATTTCAAAGTAAAATTGATAAGAGTAAAAAATATGTTAGGAAGGAGCTCTCCCATGGCAAAAAAAGTCAGATTCTTGATGTTCAAAAAGTTCTTTACAAACCTTACTTTACAAGTATTTATACTTGTTCTAAATAAGACAAATTTAACAAAAAAAATATACAAATAAAAACAACATATGTGGTTGGTTTCTTTCACCTCCATGGAGCAATGTAGGACCGGTACTTTGTTTGATTTATGTAAGTCCATGAATAACCTACAAACCTAGCATTAGTGTATTTACTCGTCGTCTTGTAAAAATCAATAGATATACCTGATAAAATGCAAAACAAATATATAAAGTAAATAAAGACACTAGGTTAATGACTTTAGGTTCTGCTTAATAATAGGTCTAGTTGTTGACATGGTTTGATTCCCATTATCTCCTCGAGCCTCTAAAAGATTTGTCCTCAAATCTAAGGGATCTTTTCTTATATTGAAATCCCTTGTTTGCATGTGCTTGTTGCCCTGAAGTCTTGAGTAGCCATTAATCTTGTTGATCTGTTCTTGAAATGTGTGTACCACAGTTGGAGACATAGGAGTCAAGACAACCCGTGTACCATCTTTTTGAAACATATAAGTGTTTTTAAACCCATCATATAGCACCTTCCTGTAAAACAACTAAGGCCTACCTAGTAGTATATGAAAGGCGTACATAGGAAGAATATTACAGACAATTTCATCATTGTATCTATCTCTTATACTGAATGGCACCTTAACCTTCCGTGTAACATGCAAACTACCCTGTTCATTCAGCCAATGTAATTTATAAGTATATGGATGTGGATGTAGACTAGTGATTAGTTGCAATCTATTTACTAATGCAGTAGCTATGACATTAGTGCATCTACCACCATAAATGAAAAGAACACATAAGTTACCTAAAACCTGACAATGCATATGGAATAAGTTTTCCCTCTATATGTCCCTAACATTTGGAGATATAGTCATAACCCTGCACAACACATTAATAGATAGATATTTATCATTTCCTTTATCTTCATGTGTCTCAACATCTGGATCATCATAATATTCCCGTAGCACTATAGACAAATCTATAGGTTCAACCACTTCTTCTTAGCCATCCTCACTATTTCCCTCCATAATAGTCATGACCCTTTTGTTGGGACACTGAGCAGCCATGTGTCCAAAACCCATGCATTTGAAACATTTAATTTGATGCATCTTTCCACTGGTTGTCCCTAGCACCGTTTACCTGAAATCAGCTCAAACAACCTCTTTTCCTTTTTCTGAAACTTCCCTCTCCCTATTAGTAGTAGAGGTATTCTTGTCCATAGTCTTATCATTTCCCCATATTCCCTTTTGTTCACCCATTTGACCATTTGACTCATGAGGTTTGGTAGAAGTTCCATACCTATTGCTCACTACTTGAAAAGGGTTGGATCGCCTCTATCTCTCCACTTTTAGGGCTAGCTGGATAGCCTCATCAAGTGTGTTATACCTCTGGAGCTCTACAATGTAGGCAATTTCATACTTTAACCCTGACACAAATCGTGTTAGGGTTTGTTTAAGGTGTTCAACCGACTCACATCTAATCATCAAGGTCTCGAACTCTTGTACATAGTCATAAGCCATTTTACCTCCCTACCTCAGTGTTTAGAGACGTATAAACAGCTCTTGCCTATAATGCTCAAGTATAAACCTTTTTCTCAATACCCGCTTCATTTCCTGCCAAGTATGTATATCAACCTCACCATCTCTTTGTCTACTAATTACAAGATTTTTCCACCATAAGGCGACATAGCCTATAAATTCTACAACTGCAAGACGAACCTGAGTGTGATCATCAATCTCATAACACTTAAACAGACCCTCAAAATTATTCCCCCAATCTAAATAATTATCTACAAAGCCCCTGGCATCAAATGAAAGCATATGCAATTTTACATATTCTAAGCCCTGATGTGGTTTGAACTTATGATTAGGGTAAGGCTCATTTTCAAAATTATCATCCATTTCCTCCCTAAAAGCATGATAATCACCTTTTATCCTCCTACCCCTATTGCCTCCAATAGCTCCTTCCTTGTGAGCATTCTGATGGGCTACCCAAGGTAGGGGTACTAGAGGGTTGGCCACTGGTGGTTGTAGCATAGTCATCTGATCCACCCATGTTGCTAATATAGCAACAATAGTGGTAAGATCCTGCAACTATTCCTTTAATGTTTTTCCACTTGCAGCACAATGCCCTTGATCTCCTTTAACCTAACTATTGGCTTCATTGCCAATCCCATCATTAACACTATCATTTGACATGATTTTGAATAATAATTTTTTTTATCACTCAACACCTACTCACAACAAACTCACAACACAAATCACAACACTACACAACGTCACAATCACACCATGGCTTCACTTACACACCCACGATGTAACACACAACCAATACAACACACCCAATGCACAACACTTAACTTCATGGTACACAAGCCTCAACCACAACACTACATTAATACATCTCAACAACAACATACACCTCACACCACACTTACACTCACGATGCAACACACCACTTCCACGGCAACGCAAGGCAAATGGAAGCAAATATGGATACTTCTCTACATGGTAAGCAATTGATTCCAACTAGTCAAAGTGCATTTAAAATGATCAATACACAATAACTCCACAAGTAATGATTGAGTTTGAATTCAAAATGTTTCCTAATTCTCCACGGCAAGATGAGCAAATCTGAAAATGTACACTTCAATTTTCGAAATTTACATGGAAACAACAAGGCTCTAATCAACAACTACTTCAATTATAGAATTCCAAATTATGGAATTCAAATTCAAAGAATTCCCCTTTCTTCCACACACAGCTTACGGCAAGATGATCAAATTTGAAAAATGTACACTTTTACTTCCAAATTCAAAAGGTAACACATGGCATAATCACACACAATGACTTTAATTCTACTTCAAATAACTTCAATTAAGAAATGGAAGAACAAGAACCCTAAATCCCCAAATCAAAATCACAAAATTCCCTTATTAAAACCATGTTTTGATACCAAATTATGATATGCATCAATTGAATTTCAATACCAATCAAATAAAAGAGGAACAATTTAATGCAACTTCCACAATTGGTGTGAAACCTAGCAATAGGAAGAACCTTAATCTAGCGTGAACAAGAACAAAAAAAAAAAAAACAAATCCAATTACACACTAGATATAACAAACTAGCAATAATTGGAAGCAACTTAAGAAGTATTGATATAACTCACAATAATCCTTAAGCTAACTCGCTATAATTTCAAAGTGAAATTGATAAGAGTAAAAAATGCGTGAGGAAGGAGCTCTCCCTTGACACAAAAGTCAGATTCTTGATGTTCAAAAAGTCCCTTACAAACCCTACTTTACAAGTATTTATACTTGTTCTAAATAAGACAAATTTAACAAAAGAAAATATAAATAAAAACAACATATGTAGCTGGTTTCTTTCACCTCCATGGAGCAATGTAGGACCGGTACTTCGTTTGATTTATGTAGGTCTATGAATAACCCACAAACTGAGCATTAGTTTATTTACTCGCTGTTTTGTAAAAACTGATAAATGTACTTGATAAAATAAAAAATAAATATATAAAGTAAATAAAGACACTAGGTTAATGACTTTGGGTTTTGTTCAATAATAGGTCTAGTTGTTGACATGGTTTGATTCCCATAAGTCTCCCACCCTCTTAGACTAAAGTACTCTCATTTGCCCCTTTCAGGGCCTCCTTTTTTTAACTTGACCTCTTCCTTGTGTGGTTTGGGTTTAGAAAGCTCCTTAAATCTCTTTACCCAAGCCTTCTCTTTTTTCTTAGGCATCTCTTGTGCTTTTTGGTCTCCTTCCTTCAAGGTAAAACTTATAGGTTTCTTTTACTTCATCTCACCAACAACTTGTATAGAATACAAAAACTTATTAGCTTATCTAGAGTTGTGGTTAATCGAGACCACACATTGTTACCTCTCATCTATGATCATAATACACTTTGTTGATGGGGCAATTTGGACATTAATTTGATCCAAGAAGATCACACTAATGATTAGCTCATAATCGTTCATGGGGATCACTTCTAATTTTATCTTATCTCTCCATTGGCTTACTTGGAAGTCAACATCCTAGGCTACCCCAACATGGGAACTTTCTCTAAATTAATGGTCTTTAGCATCCCTTTGCCCTTTTGAACCCTATAGCCTAGCTTCTCAGTCGCTTCCTTAGATATGAAGAGATCAATTACCCCAATATCAACTAAGGTGTTTATTCATCAGCCTGCGACAATTGTCTCCATAGACATTATGCTTATGGACTCCTTTGTGGGCTTACTTCAATTGCTTAACAACTCTAAGCTTCACCTCCTCTTCTTCCTTTACAACTAAGGTCATAATCCTATATCAAATTGGATGATCCTTGGATTTTTGTGCCTTCGTGCAACTGAAATAAGATGACCTTATCCTAGGTTTCTTCTTCTCCTCCATATGAACCTTACCCTTCTTAATTAGGCTTCTATCACTCTCTCTCGTGCTTAGATTCATCTCTTCTTAGGATTCTTCACCTATTCCATATCTTCCCCCTATTTCATCCTTTTTGGGTCGCTTACTTGACTTGAGCACTATCAAGCTTTCAGTAGTAATCATGTTTAAGGCCAAAGTTCTAGACTTCATGCCTCTTTAACTCTGTGTGGGCTCACCTTTAATGTGCTTAAATCCTTGGACTAATTTAAGACATGAATTAGAAGTGCATTAAATGAAAAAAAAAATTCATCTTTTTGGTATTTTTAGGTTTCTGATGTAGGAAATAAATTATTTTTGTATGGTTTTTGTGCTTATAAAAATAATAAAAGATAAAGGAGTGTAAACGAATTACTATTTGGATATGACATATCAAACAACAAGTTGAACTGGATTTTTGTTTAATCCAATTGATAAGTCTATGGATGCTATAATTAGAATAAACAAAATGATAGATTAATTCTAAGACCAATATGACTCATAATTAAATAAATAATTTAACTGTTAAAGAGAGTTTGATATGATGCATGAATCTCATTAATAAGACATTCACCATAATCTTAGAAAAAGATTGATAAGAACAATGAAATTAATAAGAATTCAATCTATGAAAATATATTAATTCATCAAAGTTGTTTATTACATTACATAACATCACCTATTTATATATAAATAAGGACGGATGCCAATATGGAATCACTTCTACTATGGAAAATACTAGAATAAACTTCTCTATTTGTAAAAAGGTAATTAAAGATTCTTACTAAAATAAAATACATAAAGACATAGAACAAATATCCCATAATAGGAAGTTGGGTTGAATCAAAATCCATCAAATTGTTATCTAAAGTTGGGACCTAATACATTGTTACAATCAGGACCATACGTAATCGGAAGCTTGTAAGTTGGAATCAACATACATCGAAAGCATAAGTGTCAGAAACTCATTCCAAAGCTTCTTTTTTCTAATGTTATTTAAGAACTTCTTTACTTTGACTTGATCTCGGATTTTGATTCCCATCAACCCCTATAGGAACATCAAAAAATGCGAACATTGTGTCTCTATTGCTAATGTCAAGAATTTCCAATAATAGCTTTAAGAACTTTCGTACATATTCCCAAATGGACACTTTATGTTCCAACCACCTAAGTCTTATAGCTTCTTAGCATTGCTTGAATTGAACTGAGCCCTTAGTTCATTATTAAGTTTTCCCATGTTCCAAGTACCTCGGTTCTCACTTGGCTTCATTAGACCATCTTTTCCACTATAGTGTGGTCACATCATTGGGGAATATCTGAGTTGCCCTTAACCTTGATGCATTGCCTAGCTAACCAATCACATTAAAGTACTATTCTAAACTCTACATGAAATTGTCAATCTCCCTTACCTTCTTAAAACTAATGAAACTCTTGGGCTTATATGCCTCCACCAATGTCCCCATATGAATTGACCTATATCTAGCCTCAAAGCATTGATGGACCTAGGCTCTTAACTCCTTCAACTCCCTCCTTAGAGTTCACACCATCTCTTCAAGAGCAACATCCCACCTTTGCAGATTAGTCGCGACTTGATTAAAGGTGATCGACATTTTGTTTAATAGCTCATTCCCCAACTTCTCCAAGCCTTCCTTAACCTCCTAAACCCAATCTAGCATGTCAATCATGATTAGCTTCACCCTAGCCACCCCAGCTTTTATTGAGAATCTATTTTATAAGATCTTCCTTGAAGAGTTGATTCTTCAGCCACCATAAGAGTCATAAGGCTTCTAACATGTTTGGTTGGGATCTTAGATACAACATTTCCCTTTAACTCCACTAGGGGGTTGTTCTGATACCAAGTGTCACATATAGGCTCTTCGATGGATTGTTACATGTGGTACTTAGGCTCATTGACACTCTGTTGAGAGAATAAGTAAACCTTCTTGTGAAACACTCAAGTACCCACACACTAGAGACAAAAAGTAAGATAAAAACTCTACAAGAGTATGTAAGAATGCCAAGTGTATTTGATGGTTTACAAATGAAGGGACCATTTCCTTATATGTAAGAGGCATTCACTGATGGACGGCCAATATTAATCTGATCTAATGGTTGTTATACAATTTTATCTACTCTATCCTAACTACCCTCACCTATTAAGATTCAATGTATTTAAATAAGTTTAGAATATTCCTAAATATGGATCGAGCCTTAATCATGTGCTCTACACTTAATTGATCTTTGTATAAATACAAGAAGTGTAAGATGGATTTAGAGAATGAGCTCATGACACAAGCTCCTTAGCTCTTGGTTATCATTTGGTAAAATCATAAAAGCTTCTCCCTCAATCTCAAAATGATGATATATGATACTCTTACTTTTACTTTTGTGTAGCTGATGACCTTTTGTACCGATCCATTAGATGGAGCCATACTCCCACTAGCCATAATACTTCAAGAATAACTTGGTTCTTCTTTGGTAATGCCAGCTAGATAAGCTTCATCTATGAAATCATTAGCTTTATAAAACTCAATATTTTGTCGATGTGACTTGGCTAAGAAAATCAATCTCTAAAAATGTAGTAGGGAACACACTTAAATATTGTTATTTAAAAAAAATCGAAATATAGTACCTATAAAAATTATTCCAAAAAAAGGTTTTAAAGATATGGACGCGGTTTGTGATTTCTTTTTTTTTTTTTTTCTAAAATTTGAAAAACTAAAGGCAAGAACGTCATGCACACCTTAAGCAATTTGCTTAAAGGCGCAAATGACATTTGCACCTTTAGTGTAACTTTTTTTTTTTTTTTATGTTTCGGCATATGGAAACATAGCAATTTAACTTTTATAAATATACCAAATGGCAGCATGATTTAGTTATAGCTATAGTACACTCAAATCAATATTTTTTTGATATATTATGGGCTTTGAAACTTCAAATGAGTAAAAAGTTATGACACTTTAAAGTTGGAAAAGCCAATTACATCAGTTTCAGTTTTTTCTTTTTTTTCAACTTTGAAAAGTCATAATTTTTTACTTGTTTGAAGTTACATAACCTATAATATATTAAAAAATGACTAATTTGAGTATACTATAGTTAGGACCAAATCACGTTACCCTTTGATATTTTTATAAAGGTCAAATTGCTATATTTTCATGTGTCGAGGTGTAAAGAAAAAAAAAAAAAGAGTTACACTAAAGGCATAGATGTTGTTCATGTTTTCAGGCAAATCGCTTGAAGGTGCAAACGACGTCTGTGCCTTCAAGGTGGGGATACAGTTCACACCTTTAGTATAAATTGTACTGAAGGTGTAGATGCTGTTTGTGCCTTCAATTTTATAAAAAAAATAAAAAAAATTTAAAAGGTAACAAACCATATTCGCGTATTTGAAACTTATTTTTAGAATAATTTTTATAGATATTATATTTCGAAACTTTTTTTTAAAAAATAACAATATTTAAGGATATCCCCCAAAATGTAGTATCCCGTAATTCAAATTCAATTAACTTTTCATTTGCATTTTCACTTAAAAGTAGGTAACCTTTTGAATGTTTTGAATTGAAGAAGATATATTTCTTTGCCTTTTGGACTTTATTTTCCAAATTCAAGGAAAGGAATATGAACATAAACTATCATCAACGAAAACCAAATTTGCGACCTCTGACTACATCCAAACCTATAACCATCGACCGGAACTAGACTTTTGTTGCTTGTGGTAGGTAGTCTGGTCCATATGAGCACTAAGTTTCAAGTGTGGCAAAGCTGAAAGGAATAGACCATAAATTACTATTCATAGAGGGAAATAAGTTGCTACTCAATGTAATCCGGATTCTCCATAAAACAACAACTATTATGTGTTTGAAATATAAATGGAAATTGTAATAGCTGTTTCAAAAGGAATACATTTAAGTTCCTCCAATTAAACATGATATTAGTGTCGATGGAAACTGCTCATTACATATGTTGAAGATGATCCTGAATAATGAGATATTATTTAATTTGAGAGAGAGTCAAATCGAGGAGATAGAGGAAAAAGAATATCATTGGTGATGTGTCAATATACATAATATCCCACATCTGTATACAAATAGCAGATAGAATTACTTCGGCAAAAGTTAACAATGATTGACAAAAAAATTAAAATGGAAAATTTGAAAGGCAAAACCTAAACAGTTTGTACTTCAAAAGCTGAAGATTTTTCTCTTAATTCTTCTCTATTTTACTTATTTTGAAGGCAGGGATCCCGTAAATGGATATTCATATCAAAACAAATTTACAGTGTGTAGTTATGAAAAAGTTAGTGCTTTTCGATCATTAAAGTAAAACGCGTGATGATGAAAGTTGATCAAAGAAGAATTTCCGGAAGCATTTAAAATGGTGAACGTACAATGGGGAGTCTATTTTTTATAAAGATAAAAATTTATTCCCTCAAGCACCAAAGCATGCCCGACCAAACATAAAAGGCATTGAAGCATGCTTCTCTTCTATTCTTTTTTTTTTTTTTTTTAATTTTTCCTTCCCTAATATACGTTACTTTCAACCATGAATAAGTTAATATTTTTTAGAATAATCTATTGATGAAATGTAGATGAATCCTTAAATTTTTTATACGTGACTTTACTTCGTGTAAACCCTAAAGGTTTAGTTAAAAGAGTATCAAATAATAAGTCTTTTGAGTTTTAGTAATGATTATATATATATATATATATATATATATTATATTTTCTAATATTACGGATAAATATATATTTTATAATGTTACGAAAAATGCAGTCAAGCCGTAAACATTCAAAAAATCGATCCGTACGTCATCATTGGTGTCAAGAGAATTAGAATTTGTGTGTTTTTCAGATAAAGAAATCATGATGGATGTTTACCCTACCATAACTTTGACCTATCTCAGTTTGCAAAATCACCTAGAATTTCGGAAAGAAGTTCTACACAGTAATTATACTGTTCTTAATTGAAGCTCAAATTAAGCAAACAACCGAAAAGTACAAAAAGGAATGATAAATGATTTATCAATCAATTTTCACGCGGATGTAACGGTTGTTGCATCCACCCACTGGCCACCCACTTTTGGCCCCTCCACTAGGCACTGATTGATGATTATAATATTTAGAAGAGACATTGTTTGTATCGTAGTCTTCTTGCATGCATGTGAATGACGAAGATATGACTTTAAGGATGACCAAAAGTCTTGCTACAGTGCTCTCCTGGTTCGTTCTCCATTCGTCCTTATTGCTTTTCTTGTCGAGTGAATACGGTACAAGAAGAATAGGTAGACACAACATCAAACCATCCCTTGCACCGAATCAACAGCTAATTGAAAGTCCATTTTTTTGCGTTCCTTCTGATTCACGGTTAAGTTGGGTGATTATTTTACAGTTTTTGGGTTCCGACCGTGAGTCGAACCCAAAAAAAACAAATTAAGTCGTAATTAATTGCAATCACAATCAATTATGTTTAAAGTTTAGTTCAGGTTTAGATTTGTGGAAGGGTTTGAATGATGTAACTTAACCATGACATTCTTTGTAGTACAATTCGGCTTAAAATATAAATCAAACCTAGCCATACCCATTACTGAAGAAGGGTTTTTTCTTTTTATGCCTAGTAGAAGGGTTTCTTGATTGTGGAAATTTTATTAGGATGCTATTAACTATGCTTAAAAGGTTCTGTTAATAGTTTAAAAGAACTTGCTTTTTGTTATTGGTTACATATTTTACAAGAAAATAAATACATTAAAAAGTAAAAAATTTCTTTATTTAATATATTAACATGTTGAGGATAATGAATACTAACATTCCTTATTTTATTATTAATATAAACACTATGACTGGAGGAAGAAAAAAAAAAAACAAACAAACAAACTAGGCATCGTGCATTGGTTCAAATGAATCATGTTACTAAAATAAATCATGTTATAGCTTGTTCGTAACAATTTAAGGAAGAATCAAGTAGAGTAAGAAAAAAAAAACCAAAAAAAAAAAAAAGAGTAAAATACACTCCTTCCTTTTGTATGAAATAATCGGTAATGAATTGTAAAATAGTATGAAATAACAAGTGGGAAAAAAAATCAATAGAGAATTCCTTGTTTAGAAATTAGAGCCTAAAGATTCCCAAAAGTGATTTAAGAGAAAATGGCTCCTTTTGTAAATGAACTGAGTACTAGTTGTAGAGAAAACAGTTGACCACCTCCCTTGTGTCTTACTGATCATTGCGAGATGAAACAATTTGAGTTTTCTTCTTCTTCTTCTTTTCAATAAAGAAGTTGAAGAATCCATAGAGGTACTCGGTTACTTTGTTAGCTGAAAGAGGTTAAGACTGTATGTGATAATCTTTATAGTTCTTATTTTGAAATCACTAATTTATAATATTAGTGTTTAACAAAGCAATGACATTGTATAATTTGATCTATTTGCTCATTATGTATTATTATAAATTACATAAAGTAAGAAAGTGATTGAATCAACCTATGATATTTAGTTTTATAACTAGTATAATCCACTTAAATAATATAATTTTTAAAAATTAATCGCGAAATAAGATATCTAGAGAAGATATTAAAAAAAATAGACGGTAAAGGCACATACCTAGAACATGTGCCCTCAAACATTTGCTTGAAGGAGCCTTACTAGAGCTTTTTCACATGCCACGACACACTCCTTTATACAAAAGCATCATCAATTCACACATGAACACTACTTCAAACATAGCAGCAGAATTCTTTATGCAAGTTAGAAGTTGAAGAAAATCTTGTAGAGCTAGGAGGATCATTAACTCATTTCATCGGAATCATTGAGATCTTTCCAAATCTTCAACAAAAAACTTGATTAAAGCACATTTTAGTACATATTGTTATTGGTAACTGAAGTTTTTTCTTCATTGTGCTAGTTTTTATCCTTTTAGAAAACCATAGAATATTTGAGTTGTGATTGTTTGTAGTGTTTTTTTTTTTCTTTTTTTCCCAAATATTGGTACTTATTGTTAGTTTGTAATGTGTTAGATATAATTTATGTGAATTTTGTAGCACATAACATGAGATGCTTAGTTTTTTTGTTATTATGTGAAATTATTGCATGAGTAATGTGATTTAGCACATAACATGAGATTTTTTTTCTATTAGTTTGTAATGTATTAGACATAATTTATGTGAATTTTGAGAAAATGTTTTAGAGGAGTTTACATAGGAAGAAGATGAACATTGTGTCACTCAAAGTTTTCACCTCATTGTATTAATTTTTTTTCTTTTAAGAAAATCTAAAAATATTAATGTTGTGATAATTTGTAGTGAGTTTTTCTTATTATTTTTAAACTAATAATTAAAAAATTTAACTTATTGAAAATTTTTTAGTAATTATTTTTTCTACTCTTCTTATGTAAACTTAATTTTTTAAAGAAAATTAAAAAAATTATAAATTCAAAAACAATTGTTTACATGGGAAAAAAATGAACATTGTGATGTGGTGTGGATTCTAAGTAATTGTTATTATAAATTAACTAGTTATTTATCTATGTTATGAATATGATAAGAATTGATGACTGTGAAATTTTTTATCTACGCATTTGGAAATATTATAACTAGCAACTGGAGACTAGAATATGATAGAAATGCAATTAAGAAGTTGAAAATGAAGAAGAATGTGAACTATACCAAATTCTTATATAAAATATGTTGGAGCATTGGAATTGATCCAAGGGTAATGAGGGTTGAGATAATACATAAGCATTCTATTTTTTCATGAGGATAATGCATCTTACATATTGATGGCAATTAGAGACAATAATGATGTGAAAAATCTAATTGAAATGGCTTAATCTTTTGAAAAGTATCGTATATAACAATTGTATGTTAAGATATCCAAAGAATTGAGGGGTCCATTTCAAGAAAATAGGCATACATATTCACTACCAATACAGAAGTGATGATGACGAAGTCACCAATGGTTGAAGTATATGATTAAACTCCTATGGAAGAGGCCCCATGTAATGATAAAGTTAAAATAAATAGAGTAGTTACTCCAGTTTTGGAACAACCAACTACACTTAATCTCTATGTGGTGCATGTGGGGGCAGAAAATATAAGGGACATGGAAATGGAAATGGGTGTTGAGGAGGAAAGTTCTCATAATGACAAAAGTTCTAGAGAGGAGGAGGAGAGAAATGTAAATGTAGGAGATGATATGATTGTAGGCGATTGTCTAATTGCACTAATGCACTCCACACAAGTAATAAATCAACTGGTGTAAGTTGAACCAACTTATATGACTATTAAAGATCTTGTTTCCTTTGACAATGCTAGCGTTGATGATGGCTATATATATTTCGAGTAGGAACATAATGCAATGTATAGTAACTTAAGCAATAATGAGGAATTCAATAAGGGCATGTGATTTAACATAAAGGCAAATGCTATTTAAGCAATTAAGGCGTATCATGTGAAGAACCATTGTAACTTCGGTGTTGATGAATCTAATAAGTTGCTCTGGTTGGTTTATTATTTAAAAAGGGAAAATGGTTGTAAGTAGAGGCTTCGGGCTCGTAAGAAAAAATTAGAAGGGTTGTTTGTAGTTAAATTTGAAGGTTCACACATATGCATCAATTTGATAATAAGTTAGGATCACCCACGTTGGATTGCAATCTTCTTACCAATCGATTTGTGAATTTTGTTAGGGATAATCCTGATATGAAGGTTGTTGAACTCACTTTCTGTTGTTAAATAGAAATTTGACTATATAACATCCAGGAGAAGGGTCTAAGAGGGCAAGAAAAGGGCAATCGAGCATATGCGCGGAAATTAGGAAAAGTCTTATAATTAGCTTCCTAAGCTACTTAATGTAATTAAAAAAAAAAAATCTTAGAACATGAGTTGATTGAGGGTGGAGAAGATCGAATACTCTTGAGATGTCTATCCTTAAATGGGTTTTCTAAGCATTCGGGGCTTAAATGGTAGCATTCAGATTCCTCAGACTCATTGTCACTATTGACGGCATTTTTCTATATAGTGAGTACACTCACAAGTTACCGATTGTTTATGGCATTAATGAAAACAACCACACACTTCTTTTAGCATTTGCCCTCGTAGATGAGGAGTTAACTCAAAAATGAGGCTAGTTTTTAAGAAAATTAAAGTAACATGTCATTGGTGATTGTGAAGATTGTGAAACCATTTGTCTCATTTTAGATAAACACTCCGGCATTAAGTCAGCACTTGATAAGGCCTCCAATGGTGGCAAGCTCCCTTTGCAATATGGAGGTTCTGTATACGGTACATTGTGAGTAACTTCAATCAAGTTCACAAAAATATTCAATTGGTCACTTATACGAGGATGTAAGCATAAGTTCGAAAGCTAAACTATTTCGCAGAATAGGTAAGGACAATTAAGCCCAATGCCTTGTTGTGGTTTGATGACATGTCAATAGAGAAGTGAACGCTTGCTTACGAGAATTATTACCTCTTTAGGTACATGAAATTGAACATCAATGAAAGTTACGATTTGGTTTTGAAAGGATCTCGAGGGTTATCGATGGTTGTTTTAGTTAAGAAGACTTTTACAATTGTGTGGACTATTTTGTTAACAAGCATTTGATGGCACTTAAGAAAATAGTAAACAATAGAGTTTTTACCAAATATGCAACTGAAATGATTGACAAATGAAGTTTAAAAGCCAGTGCCTATAAGGTTATTAATTATTGTAGGCACAAAAAAAAATTTAAGGTACTACTTGGCAATCGTTGTATAACGAGCGGGTTGAGGAGAGGAAGGCGGACACACATTGTTGACTTCACTCATTACACGTGCACTTGTTAAAAATGACAAATATATCGAATCTCATACTCGCACACATATGCAATAGCTACTTCCATTAGGTTTAACATGTCGTCAGCTACTTTGGAATAGTACAAGTGGATGCATCAAGACTAGATATATAGGACTTACTTCCTTCCCATAAGCAATGAGCTCAATTGGGAGAAAGGTAAACTTCCTAGTGTTCTATCCAAGAAAAAAACTTACAAGGAAAAAGGGGAAACCTAGGCGTAAAAGATATCACATGAAGATAGATATTAGGGAGCATTCGGATAGAATCACATGTGGACTTTGCTTACAAGAAGATCATAACAGAAGAACATGCCTGCATAGAAATGAGAATGGTAATCGGTGAATTATCGTACACCTAAATAATTAACAATTAGCTTAACCTGGCATATTTATGATATTGAACCATTATTTCTATAATGGTAATAGTTTTAGTGTTCCATTGAGCAGATTAAGCATAGCTTAAACGTTTTGATCCATCCATTTTGACATAGCAAGACAAACATTATTTATAGACCGTCTAGGAAGGAGAGGTAAAACATAGGTAGCTAGTGAAATTTACAACTTTAAGTTCCCTTTTTTATGCTATAATATTTAACTTCTTCACTTTCAAGATCAACATGGTTTGTCATTCAACGTTGTGAGTTATTACTTCGATGCAATGAGAACTTTATTTCGGTACATTCATAGAGAGAGCCATATCTATAGTTGATAGGCTTCTTGGGGGTGAACTGCTTACCCTTTATATAGCTTGATTGGCATATGATTACTACTCTAGTTGAGAGATAAAGGCTAGAGACTCATACGTTTTATATGCCTACCAAGGATGCTTCCATTACTCTACAAGACGTTAAGATCTAGTTAAGCCTTCTAGTCAATGGTTATAAGCAATGACAGGAAGTAGTTCCCCCAATTAAATTTCCATGTGTGAGAGATTTCTTAAGGCCAGACAAGGGTTAGGCAATAAGGGGCATAAGGGGGGTAGTGAGACACACTAGTTTGATATGGCTTCGAGATAGGTTTTAGGTCATGTCAAAAGATGTAGATATTGAGCAAGTTGTGTGTCATATGCATGCATACATCTTGTAGCTGCTGGGAGGATTCATCTTCGTCAAACAATCAAGCTCCCTTGTCCACAGTATGCTTTTGTCATTGTTGGAATACTTTGATGTCACAAGTACATACAATTGGGGGTTTGCATGTTTAGCCCAGTTGTATAGCCAACTATGTGTTGCATCTTCTTCGGCAACTCATGAGATAGGAGGGGTAGCGATACTCCTTCAAGCGTGGGCATGGGACATATTCCTACATATAGCACATGTTAGTTGCTATATGCTTGTTGTAGATGTACGAATGCCCTTGGCCGCACACTAGATATCACCTAACTTATGTTATTGTCGCTTATCATGATACACTCGATAAGCAAGCTATTGATCGAGTATTTCTTCAATCATTTTCAATTTACCATTTGATTATATGTTTCAGTATGTCTAAATCTTACTTGCTACCCTTTAGGTCAAATGGAAACCATACGTAGGAAATTTGATTCATATCCTACACCCCTTCTTTAGAGTAAGTAGATACATTTGAACTATTCGAGTATCGCTCATATGTTCTCACATAGTCAAATATGTTCTCACATAGTCAAGTGGTATTTTCTAGACTCTATTGCTAGGTAGTTTAGGGGGTTTCTATCATATCCCACAAGATATTAACATGCAGCCCAAGCTCCCTCAAATCAACTTGTTTTGGGAGGGTTGATAGAGATTGGTCGATATAACATGCACCTTCTAATGCCTTATAAGATGAATAGCTAACCCGAGTGGTTCATGTAGATAGCTCTCCTAAGGTCGAATAAGGGTATTTGAGATGATATAAATCTATCAGTCGTCAATATGTAGGATGTATAGGAGCTATTCTTAAGCATTTAGTAAGTAAAACGTCAACACTAATTTAGGGATGCATTGTATAGACGATACTAATTCATTTTACAATATTTTGTTCATGCGGGCTAATATGTTCTAGTAGATCCGCTTATCCCCTGATCATGTTATGGATGTTGATTTAACTAATCATGGTCTTTAGTTTCTACATGATCACAGATGGATGATGTTGTACCTGTAGGCTCACCAAGATCAGGGCCTAAAGGTTAAGGCAAAAGCTTAGCATGTTGACAATTAGCCATAGCAACAATTGCCTCTTGTACATTATAGGATCGAGACAACCTTATAACCGGGCTCAACTGCTGGGATATGGAGCATAGGCCCAACAGCTCCCACACAATGTCAATGAGATGGTTCACAGCTTGGCTCCACCATCTAGAAGTTATGTCACACTATATTGTCATCTCATCAACGGTCAATTTCCTACACCAACTACTTTATATAAGAGATGCCCAACTAAATAAACAATGCATTAGAGTGAATCTTCACAACTTACTACAAATGGAGTCCAGTGCCTCTCTATGACTTCAGTAATTCCCCCCAGCACCATCCAACACAAGAGTTATAGGCTTCTACTACTCTAGATCTAAGGCTGGCTAGAGAGCACACAAACACATTTTTGTAGCTTGCATGACAGCTCAATAGGAGAAAGAACAATACCGGCTAGAAAGCACACGGACGCATTTTCGTGGCTTATACAATATTTTAGTAGGAGAATGAACAACAAAGGATAGCATACTGCTTTATATTGTTTGACATGTCAATTTTTCATCAATATTTGCAACCCATGTATATATAAGTTTTGCAAGTTTTTCCAATTTTTCTTCCATTCAATGTTAAGTACTTGCTTCTTACTGCTCTTCAACATTTCACATATATTTTCTCCTTAATTACATAACTTTTTTTTAAATTATACACTTTTCAATGGAGCTTCCAATTTACATGTGAAATTGTGATTTATATAGATGTTGGAATTGCAAAGTTTGACAATTACTACAACATGCAACTCAAGTTTGGAATTTTCGGTCTTACCATGAATAATTCTTTCTAGTTTCAATTGCTAATATAAGGATTCTCCATTCCACAACTCCATGAACTCTTTACTTGACCCTAAACAAGGGTAATCAACAAGTTTCAACAATGCCATAAACTCATTACAAAATTACTAGCTCTACTCCATCTATCTTAGCTATCATGAGCTTATGAATAAACCTTAGGCAACTTTCGATTTTTTGCTTACTATTAGGGCTTCTAGCAATAATTCTTATGCTTAACTGAATAGCCCCTATGACATTCACTTCACAGCCCACTTTAAGCACTCCTATTGATACGAAAACCTTCGCAATCACGCCTTGAGAACCCTTTTGATTAGTGTGAACCCCCAATGCAGTAATACGAAAACCCACGACACCAATTTGGAAATCAATCCCTAAGAAGATTAGAATTTAGGTTTGACTTAGGTTAATGATCTAAGAATTAGAACTATGGAAAGCCCTAATTTCGAAACAATCCACAAGAGAAGTCGATCAATCTTCCTTGATTGTTCCTAGGAGCATGTATTCAAATAAGAACACAAAGAACAAAGCAATAAGCTTTTTGGTATTTTCAATATCTCAAAACTAAGTTTTACAATGAGGAGGTTCCGAATATAAAGGAGAAAACCCTAAAACATTACATGGAAATCGCAAAACAAGTGAAAAGTGCGCATAAAAAGAAGGCCGGCCATTTAGGCCAGCAGCCTACTTTTCAAGGCCGGCGGCCTTCCTTGAAAGTGCACCAAAACATCGGCGTTTTCAAGGCCGGCTCCAAGGCCGGCAGCCTTGAGCTGGTGTATCTTCACCCGATGCTATTTTCATCAAATTGAAGTTCTTTTGGCCTTCTTTTGCCCCAAAGCTTTGAATCCCTTAAAGTCCTTCACCTGTGATCTTCACCAAGCCTTGCAAATGAGAATTCAATGTTTGTTGTAGCTTCTTAGCTCTTGATCTCGTGATTGGTCCTTGAGGCAAGCTAATCGTACTTGAAACCCCTTGAACTTCATCCTTAGCCACTTGATCTTCTTCTTGACTTGGCTCTTGAGCTTGGATCGGTGACTCTTCCATAACATTCCCCCTCTCCTCAAAAGGATTCGTCCTCGAATCCAAAGCATCACCTACATCAAACGGACTAAGATCGGCAACATTAAAAGTGGAACTAACATTATACTCACCTGGTAAGTCCACTCTGTAGGCGTTGTCGTTGATCCTCTCAAGTATCTGAAAAGGACCATCTCCTCGGGGGTTCAACTTTGATTTCCTTTGTAGTGGAAACCGCTCCTTGCGAAAATGCACCCAAACCCACTCTCCCGGTTGAAAAATCATGGGTTTCCTGCCTTTGTTCACCCTTAAAGCTACCTTGGCATTCTGTTTCTCAATCCTATCCTTCACCTGCTTATGTAGCTTCCTCACAAAATCTGCCTTTGAATCAGCATCAAAACTCACAAACTTGTTAGGTGGTAATGGCAATAAATCAAGAGGAGTAAGTGGATTAAAACCATATACAATCTCGAATGGAGAACAATGAGTAGTGCTATGAATAGCCCTATTGTATGCAAACTCCACAAATGGTAGACAATCCTCCCAAGTCCTAATGTTTTTATCTATGATTGCCCTCAACAACTGAATTAAAGTCCTATTAACCACCTCAGTTTGCCCATCAGTCTGTGGGTGACAAGTAGTCGAAAACATCAGCTTGGTTCCCAACTTTCCCCACAACACTCTCCAAAAATGACTCAAGAATTTTACATCCCTATCACTAACAATGCTCTTAGGTATGCCATGCAGACGCACTACCTCTCTAAAGAACAAATCAGCAATGAATGTAGCATCATCAGTTTTATGACAAGGAATGAAATGAGCCATCTTACTAAACCTATCAACCACAACAAAAATGCTGTCACTACCTTTCCTAGTTCTAGGTAATCCAAGCACAAAATCCATCGACACAGCAGTCCACGGTTCATTAGGAACAGGCAATGGTGTGTATAATCCATGTGGTTTTAGTTTAGATTTAGCTTCTCTACATGTAATGCAATGTTGACAAACTTTATGCACATCATGTCTCATGCTAGGCCAGAAAAAGTGTTCATTTAGCATAACATAGGTCTTATCTACCCCGAAATGCCCCATCAAGCCCCCTCCATGTGCTTCCCTAACAAGCAATTCCCTCACAGATCCTCTAGGAATGCACAACTTACTCTTCTTAAATAAGAATCCATCAGACACAAAATAATCATTCAGTCCAATCCCACCAACACAAGCAGCAAAAATCTCAGAAAAATCAATATCATGTGGATACAAATCCTTCACCAACTCAAAACCTAGCAAAGATGTACTAAGAGAGTTAAGTAACGTGTACCTTCTTGAAAGCGCGTCAGCCACAGTATTCTCCTTACCCTGCTTGTACTTGATCACATATGGAAATGTCTCGATGAATTCCACCCACTTGGCATGCCTTCTATTCAACTTATCTTGACCCTTTAGATGTTTCAGACTCTCATGGTCAGTGTGAATGACGAATTCCTTAGGCCAAAGATAGTGTTGCCATGTCTGCAATGAGCGCACCAAGGCATACAGCTCCTTGTCATATGTTGGATACTTCAGTGCTGCTCCACTCAACTTTTCACTGAAGTACATTAGTGGCCTGTGATCCTGCATCAAAACAGCTCCAATCCCTATGCCACTAGCATCACATTCAATCTCAAAAGTTTTGTTAAAATCAGGTAAAGCAAGCAATGGTGCATTACACAATTTATCTTTCAAATCATTAAAAGCTTGTTCTTGTGCATCACCCCAAGCAAATCCAACATTCTTTTTCACAAGCTCATTCAAAGGTGCAGCTATAGTGCTGAAGTCTCTAATAAATCTTCTATAGAAACCAGCAAGTCCATGAAAGCTCCTCACCTCACTAGCAGTCCTAGGTCTAGGCCACTCCTTAATGGCTCTAACCTTCTCCTCATCAACCTCAACCCCACGACTAGAAACAACAAAACCTAGAAAATTGACCTTATCCATGCAGAAACTACACTTCTTAAGGTTGGCAAATAATTTCTCCTCCCTAAGTTTTGCTAAAACTAGTCTCACATGCATAACGTGATCATCCAGACACTTAGAGTAAATCAAGATATCATCAAAATAAACCACAACAAATTTACCTAAGTAATCACGAAGCACATGATTCATTAGTCGCATAAAAGTACTAGGTGCATTTGTAAGACCAAAAGGCATGACAAGCCATTCATACAGACCATATTTAGTCTTAAATGCAGTTTTCCATTCATCCCCTACTTTCATGCATATCTGGTAGTAACCGGATTTTAGATCAATCTTTGTAAACAAACAAAAACCATACAATTCATCCAACATATCATCTAACCTAGGAATAGGATGACGATACTTTACCGTGATTTTGTTGATGGCTCTACAGTCTACACACATCCTCCAAGTCCCATCCTTCTTTGGCACTAAAATCACAGGCACTGAACAGGGACTTAGACTTTCTCTCACATACCCCTTCTCCAGCAACTCCTCAACCTGTTTCTGAATCTCCTTTGCCTCACTGGGATTAGTCCTGTAGGCAGGTCGGTTGGGTATGGCTGCTCCCGGAATGAAGTCAATCCGATGCTCTATGCCCCTAACTGGTGGAAGTCCACTGGGCATCTCCGCTGGAAACACATCTCCATATTCCTGCAGCAAATCAGAAAACACACTAGGAATAGATGGGTTAATATCGTCAGTGGCCAAATAGGCCCCTTTGTACAAAAGTACAAAGATAGGTCTACTGGCACTCAAAGCATGCCTAACCTCACTTGCCCTAGCAATCAAACTCACACTCTTACTTCTTTTCTCTCCAGGCCAATTGTCATCTTGCTTTTCACTCCCCTCTTTCTTTTCACTTTGCTCATTTTTATTACACTTTTTAGTTGCACTCTTATTCTTCACTCCCTCAGAATTGCTTTTTCTACTCTCCCTCTCTTTTCTTTCGGCCTCAACTCTCAACCTCTCTAATTTACATTGGTCCTCATACACTTCCTTAGAGGACAGTGGTGCCAAAATGGTTCTCCTTCCATCCTTAGTAAATGAGTACCTATTGAGATATCCATCGTATACGGTTTTCCTATCAAATTGCCAAGGTCTGCCCAACAAGATATCACCAGCATGCATAGGTACTACATCACAGAGCACCTCATCACTATACTTGCCTATGGAAAAAGAAATGAGAGCTTGCCTGTTTACCTTAACCTCACCACAGTCGCTGAGCCACTGAAGTTTGTAAGGTCTTGGGTGTGGTACAGTAGGCAGCCCCAACCTGTTCACCAAGAGTGTACTCACCACATTAGTACAACTCCCTCCATCGACAATCACACTACATGCCTTCCCCTACACATGGCATCTAGTATGAAACAAGTTTTCCCTTTGCTCTTCATGGCCATCCTCCTTCAACTGGGTGTTAAGTGCACGCCTAGCTACATACAAGTCACCTTTCACTGCCTCCTCAACACTCTCAGCATCACTACAATCCTCCAATGGAGGCATATCATCGTCTTCACCCTCATTGTCACTTTCCTCATCATCAGTGACAATCTCACCATTCCTTATCACCATGGTCCGCCTATTAGGACATTCCCGACTAATGTGTCCTACACCCTGACACTTCCAACATTTAATGTCCCTATTTCTACTTTTCTGATCAACAACCTTAGGTTTCTCATATGAAACCCCAACTGATTTTCCCTTTGAAGCCTCAACAGTAGGCTTACTACCACTCTTAATATCAGATTTTCCATAACCTCTCCATGCAGAATTAGAATTAGAAGAAGGTTTGGAAACGTACCGGTTTGGCCCTCTACCTTGGAGTTGTCTCTCAATCTTGATGGCAAGATGTACCATCTCCTCTAGCTCTACATAATGCTGCAACTCCACCCTGTCGGCGATCTCCATGTTCAACCCACCAAAGAAACGTCCCATGGTAGTTTCCTCATCCTCATCTACATTAGCTCTCGTCATGATCATCTCCATCTCCTTGTGGTAGTCCTCCACATTCCTACTACCCTGTCTCAAGAAATGTAATTTCTGCATCAATTCCCTATGAAAGTATCTAGGGACAAATCTTTTTCTCATCACAGCCTTGAGATCATGCCAGGTCTCAATAGGATACTCCATGTTCCTCCTCCTGCTAGTCACCAGCTGATCCCACCAGGATATAGCATAATCCTGAAATTGGGTTACAGCCAATTTCACCTTTTTCTCTTCACTACATTGGTGACATTCAAAAATCAACTCAACTCTCTTCTCCCACTGCAAGTATTCCTCTGGGTCAGATTTACCCTGAAAAATTGGAAGCTTCAGTTTAATACTTCCCAGACCCCTGTCTACTACATCATCAACAAATCGACCCCTACTGGCAGTGTAACTCTCCTGCATTCGACCTCTACCTCTTCCTGTGCCCATGCCTCTACCTACTCCTCTACCACCTCTTCTTCCTCTATTGACTAGCATGGCTGCACTATCCTCATAATCCTCCTCCAGATATTCATTAGCATCAGTCACTTCAGCAGCTTGATGCATAGGATTTTTACCTCCCCTATTCCCTTCACTAGTACTTGACTCCCTCTTCTCAACAACCTGTAGTCTCAAATTCATATGCTCTAGAGACTCTCTCATAGCTATAATGGCGTTAGTCATACGCCTAAACTCTGACTGTTGTGCTTCACGCAACAAAGCATCATCTGCACTTTTATCAGATTTTTCAACACCACTACCTGTCATCTTTACCTGCAAAAACAACAAACGTTAATGCTAAACAAAATTTTGAGTTTCCTCACAACTGCTCCCTTTCGTGTTTTTGCACTCTATTGATGGGGTTATCCACTCGTGTTTCTCACAATCGATATTTAGCATACAGGTATTCCTCACAACTCTCAAGCCCGCTCTTAAATGTTCTTAAGCAAATCACACTCCCAAGAGCAATTTCCAACGAATTTCAATACAAAGACGCGAATTTGGTGTTTCCCACTATCCCTTAAACAAGATTACACTAGGATTGAAGGATATGGTGTTCCCAAGGATTAGCAAAAACAAGACAATCAAATAATTTCAGAATTTTTTTTTTTTCTCTTTTGGTTATGAACACTGTTCACGAACACTATTCACACTCAAAATTTTTTATTTTTTTTTTTGCACGAATTTTTTTTTTTTTAAACACCAATTGAAGACTAACTAATCCTAAGCAAGGATCAAAATAGCGAAAATCCCCAAATTGATGAACAAACCCTAGAACATGAGAAGTCACAATTTGATCAATCTAATCAATGGAGTACATAAAGATCACAACTTTATATCCTAAATAACGATGGGAAACAAGAATCAAACAAAAACAAGAAAAGATATAACCTGATCTAGAGCCAAAGCTCTGATACCAAATGATACGAAAACCTTCGCAATCACGCCTTGAGAACCCTTTTGATTAGTGTGAACCCCCAATGCAGTAATACGAAAACCCACGACACCAATTTGGAAATCAATCCCTAAGAAGATTAGAATTTAGGTTTGACTTAGGTTAATGATCTAAGAATTAGAACTATGGAAAGCCCTAATTTCGAAACAATCCACAAGAGAAGTCGATCAATCTTCCTTGATTGTTCCTAGGAGCATGTATTCAAATAAGAACACAAAGAACAAAGCAATAAGCTTTTTGGTATTTTCAATATCTCAAAACTGAGTTTTACAATGAGGAGGTTCCGAATATAAAGGAGAAAACCCTAAAACATTACATGGAAATCGCAAAACAAGTGAAAAGTGCGCATAAAAAGAAGGCCGGCCATTTAGGCCGGCAGCCTACTTTTCAAGGCCGGCGGCCTTCCTTGAAAGTGCACCAAAACATCGGCGTTTTCAAGGCCGGCTCCAAGGCCAGCAGCCTTGAGCTGGTGTATCTTCACCCGATGCTATTTTCATCAAATTGAAGTTCTTTTGGCCTTCTTTTGCCCCAAAGCTTTGAATCCCTTGAAGTCCTTCACCTGTGATCTTCACCAAGCCTTGCAAATGAGAATTCAATGTTTGTTGTAGCTTCTTAGCTCTTGATCTCGTGATTGGTCCTTGAGGCAAGATAATCGTACTTGAAACCCCTTGAACTTCATCCTTAGCCACTTGATCTTCTTCTTGACTTGGCTCTTGAGCTTGGATCGGTGACTCTTCCATAACACCTATGGCCTTTCGTCAAGTATTTTAGAGTTTCTTTCTCAAAATGCACCTTTATCTTTACCGATGAATTAGTATAATTATTGTGTGTGAACTTTTTTTTTTGTTTTTGTATACGATTCTTTCTATTCACCAGAGGATTGGCATACTTCATGAGTCATGTATTTATTAAAAATCAAAATATATAGATCACTTATTTACAAAAGAACCAAAACATATATTATATTTTTATAATTGCTAAAATTCCAATGCCAAGCTCATTTACAAAATCTAGTATCATGATCTAATTGCATTATAGCCCCATTTAGAGGTAAGTCGAAATAAGTATTTTTTTTTTTTTTGTTTACCTTCTTTTTGTAATTCTAATGGTATATCGATTATTAATAACATATAAATAATTTAATCAAAACACAATTATCTCGAAAGTGAAAAACAGTTTATTATCTTTAACATCTTCATTTTCATTTGTATATATCTTATTGTGAGTAATTTTTTCTTAGCCATAACTAAAGGGAAATTTGTATTGAGAGCATGTACTTGAAATGTACTTTTAGTATATTGTACTAAAAGCATATACTAAGAATACGTATTCAATGCAATGTACTGAAGGAACATTTTGAGTACACGCTTTTACAACCTATTTTTGTAATATCTTCTCCAAGTACTTCATTTTATGATTATTTTTAAAAATTACATTATTTAAGTGGATTCGTCCTTTTATAGCATATATAATCTATCTTAGCCTCTATAGGACTCCAAAGCCAAAAAGTTTTATTATTATTTAAGAATGTCTTATTTAACAAACACATTTCAAAAGTTTAATATATTGCTTAACCAATAAATTTTGTTGTTTAAAGATAGATATGCCAATCGTAGTGAATGATGAAGAAATTGAAGTTAATCACAAAAGTTTTCTGCAAGATCCAAAATCGACTAAACCAATGTCATGGTATCTCGAAGATACATAATTTAATAAAAGCATGACTTCTGAATTCGGTCAGTTTGTATTATCTAGTGGAATTTTCGTTTGTTTGAGCTGTCCAAGGGCTAGAAAAATATGGCCAAGTGCTAACTAGAATTAAATTCTAATCGAGAAGAATCCAATATCCATCTTGTTTGCATGGATATGGAAGGACAATAATACAAAGCAAGAAAAAGAATACGGAAAAGCCCACACAAATGGCTTCTCCACCTATGTTGATGCCACTAGTACTAAGACTAATTTGACAATAAAACCCTTTTATTGCGATATTCAAGTAAGGAAAAAGTTACACCTGAATTATGGAAGAGAATTAATAATAACTTATATGGACAAGATAATAAATTTTAAGTCATAATTACTTATAAACTTTTAGGTATGATAATTAAAAAGACTCATTAATTACCTATATACTTGACTATTAATTAATTTTAAGTTAAAGGTTTACAAATGATATCAAAATCAACGTCCTACCAATATGTGTACAATTAGGAGACAAAATAAGATAAAAGCTAGTGAGCCACTGGCCCTTTATCACCCCAATCATATTAGTCTTGGAATCTTTATATTTATATTATTCTAGGAGGGTAGTACAAATGAATTGAATCTCAATTGAAAAGGGGGTGGAGAAATGAGTTAATTGTAAGGTGCAACGCGATGATGAAGTCATGTATTTAAGAGGAGAATTAGTGACACCCTAAGTGAAATAAAAGTCTGACATGTATTCAGGAAAAGAAATAACAATAGTTCATAAGGTCAAAATAGTAAGTATGAAGTCAAGACGGGTTATAAACCTTTGGATCTACTAGTTGAAAGCGTGCATTAGTTTCCTATTGACTTGCATATTTACTGCTAAACGTTGCATGGGTCATGCACACACACAATCAAGTTTCATGTTCTCCGTTAACATGCAACTAGAATTAGGCTAATTATGGTCTTTTTGCATTGCTTGTTTTTCATTTGAATCATATCGGTATTTGTTTCATACTCACATGTATTTGTTTAAAATTTGATTTGTTTTGCTTTTGAACTTGATACTTAAATAAATTGAGTCTTGATGCTTGAATAGATTGTTTGTTAGTACCATATAATTATGTTGAAGATATAAATGGGCAAAGGAGAGTTGGAAATAAAACTCACATATTTTAATGGTAAAAGATTTTAAAAAATATTGTTTATTCATTAAAAAGAGGGATTTTTTTAAATAAAGTAAATAATAAGTTTACTCTTATAGAAATTTATTAAGTATTTAATTTTTTTAGAAGTAATGTGCATAGTAATATTTTGACCTTATTTTGTAATTTTTTAGTAAACATAGAAATCAAAGATGATACTTAAAATATATTAAAGAGATGGAAAAAAAACGAATTAAAATTACTTTTAACTTTATAATAAAAAAGAACCTAATATTCATCATGTATATATATATCAAAAACGAGAGTCAACTTTTCACACAATTAATCATCACGATATGTGACAAAATCTAGATAAATCAAAGGGAGTGTCCTTATTCATTCTATGTATCTTTTCCCTAGGTGTGCTCTAAAATAATAATCACAAGCTCCAAAATATTTTAGTGAAAGATATATATACTCATTGCATGTCACATTCACATGTAAGGCAGGTAATCGGGATCCATAGGAACCTGCTCCCTTCGTCTCGACCGCCGCTTGTGGCTGCCGCCGAATTTGAGCCGACCCGTGTCCTTAAACCGCTGTTTTTCCGTTGAGATGATATTGCATTCGGGCATTGGCACAGGGTACCTTAAGGTATCATAGCAATAGGAATAGTACATGTACCTTTCACGGAAGCGGCGCATGGCGCGCCGCTGTGCCGGGGTGATGGTGGCAAAGTCCTTGACCTCAAGTTTAGCATCATTCTCATAGCAATTGCTCTCGGCGATTTCCTCAATAGGGTCTGCTTGACAGCCATCTAGAACTAGACTCCTAAAACTTGTGGCAAAAGGAGCATATTTGTAGTTTACTTTGTGTTTTCCCCCCGCAGTCGCCCAATCGGAAGCGTCCCAAATAGTTGCATATAGGGACATTGGCTTAGAGGGGAAGTCACCCCCCATGGCCTCACTCCATACTACCTCTCTAATTGGGACTTCATCCACATAAAATCTGAAAAATAAAGAGCATAGGTATAAGTCAAGGGTATAGATATAAGTCAAATGGACATATCTATAAAATCTGCTTTTTCTTTTTCTTTTTGACTTATATCTAGGGGTGTTTTTTTGGTTGGAAAACGATGATGGAACCCTTTTTTTTTGTTAACATTTGAAAGAATGAGAATCTTGGAATTGTCAAATATTACCAAACTGATTGCAAAAGGTTGTAGTACAGCTAACAGTATGGCAAAGATCACAAATGATGATTTATGGGGGTGAACCAGAAAAAATAAATATGGAAATAAGGGGAAAAATTTTCCAGTTTTATAAATGATTTTACTTATTTTTCATTAGTATTTTTAATAGTTGCTACTTGCTAGCCACCATCATTAGTAATTAACTATATTACTTGTTACTGGAAGTAACTAAATCTATAACCTTTTAAAACTACTAAGATATTTAATAACTGCAAAGTTTTGGTTAGTAAAACATAAAATTCAAACTACAGTTACGAAAATTTTCCCTATTGAATGAAATGAAACTGAAACGGGAAAAAAAAAATTATACGATTTTTACCATTTTAAAACCTACCCCAACGAAAGAAATGATAAAGGGCTTAAAAAAGGAGCCTAAAAATACATTGTACAAGATAGAATAAAGAAACATTTACGTCAATTTATCCATACAACATGCTATGTTTTTTTATTGACTCCTAATCTTAGCTTATTCGGTTGATTCTTTCCCTTTTGTCTTTTTCTAACAAACCTTTTGGCAATTGCGAGAGGTAAGCGGTCACTTTTGGATTTAAGGGGATGATTCCTCCTTAGTTTTGTTTCCTAATTATTGTTAGCTAGGTTCTTTCTATATGGCAAAATTATATATTTGGTATGAAATCTTCACATTGGTAAATAAAGCTAATTTGTTCATGAAATATGGTTTTAGGCTTTAGCTATGCAAAATAATTGCAATACCTTATCCCACGAATATGAGGAATGATACCGTTATTAAGATTTAAACCATGAAAATGATAAAGCCTCATATTATAGGATATTCAGATAAGGAACTACAAAATAAGCACCAACATAACCAAAGGGTTAGTTTTTTTTTAATATATATATATATATGGGAATAATGAGAAGGCATGGGGGAAAAACCCAAAAAAAAAAAAAAAAAAGGGCACTCACATGACGTTCTTGGCCGTCCAAAGAATGCTATAACGATGGTATTCCGCAGAAGGATCAAACCACAAGGTGTATCTCTCTTCCCTACCACGAGGAGTGCTTCCATTTCCATACACATTTGTTTGGAACCTCCATGGCTTGCCTTTAATGTTCCCTAAGAATTCTATGTCCAATTCATCATGGCTCTTCTCAAAAACGTCGCCGTTTGATGTCTGCTTTAACAATAGCACCAATCAAACAAGAAGCATCACCTGTCATGATTACTACCCATCGAGGATGGCTCAAGTATTATGTCATTAAAAGAAGAAAAGTGACCACTAAATAACAGCTTTCCCATCAATGGGACCATTCGGTTCCAACATTAGCTCTTTAAGTCTCTTATTATATTTACTTCTTTTACCATCTCATCATTCGGACGATAAATAAACGAGTCAGTGCCAAAAAATAGAGATAATTCATATTAAATTTAGTGCACGGCTATCAAATTAAATATTCTCTCCCTTCACATGAAATAAATCATCATGAACAATCTAGTTAGGTTTTATACTCAAATTACTACATTTACTTCAAACTCAACAAAGGAAACTGCTTACTAGATCGGAGCACCCATTTGGCATTTTTTAACCTTGATTTTCAACATAAAAAAAAAAAAAAGTAAGTGAAACCCAATAATATTTTCCATTTATCATATGCGCCAAAAGTTTAGCTAACTGGTAATGATAAATGAAGACCTTTCACACTTGTTCTTTCACGCCTCATTTTCATGATTATAAAGTCGAATCATATATATTTAATTTAATGGCAGTAATTATTAATCATCACTTACATAAAAGGCAACAACGACGCCCGCCGTATACTTCGATGGCAATTTGATCATGGCACTGAAGAAACCGTGTTGGTACATACTGGATGAAATAAAACCTGCCCCTGAAATTAATTTTTTTTAAAAAGGAAAAAAATATGTAAATCTATAATTCATATTCATATTTGTAAATTTCAATCGATAGTTGATGAATATTGAAATACACATTTGATCCCTTTACATGCATGGCAATCTCTTACGTACGAAATCGCTTGCTAACAGCGTTGTTGTACAAATATCTAACCGGGTATCCTACGGGAAGCCATCGTTTACGTCTTAGACGGAAATTTATTTTTTTAGCTATATGTATCTATCTATTTATCCATCCTATATATATACACGCATACATGTACATGAATACGTACCAGTGAAACGATCAAGGAGAAGACGTACGCCATTGCCGTCGTCGGAGGGGACAACGTTGCTGTCTCCGAAGAGGGGTGCGAAGCCTCCATTGAAGGAGATAGGAGTGATGTCAAAACCGGCTTTGG
The DNA here is from genome assembly GCA_037954665.1 of Laguncularia racemosa. Taxonomy (NCBI): domain Eukaryota; kingdom Viridiplantae; phylum Streptophyta; class Magnoliopsida; order Myrtales; family Combretaceae; genus Laguncularia; species Laguncularia racemosa. The sequence goes on along the minus strand of JBBMOL010000025.1, from coordinate 2,934,919 downwards.
CTATATGTATGAGCAAGGAGGAGAAGAGGAAGATGATAAGAGATGAAGAAGGTGTTAACGTTTTTGTGGGAGAAAAACAGCGTGTTAGCAAAGGCAAAGGATTCATGTTTTTTTCTTTTTTTTTTTTTCTTTTATTAATAAGTTCCTTTTCTCTCTCCCCTCCAGACTCCCTTTGATTTCTTCAAAAGTTTATATACATGTAAGGGCCAATACAACTGGATTGTCTCTATTGATTACAAGATATTTAAATAAGTCTTTGGTTGAAAATGTATGGACCAAATTACCCTTGTTACTTTAGGCAATTAGGCGTTTGCCCTTTAATTATTATCCTTTTTTGGCCATTATGCTCGTTAATTAATCGAGTTATGTTCGTACATGTACATTAACCTTGTATTCAATTGCTTTTATGGCAATATTATTATACTTTGAAGGCAATATGTTATTAATATCAATTCGTGGTTTAACAATTTTCGGAGCGAAGATAATACTTGCAAATTTCGAAGCAATACTTAGGGTTGCAATTTTCTTATTCCAAGACGATGGCTCTATTTGTATATCTACAAATCACATGTTATCATGTATGGATGAGAATGTATTAAAAAATTGGATTTGCATGAAATACTTTTTATACACAAACTAGACGAAGAAAGTTCATCCCAATATCTTGATTTATATAACAGTTTCATCATCTTTCTTTTCTCCTTTCAACACTATTTCCTTTTATGGATGTACAATTTTTATGTTTTGAACTATATACTAAGAAACTATTTATCAAGCACAAATCCATGCTAGGATGTAGTTTTCATTTATCTTTCTCCCCTTTTTTGTGTGTGTACAATTTAGAATGGGATAAGATGAAATTAAAGTGACAACTAAGATTAAAAGGAAAATAGTGTATTTTTTTATCGTGGAATGGGGAACCCTAGAAAGCAAGCCTAATATACTAAAAATACTTCAGTTTTACACAAGGGATTATCTGTATTTTTTGTCTTTATTTATTTTGGCAAATACATCTAAGTTTAGAAACGCCTCATTGACTCTTGCTATTTGTAGTTAAATGGTACTCCAACTTTTTCTTCATAGGGACATGGCATGTCTATCTTATATCATGTAGCAGTCGTTTCATGATATGATTTTGTTCTCCAAACAAGATTCAAGTGTAATTATATATTAGGATACTTTTATGGATTAGTTCTACCTACTTCTAGCATATATAAGCTAGAATTAATTTTCATATAATCATCTTTTCTCAATCGACAACAACGTATATTCTACCTACCTAATGATAAGAAGCTAGATGTTTACATGAAAATAATCCCGTTAATTAAATTAGATTAAGTAGCCTAGAAATGGAATCGACCCTTTTAATACTATCTCTATCTTCTTAAACCATAGCACCCGTGAGCTCAAAGGTTCGGATTTTAGATCTTAATTGGGTCTAGATCATGATGTATATAAAATACCACAAATTATTTATATCATTAGCCAATAAGACAATGGTCAAAGAAATAACTTGTAATTTATGTACTATGATTGATATTATTCCAAGCAACTACGCATTTTAAATTGCCATTTTGGATACTTCTGCTATTGAAAGTTCCTTATAGTCTTGTTGACAAAATTATTTAATTTTTTATCTAACTATTAAGATAATCATAAAAATTAATATAAAGAAAAATGTAATAATTAAATGTTATATTAAATGATTTCATTGATGGAATTGTAGATCTGGCCTCTATTATTGATAGTCATTATAGCCTTTGCCTAGGCAAAAGCATTCAAGTGAATATTTTATTAAGGGAGTTGGTTTTGGGATAATTAAGAATTTGGTAAAACAGGTGGCATTAGGTGGGCATAATTGTCCATATATATATAAAAAAAAAAGTGGAATTTGAAGAGAACTAGTGAGCCAGTGGTAATATTGAAGAAATGAGGAGGGTATTTTGGGCATAACAAATTGGGAGACATTTCATATTTATCGGTTTTAAATGCTGTCAAAAAGACATACCGCGTCCGAGACTAACGGCGGCGTATTGAATACAACCCTTAAATTTAGCATTCATAGCATTTTCTTACGCCTCTTACTCTAAAATATCATCCCTCATCATTTATTCTACTAGTTAATGCCATCAAACTTCTAATTCTACCTCAAATTAGAATCATACAAAACTGATAAAATTATAAACTTATTCAATCATTTACTAAAAATTTATAACAGTTTTGTATTTATTTTAATTAAAAAAATCTTATATAATTATACAAGTTAACTCATGATTTTAATAATGGTACAGTAATAGTCTTTAAAATAGAAACATTTTCTACTCTTAAAAATAAACCTGTTGAGGCAAGCATTTTGTTTCTTATTGAGAAAAAAAAAAAAAAAAGAAAGATTTTATGTAAGCATCAACTAAGTTGTGCCACTTCATTATAAAAAATTTTAAAAAAAAAAAAAAGAAGATCATTTTGATTGGAAAAAGACTGGAGGATGCTCACTCCATTGTGTGAACATCCCATTTTATTTTATTAATCAAATATAATTTCTATTTAGTCCAGATTTTTTTGGAAAACCAAAATTTGCTCATCTGCCAAATTCTTGTCAAATGGCTTTTAGAAGCATTCATTTTAGAAATTGATTATCCTTTTCTCTCTTTCAAAATTAAATACACCCAAAAGTTCTTAAAATTGATGTCAAATAATGTTTATAAATCAAAGCCGATAATATAATTGGAAGAGAGAAATCTAGGCAATTTCATCACTAAATCTGCAAGATTATATTAATTATAGTACTGATTATAAAAAATTTTCAGATCAGATATCTAATCAACGAATTATTGTATAGACTTATTTAGAGGGTTAACTACTTAATCGGTGGGGGATTTTGGATATATTTTGGAACATATTGACTATATTAGAAAAAAAAAATGGTTTCAATTGCCTATAGCATGATCATATAGGGAATTCTTAACTATTCTCATTTTTCATTATGACATGGTTATTACTATAATTAGCTGTATTTCAAGGATGGAATGGCCACTCTATAAGAGAAGCTACTCCTTAAAAGTATGTTTGGATTAGAGAAAAGGAAGGAAGGATAGGAATTAGAAGGGAAAAATTATTTTTCCCAAGAAAAAATATAATAGAAGGAAGGGGATTGATTTAAAAATTGAACATTTGCCCTTAAGTACATAAAAATCATTCTCACCTAAAGTAAGAATCAACAGTTAACTTTATTATATAAGATATATAAACTTATCTAATCAATTAAGTAAGTTTTCGGTTAGTATTAAAAGTTATAAAATAGGTCTTATATTTTCTAAAATCTCTTCTCACATGATAGGATACAAGTACAAAATCTTCTTATTCTGTACCTACCCTAGAACATAACACTAAGGTATATAAGATATAGTTTCAAGTTACCTTATAACCATCTTATTAATTAATATTAATAAATGATAATATTATATTTTTTATCAATAAATGTTTTAATAAAAAAGAAAAAAGAAAAAACATCGAAAGAAGAATAAATTTTTCTAAATTTAAGGACTTTTTGATATTTCAACAAGTAAAATAAAACATCTAATTAGCTTATTCTTCAAATCATTCTTTTCAATTTCTTTCTATTTTTTTTCATATCCAAATAAGAATTCTTTCTTTAGTTTCCTTTTCCTTTTCCTTTAATGTTTTTTTTTTTCCTGACTATTTCTTTCTTTATCGCTAACACAAAGTAAAACAAGAAAAGTATCCATGCTTGAAGCTCTAGGAATGATTATTCCTTGTTGTAAAGTATGCTTTTTTCCCATTTAAAAGCCCCTATTAAATCATTGATATTACAAGTACATTCTTTCAAATAATGTATTTGTTTCATTTTTTACTGATCTTATTCGATTCCAAAACCAATATTATGATAAATATGTTGAATTGTCTTTGCATATTACAATTTACAGATGGCATTATGTATTCTAAACTAAATTAAACCATGCTCCCACGCCTATCAGCGTAAGTAATCACCATTAATTGGAACAATGAAAATCATATGTGCCTTGGATATCATGTGCTTGTCACGTTATTATTACTTTTACTTATTACATGCTTAGCATGTTTAACAGAACTTGTATGATTGAGTAGGCTGCTTAGGTGGATATTAGATGTCATCTGATAGTTTCAATTTCTAAATTTTCAAAACTTAACTTGTCTAAAATAAGTACCATGTATACCATAAAATTTAGGATCCAAGGATTTCTTGTATTTTAACATTATATGTAAGGTATAATATACATATTCAATAAAATTTATTAAAATCGTTATAATTTAATAGTAAAAAAATTAAATAAGTTGAATTCTCAATCCAAAAATAATATAATATGATAGCAAAAAAAAAAAAAAATAGCATTCAAACAAAATCCTAAGCCTTTCTCCCCTAGCATTCACCCTCCTCATGCATTGCCCCTCCCCTTCAAACACTAGTTTTTATAAAATGATTCCTTAAATCAATTATTTTTATAGACCATCAACAGGAAATCGATAATAATTCTAAAAAGGTCCTTTTGCCATATGTTCAAGATGGAAATAGTGAGAAATGATATGGAATGCTAGTAAGACGAGAAGAAACTATGCTTCCTTTTCTTTTCTTAATTGTATTTTATCAATAAAAACCCTAATTGCGTCTTTTAAAAAAGCGAAATCCTGGTAAGAAAATACTCAATTTTTTTCCCTTTTAAAAAACATATAAAATGGAAAAGTTGAGGGAAAAATTGCCAAAAATTATAAAAACCGAAAATAATACAAAGTAATAGAAAATTAAGAAAAGCATAAAAGGATGGAAAATAAGGAAAAATACAGAAAAAATGAAAATAAAGAAAATCCTAAAACATAAGAAAATTCATAAAAATAAAAAATAATAGAAAAATGTATACTTTTAGTACTCAATATTTACCTACTTTTTTATTTGAATCCCCTACCTTTTTTTTTTTTTTTTATTTGAATCCTTTTCATTTCTAAAACTTTACAAAAAAAGAACTTTCATCAAATATGTTAAGTTTTCCATTCATCCATAACACATATCAACTTTAAATCGGTTTACAATAATAAAATTAATAAAATGATGATATTAAATATATTTGTTTACTTAATATAATAAAAATAATATTTAATATATTTAATGAATAATATAATAAAATATAAAAATAATAATTAAAATTAAGAAAATAGGTCAAAAAAATGCCCTAACCACTTTGAGCAACTAGCTAATCAAAAGCTAATACATACTTAAGATAAATAGAAAATTTAACGTATTTAATGAAAGTCATATTTCTATACAGCTTTGAGAATATTGAGAACTTAAATAGAATGAAAAAGAAAAAAGAAAAAAAAAAAGAAGATTGACAACTCAAATAAAAAAGTAGGTAAACATTAAAAATTAAAAATGTATTTTTCCCAAAATAATAATAAAATGCAAAAAAGAAAATAATATTCCATATCAAAAATTACTAAAGACAAGATTCCTAGGCATGAGCAAAATTGATGCAATTTACAATGCATAAAGAAAATTTAGTGAATTTTAATGATTTTCTCTTAAATACAATAATTTTAATCCAATCCAAATACAATTTATTCATTCCATGAGTGATAAATGTAAATAAAATTAGAGTAAATAAATTGCAAAAGCCTTAATTTATAAGCCTGAAAGTAATTAAGTTTTAACTTAAAGGCATAGTGTCATAGTGGCATCCATATTTGAAGCCCTTTAGTCCCAAGTTTGAATTCTTACTAAGGTTGTTCATAACACCCAACCTAACCAAACAACACCAAACCATAAAATGAGGTTCTTTTATATCTAAGTTCACTTAGCGATTTGGTACAGGAGGGTCCAAATAATTTACATTCAATTCAAAGGGTTAAACCAAACTAAACTACTTAACTCAAACCCGACCACTTCTTTGTTTTCAGTTAGCTTTTATATGATCTTGTATATCAATTACATATTTGTATAATGTAATAATACATGTAGTGGTTTTTTTTTCCTACTTTATTATAATTTGCGTAAGTGTTTTGAATATTTGAAATAGAGCAGAGAGTGTGATCAAAGTGAAACACTTGAAGTTGAATGGGAGCTTAGAAGTTAAATGGGACATGAGACTGCTTCCTATGAAATGTCAAAATTTTACTATTTATGTTTAGACTTAGAGCTTTATCTTATAATGTTTTCACAACAACTAAAGCTTTCTTATTTTTAATTTTATAATAGACTATGAATATTATATGCTATGAGATGGCGTTGCATTAGGCAACAAGGAGCAACAAAGCAAGTTTTTTAGTATTTTTAGTTCATTCTTATTATTATGTAATGTTGATCATCTAGTAGGGAATTTATAAGATAAATTTGAGTAGTAGGTGAGACTTGCCTAAGGAAAATTATGATCCATAATTCTCATATATATATCATATATATATATATATGCATCTGTAGTTATGATCTAATTGTTGAATTTTCTTGAATTGAAACACTATATCAAAATGTAAAAGTAAGAATTATAAATTCCAAGCACAAGTCCATAGTGTAGTCAATTATAAAAAGAAATTAAATTTATATATTTTCAGGGTTTTATGGGATTATGAATAACAATAAAAATATGGATATGAACAATTTTTATTTAAGATTAATAGTTAAGCTTAGGTTTGAAATTACACAATAAATGTGACTCACAATTTATGGAAATCAAAAGAATTTAATGGAAATAAATAATATTACACATGATATATTTCAATCGGTGATCACCATAGCTTTGGGCGAATTTGATCAATAAAATCAACAAGAGACTTTTCAATATCAAAAATGGGTTTTGAAATATGCTTAAGAGATGCAACTTGTAAGAAAAGTGCCCATAATAATGAAAGAAACAACCTTTAAAGGACCTAAAAAACTAGTTGGAGCATAGTTGTCATAAAAAGAAAAGTAGCACATAGATAACAACAATAAACATAAAACATAGATGTCGATTCTTCCTATCATTTTGAAACAAAATTCACCAAGTGTTCATTGTCAATAGACTGCTCAAGCTACTTTTGTGGCAAGAGCAACTCACTAAATGTTGGTCCAGGGATGGATTGGGAACGGCTCTCTTGAAGGCCTTCTTGAAGCACCAAATAGCTAACTCAATTTTAGTATGAACAAGGGGAATTTGACTATTTAATTAAAACAAAGTATTACAATGGTCCGCATGGATGCTCATGCAATGTGATTTTTACCCGGTGCTCTAAAAGCCAAAGTGAACAAATTCAACCAACAACTTACATTAATAGTTTAGACTAATTATATTATTAATTCTAAACTGGCAAGTTTTTTGTTTAGACAAATACTCCAAACCTTTAATGAAAGGTCTGGACCTTTGTGTCTACATAATAATAATTCTATAGCAATTAAGGTCTTTGAAAACCTTACCTCATTTTCTCGTGCCCTTTCCCAGCTTCATCTATAATCATCCTAGAAGCTTGATTTCCATCATAAGTATTTATAATATACAATGAAATGTGATAAGATAAATAGGTGCTTTTAAAGTGGTGTGCTAAACCAAACTAAACCTCTGCATTTAAAGCAATTCATCTTAAAATCCTGAACCATTTAAAGCAATATTCTAAACTAAACCATTTCAAATGTGGTAGTTTGATTCAGTTCAACCCTTGAATCGAACCGAAATGAGCCATAAACACCTCTAATTCTCACATAAACATGGTTCTTTTTTATTTTTAATTACATCTTTTAATTATTTTTCTAAAAAAAAAAGAGGGAATTTAGTTGCACTCGTGCAAGGCACGTGTACATAATCTTCTTTCCCACAATGAATATAATGGCTAACATGAGGAATCCAATATTGGTTTAATTGCAAACTTTTACTTCCCCATAAAGTGAAGTTGGATTGGATAAAGCATTCTTTTTTTTTTGGCCAAGAAATAAAGCTTCTCAAAGTGCAATAATACCTCTTCAATTGAAGTGCAACACATGCGCATCATCTTCTTTCCCCATGATGAACCTAATGGTTAGCATCAATGGAGAAGAGGAATTTGGTGTTGGTTTTAATGCAAACTTTTACTTCCCCATGAAATTGGATTAAATATAGGATTCACCAAATGCAATAGCCTCCTTTCAATTGGAGTAAAAGGCATATTAAATAAGATAAATGTAGCTCTTAAATTACATTAAAATCTAATAAACCCTAACTTCAATGGACCCATTCAAGCTCACTTTTTTTACTTATTGAACTCAGATTGTAATTCGAAATTAATCAAATGTCCTAAGATCGTGAGGCTAATCATTCTTTTCAAGTATTATATTTTAGTAAGAAATCAAAGCTTTCTCACTAAACTGCTAAAAAAACTCGAAATTAATTGAATGTCCTAAGATCGTGAGGCTAATCATTTTTTTCAAGTATTGTATTTCAGCAAGAAATCAAAGCTTTCTCGCTAAACTACTAAAAAAAACTCAAAACTGACTTCTCTTTCTAAGGAACCCAAACACTTCAAAGAGAATTCAAAGTGGATTTAGACTACAAATATGCCCAATGTCGTTCTAATTAACAAAGCCCTTAACCAATTGTGAGAAACAAAGTCAAATCGAACTTCAATTGTTGAATTGAAATTCAACTATTGAAGAATACAAACACAAGTAGGGTTTTTATTCTAATTGAAGGTACTACATGAGTTCTGTACTGAAATTGGCTTAGGGCTGTTGGAGAGCACTACCTAGGAGTGCCGCCAACCACCCTCATGTCACCAATAACAACAATGCACCCGTAGACATAACAATTGTGTGATTACTTGTTATTTGGATATGTTGCTTAATATAGACTTGTTAATGGGATTAATGGTATTGCATGGTTTAGAAATAATGTGATGAATAGATTAGGATTAAAATAAATAAGGCAATAAATGAGTAGGGTAATAGGAGTATGCAATAAATTAACTTGTTAAGTCTTTGAATCGTATGTAGATTTGTCATATTGGTGAATTTATTAATATGCTTAGACTACCAAATAAGATGTGCCATATGCCAATCATTTGAAAAATAGATCAATAAGTTATTAGGAATGAACAATAGAATGATAGGTAAATTTATATGATTAGGAATTAATTTCTTAAAAGATACATGTTGGTGGTTGGAGTAGATTAGCATTTACATGTTTTGATGAAAAGCGAGTAAAATTGCATGAATATGGGTCAAATTAGTCACTTATTAAATAATGAACAAAATTGCACATTAGAAATTGACATGTTAAATGGGTCATTTACATAATTCATAACAAAAGTGTATGATAGTGATCTTAGGTTATAGTTGGTCCTCGAAATAATCGGTGAATAAAGTCCTATGTTAATAATTGGATTAGGGATTAGGATTTACACAATCTTGTAATTAGTGAATTAAAATTACATGTTGCATGTTAATCAATTGAGTTATTTGATGAATAATGGTTAGAAATACATGTTAGTAATGATACATTGAATTGGGTCAATTGCATGTTCATAAATAAAAATTGTTTCTCAGCTATTGAGTAACGGGTAAATTTGTTCTTCTTGTTACGTGCATAATCATTACATATTTGATAACATTGTAAAAATTAGTTTGTTCCACAGAATTGGACGTTAGTAGTTTTAGGTTGTTTACATATTCAATAAAATCATTGGTACATGTCAATGGGTTTTGATGCACATATTTTGATTCCTTTATACGTTTGTATGTTCCGATATAATTATCACAATAAATGTTAATACTAAGGTCTAAGAAACAATAGTTTTTATGAAATAAAAAATTTAGGTTTTAGAGGTCAGGAATAAAAACTAGTTTGTCCAATAAAAAATATGTCCTAACACTTAGATGAATTTTAAGAATAAACAAAACCATAAAATGGTTTTTTTTTTTTTTTTGAAAAAAGCTAGGGTCTTGGGCATTGTCCATAAGAACAACAATAAATTAGGATGTTGTAGGTTTTCAAAAATAAATTAAAATGATAAACAACATAAACTTTAACAATTTTCATAAGATATAATTTATCAGTGAACTAAAAATTTTCTCAAATAAGAGTGAATTATAGCAGCTTGATTCCAGTTAACGGGTATATAGACATCTTTTGAGGGCAATATTAAAAAATTAAAAATAAATTTTTTCAAAAAAAAAAAAAACATAAGAATTCGTTTTTTCCTAGTAAATTAGCCCCTTTTTACAATTTCGAATGTTTTTTAAGCTTTAATAGGTGTATCCTCAAACCCAGAATCTCAAGTTTTTTATTAGGCCAGTAGCCGAGTGAAAGTCGTTTTACTTGTCACACTTTAACCATCTTTTTTTTTAGGATCTTGGTTGGTAGCGACTCTAAAATATATTATAAAAATTAAATTTTTTTAAATTTCTTATTAAGTAATTTATGTTAAGCAGAAGGGTCTAGAATAAATTGAAATTAAAGAAAAAAAGAGAGACAAATTTTGGGCTCGACACGATCGCTAAAGAGATCGACATTAGACGGATTCTAAGCGAAAGTATCGCTTTCCCTTTTCGATCTTTTAAGGTTAGTAACGATTGCCTCCCTATCACTTATGTTTTAACCTTGAAGTTTATTTATTAATTGGAATTTTAAAGTTTCCCCCAGGTTATTGGTCACAAAAAAAAAAAAGCAATAAGTAAGAAATATGTATTCAATATGGAAATCAAAGTTAATAGTTTGAAACAAAAGATTTAAATAGAATCTATTTGATTTATGAAACTTATTTATGGGGATAATCATATTATCAAGAGTTTTTTTTTTCCTTAAAAATAATATATTGGAGTAAGAAATTAAGATTTTGGAAGATATGATCTCAATGAGAATGAGAAGTGTTTAATCAACTTTAGAGAATCTTCTCTAAGCACATTCAGTTCAACCATTTCCAAATAGGTCAAATTAGTTGTTTTTAGTGGGTTTTGAACAATCTAAATTGGGTTTAGAATAACCTTTTAAGTATGAAATCAAATAACAATTTTAGGATTTGGAATCTTATAGCATAACTAAGTGTTAATCATCTATATCTGAACTTAATTTTAGGAGTTGATTTTGGTTCCATTGGTTTAAGAAATTTACAATTTTATTGGTGTATGTGTGCTTGTAGAATAGACAACATGGATATAGTTATTTGGCCTAAATAAGTTGCATGTCTTACTTTTGCTTGTACTAAGGCTTGTAACAATTCTAAATAGGTGGGTCATAGATTGAGTATCGTCAACCCATATGATATAGTCATCTCGAATGAAGTAACCGGTGGTTTAATGCTTAAACCACCACATACAAACATGTAGGTTGTGGAATCTCAATGCATTGGTGGTACTGGATATCGATTTTAGCGATTGCAGTAGACTAGTGGCTTAGTGTTTGATACTAATACTGAAATTAGGATAAAACAACTTTTATTGTTGGTGTGGTGTTAGGATCAAATGACTCTTCACATTTTTGTTGTTATTGGTGTTGGGATCCAATGACTCTTTACATTTTTGTTGTTGTTGGGGTTAGGACCATTATGACTCTTTAAAAATATATCATTGGAGATTGATTTAATCTAAATTTAGTGATGCTAAAATTGTGTTGTTTACTAAGCTTCATAATATAACATAACTAAAAAAATCTTATTTACTGCATTTAACAATTATAGGGTTATGTCTAGTGTGACACATGTTTGTGTGTGATATGGTTTCATATTGAAGTTGAAAGATCACCTTACTGGTGGATTTGTATATTCAGGGGATGACTAAGTTTTGACCGTTGGACTGGGAACAGGTGTGGCATCAATGCATAGGATATTTATGGATTATAGGTGGACTCAAGGGTTTTTTTCAAATTTTCTAATTTCTAATTATTTAATGTCTAACATTTACAAAACTATTTGATTTATATCTTGCTTGTCCAAACCTGAGATTTGCATAAATTATCTTTTTCATCTCTTTTCATAATTATCAAAAAGATTAGTAATTGGAGAAATAAAGTTGGCAAGTGAAAGTTGATTTTTTTTTTTAAGAGAAACATTTCAAAAATATATTTCATTCATTGCAAAAGGAAATTTTGATTTTTTTTCTTTTCTTTTTCTATCATCTTTTTATAAAACTAAATAAAGTATAAAGGATAAATGTTACATTTAATACTTAAATTTTATCTATTTTTGTAATTAACTACTTAAAGTTTAAAAGTACTAATTACAACAGTTAGTAAAATTTAAATAGCTAATTATAAAAATGGATAAAATTCTGACAATTAATTATAAAAATAAACAAAATCAAATATATCATTAACTCATACGTAAAAAGTCTAACTTTATAAGGATTCCATAGGCAATTTCATAAGAGGGGCATATATGCACTAATCATCTCATTCATTTGATATCTTATTTTGGTAAATGCACATGCACAGTTTGAAGCTAATGCCAAAAAGATATCAAAAACATTGAAATGAGACAGGCCGAAAGGGTTCGTCCTTGACTTGATGAGATACCAATCAAACCCCCAACTTTTATTCTGTAGTAAAAAACTAATGCGTTAAACCACCCACTATTCCTTTTACCATTTGGCTAAAATTGGTCATCGAGAGAGACCCGGGTCTTCAGACTGGAACCAGCAACCAAAGATTAGTCAAATCAACATAATCAGCGACAACAAACGAACAAGTTTAACTTACAAACCACTCGAACTTAGTGTGGTATTTACTCAAAGCACTCGAACACCTTATTTTGTGGAACTTGATTTTCTGACAGTTCACTCGGTCAACGAATTTGAGCATCAATGCAAAATCAATCCAAGTCTGGCCATTTGCCAAGCCCGAGAGCTCAGGCAAATGTCATCCCAACTCATTCGAGGAACATCGATTGGATCACACCACTAACCATGTTAATTCACGTCTTATATACCAATTATAATGTCCATGTACACTGAGAAGCGAAATGCTTACGAGGCCAATTTTGATAAGACTGCACATTACTATACCAAAAGACAACCATAAAAACGGATGTACCCCATCTTGTGCTTTGAAGAGCACTGATAGATACATCATGCTCAAAATGATTTACAACGAAGTATCTATGCATAGGATTGTATCTAGCTCTTAACAAACTGATACCTGGACTCAACGTAGTTTTCCGTATCCCACAAGAATGAACCAAAAGCAACTGCCTCCAGAATTAACATTGTTAATCCAGAGAAAGTAAGCGATATTACTTCATCGTTTGATGTGTCAAGAGAACCATCCTCAGCAACCTTTATATCTGGCCTTCCGAACAATGCTTGTGTTTGTTTCTCTATCAACGAAACAGCTTCTTTAGATCTTATAGTTGCATATCTCTGGAGTGTTTCCCCATCCAAATACATCACGTATGATCGCAATCTATATGCTTTCCCATCGCCTGCATCCTCAAAACTACCTCCAAATCCATCACTTCCATCATCTGGTGGAATCCTGATCAAAGAATCAGGATCCCAAAGCTGGCTGAAAGGAGCTGGTTCATCCTCACTAACCCTGTTCCCAGATAAACCCTCTGGAAGGGTATTCATGCTTCTCTCGAGTTGAAATCGCTCGTCAACTCTTCTAAGGAAATATCCATACATTATTGAGGCAGCATAAAGCTTTCCAAGTTTTATTTTACTACTCTGGATGATTGTACCAAGGGGACCTACCACCCGGTCTCCAAGTACAAGCATTAAGTGGCTCTGTATCATTTCAAAAGCTTCAGGAGAGTGAACGGACTCTAGTTTGACTTCTTGATTAGGCCAAAAGTCTACACGACCTGCAGGATCTGATGTTGCTGTTATCTTTGGGATCATGGTAATGTCATTGTCTATAAACTTCTGGACAATCAAGCAGTATATAATCTCCTCCAATGCCTTACACCTATCCTTCTCCTTAACTTCTGCAATTCGCCTGACCGAAGGACCATACATGAGTTAGAAAAGTGTAAAGAAAAAATATCAACCAATATTTCAGGAGACATTGATAAATGCACACAATTAGACTGCTGGAATGAGCATTTCATAATATCTATTCAACAGACCTTGTGGTCACTCGGGTACTTGAGAACCACTCTGGTGAGTGTAAACCTAGGCTTAGTGAAGCATGAACAAAAGCCCAAATTCTAGCCAACCACAGCTTACTCAGTTCCAACAAAAGATTATTCAGAGCTTCCTCTTTATCTTCTCCTCTTTTCTTTCTTTTCCTCCTTTTTTCTTTTTCTTTTTTTTTTTGTTTTTTTTTGGTTCTGGGGTGGTTTGTTGCTTGTGGGGTGTGGAGAAACTGTAACTCCATTCCCAACGGTCTTAACTCAACTAGCAACGAAGGCAAATTGTCTAGTTGCCCAATGGATGAGTCATATGCTAAAGGATGGAAACTAATTGGTTAACCATGAAGCAAATAATCATATTCAGAGCAGGGATTCAAAATGTGCCCCAGCAGGGATTCAAAATGTGACCCCAGGCTTGCCCGATAGTAGAATAGAAATGCAAGAGCAATTGAAAGCAGAAGAGAAAATTAATCTCTATCTCACATACACCTTTTGTTAGCTTTGAGATGTTGCCAGCTGTTTCATGATAACTTCACCTTCCACCTCCCTATGAATAAATTTAACTTATTTAGTTCAGTGCCAGAAAGCTGGCAGCTGGTGCTATGATAGCCTACAAGTTGCACGTGATTAAGCCAATACAATAATACATACTGAAAATTCTAGCAATGATATAACTTGCAATATTATCTTAATGATTCGCAGAAATTCATCATCCACACTGGTATATCCAAGGTTCTGGCTAGTCTAATGGCAGGTATAGATTGGCTGAAAGGGGAATGCCAGAACTAAAGTAACAATCACACTAATACAGGGGTACTCAGTGATTACCTGAATGAGATTCTTAATTTTTGCGGATGCACCAATAGATAGATATTGTAATAAGAAGCAAGAGGGACAGGGTTGGACTAGGTTCAGCCAAAATGTACAAGGCTAAGTAAAGAGGAAGCTCTGTCAAGAAACCTTTACAGTGGCACACTAGATCAAATTTAATATTGCCTTCCTATCATGATTTTTTGCCAACGAAAACTTATAGTATAATATATTTTCATCAACTAGCTTTCTCTGCCATGATTCATAAAAGGAAGCTCTAACGCATGGATAAATGATTATCTAAAGGTTTCTTCAACCCAATAGACAAACATATAATAGAATAATTGAGGTGGTTAGAGATTGAGATGCAAGAACATACTTGTAGAGGATATCTTCCACTGAACTGGTCTTTTCTTTTTCAGCATCTCTCTCTGTCTGAAGGTTCTCAAGCTGCTGATCTGCAGCTGCAAGATGTAGGTGGGGATGATTTTGCAAAATTTGGGCCAAAAATTGGCCAACTGGAGATTCAAACATGAGAGGAGCCACTGAGACGAGGTTGTCATTTGAATCCCCTGATGCTCTAACATATGCCCCTCTTGCTCTATGTTTATCCTGTCTAATTCCTAGTCTTGGCGAGAACATGGAATAGCATCTCTATTTGAAGAAACAAAGGGAGAAAAACATTACATGTGATCCAAATATGTAATGGCACACAGATAACAGTCATTGGAAAATCAATAAGTAAAGCAATAGACAATTTAATATTCAGAGCATCTGAGCTGCAGAAGGAAATTGACTTCAAAAGGAACAGAAGAAAACAAAGAAGCAGAAGGCAATGGCTATGCCATAATCCACATGCACTCATTTTGGAAATGTCCTGCCAAAGTTTTAGAATGCACCTCTCTGGAATACCACTGGAATTTTCGGAATTACTGATATTAATTCTCAGAAAAATGAAGAATGAATAGAAAAAGATCAACTATCATGACAGTGAAGCTTAAACTAGCGATGGAATAATCCAGATAACAAAGCTGCGCCACCCTGATAATTCTGTCATCTGACTCTAAAGGCTGCATGCTTGATGTTCGCACAAGAAAAACAAAAGAAAAAAATGAAAGAGCAACACGCATGCTCACACCACTTACAAAAAATTCTCTCTCTATGCTTAAGGAGAGTAAAGCATAGTAACCACGTGATGGTATATCGACAGAGGCAATGTGATAATTGAATCACTGCTTAAAATTGTCAACCAAATCTAATAAACACTAGAAAACTGGAGGACAAAAATAGAAAGTAGCAACTGCGTTTATTTGTAAACTAACGGCCAAGTTTGTCAGTATTCAAATTTAAAATTCTAATTAAAATAAAGAGAAAAGAGAAAAAAAAAAAAAACGAAGAGAGAGTCTGCGGCTAGTTATTAACCCTAGGATGCCTATAGGTACCACTATATAATGAAAGCACTAATTATGCACGACTAAACAATGAGCAAACCCGCATAGTAAATTTTATTTGCTAATTTCTAAGGGCAGATAGTTGGGACATATAGCTTGGAACATAATATATTCCAACGAAAATCCCATAACTATATTTCAGGTGTTTCCTTAGTGCATGATGATATTTAGGATGTTGGACTACAGACGGAAAATCCCTTCATTATAACTCGGGTGTTTTCTCGATGCATGATGATATTAAAATGTTGGACTACAGCATGTAGGTGTGGCTATCAATCCTCAAGACCGGAGTAATTCAATAGACCAACTTGTACAATCAACATCATATTTGATCATTAGAATCATCTGAACAAATATCAGGATTAGCAAGTATGCATTCATTTATGGAAAATCTTTTGATATTGTATGCTTGTTACACTCACAAATTTAAGATAATCTAGAGCAGTTAACTAATACATGCAAATAGTTGGAGGTGGTGCAAGATCACAGTTGTGACAGGTGACATTCAGCGATGATTGATGTCCTCACTGGTGAGAATTAGAAAGAAGACAAGAACAAAGAAATATGGTTTATGTCTTCAAAAGGAAAATCGCTTCCATCATCCGTTCTAATGAAGATCACTTTACATTGAAGGCATACTTCCTATTTTTAAGATCTGAAAAAAAAAAAAATTTTGAAACAAATATATCCCAAGGATGCATTTGTTTTAAAAAATCATCTTCTAAGCTTGTTTATATGAATGTCAAAATTGGAACTTTACAATCATCAAATATTACCACAGCAATCAAGAACAGTTGTATGTACTAGTGCCTTTAAATACTAGGTGGCCATGGACAACTATAGTGCAGCCGTTGGTAGTGCTTAGCTATGGTGGAAAATGAGAAAAATCGAATTCATCGTTTAAGAACAGAAATCATATTTTTCAATTTCCATTGTTATTTCCACGGTAGCTAATAACCACTGCCAGCGTGAACAGCAAGCTTCGTCCTCCATCACCACCTATCACTTGTAGTTTGTTACCATATTGCCTTACACCTCTCCACGATATCAGAAGAAGATACAAACACATAAATGTTAGACATCAAAACTAAATTATACTTCATAAAATTATTTTAAAAATATTGCATAAATACGCATCGCAATATCGAAGACACAAACCCAACAGAAATTGAAAATTGATATCGACACAGAACCACAAACATATCCGCAATTTAGATCTTTCCACTTTGTAGGAAAAAATATACAATTTTTCATCAGGCTCAATCATGAAATACAACTTTTAAGCTCGTCTTGAGCTCCATTAAAAGTCAGAAACTTTTTGTTCGAACTCAAAACTCTGAAAGTGGTACGCCTTAAACTCCTTCAAACTCAATTTACACTTAAACGCAACTCACGCTCGACTAGTCTTGTGAGCAAAAAGTTATGAAGCCAAACTCGACCCGACTGCGTTAAAATCCAATTAAAGCAATTACATAGTCAAACTCAAAACAGTTTGCAATTAGGCACTAGTATTAAAACCCTTTTTTTTATTTTTTAATAATTTCAGGGCGAATTAGACCTGAAATATTATTCAAATGCAACACGGTAGCACGAATTGAAAGAAACACATGAAGCATGAAGAGAAGATTGTAAAAATAGAGAGAGAGAAAGTAGTTGGAACCTTGAAGAGAGGAGTGGAGAGAGAGAATTTGGAATGAAGGAATTGGGAGGCACTGTGCGTATGCGTTGCAGGAGATGGAATTCCCACCACGGCATCGTTTATAGCCCCCAACATCTGCATAATTTTTTGCAATTTTAAGAGAGAGAGTACGCGTCTGTTGGTGTATATAGTTTTGCAATGGTAGTGGTAGTTGAAGTATTTTGTTCCGGATATTTCGGTTATGGGCTTTCATGGGACTGAACCGGAAGTGATTGCATGCCGGTTCGATATTTTAATTCGGATTTTATTTCACAATGGAATAGATTGAAACAAAACCACTTTCTTTGTTTTTTTTTTTTTTTTTTTTTGGGCTTTTGCCACACCACTATTACTGGTTTTTACTTTTTCCATTTACACAAAAGCTAAATCAATTTCTTTCTGATCAAACATACAATATCTCAATGGAAGAGCACATCGCTCATTTTGTTAATAATTATGGTATCCTCCTTAAAAATATGTTAATTTCAACCGAAAAGAAAGCACGAAATGATCGTTTGGAGTCTCAACATTTCTACTCTACTCCCTTAATATAAAGAGCATCTTCTTCCTTCTTAATCATTTGTTTTTGCCAAATCATAACCTTTCTTTTTACCTTTTTTCAAACTTTAAGTAGCCATAATTTTTAGTAATAGAACCGGTTCAATTCAAAACCACATCCCCAAACCCTTAAGCAACCTAGGTCGTAGAATTCAATTCTTGAAAGTGACCCAGCAGTCAAATTCATGAATAATTTGAGTAAGATATGTCAATTTGTAGACAAACCTGGAATCTAGTTTAAGCTCCACCGCTTTGATCCCATCAGCTGGTATCCCAAGTACCAAGTTTTCCTTCTCAAAAAAATAAGGAACCAATTATTGCTAATTAGGTCTTCAATTTTACGCCCATCAATTAACCATTTCTCAGTTTCATTAGATGTCATGTGAATGATTGAAATATCAAAATCACTACCTCAACCTTTCTGTCGTAAGAAAGTTGTAAGAAAATCGAAATATATCATGCTCGATTGAAGTTTAACTCACCAGATTTTACAACTTAAATTTGCATCTATTGAATGCCAAATTCAATCGAACTTCTAGAAATGTTGTGGCAAAAGCTCATCAATCGTAGAATACAAAGGATAAACATAAATTTTGTGATACAGTAAATTTGACATGTAATAAGTCGCTATGACAATTAACTTGGATGCTCAAATTCATGTGGTAATTTTAACAATTGATCTATATAAGGGGGAAGAGAATTCAAGAACGAATTTCCAATATTTTCCATGTCCAATAGTTCAGTGGTATGGTATTCTTCCAGTGCTAAAATACCTCACTCGGCCTTTCTCCTCCTCAAATACAGGGTTTTGGTATTTATCTGGAAACACCAACACTTCACCCCCAATGAATTGAATCAATAGATGTTGAAAGGCACTTCCAATATGACCTCAGAAAGTAAATAACATATACAGTAAAATCAGAGAAATAGCCAGAATAACTGAAATGAATCATGTCAAACCAGCAAAATTTAATTTATCTTGGCCAACTGGAATTGATGACACAAAAGAATAAAAGTGCGTGCATCGCTTTATAACCTCACATTTTTTTTTTTCCCTGAATATTAGTCTGCAAATGTCTGCATGAATTCCCTTTACACGTACATCACTAATCCCACTAAGATGTCCACTAAAAAACTAAGGAGCAATATTGCATTTATCCTTTGCCTCAAGGGAAGAAGTCTAACATTCCATGTAACCTGCTTATTTGAATGCACAATCTTCTTTCTGCATTTTGGACCTTGTTAGGAAACTTCTAGATATGATTCTCATTAAAAGATAACCCATACCGATCTTCCTGTGCACAGAATGCGAAAATCACTAAACATGAAAGTACCAAAAAAGATTAGTAACAGCCATAGGTCAACGTTTTGCCCGCTTCTTCAAACCATAAGATAAGCTATAGCATGGACAGATCAAGTGTGTTCAACACTAACATTTGCTTCCATCATAGCACATTCAAAGCTTCATTGATAATCTAGGGAGTTACACATCAATCAACCATACATGTTACACTATAACCGTTATTGCTACCCTCCTCAACAAATAAAACATAAGGGCAGAAAGAGGAAAAATAAGGGTGGAAAACAGCTTTATGGAGCTGATACGCCATACCATGCTTCCTTCCTCAACCATAAGGCTAGCTCATCGATAAATCACAGATATCCTAGGACTATAAAGGTCAGCTTCCATTAAAAATTTTCAAGCTACACAAGCTAAGTAAATAAGGAACTCCTGTTGCTAGTTTGTTAGATTATGTGCAAACCGGCATGAAAAGGCAGCCATGTCTTACTGACCACCATGCATCAGTTTGCCGTCTGCTGAGAATCATTACTCAGGTGTTGGTCTCCAGACCTCAAGTTTTCATGTCCAGGAACTTCCCCAAGTTTCTCCTGCAAGCATTTTTCCAAAAGATTGATATTACTTTCAAGCAACAAGCCATACATTTAACTCTCTTTTCATTTCCCATGTATACATGGGTAAAATGTCTAAGATCTCCTACATATGGTGAGCCATGGTATCATCTAACTGAAGTCTATCCAAAGCAAATCTAGGTTGATATTAAATGCAAAAATAATCTCATGCACCCTCAAGAAAGAAACAGAAAAGCATCTGGACAATCTATCTAGAACAGCATAAATCTGCTCAAAAAATTATAGCCTGGTTGAAATGTATTGTAGTGGCTCTGACCTGCCAACAGCTAAGAAAAGAAGAGGATCTGCAACTCACCTTCAAAGATGTATTCTCAGCAAGAAGCTGCTCATATTCACTCCTAATGCTGTTTACTTCAGCTCGTAGAGAAGCATTCTCTTCTTTCAAAGTTTCAGCACGGTGGGCAAGCTCATCACATTCAGCCTGACTCAAAGTTTCAGCATGTTTAGATCCCCTGTGATTAACATTATCGCAATTCTATAGACTAACAATGATTAATTAACTGCAAGAATGTCAAACCTGTTTACGCAGTCTGGATCGTCTAGCAGATTCTCTATTTGACTGCTTTCTTCTTTGACGTTTCAGCTCTCTTTCATCCTACAGCAATGAGATACAGGAAATGATAAATAATGGAAAATAAACTCGGGTAAAGCTAAAAAACAGTTTGCTACAAATCCCCATTATTTAAAAGCATCAGGCATGACTCTTTAATGTATATTCTTTTGGAATGTGAATTTCTGTAAGTAAAAACATGTATTAATGCATCTGACACACTAATGTGAAATTCCCCTTTTCATAGTGAAACATGTGTTAATGTGTCTAATGCACTAATGTGACAATTTCCTTCTGTATAAATCATTGCCGGTAAATTAACAAGGGTTGGGAAATCAAGATTTCCTAGCTTCACTCTACCATCCATCAAAATGTGATGCAGCTTTCAGTAGTGTCATGTCTTTGGAAATTTTTCATTCATTCTCCACCCATCCTCTACCCAGAGCAGTAGGGTAACAATATTATGGAGAAATTTTTTAATTTTTTTAAATCAAGGAAGCTGCAGTGTCTAGCTTCTCAGAAAGCCAAAGGGACAGTGATTAACACAGAAGACAAACACGCAAGCAATTCCCTCAGTCTGTCAATTTCCACAAAGCTGGACAACACAGCACAGTAGGCAATCATTGGCAAGCAGAATATGAGTAAAATTTATCAATCAATTAACTACAATGACTGCTTGTTGTTTTTATATTTTTCTGACAAAATAAATGACAAATGAAGAGCATCAAAATTTCAAAGCAACCTGCAGCCACATCTGAGACTGAACACTGTCTCTTGGCCCTCCAGGGACCACTCCAGTAACTGGAGCAGAGGCAACCTTCCCCCGCACTGAAGGGACAGCAGATGGTGCTGCAGTACTCCAATAGTCCATTCCAATGTTCAAATTTGTTGCAGGGCCTGGAAGAGCTCCTGGGGCACAAGTAGCAATTGGTACAATAGCCATCGATTGGTTCACCATTGTGTGAGGGGTACCTGATCCTCCATTCTGAGGTCCATGAACCAAATTGCCATTTTGTGATGCTTCTGAGATCATTTTGTTACATACATTTCATGAATATACATATCAAGCAAATTGTTCAATGTAATATAAGATGAAGTTTACAATGTTAACCTTCAATTGAATCTTGTCTACTTCCAGTTTTCATTTGTGACTCCTGCAAAAATTCAAAAGCTTCACATCAACTCTATGATCATCACAAAAGTCAACTGCAAAACAGAAGAAGGCATAAAAAGCTCCCAGAAGAAGACCCCACAACCATAACAACTGTTGATTGCTGTCATCATGGCCACAGCTCAAAATCTTAAACCACTTAAAATTTATTAAAATATTTATATCTCCCCCTCCCCCACCCCAAAATGAATAATAAATAAATCTCACACAATTCATCTTGATAATAACTAAGCACAAACTAAGAAATGAGGAAGAAACAAGAGAGATATATGTGAATTTGAATTTCTTTTTATTATTTTTGGATAGAAATTTACACATCTAAAAATACTCAAAGACCACGACATAACAGCTAATTGACTAAAAGAAACTGAATATACTATGTTTGGAAAAACGTTCACCAGAAACACAATCATCTCCTACCCACTCTCAGAAGGCAAGCAATAACAGATCATTTGTCCTCTGTTCCTTTGTAACCAAATTCACTACATGATCTAATAATTTGAAATACACAAGCGTTTCGAGAATTTCTTAGTTTCTGCATCTCAGCACTCCATAGCTTCTCCTAAACTTCACGATTTGGTCTCTTTCTACATTATAGCTTTGACTCCAATTTTCACATTTTTAAAAGTTAAACTTGTATGTTGAGCAGTTTCAAGAAATACTTTTATCCAGGCCTAAGAAACAGTAGAATTAAGGAATGTGAACCTACAAAGAAGTGCAAGTATGTTGAGCAGTTTCAAGAAATACTCTTCTCCAGGCCTAAGAAGTAACAGTAGAATTAAGGAATGTGAACCTACAAAGAAGTGCAAGAACATAAAATTGCCAGATCCTATTAGTCAAACACCAGCATTATCTTTCCTGGATAAAGTACTATATGTTACTCTTAAAGGCTAAACACCTAAATCAGCCTGAAAGAAGAATATACATGCAGCCTGAAAATCTTAGAAGTGTTAGGGGTCTTACATTCTGGGAATTGTCATCGCTTCCATCACTTGTACCTTCACTTCCACTCTCAGCACTGCATATCAGTTTTTACTCCAAATAAGCAAAAGAGCTGACAACAACATGATCTAAGGATAATGGCATCTCAGCAAGCTCAATCAAATTGAGGCTCCAAAAGATATCTAAACCAGTTATAATAGCAGAAAAAGTGGTTGAGACGGCAGCAAGCTATATGCAAAACACTACTCACACGAGTTTTGAAACAAAAGAATTTCCAACTAACATATAAGCTACAAAATCCTGACAAAGTAACAACCTACCTTTTGGAATAGCCTCCATTGGTGGATGCCCCTGATGTTTTATTCTCGTTATTCTTCCCAGTAATGACATTCAAACTGCCCAAGCTTCCTTTTGACCTTTTAATAGGCAATTTCTCTTTCACGTCAGTTGGCTTCCCATCATTTTCCATGCCACCAGGTGTGCTTCCCTACATATGAGCCCAGCAAGCATTATCTAAGAAACATAGTTCTGAAAAGAAAACCAATAAAGTGAAAACTTTGCAGGATCATAAGGCAACCTCAGCAATCCCATTTGGTGAAGGCATGGCAAATGGACTAAAAGGATATGATCCCTGTTCATGTTTTCCTGTCAATTAAATCCAAAGAAAAGACAGAAGGGCAAATTACAAGTAAAGATGAAGGATTAGAAACACACCGAAGGAATTGTTGGATGAGCATATATACCACCATGGGGATACATTGCAACATAAGGATGAGGCGGAGTACCATAGGGAGGCATAATATGCTGCAGCCAAGATTTATTGCATTACCAGCAGACACATCAGTGTAAATTGAAGGCAAAATACTTACCCAAAAAAAAAAAAAACAAAGGCAAAGAACAAAAAGCTATGCAGAGAGAAAGCATACGTATTACAGACCAAAGGTATTGCAGACTACAAGAACTATACATGCCAGAAAGAAACAGAAGAAAAGTGAAAGGAAATAAAACTAAATATGCTTGGTGCAGACAGGTTATGTGCCCATGTAAATTCCACAATTCCCTTGCATTATTTTCATTAGAGTGCCACCTACTTGTGCCTAAGGCAAAATGTGCTTGAATTAGAGTTATATGTCATTCAAATGTAAGACGAATTGCAACAACAAAAGTGAACAGCTGAACAATAGAACATATTATGATAACAAAGCACGGGATAATCTCAAGCAGCAAAACTTATTAGGACAGATTCCAAAAACATAGGAAATAAATAGATTAGAAAATGATAAACTCCATGGAAACTTCCTAAATTATCACAAGAAATTTTCCAAATTATTTAAAATTGATAAGATATCAAAAAAAAAAAAAAAAATCACTTATGTAAGCCAAGATGTTTCAAAGATCCCATCCCTAGACAATTCATCACTTATACTTTTGCATATAATACGTCTTCTTCTTTATAAACAAAAGGTCTACACGCTATCCCAAGCATATGAACCACATAACAAGACCATACACCAAGTATGGTTGCCAAATATTCCAAAGATCCTTCCATCAGCATCAACATGCCAAATATGGTTTTAAACAAAAATAGATACAATTTTCTGCAACCTATAAAAAAGTTGTTGGGAAACCGCTGCCATAACTGACAAGGCTACCAGCCAGGATTATGGAGAAAGGTGCACTGGACCCCACAGAGAGAGGGGGGGCAACAACCAAAGCAGACACTTCCCAAAGAATTTTCTCATGGTCTCTTAATTATAACTATACTGAATGTTCAGTAAATATATAACTCCAAACAACATATAATACTAGTCTAGCATCATCTAAGATGCTATGACAATTGAGTAGAACCATTCGGAAGTATACTTGCCTGGATCCAGGAAGATGAAGCCAGATGAACTTCACTAAATTACATAGCATGCTAATAACAGCTGCCTCTATCACATTCTTACACTCAGTGACCACCCAAACATATCAAAGTTTTAAATCATCTATAAGAAAAAAATGTTATTTCTTTGAGCTAAGTCTGATGGGAATTATTTCAGGTGCTTTCAATTATTAAGGAGAAAACTCCAGGACTACATATAAATGATGCTTTATCTGGCACCATATCACTAAGAAATCTTTGTTTTCTAAATGCCACCACAAAACAACAGCTGAAGATGGGGCCAAAATCAGATAAGCTGAAATCGCCAAGTACTGTAAAAAATTACCTGGACTCCCCACATATATGGAGGAGCTTGGGGACTCGAAGCCAAAAACCCATGTGGGGGAATAGGAGAATATGCCTACCAAAGGAACAACAATTAAGTAACTACCAGATTTACATGGGACTCATATAAAACTGCAAAAAAGCATTTCGAATTCAAAAACCAACCTGAAACCCTGACCAGTCTGGGTTAACTGTGCCAGTGCTGGTAGTTGGCGTTTGCTCCTAAAAACCACAAGCAGCAACCAGAGTTTAGAAACTTTCACCAGGACTAAGTGCAACAAAACTACAAATATACGTTTCAGCAGATGAGTCTGCAAGACTACCTGTGTTGTAGAAGGTGTTACTTTCGTTTCTTTCTCCTTTGTAGGTTTATCCGTCTCGTTACTATCCATATTCAATATCGAAGTCCACTAACAGTTCCTCAAGTCGAAATCACATGACTGCATGAATGAAACTATGTTACCAACCACGCATTACTAATAGCGTAAAGGGGAAAAAGGAATGTAAACGTGTAAAGCTAGAAAAGGTTTCGACCTTGGCTAGATTAATAAAATCAATATCTGCACTTAGTGCTTAGAAAAGAAAAGTATGGATAAATAGTTTTTACATATAAACATCATCACTACCCACATTCAATATTAAAATTATCTAGCAGTTCCTCCTATCCAATCCAATGACTACATGAACAAAACCAGCTTACACACAAGGCATTGCTAGAATCTGGAAATATATATATATATACACACACACAAGGCATTGCTAGAATCTGGAATATATATATATATATATATATATAGATATAGATATATCAAAAGTATAACGCAAGAAAAGGAACCATAAGGTTTTAACATAATGATGGAGGCCAAACACTCAAAACAAATTGCATGAGATCCAGGAGCAACTAACATAGCGCCAGCAATATTTAATAAATGTATGGGCTTTATGGGCTGGTAGCCAGGCCACTAAAAGCCACGCCCCTTCCATTAAACACAGAAAGAATAATGCTAGAAAGAGTTACGTGACCAGGAGGCACTGATAGTTCAACTAACTGCCCTCAAGCACAGGAATTAAGACCCATGCATCATCTAAGCCCAACTCAAATTACATACACAGAACCAACAAACAACCTTGAAAGGACAAAATCCAAATTCTGTGCATAAAAAATGCAAATATGGACCTTTCAAAATTCATAATTCCAAGCTGATTCATGCTGCGATAAAACTTCTGAAAATTCAGCAAAAATTATCTAATCATTCAGCTCCAAAATCCATAAATATCCAAACTTTAACTAATTATCAATCTCTTTTATGTTACAAAATTTACTCAATAACACAATGGGTTGCATATAACCACAGATGCAAAAGCCATTAGCTAAAACACAACACAGAAAATCCATGAAAAGTAACCTAAATATTCAAACCAATAAACAGTATTGGTGGAACGCATGTAATTATGCCAGCTGACTCCAGTACATGAATTATGACCCTTGCATCGTCTAAATCCAACTTGGGCCACGGCAATGATAAACACCCATGTGAGACAAAATTCAAATGTTCATGCATGAAGAATACAAATAATAAGTTTTCAAATTCAAAAGTTCTAAGCTGATTCGTGCTGCGATAGGATTTTGTCGTCCACCACCACTATGCAAAACCCATTAATTCCATCTAAAAATTCATCACAATTCTCGTATCATTCAGCTCTAAAACTCCATTAATATCCAAACTTTAACTAATTCTCAATATCTCCTACATTCCAACATTTGATCAAGCAAGACATTAGGTTTCACATAATCACAACTACATGCACAAAAACAGTAACAAAAAACACAAAATTCAACCCAATATACAATAAAAATC
The DNA here is from genome assembly GCA_037954665.1 of Laguncularia racemosa. Classification (NCBI taxonomy): domain Eukaryota; kingdom Viridiplantae; phylum Streptophyta; class Magnoliopsida; order Myrtales; family Combretaceae; genus Laguncularia; species Laguncularia racemosa. Next base: position 2,907,707 of record JBBMOL010000025.1, on the reverse strand, counting down.
AAAACTTTCACGTAGTGACAGTACTCCAACACAGCCTAATACAATAAAATTCACTAACCAGAACCAATCCACGTAAGATTCGAGTGTGATCACAAAGATAATAATGGGAGACAAAAGAGGTGGGCTTCCCGTCGAGAATGAGGACTAAAGTCAAATAATTTGGGGGAATTTGGAAATTAGGGTTTGTACTTGGGAGAGTTTAACGCGAATTGAAGAAAGAGAGGGAGAGAGAGGGATCAAAGGGGAATTAAGGCTTTGTGCTGCTGTTGTGTGTATCAGTATTTGGGGGTTCACGGAGGGATTCTGTGGGCAGTAGACGTACCCCATCGTTGTCCCTGATAGATTTCCAATTTTGCACCTGGAAAATGTAGTAATTTACGTTCTAGTCCTTGGACATGTCTTGGGCCATTGATTAATTAACGTATCTCCCAACAAATTTATTGTGGACCATTTGGAAAGGCCCCGAAGTTTGTGGGATTTTTTTTTTTTTTTTGTTTCTTTTTTCCCAGCATTTGAGGCATTTCTTTTAACCTTTTGGACAACATAGCATGTCATTCATTCATCAAACGTAAGACACCATGGACGGGAACCCAGTCCAAAGATAACAAATGAACAAGTACGATGAGGGTTCAGAAGCTACAACACTTCCAAATTTGCCTTGAGCAACTATCCAATCGATAAATATATTAACTCCACATCTCAGTGATGAAAAACAACAACTTTGAAGAGAGTTTTTAAGGAAAAAATAAATCCTTAATTATCCGCCTCATGAGCTGATCTTTCCATTAATAATTTGATCAAAATTACTTTTGACTATGTCTCTCGAATGATCTTCTTTCATCTGCTTCTCTTTACAGCAAAGATGCCATCTTGGATAGCTAAGGCTTCAATCACTATAGTGTCGACCTCCTTTATATGAGGTGTCATTGCTTCCAATAAATAACCGTAAAAGTTGAAACAAATAATGCCTAATTCTCCTTTGCTCATTAGACAGTAGGCTCCAGAACAATTTATTTTAACAAACTAATCATCAAGAGACTGCCATTTAATAATAGTAATCTATCTAAACTATAACATCCCAAAACTTAGAACGAATATAACCCACCACATATCCTTATTAGATAAAAACACATAAAGACTCGATATCTAATAAAACTTCACATATGCATAAAATTACTTTGACATAATTAATGAAATCTCCACATATATCAATAAGTGATTTCATAAAGTGTCACTCAGCATTTACATATGACAACGAAATTACAAAGGGCAAAATGTTCACACCAAATTTAAACTAGAGTTTATCTCTTACAAACAATCATAGTAGAAGTATAATAAAAGTCAAGTACAATTGAAATCACAAGCATAATACTCCAAACATAATATTCTAATTGTAATCCTTCTTCTAGTCTTGCCTATCTGTCCTCATAGTCTTGATCTGTATTTACTAATGTTTTATCATAACCAATAATTTCACTAGAAGAACCTGCAACTGAAAAAGAGTCCCACAAGCGATGAGCTAAAGCTCGGTACAGTATATATCAGCAACCATACATGCATGTCATGTCAAAGTAAAAATACAAACATGATGCAAACAGGGTATTCAAGCACCACATTATTATTTTTCATATAAGTCATTCAAGCACACAACTTTAGATAACGCAAGATCCATATATACACAACTGTACTTATAATACATATATACATACAACAATTGGTCCTTTCTAGTGTCCATGAGTCCATAAGTCCAAGATTCTATGAGTCCTTATAATACACACACACACACACACACACATATATATATATACGATAATGAGTACTTCCTACTGTCGATGAGTTAATAAGTCTAAATATCCTACATCTAGTCAGATCATTTTAGTATACAACTCTACTATTGACAACATCATATACTAATCATTAGGTTACCAACCCACAATCGCCAACATTCTTGGTTCCTCGAGCCTAACCAATCATATTCAATTAATCAATTTCAATTTTAATTTAAGTGGGTTTACATTTCTACCATAGCATGCACAATTAACAAACATAGTATACACATACTTAATAAATAATTAACGATCTCTTCACAATTCTACAATCTCTTAAACTTCAAACTTATTCAAATAAATAAACACATACACTTAGAGAATCTATAATAACTACTTTAATCTACTTTTAAGTATTCAGATAGGTTAAGAGAAGTTAGGAATCAAATTTAAATAGAAAAGCTTATCTTTGGAAGACATAGGTTAGACATGCTCAAGTACACAGGCATGTTCTTGTATGTGTATTGCATGTGTTATTGAAGTAGAGAGACATGAGCAGGTATACAGCCATGTCTCTTACCCATATGTCTTACTATTCATCTTGTAATTTCCAGCATGGTCATGTAACTCTTTTAAGCAATCGTGTACACGAGTATAGCACAACCGTGTTGTGGTTGTATGCTTTTGGAATTCCCCAATTTATGTGAAAATGAAGTTCTTAAAAACCTCAATTCTCCTACTCATGAGTTTTCCTTCAATTCTTTCTACATTCACAAATATTGTATTCTTATACTTAATTTACAACAGCATTATTCTTAATTTCATTCCAATTATACAAAATTTAGAGGACTTACTTGAATTATTATCCCATGAACAATCACTCAAATTCCTATTATTGTGGACACTAGATCGTTCTGACATGGTTTAGATCTTTCCAATGATCGAAGCTTCTCACACTAATTGCTTGTATGTAAGTTCATTGGATCGACGTCACCTTCTTCTCCTAAGGCTCTATAGTGCACAATAAAGGGAAAAAGGTTAAAAGGACACGTGAGGGTCTATTTATACTTTTCCCATCAAAAGACCATATCACCCATGTTACTAAACTCTTTTTACTTCCATTTGTCCCGACCTTGTTATTTCTTATATTTCGATTTGTTTTTCTCAAATTTAAACACTATAATCTAATTTATTTCATTTTAATTATTTTCGACGTCACCTTCTTCTCCTAAGGCTCTATAGTGCACAATAAAGGGAAAAAGGTTAAAAGGACACGTGAGGGTCTATTTATACTTTTCTCATCAAAAGACCATATCACCCATGTTACTAAACTCTTTTTACTTCCATTTGTCCCGACCTTGTTATTTCTTATATTTCGATTTGTTTTTCTCAAATTTAAACACTATAATCTAATTTATTTCATTTTAATTATATTTCCATTAATTGTTTTGGATATCTCTTTCCCATCTTCTCTTCCAATTCCCAAGTCACTTCTCTTTCTGTTTGATTACTCCACCACTTGACATACTTGATCACTTGTCTCCTCAACATCTGCTCCTTAATATCCACAATCTTGACAAGCTTTTCTATTGTTGTGAGGTTTAATTGCACTTCTAGAGGTTCTAAAGCAGTTACTTAGTCAGGGTTCAGTATATATTTTATTAACATGAAAATGTGAAATACATCATATACGCGAGCTAGATTTAGTGGTAAAGTCGGCCAATATGCCACTATTCTAATCCTTTCCAAGACTTGAAAGGGCTATAAATACTTAAGGTTCGGTTTTCCTCTTAACCCAAATCTCACCACTCTTTTTATAGGTGATACTTTCAGTAAGATATGATCTCCCACTTTAAACTTTAAAGGGCATTGTCTTTTATCTGCATTAGACTTTTGACAACTTTAAGCTAACTACATTCTTTGCTTAATTAACTTGACTTTATCCACAACATCTTATATTAGGTTGGGTCCCAATACTTATCTCTTACCTAAAGGTGTGCATGTGAGTTAAATGGACTAACCTAACCTGACCTACTTTAGCCCGCGGGTTAAATGGGTCAAATTATTTTGGCCTATTTAATAAATGGGCCAAAATTTACTAACCCAACCCAACCTATGCGGGTCAGTGGGTTAAACGGGCTAACCCACTAACCCAACCTATTTAACCCACTTTTACTGTTTAATGGGTTAAACGAGTCAACCTACTTTGGGAGTTGCCAAGATTCATTGAATAGTGAAGAAGGTGATATGTGAGAGGCCGAAAGGGATGACTATAAGTGAGGAGACAAGCGATGGACAATTTCCAGCAAGGAGACGAACGAAAGACAACTGCGAGCAAGGAGACGAATGAGGGACGATCGAACAATGAGAGTGAAGAGAAGGACAACTGGATGATTATGAGTTATAAGAGGGACGACTGGATGAAGAGAGTGAGGAGAAGGATAACCAAATGATGAGAGGGACAATTACAAGTCTGTGAACTACGATTGCGATTTGCAAAGAGAGCCAACTACCATTCCTTCTATTTCTATTTTTTCTTAGTTAAGGTTCGGGTTAATTTTAATCAATTACTTCTATTCCTTTTTTGTCTCGACCAAAGCCTCTTTCTTTGCCTATTTCTATTGTTCCTTCTATGAATTGTGACTATTTCTATTCCTTTTTTTGTCTTAGAGCCTGCAAGTCTATTTTTTTTAAGGGTAAGTGGGCCAATCCGGCCCACCACGAGCCAACTTACTTTGACTTATGGGTTAAATGGGCTAGGCTAATTTAGCCTACTTTTTAAACGGGTTAATTTTTTTTACCGAAGCCCATTTTTAAAATGAGTTAAAAGAGCTAGCCCGCGGGCCTTGACCCACTTGCACACCTCTACTCTCACCCACTTCATTCTAATGTAATGACGATCGACACTTTGTACCATATAATGCTTCGTTGGGTGCCATTTGAATTGTAGCTTGATATTTATTATTTTAAGAGAACTCCACTAAGGGTAGGTACTCATCCTAATTCCCACCAAGATCTAGTACACAAGCCCTCAACATATCCTCCAATATTATATTGTTTCCGTTTTAACTAACTATTCGTCTATAGGTGGAAAGTCATACTAAACTGCAATTTGGTTCCCAATGCTCTGTGTAAACTCCTCCAAAATTTCCCAACAAACCTTATATCTCTATAAAAAACTATTGTAATCGATATCTCATGTAACCTCACAATTTCCTTAATGTATAGTCGAGCCAACTTCTCAAGTTTATAGCCAATACCTAAAGGTATAAAATGGGCATATTTAGTGAGTCTATCCATGATTACCCATATGGTGTCTAGTTTAGTCATAATTTTAGGTAATGTTGTCACAAAATCCATAGTTACATGCTCTCATTTCCACTTTAGTATCAATAGAGGATGCAACTCACCAATAGGTCATTGATGCTCTATTTTGATTTGTTAGTAGGTTAAACACCTAGCTACATACTCTGCAATTTCTCATTTCATATTCTTCTACCAATAGTAGCATTTCAAGTATTTATACATTTTGGTACTCTTAGGGTGAACAAAGTATCTAGAACAATGTATCTCTTTTAGTATTTCATTCTTCACTTCAGATATACCTAGAACACACAATCTTTGACCATACCTTAGTACACCTTCTCCATCCACATTAAACTCCGCTGCCTTTCCTTCTTCCATCCATTTCTTCATTTCCTACATTTCCACATCATCAGCTTATGAGGCTTTTATCATGTCCATCAATGTAGATTGTATGCATAAACTGGCTAATCTTGCCCCAACCTCCTAGGTTACAACTTCTAGTTCTAATCTTTGCATGTCTTCCAATAGATTCCATTGAGTCATGATTAGAGTTGTCAAATTACCCTATTTCTTTCCACTAAGTGTATCGGCAATTACATTCACTTTCCCAAGATGATATTGAATTTCAATGTTGTAATTCTTTATAAACTCTAACTATCATCTCTATCTCATGTTTAATTCTTTTTAGGTAAAAATGTACTTGAGACTCTTATAATTGGTGAATATCTTGCACTTCTTTCTAAATAAATAATGTCTCCACAATTGGAGTGCAAGGACTACTACTGCTAATTTTAGTGCATGTGTAGGATAGTTCTTCTCATAGGGCTTCAATTGTCGGATGCATATGCTATAACTCTCTCATTTTGCATTAATACACATTCTAGCCCTTAGATAGACACAACACTAAATATGACAAACTCCTCACCACTAATAGGTATTGCCAAAATTGGTGTTGAAAGTAGCTTCTCCTTCAATGTTACGAAGCTCATTTCACATCTATCATCCCATTTGAATTTCACCCCTTATTGAGTTAATTAGATTAGAGGGATTGCCAATTTAGAAAATCCTTTCACAAACCTCCCGTAATATCAAGCTAACCTCAAGAAGCTTTTGACCTTCGTCAATGTCTTCAGTCTAGGTCATTCATTTACCACCTTTATTTTTTCAAGGTCTATAGATATACCTTCTTTACTAATTATAGGGCCCAAGAAAGTCATTTAATTAAGTCAAAACTCACATTTTTTTTTTTAATTTCACATATAGTTTCTCTGTTTGCAATTTATTTAACAACATCCCCAAATGTTGCTCACGCTCCTATTTACTCTTGGAATATATTAAAATATCATCTATAAACACAATCACAAATTTATCTAAACACTCGCAAAACACCCGATTCATCAAATCTATAAAAGCCGCGAATACATTCATGAATCCAAATGGCATTACTTGGAACTCATAATGCTCGTAGTCTTCTTAAAGTAGTTTTTTGAAGATCTTCCTCCTTAATCCTTAGCTAATGATATATAAATCTCAAGTCAATTTTTTAGAAAACTTGAGTCCCATTGTAGTTGATTAAACAAATCATCTATCCTTAAAGGGGGTATTTATTATTTATGGTAAGCCGATTCAGTTTCCTATAGTCAATACATAATCTCATACTACTATCTTTCTTCTTCACAATTAGTACATGCGCACCCTACGACAAGATGTTAGGTTTAATAAATTTCTTATCTAGTAATTCTTGCAATCGCTTCTTCAATTTTGCCAACTTAGTAGGCATCATACGGTATGGGGTTTTAGATATATAAGCTGTACTCAGTATCATGTTTATACCAAATTTAATCTCCGTTGCTGGAGGTAGGCTTAGTAGGTCTTCAGGGAAGACTTCTGTAAATTCTCTCACTACATGTACCTGATCAATCCTCACAACATCACCAAATTTAATCGTCATTAAAGCTACCATGCTCTTATCCCATAATTCATACGTGGGCAATCCCATTGATCTTTATGCTTCAAGCTTAAAGAAAAAGGGTTCTTCTCTTGGCGCATTGAAATGGATTGTCATACTATGACAATCAATGATTGCATGGTGTCTAAACAACCAATTCATTCCCAGTATCACATCAAAATTTGTCATCTCCAAAACTAGAAGGTTTGCAAACAAAACCCTACCCTACACTTCGATACTAACATTTCTACATATTCTATTTATGCCTTTACCCACACCTATAGGTCTAATCGTACTCAAGGTATCATTCAATATCTCAGCATGAATATTACAATGTCTAAAAGCATCGAACACTTATGAATGTGTCACACCAGTATCAAATAAGACATAAGTACTAGTAGAGTGCACAAATAGCATACCTGCCAAAGTGTCCATGTTTGATGTGTCATGACATTACAATTCAAATACCCAAGCCGGCACTCTTTGTCTTGGTCTTACTGGCTAAGGTCCACTAACTTATGTCACGGTCTAGGTTCTCCCTGTCTATGTTGATGGCATAATCTAACCTCTTGTATTGGTGAGGGGAATTAATCTCTCGATACATGTCTTACTATTGTGTCCTATCTTTTCACATGAGAAGCAGATACCCTTTGGCCACTTACACTCACTTAGTTCATGTGTCCCAAAGTACCTAACGTATCTATGAACATACCTTGTTATGGAAGTTCTAACCTAAGAGGAGGGTGCAACAATGACCATAGGTCTAGTCTGGAATGTTTGAAGCTTTTTACCCTTTTCTTGTATCACAATACCTTGAGTAGATCTCTTCAATAGTACCACTTTTGTCCCCTGAATCCTCACCTTATCAATCCTTTTATGACTTTGCTCTAAGAACTAATATGTGTTCAACTGAAACAACCCACTTCATGTTGCAGAGTGGATCTAAACCCAACACAAATCTATGAGTCGTAGGCCTCTCATTTGTTCTGAAGGCTGTTAGCATAAATTTCACTAGGCAATTTAACCTTGCCTCATATTCTTCTACTAATTTGTTTCCTTGGCGATTGCAGTGTGCTGCCTCCATTTTGTCTCGTATACTATTCGGGAAGTATTTGTCATGGAACAATTGTTTGAATCTCTCCTAGGTAATGTGTCCTACTGCTAGTTTTGGCATGCTAGACCACCATTCTAAAGCCATACCTTTCAGTAGATACACAGCACAATCCACCTTCTTTTCGTTTGGGGCTCCAAATGTTGCAAAGGCTTTCTCTAATTCTTCAATTCACTGCTTAACATCCAATGGATCATTTACCTTTGGCTTATATTCTCACACCAATCATATAAACCAATCTAAACTAATTGGCTCAACTAGCCTATCGCCAACCCCTCCCACCATTTTTCTTTGTTTGCTACCTAACATTTATGGCTCATTTACTTCATTGAATAGAATATGTTTGTAATGAAATAAATATTGCTAAATAATAGAATAGGTAATGAATTAGAACGATGATATTTACTTAGATGTAATAGAATTAGCATTATATTATTTACTTGAGAGAATAAAAGAAGGAACAAGAATAAAATAATAAATGGAATGATGGAAATACACCCCCCCCCCCCCCCCCCCCCCCCCCCCCTCAATGCAAGAAAACCCCGCGCATTGCAGAATGTTGACAAACAATATTGAAGTCCCAAATTGGATTACGTCTTCAAAAAATCATAATCATAAGTTGGCCTCCACAAGCAAGTACTTAGATGAATCCAAGAAACATGCTATTGTAAATTTCTCCTATTACTTTCAACGTTGGAGTAAACCTTACTCTCTCCAAATGTTTTCAACCCCAACTCCAAACTCCCTCTCTTCTTATTTTTCTCTCCTATTTCACTTTTTTCCACCTTACACATCTCTTATCATCAAAGCACAGTTATACCTCAAATGAAAAACCCCTATCTTTCTTTATACAAATTTGTGCTTTGGAGATTTTCACAACCTTGCTCTTAAACTCAATTCTCTCTCTTTCAAAATTTTGAAACCCCCCTCTCTCTATCTCTCTTTCTAATGACCTAATTCAAAAAATGACATTCATACATTAATTACAATCCTTCTCACTCTCTCTCTCTCCTAAATGAATAAAGGCAAGATTTTAATTTAATAAATAAGGAGCATAATGTACCACAATCATTATAATTGTAATAAAAGCAACTTCATTTCCAAATTAACAGGATCAAAACTTGAAAATGAAACCGTAATGTTTATACTTAGCTAAATTTTGTTAATTTGCCTCATTTCTCCAGGATCCAAAATTTTCAATATAACCTAATTAAATTATCAAAACCCAACTGGATCCTACAAAAATTGCTATAACTAACACACGCATCACCAAACCAAATCTCACGAAATAATGTTTCCCCTAATATCTCGCACATAATCTAAATTTCAATCATCCCACATTTACCCTAAATAAACGAACACACTATTGACTTTAGCTATAGAAGTCAAAAATTGCGATTTCCCCAAATACCTAGTTAATTTTTCCGGTCGTGTGCCCTTACCGAAAATCTCATCGGTGGTATCTAATTTACGTGTTAAAGATTGTCAACTATGAAGTCATAGATTATATTTATTTATAAAGAGAGAGAGAGAGAGAGAGAGAGAAAGAGAAGGTGTGTGAGAGTGCAAGACAGGGAAAGGAGAGAGAGATAGAGTGACGATAGTGCCTCTCTTCCCAGCGACATTTCATGTTCTTGACTGTGTACGGAGTTTAATGGAGATCATTGTTCCTCTCTACAGTTTCCCCTACCTCTCTTCCCAGCAAAATTTCACATTATTAACAATGTATGAAGGTTAATGGAGATCATTGTTTCTCTCTACAGTTTCCCCTTCACTCATTGCACTCTCCCCTCCTTCTTTGTTGTAGATTTAGTTACCTACAATAATGCTATGGTGTGGACAAAGTAAGGAAAAAGAAAGTGAGGCCTCTAATTTTCCAAATGAATTCCAATTCAACATTTTAAGTAATTCCAATTCACCTCCAAATGTCTATTCCATTCTCCGGATCAAGTAAATGTTGTAATCTTTATTCCGCATAGAATAGGGTCATAATAGAATTCTTATTACAACGAAGCAAATGGGGTGTTGTCATTTATGTATATGCTTTTGCTGCTATGCCATTACTCCTACTAGGGTATTGACCGCCTCTAACAACTATGCAGTGCAGTCTTTATTCGACTTTTGGTTATGCTAGGTGGTCTAGGTGGAAACCAGTTGTTAAGAGCATCGCCTTTAAGATTTGTCATCGAACCTAGTATAGAAATTCTCTTAAGCATCATACAAGAAGATACTCACAAGATAAACAAGACACATAAAAACAGAAGCTTTCTTATGATATTGAATATCTAAAAGTACTATAGCAAATATCACTAAATGAAATCAAATAATAACAACATCAGCCCCATTTATTACCTACTCTCTTCATACCTCACTGTCTTAAATATTTCATCTGAGTAGTCTACGGATCAATAAATTTAGGCTTTGATACCACTTAAGTTGTAATGCCCTATAACCTAGAATAAATACAGCCCACCATGTGTCTTCACTAGGTAAAGATACACAAAGGCTCAATATCTACTAAAATTTCACATATGCAAAAAACCACCTTGATATCATTAATGAAATCTCCACATATATCAATAAGTGACTTCACAAATTGCCACTCGGTATCTATATATGACAATGAAACAACAAGGGGCAAAATGTTCACACCAAATTTAAACTGGAGTCTATCTTCTACAAACAATCACAATGAAAGCATAATAAAATTCAAGAACAACTAAAATCGCATGCATAATATTCAAAACACAATATTATAAGTGTAATCCTTTTTCTAGCTTACCTGACACTCCTCATAGTACACATATTCCACATCATCTCCAAAGTCTTGATCTATATTCACTAATGTCCTATCATATCCAATAATTTCACTAAAAGAAATTATAGCTGAAAAAGGATCTCACAAAAGGTGAGCTAAAGCCCGGTACAGTGTATACCAACAACCATACACGTATGTCATGCCAAAGTACAAACACAAACATAATGCAAATAGGGTATTCAAGCACCACATTATTATCTTTCATATCAATTATTCAAGCACATAACTCTGGATAATCCAAGATCCATATACACAAAACTATACTTATAATATATATATATATATACACGACAATGAGTCCTTCCTAGTATCTATAAGTACATGAGTCCAAGATTCCATGAGTCCTTATAATACACACACATATATATACATATACAATAATAAGTACTCCCTACTATCCATGAGTCCATAAGTCTATAAATCCAAATATCCTACATCTACTCAAATCATTTTAGCATACAACTCCACTAGAGACAACATCATATACTGGTTATTGAGGTGCCACCTTATGATCACTGACATTTTCAATTCCTTGGTCCAACCAATCATAATCACACAATTAATTAGTTTCAATTTTAATTTTAGTGTGTTTACATTTCTAACCTAACATACACAATCAACAAAAATATACAAGAACCTAATAAGCAATGAACGATCTCTTCACAACTTTACATTCTCTTAAACCTCAAACCTATTCAAATCAATAAACACATGCACTTAGAGAACTTATAACAACTACTTTAATCTATTTTTAGTTATCAAGATAGGTTAGGAGAAGTTGGGAATTGAATTTAGATAGAAAAACTCATCTTTGGAAAACATAAGTCCAACATGCCCAAGTATATGAGCGTGTTCTCATCCATGTACTACTTGTGTTATTGAAGTGAAGGGACACTAGAGCAAGTACATGACCGTGTCTCTTATCTATGTACCTTACTATTCATTTTGTAATTTCCAACACAATTGTGTTACTCTCTTAAGTGGTCGTGTACTTCAAGCACACAAGTGCAACATGGCCGTGTTGTGGTTGTGTACTTCTCAAAATTTCCTAATTTTTGCAAAAACGAAGATTTTCTTATAGCCCTCAATTCTCTCAATCACGATTTTCCTCCAATCCTTTCTACATTCACAAATATTGTATTCCTATATTTAATCTACAATAGCATTACTCTTAATTTTATTTTAATTATACAAAATTTAGAGGACTTACTTGAATTATTGTCTAATGAACAATTGCCTAAATTCTTGTTATTAGGGACACCGGATTATTCTGACTCGGTTTAGATCATTCCAGCGATTGAAACTTCTCACACTAGTTGCTCATATATAAGTTCGTTGGATCAAAGTTGCTTTTTTTTTTTTTTTCTGTAGTGCACAACATAGAGAAAAAGGTTTAAAGGACATGTGGGGTCTATTTATACTTTTCTTGTCAAAAGATTATATCGCCTCCATTACTAAGCCTTTTTTACTTCCATTTGTCCTGACCTTGTTATTTCTTATATTTTGATTTTTTTTCTCAAGTTTAAACACTATTATCTAATTTATTTCATTTTAATTATTTTCAATTATTACATAAGCTTTACTATGTTCTTTGAATTTTTAGTTGTAGCTAAGTTCATCTTCCACAACCCCTTCAAAATTAAGTTGATGAAATTCATGGGATTAGGCTGGGGATGATTGAAAACAAGAGCAATCCTATGCTCCAACAAATGCCAAAGGATGGCTACAATTCTTAAAAAAAGTTAATGTAGTTCCTATTTTGAGAAAGATCCTATATGCAACTAGAAGTGTTAAAATCTTCAGTTCTCAATTAATCACACACAAACCAGGTTAACCTAACCCAGTAGCATGATCCTCCACGAAAGGAATCTAAGGTTAAGACCAATCTTCGTTTTTACTATTATTACCCATGCATAGGAAATCACTACTAAAAACTTCCTTGCCTACTTGAATACTTTGCAAGGCTTAAGAGACTTGACCACCTTTCTTAGAACTCAAAATGCACCATTTGGAAAATAAGGTGATAGGATATTAACCTATCTCATCCCTTTGGTAGGATAGAAATAGCCTACTCTTTTTCCATTTAGAAAAAGGGTTATAAGAGATAAAGGTAACGCAATTTATGGCCTAACTTATCTATTTTTGAGATAATCCCATTTTAACCATTACAACTATTATGAAAGGCTATTATATTCTATTATATGCTTTTACGATATCAATTTTTATAGCATAGAAATCGCTTTTCCTTTTTTTCGTGAATTTTTAAGATGTGAAATATATATCATGGCCATTTTCACACGTCACATATCAACCAACTTAGGATTAGGATAAAGGCACTTTGACAAGGGAAAATTATAAACTCTATATAAGGCTATAACCTATTGGAACGTGCTTTTGAGGTATGTTGTAAGCAAAGTTATACAAACTGATATGGCAAAACTAGAGAATATGTTCAAGAACTAGAATTTTAAAAGTAGAGATAATATCTATATCATTAAAATGGAAGGCAAATGTATTTGTATTGCAAAAAATCTTTTTAGTCACTTCTATCATATAGGATGCAATAAGCTCCTAAAGCATTTGATGGAGGAGCCCATTAAAACTATTGAGACCTAAGGCCTTTTTTAAGTTTCCTAATCGAGAGACTACACTCTTAACCTCTATACTCTCCAAGGGTTCAACTAACTGCTCATCAATTTATGGGGTAATGATTTTACAACATCATCATTTACTAAGTTTAATTAGTAGGGTAATGATTGTACAACATCATCATTTACTAAGTTTAATTAGTAAGTACCTCCATCTGTGTACAGATTAGAAAATAAGGCCAAAAATGTTAAAAAGTCAAGTTGTATCACAAAATATATGAAGTAAGTATTGTTATCTTTATTTGGAATAGCCAAATTATATGAGTATATATTGTATGTTGTAGTTATCATTATTAGAGTAGCTTAATTATAGGAGCATATATTGTATATTGTAATTCCCATTATTAGAATACTTCTCTCTTGTATATGTATGTTATTGATTTCACTGAAATAATATAAGGATAGATTTTTTTTTCTCCTTTTCTTCTTTACATGGTATTATAGTAGTAACAATATTTTTTCTCTTTGCCTTATAATTTTTAATTCTAATCATCATGGCTTACGATGGAGATAAGTCAAATTCCAACAGCCTTTATTCCCTTCACCATTAAGATCACCCTATAGTGGTTATTGTTTCCAAATCTCTTGATGGAGACAACTATTTGACGTGGAGTAAAGCCACGGTAATTTCTCTGAATACAAATTCTAAATTAGGTTTTATCGATGGAACTCTTAAGGCACCGTCATCCTCAACTAAACCTAAAGAATATGCAGCATGGAAAAAAAAATGCAATGACATGGTATTGTCTTAGGTTCTAAATTCTTTGACACCCGATATTGCAGATAGTGTTATTTTTTTGTAGCACTACCCATGAAGTTTGGAAAGATCTTTGAAGTCATTTCTCACAAAGCAATGCTCTAAGAAATTTTCAAATTGAAAGAGACATTGCTTGTCTAGCTCAAGATCAAATGTTTGTTACAATTTATTATACAAAGCTAAAAAAATTATGGGATGAATTAGGCTCTTATAATGATGTGATTTGCACTTGTAGAGTAGATAATAGCAGGCACAAATTAATGTAGTTTCTTATGGGATTGAACGAATCCTATAATGTAATCTATTGTCAAATCCTTTTGATGAATCCATGACCTGATGTTGCGTAAGCTTATTCCTTGATTAATCAAGAAGAAAAACAACGAAATTTGAGCACAACATATGATAAGGTAGAAGCTTCAACCATGGTTGCTTGAAAAAATGAACTAGTTGCTCTTACAGTTTGACAAAAAGCCGATTCCTCTTATTGTTCTAATTCATCCAATTGCAAGCCACTCCATTGTTCCTATTGTAACAAAGATAATCATGTAACAAAGATATGCAAAAAGTTACATAGTTATCCACTTAGACATTTTAGGAATGCATCAACTAAACATAATGGCAATAACTAAACTTCAGTTAATAATGTGATGGAGGAGACTCCCATGATGCAGTAGATTGAGTCCATTATGAATGGATTCACTAATTTACAATTACAATAGATGTTGTCTATTATGCAAGGTAATGGGTCACCTTAGTTAACTACTCTTAAGGCGAATAATGTTCACACTTCTTCAGGTTTGTCACTTCCTAAACTAATTATTGATAGCGGTGCAATAGAGCATATTACTTCCTCTCCAAAAATTCTCATTAACAAGAAATGAAACACTTCTTTACCGCTAGTTGTTATGCCAAATGGAAGCCAAGCTCCAATTATTTTTACTGGAAGTTTATCTTTGAGTTCTCTTATTTATTTGAAAAATGTGCTTGGAGTGCCATCTTGTAAAGTGGATATTTTACCCGTGAGTCACATTACAAGAGATCTAAATTGTTCAATAACTTTTTATCTTTATTAATGTATTTTGTAGGACTTGATGATGGGGATGACGATTAGTTTGGCTAAACAACAAGACGGACTTTATTACTTGTTTACAACTACAGCAAATAAGTCACATACTAATGTTTAAAGTATAGCTGCCCATACTCTCAAACATTCCTCTCCTCAAGACACTATCCTATGGCATTGATAACTAGGTCATATGTCTTCTTTTAGATTAGGATTCATGGTTAGAACTTTGTTGAAATTTCCTTTAGAACCAAATAATGTTTGTGATGTTTATACTTTTGCAAAACAGACAATACTTGTTTTTTCCATTATTTCAATTTCTTTTGTTAGACCATTTCAATTAATTCATCACGATATTTGGGGATCATACAAAATCCCTTCTCTTTCTAGTGCTAACTTTTTTATTATTATTTTATCATGGATGATTTTTCTCGTTTTACTTGGGGTTTTTTTATGCAACATAAAAGCGAAACATGTCATTTTCATACTAATTTTTTCTCTTATGTGAAAAACCAATTCAATACTAATATAGAAAATATTTAGATTGACAATGGAGGCAAATTTTCTTCTTTGAAAGACTGTTTTGCACAATAAAGCACCATTTACAAACATTCTTCTGTTTATACCCCTCAACAAAATGGAGTTGTTGAGCGCAAACATAGGCATATTCTTGAGTTAGCTAGAGCTCTTTGTTTTTAAGCTCATCTTCCTTTAAATTTTTGGGCAAAAATGCTTATATATTGCAATTCATAAAATTAACAAGTTACCTACTCCAATTCTTTCTCGCCAAACCCCTTTTGAAAGACTTTATAGTAAAAAACCATTTATTCTCATCTTCAATGTTCATGTTCCTAATAAATTTGCTTCATGTGTGATGTGTTGTGTTTTTCTTGGATATCCTATAGGTCATAAAGTTTACAAATTGTATAATATTGAAACTCATCAAGTTTTCACTAACTATGATGTTATTTTCCAAGAGGATATTTTTCCATATGCATCAATTGCTTCTTCCTCACCTAATCCAGATTCAGTCATACTTATTGCAATCCCAAACATTGAAACTTCTTCACCCATTGAAAATACACATGTGGAACCCACTCCTATTCCACCTTCACCATCATTAGTACCTTTACACCATTCTCAATGACCCCATGTCCCTCTTGCAGCTTTACGTAACTACATTTGTAATCAAGTGATGCCTCCTAAACCAATGTCAACCTTGTCATCTTTTCCACATAAAGGTACAAGATATCCTCTTTCCAATTTTATCTCTTATGCTCTTTACTCACCACAACATCATTCTTTTATTACTACTATTACTAATGACATTGAGCCTAAAAGTTACAAAGAAGCTGCATTATAACCTCATTGGCAAGAAGCAATGCATTCTGAATTGGCTGCATTAGAAGCCAACAAAACTTGGTCTCTCACTTCTCTTCTGCCTAGAAAACAAGTTATTGGTTGTCGTTGGGTGTATAAAATCAAGCACAAGTCAAATGGTTCTCTTAAGCGCTAAAAAGCTTACTTAGTTGCCAAAGGCTATACTTAACTTGAAGGTGTTGATTATCATGACACTTTTTCACCTACTGCAACGATGGTTGCAATATGTTGCTTATTAGCTTTGGTAGCTACTCCAAGTTTGTCTCTTCATCAATTGGACATTCATAATGCCTTTCTTCCCGGTGACCTTTTTGAAGAAATTTCTCCGTCTCTTCCTCTTAGTCTTCAATGATTGGGAGAGAATCATGTGTGCTACCTCAACAAGTCTTTGTATGGACTAAAATAAGCATCACACCAATGGTTTGCCAAGTTCTCTGTAGCTATTCAAGATGTTGGATTTGTTCAGTCCAAAGTGGATTACTCATTGTTTACAAAGAAACAAAAATCTTTTATAGTGTTATCGATCTATGTTAATGATATTCTCATAACAGGTAATGATCTCATTGCTATATCTACTCTTAAACATTTTTTGCATAATCGTTTTTGGATAAAAGACTTAAGTGACTTGAAATATTTTTTAGGTATTGAAGTCTCTTGATCAAAGAAGGGAATATTCATCTCACAAAGGAAATATGCTTTGGAAATTATAAAAGATGGTGGATATTTGGGAACTAAACTTGTAAATTTTCCCATGGAACAAAATATGAAGCTAACAAATGAAGGTGAATTGTTAAAAGATCCATCTTTGTATATATGCTTTGTGGGACACCTAATTTATTGATTGTTACTTGCCTAGACATTACCTAATTAGTACACATATTGAGTAGGTTCATGTATGCTCCACATAAACCTCGAGTGAAAGCTGCCATGCATGTATCACAATATTTAAAGAATAATCTACGTCAAGGTCTATTTTTTTCTTCACAAAATGATTTATCCTTGTGAGACTTTTATGACTCAGATTGGGGTGGTTATCTAGTATCTCTAAAATTAACTATAGGTTATTGCATTTTTTTAGGATCTTCTTTTATTTCTTAGAGAACAAAAAGGAAAAAAAATGTTTCTTCATCCTCAATAGAAGCTAAATATAGCGCTATGATTGATACATGTTGTGAGTTATCTTGGATACAGTCATTATTGAAAGATTTATGGATAATCCATTCAAAGCCAACAGTATTGCACTGCAACAATAGATCAGCTTTACACATAGCAGCAAATCCAGCATTTCATGAAAGAACCAAGCATATAAAAATGGAGTGTCATTTCATTCGAGGCAATATTTAAGATGATTCAATCATAACTGAATAACTAGTTGATGTATTTACTAAGCCACTTGGGAAGGAAGCTTTCATAGCAATGAGACATAAGTTAGGAGTTCTTGATATTCACTCTCCAACTTGAGGGGGATGTTAAAAAGTCAAGCTATATAATAAAATATATGAAATAAATATTGTTGTCCTTATTTGGAATAGCCTAATTATAGGAACATATATTGTACATTATAGTTACCATTATTAAAATAGCTTGATTATAGAAACATATATTGTATATTGTAGTTATTATTATTAGAATAGCTCTCTCTAATATATAATGTTATTGATTTTATTGAAATAATATAAGAGTAATTTTTTTTTCTCCTTTCTTCTTCTTTACAAAGAAGACCATGTTAATCTTTGTCTCATCTTCTAACCACACCCTATCTATTCTATATTTTCAATTTCTAGAATACTATTTCTGGCACATTAATAAAACTATATAGTGCTCTTGTCTCCACTTTTCAATAAAGATATCCTCAACATTGAGACCAATAAAGCACTTCCTGTTGCATAGCAAAATTCAATTGTTGCTACATCTCTCCTTCAAGCAACTAATCAGTCTTTCACTAGCTTTATACACATGGATCCATGTGTCAAGTGGCGTTTATTACATTCGTTGGTTAGTAATTATTTTAAAAAAATCGTTTATTTTGGGCCAAATTTATTTGTTTAAAAGTAACAATACTATTCAAATTACTTTATCATTAATGAAAAATAGATATAATAATAATGTTTTAAATAATTAATAAATAAAATATTAAACCATCAAGGTGAGTACATATTCTACATTTGGAAAATTAAAAAAACACACACACACACACAATGGATTCTTTCAATTTACCTTCTCTTAGTTTTCTCCTTAAGATACTATTACATGTAATTAATAATTAAGATTATAAAAAAAAAAAAGATAATATCATAATTACATCATAAGGTATTCTAATCTCGGCAATTTCTACAATTGGTTTGTAACTTAAGGAAAATTAAGATAATGGATTTTTTTTTTTTTTTTTTTGGGGCCCGATAAGAGAAGGAAAATTGAAAATCTAAATCCTAAAAAAAAATCATTATATTACAAAAAGCACACGTAATATATCCAACATGCATAAGATTACAGTTATATACTATAAACTGACAGAGAACAATGACATACTCAATGTGTAAGCTAAGAAAATATCACAAAATACACTTTGAATGCTTCCTACAACGTAAAAATACATCATCGTTGCATTAACAAAATTAAAAAAAGAAAATAAAAAATCAAGAAAGCTTGGTACAAGAAGGGTAAAAGAGACCAAAAACACATACTTTACTCGGAACAAAGCACGATGCTGTGGAGAAAGAACGCAATGTAAGGTTTTTGGTATATTTTGGCAATGCGATGAGATGATGTGGAGTATGCGGCAATTTGCGTGGCGTCATATCGCCCGTAGGAAAACCATTAGCAGGACAGGAAGCTTTCCCACCTACGTGTTATGCGGCACATGTCCCATGTGACTGCCTCTATGGGTAAGTAGGCAATGATGACTCGTCGCTTATTAAATAAGACAAGAAAAGAAAACGAATCACCAATTATAGACCTAGATTTATACATTTAATGATAAAAAACATAGTTCCTACGTTAGGCGCCTGATGACTTCCTTTGTCCATGCTATCTTTTTCAATATTAACCACAAATCATTAAGTACGTGGTCCTCCTTTCATTTTTAATAGCATACTTTTTTTGACTTGTTGGACAATGAGTTTGGGAATTCAAAAAAATTTCTTATCTTAGATGCTCCTATTTCCTTAGCCATTTTAAGTCCAACAATGAGAATTTCATATACTATCTTGTTATTACTAGTTAGAAATCTAAACTTCAAAGCATATTAGATATTGATAAGTAATCCTTATAGCATAAGTCCAACTCCACTTCCTCCTTAAATGGACGAATCATCTACATAGCGAGTTCAAGTTGGCTTCTCATCGTCATTACTAGGCGCTTCATCTTCCATAGTCAATTCCACAATAAAGTCAACTAGCTCTTGTGCCTCAATTGCCTTGCATGATCAATGTTGGACATCATATGCATAAGGCGTAACAAACCATCCATCTAGACACATCGAGTTTCTACAAAATTTGCTTTAAGGGCTAGTCAATAAGTATCATCACCTAGTGGGCTTTAAAATATGGGCACAACTTCCTTGCTAAAATGATCATGATTAGGGCAAATTTGTCTACTTTAGAGTATCTCGCCTTTGGGCCCTATAGGACATGACTAACATAATAAATTGGTTAATGGTCTCGTCCATTAACTTGGATTAAGACTAAAGAAAGAGCATGATCACTCACAAAAGAGGCATAGGTAGAGCTCCTTTATAGGAGTTGGTTTTGATAGTATTGGTGATATAGTGAGGAAGCACTTTGATTGATCGAATGCAATTTAACATTACTTTGTTTATTGAAAGTCTACTAAACTTCTTTTACAATTAAAAGAGGTTGCTTATCCAATATGACATTGATTTTATAAAATCTTTATATAGATAATATAATAAATAATTATAATATTAGTATAAATATAGTAAATTTAGCCTCGCAATCCAATAATCTTGCATCTGCCACTGAGTACATTAATCAAAATAGAAAGAATTTGACATGGATATGGTTGATGAATTAGGGTAACACTTGGAAATATTGCACTCTTTTAAAAATATTTTGCAAATATTGTACTTGCAAAAAATATTTAAAAAATAAGTTTTGAATGCATAAATCCTATTTATGACTTCATTTTTTTTCTTTTTAAATTTGCAAAACTAAAAGCGCAGATTGGGTTTATGCCTTTGTATTGTAGATACGGATGTCATTCATGTCTTTACGTAAATGGGTTGAAGGTGCAAATCATGTTCGTGCCTTTCGTGTAATTTTTTTTTTTTTTACACTTTGGCATATAGAAATATAGAAATTTTATCTTTATAAAAATATAAAATGATAATAAGATTAGACCCTAGCTATAGTATACTCAAATAAATTTTTTTAAATATATTATATACTATATAACTCCAAACTAGTAAAAAATTATAAACCTTTAAAATTAGAAAAACAAATCACATAGTTTAAGTTTTTTTTTCTAACTTTGAAATATTATAACTTTTTACTTGTTTGGAGTTATAGAGTTTATAATATATAAAAAAAACTGATTTGAGTGTATTATTTGCTAAAATTAAATGTATTGTCGTTTGGTATTTTTATAATAATTAAATTGCCATGTTTAATTTTCCGAAGTATAAAAAAAGGAAAAAAATAAAATTACAATAAAGATATGGATAATGTTTACTCTTTCAAGCAATATGCTTTAGGGTGTAAATGAACTTCGTATTTTCAATTTTATAAATTAAAAAAAAAACTATAAATTAGGTTCGCGGTTACAAAGTCTATTTTTTGTAATTTTTATGAGTATAATATTTATGAATTTTTTTAATAGTATAATATCTATGAGTGTAATCCTAATGAATTGCATGGTTTGTACAAATAAAAAAAGAGAGGGGAAAAATGGATTTTTTAATTATTCCGTATAATTTTACTGCAGGTAGATTTTTTTTTATGCTTTATAAAATTATCCCTCTTTATTATTTTTCAATTTTATACGTAAAATTTGAAAAAAAAAAACGCAAAAGTTCAGTAATTTTGAAATCATCTTATTTTTATTTTGAAAATAAACTAGAGAAGGGATAAAATAGAAATAAATTTCATCTTCAATGGTAATTCTGAAGATTTCTGGATAAAGAGAATAGGCTAGAATTTTCGAAGAGAGAGAGAGAGAGCCAGTCTTCGAAACCAGGAGCAGTCTTTGAAGGTCCGATTGGCACATCACAGAAACATAATAAACACATACACACCGAGGAAAAAAAAAAACCCTAATCGATTCGCTTTTCTTCTTCTTTCCTCAAAACCCTAATCATTTGAATTCTTCGATTCTCAATGGGTTACGAAGATGATCCGTACGTAAAAGTCTTCCCGTTCTAGGGTTTCCACTTAAAAATCTCGGCTTTCGATTAATTCGATTGCTTTTTGATGCTTTTCAGGTACCGTGACGAAGATGGAGAGCCTTTGATGGACTACGATGATATTCAATCCGACCGCGAACAATCCCCACTAACGGAACCGCGACACGATCACTTCTTGGATGATAATTTGGAGGATGATATCGAGGAGGAAAATAATTATCGTTCTCGGGATCGGTCGGAGACTCCGGTCTATGATCCCGAGGAATTAAGACCGAAGCCGAGGAAAAGATTAGTTAAAAAGAGTGATAAGTTTGATAAAGGTGGTTATACTGATAAAGGAGGGTATGGAGATGAGGGTTTTAATGATTTCGATGATTTTGAAGATGAACGTGGTGGCGGTGTTGGTAATAGTGAGGAAGCTGATGAGTTTGTTAGGGATAATTCGGAGGAGAGGAGATTGAAGAAGAAGAAATTGGGGAAGAAAGAGAAGAGGCACAAGGGAGGAGAGAGAGAAGGCAGTAGTAGTGGGAAGTTTGGGTCAAAATTAGGGCTTTCAAAGAAAGGGATGAGTAGTAATCGGGGTTTGGGTAGGGATCGGGATGGGGAAGTGAAGGAGATGTGGGATACTATTGCTGGAGATAACTCGGAGGTATGGATTTTTCCTTAGGTTGGAGTGGTTTTGGATTGGTAATTTTAATATTGTGCTGATTTTTGTGTGCTTGAAGATGTGTAATTTACTGATATTTGATTATTGGTCCGTGAATAATTGTGGGTAGTGTGATTATTTCAGTAATTTTGATGTTAAGCTGGTTTCTGGTGTTTGAAATCTGTAATTGCTGATGTTGGAATATTAGTTTTTGGGATTGTTATGTAGGTATATTGGTCATTTCAGTAGGTCCTGATTTTGAATGTTAGGAGTGGTTTTGGATTGGTCTTTAACAGTTTGTTTGCGGGTTTATTGATTAGTTCAGTTTATTTTTTTCCTCAAGCTGATTTTGGGTGTTTGAAGACACGTGAATTAGTGATCTTGGATTGGTCTTTGTGGTTTTTCTATGGGTTTATTGATTAGTTTGGTAATTTGTTTTTTTGTTGGCTGATTCTTAGTGTTCAGAAATGTGTAAATTGCTGCTCTTGGATTAGTGTTTGTGATTCACTTCTGGGAATGTTGATTGATTTATTAAGTAACTTAGAAATTGAGCTGATTTTTGAATGTTTGAAGATACGTGTAAATTGCTGATCTTGGATTATCATTCTTTGTGATTTATTTGTGGGTGTATTGATTACTTTGGTAGTTTGGATATTGAGTTGAAGGGATTGTCCATCAGCTTTTTTAAGTTGGTAAGAGTTTTTAGTTATATGTCCCCTCTGGATATCCTTTCTACATGTGGTATTTTTTCTTTAAAGTGGAAAACTCATGCAATTGAGTACTTAGTGGTCCTGGAGTTTTTTTTTTTCTGTGTCTTTTTTATCTAATTCTTATGGTGAAAATATAGTTTAGAGATGGATGAAAGAGATTCTTTGGTATAAGCTGATGTAATGAAACATATTTTGGGGCTAAGTTTACTGTTTGAGGTGTGCAGTTCATCGTCAATTTGTTCTAGGGTAGAATTGCATGCCCAGTGGATGGAAGTGTGCATGGATGTGTTTAAAGTGACATGTCAAAAATAGAGATTGGAAGGAAATTAGCTAGATAAGAGTATGAGTGAAACCTTGTTAGTGAGAACTGCCAAATGTTTGTGGTTCACATAAATCTCTTTCTGAAGATCTGGGTATTGAGTTGGCATGGTGAAATCATGAAAGAATGCCCTCCTAGACATATTTCTAGTGGGTTGTGACTTGGTTGAGATTTCAAGAAGTGTTACTATTTATCTCTGAAAGATCCATCCAAATTTCTGTGTAAATATTGCCCATACTATCTTAACTGTGAAATCTTTCAATGATATTTTTATCTTCACAATCAACTGATTAGTTATATATTATGACCATCCCCACAATGCGTAAAGAAGATTGAAGACAAAGTATGTTGCTTCTATATTTTATGTTTGAAAGTGCTTTCCACTACTCTCTTTGTCTGTTTTTTAATATGTTTGTTGAGTGTTCTGACTTGACATTTGTAGAAATTTGTAGGATCTTTATCTGATAGCTGTCTGTAATAAGCAGGATGACCAAGAGGGTGTCAGGATGATTGATGATGATAACTTCATTGATGATAGTGGAGTTGACCCAGCTGATCGATATGATCATGAGCCACGTTCCCCTGGCGATGCTCCTCAGGTTAATCTTTCTATGAGCTGTCTATGTTATCATTTTGTTTCAAGAATTCTGGTTATACACATCTGTTATGCAATCATTATTGTAGTTGCAAATTTAATTTTCAAAGCATTTTAATCACTAGAGAGTTTGCTTTATTCAGGCAGAGGAGGGTGAAGAGGATGACGAAATAAAGGAGCTTTTCAAGATGGGGAAAAAAAGGAAGAAGAGTGAGAAAAGTCCTGCTGAAATTGCTCTCTTGGTTGAGAATATAATGGCTGAGCTTGAGGTCACGGCTGAGGAAGATGCAGAGTTTAATAGACAAGGGAAGCCGGCCATCAATAAACTTAGGAAGCTGCCCCTGCTAACAGAGGTTCTCTCAAAGTAAGCTAGCTTAGTGTCAACTTTATACGTCTCTCTGTCTTTGCATCGGGGTACAT
The DNA here is from genome assembly GCA_037954665.1 of Laguncularia racemosa. Taxonomy (NCBI): domain Eukaryota; kingdom Viridiplantae; phylum Streptophyta; class Magnoliopsida; order Myrtales; family Combretaceae; genus Laguncularia; species Laguncularia racemosa. The sequence continues at coordinate 2,882,861 of JBBMOL010000025.1, read as the reverse complement.
GGTACTTAACTCTATGTGATGTCTTGGACCAGGAAGCAACTCCAACAAGAATTCTTAGATCATGGGGTTCTGACACTTTTAAAGAACTGGTTAGAGCCATTGCCAGATGGAAGCTTGCCAAATCAAAATATTCGTGCAGCAATTTTGAAGATATTGACTGATGTACAAAGACACATTCTCTTAACTGAACGTAGTCTCTTTGTTTCTGATCAATCCCTTTTGTACTGAACACTGTTTGTGTCATGCAGTTTCCTATCGACCTAGAGCAGTATGATAGAAGAGAACAACTGAAGAAGAGTGGACTTGGAAAGGTCCATTTTGTTCTACTGTCAGCAAACCTTAGATATTGGATACATTCCACCCTATTCTCCAGGCCTGTACTCATTTTTTTTGGTCAATGACAGGTCATTATGTTTTTATCAAAGTCCGATGAGGAAACCATTGCCAACAGAAAACTTGCCAAGGATTTGGTCGACAAATGGGTAAGATGCGGTTGTTTTGCTTAATTTTCTTCAGGACAACATTAATAGACTTAGCAAGTTAAAAATTTGATAGTCTAGGGTCAACCTTCAGTTTGAACTGAACTGTTCAACTCTTGGCTTCAGTGGTATGTGCTGAAGTTATTGCTCTTGTAGACTCTCATACCCATTTGTATCAAGATGCTTTTAACTCATTGCACATGGTGGATAGAAATTGATGTTACTTTTAGTAGCTTTATTTAGTGACTCATTCTGTCCTATCTTCTGAGCTAAAAGTTGCAAAATATCTTGCCTTTGACAATACTTGCTCGTCATTTAGTTGGCTTTTCTTCCTGCTTTTTTAACTCAAAGTGGCTGCTGGACAATTAGTTATTTTTCCAGTATCCAAATGGAAAATTAAAGAGTGCTTGCAACTTCATTCCTGCCAAAACTTGGGCGGTTTTTTGGACATTGACCTCTCAAAAACCTGATAACATTTTGTCTTTGTAGTATGTCTATTTTTCTTATAGGCTACTCCTTATTCTGAAATGTAGAGTCGGCCCATATTTAATAAGAGCACAAGGTTTGAAGACATGAGACGTATGGAAGAGGAAAGGCTTCCTTACCGACGGCCACTTGTTAAAAGGTATGATCTATTACTATCTAGTTTTATATTCTTTCATCCCTGGCTTCAGCAACTCTAGCGCAATAGGATCTGGAGAATGTCTTTTTGGGTAATTGTTTAGTCTATAATTCTTGATATCTTTGGTTTTTATAGGCCTGCCAATAAAGCTGGGGGAATGGAATCAAGAGATGGTGATATTGATGTTGATGTCTTCTCAAAGTAAGTTTTGATGAGAGATGAGCTTCATTGTACCTCTTATCGCAGGCATTTCTGTTCTAATTATGGAGTATGTTACAGAGAGAGTAAATCTGGCCAATCATCTTCACGGTTGACTTCAAGGCCAGAGGCTACACCTTTGGATTTTGTAGTGCGCCCTCAATCTAAGATTGACCCTGATGAAGTGAGAGCGCGTGCCAAGCAAGCTATGCAGGATCAGCGCCGAATGAAGGTGAGTCTTTCATTTGCACTAGAATCCCCTTAAGTTTCTATGGTTCCTACCTGATCCATTCTACATTGTACTAACTATGTCAATTTATCTGCTGATGATAGATGAATAAGAAGCTGCAGCAACTAAAAGCACCCAAAAAGAAGCAGCTTCAAGCTACAAAACTTAGTGTGGAAGGTCGTGGTATGCTGAAATATCTGTGATTTACCACTCAAGTTTGTTGTTTGAGCTGCTGTGTGACTCCTGGAAGGAGATACAAACAAGATGGAGATCTGGTTGACCTTACGCGGAATACGTGACTTCTGTGGTTATAAATGGAGCTGGAATCCATGCTAGGCTCAAGAATAGCTGCAAATTAAGTTAATGTTGAATTTAAAATTGTTACGGAAAACCCAATCTCTGCTGAATCTTCTATGCAATGGTGCTGATTTTAGCAACTGGCTTTGAAGATGTTCCTGGGTTCATATTTGATTGAATGCTGATGCATGATAGTACTCCAGGAAGTCAATTGCACCAAGCATATGAAGGGATTCATTTTTCGATGAATACAGCATTTCGAAGTCACCATCCAACAATGTTGCGAGTGTCTTACATATCGGGTTAAATGTTTATTACGTTTTGGGATGCTTCTATTGCAGAAATGTAAAACCAGTGTGATCGCAAATGTTTAAATAATGCAAATGTTAAATATGACCGTGTATTATGATATTTTAACATATGGGTAATTGGGGTAAGTGTATGAAAAGCCGTATATGTTTTTCTTTTATTTTTTAAGTGAGTTATTTAATATAGTTGACAATGTATTGATGATTTCATAGACTGTTGGCACACATACAAAGAAAAAAATTCATATTTGATTATGATTTTATAGGCTGTTGGCACACGTATAGGGGATGTAACCTTTCTGGAAAAAAAATTCATATTTGATTATTAGCGTGACTTAAAGTAGGAACATTTTTCAGAACGGGCGGTCCTAGCTCTAGGCCCGATTAAGTTGGCTGGGTCAGCCAGTTCTGATAGGCCATTTTTTTTTTTAATTAAAAATCTGAAAGCTATACTATGAAAAATAACCCATTCGAGCTCTATTCTTAGATAATGTTTGATTGATGTAATTTTGTAGTATTGGATTAGACAATATTTTTAGTTTTTTGTTTGGTTTGTATAATAATTTGAGTTATTAGATAACTCAAAGTAGTGGGCAAAATCCAAAATAATTGTATTATATATTAGATAGTACAAAAAATTATTTTATTGAACAAAATGAGCATAATCTCAAAACCAAGAAAAAAAAAATCCCCTCTATATTATCATTATCCTTTTTATTGTTAAGTCTATGCTAGATTTTTTTTCTATAAGTTTTCATATTGATATAAAAAATAACTTGACATTATCATAAAATTTTTTATATTGTATAAACTAAATATGGTACAAAAACATTGTATTATACATTTTTTTTATTTGGTGTTGACATGTACCATTCTTTTTATATAGTGTTGACCTAATCTCTTTATATTGTTTAATTTTGTTAACTAAATGCTACTTTAAAAATTCCAATAAATATAAAGTCAAGGCATTTAATGTAATGAATGCTATGCCATTTTGTCCGAAGCCTTTTTAAAGATGATGCTTTCTCCAACATAGGGCTATAAATGAGTCTTGAGTTTGACTCGACTGCAATTGAGTTGAGCTTGAACTCAAGCTACTTGAGTAGTTATTGAGCTTGAGTTCGAGCTTTAAAATACTTAATTTGGTTAACTTGTGAGCTTAATCAAGTTTTTTATATATTAAAAAAATATTTCTCATAAAACATTATCTTTTCTTATTTTTAAGGTCCATTTTCATTCCTCAATTATTATTATTATTATTATTGATCCAATGGTCCAAATTTATCATATTTTAAGACCTAAGTTAACTCAAAACCCTATTCTATTCTTATTTTCTCCATATGTTGCATGACATGATAAGAGTCAAGACCTACCCCACCACAAAGCAAAAGTTCAAAAGTTACACCCTCTTCTTGTAAGCATTTGCAACCATCTTAATCACCACTAATAAGATTTTTATTTTTGTGTTTATTTATTTATTTTAATTATCTTCCATTGTTGTATACCACTTTGATTTGTTAAATGCTTTTCGATTTCCAATTATGATGAAAGGAGATAGTTCATATTTTATAATGGGATTAGCAATTGTAGCAGTGATAATTGCTATTTATCTTTCACATGGTGTCCTATTTGTATAATTGAATTGCTATTTGTCTTTCACATGGTATCCTATTTGTATAACTGAATTTGTATGTCTTGTCTCTTTTATGGAATTAATTAATCATGTTATGGTGATAGTTTTTACTTTTAAGTTAATTTTAGTGGACTTCCTTAGTTTATTACCATCATTATTTAATTACAATATCATGCATATCTTGCAAATTTGATATTATAGTATGTCTTGGTGGTAGGATAGACTCTATAAGTTTGCAAATGGACAATTATGGGAGGATTTGATTTTGAAATGATGCGAATAAAAGCATGGCAGCAAAGTAGATAAATAATCAATAATAACAAATCAGAGTTGGAGGACTGTAGGCATATTATACAGAAAGAGAAATCTCTCTCTCTAGATCTTGATGATTACTTTAGAAAATCTTAAAAATTCATACTGATTCACGATTCAATTCTATCACTTAGATTCTGAACCTCTTTAAAATTTTAATTTTAGTATATTAACATGTTTCTTTCCCATGACAAGACTTGTCATATTAGCAAAATACTCTTAATCAGTTTTTAGGTCTCACAAATTGAAACAAAGTTTGAGGGCCTTCTAGTGCACATATCATTTTAATTGCTTGGAAGAGGGACTTACTAATTTTTCTAATTTTTGTAATCAAATTTGTTGTTAGTTTTAACAATTGACACTTCGATTCCAATTCTTGTGTTTTTTCATGGATAAATTAAGAGGTTTCATGCTAACCATGGATTGTATTTTTCTAATTTCTATAATAATATATGTTTTGAGATTTGATTGAAAACGTAATACTTAGTCTCAATTCTCACAAGAAGATTTGTGGTGTATGATCTTACATATACTATTGTTAATGGAGCTTTTTATTGCATTGCTCATGGTTGTGGTGTATGGTAATTTTGATTTATATTTTATTCTTTTGTTTTGCCTTGGATAGCATTTATAGTATTTTTATATATTTATCTATTTTTCTTGAATGATTGTAATAATGTCTTCTATATCGGATGTGGGTGCTACTTCCATTCTAGAAGAACAACGTCAATTGCCAATTGATGAATTAATTTTAGATAATGAGCCAACTTTTGAGGACAACATAAATCCTAATGCTTTGAATCTCAATGCAGAAACTAATGAAAAGTGTGATGAAGAAGCTCAATTTCATGAAAAGAAAAAGTTGAAGAAAGCTCAATGCTCACACTACAAGAAAAAAACTTACAATTCTCACAAGTAAGAGCTCTACTTATTTTGGATGTCATTTAAATGCATGTGTGAAGGGAAGATTTTTTTCAAAATTAGCAAAGTAGGCTCGATTTTTTGTCAATTGGTGTTAGCTAAGAGAAACAAGAAATGATCCCTACTATAGTAAATGATAGATTTGATTTAGAGAAAATGAGAAAAGCAACTGCTCATTGGATTTTGATGCATGAGCACCCATTTTCTATTATAGAAGAGGAGGGTTTTAATATGATGCAAAGGCAAGGAATGCTTGAATGGGAGAAAATATCATGTACTACTCCGAAAAAGGATTACATCCAAGTGTATGAAATAGAGAGGAAAAAATTGCATGCATTGCTCAAAGATGTTAAGAAAATAAGTTTGACAACCAACTTATGGAAGTAAAAAAAAAAAAAAAATCAAAAGATAGAACATATGGGATTGACTGGTCACTTTGTTGATGATAATTGGAAATAACAAAAGCGTATGCTTAATTTTGTTCATATACTCTTTCCTCATTGTGGAATTGATATTGCTTATTCTATTTATAAATGTTTGAAAGAGTGGGGAATTGAAAACAAGGTGCAGACCATATCAGTTGATAATGCATTGAATAATGATTTAGCAATAAAATCAATGAAGGATTCATTCTCTAGACTTAGGAGATTGCTTTGTGAGGGGAAATTGTTCTATGTTCCATGTTGTACTCACATCTTGAATCTTATGGTTCAAGATGGTCTTTAAGAAATTAAAGATATAATTGAGAATGTGCACGAGAGTATCACTTATGTTAATCAATTTGAGGGTCGACTTGAAGTGTTTTATAAGATTATGCAACAATTACAATTACTTGGAAGGAAACTTATACTCCATTGTAAGACACATTGGGGCTCAACTTATGAGATGTTATCTATTGCCTTGAAATTCAAAGAAGTGTTCCTTAGATTTGCAGAATGAGATCTACATTATTAATGTTGTCCAAGCTTGGATGATTGGGAAAAAAATTAAGAAAGCTTGTATGATATTACATGTTTTTAATGCTACCACAGATATTATTTTTGGTAGTGAATATCTAACATCTAACTTATTCTTACTTGAGGTGTATTGTGTGAAGTTAGTATTGGATAAGATGGCACTCGATGAGGATGGGTTTATCTATGTGATAATTAAGAAAATGAAAAGCAAGTTTGATAAATATTGGGGGGAGTGCAATTTGCTGATGGCCATAGCTAGTGTTTTAGACCCTTGATGCAAAATGAGAGGACTTGAGTTTTTCTTTCCTCATATATATCTTGCACAAGAGGCATCGGAAAGTATTATGAGAGTTTAAGAAGCTTTATATAATATTTATGGTGATTATGTAAAGGAGTAAAAGTCTATTAATGAATAAACTTATGGTAATACTCATTTAGAGAGTCATACTTCTTCCTTATATGATGAAAATCAATCTAGTTGGTGAGAATTTACTTAGTTTGTAAAAAGTGTTGAGACAATGTTGCTTGAGAAGTTTGAACCAGAGGATTACTTTTAGGAAGGGTGTTATATTTTAAAAGGGAATGCAAAAGAATTTGATGTTTTAGAATGATGGAAGGTGAACCATATGAAGTATCATATTTTATCCCAGATGGCACATGATATCTTGGCTATTCTTGTTATAACACTAGCTTTAGAAGCCACATTTAGTGCTAGTAGTGGAGTCATTGATACATATTGTGCTTCATTGTCTCCAAAAATAGTTGATGTATTACTTTGTGGTGTTGATTGGTGCTGTAATCTTCATGGAGTAAAGAAGAAGTACAAGGTAATTGTCATTATTCATACTTTTAGTAATTTTATTGTTATAGTCCTTTTCTTTCCCTCCAAATCTATTAACATATTGGTTTCATCTTATTGACTTTGCAAGATGATAAAAAACCAACAGAGGTGGTGCTTCCCATTATATAAGTGTCTCAAGAATTTACAAGTAGTATGCTATAATTCTATGTTTTCTAATTTATTATAAGTTAACAAGGTATTGATAACAATAGCAATTATTTTCTTTGTAATATGATTAAATTTTTTTCTAGATGCTCATTTCCAAGTGGAACTACAAGTAGGAAGCATTTGTTGTTTTGGTCAAAAAGCTTTTGGAAAGAGGGATAGAGCAATGCATTACATCTAATTTAGTTAAAAAAAAACTATATTTTCATAGAGGACTTTCTTGAAAATTGATGTTGATGTTTCTAAGTTTATGTATTGGTGACTTTATTGTTTATTTTCATACTCATGTGATAGGATCTTCCATGTTGAATATGATGGATTATGGCTATGTCAATTAAGTAATGTTTGTGAATTATCATTTAGTTTGATATTCTTTTAGATGAACACTGAGAGTGATTGAGAAATTATAAAATTCTACATGATGTGCTTTATATTTCAATCTTATTAGGTTAAAATAATTGAGGTAAATTGGGCTTCAAATTGATCTTGAAATCATGCTCAAAACCAACTTATTTTTATGTTTAATGGAGTTTCAAAGAAATAATTGAGCTCATTTGAGTCGAGCTTGAGCTTATCGAGTATCATTTCAAGCCAAGCTTAAGCTTAAAAATTAAAGCTTGATCAAGTTAGAGTTGAACTTGAGCTTTGAGTTTTCCATTTAAGTTGAGTTCGAGCTTGGTATTATATTTTCTCAACTCAACTTGTTTACAACCCTCCAACATATTGAAAAATTAACAATGTGGGACTAACAAAGCAAGAAAAATGGTTAAATATTAGTCCTACGTTGATGATTTATAAAGATGTTGGAAAAGAATACAATTATTAAAGACTTTCAATGACGTAATCTTGGAAAAAAATGTGAATGTTGGATGGTTGTAACAATACTAATTATTAAAGGTGGGTCGATAATCTTTTTTTATAGGGTATCTACTTGTACTCAACTTGATTAGATAAGTTTTAGTAAATTTTCCAAAACCTACTTCTATAAGATAGGATATGGTTTGAGGTTTTACTATCTTATAACCACAATAGAATTTGTACTTTAAGGTATATAAAAGTTCCAAGATACCTTTTATCCATCTTATAAAAATTATTAAATAATATCAATAAATAAATAATAATATTATATTTTTTAGCTAATAAATGTTTTAGTGAAAAGAAAAGAAAAATTAGCATAGACTCATAAGTTAATAATTTTTTTTTCTTTATTCTTCTCTATTTTTCTCTCTAACTTTATATTTTTCATTCTTTCTTCTTATTCTTTCCCATTTGCTAAATAGTGAAATCATGTAAGTTTGAAATAATGAAGAGAGGAAAAATTACTTTGTTAATTTTACATGTTCTACTATAGGTTCCATAAGTTTTTTTGCATATAAAAAACTTGTAATATAAATCACTTTTTCAATGTCACATAAACTTACAATTTATAAAAACAAAAACAAACTTTACAAGTTTTACAAGATATCTTATGTTTCGTAAGTTTTATAGGGTATAGAGTACAACATGGTTTCAAGATGTTATAGGGTACATTTTGGTTTTAAAATTTAGTAAATTGTACCTTATAAGGTAGGGTATAAGTAGAATTCCATATATTACCAACCTTGTACCTACTTATCCTCACAAATTATAAATATCATTTAACTACTAAATTTATTTGTTTATATTAGATTATTAAGTAATTTGGTGCTTAGAATCTTTAATTCATATGCTATGTCAAACTACTTTAGTGTTGATATTGAATTAATAGGGAACATTTTATTTAGTTACTTTAACTAAATAATGCCCTAATTTTGTCTGTATGATTTGGTTAGATTAAGTTTTTGTATAAAGTTGTCCATAAATGTATAAGAAAATTGATATATAATATATTTTTAGTAATTATAATAAGACCATGCACGATATAGGTAAACCTATTGAAATTTATGAATCATTCAATTGTAACTTATTTTATATGTGTAGTTTTAACATTTATGTTACTCCAATAAATTAAGTGTAGGTTTGTGTTATTATTATCTTTACTTAAGTTGAATGGAAGTAATATTGGGTATTGTAATAGTTATATAATTTTTTTTTTCACATGTATATAAAAATTTTAAGGAAAAGGAAAGAAAAGTATGGGACTCGCTTAATTCCCTCACTAAAATACACATCTTTGATTAAGGGTGAGTGAATAACTCTATTTTATAAGGCACCCTACTTAATTGAGTAGGTTTCATATTGATATTAAGGGTCATAGGATAAGCTCCAGGTATAGATTTTTCGGAACCTATTTCTATAGGGTAAGGTATAAGTGTAAAGTCTTTCTATCCTATACTTATAATAGAATTTGTACTATAAGGTATTAATTCCAAGGTACCTTATACCAATCTTATATAAAAAAATTATTAAATAATATTAATCAATAAATAATAACATTGTATTTTTCAACTGATAAATATTTTACTAAAAAGAAAAATAAAGGAGCTTAAGCTCATAAGTTAATTTTACCTTTTTCACTTTACATTTTCCATTCCCCCCCCCCCCCACCATTCTTCCCCATTTTCTCCACAAACATTACGTTTTCCATTATGTAGGTTCCAGTTTTGAAATTTGAGAACTTGTATCTTAAAGAGTATGGTATGAATAAAACCTTATAACTTATCTACCTTGTATTCACTCATCCCTATCATTAATATGTATATCTTAAAATAATTTTTTTTTATCTCAAATATTATTATAAACAAATATGTTTTAATTTGTTTTATATTATTTTTGCTTTCAAATAATATTTATAAAATATCTATATGGATTTGATTATGTAATGTCATATTTATTTGTCTTTTATAAATAAAATATGACTTACATTTTTATTTTCTCATTGATCCTAGTTGACTCTTGATTTAATCCTTGGTTCAATCCCTTGAACCTTGACCATCCCACGTCTAAGACAATTCCCCAAGCTAGGTCTAGCAACAATGATTTTTTATATAAGATAAAAAATCCATATGGTTTTCAAAAGTACAAGTGATAGTAGTTTAAATTGTAGCCAATTTAGTCTAGAGGATTTCACTCAGCTTACCATTCGAATAAGAGTAAGTTTATTTGTTGTCATTTGCATCTTATGTTACATTTATAGAATGTGGAACATTCTATTATGAATTTGACACGAGTTTTGGAAGTGTGTATTGGAGGCACTTCATTTAAACATTGACGCACATGGTATTTGAAGTGCTATAAATGAGTTGGATTTTACATCAAAACCACTTCATTCGAACCAATCTTAAGCTGTTTAGATGAAGTGCCCTTTGTTCAAAGAAGTTGGGTCATGTTTGACTTCCTTTAGACACCTCTTTGAATTATTTGAATGAAGTCCCTTTGAAGAATTTTCCTAAAGGAATTCTTTAAGTTTTTCAAATGGCCTCTTTATCCTTTCAAATAACCTTAAGTCATTTAAGCACCTGGCATTTACATTCAAGTGAGGCCCAATATTTTTAACAACTTTATTTGTTCATTATTTATTTTCAATGACAAGCATGTCCTTAATGTCAATATTATTCTAAAGGGTCTTTTGTTGTTTTAGCAACATTATTACACTTTCACTAACCCCTTTGATTGAGTCTTTCTTTTTTAATTCCTTATTTTTATCAATTTATTGATTGTGATAGTACTGAGTGATCTTAATTTGTGCATAATATCATATTAAGTGTGCTTTAATTCACTTTTTTGAGCAATTAAGATGCTTGAGTCTTCTATAAACTAACTAATCTGATAAATGCCAAAATATGCCGGTTATATTCATCAATCGATTGTGTTTGGCATCCTATCTTAGTTCTAGGTATATTATAGTTGGTATTAGAGTGTAGGCACGTGTAGGACATGTCTTATTCAAGATATTCACAAAAACCTTAAATGGAAGTGTGTAAGAATGTTTGACAAACTATCGCAGTATGTGAATGTGTGTATGTAGTGTAGTTGGTATTTGTTTGAAATTTTTGATTGCTGTTGTGTGGGCTTGCTACTTTACATTGGAAAAATATTAAATGAGAGTGTTAACAATTGTGAAGTAGAATATGTTTGTGATAAAGGCAAGTGTAGTGTTTGTACTTTCAAAATTGGGAAATTTAGTACCTAAAGTCTTATTATTTTACAATTTAGCGTATGTACGTTGAAACAAGTTATGATTTCGTGTCTCATTTAGATACTCAATTGTAAAAGAATTAAACTTTAGATATTAAATTTCCTAAACTCGAAAGTATAGACATTTCTAGTGCTTTTTTCTTTGTCCATGTGAATACTAATTAGTAATTGAATAAGTTGTTTGAGTTGATTTGGGCTATTCTTGCTCCCCTAAATGAGCAACGGGGCATACTATGTGCTTATAAAGTGGCTACACAAGGAGAAATAAAAGTTCATAGAGAATTTGAGTAGTTAGAAAAATGGAGTGATGATAATTTTGATCTTGGATGAGGCAAGGGTTGGAAACTATCCCAATGGAGGTATTAACATCATCAAATTGAATATTTTACCTTTTGTGTGATTAGTTTGCTTGAGGAGTTCTTAAATTGGGTGCATAGCTTGATAAGGTGTTTGAATGTTATGAAAATGATGAGCTTACTAGTGTTTACTTTGCAACCATTGAATCTATAAAGTATGTTGGCTTATGGTCGGAGAATGATGTAAAGGCTTAAAGATGGGAAGCGGAGATTAGTACTTAGCATCTAATCAAGTAGCTAATGCAAAAACAATTCATTCCTAAATTCTATTATTAGGAAATGTTATCGAGGCTTTAGCCTTTAAGCTAAGGTGGTATGAGTATTTAAGATTATATGGAGTTAGGATTATTAAAATTTAGCTTGAGGTGAATAAGCCCTATGAGTAAACTATTGCCCGATTCTTCATTAGGCTAAAGTTTGATGTTGCTAGGGTTGTTGAACTTCGATAGTACACTAGCTTGAAAGATGTGATCAAAATGGCATTGAAAATGGGCTAACTATTGCCTGATTCTACTAATTTATTACATTTGAAATTGTTTAGTGATTTTAATCCTTTAACTTTATTTTATTTGCTTCTTTTACCTACTAATGAGCGACCAAGTTTAAATGGGAATAGTCAAGTTGAAGTGATGAAAAAGATTGATGAACAAACTAGATAACAAATTGAGAGGATTGTAGAAAAGTTACATTTCAACTGGGTGATTGGGTGTGAGTGCATGCAGAAAAAGAGCAGTTTCTAACTCAAAGAAAATCAAAGTTACAATCAAGAGAAAATGAACCATTTCAAATTGGGATAATGTTGCATTTAGTGCTTGAACTTTTTATCATTTTGCAATTAAGCACCTAAACTTTTCAATTATTAATTTCAATACCTAATTGAAATTTTTGCTAACAACATTATAGCTTAAATAATAGCTAGATTTTGTCAATTAAGGTGGCAATTAAGACTAATAAATGCATGACACGTGTTTTTCTTTCATTAAAATAAGGGGAAATTGCAAATAACCCTGTAAACTTTCACTTGGTATGGAAATACAACAAATTATTCATTTAAAAAAAAGGGGGAAATTATAGGGAAAGGGCCACATGAACTCAAACTTTCGACATCATTCATTTGCCCATTAGATTAGTAATTAGTCTAAATCAAATCAACAAAACTAAAAGAAAAATTCATAAGATAAAAAAGGGAAACCATAATTGCAGTTAGTTGTGAAATCTCCTAGCTTAAAAAAAAATAAAAAATCCTAACAGTATCCAATACTTTCAAGAATAGTGGTGTGAATCCAATGGGCTCCGATGGTATGTTGATGGCTAGTGGAGGGAGTGGAGCTTGATGAAGGAGGGAGAGGGAGGGGATAAGGGACATGTGGTTCCCATTCAGGAAAATGTAAGGTTAGGTAAGTTATTAGTGTGAGTGGAGTTTTATGACTTGCTCAAACACGCTACTACTTATGTCTTCTATGATGATGAGGTGAGGACCCATCATCCATGGAGTCCTATTTCACTTCAACCAATAAGCCTCTTCTTTTTCATTTAATTTTCACTTTAATAGCTACTGTACCATTACATGATCCAAAACCTTTCATGAATAACATGTTTAGGAAGTTGGAGATTGTTAAGCTTAAGTTGGAAATAGAATAATGTTCTATGTCCACATGTCCTTAAAGATGGAGAAATAGAAGATGTAAGTTGTGAATATTTTTGTACTTCAATCCGAGATTGGGATTAAGCTATTAGTTTTTGGCTTTTTTTTTTTTTTTTGCATTTTGGTGGTGTGAGTCCTTATCTTCGCATTTCTTGGTTTTGAGATTGTGAGTTCTTGCTTTCTTTTTTCATTCAATTTCATATTGTGGGTTCTCGAATTTTTTTCTTTGATTTGTGATTGTAAGTTCTTTATTTTTTTTCCCTTAGATTTGAGATTGTGAGTTCTTGATTTTTTACTTCATTACGAGATTGTGAGTTCTTGATTTTTCATTGTCATTGTGGAGAAGAGTCCTTCATTAGGGTTTATATACAATTGTTGATTTTGTTTTGTTTTTAATTACTTTCTTTAATTTTAATTTATTTTAGATCAGTAATCATATTCTAACAAGATATTTTGTTGTCATTTTATTTTTTAAACCACATGCCATACCAAGAAAACGCCATATGGCATATATGATGTTAAAATATAGTTTAAGTGGTTTTTAGAAGTTATTTTACTATTACAGGCTACATGTCAAAGCCTTATTCGTTGTAAGTTCCAACATAGCAGACGAAAACCAATGGAGTTAGTTCAATTATTAATGTTAACAAATGAAAGTTTAATCAAATGTTAAAATTAACATTTAAAAAGTTTGGGTGCTTAATCGAAAAAAAACCTAAATTTTAGGTACTAAATACGATGCTATTCCTTTCAAATTTTCAAGAAGATTAATGATAATGCATGTAAGTTAGATCTTTTAGGTGAGTATAGGTGCTACTTTTAATATTTTGATTTATCTCCTTTTGATGTAGATGAACAATCAAGGATGAATGGGGAGAGCGTGTGTAACAACCCAAAACTGTAGAACGTTGTCAACTTGTCGCATATTCCTACTTCAATAAGAATATGCAAGACTTTGAATATGTTATGGAATCCACAAATTATATAATAAATCATTAAAAATAATGATTAAAACCATTAGAAGAAATGTCTATAACCTAAATCTACTCTAAATCTAGCTATAATTTATTAGTTTTGAATAAGCTAGCATCAATCCCATTCCTAGTCATAGGCTAAACTGATGTTATCATCTAAGATACAAAATCTCATATGAGTGAGTTATGAAGCCTAAAATGTAACTGTTGCATCACACACAAATGCATGCACCACATCACACTCTACATGCATAGTTAAGTCTAATGCAAAGTGAACATAAAACATGTAGCACAATTTTGACATTTCAAAACTTGGAGTAGGTTATGACTCCCCATCACATAGGCCAAGCCTAAACGATAATGACAACATCACTTCATAATTATGGGGGAACGATCTAAGTCTATATCACCAACAATAATGGCAGTATATATTTTCGTATTGAGTTCAACATTCATATCATTGCCATCAAGAGCGTAGTTTATATATAACGTAAGAACCAACATCCCACAACCACCTATTATCCTCTTAGAACTTCTTCCCTCCACATTGACTTAGATCAACTGTAGCTCTCTCATACTAGCTACCTACTTTGCCATATGAAATTAGTGCCTAACTATTACATCATCCCATGAGACATTCCTTCTAAGGCTATGGAAATCTAGTCTTAGGTTGTTGTTTGCAAATTTCAACATGGCCAAGTATAAGCAACATAAGATTTAATAGCTAAATAATTAATAGTCAATTTTTTGTTTCTCATCCTACAAACACACACAACAAGCAACAAAAGTCAATACCTCGAAGGATAAATGTCACATTCATTATCTGAACTTTATCCACTTTTCAATTAACTATCTGAAATTTAAAAATATCAATTTATTACCCACAAACTTTTTGAGGTTATTTACAGTATCAAAATGAGGTAATTAATTACAAAAATAAGTAAAGTATAGATAGTTGATTGTAAAAAGGGAGCAAAGTTTAGATATTTAATTACTAAAATAGTCAAAGTTTAGATAACAAATTAACATATTGAAACTTTGGATATTTAATTGTAAAAACAGACAAAGTTGAGGTACCAAATTTGATATGTTCCCTACTTGTAGTTTGCTCACAATCTTGATGCCATTGAATAGTATTGTCACCTAATTTGATACATTTGGTTGAATACTACTTAAATATACTTAAAGATCACAAACTTTAAGTCTAGACTTATTTCTCTTAATTATCAAGGTGATTATAAGCTTATTAAGTTCATATAGGTCATTAAAGGGATTATTAGATTGACTAAAGGACTTACTAAGGTCAATTTTGTCAAAATACAAGATGTGGTTAACCCTAGGAAAGGAGTTGGTTGACCATAATATATTGATGGTTTGCTACCCTTGCTAGGGGGGTCTTCCATTCCTTATTAACTTTTTACCTTGGTCGACCATATGGTTATAAGGTAGTGATCCTAATTTTGAGAAACACTAGTCTAAGGTTGAAATGGCTTAATGTCTATCTTTTGGGGAGGTTTTTCTTTCTTCTTCTTCTTCTTCTTCTTCTTCTTCTTCTTCTTTTATCACTTTTATAATCAAATCCTAGTTCTCATATGTTCTTATCTTTGATATTTTGTAGATCATGACTACCAATTAGTATTAGTCATCCTAATGCACAAACTTGTTGTAAGTTATATTCATAACTTAATCCTATTAATTTATATTTAATCTCAATATTAATTAAACCAAGGGTTTTAGAAATCTCTTAATTGATCATGGACTCTAAAAATAGAATTTTGAGGAAAAGAGAGTTCAATTACTTACCTTACTCATGTAATTCAATTAAGGAGAATTTCATGAGTAAACTTTTAACTTCAAAATCTTAAATCAATTACCGTTTATAAAACAAAATCCTTATTAGGGCCTAATGAAGTATTCTAAGTTAATAACGAATACTTATTAATTAATAACAAATTCCAAAGCACTTCTTATAAGGAAACCCTAATTTTTACCTTTCCAATCATTGGAGTTCTTTTTGTTATGAACCACAAACACCAAATTCTTTAGTGCAATTGAAGAACCAACATTGGTGACACTTCAATTTATGGTAAGGGTGGTAGTGGCAAGGTAGAGGGAGAGAGGGTGTACTCTTTATTATCTTGGAAGCCTAATAAGAATGAGGGAGAAAGGCTAGGCCTTTTCAAATCCCTAAATATACTATTAGGTTAGATACTATTTTGCCCTTCACTTTAACTTATTTATTAGGGGTATTCCAATGAGAAGGATGGAAACCTAAAACTGACAAGCCCATCAGAACAATTGCAAATCTCTTAAGGACCAATTGCCTAGACATGAGCTTAGAAATTACAAATTGAGTTTAACAAATTTATTAGTGTTGGTTGTTGAGATTGATTCTTAAGTTTCACATTAGGGAGGGAAGGGGGGAAGTAGAGGCCTTGAGGTTACCCCTTAACTTGTTTGATGTTGAAATCAACTTAAATAATTAAAAAAGTTTTGAAATTGTTGTTTTTTGATAATTCATCCTACAGAAAAATTAAAACTTGTGACTCCTCATGCATCTAAAATTCTAAATCTAAAGAGGCCATTTGCTCCTTAAAAAATGGTTATGCATTAACATAACACTAATAAGATCTTCCTCTCTAGTTGTTATGTAAATAAGATGAAGAAAAAGTATAAGCATAAAAATGAGGTTGCTTTTAGGATGGGTGCCCATATGGATCTTATGTATTTAGTTCATAAGCATTTTGCTTTTTTTATTTTTTAATAAATTTATTGAACAATTTCTAGTAGGGTTCTACCTACGAAATGATGATCATGAAAGACTGTGGTTTCATGCTCTTAGCAAGACTGATAAGGCATTGACAAAGAGAGAATTGAGAGAAAACATAAAGAAAAGTTTGTAAAGAGAGGATAGATCATGATAAAGCTTCTAAGACAACATTAGACTTGTGGAAGGAAAGTCTAGAAAAGGAAATGGCAAATGGTGAGAGTGATAATGAACATGTAGTGAAGATTAGACCTATGACATCTATTATACAAGGTTTAGAATGATGAGTGACATACGAAGAACTTCATGAATGGCTTCATTATAAATAAATTCAGTGATTTCAAGTAGTAAGGAAATCTACTAACCCTAAATGAGCTCAAAAGAGGGAGAAGAGAAGATTTGCACATCCATAAAAGTGCCAACAAAAACGCAATATCAAGGAGCAACTGAAAAAAAAAAGTGTGAAAGAGATTCAACCTTTGATTAAGTAAATGCTAAAAATGAAGATTTTTTGGTAACAAAAATAAAGATGTAGTTGATATTAAGAGGCATATAGCAACGGCTACAAAGGAACTAGCTTTTAGCCATGTAAAACTTAGGAATGATGAAAAACATAGAAATAAGAAAAGGAAATTGTTAAAGTTTAAAGAGTTGAAAATGGCATTAAAGTTGGAAGAAGCAAAGAAAGATCCTAAAAAAGGTGTGATTGTCTTAAAGAAGCACTTATGGAAAGTTGCAATTATTAGAGCTACTGGTATCAAGGTTCATGATGATCCAAATTTGTTGAGATAAAGTATCCATAAGGAAAAAAAGAAGCACAAGAAGAATGCTAAGAAGTGGAAGGAGAAGATTGAAACCATAGAAAAAATGAAAGCAAAGAAATGATAGAAAAGGTCTAAGAATATAGCTAGAAGGATTCATGACAAAGCAAAAAAATGAGACAAATTGCTAAGAGAGAGAAGAAACTCATGTAGTCGGGGTTTGTGGGTCATAAGTAGGGCCAAATTAATGAAGCTTCAACTTAATTGGTTTGAAATTCTCTTGTAGTTTCAAGTATGTATTACTAATAGGATGTTCTTTTATAATTAAGTTTTGAGGACTCTTAAAGGATTATTATGGATTAGTGGCAAACAAGTACTATTACTAATATGAGTTCAAATATTATTGGTATTTACCCATCACTCATCCAAATGTATAATATATTTGTATAAATGATTTTTTTTTATTTATATTCACTATATATTTTGTTTTTGACATGAAAGTCGAGGAATTTGATTTCACCTCTCTCTCTCTCTCTTTTTTGCATAATGTATGACTAATATTAAACTTACCAAAATTCTTCTTTTTTAGTGTTCTTACTAAATAATAACACATAGCACTAATAAGATAAAAGGTAAATTACATGGGCACCACCTGAAAGGTTTTAAAATTGCATAGGCCCTCTTATTTTTCAAATTTTAACACTTAAACCTCCTAAAACAACAATGTTGCCCACTTTTATGTGTTGGTTGCTTATGGATAACTCATGAAATACATTTAATTGAAAAATACTTAAAAATTCAAAAAATAAAAAAAAAATGGAAAATGAAAAAAACAAAAAGAAAATTAGGTAGCTGGCAGTAGGCACATATTTGGCCCATAAAAAGGGCACGCATTTTTCTTTCAATTTTCCTTTTTTTTTCTTACTATTTTTCTTTTTTTTTTTTTAGTCTTCAACAATTTTGTAAATTAAATATATTATGTGCATTGTCTATGTTGGCACAAAATTTCATCTAAGTAGTCAACACATAAAAAAAGTGGATCTCATAATTATTTTAGGGGTTAAGGTGTTGACATTTGAAAAATTAGGGGTTTCATGTAATTTTAAAACTTTTTAGAGGGTGTCCATATAATTTACCTTAGGATATATATATTAGAGAAGTTTCTCTTCTCGTGATGTCGCCACTTGCATACTAAAATATCATAAATCAACAGTTAAAGTGAATAAGTCAAAAGAGGGTTTTCAAAGTCGATCAAGAAGGGATTTCTAATGTTTAGAGGGGTTAGGTTTTCAAAAATGACCATTCTATATTCCAGACTACACATCCAAGTAAGTTTTTCTCTCCTTTTCATTGTACATGTCACACCTGCACACATGATAATTTCTTTTTTATATATATATTGTTGGGTTTTCAACATATGTAAATGTTTTCTTGCGCGTAGGTAAGTGTGAGGTAGTGATTATTGCTTGCTGAATATTTAGTTGTCGTGCATACCTTCTTCTTCCATCTATTTGTGCTTTTATATGATTTTTGTTTGCTTTATACATACATATACAATCTCATTTGACACTTAAGGTTCATTACCAATTTCTTTTTTGCGATTTCATAACTTTTAAGGCTTTTACCAATATCGTGCAATCAACTATTTTCGAAGTCATTTGATACTAATAACTCCCTTATTTTTTTATTTGTAGTGCTTGTTTTGACAATCTAGGATTCTTAAGCATGCAAAATTGGGGTTTTTGCAATTTTAAGTACTAAAGTAGAAATTTATGGAGTTTTATGAGTTTTAGTTCATCCAATTATCTTAAAACTTATACACGACCTTGTGCACGACAAAATTCCAACGCTCGTGTTGATTTGAATTTTTACTAGTTCTTAATCCTGCCCCTCCTACTGCATGGCCATACAGATGGCCATGTTAACTGTTATGTCTTATCTTATGAGTTTATCATCAAGAATTGATGCTTGTTTTGTTACACTTTGATTGTATAAATCTTTTATAAATATTGTGCATCAATGTGAGTTGTTTTAAATTTCAATTAAGTTATGAAATTAAACTTTAATATCTTTTTATCATGAACTCCTTTATACATTTGTTATATAGATGAGGACAAAAAGGGCAACAAATAAGAAGGGAACACAACAAGCTTCCACATCTAACCAATCGTAAGAAACGACCTCCCACTCTTACAAGAGGCTACAAACCCCTCCACAATGAGAAGTAGTGCATGAAGCACCTACTAGATACTCCAACGAAGATTGGAATAAAGATAGACGAAAATGACTAAAGTCCCTTGCCTTTGGAAATAATGAATACCTTGATTGGAGGATACTTAAGGCCTACGGAATTGATGAACAAATTCGTGAAATAATTAGTGTCAAGCCCTAGGCTACCTTCTTTGAAATAAAAGAGCTAGCTTATAGAAAGGTTACACTTAAGTTTCTCTCTACATTGTAATTTGATCATCATTGTCTAAATTTTTAGGTATATGGACAAAAACATATTATGGCAACATATCGGTTTAGGAGATATTTTGGCTTGTACTCAGTATTAGAATAAAAATATAGCGAATTTCCAGTGACTACCAACCACTTGACCTGAAGATATGTCCACTCAAAGATATTAGGAACAACTTTGTGAGGCGAATATCCATTATAACCCTTTAAAGTCCAAGGCATCATCTATTAGAAATATTGATTTGAAAGTGGTCCATCACCTCTTGGCACACACCATTGGAGGAAGAAAAAGTAGTCATGGAGTGGTAAACAATTTTGAAATTTTTCATCTATATAGCATGACTAACAAATTTCATATAGGAGTTAAAGTCGCCAAGTTCCTACATTGGCAAGTAACTGATCCTTGAGTAAAGGAGATATACTGGGGGGGGGGTGGTTGTGTGGTCTTGAAAGGATATGACATCTTTCAAGCCCTAAATCCTGAGGAACCAAGCATCCTTGCCACTAAAATTTTCGATGGTCCATTCCGGCTATGTGGAATGGTCAAGTTAATTGACATTCCTACTCCATCAAAGTATTTAACTCCACTTAAAGGAGCTTATACTTCTGGTGCTACTTTTACCTCCCGTGCTCGACCTCTTAAGGATGAACTTCAAAGTTTGAAAAGAGAATTCTGGGGAGAGAGGGAGTTGAACAAAAAAGAAAGAAAGAAAAACAAATGTTTTCGAAGTGCAATATGGGCATTTCCAAGAAGACTAACTGACTATTTCTTCCCACCACCAGTTGATCTACCAACATATAACTCCTCTCCCGAATCTACTTCTCCACATGACAATGCTCCTAAACCATTCCTTAGATTAGGATAGTTAACTCTTATTTTACTCTTTTTTTTTTATTTTATTAGTTTGCTATTTTTTTTTTTTTAGGTTTAATGATGCAAAACTTTTGTTTTGAAGGAATTTTAACTTGCAAGTGCTGACAACCAAAGAAGTCCTTAGTGTCATTTTTCTTTTATTTCTTAATTTTTCTTTTATATCTTTTCTTTCTCCTATGCGTGCTTACTTTGGAAAGACATCGGGGACAATGTCTTAAATAAGTGTGGGGAAGGGATATAAAGATAAAAGAAATTAGGTTCTAAATTATTTATGTACCTTATGCTCTTGTTTATTAATTTTTTTTCCCATTTATAAGTTTGCAATTGAACTTTAATTTTGATTGTTTATTATTAAAAAGTGGAAATGATATGCTTAAAAGATGATCTAAGCATATGCAAATAATCCAATTAAACCGCTCCTAATCATAAGATAAAAACTGGATCAATTTGGAATAATTGGCGTGAACCCTAAAATTTAAGGGTGATCCGATTTATGAAAACAATGATGATTAAAACCACAATGATACTATTGCTCAAATGAATCAAAAACTCAATTCAATTTCCAATAAAATCCCAATCAATAACACCAACACATAAACCGTGAACTCCTCCTCAACTTAATGGAATTCCATGCTAAGCAGTATAAGATAAAATTGAAGGCAATATCAAGAGATAAAACCAATTAATTAGATAACATTACATGAAAGGATTTTAGATCACAAGTGATGCTAAAATTATATCAATAAGAACCAACCTAATCAACCCTAGATATTACACACTAGTGATGAAAAGGAAATCAACTTAGGGAATTGATATAACTCACAATTCACTAGGTTGCAACTCGCTACAATTCCAATTAGATTGAAATTGATAAGAGTCCTATGAAATCTTAGGAAACCCTAATCTCTCACAAAAAAAATGTTTGCTGCAAATTTAAAGTCTCTCCCCTCAAAATCATACTCAAGCAAGTATTTATACTTGTTCCATTTAGGGTAAAAATGTCCACAAAATTACAACTATGCCACTTTAGGGTGACCGGCCCTAAAAACACTAATTACAACCAAATAAAAATGTCTAAAAAACTTACAACATAAATGGTTCCAAGAAAATAACTGTAAACACCCCATTTTTTCCCTAATGATTAATAATAATCAATTTTCAATTTTTTCCTTTTTTTTTTCTAATTTAGCAAAAATAGGAAAAATATTCAAAAAATAAAATAAATAAGAAAATACATTAATTTTGGAAAATAATTGTAGAAATAGTAATAAAAGGGATTAAATAATTTTTACAAATTTTTGGAATTTCAAAAAATACAAAAATAATAAAAAATCGCATTGCATATATGCAAATTGCGAAAATAAAAAAATGAGTAAGTGGGCTAGCCCAGCTGGTCTAAACCATGGCTTAAGGCGCGAGGGAAAGGGGCTCAGTCAGGCGTTCGAAACTCGGAGGAAGCGGATTCCGCATCTTGCCTGTTTTTCTTTTTGCCTAGGACACGTGTCAGCTTGTGATTGGACGGAGGGAACACACGCACCAAGCACGTGATCGTCTTCAACCTTCGTCCGAGATCGTCGCCGGCAGGGAAAAATCGAATTTCGGCCATTTTGATTCAATTTTTTGCACAAATCCAACATATATTTAACTGAAATAAGATAAAAATCATCCAATTGGAATCAAATCGCAACAAATCGAAGGATTTACACAAATCGGCGATGGGTTTTTCAATCGAAATCCGATTTGCCTCAATCGGAGGAAATCCGAGCTTATCCAGCTCGATTTCTTGCGTCTATAAATAGGAATCTAGGGGATGAAGCAGAATTACGGATCAAAAGTGAGAAAAAGAGAGAAAATAAGTGAGATTGGAGCTTCGCCGGAGTTCTCGAGCACGACCGCCTATCAGCACCGCCTTGAAACGCCACCTGGGGAGGTTTTCGATTGCAACCACCACCGGTTTTAGATTCCTCATCATCGGAAGCTTCAAAAACACCCCTCATTTGACAAAAAGGGCCACCGGAACACCGTCAACGAGCACCTCCAGCTGTCGTGATCGATCGACCTGACCTGCGCACTGACCCAGATCCAGGTAAGTCGGATTTTTCGATTTTTTTGTATTTTTATTTATTTATTTTATTTATTGTTTCGAATTTATTTATTTATCTATTTGTTATTTATAATTAAAAAATAGAAAAATATTAGAATTTAGCTTATTTTTTTTTAGGATTTAGTTTAGAGTGAATAATAGAAAATAATAATAAAAATAAAAAATTATAAAATAATAAAAAATGATAAAGATATGTTAGAAAAAAAATGATAAAATTTAGGTTTTTAGTTTAGGGTAGATAAATAATATAAGAGAATATTTTTTTAATTAATTAATAGAAATTAATAAAAATTAATGAAAAATAATAAAAATTAGAAAAAATTAATAAAAATTGATAAAAAATAAAGAACAAACAACAATATTAGAGGTAGGTTAAAAATAGAGAAATAAATTTTATCACTTAGAAAATTGTTTTTATAATAATAAATCCAAAATTATTTTTTTCCTTAAAATCATTTTTTTTTTCAAAAAAATCGAATGATTGAGCTTAGGCTTAGATTTTTCCAAAAAAAATACTAAAATGATAAGAATGTAAACCAAAAGTAATTTTATAATTAAAACTCACAAACACATTAAAGTTTTTCAAGAAAAGCGAACTATGGCCCGTTTGATCCTGAATAGCAGGTACGTAGGCACCCATTTGGGGCAACTCTAAAAAGAATGAAAAATCATTTTCTTAGAATAAGTTACTCAAAAACATAATAAAAAGACAACAAAAATGAAATGAAAGACATTAGGAAAAGGTTTAGATTTCAGGAGAATAAGGTAGTAACTTTAAGGTTTTAATAGGTTAGCTTCCGAACCCAGAAACTCTGGTTTTCCATTTCCTCTTTCACAAAAACGAAGAGAGGAAATCTTGCTGACTAGTGGTCTAAATTAAGATTAATTTGCTTAATTAGTCCTAATTCAATCTTTCCCAACCACAGTTGGGTGGCGACTCCAAAATAAAAATGAAATCCCTAACTCAAGTCAAGTGTCTACATTAGATGAGCATAAGGTCTAGTATAGATTGGCTTAGGAATGAAAAATAAAAAAATTAGACTTGACAATAACAAAACAAATAAAAATGGTCTTCAACATGCTGGGTCTTCAAGGTCACTAGATATGAGTCATGATAAGGTTCTTGACTCACTCAAAAGTGTAAGTAATTTGGCACTCTGTATGACTAATAAATGTATCTGTTGGAATGCACAATAATTATATGATGAAAATGAAGAAATTAAGTTAGCATCCTCAGGTTTAGGTTGCTCATGAAGGATTCTCAAAACCAAGTTTTGTAAGCTTTTAGCTCGGGCCCTAGTGATAGGTCATATGAGAATCTAATTCCTATAAGTAATTATGTTTAGACATATTATGAGCTTTTGCATGTCATTAACTAGTAATGACATGTAATGGGCTGCATTTTTCCGAATTCCATGACATTACAATAAGAAATGGGCTTGATAATGAACTATTGTATAAGGGATGGGGCATTACATTTCGATACTCTTGTCAATGATGGTCAACACAAAGATTTTCTCATATAGAAGAGATGCTTGATAAGCATACACAACCAATGGAAATTTTGGTAAGTAGAAATATGCAATGCTTGATTTGAATTTAAAGTATATTGATTTTTTTCACCAAAACACAAAGAAACCATGATGGGGTAGATTTTGCACATCATTGTTTTACAAATGATGGTTTATAATGTGCTATCATGTTAGATGTTAACATTTTAGAGGGCACAAATTAGTGATTCCCTTATTTTGGGGTCATAATCCATTGCATTTGATTGTACACACATATATATATGCACTATTCATATATTTTATTTAACAAATAACATACATATACTACTTATGTATAGAAATTGATACTAAAAGATATATATATCTATCTATCTATATATATATATATATTGTAGAAATTTTTGTATAAATGCTTCAAATAGTGTATGTATACATATATATGTATATATATTAATATAATGTATATATATGTAATTGATTCTATGAAACATATGTAATATACAATATATAATGCATTAAATGTATATTGTATAAATATATTATGCAATATATATAATATATTAAATTATCAATAACATATAATTGTTGGTAAGTCGCATGTATCCAACTATATATGTATTAAGTTTTAGTTAAAAAATATGGTGAAAATATAAGATTCTTTAAAAATTTTCAAAATGGAATTTGCAATTCTATTTCCTAAACTGTACTACAATTTCATTATAGAAATGAGCTAGCACTTTTGGGGAAAGTATGTATTCAGTTTTTAATATTTAGCACATTTTCTATTTGAATTCTAAATTTTATTTTTTTTTTCTATTTCAATTCTTATTATTTGCAAAAACTTGGAAAAGAGTTCTCTATTAATGTGCCATTAGTTTTTCTACTAGAAATGACATGTGTCACATTCTCACTAGTCTACATATTTTTATTACATAAATAATATAAGAAAATGTTAAAAAATAAATAAAGTAATGAAAAATTTGAAAAAGTAATAAAAAAACTAAAAAAAATGTGTATATATGTAATTTATTGTTTTGAATAAAAATATATATTTGGTTTAGTAAAGAAAGTGGATCACGAAAAAAAAAATTCATTAGGGCCCATGGCTACTCATGGCCACTAATGAGTCCCACAACTCACTTTTTTTTTATTGTCGCTTTGGCTATCCAAGGCAAAAGGGCAATTAGAATTTTTTTTAAAATTTTTAGATTTTTTTATTTTACTAAATTTGATATATATATTTATTTATTAAAAAATACATATATACATATATTATTAAGTTAATTTAATGATGCATTTTTTTTTTATTTTTTACCTTTTATTTTTATTTATTATATTCTACATTTTTTTTCTAATTTTTTATTATTTTATCTATTTAAAAAAAAATTAATATTATTTATTCAATTAAATTAAGGGACTAATAAGAAGGCAACACGTATTAATGCCAATGAAAAAAAATTAAAAGCACATTATTAAAGAATTCGTTTGCACGTTTTCGCAAACTCTCAAATTTTAGGGCTCAACTAAAAATGTGATAAATGTTGATAAAATATGTACTTTTCTCCCTTTTATTTTATTTTATTTTATTTTTTAGTTTTTTTTTAGGGTTAAATTTGACCAAAACAAAAACGGTTAAAAGGGAAAACAGCCAGTCCACCCGCAATAAAACATCGCAGCGCTCCATCAGCACACGACACGCTCCACTCTCAAGTCTCAATACACGCATCAATGGCGACTCCTGAAGAAGCAAAGCTCGACCTGTTTCTTGCATGGCTTCAAGTACACTTTTAAACCTTCTTCTCCTGTTTACTTATAAACTTCAAAAAATTCCCAAAAAGAAAGAACTCAAACTCAACTGGGAGAATCTTGATTAAGCTCATAAAATTATGCATGTATTATAATTCACGAATTGGGTTTTGTTTATTTTGGACCCAAACGTCAAAAGATTGCTGCTCTTTTTTTTTTTTTGGGTTAAATTTATGACATACTTGTTCATGCTATAGTATAAGTTTTGATATAATTAGTGTAAATTGTTGATTGATTCAGAAAAATGGAGTTCAACTACGAGGTTGCAATATCAAATATTGTGATTCTAACAAAGGCTTTGGTGTTTTCTCATCTAACAACACTTCGGATGGTAAAATTCCGTTGTCTTCTTTTCTCCATTGTTTTGTTTGTAAAATTTCTGTTAGAAGACCATAAGGAAACTGGAAAAGAAGGGCCACGGTAAGAAGTACCCCAGACTATCAAATAAAAGACCAAAGAAAGGAGCTTTTCACTTCTTACACTTAATGAAAAATTAAGTAAATGGAAGGATAAAAAAAATTAATCTTTTGGCTGATAACAGTTGCACTGGGGCACCCATTAGCATTTTCTTTGGAAAAATATGGAAAAAAGAAATTGAATTGTGTCCTACCTCTCCTTATCCTTGCACAAGCGGGTAAGCGGTTATGTGCTGGGTGAGCTTAGAACCATTTTGGTGGTTGTAATGTTTTTTGTTAGCTACGGTTTCCTCTACTTTTCTTCATTCTATTATGGTGAGTCCAGAACATATTCCAAATATCAAAATCCAATGCCATGGCTATAGACAAGCATTAGTGTCATTTGCCATTTCAGATAACATTAACTTTTGCGACATTGAATTTATCAGTCCACATCATTTGGTGGTGAATTTTATAATTCTATTCTGATGGAGTAGCATTTCCCTTTTTCTTCCAATTATTACTGCACAGATATCCAAATTTGTAGGACTTTGCTATTTAGTGTCAAAGTTACTACCCATGTGGTCCAGCTGCAGAAGCAGAGCTTTGAGTTGTAAATTGTAGGTCTAGGTAGTAGTCAGAATTTATGAATAAAAGAAAAGAAAAAAAGTAAATTTGGTTCATTTTCTCAATCTTTTGAAATGGCGGAAGGAAGCATCTCCATGAGTGTTTTGTGATACTAAATTGCAAGGATGCACTAATTTAGATACTTGGACACTAATTATACATTCTGTTTTTGTTTTATAGTCCTGTCAAAATTGATATAGTCAAATATTTCAATCGCTTGAGATAAGATTATGATCACAATTATTGGCTAACCTTGGATTTTCTTAATTGAGTGAGCCTTGCTATCTTTTTCACTGGTAAAAAGATCATGAATTAGTTTCTTCTCTATAAAATATGAACATGAGAAGTTCTAAGGGACTCAAAATGGCTCGCAAGCAATTTGACTTTAACTTAATGTTTATTCTTGTTTATAATGACTACCAACATTAGCTCAAGCTAACTATTGATTGAAGTTCAAATCTTAGAATACCCCGTTTGATGGGTTTGTGAAGCCTGATTGAGCTTATCATCGAGCTGAAGTTCTCCACGAGCCTGATTAAATACAATCTTCAATGCAAGTTTGATAAAGCTCGTTTAACCAATATGGGTTTGATCATGTTGACCATGACTTTGAAGCTTGAACTCATAGCAAAAGCTTGATTAAGTACAAGACAAATCCCAGCATTTGGTTTCTTTGCTACTTGAACTTGAGCTTAATGTCATGTCCATGTACTCTTTTTTATTATATCCATAGAGCACATTTGAGAAATGCAAAATCATTTCCCATTAGATGAAAAATGAGTTAATGGTGAAGTAACATTGTCAGTTACTGTTATATACAACAGCAATAGCAATGACTGTCAGGCATTATTCTTTTTTTTGGTCTCCATCCCACCAAAAAAAGAAAAATGGTCAATTGTTATTCCCACTAGTTGGAGTTGGCTAGTCGGTTAATGTTTTTTATATATATAAAGCAACCAAAGGGAGATCAATGTCAAGTTTTTCCATTGGTCTTGCTCCTTTTATTTTAGAATGAGACTTCATTAAGAATGGTTTAGAAGGAAATAATATTTTTGGATACAATTGGCAATTCAAACCATTCAAAGTTGTAGACCCCTAGTCATATAAGAGTGTTTCATGGTGTGGAAAAGCATTTTTCATAAAGCATATTTCAGGTTTCTGTCACCATCTTTGTTGATTGGAATTTATTTTTCCTTTTTTAAGTCATCCATGAATTTACAAGAATGCTGTTTGCAAAATGACAGGGGTTCTATTGGTTGTTCCACTTGATTTAGCTATTACTCCCATGAGAGTTTTGCAAGATCCTCTTCTTGGACCAGAATGTAGAGCCATGTTTGAGGAAGGAGAAGTAGATGATAGATTTTTGATGATATTATTCTTAACAGTGGAGCGCCTTCGCAAGAATTCTTCATGGAAGCCGTATGTCTTACATTCGCATTATTTTCCCTTCCACCTAATTTCAATTTTCAGTTGCATTGCATCAGTCAGTTATTTGCTTCAAAAGTTTGTGTTAGGTACCTTGACATGCTTCCAGCCACCTTCAGAAGTCCACTATGGTTTGCAGAAGACGAGTTTCTGGAGCTCAAAGGAACATCTTTATATCGTGCCACTGAGTTGCAGGTAAATAACAACTAATAGATCTTGAACTGTTAATTGCTGTATACATGTTTATTGGTGGCCAGCAATCAGTCAGGCGAAATTCAATTGTGGGGTAATTTGGAAAATTTCATCCTTTGTTAGACCTGGAAAGATTTCATATTCTACAGTATGCTTATCATGATCACAAGATGTGATGAATGGTTTTTATGGATATGCAAATGCAACAATCTATGATTTCTTACCTGACTGAAGATTATTTTAGACTTGGATGATGAGTAATTTATCTTGAGGGCTGGAACTTATGACGAAAATTTGACCTTAATCACTCCAGTAATCCGCCCAGGTCATCTTTTAGAGTATGTTAAAAGTTTGAAACCTCCTGTCATATGCCTTCAAGGTTATATCTAGAAGTGAATCCTTCAACTCAGACGGATGAGAAATCCAAAGGCTGAAATTACATTTAATAAACACGTGATAAGGAAGATTTCCTTTCTCCTGGCAAATAGTTGGAAATTTGCTTACATCTGTAAATTGATAACCCAAAAAAAAAAAAGGCATTATATAGGATGTATAGGTCATGTAAAAGCTTCATTATTTCTGATGCTTTTTCAATTTGCATAGGTCATTGATGGGAATATATTGATTGATTAGCTTATTATTCAACTTTTGAATCAAACTGTATTCCAGAGACACCAGCTGAAGTGTTTATATGAAGATAAAGTGAAGAATTTGGTGGGGAAATTTCTAACCCTTGCTGGAGAAACAGAAAGGTATGTGAGCACATATTATTGATTTTCAATTGCTGATATACTTTTCCTGTTACTTATTGTTCATTACAATCTAAGATTAGCCAAACGATGATGTATAAAGGGTGAATTTAGAAGAATTTTCAAGTATGATTTGAGTGCATGTGAAGGCACTTCCGCTTGTTCTTATGGTGATGTGGGAAAGGGAGTGTTAATGTAGAAGTCTTGACTTTGGCAGTTGGTCTAACTTCATGGTTCTCTTCCATAAGAAAGTTAAGATGCAAAAAATTGGTGTTCTAGGCTATAATCGTTTTTGAACATTATGCTTAGAGTAAATACATAACAATTTCCTTCAAATGACATTCTCCTTTGACTTTGTTTTTTGCCAGGGAGAACTGCTTTGAGGATTTCCTGTGGTCAGTATCTTCTCCCAATATCTATCATATGTTCACCGTTTGTATCTCTGACATTACATCCATACAATTGTGACACCTAGGGCCAATTCAGTGTTTTGGACTCGTGCTTTGAACCTTCCTCTTCCTCATTCTTATGTCTTCCCAAGGCAGGAGGAAGACCTGAGCAATGAATTTTGTAGTAACAATGAGACTGGTAAAGATATTTCTAATGTGGAGAGTCGATCAAGTAATCTCAGTGTCTTTAGACTCTAATTTTTGTGATGTCCTATAAGATTTTTCTGTTCCTATCTGAATTTTCTGGGGTTTATATTTTGAACTAATCCCTTTATACTTCAGTTTCTGATAGTCACCTAGCTACTAGTAAAACTGCTGAAGTGGCAGCAACCACAATGCAAAATGAAACAGTATGGGTTGAGGGTCTTGTTCCTGGGATTGACTTTTGCAACCATGGTATGCTCTCTCTCTTTGCTCTATACGCATCCACTTTTAGAATAGAAGTGTTTCAAGAGAAGTGACTCGGATGGAACATGTCTATTGAATTCCTTATGCTGTAACCATGACGTTTATCTAGAACAAAAGCCTCTATTGCAGAGTTACATGTTAGTTTATTCTTGTACGACCTTCTTGATTTCAGAACCCCTCAGTCCATCTGTTTGTTCACACATTTCATGGATTTCTGCATGTTATGATAACTTAAGCATGTCTCCTTTGGTTAACTTGTTTCACTATGGTGACAAGGAAGAGGAACCCTGAACCAGAAGGTGTCAATTTATGTGGGCTAAAGAGAGAAATAAAATCGGTCATTCTCCATTTATAAGAAGAAATCACAAACAAGAATTGTTACTGATCTAACTTGCCCTAAGGAAACCCCTGATGAGTTTACGATGGGTTTATGATGCCATCTTTTGTTAATATTCTGTTGATAATAGTGAGTAGATTATTTATTTTAATACGTGTGTGGTTAGTTCATGAAAACTTATTTAGAAACATACGCTGCTTCTATTTTAAAGAACTTTCTTTACCATGGCTAAATTAATGCCTTGTTGACATTTCTTTCTTTTTACATTCTGCTGAACAAACCTTGCACTATAAATAAAACCTTTTTTAGAAAAAAAAAATGATGACCTACTCTTCATATATATATTTCTGCTTCTGGCAAATGCTTTTCAGATTTGAGGGCAGTGGCAACATGGGAAGTCGATGGAAGTGGATCAGTAACAGGAGTTCCCTATTCTATGTATCTTCTTGCTGGTAATTTACTCTTATAGTCCAGTGTCCACATGTAGTTTCTCATTCTTTGTATAACTTTCTTTAGAAAATATTTTTACTGGAGGCTTTTGTAAACCAGCTAGCACTCCTTTTCCTGTGTTCAAGCCATGTGTCTTGATTTTCTTGCTCATTTTTATGCTACATGGCTTTTACTCTGTTTCCTAAATGAACGGTTGAGAAGGAAAGTGAAGGAAAATGAAAAGTTGTATCAGAAGACAAAAGTTCTATGATCTGAATTTTAGTTGTCTTCCCACATTCTAAGACAAGGGAAAGGGAAGCCTAAAATGCATCTGATATTGCAGTTTTCTTCTATTAATGACATTGGTCATTCCACTTGTAAAGTTGGACAGGGCCAATTTGAAAATGAAAAGGAGATTCGCATCAGTTATGGCAACAAAGGCAATGAGGTATTTATTTTTTCAGCTGAACAGATATCATCACCTCTCACACTTGGGATGTGAGAACTGCATCTCTAGTGTTCTCTTGTATGATATTTCTTTCCCTATGCTACAATAATAGCTGATATGAGATGAACTATATATTCAATTATATGAAATGAACCATATATTCTATTAAGTTCTGCCGGCATGCTTGCTTATATTTGCTTCATTTTTATGAATTCTCCAGGCAGCACTCTCATTTCTTCACCTATGCTGATAAATTAAATTATTGCTTTGTATCCATAGATTATGATTTCAATTTTGACTGGTTGAAGAACCTATAGCTTTTTCTTAATCGTGATCATTCTTTTTTTCACTTTATTCTAAAATCTCCCTTTATTTCATGTCATCCCATTAAATTTGCACAAATCGTTCATATGTTGTCATTGCATTTTTTATGAGTTGATTCATTATAATGAGCCTTCTTGTTACCTTCATAATTATTACACATAAGGGTGCTCATACTCTGACAAGGACTTATCACCACAGGCTTCACAATTTTCGTATTTTGACAACCACCTTGACTCTGGACTACATTCTGATGCAGGAGCTATTATATCTATATGGATTTGTCATTGATAACAATCCTGATGATTATCTCATGGTAATGCCATTTACACAAAGAGATTATATGCTTTTCATAGATTGTATGTTCTGCGTCTAATCCAAGACCCTTGAATGATATGCTTATTGGTAAGAATGAATGAATTTTACAGGTTCATTATCCAGCAGAGGCAATAAGTAGTACTCCTTTCTCAGATGCCAAATCACAGCTTCTTGAGGCCCAGGTCAGCCAAATCTTCTTCCAAGGCACAGATTCTATCTCTTCATATTAGAAGAGATATATTTTTCCTTCTATACTCTTCAAATATGCAACTTCTTCAACAGAATGTGCAATTGAGATGCCTTCTACCTAGAAATTTGCTGCATAATGGCTTCTTCCCAGTACAAGCCAATAGAGACAAGATCAGTGGTCATGTTAGAGCTTATACACCATGCAGCTTTAGTTGGAGTGGTCAACGCAAGATGCCCTCTTATGCGGAAAAGTTTGTTTTTCCTGATGACTTTTTAACTGCCTTGAGAACCATTAGCATGCAACAAAATGAGCTTTCTCAAGTATCTCATTTGCTAGAAGAGGTGCATATTCTCCTTTGTCTCCTATAGTATGCTTGAGTGCGTCATGTTTTTTGCTCATTTTGTTTGGCAAATTATAACAACAGGACAATTATAACTTAAAACAACCCTACCCTCGTACGGATCACATATTAGCTCTCATTATTTGCTGAGTTGCTAGCCATCATTCAGTAATTGGAATATATTTCTGAAGTGGGCTTGAGGAGTAAATGTGAGTCAAGAAAAAGGAAAACCATATAAGAAATCATAAATCACACGAATATTAAAAGTTCATGATCGGTTGGCTGTGGAACATAGCTGGATGTTTGACCTCCCATATAGTTAGTTCCTTGTGGTTGACCTCAATCACTGTTATAGCCCACGTGTAAGGTGTCTTAAAACATAATATAATAATGTGAACCTTATTGCAAGTAAGCTTTCAGATCAGTTTGTTTTAGTTCTAATCAAACACAATCAAAAAGCTTCTTTTCAAGGAGATCAACCGACGGTTCGTGGGATCTAGTTACTTGCTAGAATTGCCCATCTACAAAAAGGAAAAGAAGCAGAATTGGAAATAAAAGTAGCAAGTTAATTGTGGTGAGACAAGCTTCGTACTACATGTATTGAGGCTCTGTTTGTCTCCTGCAATTTAGTGTAATTTTGATGTAGGAAAGACATGTGATAGCTTGATGACATGTTTTCTCTACAATTTCATGGATTCCTGGCACAGCGGTTCTTTTGTTTGATGTCATGGTGTTCTTTGATGGCAATATCATCATTCATTTCACCAAATAACCAAGAGGTGCTTAAAAGATGATTTACTATGCTGCTTTGTTCTTTTTGGGAATTCTTGTTCCTTCGATAGAAACTTCTTTGCACAAAGTCTGGTTTATCTTTATTCCAAATATACGTTTTTAGAACAACTATTTGACTCCTTGCTGATCCTTCTTTTAAACGAATTCCTATTCTACTCGAAGCTGGTTGGACCCGAAGGCAGCAGACAACTTTCAGAAACAGAAGTGCGGGCAGCCGTCTGGGAAGCCTGCGGCGACTCCGGAGCTCTGCAATTACTCGTTGATCTCCTTCAGACAAAGTAAGAATAGACATATATCAAGTGCATTTAGTCTCTTTTGACCGTATTGTTTGGAATACAATTTTCATCATTGCTCTTTTCATGAAAAACGGAGTTATAGAGCCCCTGTTCACCCCTGAATAAAAAGGAAAAATAAAAATGTAAACCCAATAACTAATGAGGATTTCATGGACTGGATCAGCAGAGATGGTAAAGAATTTCATTTGACTGGTCGCAAAATTATCAATACAAACTTTTAACACAAACACGGCTGGGGGAGGATTTAATCGTTGTGGTGTTACCATGCTAATATGGACTGAAGTTATGGCATCTATCTTCAATTTATTATCAAGAACTTTGTGATTGGAACTGCTGCCGCTACCTTTCCGTGAATAAACTCGCTGAATCTATGTGCTCCCTTCACCTGCCCTAATAACAATGATGCCCATATTGAATGGTATAGGATGATGAAACTGGAAGAAGGCACTGGAACGGAGGTTGCAGATGCAGAACTTCTTGAAAAGGTCTCCGTCTCCGATAGTCCAGAGCAGCACATGGTTCCTGAAATTGGTTCAAGGTTAGGCTTCCTAATCGAAGTGCTTAGATTGGTTTATGAAGTGGAACATATCAAACTTTTTAATGCAAACTAGTATAAGACTATATCATTTATCAATCAACTTCTATTTTGTTGTTTTATCATGCAGTGGTTGTACAACTCAGTGCAATGTTATCAGCAGAAATAGACGGGCAGCAATCTTCTATCGACGCGGCCAGAAAGAACTAACCCGTTTATTTCTCAAAGAGGCAGAACATGCATTGCAACTGGCCCTCAGTGAAGATAATTAATAACTTGGCTGACTTTATGAGACTCCATCAACTAAGACTCCTGTTCGGGAAACAATTTTCAGATTTAGCTGCAAAGTTTTGGTAGATCTTGGAGTAGGGCAATTCTCAAATTCAGATCCCAAGTAGGGATAATTCTTGGACTCAGAGATACAAAGAATCCATGCTAAACAAGTTTTAGGGATACAACATGGTGTTTGGTTGGATTCCTCCGCTGAACGATCTTTGGTACGTGTTCTAGTGACAATTCCTAGTGACATTCCCATAAACCAAACATTGAAATAGATGTTCCTCCGATCATTGCTATTTATGCAAATAGCAATGCTTACAGACAATGGCTACTCCGCCTGCAAATCATACGTCACGAACCCTAAATTCTACGTACCACTTGTCACATGTAACCCTACACGACTGCTTTGCCATATAACTCTCTGAATTGATGAAAAGTAAGATGAGAGTGCATATAGTATAAACCATCATTGCTAAAGATTACATGTTATAGATCAAAAGACATCCACACAATACAGCCGTGCTCTAGTATTCATATAAGTGGGACGACATTACACCAAAGTTCACCATCCTTCCGTCCATTGTTCATGCCTAACCCCCTAACTCAGCTACACTCGTGAGTACCCACCCAAGTACATACGCGGCTGCAGCAGCAATACCACCATTGAGTACGGTAATGAGCACCGAGAAGGCATAGTTCTGGCCGGCGATCTTAGCCCTTGCTATCCCCAGGAGTGCAAGGGCAATCCCGGAAAGCATGCAAGCCCCAATGAACTTCACATGGTCATTGTTAGTGAATGGGATAAGGAAAATGAAGGACAGAAGTGGGGCACTGCCAAACAGGACGAAAGCGGCAAAAGTTACTAGTCCATTCTTCCATGGCTTGACTTCATCATCCGGTGGAACCACACCCTTGTCCGCCATCAGCTTTTCATCCACCAGTATGTCCTTGTATTTTGCAAATATATTCACCACCTGACATAAGGAGTAAGCATCATTTGACCCTAAGTAGAAGAAATTTCTTAACGGGTGCTCTTGATGCTTGTTTATGAAATGCATGATTTAATGGTATATTTCTGGAGTGGAACCATGAAAGAGATGCTATGTTTACTCATGCACAAGCTCGATAATAATCAACCTTTTTGATATACTAATTTCAATTATTTACATGCTGTCAAGAAAAGAAAAAAGAAATGGACAGATAAAGTATACCGTAGTAGCATCATCAATGGACATTCCAAGCTTCTGGTATCTTTGGAGCAACTCCACTAGCTGAGGATGGTTACGGTTGATAACATCCCACTCGGTTACGGCTCTCTCCTTGGCGGCTACATCCTTCTCCGTGCTGCTCGACACGAAGTCGCCAAACCCCATTGATATTCCATCTGCCACTAGGTTTGCAACACCAAGAACCAACACATCCACTGTAGAAATGCACTATCAATACTTAGGTTCGTTTAAGAAAATATAATAATGAATGTGGCTTATACTTAACAGCTTCATTTGTTTTAACTTGCATTATATATATATATATATATATATTCCTTCTGTCAATTTTATTTTTTATTTTGAGGTATGGATGGGAAATGAAAAGTCCTACCTAAAATTGAACTACTTTCATTCGAATTTTGTGGCTGTACTAATGACAATGTAAATTTAGTAACGTAGAAGAGCCCATCCTTCATTTATTTTTCCTCTCTTAATGAAGACAATGCATGTAAACCCAAGAAACCAAAACTACCATCCACTTAAAATGATAATTATCTAAGACGGGGTCAAATTCTTAAACGACAATTCCTAGGTAATAGACCAAAACACAAAAGCCTATATGGTAAACGAACCGGACGAAAGCTGGCCTGCCGAGATAGAGGAGATAAGAGAGAAGGAGGTAACGATGGCATCAAGACCACCATACACCATACTCTTGACAAAATCTCCTTTCCATGGTTCTTTTGGCCTCTTCTCCAAAGTTCTTGGACCATTCCTATTGACAATACTTTGGCTTTCCATGTCTCCATTTGTATTATTCTCTGTCCTCAGTAAACCCACAGTGATCGGAGAAACATTATTATCAGAACCAGCCATTTGAAAACTTTGGATTTTTCCTATATAGTACGTAAGTTAAACTGACAAAATACTTGATGGATTTATACCGGTTTGTAGTAAAAAAACTGAGTTTGTGGGAGTGGGAGGGTGAACGAAAGCAAAGAGAGGCGTGTTTAGTGTCGCCATGCATGCAGATAGATTCAACACGTGGTGAAGTCACGTCCCATCAGGACCTGCTGTCTCGCGAGGAGTGACCGAGTCTTCAACATTACTACCGTCCCCGATTCGAAGTTGTCGAAGACGGACGACGCTCCAATTTCACACCGACACCCGTAGAAATTCAATCCTCTTCTACTAACGATGGGCAGACTGTAGAAAAT
This sequence comes from Laguncularia racemosa, assembly GCA_037954665.1. Classification (NCBI taxonomy): domain Eukaryota; kingdom Viridiplantae; phylum Streptophyta; class Magnoliopsida; order Myrtales; family Combretaceae; genus Laguncularia; species Laguncularia racemosa. Next base: position 2,845,571 of record JBBMOL010000025.1, on the reverse strand, counting down.
TTTAGAATAATATATATATATATATATATAACTTTGTAGAATCCGTTTCTCTACATAGAATGTAAAGATGAAGAGAGATTTTGATAGAAATAAACCACCATTATATTTCAATACCTCTATTTGTGTACCTTATATAAAAGACCGAAAAGAAGAATTACCTTAAAAGCTCTCAAATGGTAAACTTACATTGCCTGTCAAAACTTTCATTTTTAATAATTAAGTATAAGAATTGTAAAATATCTCTCTTCTTTGTTTTTTTTTTCTTTTTAACACTAATGGTATATTCGGTTTATAAAATAGAGTAAACCATGAAATATGAATATAATTGCGAATTTTAAATAATAAAATAAAAATAATAATTAATACTTTCTTTAATTATATAATAAAATGAATTAATAATAAATTAAAAATTTATCTAAAACTATCAATCACTCGTAAGCCAACTTTTGAAATATGGCTTTATGGATATATATGAAAATATATTATCAACGACTAAAGAATAGCTAGTATTTTGATTCTATGAAAAAATTGTACTTTATTTCTTTACAAAAGGAACTATGTGAAATAGCTATTTTGTAAACTAAACACAATAATAGTTTTGTAAGGAAGGAAAAATTATTTTATTCTATTTTTATGAAGTCAACCAAACTTATTAGAAGTGACTATATAGTAAATTTCTAATTTTTTTTTTGCCAAAAAAAATTGATGTAAGTTCATTTCAATTAAGTAATATGATAACAATAATGAAGGTGTATTGGATTATATGTGTTTATATATATATATATATTACGCAATTCACATGATAAAAGTTAGAGTTACATTTAAACAATAAAAAAAATTATTATTGAAAGTACTTAAAAAAAGAAATAAGCATTCTCAATAAGCTTTTGTATCGTCATGCCAAAGCATGATAATCACAAGGCAAAGCACACGTAGTAGTAGCCAATGTTGTTGAGAGTATTTGGAAAAAGGAATAAGCATTCTCAATCACAAAGCAAAGCATGATAGTCAACAAACAATAAATAAATTATTATTGTTGAAAATATTTGGAAAAAGAAACAAGTATTCTCAATAAACCTTTTCTATCGTCATGGCAAATGAATAAAGCATGATAATCACAAAGCAAAGCACACATAGTAGTAGCCAATATAAGGAGAGTTTGTGCACGTGGCGCCAAGAGTCAGCTAAATAATTAAGAGGAGACTCCATGCATTAATGTCAAGGATCAAAATTATGATGAAATACTAATGGCCTACTTACTTTCTAAAATTGAATAAACTGAGAATAGAAAAGTTATATTTTGGTAATAATATTAGTAGCAATAAGTTAGGAATTTTTATTATAATATTTACTTTATGTAATTTTTTATTGTCAGGAATACTCATTCAAATATTTGCTTTATCTCATTAATTGTAATATTAAATTAGAAATACAAATAAAATTACCGGTTTATTCCTATTTAGTTATTAATTGTAGTATTAATAAGGATATAATGTTTAAACTTTTTATTTCTACTATAAAGGGAATACAAAATTTCACCTTTTCTTAAGTAATATCTATTCTCAATGGAATAGGAATAGAAAAGCCTTGATAATTAAAATCCTCTTCTTATTTTTCCAAGTAAACAAGGTAATAAACAGTTTAGAATGAATAATTATTCTATTTCCTCTATATTATCTCCAAGTAAACAAACCATAAGAACTGCAAGTTTGTAGAAGATGCCTAAAAGAACCTAACCAAGGGATATTCGTGAGTATTTATCGGAAAGAACAATATATTAATAATCACCACCAAATCAAACGTTGGTTATTAAGTGATGAGATCAATTCCACTCATAAAAGAAATAGCAATAATGCATGTAAGGAAAAAGTCCAAGCCTAGGAAGGAAGCACAATGTAACCTAATTGATGCTTAAGGGTAAACATCTATGTTTAAGTTTAAATACAAGATGAAAGATTTCAATAGTTTAAAAAGAAAATAAATGTTATTAAAAGTCATATAAATAAAAGATGATGTCATACCACTTATAATTTCGCTAGATATTATTGATATGAAAAACAAATGCAATTGTAGGGTTTTGGTATTTGTCTATAGGCACTAGTTCAATCTTTTGGACAGCTTATATTTTTGTCCACCTTTTATATAACTAGATTGCTATGTTATGTTATAATTTATATTTGAAACCATATGTAAATATGAAGGACATTGTGTAATTTTTCTATAAAGTGATGTAACCTTAATATAGGTGACTTTATATGGTTTTTGATGACTGTTTGTAAACAGGTAAGTAAAGTTCACCAATTCACCTTAGTCTATACCTATGAGTTAAGTTAGGAGTTAAATACAAAAAGTGATGGTATGCCCAATGGGTGAGTTATAATGGAATCTATAATAATAGTCGAGCACTTTGAATGTGCAATTAAATGTTTACAAAGTGATCTTTTATTGGAATGAGATATTATTGATTGTGAAAAGTAGGTTGCAATAGTAGTTTTATTCCTACTTCAATGTTGTGTTTGAAATGAAGAAAAACTTAAAAAAACTATGAAATTGGAAGGAATTCAATGGAAATATTATGTTTGGTAATTAAAAATGAGAGTGGAAGATAGTGAAAATAGATAAAAGTCAGTGGAAATATTTCAACTTTTAAAGTGAAAAACTTTCTCTCCAAAAATGGAGAGAAAAGAAGGAATCGAGTAGAAACTATATAAAATTATGAATATAACCCTAGAGACAAAATTAAATTAGTAAAGTTAGGGATATTATTATCTATCTATATTATATTTCCTTTCATTTTAATCATATGGAACCAAACAAGAAATAGACTTCACATTTTCTTATGTTTCCTTTCCTTTCCTTTCTTTTCTTTTCTTTTCCTTTCCTTTTCACCCATTTCTAGTCACTTCCCCTCCTTTAAAAATTAGCAAACATAGTGTAAGAGGGTGCTTTCAAATACAATATGAGTTGGTTTGTTAATAAAGCTATGCAAGTGGGGCAAATTGTATAGGTCAGCCCATTTAACTTGCAAAAAAAAAAAATGTGAGTTAGGCTACAAAATTTTTTTGCCCACATATAAAGTGCGTCAATTGGCTTCTTATTAATTTATTTAACTTTAAAAAACGAAAAAAAAATGAATTAACCCGTTAGCCCACGAATTAATGTAGACCAATCTACATAACCTACAAAAAAAAATACGAATTGAGCTAAAAATAAGTAGACCGTCCCACATTGACTCACGAGCCAATGTGGACCAAGTTTGGGTCGGGGCTGACCAACTCATTTAACTCACTTCTCAACCTTACTTGTTAAACAGGTAAAACAAACACTTATAAGGTGGGTTGTTACATATGATATATACACATTAGCATCCATTTTGATAATTAATATACCACGAGTGATAATATAACGAATATTCTCTATTTATACCCCTTCCAATAATATTTTCCTCCTTTTGCACTATTAAAACCTTTCACATCTATTTAAACTAAGACCCAAGCAATCTTTCTCTCTCTTGTAATTTTGCAAGATAGCATAATAACTTCTACAGTTACGTGCTATGTTATCATAAAATCTAAACTATAATCTACTATGAATTACCTTAGTTAGGTTACAACTCAAATTATTGTGAACTACTTTTTATTCACTCTTGATAACTGATCAATTTTACTATACATGAAATGAATAGTTAGATAATAAAACTAGTTTTATTTGTCAAAGCTACTAAACTTGATATTATAAATCTACTATGGACTAAAAATAAATTAAACGACGAATTTCATCAATCAAATGATATGACTTGGTCTGGCTTTCACATTTTTTGCCCTCCACTAAATGGTTGTGTAAGATTGAATTGCCTAAATATATAATACATACAAAATCCAACTATATTCATTCAAGTAAATCTTCCATGATTATTTAGCCTGTGGATACAGATTCTAGAAATTTGAAACTAGATCCTATACTAACAACAATGTATGGTACTCCATTCTCCCCTGCATTTTGCTCCTTGCAAGCATATTAAATCTCAGACCAATGGCCTCTTTTCTTCCTCTTTAGCATCCTCACTCTGGCTTCTTTCTTTTTCAGCGGAGAACACCCTAGTCTTGGCATTTTCAGGTGATGCTGAGACCCTTTTGGTTGGCTTGCTAACAGGCAAGAGCTTCAGTGCAATTCCCATGGCTATAAGCAAAAAGCCAGTTCCGTGCTGCTCTGTCAATGGTTTTGTAAATAGCAAGTATGAAATTAGCAATGTCACAGCTTTTCTTGCTGTAGTAACCTGTTGAAAAAACAAATGATGAAATGATGAGTCCCCAAAGCATAAGTGCTTATGATTCTTGAATTTTGGTACACAGCTAAGTCGAGATCTTCCACTTCGACAGTTAACGTTAATTACAACACTAATCTGATTTAAAAAGTTTATGCTAATAGATATAAGCGTTGTATAATATCTATACTTTAATGATGATCACATAAAATCGATACTCACCGCCATTCATTCTTCAATGCCAAATTTAAGCATCAACAAAGGGCACGCAGATGTAAATTCCGATAGCACTGATCAAGTCTACTTGTTCCTTGTTTGTTATGTAAATTAAGCAGGTTACTAGAAAAAAAATCCAAGAAACATCACTGGACAGGTACGTAAAAAGACCAAAAAGCTCTTTTGTTGAGCATTATAGTGGAAGCTGAACTGCCTAATATTGATATAGAGGGCTCAGATGACCGTCAGTCTCAATTTTAAAACTAAAGCTTCAGTTAAAAATGATTGTCAATGTGTGAGCTCATACCATTGCAGTTGTAGCAGCTCCAAAAATGGCGATCAGTGATAGAACAGAGACTTGGCCGATAAATGTGGCCATAGCTTCAAACACCAAGACGCCGTAGACATATGGATGCTGCACAAAGAAATCTAGTAAAATCTTGTGTTCTGCTAGGAATTTTGGGGAAATTAGACATGGGAAAACAATATCTCAGCTTTCATTGATACCTTGGAACAGGAAGTCCATGCTTTGAACAATTCACCTGTCAAAAGCATTGGAGGGATCAAGAATGGCAACCCAACCACAGTCGAGCAGAACAGCATCTCCATCTAGTTTAGAAAAGGAAATTAGTCACAAGCTTTTCTTCATTAGTGATTAAATATTCAGTAATTACATTGATGCTTCTTGAAAACTATTAAAATCACAGCATACCAATTCTTAAAATAGCACAAAATGTTGACACCATAAAATTTCTTCTCTAATATAGCATCACAAGTTAGTCTTTTATTTTCATACACAATCGTAAATTTTTATTTTGCCAAATTCATCATCCATTTTGACCTGTATTGAAAACTGAAATGTCTGATTAGTAAAAAGCGCTCCAAGCTAAGCAATCTTCAAAATTCATCTCCTAGTGAATATTAATACAAAAAAAGATTGATTTAGTGCTGCTTTGGAGTAGAAATACTATCATATCAATATTTTTAGTGGGATGTATGTGCTATTTTAGAAATTCAGGATGTCTTGTAGTTTTGATATTTTTTGTAATTTACCCTTAACAATTTAACATCAAGAGAAGAGTAGTGGATTATGCTATGTGCAAATTACCTGTGTGGTTTCAGGACTCATGGTAAAGATAGCTTCTTGCAGATTCCCTAGAAAAGAGTCCATAACTAGAGCAATAGATATCATCACCACACCAATGACACTAAAATTGGGAGATGTCTGAGCATCAGCTAATGTGAATAGGATCAAGCCAATAACTAAAAGTAGTGCAGATACATATTCATGAGCTGGGTATTTCCGCCTCAAGCCGGGTATGAATGCTCCCATTATCATGACAGGTAGAACCTTAAAGAGCAAAGTAAACATAAGGTTATTATCAATTATGAACTAATCCTTGAACATGCAGATAATATACTCCAATATGCAAGTCATTGAACTTGCAATGACAACGAAAAGCAGCATGACTTAAAATGCCTGACGATAAAAACAATAATCTATGTAATCAAACGAGTTACAGTATTGATTAGTACTTCTGAAGCTCGACTTTTAACTTATTTTGCAGAAGATAAAATTATTGTTTTTCTGCCAAAATTTTGGCAGGTCAAAACTAAATATTCAAATGTTACACATGGACAGTTTTAAATCGTATGAGATAGTAGTTTATTTATCATTTGATAAGTTCATGATGCTCCAATAACCATGTCAGCCAATTGGACACAACTTTAAGTACAAATTCAGTTGGTTACTTCAAATTACAATAAACGTGATCTACCTTTTCGTAGATGAGAAATTTTATTGAATAAATATATCTAACCTTTGTTGATTTAAACATGAGTTGCGCTGGGTAGTTCAGAAAAGCCAATGACCCTTTTGTGAAACCATGTGAACCCATTAGCACGGCAGAGAGCTTTACATATGTCTTCCATGGATTCACCATATGCTTAGGGGTGAAGCCTTGGAGGTAAATGAGAATAAGGTAAACGAATCCTTGAACAAATGTGAAGTACCAGCCATAGCTGTGCATCGATTAAAAAAGTACACAGTTATAACACAACCTTAATTGCAGCACTACCTAATGGCCAAAAACAGAAGTCAAACATATACCTAAAGGGTTAAAAACTGAAGCAACAAAAACATTGCATTGCCAAACACAAGTTTGAAGACAAACCTGAAGCGAAGCCCGTTGTATACATACTCCTGAAATTATACAGTAATTAAGTTTCATCAACACACCGGTATGAAGAATCAAATAAATAGAAGAACTTTTGACATTGCTTATGCATAGAAATCCACTTATTGCATCAATTTAATCATCAAACCTAATTTCCTCCCCCACCTTATCTTTTACGTTTGTCTGAACTGTGTTTGTTGTGAAAAGGTGAAATTTCATGAAGAGAAATCATAATTTACAAATTTCCACCTTCTTAGGAATAGAAAAGTGGGATGAATTCACAAAGTTGTTATTTTTATTTACAACTGTAATTGGAAATTATTAATTTGCGAGAACAGAGACATAGTAATCAACTGTATCACAAAGCAGATTACGCGTGAAGATTACCTATAAAAACTTAACAACCATTTTTAAACTTACTCGTTTTTGAACTAGCTTTTTCTGGATTCTTGATACAAAATCAACATGCTCTACATTAAATTTATTGAATTGGACTAATTCACAGAGAAAAATAATTTAAGAAAAAAAAGGAAAAAAACCAGAAAGTACCAGAAGCTTAACATTCACCTATATTCTATTCTAGTGTCCTTAACACAAGCCAAAATTTCTCCATACAACATATTATCTTAGTAGTTCTCTTCATCAAACTTTAAATTCATGAAAATCAGAAAACACACCCCCAGAAAAAGAAAAAAAAGAAAGGAAAGAGAGAGAGAAAATGAATGAAAAATACCTCACAAATGCCATTTACAAGGTAGCCAAAGAAGAACCCAGAAGAGCAAATCAAAAACTGTTGCCACTTTGGTCTTTCTGACAAAGATATACCAAACAAAGACCTTGCTTGCTCTTCATTCTTCATTTTGTATTACAATTAAAAAATAACTAAGCAAATAATCAACTATGATCACAAAACATAGCCGGACATGAAATTTAATTTACTAAAAACTACGTAAAAAAAGAAGTTCAAGTTTCATGGTATACATGCATGAACAAAACATGAAGAAACTTTGTTGACCAAAAACTTTATGCACCAAGACTTTGTATAAGAGTAAAAGAAGGGAGCGGTGTTATATATATATATATATATATATGTATATATTTATATTTTCTGTAATAGTAATGCGAAGTTCACATGGTCCATGGAGACAGAATATTTAATGTATAAATTAATTACTTGGCCAGATTTTGGAAAATTCAAAGTTCAAGGTGGTGGATGTAATTAATAAGTAACAATTTTTTCTTTTTTTTTAACGAATATATATCATGATAGATGAAAGTAACTTTCCTATTCTTACCCTTTTGGCACGATAAATAATAGTCAATGAGGTGAGTTGTACTTTCTCCAACTTTATTATTGAAATCATACCATCATGTCCATTAACTTTAGTGTCTCTTGTAGAAATGAAAAAGGGCAATGCCAAAAGTTGGAGATTTTCAACACCATACAATAAAATGAATATGAATCCAAACTCAACCAATTGAGAATATGGATTATACAATTGTCTCCACACATAATGCAAAAAGGATACCAATATACCTCTATAAACATAATTATAATGTAATTTAATTATTTATACATTTTTGTCAACGAATCAAAATAAGACATGAAACCGAACCTAAAAGGATCGAAACATTTAGCAAAGTCATTAATTGAATTTTGGGTTATTCAGTTTAGAATTGCAGTTTTAAGTTGCTAGATTTTGTAGTTAACCGATTGTCATCTTATTATTTATACTAATATTCTCAGACCAAATTAGCGTTTATTGTAACATTTTCTAAAGATGATGTAGTCGTGAATTTAAAGAGTAAAGATTCAATTAGATATAATATTTAACAAGTTTAAACTTTATATTAAAATTTAATATGTAAAACTTTATTTTATTTATTTATTTATTTTGCTAACTATATGTTACACAACTAAAAGAAAAGGAATTCAAATTTATTGCATCTTAGAGGGAAAACGATATTTATGTTAACTAAACTATAAAACCTTAAAAATAAAACTTTGATTGACAATGCTATTTAATCATTGTAAAATTCATATTTAAAATTAAAAGGAATTTCTAAAATTTAGATAGTTGTGTTACATCTTTGGAAATATATATATAGTTTTTCTTTTTTCTTTTTTAACAAGATCACTCATTATTGAAAATGGTAAATATATATTTAACTACAAGCTGGCAAATATATAATTGCCAATTTGGGTATAGAACCTCAATATAATAATTTTTTTAATGAAGGCATCAAGTATTGACGGTGGATAAACTAGTATCCAAATTATAGATATATATAATTTATTTTTACTAAATAAAGAAACGGTATATATATATATATATGAAAACTTCTATAGTCTATTATTTTGATATTTTGATGAGATCAATTCAATTTTTAATTTTATTATTAATTTATGTATTAAAAGTAAAGATTTAATAGTGATCAAAAATAAAAATTTAATATATGTAAATAAATAATAAATTTAAGAATTAAATCAATTTTATTAAAATAATGAACAAAAACTTTAAGAGATTATATATATATATATATAAGTATAAATGTATAAATTCCCTGCAACGCCCCAAAACATAGGTATGTTACGGCTTGCCATGCGTTCTTAACATACAAAGACACGTTAAAACTCTAGAATTACCCTGATATCACTTAATCATGTAATTTCTATGATCAAAATACAAAATACTCAATATATATCCAACATTATATGAGACAATCTAATTCATCATTCAAACTTTATAACCAACTTAACATGAAGTTCATAATCGACATCTAACTCAGCAAAATAATTATAAAACACTAGTCTATTTTTCCTCCAAGATCTCAAAATTTATTACAATATATAACTTAATTTCTCTTAAAGTTTATTCACCATAATAATAATGAAAATCATCTTCTTCCTCCCTCTCTAGTTCAATCACTCCCAAGCCACCTTCTAAATTCTCAACTCCCTCAATATCTACATTTAAAAATATATTCCCAAGAAGTTAGCTAATGCCAGTATGTATAACACGAGCACACATGCATAAACACATAGGAACTTAATTCACAAACGTTATATAGAACTTAAACAACAAGCAACCATTTCATAATATACTTTAAGCTTACAAACAATAATAGGGTAATCATAACCTCCTTAACATACTTAAACAACTGGTGATAAGAATTGCCACTATGGACTCCATACCCATAATCCCTTAAACCTTAAACTAACTTAGATCATTTCTAAACACGACTTTACTAAGAACAACATCACACAAGGATCATTATGGTGCTTCTTAAGGATCTATCACTATGGGTCCCTAAGTCAAGCTAAGCACATACAACAACAACTTAATCACTTAAGCTAGTTCATTCAACTTAATTAAATTTAGTAATTATACTAACTTAAATAAACATAGAACAACAAACAATTATACATATCTTGAGTCCTAATCTTAAATACTTTTGGTCCTAGACATAAAGCTAATTTGTAATCTATAAATGCAATGACAATTACTTCTTAGTACTAATATAAGAATAAGCTAATCTCTTAATTCTCTTAGTCTATTAAAGTTTTTAAGGTCTTACTAACTATCTAGGTTACGTGAGAATTCGTTTAATTGAAAAATAAATCAAGAAACAAGTTTTTCTCTAAGTACACGATCATGTTTGGAACTGTATACTTCAGCACACACACATACATGGTCGTGTTGATGGCCATGTACCTTTCTATGAGTTTTAATGTTTGACATACCTAGGTACACGACCATGAGTTTTAATGTTTGAACACGAGTGTTCAACATCTCCTCAACACTCCTTATAATAAGGGTGTGTTTCTTGGCTATGTACCCTTTGTACATGCACACATTCCAGTACGGTTAAGTACATAAACATGTACTTGACCGTGTTCCCCATTTTTCTTCACAAACCCTAAGTTCTCCTCTCCCAATTCATCTTAATTTTAATTTCTTTAATTTTATGCTTAATTGAATCCTAAAATATGTAGTTTCAAATTGAATTATATAGTTTAGATTACTTCTCAATTTCCATCTCCTCAATCCTTAATCAATTGATTTTTGTGCTTTTTCTTGTTCCTTCCTCAATCTATTTTTTTTTTTTTTTTGTTGAAATCATGTAGCAACAATCGTTTTAACCTCAATTTTCATACTCATGTTTACTATTTCTATCATGGAAAGCCATACCTTATGTACTCAGTTTAAACTTTGACCTATTCCCTTAGTCACCTTGGTTTCCTCTAGAGAGCGTTTCCTTTCTTTATGTTGTTACTATGTAAAATGGCTAAAAGGAGGTGCTTTAAGTTAACATAGACTATTTATACTCTAACCGTAAAAAGATAGAATTGCCCCTTATTTCTTACGATATTTACATTTTCAACCTTAGCTTTCTTTTATAAATTACAATGAATAAAATTAAATTTCGGGTATTTACATCCTCCCTCCTTTATAAAAACTTTCATCCTCAAAAGTTATTTGATTCTGAAAGAGTTCTAAATACTTCTTTTTCATCTTCTCTTCTAATTCCCATGTCGCTTCTTGTTCGGTTTGATTGGTCCATTACACCTTGACATAGGGAATTGTTCTCCATCTTAGCACTTGTTTTTTGTGTCCACAATTCTAACTAGTCTTTCCACAAGCGACAAGTTTAGTTACATATTCAATGATTCCGAAGTTTCTATCTAATCTGGGTCAGGTATATATTTCTTTAGCATTGATACATGGAATACGTCATGTACCCCAACCAAACTTAGTAGGAGAGCCAACCTGTAAACCACTATACCTATTATTTCCAATATTCCAAATGGACCTACATATCTCGAGTTTAGTTGTCCTCTCAAATTGAATTTAATTACCCATTTGGTTAAAGAAATTCTCAACAGGACCTTGTCTTCTACTTCGAATTCCAAATGGCATCTTCTCTTATCTATATAGTTCTTCTATTTGGACTAAGCTGTTTGTATCCTTTGCCTAATTAGCTTGACCTTGTCTACTACCTCTTGGACTAATTTTGATCCCAACATCTACCTCTCTCCCCCTTTATCCTAATGTAGTGGGGATCTGTACTTTCTTCCATAAAGAACCTCATAAGGAGCCATCTAGATGGTTGTTTGGTAATTATTATTGTAGGCAAACTCAACTAGACGTATATGTTCATTTCAATTACCTCAAAAAATTTAATGCATAGGCTCTGAGTAAGTCCTTTAGAATCTGTATAGTCCTCTCAAACTGCCCATCTGTCTAAGGGTCGAATGCAGTGCTAAACTGCAATTTAGAGCCTAATGCTTTATGTAAGTTGTTTCATAATTTACTTACAAATCTTGTGTCTCTATCTCTAGCTCTATCAAAAGTGATGGTCACTAATACTCCATGTAATCAAACTATTTTTTGAATATATATCTAGGCCAATTTCTTTAGTTTGTATCGCACTCTAATAGGTAGAAAATGAGCAGACTTGATTAATCTGTCCACTATTACCCAAACTACATCCTACTTCTCTCTAGTATTTGGGAGAGTTGCAACAAAATCTATTGTCATATGCTCTCATTTCCATTGTGGTACTAAAAGAGGCTATAATTCTCTAGTTGGCCTCTAATGCTCAATTCTGATTTGTTGGCAAGTAAGGCATTTGGCTACATACTCAACTATCCCCCTTTTCATGTTTTTCCACCAGTAATGACTCTTCAAGTCCTTATGCATTTTAGTGTTTCTCAGATGTATTGTGTCGGCCAACTAATGTGCTTCTTTCATTATCTCCCTCTTTAATTCTATATCTTTTAATATACATAATCTGGTCCCATATCTCAATATCCCCTTTATGTCTATGTTGAATTCTAAAGCTTTGTCCTACTCCATCCTATCCTTGATCTCTTATACATATTTATCTTCTATTTAGCTAATCTTGATTCCATCTCTTACAATTGATTATATATGTAAAGTGATCATTTTAGCTCCCACTTTTTGAGTTAAAATCTCTAACTCCAATTTTCACATGTCTTCCAATAACTCCTTATGTGAAGTGATGAAAGTGGCTACATTACCCTATTTCTTTCTACTAAGGACATTTGCCACCACATTGGCCTTTCTTGGATGGCATTGAATTTCTAACTTACAGTCTTTGATCAACTCTAACCATCTCTTCCGTCTCATATTTAGCTCCTTCTGTGTAAAAATATACCTTAAGCTCCTATGATTAGTGAAAATTTTACACTTCTCTCTAAACAAGTAATGCCTCAATAGCTTTAAGGCCATTACTATTGCTACTAACTCTAAGTCATTAGTTGGGTAATTTTTCTCATAAGACTTCAATTGGCAAGATGCATATGCTATTACCTGTTCACCTTGCATCAACATAAATCCCAACCCTTAAATTGAAGCATCACTATATTATACCATTTGAAACTTATGTCTAATGACCAATACTGAATTTTCTAGGGATTAACAAGCTTAAGTTATCAAGATTATCAACCTATACTCTATAAATCAAAACCTAAGCCCCTAAGGATCATAAACTTATGCTCTATAAATCAAAACTTAAGTCCCTAAAGATCATCAACCTATGCTTTGATACCATTTTAGCTGTAACACCTCGAAACCCACACACGCTACGACTCGTTATGTTTCCTTATTATACAAGGACATTTTAAGACTCTTGAACTACTCTAATATCACTTAATCATGTAATTTCTATAACCACAATACAAAATACTCGGTATAGATCCAACATTATATAAGACAGTCTAATTCATCATTCAAACCTTATAACCAACTTAACATGAAATCCATAATCAACAACTAACACAACGGAATAATTATAAAGCACTAGTTTATTTTTCCTACAAGATCTCAAAATTTAATACAATATGCAACTCAATTTCTCTTAAAGTCTATTCACCATAATAATAATGAAAATTGTCTTCTTCCTTCCTTTGTGGTTCATTTACTCCCAAGTTACCTTTTAGGTTATCAACTTCCTCAATACCTGCATCTAAAAATATATCCCCAATGGGTGAGCTAATGCTTAGTACGTATAACACAAACATACACACATGAACATACAAGAACTTAATCCATATATGTTATGCATAACTTAAATAGTAAGCAACCATATCATGATATATTTTAAGCCCACAAACAACAATAAGGTACTCATGACCCCCTTAACATACTTAAACATGTAGAATATGAACTAGTGATGAGACCTACCACTACAAACCCCACATTGATTGCTTAAACCTTAAACATGGTAATGGGAACTGCCACTACGGGGCTACATACCTATAATAACTTAAACCTTACACGTGGTGATGAGAACTACCATTATAAGCCCCACACCTATAATAACTTAAAAACCAACCCAAATTATTTCTAAGCACAACTTCACTTGGGATAGCGTCACATAAAAATCATCGAGATGCTCTCTAGGGATTTGCCACTACAAGCCCTTAAGCCAAGCTAAGTACATACAACAACAACTTAACCACTTAAGTCAATTCATTTAACTTAATCAAATCCAGTAATTGTACTAACTTAAACAAACATTGAACAACAAACTGTTACACATACCTTCAGTCTTAGTCACAAGCACTTCTGGTCCAAAACTTAAAGCTAATCTATAATATGTGTCGAGTCTAATTTTTGAATTCCCATTCCTAATTCGATCTAGACTAGACCCTATGCTCATCTAATATAGATCCTCGACTTGAATTAGGAATTTCGTTTGATTTTTGGAGTCACCACCCAACTGTTGTTGGGAAATATTGAATTAAGACTAAAGGAGCGGATTAGTCTTAATTTGGACCACTAGTCGTCGTTATTTCCTCTTCTCGTTTTTGTGAAGAGAGGAAAAGGAAAAACTAGAGTTTCTAAATCCGGAGGCTAACCTATTAAAACCTTTACGGTTACCACCTAATCTCCTAAAATTGTTCCTTTTTAGAAATGTGTTTCATCGTGTTTCTGTTACTTTTTATTATATTTTTGAATTATTTGAAAAAATTGATTTTTCATTCATTTTAGGGGTTGACCCGGATGGGTGCCTACGTACCTGCTATTCAGGATCAAACAAGCCGTAGTTCTCTTTTTTGAAAAATTTTAAGTGTGTTGGTGAATTTTAATTTTTTGAAATCTATTTTGATTTATGTTTTTATCATTTTTGGGATTTTTTCTAAAAAATCTAAGCCTAAGCTTTAATCTGATTTTTGAAAATGATTTTTAGGAAAAACATCAATTTTGGATTTATTTGAAGAAAAGGATTTTTCTAAGTGCCAAAACTCATTTTTTTATGATTTTTTAATGATTTTTTAATGATTTTATCCTAAGTCATTATCTATCCTATTTTGAAATTTAAAATTTTATTATTATTTTCCTAATATTTTTATTACTTTTCTTTATTTTTTTTATTTTTTATTTTTTATTTTTATGTTATTTTTCTACATTATTAAATTCTAGAAAAATCTAATTTCTACATTTTCTTATTTATTAAAAATAAAACATAAACTAATAAATAAATAACTAACAAAATAACAAATAATTAATTAATTAATTCGCAATAAATAAATAAACAAAATTAATTAATTAAATAAAATGATAAAAATCCGGAAAATCCGACTTACCTGGATCCGGGTCGGTACGCGGGTCGGGTCGGATGCGGCGGCGGAGGGTGCTCGTTCACGGCGTTCCGGCGGCCTTTTGCAGCGGGTGAGGTGTCGAATCCTAGCTTCTCGAAGGTGCTGAATCCAATGGTGGTGGTGGTTCACTCCCAGATCGCCTCCTGGTGGTGGTTCAGCTCCGGTTGGTGCTCGCGATTTTGGGCTCTTCTCCGATGCTCTCCGATTCACTCCTTTCTCTCACTTTCTCTCGATTGTGATCTGTGTTTTGGCTTCCTCACCTCCTCCTCTATTTATAGGCACTTGAAACCGAGCTGGATAAGCTCGGATTTCCTCCGATTGAAGCTAATCGGATTTTCGATTAAAAAACCAACTCCGATTTGTGTCTATCCATCGATTTGTTGCGATTTGATTCCAATTAGATAATGTTTATCTTATTTCTGTTGAAGATCTGTTGGATTTATGCAAAACATCGAATCGAAACGACCGAAATACGAATTTTTCCTTCCGCCGACGATCTCGGGCTTGAGGTAGGAGACGATCACGCGCCCGGCGCGTGCGCTTCCTCCAGCCAATGAGATGCTGCCACGTGTCCTGGGTAAATGAAAAAATCGCAAAACGCGAAAACTGCTTCCCCCGCGACCAAGCCCCCCTGCGCGCGCCTTAGCCCGTGGTCCGGACCAGCTGGGCTAGCCCATTTTCCTGATTTTCTTTTATTCGCAAATTGTATATATGCAATGCGATTTTTCTATTTTTTTGTATTTTTTGAAATTTCAAAAATTTGTAAAAATTGTTTATTATTTATTATTGTCATTTCTGAAATCATTTTTCAAAATTGATGTGTTTTCCTATTTATTTTTATTTTTTTGAATATTTTTATTATTTATGGTAAATTAGAGAAAAATTAGAAAAAAAATTGGAAAAAATTGGAAATTATTGAAAATTGATTATTTTTTATTATTATTGATTCCTAGGGCAAAAATGGGGTGTTTACAGCTGCCTCTCTTTGTAATAAAGTTTGCAAAACTTGACTACAAAGACAAAAAAGAAGACGCCATTTTTGGCCTCTTGGATAGGTTTTTGGTAGGAAAATGCTCCATGAGCTAATAATCCCACGATTTAAGATGGTCCTAACAATTTAGAATAATGTTCCTTCCCAAAAAGTGCTTTATGGGCTGACTAATTGGCGATAGGACACATCTCAAGCATTGTGTAGGAATGTATGAGAAATGATAATAGGAAGCGTCTTTATCAGACTTGCAACCTTTGGAAAGAAAATTTACTCAGGAAGCGCCCTTATGAGCTGGCTACCTGTCAACAGAAGCGTCTTGCTAGACTAGCAACTGTTTGGAAGAATATTTCCGAAAAGTGCCCCAAGAGCTGACTAATCGGGAGAATTTAGGAAAGTGCCCCTCATGGGCTAACTAACCTTGAATTGAATACCTCAAAAAGTGCCCCCTATGGGCTAACCTTAAGGCAGATTTTTAGGAAAGTGCCCCCTATTGGCTGATTAACCTTTGATGGGATTGTCTCAAAAAGTGCCCCCTATGGGCTGACTAACCTGGAATTGAATTTGCCTCAAAAAGTGCCCTCTATGGGCTGACCATGAGGACAAAGTTTTAGGAAAGTGCCCCCTATGGGCTGACTAACCTGGAATTGAATTTGCCTCAAAAAGTGCTCCCTATGGGCTAACCATGAGGACAAAGTTTTAGGAAAGTGCCCCATATGGGCTGACTAACCTTTGATTGAATTTGCCTCAAAAAGTGCCCCCTATGGGCTAACCATGAGGACAAAGTTTTAGGAAAGTGCCCCCTATGGGCTGACTAACCTTTGATTGGATTTGCCTTAAAAAGTGCCCCCTATGGGCTAACCATGAAGACAAAGTTTTAGGAAAGTGCCCCTTATGGGCTGATTAACTTGAAATTGGATTTGCCTCAAAAAGTGCCCCCTATGGGCTAACCATGAGGACAAGGTTTTAGGAAAGTGCCTCCTATAGACTGACTAACCTAGAATTGAATTTTCTCAAAAAGTCCCCCCTATGGGCTGACCATGAGAACAAATTTTTAGGAAAGTGTCCCCTATGGGCTGACTAACCTTTGATTGGATTTGCCTCAAAAAGTGCCCCCTATGGGCTGATCATGAGGACAAAGTTTTAGGAAAGTGCCCCCTATGGGCTGACTAACCTAGTGTAAAAATGATATCTAGAAATGTGCCTTTATAGACTGACCATGGAAGAGATCTAGGGAAGTGCCCCTTTTTGGGCTGACTACCCTATTAAGGGGAGTGTTTAGACAAATGCCCCACTATGGGCTGACTCATTTTGTGCTTTTGAATATGCTTTCTACAGCCTGAACTAAATGATGTGATGATATGATAATAGTTATGCTTGCCAGTTTATCGTGAATAGCAACCAAACAACCGAACCTTCGTGCTGGTTTGCTTTTGCTTCATCTCTTCTTATCTTGACACGAGGTTGAAAATTTTGATGTACTCCCTTTCTTTATGCGCAAGGCTCCTTTGACGGTAATGTTGTCCAAATAATGCGCTCAGTTTTAATGCTTAAAAGCAGATAGAATTATATCACAAACTATATTAAGATTCATTATCATTTCAGCATTTATCTTTCATTGGTGAAATGGTGGGTAATGTGTTTAGGAATATCCATGATGAGAATTGACTGTTGATCATTCAGGGATATTAACCGTTGCTTGTAAAAAGTAAAAAACTCGACTTAACGAAATTTATATCAAATATTGGCTTTCATTAACATTGGCGAAATTTCAATTTCTTTGCCTAAGGATAGTACATCTTTACAGCATCTGAGTTAAAGGGGGTCTCTCAACTCGGGACCATCCATCTGAGTTAATATCAGAGCACCTCCTGACAGAACCTTTTTTACCACATAAGGGCCTTCATAGTTTGGGGTAAATTTCCCTCTAGAGTCTTGGGCATTCGGAAGAACCTTCCTTAGTACCAGATCCCCCTCTTTAAAGTACCGAGGTCTCATCTTCTTGTTAAATGCTCGGGCCATTCTTTGTTGATAACACTGACCATGACAAAGTGCGATAAGTCTTCTTTCATCAAGCAGGTTCAGCTGATCAAGCCTCTTCTTTACCCAATCTGATTCGGCTAACTGAGTTTCTGACAGGATTCTGAATGATGGTATCTCAACTTCAACTGGTAGCACTGCCTCTGTACCATATACCAATGAGTAAGGGCTAGCTCCTATAGACGTTCTTATTGAAGTCCTGTAAGCCATGAAAGCAAACGGTAACATTTCATGCCAATCTTTGTAAGTTGTTGTCATTTTCTCGATGATCTTCTTAGTATTTTTGTTAGCTGCTTCTACTGCCCCGTTCATTTGAGGTTAGTAGGGAGTTGAATTTCGGTGGTTTATGTGAAATTGCTGACATAAACCCATCATCGATTTATTGTTAAGATTGGTACCGTTGTCGGTGATGATAGACTCAGGAACTCCGTATCGGGCTATTATGTCCCTTTTTAAGAAGCGGACTATTACCCCTTTGGTGACATTGGTGTATGATGAAGCTTCTACCCACTTGGTGAAGTAATCAATCGCTACCAGTATAAATCTATGGCCGTTGGATGCTGTCGGAGTGATAGGGCCAATTATGTCGATTCCCCACATGGAGAATGGCCATGGTGCTGATAACAAGTGTAGCTCGTTGGGCGGAGCATTGATCCGGTTTGCGTAGACTTGACACAGATGACAGTGCTTGACATATTTTATGCAATCTGATTCCATGGTCAACCAATAATATCCTAACCTCATGATTTTTCGGGCCAACATGTAGCCATTCATATGAGGTCCACATACTCCTTCATGTACCTCTTTCATTAGTTCGCATGCTTCATCTTTGTCCACACATCTCAACAGGGTGGTATCAGATGATCTCTTGTAAAGTATGGACCCACTTAATAGGAAATGGCTTGCTAACCTTCTGAGTGTTCTTTGGTCATTCTTGCTTGCCATTTTGGGGTATTTACCTTCTTGGAGAAAGGTCTTGATATCGTGATACCAGGGTTTGTTATCTTGTATCTTTTCAATTGTTAAACAGTAAGCGGGCCGACTTTCGATGTCTATTTTCATCGGTTGAACTTCGGCTCCTCCTGTTATCTGGATCATAGATGCTAGTGTGGCTAATGCATCTGCGAACTGATTCTGAGTTCTCGGGATGTATGTGAAAGTGATTGCCTTGAATTCTTCAATTAGTTCTGTCAAGTGTTGATGATACGGTACCAGTTTGGGGTCTTTAGTCTTATATTCCCCTCTTGTTTGTAGTATGATGAGCGACGAATCTCCATATACTTCTAATTTGTGGATTCCCATTTGGCAGGCCATTTTGAGGCCAAGAATACATGCTTCATATTCCGCGATATTATTGGTGTATGGAAATGTAAGTCTTGTCGCTGCAGGGAATTGAGTGCCATCTAGGGATATCAATACTGCCCCAACTCCGCAACCGAATGCATTGGCAGCTCCATCGAAAAACAGTTTCCACTTCGGGTTCTACTCTATCCCAAAGTCTTCTACCAGCCTACCTTCCACTGTCAATATATTCTCATCCGGAAATTGGGCCTGTAGTTCTTGGGAATGTGTCTCGACAGGGTGTTCCGCCAATTGGTCGGCCATGGCTTGCCCTTTCATCAAGTTCTGATTTATGTATGTGATGTCGAACTCGGATAGGAGCATTTGCCACTTAGAGATTCTCCCTATCAAGGCTGGTTTCTCTGCCAAGTATTTCAAGGGATTGTGTCTTGTCAGCAGCTCGATATGGTAGTAAAGGGTGTATTGCCTTAACCGATGCATGACCCAAATTAGAGCACAACACGTCTTCTCCACCTCTGAGTACCTCTGTTCCCCATCTGTGAACTTCTTGCTCAGATAATATATGGAACGCTCTCTTCCCTCGTCATCTTTTTTCCCCAGCACACATCCCATGGATTCAGGGAGTATAGTGAGGTATAAGAATAAGGGTTTTCCTTATTTTGGGACTATCAAGACTGGAGGTTTCATAAGATAGTCTTTGATTGTTCGGAATGCCTCTTCACATTCGTCGTCCCATTCTATTGTGGCGTTCTTCTTCAACAAACGGAATAGTGGCCGGTATTTGTCGGTGAGCTGTGAGATAAAACGAGCTATGTAATTTAATCTCCCCAGCAAACTTCTTACTTCTTTAACGGAGCGTGGAGAAGGTAATTCTAATATGGACTTTACCTTGTCAGGGTCGATTTTAATGCCCTCCTAGCTTATGACAAACCCTAACAATTTCCCTGTTGTGACCCCGAAAGTACATTTTTCTAGGTTTAAATTGAGCTGGAATTTTCTCAATCGTTTCAACAATTTCCTCAGGATATCTATATGGCTTTCTCCTTTTTTGGATTTGGCTATCATGTCGTCGACATAAACTTCAACCTCTCGATGCATCATATCGTGAAGTATAGCGACCATGGCTCTCTGATACGTTGCCCCGGCGTTTTTTAAACCGAAGGGCATGACTTTGTAACAGAAAGTCCCCCACGTTGTGATGAAGGTCGTTTTGGCTTTATCTTCCTCAGCCATTTTTATTTGATTATATCCTGAGAAACCGTCCATGAATGAGAAGAGATGGTTTCCCGCAGTGTTGTCTACTAGAACATCAATATGAGGTAGGGGGAAGTTATCCTTTGGCGTGGCTTGGTTTAAGTCCCGAAAGTCTACGCATACACGTACTTTTCCGTTCTTTTTCATGATAGGGACTATATTTGCTACCCACTCTGGGTAGTCAGATACTTCAATGAACCATATTTCTAGCAATTTCTTGACTTCTTCTTTGATTTTCAGTAAGATGTCAGGCCTAAATCTTCTCAGTTTTTGTTTTTTAGGTTGGACATCTTCCCTTGTAGGAAGCCTGTGAACTACTATTGACTGGTCTAGCCCTGGCATGTCGCCATATGACCAGGCAAACACATCTGCATATTCCGTTAATAGCTCGGTTATCTCACATTTTTGCTCGGCACTCAAACTGGTCTCGATTTTGAGGTTCTTAGGGTTTTCCATGCTTCCTAGATTTACTGTTTCCACAGGCTCGTCGATCGAAATTCCGCTTTGTTCATGTTTTAGCTAATTTTCTTGTATTATTTCGTGGTCTAAGATATCGCCTTCAACAACTGACCCAGCAGCGTTGGAAACGATATCAGCGTTTTTACTTTCTACCTGCACGAAATATCCCTGATGTTCGATGGTAAGAGATCTGAATAACATGAAAGTGAAAGCATATATATAAGAAGAAAACAAATTGTAATTGAATTTGATAAAGAGTCTCAATAAAATTTTCTTAATAATTTTTCTCTACTTTCGAGCTAACCTAGCTCTACTGATAGGATAACAAAACCAATTGTTCAGAGCCGGCTGCTGGTTGGACGTGCGGGGGGTTGATTTCCCTTTGTTGTCGTCCTCTTCATTTATCCGAGGCTCTTGAATGATGTTTGCCTTTCGGAAAGATTGTTGGAGAGGTGGGATGCCCATTTGGGTGTCGATCGGCTTCCCCTTCATTCTGCCTTTGACACCTCTTGCTTGTGCTTCTTCTTCGGCCGTAGGAATGTAGTCGGTGCTAGTGTTGTTGCAATTGCCGCTGTTTGCCATTTTTGTCTTTGAGCAGGTATGAATTGGGCTTTTGGAATATTCGGTTGTTTAGGAGGTATCTTTGATACCCGGCGCGCATTTTTTTTTTTTTAGTATAATGTATGCAAATACTATGTATGTGTCACGCGGATGCTAAAAATAAAAGGGTTGACAATTGATTGACAATTGAAAATTTTTGGAGCTCGATACTCAAAGAAAACAAATAAAAGATTACAATGATAATCTATTTCCTAGCTCTCTTGGTCTTTTGTTGTGGAGACTGAGGCTTCCCATTGATGATGGCTTCTAATTCTTCGACTCTGGCTTTGGTCTTCTCCAATTGGGCTTCCAAGGCTTTGTTCCTTTGCTGTTTTGTGGATACCTAGGAGTCGACTGAAAATACCGGCTGGCCCGGCCTCAAGATTTAGGACATAGATTTGATCGGTTATTGCTGGAGCCTGTAGCAACTGGGTGTACTCTTCCAGGGTATGGGTGATCTCATGCGGCCCGATAAAGAAAGCAGCGGGCTCGATTTCCCATAATTGGAGCATAGCCCGTACCAAAGACAAATTCACCTCTATCTTTGTCAGTGAGAGGATGGAGTCGATCTTTTGCTGGATGAAGGCCTACTCCTTTGGGTTGTACAAGGTAAACCAATGGTCCAGTACCAATTTTGGGTCCAAAGATTTGTACACCCGAATTTCTTTACGGAGGAGACAGTCGACTGCGGTGCTAGCCATCTATTTACAATAAGAAATCGCCTAATTACAAACAAGACTATGAAAGCATTACAGGGAAATAAATTCGAACTCCATGAACAAAACAACAAACCATTACATCGTCATTCAATTGTCAACCCCTTATGATGTCATGTATGCAAGTAGGTTGGTTCTAACTGGTTCCCGAGCTCTATGGCCTCCCGCATTCTCGAAGAAATGGATCTCAAGCCATATTGAAGCATAGGGTGGGGTAGCCTAATCGGTCCCGAACGGTGAATCAACTCACTTTGCCCGAAATCTACACAATGGCTTCCCGTCTTAGGTTTCTAGGACGGTCCGGGTTCGACCGCATCTACTCACACAAACATATGTACGCGAAGCCCCACAATAAAGAAAAACTGAAAATCTAACTAATACCTGAAAGGTTAGCAACAAAGTAAAAAGAATGAAACACATTTCTTAAAGATAACAAATTGAAGAGATTCAGGTGGCTAGCCTACTGGCATGGGTCCCCAGCGGAGTCGCCATCCTGTCGAGTCTAATTTTTTAATTCCCATTCCTAATCCGATCTAAACTAGACCCTATGCTCATTTAATATAGATCCTCGACTTGAATTAGGAATTTCGTTTGATTTTTGGAGTCGCCACCCAACTGTTGTTGGGAAATATTGAATTAAGACTAAAGGAGCGGATTAGTCTTAATTTGGACCACTAGTCGTCGTTATTTCCTCTTCTCGTTTTTGTGAAGAGAGGAAAAGGAAAAGGAAAAACCAGAGTTTCTAAGTCCGGAGGCTAACCTATTAAAACCTTTACGGTTACCACCTAATCTCCTAAAATTGTTCCTCTTTAGAAATGTGTTTCATCGTGTTTCTGTTACTTTTTATTATATTTTTGAATTATTTGAAAAAATTGATTTTTCATTCATTTTAGGGGTTGACCTGGATGGGTGCCTACGTACCTGCTATTCAGGATCAAACAAGCCGTAGTTCGCTTTTTTGAAAAATTTTAAGTGTGTTGGTGAATTTTAATTTTTTGAAATCTATTTTGATTTATGTTTTTATCATTTTTGGGATTTTTTCTAAAAAATCTAAGCCTAAGCTTTAATCTGATTTTTGAAAATGATTTTTAGGAAAAACATCAATTTTGGATTTATTTGAAGAAAACGATTTTTCTAAGTGCTAAAACTCATTTTTTTTATGATTTTTATGATTTTTTTATGATTTGTTTATGATTTTTATGATTTTTATGATTTTTTTATGATTTTATCCTAAGTCATTATCTATCCTATTTTGAAATTTAAAATTTTATTATTATTTTCCTAATATTTTTATTACTTTTCTTTATTTTTATTTTTTTTATTTTTTATTTTTTATTTTTATGTTATTTTTCTACATTATTAAATTCTAGAAAAATCTAATTTCTACATTTTCTTATTTATTAAAAATAAAACATAAACTAATAAATAAATAACTAACAAAATAACAAATAATTAATTAATTAATTCGCAATAAATAAATAAACAAAATTAATTAATTAAATAAAATGATAAAAATCCGGAAAATTCGACTTACCTGGATCCGGGTCGGTACGCGGGTCGGATCGGATGCGGCGGCGGAGGGTGCTCGTTCATGGCGTTCCGGCGGCCTTTTGCAGCGGGTGAGGTGTCGAATCCTAGCTTCTCGAAGGTGCTGAATCCAATGGTGGTGGTGGTTCACTCCCAGATCGCCTCCTGGTGGTGGTTCAGCTCCGGTCGGTGCTCGCGATTTTGGGCTCTTCTCCGATGCTCTCCGATTCACTCCTTTCTCTCACTTTCTCTCGATTGTGATCTGTGTTTTGGCTTCCTCACCTCCTCCTCTATTTATAGGCACTTGAAACCGAGCTGGATAAGCTCGGATTTCCTCCGATTGAAGCTAATCGGATTTTCGGTTAAAAAACCAACTCCGATTTGTGTCTATCCATCGATTTGTTGCGATTTGATTCCAATTAGATAATGTTTATCTTATTTCTATTGAAGATCTGTTGGATTTATGCAAAAAATCGAATCGAAACGACCGAAATACGAATTTTTCCTTCCGCCGGCGATCTCGGGCTCGAGGTAGGAGACGATCACGCGCCCGGCGCGTGCGCTTCCTCCAGCCAATCAGATGCTGCCACGTGTCCTGGGTAAATGAAAAAATCGCAAAACACGGAAACTGCTTCCCCCGCGACCGAGCCCCCCTGCGCGCGCCTTAGCCCGTGGTCCGGACCAGCTGGGCTAGCCCATTTTCCTGATTTTCTTTTATTCGCAAATTGTATATATGCAATGCGATTTTTCTATTTTTTTGTATTTTTTGAAATTTCAAAAATTTGTAAAAATTGTTTATTATTTATTATTGTCATTTCTGAAATCATTTTTCAAAATTGATGTGTTTTCCTATTTATTTTTATTTTTTTGAATATTTTATTATTTATGGTAAATTAGAGAAAAATTAGAAAAAAAATTGGAAAAATTTGGAAATTATTGAAAATTGATTATTTTTTATTATTATTGATTCCTAGGACAAAAATGGGGTGTTTACAATATGTAAATGCAACAACGATTACTTTTTATTACTAATATAAGAATAGGTTAATCTCGTAATTATCTTAGTTTATTAGAGTTTCTAAGGTCTTACTAACTATTTAGATTGTATGGGAATTCGTTTAATTGAAAATTAAATTAAGAAACAAGTTTTTCTCTAAGTACATGGTTATGTTTGGAATCATGTACTTCAGCACACCTAGGTATACGAAAGTGTTAATGGCTGTGTCCCTTATCGTGAGTTCTGACATTTATCAAGCCTAAGTACATGATCATGTACCATTATGTGAAATTTCCCTTTTGACACACCTTAGAACAAGGGCGTGTAAACAGCCATGTTAGACATCTCCTTAACATGCCTTATAACATAGGTGTGTATCTTGGCTGTGTGCCCTTTGTACAGACGCACATTCCAGCACAGTTAAGAGGTAGGATTAAGCATAGGATTAATTATCTTAGTTTTTTAAATTATAATGAATAAAATTAAATTTTGGTATTTACATTCCCTCTTATGTTAAATAAAGTTGCACGAATTTGTCCACGTGACGGTGTCAGTGTCCAGACAGAACATCATTTGACTTACTGCTTTTGTTGGCTTCGCCAGGAATCGTGTCATGAACATTCATACGAGGCAAAAGAGTGTGAATGAATAGTTTTTGTTTATTCATGTTTGATTCAATAAAATCAATATAGTTTTTTTTTTATTCATATAATATACGTTTAACATCTATTTAAATATATATGTATTTATTAAAAATAATAATAATAAGATTATACATATATATATATTCCTATTGAAAAATTAAATATTTAATATATTTATAAAAAAATAAATTTATTTATTTATTTTTATAAAAACATCAATTAATATTTTATTTTTCTATACATTAAATATATTTTTAAATCTTTGTTTTTAAAAATATATGAACTTTTACTTCTTAATATCTATTTTCATTATAATTATAAAAATAAGATTAAAATAAAATAATTTCTTAAACACTAAATTTTAAATCAAAATCAGATTGAATATAAATAAGATACAACTAAAAAAAAATCCAAACAGCCCTATATATATAATCAAGTAGGTGCTGTGAACGCGCCAAGCGGAATTGACTGTAGCGTTATTTGTTGGCGAGTAAGAATATATTTATTAAAAATATCTCGTCATCTTTTAGTTTCTTGGGACAACTTAAGGAATAAATATTTAGAAAATTATACGGTAAAATTTTTTAGTTTAAATAAAAACCTGTCGTCTCATTTTTTTTAATTGTAAACTGCAAATATACATTTTATGTGCGTTGAGTCCTTTATCTTTTAAAACTAAACGTTTAATCCTTAAATCTCTTAAAATAGTGTCTTAAAATCTTTTTTTTTAATTATTTTACCATTAAATAAAATTATAAAAAAATATTAAATTTGAATATAACATATAAAATAAAACCAAACATAAAGTATCATAAGAGTTCAAATATATTTTTTTAAAAAAGATTCATAATCTAAACACTTAATTTTAAAAATAAACTATAAGAAGGTTAAATGTACATAATAGCCAAACACAGGTTTAGTAGTCAAAAAAGGGCCTTCACCTCCTAGTTTTAGGAAAAAAATTATTATGTTTATTGAAAAGAAAAAATATGTATTAAATTTATATTTTATAAGAGACATAGTTTAGTGGGTTAATATTTGCGTTTAAATGCATGAGGGTAAAGATTCAATTTCCACAAGGCTAATTTTTCATCAACTCTTATAAATTACTTTTTTTTCTTTCACATGATTCTAGATAGCATATTTTCATTTCTATCTTTTTTTTTTCACAATTTTTTTTTAAGTTACAATCAATTTGGATGCTTTCCAACTTTCTCTCATATGATTCCAATTGATATATTTCCACCTCTATTTTTTAATTCTTATTTTATTTCGTTTCCAAAATTGTATTGTGTTTTAAATTACAATTAATTTGAATACCTTTCAGACATTTTTATAAATCAATATTAGTAATAAAATTGTTTGGTTAATATGTACAATAAGTTTTGAAGAAAAAATAATAAAATCAAATTCCATTCATTTGAAAGTATTAGTTAAATAAATAAGATTCCCTTAACAAAGTATATGTTAATCAATATCTGTAATGTAAATTATAATTATAAGTATTCTAGTTATTCATTATAATTCTCTTAAAAAAATTTAATTTATATCTATTAAATTTTCAAAAACATCATTACATTTTTAATAGGGTTCTTTATATATATAAGATATATAATAATTCTAACAATAAATGGAATTTTTTTTAAAATGATTTTATATTAACTTAAACAACTACGTTTGACTCTTTTTCTATTTTTATTCTAACTAGCCCCATTATTTAGAAAACTTAAGGGGAACAAAAAGCGTTCCTTTCTAGGATTAATAATGATAAGAAAAAAAATATAATTTTGATTATATATTTTAAGATTATTCCATTAACAAATACATGTAATTTCTATATCAGCACTAAATATTGCTAAGCATTTTAATTCATAATTACAAAGAGCATTTTCGACAAATGCATTTGTGACTAGAAGTGGTGGAAAAAGTTGGAGTGAAAGTGAAGAGGGTTACATACTTAAATATAGTAATTTTTTTTTAAATTCCGTAAATATTGTACTCGTAATAATTATTCCTAAAATAGGTTTTGAAGACATAAACTGTTTATGCGACTTTAAGGTAAGGAAAAAAAATTAACTAAACGTGAAAACACGGTTCGTGCCTTCAGTACAATTTGAACTGAATGTGTGAATCTCGTTAGTGCCTTTAATTCATGTAATTTGTTTTTTTCATTGAAGGCGCGGATCTCGTCTACACCTTCATACAAGCACATGTTATACTATTTAACTCAATCAGAACTAAAAAATAAAATATAAAATAATAATAATAATAAATTAAGATACATGAGTAAATAAATAAATTGCACCAATCAAAAGAAAATTTAAAACTGTTTCATCTTCATTAGAGTCATCAATATATAAGTGCCTACAAGCCTTCCTTTTAGACTAAATTTTAACTAACATCTACCCCATCAAATTAATTTATTGCTCATACGCTTATATTTTAATATTTATTATCTAAATACAATAAATAGAGTATATCCAAGTTTTATACTTTCCAATAGAAGTATAACACATAGGAAAAAAGACTTTGCACACTATAAGATGTAATTTGTATATAAGACTACTTTATTTTATGTCACAATGTTAATAAAAGATGTTGCTAAAAAAAAAATATTTACCTATTCATTTTTTTAAGTATAGAATACTTTTGACCTATGCTGAAGGCACGGATGAGGTTCACGCCTTCAATGAAAAAAGAAATTGTACTGAAGGCATGAATGAGGTCCGCGCTTTTAATGAAAAAAAAATATATGTATTGAAAGTACGGACGAGGTTCGTGCCTTCAATGAAAAATGAAAAAAAAATTACATATATTGAAGGTGCGAATCAGGTTTGCGCCTTCGATTAAAAAATTTTTCGTTAGCGTAAAGTCATATACTTCGAAACCTATTTTAGGAATAATTATTGTGGATTTTTTAAAAAAATTACTACATTAAAGTATGTAACCCAAAGTGAAGATGGTACATTTCTTCTTAGGTATATAGTTAACATATGGATCCACATGCAAAATGGCCTATTATGGTGGATGAAAATGAAATTTACATAATAAGGGTCTCCTTTTACCAACTCTAATTAATAAAGGAGACCTCCATAGTTTACCAAGTTTTACCATTTGATAGATGTAGGTAGTTGTAGGTTATCAAGTTATATTGGGAAAAAGAAAAAAGAAAAAGAAGAAAAGATTAATGTTGATAGTGTTTTTAAATTGGAGTTTTCTACCCAAGATAAAGAAATTATAATTGTCTTGTTTGTATTTAATTTTAAAATTTGAAATTAAGTATATGAAATATAGATATTTAAATTTTCAAAAACATGATTTCAGATCTCTATATAACCAGTTTACTACTAATAAAAACAACAAAAAGTGTTTACTAACTAAATGAGAGAACTCCCATCTTTTATTTTTTAGCTTTTGAATGTTTTGTGATGATTAATGTTGTTTTTTCATTTTATTTTTTTATCAATAATAAATATAAATATAAAAAATGTATTTCCAATTTAGTTCACAGAACAAACCTCTTGATCCTTGCCTACGAAATGTAGGACCACCGCCGTAAAGAATTAATGTTAATTAAAATTGGATATGTACTTTACCTTGTGCAATATCACACCATGTGATATATTGGTTAAAAATAAATACAATTTATGGTTTCCATATTCACCACCATTTGAGTAAATAACATAAATGGATAATAATCACTCTCACGCACTTCATGATAAACTTCAATATTAACATAGAACGGTTTATGGATAGATAAGCACGAATTTAGGGGAAATCAATTAAAATAATATTAATTTTAAAAAATATATAAAATAAGATACTCTATAAACTTATTTTTAAAATAAATTACAAAGACAATTTAGGCCTTTCAAGTGCCTAAATCACATGGTCTTATGGTTTAATTTATATACTTTTTTAGGTAGTACGAGTCCGTCATGCAAATATAATACTTGTGGGAAAAGAAAAACAAATTTATTAAAGAATTATTATCTTTGGCTTCACCTTCATATCGAGGCAGTCATTTTCGTTTTCGCTTTCCTTGGAAACAACTATTTATACGAGTTAGCTTAAGGAAGTAAGCTTTGTTTGTCTTCATGGCATGTTCCATCCCGGAAACGTACGACATATTTCTTTATAGTCTGGACTTTGATTTTTGTATTGTGGCGTTGATCTGATCGTAGTCTGGACTTTGATTTTTGTATTGTGGCCGTTGATCTGATCGACCAGCTCCCCCTGAAGATTTTGAGTACAGAAATTACAAAATCAACTCTGTTTGCAAACCCATGATCGGCCCAATTTAAATTTTAGTCTGTTCGGTTCAGCTCACAAGTATTTGTCGGTTTAGATGCTTTCCGGCTCATATATAAGCCAAGCTGAACCAAATTTTGATCAAATGTGGTTACTTTGACTAGAAAAAAATAATTGGTTGATTAAAAGCTTTTATTGGTAATAAGCAACAGCAACTTAGCGTTGTGTTGCCTCGTCTCCTTTCCCGATGACGGAAAGCAACAATGATGATAGCAATCGTGGTGATGAACAGTAGCGGCGACAACCACGGCTGCGACAATAGTGGCGACAACAACTGCAACAACGGCGATGACCACTCCCACTTCGACATAGCCATGACGACCACAGTGAACCATGCCAGCAACTTCCAACAACAACGGCGACTACGATGGTCATAATAACAACAACGACGACGACGACCGCCGGCAACCACCCAACAACGGTAGCAGTGATGACCACAGCAACGATGAAAGCCCAACGACAATAGCAACGGTGACGGCGACCCGAGTGGCAGCAGCCACAGTAGCGACAGCACAACGACAACGGCGACGATGGTGATAGTGGTTTCCTTGTCGAGTTCGTCTCGTCTCCTTCCTTAATGACGAAGGAGACAACGACAACAGTGGGTGGAGGAGGAAAAGAAAAATGAGAAAAGGAAAGAAGGAGCCAAGGTGCGTGGTGTGTGCGGGGGAGAACAACAACAATAATGGCAGCGATCCAACAGCGACAGTGGGCTATTACGATGGGAAGGGGGAGAAGGAGCAAAGGTGTGTGTGTGTGTATGCAAAGGTGAAGGGTGTGTGTGAGAGTGTGTGGGTGAGCGTGGATGGAGGTTGTGAGTGTGTATACGTATGGGGGGGAAGGGGAAAGGCGAGTGTGTAGTGTGTGTATATACATATGTGTATTGAAAGGGTGTGCGGTAAAGAATGGTAACATGTGCGTGAGGATGTGTGTGTGCATGTGAAGGAAGCGGAGGTATGTAAGAGTGTGTGGGTGTGTGTGCATGTGAGTGTGTGTGGCTGTGTGCGTAGATGAGGAAGATGTGTAGGCGTGTGTAGGAATATGTCTATGTATGTGTGGGAAAGGGAGAGGCGAATGTGTAGTGTGTGTATGCATGTAAGTGTATTGAAATGGTGTGTAGTATGCATGTGCGTGTATGGATACCGAAGGTGGCTGTGATGTATGTGGGAATGTGTGTATGTGTGTGAATGATGGAGTATGGTGTGTGTGTAGGAATGTGTGTGTATGTGTGTGCGGAAATGAAGATGTGTAAGTGTGTGTGTTAATGAAGGATGCATGTGTGTGTGGGAATGAAAGTGAGTAGTGTATGTGAAAATGGTGTATATGATGTATATGGAGATATGCGTAAATGTAGGTGATAGTGAGTAGTGTATGTAAGGATATGTGTATGTGTGGTTAAGGGTGTATAATGTGTATAAAGATGTGTGTATGTGTTGGTGATGATGTGTGATGTGAGTAAGGGTATGTGTATGTGGGCGTGTGGCATGTTTGTGTCATGTGTGTGTGTAAGGGTGTGGTGTATACGAAATGTATATGTAGAATGATATGTGATGTGTGTGAAAAGAGTGTATGCATATGAATAGTGTGGGGTAGATGCGGTTTGTGTGTGTATGTGTGGATGCCATGTAGTGTGTGGGTATGTATATACGTATAAGGAAGGAGTGGTGTGTAGGTATATATGTATACGTGTGAAATAGTGTATGGTGTATGGACATATGTGTGTGTAAGTATGGAAGTTGATGGTGATATATGTGGGATATGTATATACGAGTATGAGACAATGTGTGGAGTGTGAATATGTATGTATGGGTATGGAAGGCAAATGTGGTGTGTGCAAAGTATGTGGGCATGTATTGATAGTGTGAGATGTTTACGGAGTATGTGAGTAAGTGTATGAGATGATGTATGGTGTGGGTATGTGAGTATGGATATGGGAAGTGTGTAATGTGTATAGAGTATGTGAGTAAGTATGTATTGGTGGTGTAAAGTATATGTAGGGCATGTGTATATATGTGTGTGATAGTGGTGTGAAAGGTGAAAGAAGCAGGTGTGTATGTATGTATAGGTGCATGTGTGGTGTGTGAAGTGTGTATGTAAATAAATAAGAATATGTGTATGTTAGTGTGCATGTGGTGTGTGGGAAAGGTTAATGTATGTATGGTAATGGAAGCGATGATTCGTAGGAAAATATTAAAGACAATTGGATAAATGAAAGGTTTAAAGATGCTTCATGGATAAGAGAAATGTCTATGATGGTGTAGATGGTGAAGGGAATGATTCAAGCAACATCTAAGATGATGGCCTATGGAATATTTGGAAAGAAATGGAATTCACAATGGAATATTCAAAGGATGTTAAGAAAGATCATTCTTAGCTAAATACCCTAATGCAAGATCTTCAATTGTCCTTTCCAAGGATATCTTGCATATGTGGAAGAAGGAATTCCAAATTTAGCAAGTCGATGACATTCCATTGCTGGACTTCTACACAAGGAAAGCAGACAATCGATCACAGCAACTTGGGGCGTTGGAAGCACAGATTTGTAAGAAGTTTAACATTCGAATCTTATTCGCCCAAAGTTCCTTAAGGAGGAAACTTCATGCCTTACCATCAAACACAAGATGAGCATAGTATATATATCGGGTGCTTGAAGACCGTCAAAGTCAAGTGTAGATGCAACTTTCTATAATTGGGTTGAGGAAGCACCACAGAAAGATACTAACCTTAAGAGGAACAAAAAGGAGTTACCTGCTGGAATCGCTTAACTCCAGCTAGGACTACGCCAACCCTAAACATGTGAGTGAAAAACTTAACAATATGCTATTATGTTGTGTTATATGTTGAATGCTATGCATGTGAAATTGTTGTTTGTTGTGTTTGCTATTTAATGTGATTATTATGTTAGGAATTAATGAGTTAGGAAATAAGTCGTGAAGAGTGTAGAGGAATGAATGGTTTGAGGGTATAGATGTCATTACCTTAACATTAGCACTTAGCTCCATATTGCTTGTGCTATAACCATAGGCTTAACTTATGTTTTAAAAATTGTTTTCTTCCAAAACATAGAAACTTAGCTTTTCCTTCTATAGCTACCGAGTAAGTATGCTTAGTTGGAATATGATGTATAGGTATCATTATGTATACATGTCAGAGTTGGTTCCTGAATGTATATACATATATTTAATAAACTTATTTTCATATTATATTTACAAAATACACTCATGAACCCAATCATACCAATCATGAGTGCAACCTTAGCTTTTACAACTCAATGACCATATTTTCTTACCTTCTTAAGTTTGTAAGGGAAAGTGTCTAGAAAAGTTTCCTTAAGTAAAGGTATGTCACGAATATATATATATACAAATAACTTGAGGACATCAAAAGAGAAAACAATATGACCTTGTTGGCTCTCGAAAGTGAAAATGATAAAACACTTGAGAAGTGCGATAACACAAAGGTATCAAAGATGATGAATGTAAATCAACCCCGAGTGGTTGGTTTGACATGTAAAATAAATGACACAGAGGTGTCAGATATGATATTTATAAGTCAACCCGAGCGATTTAACATCTAAAAGGAAAAGGCACAGAGAGGTGCCAAGATAATTTAACTGTATATAAGACTAGATAAGTTTATGTCCACGGGGTCTAGGTTCGGTGTTTATCTTAATTGATAAGAAAGACATGATCTGTGCTTGTTGTAATGAGTGTGAAATGGAATGCTTGATGTTTGCTTCTGTGGTATGATTGAGAAATGATTTGATTTTATATGTTATTTGATCACTCTAAATTAATCAATTAAAGTACGAATTGGATCTGATTAAAAACTTGACATGCATTTCCACGAGACATTGCATGAGATTAAAGGCCATCACTACCACCGGGGGGGTGGTGGGGGTGTCGGAAGTGATTAGAGGATCGTTATTCCGCCATGTGCGAGCTAAGTGATTAAGGGATTGTCGTGCCTTGATGGTTCCAAGTCCAGCCCGTCCCTTGAGGGTTTAATGCTCGGTGTATTAAGACACCTAGAGCCTAAAACATTAAAGCTAAGACACAACTTAATGAAGTGATAAGAATAAGAAAGATTGAGTTTCGCTTGGGCACTGATGGTGGCTTCGAAATCCCCAACCCAAGGTCAAGGGGGGCATAAACCCTAGACTTCACGTTAGTTACTAGAAGATTATGTGAGATGCTGCATTCATTTTGTTGCTCATGCATAGCATATGTTTGATAACTTGAATTGTAATTTGCTTGTATATACATAACATTGAAAGTGTTACCATCTCATTCACTAAGCCATGGTGTGCTCACCCCCTCACAGACTCTTTTGTAGGTAACAATAGTGAAAGCGCAGGATGGGATAAGATATAAAGTGTTAAAAGTTTTAGAAAACCAAAACAACAAAGTAAGATTTGTAAATAATAGATTTAATTAGATGAAATGTTAGGACTCCCATGTGAATAGAATTTGAAATTTAGAAACCTAGGGTTCATCCCATTTTACTGATTGGTAGGGGATACCGATTCTCTACGATCATGGTTGACCGTAGGATATGGGATCCATAGTTATATTTTATTATCCAATTATATGTACTATGATTACTTGTAAATGCAATTATTTATTTAAAGTCTTACGATTTTTGACACGTAAGACGATCATCATGTAACAAGTACACACGTGTCATAATGGTTTTAGTGAAAACTTCTAGGCCCCCTTTCGGGGCATAACATTACATTAATTTCAAAAACCTCCCATGGCAAACTCTTACCCTTTACTACTTCAAGGAAAGCATTAAAGGACAATCTAGGATGCATTCTTCCACCATCATCCTTGTCTTCCAGATGATGCTTATCTCCTCCCCATTTAACTTCGCTTGCGGTGTGTGACCTAAATTAGAATAGAAAATCCTTTGCAAAATGCATCAAAGTATTGTAATTTAATTAAAATTACAGCTACAAAAAATTAAAGAAAATTACTGTAATGTAATATATATATTAATTTGTTATAATATTAATATAATTAACATTACAATTATTAAATATAATTTATAATTTTTTACAACAATTTTTAAAAATTATTAATAAAATATTTACAATGTGATATATTATTAAATATAACACAAATTATTGTAATTTATAATATGAATTACTATTTTTGTTTTCAATCAATGGATTTACATGAATTATTTTATATAATATATTATTAAATATAACACAAATTATTGTAATTTATAATATGAATTACTATTTTTGTTTTCAATCAATGGATTTACATGAATTATTTTATATAATTCGTAGTATTACATGAATTAAATAATTTCTTCAATTAGTATTTTCTTATAATAATATAAAAAATATATAAATAACTATGATATCATAAAAAAATGGTATAATTGCCAAAATTACTATGTTCAATACAATACTTCGCAATTCCGAACAATAGACAGTACAAAAATCCTTGTTCAGTACTGAACATATTAAATATGGTATAAAAAACTTTCTTATCCAATTTTTCTTGTTTTGTACTGTTCAGTACTCTTTATACTATCAAATACCAATAACTAAATGTTACCAAAGAATTATAAATATCCATATAGCAATTTTCTTAATACGATGGTATGTAAGTCAAATTCTTACATGACTTTATCTAAGTTTGAAACACAAGATATATCACTCATTATTAAATCATTTTTCCCTTTCAGCCCTAAGTCTGGAAGTTGGCTTTTGCCGAAGCAATGTTGAGATCCCCTTTATTTCATGCTGATCCTGGGGGGCTGGCTTTATGGGAAGCCCGTGTCCACCTCGTTGTTGATAGTAGTGTTTATTGATATATATATATGAATAAAAGAGGTGACACTAAAGGTAAAGGAAAACCATGATGGTTAACCTTCACGGAAATACTAATAGTATATTTGATACATAGAAACGTAGTGGAAATAGAATCATAATTTCGAATATTATTTTCTTTCTTATGTTTGAAAGAATTTTGATGAAATGGAATCATAATTTCATTACTCTTCTTCAACAAAAATTACTTAAATAACTTTTATAATTCATTAATATATATTTATTATATTCATTAATTTAGAATATTTTTGGTAAATACACTCATATATCATTCAATTCCATTCCATTATATGATCATTTTCAAACACAAGAATGGATTTGACATTTCATTACACAATCCATTCCGTTCCAATCTAATCTATTCCATTTCATTTCAAATCGTTTATACATACCTACCAAACGTGACAAAAAAAAAAAAAGAAAAAATGATGCATTCTTTTATAAACAAAAATTATTTCCCTGTTAACCATCCTCAATAACCGATTGACTGCTATCTACTCCTCTTTACCAGCCACTACTTGTTGCATCCTACCAAGATTGATATTTGTTATTATAATATTTGATATTTATAAACTTTTGATTATAGTAAATATAAATAATGACCGAAAGATGAATTTTGCCAAACAAATGCACCCAACATTTTATTTTTATTAACGACGTAATCTTTTTTCTTTTTCTTTTTTCTTTTTTTTACTTCTTATTACTCTATAATCCAGCTTACAACCTTCTCTTAGAAAAAGAGGACTAGATTTAGAAAGTCAGTAGCACGTATGATAACCTTGTCTCACGTCCATAATAAACACTGAGTAGGCCTCCCACGGCCATCCATGGTCACATGTATAGTTGATTCTTTCATTTTCGTTAAAGAATAAAGGGATAATAATATACAAAATATTTTTTATTTTAACCTTTTTCATTTTATATACTTGTATTTTTCTTTTTCTAAAAAAAGATATTAGCTAGAAGCCAAAAATAAATACATTGAATGCATATGGAACATTATATATATGGACTTGAAAACTCTTCCCTCTTATTAACTCTAATCCTAACATTTTCGAGTTTTTTTTACCTCATGAATCCCACATTTGTAATATGTAACTAAAGAGAGTTATGCAAGACGTGAAAAATCAAAACGTAAGTATACAACATAAAAAGCACATATAGTTTTTCTATAGTTAACCTAAGCATAAAATGTAAAAGCCCATGCTAATCTGCAAATTTAAACTTTTGGATCAATAGACTGTTAACATAATACCAAACTGGGAGTTTGGAGGTCCATATCCACCTAATGTGCCTTTGTTCATGTCCTAGCCCAAGAGTGAACAGGAATGATATAAAGAATAAACTACAATGGTGCACTCTGATCTACATGCTTAAGCCACTATATGAGCTTGGACTTGGGAGTTAAATTAAACAAATTCAATTTCGAAAATAATTACCAAGCTTAGTAGCTGTAGATCAATAATAATGAATTGATGCTTTCACTACACAATGAACATAAAATTTACAGGAACAAAGGAAGAGATCAAAGTAGGAATGCAAACCATAGAACCATTCTTGTACAGAGAAGGAAGGATGTGCATTTTCTATGTGGTAATTCACAGGCAGTATTGGCAAGAAGGAAATCATTCATATACATGGGTTAATTCCTTGCGGCATCTAAGCATCTAACATCCGCAGATAATCATCTATTATAGACATGGCAGATGGGCGATAACCCGAACCAAATAGATTGTAGTGGTTCAGGTAATGATACAGCAAATATATATCCCTCCTCTTCTCAAACCCAGGTTGTTTAGGAATCACCTGGTAAACATTTGGCAGACTATTATATTAAAACATATATATATGCATTTATTCATACATGTTGAGATGCAATAGCATCAAAATCTATAAACTAAAATTTTTAGATGCCTTGGTTGTGGTTCTAATGAAATTTCTAGACAGTACATAGCTGAAGGTCTTGATTGAAGTTCCCCCGTCACATTCTACCACACCGAGGAAAGTGCTGAAATATTACTATAAATGATACCTGCTTCTAATGGGTTTTGCATGTACTGCCATGACTCTGATAAAAATTGTATATCACTAATCTAATCATGCCCGTGCACATATAGTTTATTTACATAGTAGCTAGAGCTTATAAGGCAGGCGGCAACAATACTCTGTGATTGTAAGTTGCAGCAGCATGAGCTATAAGATGAATGAAAAATTTCCCAAACGCAGTGTTTTTCAAGCTCATTGTCCAAATTGAGATGTAGAGAAATTTTGGTTAAGGAAACAAAGATATAATTTATTCACAACATATCTTAAATGAAAATAGACTTACCTCAAAATAGGCACTATAGAAGGATCCGCCAAATCCAGCACACCAGGACATTCCAAATTCAGCCTCGCTATGACCATCTACAAAGGAAACATAACAATATATCAAAGTGGTCAAAATATTTGTCAAGCTAAAAAGAGAATTGCACAAATAATTTGTCTAAGTTCATTTATTTTCTTTTTAGTGCAATTCTGGTACGCACAGTGCACCATGACAAAATTAGACTGCAATTACATTACACATTAGAAACTCAATTATCCTGAAAAAAGCTTCCCCAGACTTCATGATTTTGGGTTTGCTATGTCCAATCCTATAAACAATGATTACCTGAATTTTTACAAATTTTTTAGTGAAGGAAAACTATAAAGAAAAAGACAGTTTGGAAACAAAAAGAACTTGCTTCTTAGCTCTATCTTGCTAAGTAAGTAACACTGTCGAAGAAACCAGTGGATCAATCAATACTTACAGTAACATGCTGGATCAAGTATGACAGGCTCGCCATTCTTATCAGAGCTAATATTTCCACTCCATAAGTCACCATGTAGCAGGCAGGGCTTGATTTCAATATTCTCAAAGAGAGGTCCCATTGATTTTATTACTCTTTGTCCT
Organism: Laguncularia racemosa; assembly: GCA_037954665.1. Classification (NCBI taxonomy): domain Eukaryota; kingdom Viridiplantae; phylum Streptophyta; class Magnoliopsida; order Myrtales; family Combretaceae; genus Laguncularia; species Laguncularia racemosa. The sequence goes on along the minus strand of JBBMOL010000025.1, from coordinate 2,806,661 downwards.
GGACAAGCAACAAAATGCCAAAGTTCTATTTAAGAAAATAGTGATCCCTGCTCAAGAATAAGGGGAAAAACATTAGAATAACACCTAAAATACTTATGCCATATCCTTAGTCCTAGGCAAGCGCCAGTAGCAACACATAAAATTTGAGTGAGAGTCAAGAATATGAAGCATTCTTGCTTCCTTGCATTTTCACCAGCATTTCTAGCAACAATGATTGCAGAGGAGAATAATTCTCCTGCTATATATTACAGAGTCCAAAAACCAATTCAACCTACAATATTAACCTTTTACTCATCAAAAATATTTCTTTGTTTCATCAAGATTTACATTTCAACAAGTAATATTTAGCTTGGTGTCATATGCCAAAAAGCAAGAGCATAAAGTAACAAGGTCAGTGTGCATAAAAGTACAAAAAACAGGCAGATAACATTGTACGACAAAGTAACTGTAAAATGCGAGACAATAGATTTATAAGAAAGATATATTGCTATCAAATTTAAGCTCATGGTATGCAAGATCATGCATAACTTGATAGCAAAATAAAGTGATTTAGAGATTAAGATAACCTCTTTCATATATAGTTCTGTCTCCATACTGGTCTAATGCCAGTTTTAACTGGTAACCGAGTCTATGCTCTCCATAGAACTGAATCCAATCAGATGACCAAGTGTTTATCTGTGGAGTACTACAGGAAATATGGATTATATTAGTGACAAACTGTAATATGTTCATTATTCAAGTTGCTCTTTTAGCAAAAACTTCGCTTGCTATATTGATAGTAGCAATAATCAGTCTAAAAAACAATAACCAAACAAATCAAAACCATATAAAATTAACATAGCAGACAATAAAGTAAACATAGTGATGAAAACATGATTTAATAAATAATCTAGGACCTGTCAGGTTAAGAAGATTCTTTATGGACAAGGATCAGATTAAGAAGATTAATACATAGAAATCATGAATTATCGGAGTAACAAAATTGAAGAGCATGTTAAGAAGTCCGAAGTCTGGAATACACCCTGACAAACTCTCTTAGATCTCATTAAGATCTATTTAGTTTTCTACAATTCTCACCCAGTCTCTCCAAAAATACCTTAAAGTCCTTAATGTACAATTATCAAAAAAAGTTGCGTGATCATATTAAAAGTATGAAAACTAGAAAGTATATCTGAATCTGTCAACTTTCCAAATAGGGAATTGTTGATCAATTTTGACTAGCCAAAATTTGAACTTGAAGCCATCAACATTCTGGCTCCGGAACTATCTACAGTTATTTCTACACTGCCCATAGTTGCCTTCTGAAACATCCACAATCATTCTATTGCAAGCATTCTTCTTCTTAATTATCTGTTTCGTTGATGTTGAGTTGAAGGCTCATAAATATTATATGATAAATTTGCTTCACTCCGTAGATGGGGAAACCAGAAGTAGATCATTAGAGTTAAGCATCCTATCTAAATGAAATATAAGGAACAATACATGCCTAATTAAAATATGGAGACTCCGTGTTAGTTAGAGAAAGAGAGATAACCTTCCAATAGTGTTATCAACATCAAAACCAAAGCCCTTTTCTGATTTTCCAACTTCATGCATTTCAGCTAGCTTCCTTCCAAGAGTAGCCTGAGGGCAACTAGCATACAAGTAAAATATTACTTCCAAGCTGTTATGACATATCCATGAAAACTGAATTCATGAAGATTCCTAAGTTCACCTGATTACTTCTAGATGATCCGAATTCAATAAACTCCATGATAATATATGAACCACCTGTTGGAAGAGGACCCACCTAAAATGCCAAAACAGGATTAATCAAATCCATGTTGAATATTGAAGAGATTTGGAATTCTTTATTTTCTCTTATTCAGAAAGTGATACAAGTATTGTATATATATACTAGTGTACAACCTATCTTTCCTTAATCTAAGAAGACTAAATAAAGAATAAAAATATATCACATTAAATCCTATAAGATTTGATTCTTCTGCTATAAATATCAAGATTATATGGCTGTCAATTAGCCATATGCTTTCCTTATTTATCTACATACTAACTTTGGAAGATTTTCAACACTCCCCCTCAAGCTGAGTTGTAAATGTTGTACAAACACAGCTTGTGACTCAATTCTTCAAAGTTAGTCTTTGGAAGAGCTTTGGTGAGAATATCGGTTGCTTGCAACTTTGTAGGAGTATACATTAGTTGTATAATTCCTTTCTCAATCTTTTCTGAGATGAAGTGCCGATCAATTTCGATGTGCTTTGTCCTGTCATAGTGCACTGGATTCTTTGCAATACTAATGGTAGCTTGGTTATCACAAAACAGCTTCATAGACCCTTCACTTTGTATTTTGAGTTCACTAAGAAGTCTCTGTATCCATATGCCCTCACAGATACCAAGAGCAAGTGCTCTAAATTCAGCTTCTGCACTGCTTCTTGAGACTACAGATTGCTTCTTACTTCTCCAAGTCACAAGGTTTCCCCAAACATAGGAGCAGTATCCTGATGTAGATCTTCTGTCTGAAATATCTCCTGCCCAGTCTGCATCTGAGAAGATTTCAACTTCACGGCTTTTATCCTTCTTGTATAACAAGCCTCTTCCTGGTGTCACCTTGAGATATCTCAAAATCCTGTTTACTGCTCCCATATGTTCTTCTGTTGGGTTGTGCATGAACTGACTCACAACACTAACAGAAAAACCAATGTCTGGTCATGTATGTGAGAGGTAGATTAGACGTCCCACAAGTCTCTGATATCTCCCCCTATCGACTGGTGTACTGTCTTTCTCAGCTCCTAGCTTCTTGGTTGGATCCATTGGAGTGTTAGCAGGTTTACATCCAAGCATGCCTGTCTCCTTTAGTAAGTCTAGGACATACTTACGTTGAGAGACAAATATTCCTTTCTTGGACCGTGCTATTTCCATTCCCAGAAAGTATTTAAGATCACCAAGTTCTTTGATTTCAAATTGCTTGGCTAGGAGTCCCTTCAATCTTGGTAGTTCTTCTTCATAGTCACCTGTCAGAACGATATCATCCACATACACAATTAGTATGGCTATCTTCTTTTCTGGAGAGAATTTTACAAATAGAGTGTGATCGGCTTGACATTGGGTGTATCCATGCTTTGTAATTGTTTTTGCAAATCTGTCAAACCAAGCACGAGGAAATTGCTTGAGCCCATATAGAGATTTTCTAAGTTTGCACACTTGGTTGCTGTTGGATGAAGTTTCCAACCCCGGGGGTATTTCCATGTAAACTTCTTCTTCTAGATCACCATTTAGAAATGCATTCTTTACGTCCAGTTGGTGTAATGGCCAGTCTAGGTTTGCTACAAGAGAGAGAAGAATTCTGATAGTATTGAATTTGGCCACCGGAGCGAATGTTTCTTGGTAATCAATTCCATAGGACTGAGTAAAACCCTTAGCAACAAGACGTGCCTTTAATCTCTCAATACTGCCATCAGCTTGATGTTTAACTGTAAAGATCCACTTACAACCCACAACCCTTTTTCCTAGAGGAAGTTTTGTGATCACCCATGTGACATTCTTCTCCAAAGCCCTGATCTCTTCATAGACTGCCTTTTTCCATTCAGAATTTGTTAAGGCTTCTTGAATGGAGTTAGGTACCTGCACTTTGTCAAGAGTTGAAACAAATGCCTTATAGGAAGTAGATAATTTACCATATGAGACAAATTTTTGAATAGGATGCTGTGTACAAGTTCTTACACCCTTTCTCAGAGCAATTGGCATATCACAGTTGTCAGTGATACTTTCAATCCTAGAAGTGGACTTTCCCTTATCTGAGTGAGTTTGAGTCGGCTTTGGACTTGGTTCAGGCTCTTGGACAAGTGTGAGAGGTGTTGAGAGTTCCATCCCTGTAATAGGCCTTTTCCTCTTAACATAGACACGAAGTTCTTTATCCACGGTTTGTGGTGATTTGGGTTGGTTGGGAATAGATGACACTGGAGTTTGTGGTGGTGGACTTTCTGCTGGTGTATCAAGTGTGAGAGGATGAGTGATTGGTTGGGAATAGATGACACTGGAGTTTGTGGTGGTGGACTTTCTGCTGGTGTATCAAGTGTGAGAGGATGAGTGACTGGATCAAGTTGAAACGACTCGATAGAGGGCTGTAGTGATGGAGGATCAAGAGGTTGGATTGGATGACCGGGATCAGGTTCCCAAAGCTGATATTCCCTCAAGTTCTCCCCCTGAATTTCAGTTTTGGGGTAATATGATTGATGTTCAAAGAATGTCACATCCATTGAGTTATAGAATTTGCGGGTGCTGGGAGAATAACATTTGTAGCCTTTTTGTTTTGAGGAATACCCAAGAAAAATACACTTGATGGATTTTGGGTCTAACTTGCTGCGGTTTTGTGGCTGTATATGAACAAATGCTGAGCACCCGAATACTTTTGGTTCTAGTGATGTGATGATTTTGGTCTGTGGGAAGTGTTGAAGGAGGACTTGATGGGGAGTTTGAAATTTCAAAACTCTGGATGGCATTCTATTGATGAGATATGCGGATGTAAGGACGGCTTCTCCCCAGAAGAATTTTGGAACATGTGTGGAAAACATGAGAGATCGGGCCACCTCAAGTAAATGTCTGTTTTTTCTTTCTGCTACCCCGTTTTGTTGGGGAGTATCAACACAGGAACTTATGTGAACTATGCCTTGTTCTAGGAGATAAGAACCTAGAACAGATTTGAAGTATTCTTTGGCATTATCTGTTTTAAAAACTTGAATCTTGGTCTGGAATTGTGTTTGTATCATAGAGTTGAAATTTTTGAAAAGTTGACATATTTCTGATTTTTCTTTCATGAGGAATATCCAAGTCAACCTAGTGTGATCATCAACAAATGATACAAACCAACGAGTTCCTGTTATATTTTTCACCCTTGAGGGGCCCCATACATCGCTATGAATCATGGCAAATGGACGAGATGGTTTGTACAAGCAACTAGGATAAGTATTACGAGTGTGTTTGGAATACTGGCAAATTTCACATTGAAAATGTTTTGGATTTTTATTGATAAACATTGAAGGGAAAAGCTTCTCTAAATACACAAAATTAGGATGCCCAAGACGATAATGACACAGCATAATTTCACTATCTTTATTGACATAGGAATTGAAAACAGACTGACTTGTAACAGGAGCTCCACTTGTGGGTTGAGTTTGTGTATTTTGAGGAGAATGGTTTTTGAGGAGATAAAGTCCAGAACACATCTCAGCACTGCCAATCGTCTTCCCCGAATCCAATTCCTGAAACTCACATAAGTTTGGGAAAAACTTAGTTATGCAATTTAGATCACGAGTCAATTTACTAATGGAAAGTAAATTACAATCCAAACTAGGAACATGGAGAACAGAATTTAAAGTCAGATTCTTATTAATCTTGACTGAACCAATTCCCTCAACTTTTGATAGTGAACCATCAGCTATTTGGACTGTGGAGTTGCTATTGGATGGACTGTACTCGTAAAATATTGTTGCATCTCCTGTCATGTGATCTGAAGCTCCAGAATCAACAATCCACGGTTTTGTGTGCCATTTGTCAACCATAAGAGCCAACGAGGAATTACCTTGCTGTGCTAACAAGCTGGTTCCAGACCCAGAAGTGTTGGATTGAGGCTGCGAGACCGTGTTTTGATTGAATAGTTTCTGCAGAACTTCCAATTGCTCTTTGGTGAAGGGACTTAACCCGTTTGAGGTTGAAGTTGTGTGGTCATCTGAGGATGTTGCAATGTTAGCATTGGTTGCTCGTGATGCCTTCCAATCAGCCGGTTTCCCATGGATTTTCCAGCAGGTTTCCCTAAGATGGCCAGGTTTACGACAGTGATCACACCAAGGTCTCCCTTTCCTTTGCCGGTTGTCATTGTTGTTCGGTGGTGGTCCTCGTGTTGCAAGGGCAGAACCTTCAAAGGTTGGAGTGGAATTTTGTGATCCCATCATAACCTTCCTTCTGCTTTCTTCACGTCTAACTTCAGAAAAGGCTTCTCGGATGCTAGGAAAAGGCTTGGTTCCCATAATTCTGCCTCTGACTTCATCCAGATTTTTGTTGAGACCAAGAAGGAATTTGAAGGTTCGTTTTTGTTCTACTATCTTTTTGTATAAAGTTGTGTCTTCGGGGCACTTCCACGTGTGGACTTCAAACAAGTCAAGATGTTGCCAATAGCGAGTAAGGGTATTGAAATATTGAGTAACCGTAAGCTCTCCTTGTCGAAGATCATGCAGCTTGGCTTCAACCTCAAAAAGTTCTGAGGTGTTTTCAGAACTGGAATACGTCTCCCTAACTGCATCCCACATTTCCTTTGCTGTCTTATATAGGAGAAAATTCTCACCTATCTCATTATTCATGGAGTTTATCAACCAAGACATCACTAAGTGATTCTCAGTGTTCCATGTCTTGAATTGTGGATCATTTTTCTCTGGAATGACACCTTCTCCAGTGAGATATTCATCTTTTCCTCTTCCACAGATGAACATCATCACAGATTGGGACCATTGGAGAAAGTTGTGACCATTGAGTTTGTGTCCAGTGATGAGAAGAGATGCATTTTCAGTTCCTCCATGGCTGGTTTTGATAGGGGCTGGGAGTGACGTGACTTTGGATGAGGCAGAGTCTCTCCCGTTCATCATTTCCTGGTGAAGACAGATTCAATAATTCTAGGAGATGGAGGATTGACCAGTTGGTTGAAGGAGAATGTCGTGATACTAGAGTGTGTATGCTGTCGGATTACTAGCTATGGTTGAGAAGGGAATGATAGAATCACGTTAGACACGTGAAAGGCTCCGACAGAAGCACGATCAGAATGGATCACGGCAGAAAAAAAATTGGTCGGAATGAGAGATACGTCAAGCAGAAATTGAGTCACGGCAGAAGAAAAAAAATAGAAGGAGGAAGGCTCTGATACCATGAAGAGATTTGGAATTCTTTATTTTCTCTTATTCAGAAAGTGATACAAGTATTGTATATATATACTAGTGTACAACCTATCTTTCCTTAATCTAAGAAGACTAAATAAAGAATAAAAATATATCACATTAAATCCTATAAGATTTGATTCTTCTGCTATAAATATCAAGATTATATAGCTGTCAATTAGCCATATGCTTTCCTTATTTATCTACATACTAACTTTGGAAGATTTTCAACAAATATTCATGCTAAAATCAAGATCATAGTTACAGATGAGGTTCCAATATTCAAGGAATAATTCTTGTCACCTTAAATGGTTGAGGCACCCGGATTGTGTGGGTATTGTACATAGCACCTAAACCAAGAGCCTCAGCCTGAAACATTGATGGTTCAATACTCCTAATACAGAAGTTAACAAGTATCAATAACCTTTTATTCATTAGAAATACATATCAAGACACTACATGTTCTGTCTAACATGATTCTTATTGTTGACAAGATAAATACCTTACCTGTTTGTTTTAACAAAGAATGACCCAGCATCTGTATCATAATGTCTTGCAGTGTTGATGCAACCTCCACCAACAGGACTTATCCTTGTAATTTTTGTAGCTTTTCCTTCTGAAAGCATCCACTCAGTTATTGGATCGTCACCCATTGCTGCCACTGCTACAAAACTAAAATGAATGAATTCAATAGAGACAGCGAGACATGGACTTCCACTCGCTGGAACGCATTACATAGTGCCAGTTAACACCAGCTAAAAAGGCTATGAACTTAACTTCGGGCCAAAACATAAAAATGAACCATCCATTCTAAACCTTAAGGCTAAACCTGTTTTTGGCTAAATTTGGCTCTTGAACTGTTCAAAGCCTAATCAAGTCCTCAGCACCCTTGAAAGAATTGAATATCAATCAATTTCAATCAGCAGTGAATATTCATGCATTTTAGAAAGTTATGTCTTTCAGTAGTCAATTTCCATTACAACTTAATCATTTCAAGTTTTTGCAAATAGCAGACTTAATTGAACCATATGAACATCTCAAGCTTCACAAAGAACCAAAACAGGATTTAGGGGGCACATTGCATTTTACTGATGCCATGAAGGCCTTACTTTTGCTTTTAGTCTAAATTATATTTGGGATAATCATTTTGTATTCGTCAGGGGTGCCTTATAAACAATGGCAAAGTTCAGAAATCTAATTCGAAGTAAAAAAAGCAGCGGGGCTTCCAACATTCAATTGGGTCAGACGTCAGAGTATGAAAATTTCCGTTTCATAAAATGTGTCATTTTGCCCTAATCTCAGCAGTAGGGTGAAGAGGGTCTTCGCGTTCCACCAATTATGACACAGAGACTGAAATATTACACATGAGAGCCCACAAAACACCATACTATTTGCTAAAAGTTAAATTCACGATTCATTTATCCAGCAAAAAAAAAAAAGATTATATCATGAGAAGCTCAAGTTGAAACTCTCATCACATAGTAAAAATAAAAATTAAAACACGCGACATTGAAAAAATGTCAACACACGCTCTGAGCACTGGTCGCTTTTCTATGCATTTACTTTTCTCGTAGAACATGTAATCAATCTTGAAATATCAAAAGAAAGGGGGGAAACAACATTTTGTAGACGTTGATTATGCCCTATAGTCCTTAACGGAAACTAAATAATTTACATATAACACACACGAACCCGCACATGAACAAGATTCATGAACTGGGTATCTTCTAGAATTTTATTAAAAGGATGAATTCCCAAATACATGAAAACGCAAAAACATAACGTAATAACTTAACGACAATCTGTACGAACATGAGAATATCCAAATAATACTAATAACAATTATAACAATGATGATAGCATGTGTTAACGTAGTAGTTCTTACTGGGAAAAGTTCTGGGTTTGGAGAAGGGAAGTCTAAGGAAGCAAGAGCTAAGAGAGAGAACACCCACGTGTACTACCATTTCTCTATCTCTCTCTTCTCCTTATGTCAATAGATATGGATGGATGGCGATAAATAATTAATAGAATATATTTATAAGATTTTTAATGAATTTATTAAAATTAGAAGAATTTTAAAAAAATATCTATTTAATTTCCAGAATAATATATTCTTTAATCAACAAAGGAAAAAAAAATAAGTCAAGTTTCATATAATTCAAAGTTATAATGAAAAAATTTTGTACATTTAAATAATCAACACAATCGAGTAATATGGTCATATTGATTTTGAAGGAAGACTTAAAAGATATATGAAGAACAACACGATCATATTAATAGTCATGTGACTTTTGGAGCAATAGAAGCCAAACACAACCATGTTGATTTAAGTTTAACACAATCGAGTAACACAACCGTGTTTAGAGGTCGTGTTGGCCATGTCTTTCCTAATCTAGGCACAATTGAAAGATTTAAGCTGAACATGACCTTAACATGACTATATTGAAGGGTCGTGTTGAGTTTGATGGCTAAGTAATATAAATACAAATATAAACCTTAGACGAAAAGAGAGAGAAGAAGAAAAAGAAGAAAGAAAGTTCTGAACAGAAAAGAAAGAAAGAGTTTTTAAGCAAACGAAGAGAAAAACTCTTTGAAAAAATGAGAATATCGAAGATCAATTCGTACAATCCGAAAGTACAAGAATAGATTTACATAAGGATTTTTCTTTCCATTATGATCTATTTCAATTTTATTGTCAAATTTTATATCATAATAATAGCTTAAATTCTTCTAATAGCTAGATTTGTAAAACCCTATAGTTATTATGTAATTTTATTTCAGTTACTATTCTATAAAATCTTCATTATCTTAATTCAATTATGCATGTTCTTCATTACAAGAATTTAATATCTTTAGAGTATTAATTCTTGATTATTGATATTATATAAATAGATTGAGAAATCATTTATATAATTAGATCTAACGTAATTGAAAAGAGTTGCATGCAACCCTAAAAATAGGATAACATAAATCTTCCAAATTAAGGTCAAACCTAATAATGAAATTCAAATATCAATAAAGCAATTTTAGGGGTTTTAATTAGAGAAAGATCTCGATTAATCAACCTAAGATTAGAAACTAATAATCTTGAGAAATATATTAATTTGATTACAAAATTTCTGCGGTTAAGAAAATAAAGATTGAAAATGAAATTAACTATAATGAGTTATATATGATTCTAGGGAGAAACTAAATCTAGATACGTATCCTTATAACATTAATTCAAAATCTTTAATATATCTATTTTCTTTTCATTTTTTTATAATTATTAATTAAAAAATTAGAATTTCTTAATTAATTAATACATTTTAATTTGACAATTAGATAATAAAGTCTTAGTTAATATTAATAATTGTAGTCTTTATGGGACGACATTCATAATTAGTTTACTATATTATATTAATCGATAGGTGCACTTGCCTACAATATCAAGTTTTTGGCGTTATTGTTAGGGACTACAATATTAAGAACGCTTAATACTTTATTAATCTAATCATTTTTTTTTCTTTCATCTTGGTTACTACTCTTCTTGGAGATTGATTTAAAAAGCATTCTTTTGCATTACATGACCAAGAGTAATTCAATAGACCTTTTGGAAATAGACCTGAAATAGAGAGAACCATCAAGGACTTGAGGAAGAATGTAAAACAAATAGTGGACAAGTTAAATCCAGGATCCCCTCCGAAAGTCAAGACGGAAGAAGAATATGAATTGATCGAAATGGCAAATAATGGGAACCAAAATGCAGTTAGGACTATGTCCAATTATTTAAGACCTAAACTCACTAGGATTAACTTAAGTATTGCTAAACCAGCAGTTGCTGTGAATAATTTTGAGATCAAACCAAACATTATTCAAATGATGTAGCAATTCGTCCAATTTGATGGCTTGCAAGATGAGGACCCCAATGCTCATATTTCCAATTTTCTGGAAATATGTGACACCTTTAAAATTAATGGGGTTAGTGATGATGTTATACGCTTGAGATTGTTTCCATTTTCCTTAAGAGGTAGGGCGAAATAGTGGTTAAATTCTCTCCCACAAGGATCAATCACTATATGGGATAAAAAGGCTGAGAAATTTTTAGAAAAGTATTTCCTACATGCCAAAACTGCAAAGCTTAGGAATGATATCTTTGCTTATTCTTAAATTGAATCTAAGACATTATATGATACATGGGAGTGCTTTAAAGATCTATTGCAACAATTCAAATTTTTCATGTACACACCTTGATGATTCTCAACATTAAATGTGTCCATAAATTGATCATCCTCATCTCAGGACATCATGCCACTAAAACACGCCTGCCAAAAGCAACCTATTACCCAAAAGACAACTGGACAAGCTTCTACATCATCCTCTTGCCCACCTCACGATGTGCAACCACTCGCACTTCTACCACTTACTCAATCCCAAACACAAGGTATGCTAACTTTTGCCTAACAAGCATATCGGGATAAGTATAATCGGTTGAAAGATAACGATTTTAGCCAAAGCTTATATTTAGAGTGGCGAGTGTTAGAAAGGTTAGGATGTGATGAAGGGGTTAGAAACTTGATTAGTATTGGTGGCTAGAAAAGGTTCTTCTCCCGCTGTGCCCCTATTTATAGGGAACTCACTTTAGAGTTCCTCTCTACATTTAGAGTGCAGAATGATCATATATCTTAAGGTGCTCATAATAGTATGCATTTTCGGGTAGGCGGAAAATTTTATGAGATCACCATAACCTAACTAACCTGTTACGTAGGGCTCTATGATGAGTGGTTTATTGAGACTAATGACTTCATGCAACTTCCTGTCAACTTTCCTCAGGGAGTTACTCTCGCCGCATTTTGGAAATCCATTAGTCGGGATATGAGGTACGACCCGAAATAGGCGAAAGGATCAAAACTTCAAAAACTCGCATATTGGGTCATACATTAGTTGCTTTCACACACCATCAATTGGCGTAGGAAAAGTATAGGGGTTGTCTCCACTAGTGACATCCTTTGTCTCTACAGTATGATCGAACGTTTTCCCATTAATCTATGCATGCTATTAACTTTCTTCTTCCGACACCAAGCTTATGTTACACAAGTGGGTACTATTAGCTGCGAGCCCTACATTACACTTTTAGTTCAGAGAATGGGTTTGTTTCAAGAGCTCTCTCAGATGCTCCAAGTTCGAGATATGGAACCTATTAGACTTGAGACATTTAAACAGATGAAATTGTTCCATGATGACCTTGGAGAACAACCTGATGAGCAACCTCAAACACCGAGGGAAAGAACTCAATTGGATAGGATTGAAGAAAAATTGGATCGATTATTAACTCTTCAAGAAGGATATGAACTCGATTAGGAAAAAGTTTATAGGAGAGTTCATAGATTTGAACAATTTGTTGAAAATATTTCGTCCAAATATAACATTCCCTTTCCCTCACACAATAGGACTCCAACTAATGAAGATGTTGAGGAAGCCGAAGCAACAGATGACGCAGCTAATGAAAATATGGATATTGATGGGGAAAATGATGATGAGGATGATGAAGAGGAGGAGGAGGATGGTTAAAATGTTGATTGTTATGATAGTTTTTCTATGTACTTTTAATATAACTTTGATGGCCTTTTTTTTTTTTTTTGAATTTTTATGAATTAAAATTATCTTTCAATTTTTCCCTTGTTTTATTTTCTACTTGTGTAGTTCCTCTTATGATCACCACAATTGCATTGAACAATTCTGAATATTCTACAAGGATTCTCATGAAATGAAGCTTAAAGAAAATTTTAGGGGAGTACGATTTTCTCAATTTTTATAGTTTTTTTTTCTTTTTCTTTCTCTTTTCGTTGTTTTTATTGTCCTTTATATTGCATGGGATTTAGTTTGTACATTAAGGACAATGTACAACTTTAAGTATCAGGGAGTAATATTTTGATTAACTTGTAATCTAGAATAGTAACTATTTAGAATAACCACTTTGAAAAAAAAAATTGTTTTCATCAATATTGTACTTATTACACCTTATTAGAGTTGAAAAGAAAAATTTGTATAAAGTAGAGTTATCTTTCATTTAAACCTTGATTTTAAACTTAGAATTAGAATAATATCACTAATTAGGAATTTATCGTCGATATTTTAAAATTTTACTTAGATATATACTCATTCCTTATAAATTTTTAGAGCACTATAACTTTTAGTAAATAATCAAAAACTTATTTGTTGATAATTCCCTAAAAAATCAATAACGTTAGAGGATAAATAAATAAATTGAATTAAACAAAAGTTTAGCAATGAGCCTCGTTGACTCGAGTAAGTAAGCTTGCGAGATGCCTCTTTTTAAAATGGATAACATCTATTGACTTGAGTAATAAACTCGGGATCATTAGTCTAAAGTTCATTAAAAGGGTCAAGAGAAAAGTCTGAGAAAGCTAAACACAATAAAATTAAAGTAGTGGATGGTTCGGAAGAGTATCTTAAAACCTAGTAGCCTAAAGTCATTTGGCTTAGGATGTATTGACTATTGAAACTACTTGAAAAAAACAACAACAACAACAACAACAACAACAATAATAATAATAATAAATCCTCTAACAAAAACTAATACTAAGGGGATGATCAAGAGATGAGTAAATATGAATACGTTTACTTTAAATTATAGTGCTCGATAAGATAACAGAGGAGAGTATATATATCTTAGTTAAGTAGTTAAGATATCGATGATTTTCCTTTAATTAGTTGATGTTGCATTTGATTTAAAGTTTATAAATCTTTGTTTAAATGATATGAGTAAACTCTAACTTATATGGATTAACTCTTGAACTCTAATATTTAATTAGGTATATATATAAAGAGAATTTCTAGTATTTTATTTTTTATAATTCTTACTTTTCAAGTTAATTTAAAATAATAATGAAAAGATGATGATCTTCCTTGAGCAGTCCTTAGCTTAAATAAACATTTGTTGTCTTAAATTATGAATCGATTAATTTGCTTGAGGACATCCTAAATGTAAGCTTGTAAGCTTTCATAATAAAATACTAAAAATATAAAATTTAAAGATGTTTGTGTACACGAGTAGAATATTAAAATAGGGACATTATAATATAATATAATATAATATACATAACTGAAAAAAAAAATCTGTTGACTGTCTGCCGCACGTCCCATCCGTCCGTCCATCGCGTCAGGCTATAGCTACAGCTGCAGCACAGCAGATGGGCGTCCCGTCCTACCTCCTCTCCCTCCTTCCTTTTCTCTTTCTCTTCCTTCTCCTTTCTTCTTCTTCTCTTCCTCTCCTTTTCCTACCAGTCATGACCCCTCCGTGCTGTCCCCCACCCTTGCTTCTTCTTCCTTGTTCTTGCCTTCTTCTTCCTCTCTTCTCCTCCCAAATCACGTCTTCCCCTTCTTTTCCTATTGTCTATTCTGGTTTGAAGAACCCCTACCCTCTTCCCTTCTTTTTCTTCTCGCTCGTTCCCCACTTGATCTCTTCTTCCCATTCCCTTTCTCTTTTCTCCTTCCTTCTTATCGGCTACTTCCTTGTCATTTTTCCCTTCCGAAGACCAACGAGCAACGGGTCTTAGGCGAGATCTCCAACAGGTATCTTCACTCCTTTGTTTCCCTTGGCCGGCGAGGAGACACACAGCAATATCTAGGTGAAGAGAACCACAGCAACAACAACAGTGACCCAAATAACGACCTCGACCACAACAACAGTAGCAATAGCAACAATGACAACAACAGCAACCACGATGGCAACAACACCCCGTAAGAAACGTTTGAGAAGAAATTCGTGAGTGGCTGTTGCTATGTTTAGTCCCTTGCTTCGATGCGGGCATGAAGGTGATGTGTGTGTAGGGAGTAGTGTTCTGACGAGAGAGAGAGAAGTGTTTGGTGCTTGCGAGGTATGTGTGTGTGTGCGAAGGAGGAAGAAGACAACAACAACCCAACGGCAACAACAACAATGACCCAACAGCCGCAACAACAGTGACCCCAACAGCAACAATAATGGTGACCCCAACCACGGCAATAGCAACAACCATAACGACACAGCAACGACGACAACGACGGTGACAGCAACATCCACTTAGAACCTCTATGCCTGCGAATCCATATCTAAGCATAAAGTCCAGTGTTGTGAGGTTATGAGGATGTTTAGAGAAAGATCCAGATCAAGCACCATCTGTTCAAACACACCAATGTGGTTCGGATCAAAGGAACTTATAAGGACGTGAACGCGGTAGATAAACGGGAAACAAGGTTTAGGGAGTGTGATGATAGTGATGTGGTGGTAAATGGGTTGACTCGAAATGGGTCAAGTCAGTTGGAGAACATGGAGGAAGAAAATGAGGTGAATAATGTTGGATAAGAGATTTGGATGAGACTGAGTTAATGAAGCATAAAGATACCATGGAAAAGGTAGAATCTACGATTAGGGACAGTATTGGAGTTGTTTCATCTCTTTCGGGTAGAGTCATCCCATGTTGTAGGATCTGAGGCAACCGTTATTCTCGTTAATCTAAGTCTTGATTCAAATTCCAGGACGAATTTAATGCAGTTTGCTAGAATTTCGTTAATGGTTGATGTATTGAATGAAGGTTTCGTGGAAACAAAGATTAATTTCGTTCGGTTGCTTGAAACCTTGATGGAGGAGGAAAGAAAGGGGAGAAGGAGCCGAGTGTGTGTATGTGTATGGATGATATGTAGTGTGTGCGAGAATGTGTATATGCGTATGAGGCGGTGTGTGGTGAGTAAGGGTATGTGTGTATGTGTATGGAAGGTGTGTGATGTGTGCGGATATGTGTTTATGTGTATAGAAGGTGTATGGTGTGTGAATGTATGTGTCTATGCGTATGAGATGGTGTGTAGTGTGTGCGGGAATGTGTGTGTGCGTATAAGGTGGTGTGTGGGGGTATGTGTGAATGTGTATGGAAGGTATGTAGTGTGTGCGGGTATGTGTATATGTGTGTAGGACATCCGAAATCGGTGTTTTCCAACTTCACCATCCAATTCCTGAGGTCAATATTAGGGCGCTCAATTCGAGCCTCCCATAGGGCCCTTACCTTTGCTAACTTAGCGATCTTATCAGCTACTAACATGTTTGGGTCCTAAAATTTAACCGTAACCCTTTCTAATGAGGACCTGTGAACTTTGTCTTGGATGGTGCTAAACTGACGGACCACTGCATTTGTATGATAGCCTATGCACCAATTAAGCCCAATCAATTGAACGGCTTGAAAGTTTCTACACATTAGAATAATTTTACTGTAGCAGCTCCATCTAGCAGTCCACAGAATGTCTTTAGCACTGAAACCCTTGAGCACTTCAACCCAACTATAGCTAGAAAGGTCGTTTGGTAGCTTCATCCTTTCTACACATGAATCTATGAGGTCTACCTATTGGGCTAGCGATTTTCTAACCATGTTTAGCCCAAAACATTTGAGGTGACTTACAAACTAGATCAAAATAAGGTTAATACTTGAGCGGAAGATTCCATTACCCTTTTTCTTTACAAAATTCAAATTTCATATTTGCTCAATTAAAAGGGCCAGGATGTAAGACTTACCTTCCAAGAATTGAAATACCAATTCTGCAACTCTATAATAAATGTAGAAGACCCCAGTAGGAAAAAAAGATAGTTGCAAATGCCGTTAAGATGAAAGCATAAACCCGTCTTTGTCTATAATTTTTAGAGTCTCCACATAAGATATCCTTCTCACTTCCATCATCACATCATGCTAGAAAACCAAGTCTCTAATTCATCCATTCAAAGACAATACCCATTGTTATTTTCCAATGCTCGATTAATTACCACTCTATGAACCCCCAAAAGTTTGCTAAATATGCTAGCTGGCCTAGCCTCTAAATCTGGCACATATATCCCATTGGAAAGTGGAGGGGCTTAGAGAAGTTGAGTATACTCTTCCATAGTTAGGGCAATCTCATGTGGCCCGATAAAGAAAGCCACGAGCTCAAGTTCCCAAAAGTGTAATATAGCCCGAATCAAAGGTAAGTTAACATTCATTTTCATCAGTGAAAGGATGGACCCTATTTGTCTTGGATGAAGGTCTGCTCTTTAGGACTGTATAGAGTGAGCCAATGGTCCAGTACCAGCTTGGGATCTAGAGGCTTGCAAACATGAATCTCTTTGTGAAGAAGACAGTCAATTATAGCATTAGCCATCTAGTAGAGTTACAAAATGAAAATTTCTAGTTACAAACAAATATTTTACAAAACAAATACATAATTACCATGATAACAATTCTTTTATAGGGAATGTTTACAAAAAGGAAATTGCATCTAAACTCCAAAGTACAAAAGAAAAAAATTTTACAAGATACTATACCGTTAATTATTTGCTGGTTTATGATCTCATGTATGCAAAGAGGTGGGTTCTAAAGGTTTCCAAGCTCTATGGCCTCCCACATTTTCGAATAAATGGATCTTGGGCCATATCAAAGCATTAGGTAGGGTAGCCTAATTGGCCCCGAGCAGTAATTACTTCACTTCGCCCGGAACTTACACAATAGCTTCCCGTCTTAGGGTCCTAAAAGGCCTGAGTCTTACCGTATCTAATCACATAATCATACGCATGAAAACTTAATAAAGGCTAAATTTATCAAATCCCTAGGTCACGAGAAAATACAAACATTAGCAGAAACAATATTTTATAGAAAGAATGCCAATTAAAGATATCTAAAATAAATTATAATTTCAGAAGGCTTAAGTAGCTAGCCTACTAAAATTCCCTAGTAGAGTCGCAATCCTATTGAGTCTAATTTAAATTTTTTATTATTTTCCTAATTCGATTCATATTGGATCCTATGCTTATCGAATACAAACCCTCAACTTGAACTAGAAAAAAAATTATGATTTTCATCATTTATTTGGAATCACCACCTAACTGGAGTTGAGAAAATTTGTTAAGTTAGAATTAATTAAGCGGATTAATTCTAACTTTAACACTAGTCAATGAAACCATTTAAAAAAAAAAAAAAAAAGGCCAGAGATTCTTGACTCAGGGGCTATCCTATTAAAACCTTAAAGTTACTGCCTTAACCTTCTGAAAATTTTATTTTATGATATCCTTTTTAGCACAAAATAAAATACTAAAAAACATATAAAACAAAATAATGATTATATTAATAATGATTTAAAATATTTTTTTATTTTTTTAGAGTTTTCCCATAATTGTGCCTACGTACCTACTATTTGAGATAAAATAAGCCATAACTCACTTATTTATAAAATTTTAGTGTTTTTATTTATTTTTAATTAAGAAAAAGGATCGTCTAGATTTACGTGTATTACCATATTTCATTTATTATTAGAAAAAACTCTAAAACTAATTTTCATTTACCAAGGTTTTAAAAAAAACTAAAAAAAATCTAAATTAAAAAAAAACATCAATTTAGTTTTTATTTCAAGAAATAATTTTTTTTTCTACATTACAAGACATTTTTTATTATTATTAGCCTTCATTAAGCTCAAATCATTAATCAAATTAACTAAAGTTATTAAATCGATTCAAAGCTCACTTCACTAATCCTATTTATTTGATCAAATTCTAATTACCATAAGAAATAAAATAAAATCAAACATATTAATTAATATAATAATAATAATAACAATAAGGACATTACTTACCTGGGTACGGGTCAGATATGGCTAGTCGAGTTGGGTCAAATTCGGTTTGTAGGTTAGACCATGGGTTGGTTCTCGAAGAAGGCAACCGTGATGGCAAGGAGGTGCTTCAAGCGGCTCTAGGCATCATCAGCAACGGCTGATGAGTCGGTCTTATGGTTTTTAAGTGTGTAGAGCTTGTTAATAGTGGTGTTTTCACCTAAAGACTAGCTTAAGTAGGGGTTCGATAGGCAGCCGATGGAGGAGCTATGGTGGTTTTCTAGATTTCTCTAAACTAGGCATTGTTGAGTGAAAAAGTGAGGCTTTTCCAAATCCTCAAGTCGCAAGGAGTTTTCTAATACCTTTGGTTAGCTTCAACGTGGTGTGTGATGTAAACTATCCTAGAGAGAAGGTAGGTAGTGGGTTTAAGAATTCTTAGAGAGAGAAAGCTCACGATCGGGCTTATGGGTGTATGTTGTTGTGTGATTTTTCAACTCCCTATGTTCACAAAGTGGAGCTCAATTTATAAGCTCTCAAAGATCATATCGATAAGCTCAAATTTAACATTCGGTTGAGACCCAAATTTTTCGTTTTAAATTCAAATTGATCTTGGAAATTTGATGCCAGTCCATCAGATTAAGTTCATTTTTGTGAATTATCAAGTTTGTTTTTGTTATAAATTGATAATAATAAAAAAATATTTAAAAAAAAAAATGGTTTAGGCATGCTTGGATTTGCTCTAACTTCTTCTCCCTTTTGTTCACGGTTGTTAGCTGGCTGGAGAAGATGATCACATGGTTGACACGTGATTCTTCTCGCCCAACGGTTTATTACCACGTGGCAATTGTAAAGAGGGAAAAAGAAAACGGCACAAAGTGCCTCTCGTAAGTTTTGAACCCACGACCACGTCTCCCTCGCATGCACCCGAGCGCACATACGGACCAATTAAGCCAGCCCATTTCTCAATTTATTATTATAATTAATTTATCTATAAGCTAATAGTTCTAATTAATTCCTGAGTTTAATTTAGAAACTCATATTTTAATCTTGTTGAAAATTTCATTAGTATTATTTTTTGTTACTTGTTATCACTAAATAATAATTTTTATTTTTATTATTATTTTATTTTTTATTTCATATTATACTTATTTTTTATATTTTTTAATTATTATTTCTATCTTGTTATTCTTCCTTTGATTTTCATTATCTTGTAAACTAGGCTTTTATTTTTTATGATTATTTTTTTATTTTTTTATTTTTAAAAATTTTAAATGGGGTGTCTACATAGATAATGAATGATGATAATTTGATGATTGAAGTATGGGTATGTGGATTTTGGAATGGGTTGGATGATGAATTAAATGTATATGGCAAGATGGAGGTTGAACTTAACAATATTATTGAGTTAATGAATAAATTAGTTAATTTGGTTGATAACCCATAAATTTCCTCTATGTTCATATGTGTTTGAAGTGGGAATTTCAGTTAAAATAGAAGTAACATGATGAATATGAAGTGTGGATAAATTAGGAGATGAATTGTAGTGAAAAAAAAAAATGAATGATTGGTCTTAATATTTGTGATTACTTGTGCTTGTGGTACTACTACGATTAAATCTGAAATTTTTTAAATTGATATGTTTAATTTGAGTCGTTTGTTGTGTAATTTAGTGTTTAAGTTGTAAATCTATGTTGTGACAAATTAACTATGATGTTATGTGTTGAAATTGTAGATACAAATCAAGTTTGATACATGTTAATGGAAGATATATTAATTTGTTGTTGTTGTTGTTACCATGGTTGATGAATTGAGATTTAATTTCCTTATTAAATCTGATTTGGATGTTTGGTGATGGTAAATTGATGAGTGGAGTATGAACATGAGGATTTTGAAATGATTTAAGTGATTTAGTAGGCATGTTAGAAGTTGGAATGTGTGGTAGGCTTGATTTAGTAGATGAGAAAGTTGATTTGATTGCTAAACTTTGAATTTTAAGTATGTTATAATACTCTCAAAGTGTTAAATTTGATAAAATAAAAAAATTAAGTTACAAGATAAATAATGAGTTTAGCAAAGCTTAAGGATGAATTAGGTCGAATTGGAGGATTATGTGAACTTAAGATTTTGATTTTCTTACATGATTTAGTAACATATTTAATTTTGGGGAAAATATGATGTATTATGTTTATTTTGAGTAAATTTGGTAGAATTATGATCTAATTACAAATAAGAGTTGGATTAGATATAAAATGAGGCCTAGAGTAATGATATATTGAAATTAGACTTGTAGAATGGATAAAAATGTTTTAGGATGTGTTTTATTTTGTATGCTCTATTTTGATGATGTTTTAGACTAAAAAATTAAAAATAAATGATTTTTTAGACTTTAGAATGGTATAGAAATAAGTGAGCTTTAGCTTAGAGTGATTTGAACCTAAATTAGATGAGATGAGAGTTAATAAAAATTAAAAATTCATAACCTTATTTAGTCGGGTAGTCCAAGGGCTCTAAAATAAATAAAATAAGGTCGTTTATATTAAAATGGGTAGTGGAAGTAATAAAAACTCAAATTACTTTGGTTTCACTTGATTTGTGTTTAAATTGAATAAATTATACTCTTTTAAAATTAAAACCTTTAATTTTATTGAATTGGAAATAAGTTAATGATTGGTTTAATTAAATTGGTCTAAGGCCAACTAAACTAAATAAACCTAAGAACCACCGTCTTACCCTCTCATTGGGTTGCTTATATAATTAAACATAATTTGATTAATTGAGATTAATTAACTTGATTATCCTAATTGGACTAAAATATGAATTGACCTAATAATGTAAACCCAAATATCTCATGGGTCTAAAATCCAAAATCTGAAACATAATTGGGTTAATTCCCTTTTAAAGCTCATACTCTAAATTGGTTTTATCACAATATGTAGCTTAAACTAAGCCTCTAATCATTTCA
This sequence comes from Laguncularia racemosa, assembly GCA_037954665.1. Taxonomy (NCBI): domain Eukaryota; kingdom Viridiplantae; phylum Streptophyta; class Magnoliopsida; order Myrtales; family Combretaceae; genus Laguncularia; species Laguncularia racemosa. The sequence continues at coordinate 2,785,181 of JBBMOL010000025.1, read as the reverse complement.
AGACCCAAATCGAATCAAAAACCTAAAGTGAACCAGACATAGGTTTAATAAAATAAAACGGGATTACGTAATTATAATAAAACCTAAGTAAGCCTAAAACCTAAAAACCCACTTGAACCCATATTAACCTTTAAGGTCTATACCCCAAACAGGACTTAATGAATAAATCAAATTTAATTGGGCTTGCAACTTTACAAGGCCTAACTCAACCAAGGATTTAAATGAAATTAAAATTGGACTTAATAATTGATTAGGCCTAAAATAAAACAAATAAGACTAATTAAATAAAATGGGCTTAGGTTAATTTAAAATAGATGTAAGTAATCTAAATAAACTTAATAAATATAATCGGACTTAATTAATTTAATTAGAGTTAGTAAACCCAATTTTAAACATAATTAGGCCTACTATTCTTAAAGGAACTAAATACCTTAATTGGGCCTTAAATATAACTAAACTTAAAACTCAAATAACTTATTAGATTAAAATGATTAAACCCTAATTAAATGAGCTAAAATTAGCTAAAAGCTAATTGGTCTTAAATAACCTAATTGGGCTTGTAATTGGTATGGGCCTTATATAGCCTAAACCAAGTTTAGAATAAAATACAATCACTTAGAATCATCAACTAACTTAAGTTTTCTCTTTGATGTATAAAATCAATTCAATCAACTCAATTAAAAGTTAGATTGTGATTCAAGAATCGTTGACCTTTCAAGTATGCAGTAACTTACATGTTATGTGCTAGATTAGAAAATTAAACTAGACTATTAATCAAACTCGATTAAGTATCTCCTTGTTGTTTATGTGCGGTTACTTGAGCCAATAAGTGACAAACCTCCGACCGGGATTATTACTGCAATCATATACCTCAAAATGACACGATAGTTAGATATTTAAGCTACAAAGGGTATAGCTAATTAGTGAAATCACATTAGATAACAAGCACTGTGAGTGAAGAGAAGGTACACCAAGAGTTGATTGAGATTATGGGACTCGATAGATGATATGTTATAGCTAGATTGTAATTAGTGAGTTCGTATAACGATGAGATCACTTAAATGAGACTATTTAGGTACTCAGCTTTCAATGACATGGAGTCTGGCTGCTCCCATTAACCCCTAATGTCCGCTACGGTGGAATCAAACCCTATGTCCCCCATCATGATGTCTAGAATCATGAGTACTCCCTTATTGGATGTTTTAAATAAAATAATTAAATGATTTGATTGATTATCTATTGTGTTAGTATGTAGGTTTGTTTGACATTCGTATGTATGTTTGCGTTACTATGTATTGGGCTCTTGTGGTTCACTCCTCTCTTTTTTTTCTTTTTTTCAAGTGAGGATTTTACTGATCTTTTACACGATTCAATAGGATTAGGCTCTGAGGAGGAGTACAAGGATGAGCTCATAGATTTAGATTACGAGAATTATTTATACTTTCTCATTTTGATTTAGACTTATTCAAATTCATTTTGGTACTTTATCTATACTTGTAGGAATCGCCTATAACTTTATGGCCTATATACCCATGTTTGTATTCTGTGGACTTAGATTTTCATCTTATGTTTTTCACTAAGTTTTCCAAACTTGACAATTTTCCAAAATGTTTTTCAAAACCAGTATACTGTTAATTTTTTTTTTTTCAAAATTTAATTAATAATTTTAAGGTATTAAAACTTATTTACAAACTCATTTAGTAATTGTAGCCTTACATATTCTACTTAAGTAAAGTGTGAGGTGAACTATCATTGCAATAGTGAATTAGGGACGTAACAACTACTATAAGACAAATAAGGACATTAATTAGAAAATTGACCCAACTAGAGAGGAATAGGAACGATAGAGGGTTTAAGGTCAAAGACGCAACAAAGATATAACCAAATTAGATAAGGGAGAGTATCATGGACAAATGGTTCAAAGCTTAAATTTGTAGCCTATTGGGAGGCGTAATCAACATGGCTTGATTGTTTTGGTTCCAAGACTAAGGTCCACGGTGAAGTAGTGTTCAAAGTCAATGCAATATAGTAAGAGGTAAGTAGAGTAAGTAAAAACATTTATGATAGTAGATTCATTATAACTGTTTGATCTAATTTTCTCAACCATTTACTTGAAAAGGTCACTTGTATATAAATCACCTATTCTCATGTATCTAAAAAATTCTCTTAGAACATCTCTTTCTTTACTTTTTCTCTCTAAATGTATGCATTGTAAGTTTAGATAAACTTACTACTCTCGAGTCTTAAGTAATTTTTGGAGTGCCTCGATGCCATAATGGGAGCCCTTTCAAGGAATACTTATCTGAAATGTTTCAAAGTGTTGACCTAATATAAATCAAAGTTAATTGAAATAGAATCAGATCAAGCTCAAACTAAAAGACACTTAGATGGCTTATCTAACTTGAATTTGATCTGTTAAATACTTGGTTGGATAAAATGGCAAGAATAATTGTAATGTTTCAAAGCAAAAGTAGCCAATAACCAAATCAACAAACACTTCGATCCTTTTCAACCATTTGACTAAAAAGTTTCTACCTAGTGTTGACTTGTTATTCACTACTTGTTCTTGTATACTACTACTTAACATTTCTCACAATCCATGTGGAACTACATATTTTATATGGTGAATCACAATCTCCCCCTTCACACATGGGGTATCATAATCTTCCCCCTTGAAACATGTAATGTTCCCATCGCATGACCTTACAATTAAGCCCAAATCCTCCCCCCTTTCAATCATTCCTAAATTGGACACCTATTAGTAAGGGGTTAGCTATGATACCATTTAACGCTTAAGCCAAAAGTAGTCAATAATCAAGTACTAATAGGCCTTTTTCAACCACTTGAACAAAAAGTTTTTAGTTAGTGTTTGACATGTTGTACACCACTGGATCTTATATACTACTACTCAACATCTCCCATAATTTATATGGGATTACACATTTTACATGGGAAATCACAATCTCCCCCTTTACATGTGAGGTATCATACTCATTTTACTGTACCTTCATTTTTTACTTGATCAAATGTAATTGAATTTGAATTGGATCCGTATTTAATATCATTGAGTATGCCCAAAATTTAAGTATATGTGATTGGTATCTTAGATGCAGCTGTAAAACTTAGCATAAAAATGAGAGAATTACTTTGCTCAATGATAGCCACCACGCATGGATGGCCACCCCACTGCCTTACGATCATTGTGTCACCAATGTTTAGTGGGAGATTTGCGCACATCATCCATGGCTACCTTTCTAAGTATCACATCTCCTGGTTTGGATTTGATGATGATAAAATATGTGCTAACAAAGTACTAATGAGTTTATTAAATGTGTAGTAGAGAAGGTGAAATAAAAAGTTCTTCATTTTGACAATTTTGGATATATAAAGCTATTTTGGTTATATATCCGAATTTACATATATTGATATTCTTAGTAGATTAAGTTGGCTCAATAATCTCTCGGAAGCCCAATTCCACAAATCAAACGTATTTAAATAATATGTTTGACTTCAATCCCTTAAACCATAAACCCTATTCTCTTAATTAATTTCATTTTTTTCCATTGCGCTTCATTTCATGTGGCAGCCCATGTGGAGATCAAGGATGAAGTAGTTTTTAGAAACCGTGAGCTTCGTTATTTTCTCCAAAACTCCACGTGAATAGCAATTTATATATAGCATACCGACAGGGTACCAATTAAGCTGACCATTAATGACTAGTTCGAATGTTTGCTCTTAGAAATATAAAACAAAAGCAGACTTTCATAGGCTAGGGAAGAAAGAGTCTGAGGTTGGATGTCATACATCGTGCTTTGTTCCACCACCACTAGAAATTAAACATATTTCTAATCTTTCTTCTAAAAAAAAAGGGTTATTTTTATTTTTAAAAAATATTATATAAATAGCTGCAAGCAACATGTGGAGATGAATTCATTCTATCCTGCCAAGTAACGTGGCAAGCATTTCCTAACCATGATTTTTCATATCATCGCTGTCATGATTTCTACAATGTAATCCTAACGGGGAAAACCACCCTCTAGATCAAGGGCCGTCCAAGTTTAAACGTGTAAATACATTTCCATGAAGCAGCTATGATTAGCGTCAATTTGTGCTAACCTGTCCAGCAAGTGTGGATACATCAAAGTTCAATGTGACAACTAGCAAGCAAACCATGGAGCATTTCCTCAGCACGTACGTGGTAGCTCTACTTGATTAATTCATTTTGGCAAGCTTCAACATTCCTTAGTTAACGTTTCAGTCATTTTGCCTCCTCTTCTTCTTCTTCTTTTTAAAAAATTAATTAAAAAAAAATCACTCATAATGAAATTCTAATATAGTTTAATATGATTTAGTTGTTGTAAAGAATCTCAATAATAACTTACTAATCTTAACAAGGATGCAAAATCATTGCTTTAGACGCAGCCCATTTCATAACTTGTGAAGATTATTATAAAAAATCTACAAAAAGTGAAAGCTAGAATACGAGAGTAAGTTTGATGGTTTATATTCAAATTTTTTTATTTTTAACTATTATTTCAATTCTTGTTTTCTCTAATTATATGATGACATATATAAAAACATGTCCTATAAATATCTGATTTTTACTTTTCCTTGTATATATGGCAATATGTTATTAAAAGGATATACAAATGGTGGCATTTCTGATATGAAAACTTTATTTGCTTTAGACCACTGAAGGGAGGGGCATAAGCACTTGACTACTAGTGGATCAGAAAATATCTTACTAGACATTATGTGTGGGACTCAAATGCCTTTTTGGTGCTTCCTCGGCACTCAAATATTGCATTGTATTGATTTGGCAGGAATCTATAGCTTTTGAATCTCAATCTCTTGAATACCTTTGTCACATTGAAGTTAAATTCTTTTATTTAAATGAATCTGTTTGTTTACATGCGATTAATCCTATCTATTTTTTGAGTAGATTCTTACGATGGTATTTTCAACATCATCAGCATTTTCCATCTTTCTACATGCTAAAACAAATAGAGAAAACTTATGTACAAAATGTATGCACCCCTTGCAACTATCAAAAACCAATTCACCATACATTGTGAACCAAATCCACTGAACCAGCAACCCCTTTTCCAATTATCAATTTCTCTCCACCTCTCCATAAGGCCCTCGAGGAGTTTTTTCGTCGAGATCTCAATGCCATCTAGGTTTCTTCCACTTTCATCGGAGTTGTTATAGGCAGGCAACAATTGATGTCGAGAATTGTCAAATGGAGATTTCGGATCCATCATGAGATGGAGTCCTTGTGAATGTAGCTGGAGCTGGTCTAGGAGAATCCGGTTTCGATGCAACTGAATCTTGCAACGATAGACGACAAATCGGCCATGTAGCTTGCTCCCTCTACCATGCATCAATCCAAGAAAGATGGAAATTATGTAATGGATGTACCTATAATCACTCCACTCAGCATAAACAATCATGTAATTATAGGAGCGAAAAGGTATTTGAAAATGAAAGGATGAGTCATGGAGATGAAAGAATGAGAACTAGAATTCCAGTAATTAGTTGAGGTGACATCTCATTAGAATCTAATACATCATTTCGAAAAAAAGTAATAGAAATGGGATATCTATCATAACTCAATAGGAGATTTTAGAGATGAGTGGCAATTAGATAAATTACATTTTACATATCTATGTTTTCATCCATTTTCACTTTACATACCCTTATTTTCATATTGTCAGCGTACCTATGTTTTATAAATGTTATTTAGCCAGATATGTGTTAGTATAAAATTAGTACACGATGATTAATCTAATAAAATAATATCTTTAAATATACTTTTGTGCGAACTAGAAAAAGTAATAGATACATACCTTTAATACTTTAAGAACAGGTTCTTTCTTGTGTTGACTATTGCGTATTATACACACTGCATTTTACATGCAATCCATGCAAAAGTATTTACATAGTAAATCGTTAGGAAACTTAAATTGTTTATAAATTCGACCGTCAGTTAGTAGACTAAACCAGCATGGAATTCTGTTCGATTTCATGGTCACACCCACTCCTTTTAGGGCTAATCCCCTGTAAAAAAAGTTTAGACTAAGATTTGAGAGAATATATATATATATATATATACTTATATTCAAGAAACATGTTGATATCGATACATATCACTACTTACAAGTCTCTTTAAGATTTGTTTTTGGAAACTCCACTTGCTTGAAGACTATTAAATCTTCTATTTTTCAAATCAAATCCGCTAAATACATGCTATAGGGAGTTTGAAAATTTACGTCCATATTACCCCCCAAAAAAATGCAAAAGGAAGCAATCGTAACAAGACAAAACAGGCAAAAATATTAAGAAAAGAATTTTTTTTTATATATATAATTCGTTGACAAGTGTGGTAGGAACGACGCCTGAAGGGAAAAAAAAAAATCTTTTTCAATTTTATCTAAATTTTTCATAAATACCCACTTCTTTTTTTTAACCTTTTTGGGTTTGTGTAGCTTCCTATCAATAAAATACTCGAAAAGCAATTTTTTTAATATTTTCTAATTAAAATGATACTTTCAAAAGGTTTAAATTTTTAATTTCATGTTGCCAAGAATTTTCTTATTTTATTCATGTTTAATTTACTAATTGAATGGGAAAATATTAGGTAACTTCTAGACATATATAAACCTTTTCGAGATGGTAATTCAGTGTCGAGTTCATGGGTACAAACAAAACAAATCACTAAGTGAGAACCAAAAGGAAAGGCTCAGGGAATATTAAATTTGGTAAATGTAAAGTCAAAAGATTTGGAAATTGGGTAAGCATTCGGAAAAGCCAAAAGATGGAATGCAAGTGGAATATTAAATTCGAAAAATTACCTTATGAAGTTCCGAATGATGAAAAGCCAAAAGGCCAGAAATGGATTACTAGATTCAGAAGAATCGGAAGATGGAGGACCACGGAGCATTTATGCAATACGATATCAAAACCTTATAATAACATTGAAATAGTGTAGGAAATCGAAAAGGTATTAAAGAGGATTAGTTAATTAAGAAAATAAATATTATAAAGGTTATTATAGAAAAACAATTTGAATAGTATTAAGAAATGTTAAGATATAGATATTGGCAATTACAACCGTTTTTAAATAAAAAATAATAATAATGCTCAATTAACATACAAGAGCTGGACTTGTAGGCACTCAAATCTAATTCAATCTCTTTCGCGACACTAGCAATATTCATGTTAGAATTCTATTAAAATATTATGGGATAAATTTTTATTATGTTAGAAGATAGTTTATTTATAAAAAGCAAATTATTTATTCAAATGTCAAAAAGAAAGAATTTTGAAACATTAATGGAAGATGAATAATATTAAGCAAATGAATTAAAGATGAAATATTTAAGATAGCTATGACTAATGAGAAAATCGAAATTTGAGCATTGCTCACAATACCTATTAATACAAGTTGAAGCAAGGTGAACAATAAGCAAACAAAGAAGAATAATAAAAGTGTGATACAAAGAAGAAAGAGAAAGTTTATTCAATTTTATGCATTTGATCGGTTTTAACATCTATTTGGAGTAACTCCAAGTCATAATAAGGCATTAGAACCATAATGAACCTAAGTGAGTCTTTCTTTGAGATCAATGAAAATGCCTCTTTATAATCAATGCTACCTTTCAAAGTAAAACCTTTGGCAATAACTCTAACTTTATGTAGTTCAATATTATGGGAGTATCTACAACTTAATGATGTGTTTGATCTGCCACTTGTTTTTATTCACTTTGGTAAAGCTCTACAACATTAAGATCAACAGTTTTAAAAGTTAAAGGTATGGAAACTCCTACCCTAACTTCTTTAATGCACACTTTATGTTGCTATTCACTCCCACTAGTTTCACCATTTTCTATGAAATTGGCACTTCCAATTTTAACAAATCTTATAGTATAATCAGGATTGCAAAACCTAAATTCCTTTGACTTTTCAGGATATCCTATAAAAAAATCATTAATTTTTTTAATGTCCAATTTCTTTTCATGTGGATTATAAATTCTTACTTCTGCAAAGCAACCCCAAACATGTAGGTGACTTAAACTAGATTTCCTTCCATCCATAGTTCAAAAGGGGTCTTTAGAGCTGCCTTACCAGGAACCCTATTTAATAAATATATTGCAATTTTTAATGCGTAACCCATATAGATAAAGGTAAAGATGAATGGCTAAACGTACTCCTAACCATATCCAATAATGTACTATTATGACTTTCTACAACACCATTTAGTTCTAGTGTACTTGGCTTAGTATATTAAGCACATATGCCAAATCTTTCAATTAATATGGCAAATGGACCTAGACATTGTCTTAATTCATCGCACTATTCATATTATTCACCACCTCTATCTAACCTAACAATTTTTACTTTTCTATCTAGTTTTCTCTCAACTTTATTGACGTACACTTCAAGAGCATCTACCAATTGAAATTTTTCATGCAAAAGATAAACATAAATGTAATGTGAAAAATTATCAATAAATATGAAGGTCAATATAATTTGGATTCAAGTACTTGGTTACATGATTGTTGCTTGTGCTTATGCATGTTAGGCTTTGATAAAAAAATTAACTTAACTCAAAATGAAAGCCTAAAATTACTTTTTGCTTGTGTTCGGGAAATACCAAATGACTTAGGGAGGTCAATGTAATTTGGATATTCCACCCATGTCCAATATGATTTGTTTGCCATTCATAAAGCCTCATATTTAAATGATTTGATAGTTAGGTATTGTTAATAGACTAATTTAGACTTGAGTCCAAGCTTGTTTAGAGTCCATGATGTCCATTTTAATGGGCCAAGCTACTGGCCCAAATGACAAGTCAGCTCTCTTTCCTACTTAGTTGCCAGATCAATCAACTCCAGATAAGATCCAAGGAAGATAGTTAGTCATGATAATCATCTACTTCCACACAACCCAAATATTTTGATGGTGCTCAAGGAAACATGTCTCACGTTTTCAACCTCCAACCACCTAGCACCCTCCTCTATAAATATGAAGGTTAGTTTACAGGTGAAAGGATCCGAAACCTTAAGCACTTTAGCTTTCTTATTTCAATCACTCTCTTTATCTTCACTCATTTTAACTTGAGCATTGAAGTGGCCACACTAGATAGCCTCAACACTCCCTTAACTCATTGTTTTCTTACCTATTGCAAGTTGTAAATATCCTTAGAAGTATCCACAAACAATAGGTATTGATATTCTCAGCGAGTTGTAGAAACCAGCTAGTGTAGTGGGAATAAGTTGTACTCATATCATCATAATGGCAGTTATGGTATGCCTTTATAGATACTTGAAGTGGAGAAGTGGAGTAGTTGCTAATAGCTGATTTGGTATTGCCTTAGGAAGACATGGCTAGTATTTTAGCAATATATATATATATATAGTTTGTTGAAATCATGAATTACTTGAAGTTTAAGGATACCATAGGCTGTGTTATTTGTGCAAGTAATTAAAGATTACTTAATTGCAGTTGTTAAATTAGTATAGGATGTGTGTATGTGTATGCATGATATTGTTTGCATGACATGCATGTATATTTATGTAATTACATACTGGCATTGATTCACCTTTTGTTGAATTTTTTTTTTTTCAGGAACAGCAGATAAAAAATTATTAAATTTTGACTACAAAGCTGGGCTTGAGATCAACATTAGTGTACCAAGAGGAACCGTGATATTAGGTTATTTGAACATGGCTTGAGTAGTTAATAATTTAATCCACGTATATATGGGATTGTAAAGTACCGAAAATGGAGGATATAAATGTGAGACTTGCAATTTGTCCAATAGGACAACCAAACGGCATGGCATCACTGGCTGAGGAATGCCTTGATCGAATTCGAATCAACGAACGATTCGTGACTATTCGAGTCCTTGCCCGTAATATATGTTTGTTATCTTATAATATAGTATGTTACAATATACATATGCGTAATATACTATTAAGGTACTTACAGTTACATATAATAAATAGATGTCCTATATATTAAGTTGGTATAATATTATATATATATATTCTATTTTGTGTATTTTCATCTTTGATACCCTTTAAGCTTTTTGAAAAGGTTACACAAAAATTATAAATCCAAACACCATGGTCAATTATTATTCGCAGCACATGTCCTCTCTTATTTGATGCGATTAATGCAACGGATACTTTATATTTAAATCGAAATTTCCTATATCTACGACTCTGTCTCCAATTACATTAGCCCCTACTTTCCCTTTCCGTTACTTTCCTGTTTTGTTTTTTTACGCTAATTTCTTTCTTCTTCTTCTTTTTTTGTAATTACTAGATTTTATACGACTATCTTTTAGGCAGATATTAATTTGATATCGATAATCATTGTTAAAATTAAATAGATTTACCACTTGAAGCAAGTAGGGTTTCCTAATCAATCTTAAACAGATCTATAGAAAGTAATATGTATCCTCACGTTTCTTGATTTTCTTTTCTTGCCCCGATATATATATATATATATATATATATATATATATATAGAAACAGCCTTATTATCAACCATTCTTTCGATTATTAGCATAAACTTTTGGGGAGGGGAGGGGAGGGATTAGTCTTAGAAGAAAAGAAAATTATGGGAGTGAGTGGAATCATGAATTCAAGTGAAATTCCAGGTTGGCTTAGATTACTAGTTTACGGTCGATTTTATGAACAATGTAAGCATCACAACAACTTACCACGTAAATACTTTTGCATAGATTGCATGCAAGATGCAGTGTGCACCATGTGCAAAGATCAACACAAGAAACACCATGATCATAGGATACTAGAGGTATGTTTGTATTTAAACTTCTCCTTCTTTTTAATGGAGTAAGCATTAAAATGGAGTATCTTATTAACATAAGTGATTTCATGTGATTGTCCAAAGTTTTTTCTTTAAAAAAGAAAAAGAAAAAGAAAAAGAAAAAGTTCTACATGTTTTAATAAATTAGGCATTTTTCAACATAAGGTGCTCTTATGTGATGGATAAAAATTTGAGGAAAAAGGAAAGTTTTGTGTGTTTCAATATATTAAGCATACTAATTAAATGTGTAGTAAATACATGCAAAAATTGTGCAAGTTCTTATAATATTATGAAGCACTAATTAGAAAAACCCTAATATGAACTATTTAGTTTTTAGAATATTAATTGTTTTTATACATGGGATTCCTTAGTGTATCATGAGTATAATTCAAATGTTATGCTACAGGCATGTAAAGCTTCTCATGAAGCCACAATAAGAATCCGTGACTTGAAGAATCTCTGGAGTGATGTATCCGAGATCACTCCATTCAAAATAAACAACCATGCAATTGTTTTTATAAACACAAAAGGAGGGAAAAGGCAATTGGCTAGTTCTCATGGCTATAGACGTTGCACCATATGTCAATATGCATTGAAGGAGCCAAGTACTTTTTGTTCGATTGAATGTTATGTAAGTATTATTTTACGACTTCTACTACCGTTTGTCATACTACATGCACTATATATATATGAAAAGGGAAGATTTAGTTAAACATTCTTGAAATATTTTTCAGGTAAAAAATTGGAAGAGTAGCCCTGAGCAATGTCATGAGGAATATGCCATTCAACTAGAGAAAACGGAAGAGATGTCCCAATTGTCATTAGCCATGGAAACTGATCAAGAAGAACAGCAATCAAAAGAATCGGTTTATGTGACAAATACGTCTGAACTCAATAAATCATTTCGAAAAAGAAGTAGAAAAGGAATACCTATTAGAGCTCCAACAGGTGATTTTAGAGATAATTTATGATTTTGAAATTTTAAAATTAATTATTGACTTCTAGACATTGGCTATCTATATTCATCTTTAAAGGAACTTTTTATTTTTTATTTTTTTTCACCCCCTAAGAAATCTTACTTTTGGAAAGGCCTTCATGACAATATAATTCTTTTTCCCGTTGAACTTGGCAATGGAGAAGTCCCAGGCATTTGGGGGGGGGGGGAAAAAGGAATAATGAATTCATGCTTATAAGGATCTTTGATTTTGATTTTACATATCATAATTTTATTTCACAAATCATCAAAAATTAGGCTTCATTACAATGTTTACTATGATATGTAAATTAGGACTTTTCATTTTAGGGTTTTGAGGTATAAGTCGATTGAGAAAAAAGAGGGGAGGCATGTCGCCGAGTTAGTGTGTGGCCACTTTTGAAGGGGAGGTGCCAGGAGGATTTGGATCAAGTTTGCAGGGAGCATCTAATTTTAATTTTTTTATTTCACCTTCAAGGGTACATGATTCATTCCAAATAGTTTACGAAGAATATTAAATACTTTTTTCTACCCTTCCTTATCCATCTTGGAAGATTATTAAATTGACAGGTTATTTTGTGTTTCCTTCTTGGATTATGTTTACAATTAATTGTGCTTTACACTTGTTAACTTTAGCTAAATAATAATAATAATAATAGTGAGACATTGATTGTATATTTCGCAAATTGACAAACGTATTAAGGAGAGCAAAATTTCATCGATATAATACTTTGACAAGTGTGGTAGCGACACTTATAGATAAAACCCTTTTCCATCTGATCTTGATTTCTTTTTTTTTTTAATAAATATTGCTAATTCTTTTTTCTTCTTTTATTTAATTTTTTCCTTTTGCACAGCTTCCTACCAACGAAATACTGAAAAAGCAAAATTTAAAAAATTTCTCATCAAAATGACACTTTCAAAAGGTTTTAATTTTAATGTTCATATTGTCAAGATATTCTTGTTCCATTTATTGCATTTACTAATTCAAAAAGGAAAATGTTTTTTAACTACTAGACACATAAATCTTATCGAGATGAAAACTAACTATTGAGACATTCTCAAACAATGCACATTAGAGATCCCAAGTTACCAGGTTATGCGTAGAGAGGACAAATTGCCAAACAAGAGCCCTGTAAAAAGGTAGCGAAGCAAGATGAAATGGGGGATTAAACTTCCAACATATTTGACATTGACAGTCTTGATTCTGAAAGTGCCAAAGACCAAAGCTTCTTTTTGACTTTCTCAATCAATCAAACACACCCCTCAGATTCAACTTTCAAGTTACAAGCATACATTACATTCATGACAAGTAAATGCACCGGAATTGGGATGAAATTGAAGGACCATGGCAGTAAAAAGACAAAAAAAGTCACAGGTAAAATGGTCCAACTTCCACAGCATCGTCCTGAAACAACCCTGATATAGAATGACACGCCAATGCTTGGTCATTCTAGAATATGAATCCACACCGGAAAAATTACAACCATGGTCCATCCTATCTCACATCTAGATATAACTGAAAGAAAACACCTTCCTAATGCAAATAAATAACAATGAAAATTGCTGCCAACAAAAATCTTGAGATTTTGGGTACTGTATGTGTGTTCTCCCATCCATTGCACCAATGCATTGCTCAGTTGTAGCAATAAGACCCTACTCATCACATTCTATCTTCTCTCTGACGTGGTGCACAAGTGATGATCTCATCAACCCTTAGAATCATCTCTGCAGCCTCGGTTGCAGAGAGCAAGATAGCCTGCTTAACTTTAAACGACTCTGATATCCCTAATCCGGCCATGTTTCCCACCTGCCATGAGTTGAAAGATATCATAAACAAAAAGGTTCTCTCAAACGGATGTTTACCATGTCAGACAATACATTAAAAACAAAGAAAGGTCGGAGCATAACAAGCCTAAACTCAAAGACCAGAACATATCATCTTCCCAATTAATTCATGGTCTAGATCCCTAGGCTCATTTATCACAGTGGCTCTACTGAACATCCACACTTTAAAAGGCATATCTCTCCAGTGCAAAATCACCAATAGCTGACCACGTAAAAACTCCTATATAGTGAGAATGTGATTCAGCATAGAAACTTACTGATCCAGAAATGACATCAATCCCTGCAGCGCAACCTTCCTTGTGGTGCTCGGCACGAAGCTGAGCAACCAGTTCTGCACTGTCAAGACCTGCATTGTCAGCTATTGTAATTGGGATGGCAACAAGTGCCCTTGAGAATGCTTCAATAGCATGGGACTTCTTTCCAGGAGTTTTACGGGCAAGCTCATCCACTTCCTTTGCCATAACCATCTCTGGCCATCCACCTCCAAATAAAACCCTGGTGTCATTAACCGTCTGAGAGAGCACACACAATGCATCATGGAGAGATCTTTCAGCCTCATCAAGCACATGATGACTACAGAGAAATATTCAAAAGTCAAAATTTATGATGGTGCATATAAATTAAAATCTGATTAGTATCAAGAATAATGTCTACCGTGACATTGGAGCCATCAAATCAACTCATAAAATTTGGAGATAACAAGAACAAACAAATAATATACCTCGCACCACGCAAAACTATTGTACATGCTTGACCCATTTCCACACCAGAAAAGTGAATTAACTTGTCCTCGCCAATCATGATTTCCTCAATTAACTTGCAGTGCCCAAGCTTAACAGATTCTGGATTGTCAAAAGTTGATGCAATCTCACCGCCCGTCACAAGAGCAAGCCGCTCAATACCATCAAAATCAGCATGTTCAATAGCAAGTATTCCCGCATCTGCAAATAGTTCCTCTGGGAAATTATAAATCAATTGCCTGTTGACAAAGCAGTTGATCCCATGACCTATTATTTTTTGCACCTTCTCCCGCATTTTTTCCTTCTCTGCCCCTTCAATCTGAGCAACTTTTGCCATAGAATCAACCCTAACGCGTGCCCCATATATCTTTACTTTATCAGTGTCCATAGCAGTATTTGCCACCAAAATTTTAGCGTTCTCAATGCGCTTTGGCTGTCCAAGACCTATTTTCTTGTCAAGTATAAACCTGCAGAACAACATGTGACCAACTGTGTTTAATTTCATGAGACAAAATCCAATCATGAATAGCATTAGACTAATTTTTCATTTTCACTGATGCATTAGTTCTTCATGTAACCAGGAACCAACTACTGTAGTATTCCAGGAACAGCACAATTATGAGCAGCACTGAGTTTATCAGAAGTTGAAGTAACATTCCATATTACCACTTCATCATAATGCCTGAATACTTGCCACTAACTTCTCAAGCATTAAAATTCAAGAGAGATTTGCCATAACTAAAGGCTTGCCCATCAACAGAGAAGACAAGAACTTCAGTAAAGTGAATTTCAAAAGAATTACCCTTCATCCAGAAAAGAGTCCCTCAAAGATCCTCCAGGCTTCTTAATAATCTGGATCGCCTCTAAGTTTGTGCTTCCCTGCCAACGGCCACAGAAAAATTACAAGTAAGCTTATATAGATATATAGGTGAGTATGGAAAGTGATCAGGTAAAAAGCAACAATCCTATGGGTTATCATTCGCAAAAACACCTGTTTCCTTTTTAAAAGGTTCCTAAGGAGGGACAACAGATATCAGACGACCAAGATATCAATAAAACAACCATGCATAGAAGTGGAAGAATCACACAAAAACAGCAAACCATACTCCCAAAATCTATCAGGGCAGCTTGTTCAGGAAGAAAATTAATATGATTTGGACAGAAATAGCTAAGTAAATAAGTGCATGAAACTCCTGAAGCAAGCCAATTTACATCTCCAAGTAATCCCCACATAGATCCCATAGCAAATTGATGCTGAATGCTGGAAACATATATTGGAATCCTGGTATTGTAAATTAAGCATATTCTTGTCTTGCAGAAAAATGTTTTTGTGACTTTCAGCCTTAGTTATAATTAAAGAAATGTCAAATATTACTATAGCAATCTCAATAGCCTGCACTAAGCAGTGGCTTTTTATTTTTTTGTGTTGGGTTGGTTGGGGGCGAGGGTGTAAATAGTAGCTCTGAGTGTAAAAGGGGATGGAAGGCGATGTAGCAACCAATAGCCAGCAATAGTCAACAACAGTGAAAAACATTGATGGAAACAAGAAATATATTTCCTTTTTTTCAAAAGAGAAATGGTTTTCCTGCTTTTTCTACTAGCATTTTAATGATTATTAACCATACCCACCACTATCATCTTCTCCACCACCAGTTACCACAATAACTTACTACTAATCGCAATTTCTTATAATTACCACAATAATAATTACAGTTTTAAAGAGAATCCTCTTGTGCCACTGATAAAGGCATATTTTATCATGTTGTATCTTGTGATTAGTATATATATTATTGTCAATTATTAGAAATTTCCAATAAAAAGATACTTAAATTGCATTTATGTTAATATCTTAGGGATTAATGGACTTGAAGATGTACATGATGCAAAACATGAAGAAATCACAAGCAAGAGATGAGACACGGCTGTGCCTTATGTAGTGTTTTTCCTTTCCACAATTATTAAAGAAAAATAAAGGACGAGAGGCTTAAGGGGATAGCCTACGGCCGTGCTTCATGTGGTGGGTGTGTTTACCCCCTAAGACACGGCCGTGCCTAAAAGAAGAACGAAAGAAGAAAATGCCGAGACGCTTATGGAGTTATCCCACGGCCGTGATTTATGTGGTGGCAGTAACCACCACATTACACATGGCCATGCCTCATGTGGTGGACTACCGACTTTTCATATTCTTGTGCAATTTGTACGTTTCTGCAGAGCATAAAAGCAGGGGAAAGAAAAGAAAAGACAAGAACGACCGGAGGGAGGAGAGGAGACTTGGAATAATTTAGTAGTTTTTAGAACTTTGTTTTGGGAAATTTTAGTTTTTTACAAGGGAATTGAAGATTGAATTCAATTGTACTTCCATCAATTGAGATCAAGTCAGAAATCTCTGAAGAGTTGTTTGAGGATCTTATTTCCAGATTTGCTACATATTGGTGACTTCTTATCCTAATCATATTTTGCATTTCTGTGAATTGGTTTTTATGTCTTTAATGGATTCTTTAACATTTTTCATTGAATTTTGTCTTGTTGTTATCTATTGTATGGCTGGCTAATTTCGTTTGTGGGAATAGTGGATGAAGCCCTAGTTTGCTAAAATGATCAGTGTAGTTTGGTTATGAGATTGACATATATGCGGAGTATTCATGTTGTGAATTCCTATAATTCCAATTTAATTGTGATAAGATTAGATTGTTAGAAATCCAATCAATATGAAAGTGGAGATAGGATTTGTTAGGAATTCTTAATTAGACTAATGAGTCAATGCGAAAGCGGCGTTAATTGGTTTAATTAGGGTTCATAGAGAGATTAAAGCTATGTTCTAATTAATTATTCACTAAGAGATTAGGGATAATTGTATTAGGGCATAAGGCGATCATAGCATTGAAAAATGTATGAGAGTATATTAGAATCCTCTGTTAATTAGAGATATGAAAGTGGACTAATTGATTTGAGGTTTAAAATGTTGAACTCACGTGAATAACCACATATAAGTTGATTTCAATAACTTAACGGTAGTTTGATTAGCATGACTAGGGTGAATTCTAAATTCCCACTGTTTAATTAGAAGTATATATAAGAATCTTATAATTCCAATTAGCATAGAACTTGATTTAATCTCTTTAGTTAGATATAAAAAAAAAAAAGATTCATGTTTGAATTACCTAAATATCAGTATAAGTTATTATAGGTTTGGTAATCTTTTTAGTCCTCGAGGGAACGATACTCTACTCATCATATATTACTTGATTGCGACCTAGTATACTTGCTAGCGGTTTCACTTATACATTTCACGAGTGATCAGCCACCACAAATATTGCATACCTTTTCACCTTCATCCCTTGCAGCAACCAGTTCAATGATACATCATGGACATGTATCCAAAAAATTGATCTATAAATTAAGAACTATGTGATTATCATG
The DNA here is from genome assembly GCA_037954665.1 of Laguncularia racemosa. Classification (NCBI taxonomy): domain Eukaryota; kingdom Viridiplantae; phylum Streptophyta; class Magnoliopsida; order Myrtales; family Combretaceae; genus Laguncularia; species Laguncularia racemosa. The sequence continues at coordinate 2,767,361 of JBBMOL010000025.1, read as the reverse complement.
TAAAATAAAGCATGCACAAGTCATGTGATCAATAAATAGTGTAATATTAAGCCTTAAGACAGCATTAGTTGAGTTTTAAGGGCAAATCAAAAATTAGCTTTTATTATTGTTGTGGTGCACTAGTAATATAATCTTGCATCTTTCATTAACAGCAACCCCAAGCAGAAGCTAAAATCAAACAGCTGAAAATAATTTTCATGTATAAAGTCTAAAACCTTTACCTTTAGTCTCATTACAGCATCAACTGCCAGCTGTGCGAAATGTTCTTTATCTTGAGATAATATTTTGGAACTTAATGTAGTCATTGCAATCTTCATCAAGTCCACCTTAAACTTCTCTGCGTGAGTCATCGTCCAAAATGAGCCATTAAAGAATAAAAACACACAAAAGGTGAAAGTGATGAATCTTTATATTTTAGGTAATGATAAAGCAAGACAAGGACAAGCTATAGAATATAACAAGTTGAAAAGAACCCGGAGATTAAAATATTGATTATATTGAATAAAAAGTGATTAAAAACTCTAATTTGATAGAAGGCCAAGATACACATCAAGAGCAAATGCTCCTATACACAAGGCTCAAGAGCTCCTTACACACTCTCCACTAGAGAAAATAAGAAAACGACCAGATCAAGATTGTCAAACTCAGAATCACTATAAGTATCTAGAATCTAAAAGTATGTTGAATCGGAACATATAATTGAAATATAGAAATATAAATTTTTACAACCTATATAAAATAACTTTCAAAAACCATAAATATGTTTACCATAGTCATAAAAAAACATGAAATATAAAATGAAAATAAATAAATATAAATTTTAGTCACAAATCACAATAAAAGTAATAACTTATAATACAAATAAATTAGCATAATTTATAATACTAATACATCAAATTACAACATAAATAATAGTGCTAATCAAAAATGAATTATGATATAAATTATAATAATAAAATACGAACCTAAAAAATTTGTCAATTCCCTTTTCATCATTAAAAGTAAAAACTATTGCCATGTCTCTCTTCACCATAATCATCATCATTACTGTCTTCATCGTCAATGCCAATATCATTATTGATACTACTATCAATAATATTCTTATATTATAATTCCCTAAATTGTATCTTTCAATCTTTAGCCCGTTTGACTTTAATAGGTGAAGTCAATAAACTAATTCAAAAACGTAAGATTTTACTGATTTTACGTCTAGACTCGTATAAATTTATATAAGAATGATTTTATACCCAAATTAATTCAAAAAGGCATCATAAAATTATAAACTCCTAGAATCACATGAATAGAACTGTGATTTTGACAACTATGGACCAAATACCCTGTCACTATGTTGGCAGCAAGCGTGTGTGATCGTGTCCTAGGCCTAGATGACTCCGGGGGTTGCTCTAGCATTTGCTTGTTAGGTTTTCTACCTAGTTTACCTATGATTGCCGAAAGGGGTGGGCTCATTAGAGAGAACCCAAGATCTCATAGGGGTTTGTTTTACCAAATTTCCAATGCCTTTCATTCATTCATTCCATTCCTTAAATACATCAACTAGATGGTTACATAATTCCTCAGCCTCACGCCACTCCCTACTCTCATTCCTATCTTTCCTTCCCACGTTCGATCCCAGAGGGCTTGTCACCCATGTCCAAGGTTCCTATTGGTTCCTCAGTCGTGGTCTCCTCGCGTCCTTGGTTCTTGCCTCCACGTCTCTTCCTTGAGTAGACTTGGTCAAACGACCTTATCCGCCTTCCTTGGCTTGTATCACACTACTACTCACCAATATTTATATTACTGTTCTATTTGTGTACTATACGGCAAGAGCCTATTAGACATATCTAATACTAACTATATGTATACTGCTACCAATAAAATCTAATACCTAACACAAGTTCTTATCTTAACTCAATCATATTCTTTTCACCAGGAATAAGGGATTGATGCAGAAAAAAAACTAAAGTATGTGGATAGCTGATAGCTCCTGGTAACATTACCTGCATCCTCTTTGTTATTTATCACCCTTTGCAACAGTGCATTTCGTGCACATTCAGCTGCCATCCGGTAACCTACAAACAAATGCACATTATAGTTAATCTCCATAGCACAAATTTCTTTGTCAGCTACAAACAAAAGATGCAGCTCTTTTCACTGTTGTTTTTCTGGATAGGTTGCCATTTCTTTCTCCCTTTTTGTTGATGAATGGATATAACTAGATTCTTTCTTTTTCTTTTTTTGACGCTAATATTCAAAAGGGAAAACATCACAAATGATGCTGCCAGTTTCATTTTTTTCTTTGGGTGTTTTAGTTTCATTATCCTTAGACTATACATGCTGTTATGATACAGGCAAAAATAAAACATTGAGTGTCAATTAAATTTCCTTTCTCTGCTATAAATAATGCTGGAACATAACACAGCCACACCACCATTCTTTTGCCTTTTATATTAAAAAAAAAAACTTGAACATAAGCAAATTAAGCCAACCTGATATTATTGTCATAGGGTGGATCTTAGCAGCTACCAGCTTCTCAGCCTCCCTTAGGAGCTCCCCAGCCAAAACAACAACTGAGGTGGTCCCATCACCCACTTCATCATCTTGCACTTTGGATATATCTGACCTTTGAATTAAGGATTAGCAGATAAAAGACATTGACCAATTGAGCTCAAATGATTGCCTTTATGGCAAAGCTTGATGAGTTCCATGGTTTATGTTACAAAACAAGAGAGATCTCTATAAAGAAAGCCTCACCTAGCAGAACTAACAAATACAAGGATACCAATAAGGACCTTTGCAGCTGGATTATCTATATGAAGAGATTTCAAGATAGTAGCACCATCATTCGTGACAGTGACTTCACGTCCTCTGCCCGTTGATTGCAAAATTTTATCCTATCCAGATAATAATTCAATATGTATATAATTCAAACCATACTGAGAAAAAAATACACTTAATAGCAACAAAATGAAAGAAACAAAACATTACCATTCCCTTAGGGCCTAATGTGGTCTTCACCAAGTCAGCTATTGCCATAGCACCAACGAAAGATGCCTAGATCCAAAAGGCAAAATAAATCAATTTCCATCTGAAATAAGAGTTCCTCAGTTCAAACCAACTCGCATCACTATTTGATTCAGGTGAAAGTTTCCTGTCCCTAAAGGTGTAGTGTCTGTGCATCCATGAACATCATGTTGCCACATGTGAAGAGAAATGTGCAAACTGGTACACACATAAAGTATTATCGATACATGATAGCAAGTGATTAACCCACACACAGACGGGCTCCATCTCACAACAGGGGAATCATGTCCTTTTGCTTCAAATTTAATCAGTTCCACTTCACTTTAATGAATGGATCCAATAACCACGTGTATGTAGGATCTTAAGGTTTTAGATTATGCTACTGAACTCAACTAGAAATGTAAAACATACTATATATATGATTGGAAAGAAAAACCTAATAGCTAAATAAAATGCAAAATGAAGAGAAACCCACCATTCTGGCACGCTCTCCTTTCTCTTCACTAGCATCATCTTTAAAGATTCTCTCAATCTGCAATTTCAAATACACAAAATCACTGGATGGAAAATTGACAAAAAAATACTTCAAAAGAACAATGTGTTTATGTAAGTATTCAAATATTAATGATACGCACCGCCATTCGTAATCTGCTACCACACGGATACTGTACTAATTTATCTGCAACAATATTTCATCAATCAAACATCAAATCAGCAAAAAACACCTTCTTTTCCCAACACAACTGAAGTGCAATAGTAAAAAACACCTTTTACCAGTTCTCTGTCCATGGCCTCAGAAATTCCTTCTTTTTTTATTCAGGTATCTAATCTTTACTTATTTTCTGTTTTATCCTATGAACCCCAAAAACTTGTAGGTCTATTATTAGCATCTCGACCAATCACTGTAAATACTATTACGTTCAACATTTATGTTAGGCTGAAATTTCAATCTCATTTGTGCAAGTTACTGTTGTGTCCAGGGAAAATTATTTCATTGCGTATGTGTATATGCAGGCAGTCAGATAATTTTGCATTCCTCCAAATGTCGCAATCCAGTAATAAAAGGACACAACAAGGCAGGTCAATATAAGCAAACTCTCGACTTAGCTATTAGCAGTCTAAAGAGATTATTACTGTCCCGTAAACAACGCTAGAATCTGCACTCAAAATTCTCTTTTTTTCATGTAAATATCACACCAAACATAAAAAACAAAACCACATTTTTATCGGCTATTGCAAGTTTATGATAAGAAATTAACAGCCTACTGTCAACAGCCATTTATCACAACAACGAAGATGCCATTTCATTATTAGCCACTTATTGTACTGCTGTCTTGTTAAAAGGAGTATAACCTAACATTCTTCTATGCACCAGTACTACGAACAGAGTACAAAGGGAGAAATTTCGAATATGCAAATAAAAATTGTTCTACACGTACGTTGCATTTTACAATATGTTTAGAAAATAATTAACAATGCATCATATAAAGCTCACAAAATCCATTTTTCCCCACACTCTTAAACGAACAGAGAAGATGGCGTACCCGATAGAGAAAGAGATGAAACGGATGGTGACCAGCGGTTGGACTAGAGAGAGAGAGAGAGTGGGGGAGGAGGGAGGTGGCGACCGGCGGAGGATCTCTCAGACGAATCGACTGAGTTAGAGAGAGAGACAGAGAGAAAGAGCGAGGGAAAGAGTGTCAGACGATATTAGAAAGCTAGGGTTTTCTTTCCATTCAAATGTATTCTTGATTGGGAAAGGGCATTTGGGTGTCATTTGCTAATTTTTAGGAGGGTATTTGACGGTTTACACCCAAAAAAATAAAAGTATTTGAGGGATGGAAAATGGATAGCCTAGACTAGTGGTAGAATGCTTAAAAAAAGTTAATTAAAAAAAAAAAAACAGTGCCTCCATTGATTTACAATTCAGTGTAAAGATTAATAAATTACAAGTCCGTCGTTTCGGTGATAGTAATTTCTTTTAAATAGTTACAAGGGGCTTAAAAATTGCAAATGAACACTATAATGATAACCAATCTCACATAATAAAACTATAATTGAATAAATATTATAACAAGATAAATGGATTATAAATTAAAAAAAAAACATACTTTACCCAATTTTGTTAGAAGAAGTATAAAGCATGGATGTGTCGCTAGTTTAAGCACATTATAGAAAGATGAAGGTTTAAAAAATACGGTGTGTTTTGAGTTTAAAGCTCTACATATAGTTTTTCTTAAGGGCAATAATTTGAAATTTTACCTTTCTTAGATTTTTTTTTAGTAAATCGATAATTTTATTTATATGAGGAAGAATATACAATCATCAATTGACAGGAAGGAAGCTATACATAACTACTCTATACTAAGCAAGAGTATCCAAAAACACTATGAAAAACAAAAATAGGCTGAAATGAAGATTTCAAGAAACTTAGAGTAAGTTATAACTTGACTAGCAAGAGAACTCGATTTGGGACACAATTGTATAAGGCGAACATGATTACAAGCTCTCCATATACAATATATAGTTGTAACTAGGGAAGCCCTCCACTTCTTAATCTTGGGATCTTTAGGCGAAATTGTTGCAATAAGGTCGGATGTAACTCCTTGCCATGATAGGAAAGAAGGTGAAAATTCTAATACTTCACACACCAGAGCCCAAACTCGGGAGGAAAATGGGCAATTAAAGAAAAGGTGAGAATGATCTTCATGACCTTGAGAACATATGTAGCAAGTGGTAGATGATACTAATCTCCAAGTAGACATTTGTCTAAAGTTTGAAGTTTCCCTATCTACGCTAACCAAAGAAAGAAGGCATGTCGTGGGATAGTTGTGAAGTTCCAAAGTGCTTTGTTCCAGGGCATAAGAAGAGCAGTTAGTGCAAGGAAATCATATCTCGACTTAATAGAATAGTCACTAGAGTGAGAATTCTTCCATTTGAAAGTATTTGATTGGGTATGACTGGATGTTAAACTACTTGGAATGTTATTATTATTTATGTTTAAGATACCTTCCTTAGATTTTATTATTTATGTTTAAGATTGTGCTTTAAACCTTAATCTTTTATAGGAAATAAAATGCATTTTAGTTTCGCATAGCCATCTTACCTTTTAAAAAATAATATAGAATGATTTAGCACTTTCTAATTATTTTATCTAAAAGCACATTCAAATAAGGTTTGAAAACATATTTATTAAACATTTATTTAGAATTTAAACATTTAGTTTTAAATATAAAGATCTGAATGTATATAAAACAAAGAAAAAGATTTTGCAATTCAACTTTTTATGTAGGAACAAATATACCCTCAAATTAGACAAAGTGGGGTGAGCATCAAGCACATTATAGTTAAAATAAATATGGCTATTGACAAAGAAACTAAAGTTTTTTTTTTTTTTGACAACATTTAATAAAATGATTCCTGATAAAATGAGACCTTATTTTATGCTCCTAAGTCTTATGTCATTTTATGATATGTGATCTACAAACAATATTACAGCATGTATTAGCTATAATTTTATATATTTTTTGTGCATCTTTCTCAAAATTAAAATAGAACAAGAAAAGGGGTTTATGATAATTGAATTATTATTATCTTTTTATGTAATTAATTGTACTGGCTATTCTACAATTTTAATATAGATCCATTGACTTAAAGAATAAAGGACATGGGTCATCTTAAAAATTTTACTTCGATCTATTTGCATAGTAGAGGACCAATGAAGGCAGTTGTTATGGCTTCTCACTTCATTTGAAATTGAGCAAGTGTTAAGAAGTATCAACTCTTGGAAGATGCTTGGTAAAGATAGGTTGCATATTAGAGTGCTGGTCAACAATTGGCTCATCTATTATTTCATTGGTCAAGATGTGTATCAAACCAAAAAGGTTCCTCCTTCTTCAAGACAAGCCTTGATAGTCCTAATCCCAAAAAAAATAGGAACAACACAGATTATTCAATGTAAACCAATCAATTTATGCAATACACTATAAGTCAATCACTAAGATCTTAGTTTGCAAGGGTATAGACCACATTCAGATAATCTCCTTTGTCCCATGCAAGGTAGTTTCTTACCAAGGCATCAAGCTCCCAATCATATATTTTAATGAGGGAAATTTTGAGTCATTTTAGAACAAAAAATGAAGCTAAAGGTTATATGTTAACAAAGCTTGATCTTGAGAAGGCTTTTTATTGTTTAGAATGAGACTCCATTTATTGGTGTTTGTGAAGTTTGCAATTTTCGATAGATTTGGTGAACCTTATAATGAATTGTATGTCTTCTTCGTTTATAGAAATTGTGCTAAATGGATTGACACTAGAACCTTTTTCTCCTAGTTGAGGAGTTAGACGAGTGATCTGCTTTCACCATATCTTTTTATCTTAGATTTGGAGTTTTTTCAATTAGCTTGTTAATCATCAAGTGCAAAATGGGACACGGAAGCCTATTAGGTTGAAAAGTACGCATGTTCCTATATCTCATATAATGTTTGTTGATGATATCATCTTATTTATCAAGTTATCAACTTCTATGGTAGCACCATTCAAAGTACGTTCGATCTTTTTGAATCATGATTGAGGCTTAAAGAAAATTTGGGAGTGTCTTCCATTTTTTTTCTCTTATAATGTAGATGACTCACTAAGAAGGGTGATTAGTCAGTAATTAAACATAAAAGAAGCTATTCATTTTGATGAATATCTTGGTTTTCCATTGGAGTGGGCTATAAGCCTAAGCATTCGAATTTTTACTATCTCATTGATAAATTGTAGAAGAGGCTAGAATGATCGAAGGGGCGATTGCTAAGCTTTAAAATCACTTAGTGTTAGTAAATTTAGTACTTACCTCTCTTCCAACCTATTATATGCAAGTAACTAAGTTGCCTCATGCCATATGAAAGCTTTAGAAAAAATCATAAGAAATTTGCTTTAGTAGGAGAATGAACATGAGCGTAAAATCCATTAGGTTAGTTGGAGCAAAATTGTGGAGTTGAAACATGAAGACGGATTAGGAGTTCATGATCCTTCTCTAAGAAACAAAGCTTGTGCTCTGAAAAGAGTTAGTGATTTTTTTAAGTGGGATACAATTGGGGCATAACTTTGTGCTATTAGATATAAAAAAAATACATTATAGGCAGTTCATTGAAGTCAATTGTGACTTCCTCACCTATTTGGAAGGAGTTAGTTGAAGAATTTGAATGGATGCAAAATAAAAGGGTTAAATGTTTGGGAAATGGAGCAACTACAAGCTTTTAGTTTGACCTCTAAGGAGAGGAAAAAAGTGTAAGATAAATTATTGCAAGGCCTATTCATTATTCAACACAACATTTAGCAATGAAGGATTATTGGTTGTTGGAGTTTTCTTGGGATGATTAGAAACTAGAATTTAATATCTCCAAATTGCTCTTGGAAGTGTATGGGCTAGTGGTACTCCATGCAAATGAAGAAGTAAGCCATACTTGTTAACATGCGCAAAACCCCCATTAATAGGAGCTAATTATAAGTATCTTCATTCAAAGGGTTATCCGTTTAATCAGGATTATGATTGGTTATGGCATGCCATTTTGGGCCCTAAAGTTAGAATATTTCTTTAGTTTTTTCTTTAGGATGGTCTTCTAATAGGTTGCAAGCTACAAATGTTATTTTCGAATTGAAGTTTTCCTTATCCTCACCATGGTCATGAGATGGAAACAAGAGAGCATGCTCTCCATACCTACAAGGCATTGCAAAGTCACTAGTGCCAATTAAGCTTTGTGGATTAGGTCTTCACTAATTGTAAGTAAGGAAGATGTATGATAAGAAATTGTCACTGGATCCCCCTAGACAAGTGACATTTGCTTTTGAACTCTAGATTATTTGGATGCAAAGGAACAGGATAATTTTAATGAGCTTGGATAGAATATGGTTTTGCATATGTCATTGGTGCAATTTATCATAACCCCAATACATGAATTTTGGGTCTATTTTAAAAGTAAAAGGAGGATGCGTTTATTGAAGCCACTAGCCATTAAATGGGAGTTGCCACAAGAAGGATGGGTTCAGATAAATGTTAATGCTTCTAAATTACATAACACTATTTGATTGCAAGAGCAATTCGTGATGAAGATGGGCAATGGATCCTTGTGTTTGGGCAACAATTGGGCAATGTTGATATACTTTTCTTGGAAATTTAAGGCATTTACTGGGACTTAAAGTATGGTCATCTCATACAAGTTGAGTGTGTGGAGTTATGCATAGATTCATATAAGACTGCATACATGTCAAATTGCTTTCTTAATCTGAATTTGTAATGGAAGTACATTAGCTTGTTGAGTGCTTACAGATGCATTATTGAGCAATTTGATTAGGTCAAGATAGTTTACATATCATGAGAGGCCAATTTTATTGCTAATCAACTAGCTAGCATGGTTTATAGTATGGAAGTTGTTGCTTTCATGTCACCTCCCAATATAGTTAATCTAGTTTTAATGGATTGTAGTCCTAAGGTGTATGTAAGAAAAGTAATAGATACTAGATAGAAGCATGTAAATGTAAGCCTCTTACTTACTGCATTTGCAAAGCTATGTATTATTTTTCTTATCTATAATATAATCCTACTTAACCCAAAAAAAAAAAGAAAAAGAAAAAAGAGAGAGTAAAAGATATGGAAATTCAACTCTTTGTATTGGGTTTAGTCAAAATTAGACTACCAAGATTATAAAGAGTTTAGCAATCAAAAGTTGAAGTTAGTATTATCCACTTTTTCTTGTCCACTTTGCACATAAAATGCTTTCACAAACATTTTGCTAATGAGGGTCACATTATTTGTTATGGGTTGAAAAAAATGTTCTCTTTTTTTCAGTATTGATTATACGTTTTATAAACAATTAAGGAAAAATTATAAGTAAAGGATCAATGTTTGGAGTCAAAATCAAATAGAGGATTGAACTTTCAAGTAATTAAAATAATGGATCAATGTTACGCCAAGTTATTCGAATAAGGCATTCCATTATGGCTTTGTTATAGATAATAAAAAAATCTTTATTTAAACTATTTAGTATGTTTATGAGATAATAATGAATCATCTATTTGAACCATTTAGCATAATATTGATCTTCTACTTTAACCACTTGAAAATTTGATCATCTATTTTAATCACTTAGTATAACATTAATCTTCTATTTTAATCATTTAAAAGTTTAATTATCTTTTTGAACTTAACATCAAATGTTGATTCATTCACTTGTAATTTTCCCAAAGAATTAAGTATGTAATTTTTCTTATAATACACTAATACACTCTTGTATATGTATTTCATCTATACGTAGTCCCTATATTTAAAATCTAATGCTTATACTCCCAAATCTTATAAAAAATTTCCTTTTAACTCCTTTTTCACTATTTTGGTTTTGGATAAATTAAAAAAAAAATGAAATAAAAAAAAGTATAAAATGAAGGATAAAATGATCATATAGGATTCTCAATGCAATTTTTTCTTTATAGATTTATGGGTAAAAAACGCTTAATTTTAAAAATAAGGGGTTAAGTGTATATGAAGTAGATACAATAAGGTGTAGGGTGTCATGATTCGTGACTTTAGTATGGATATAGAGGGATCAACTTGGGCTTAGAGTGTAAAGAGTAGCATCAGCAGGGTACTTTCTTCTAAGGGTATAGGTACTTTGAAGGCACATGTGGCTTCCTACAAGCAAATTGATTAGAAATCGCTACCATTGTCCCAATGATGGCCATAGCAGGTTGAAATCAACTGAGAGGTTGATCTTCTTAAAAGGGATTGTGGCAAAGCTGGTTGGGGCAACCCTCATGAAGATGGGTTTGGATTAGTTTTGTGTTAAATACAGGATAAAAAGGTTGGCCCTCCATTTGGAAATGAGTAAAATGAATGAAGTAAAGGATGGTCAAGTATCACATGGAAATTCTAGGAGGGGATAAGCTCCCATCTCATAACAAGTAATATTAGAGCAAAATGTTATAACTACATTAAGCAACTTAAATGCTACCCTAAGTAAAATCAATATATGGGTAGTCTTATTGATAAAGGGTTCATATGGGTAAAGCTTGGATCAACTACTAAAGAGAAGGCATTGTTGCCAGAGGGGCCAATTATGTCGCAAGTCAAATCTTTGTAATAAGATCTGCCCAAATCACTATGAAAAAAAAAAAAGGTACTCAGTAGGTTGCCATACCGTTGAGCAACTCGGTAAGAAGAGATCTTGGTAAATGAAAAGAGAGGGTAAAGGTAAGAGAAGGATGCCTGTAGAATCCCAAAGTCTTAAGTGTAGCTTAACAACAAATGGAAGATGGTAGTAATCTATTGGAGAAGGAAACTTATGTGTAATCCTTTATCTCATTGAAGCCATCCCATATTCAATAGAAGCATTACACATAAGTTTCAAAAGTGGGCCTCATTTGGGCACCATAACTCTTCATCATTGCTTTAGTTATTCTATCGTTGTCACGAGAACTTCTCCTTATTGCTTTACTTGTTCCAAAGTCCTGGCTTTGTTTACCACTTTTGAGTATGTTTGCACTTCAAAATCTATAATTCATTCTTAAGTGTCTACATCCAGCCCATTCACGAATAACTATCTTTTCAACACATCCAAATCTCTATAAGAGTCTAGAGCAAATTGTAGCAATATATTAAATTCATTCTCATATTGGTCCACAGTTTTTGTACCCTTCTTCAATTGAAACAGTTGCTCACTTAACTTTGTCTTGACACTTTTTAGGAAATATTCTCCGTCTAGCATCCCACCAAATCCTCGCTCTTATCTTTAACATATATGACGCATATGCTAATTTTTGATGGTCCACTATCTCGTAGGCCACAAATGATCTCTCTATATGTGTTATCCAATCTTCGGCCTCTTTAGGTTTCCCAAACGCTCTATCAAAATATTTATTAGATCGAATGAAGTCCGGAAATATACTCTTTTGTATCCTAGGGCTAATTCCTCCTTGATTGTATCCTTTTTAGCCTTCAGCGTATATTGCAGGAGCAACTGGGACTAGAGGGGCTGGTTGCAGGATCTACTGTGGCTGAGGAGTTAGTACAGGTGGTACCGACTGTGGTTGAGGTAGTAGAGGAGCTGGTTGTAACGGAGGTTGGCCTCCTAACATTAAATATTGCATTATCAAGGCTTATTGTTGAGCCATTTGTTGAATTGTTGCTTCTAGTTTTGAAATAGGGTCCTCCCCACTTCCTTCTCCACTAGACGTTCTCGCGCCTCTTCGGCCTTACCTAGTTGCTCTACCTGACATCTAGGTTGTAACTCTAGATTTTCTTGTTATATTGCAAGTGAAGTTCTAGCTTGAGGAGTTTCCTCTTTTGCATCTCTATATCGAGTGGGTGTTATTGTCTTCCTCCCCCTACTCGTATTTCCACTATAATTTATTAATACAATATACAAAATATGTTAAGACATTTCCAATGATTTATATATCAATAATGATATGGATATTAACAAGAGTCATATAACACATTTGTATAATTGCATCAAAGATCGAGAATACACAGAAATCACAACATATTTTATATATTTTTCCAAAATTTTACATCTTCTATGTTCTTAAATTATACATACATCATCTTGGAGGGATACATAATACATTACAAAATTTTCCCTTTCTATCTATCTTAACATACAAGTGTTACTACTATTTATATACATCATGTTTCCTAAAATTTATTCTAGCTTTATTTGTATATTCTTAACCAGCACTTCCTAATCCTTTGCTCGTATGTTCATCACTCTCACCTAATTCCTCTTCTTCTTCTTCCTCTAGAGAGTTTGAGGCTATGCTCTGAATTTCTAGCGAGCCTTTTAGGTCAAAAATTCCTCGGGAAGTGGATCATCTTCTAGGTCCTACTCCTCTTCCCATTCCTCAAGTTGTATTAAGAACGTGTCTTCTTGGTTCACAATCTCAACCTCATTATGCTCAGTATAATTTATAATATTCCATGAATCTTTGGAGTACAGTAAACCTTAATAAAACCTTGGTTCCCAATCATAAATCCCTTTTTCATACATTCAAGAATTCCTCCTGGATTTGACAGGAGGTATCAAGACCTCTTGGTGATACCCCATTTCAAAATCAAATCAAGCTAGAAATAATATTTCAGGTAGCTCCTCTTTTATGCCCTTCATCATAGCAAACCGAGCTTCCAAGGTAGGTATAGCAATATATCTACTATACTTGTCTCCTAGGTCCTCACTTAACGTGTCTAACTAATGTTGCCATTGCTTGGTTAAACCCATTCTCCGATATTCTATTATTTTATCCATCGTCTTATAAAAAAGAAAAGAAAAAAGAACTCATATTGGTTGTGCATTGTTTACAGTCTCAACCTATAATCAACCAAGTCATCTTCATGCTCCATATGACATCTATTCTATCTTCGACCTAAACAGATGAGCATTCCTTGCATTTCACTGAATACGAAATTTTTGGAAGTCATTTATTATTTATTTTCATCTTTAGGTTCTACCCACTCTCTCCTATTCAGGTAGCTTTTTCCTTATCTATAGTCTTACTAAGTCAATTTCTTAGGACTTTGACTCTCGACCCAACTTATATCTAATTTGCATCTTGCTTTAAATTCAAACTCTTGCTTTGATACTACCAAAAGCTATCACGCCCCGCAGGGTACCCAATCTATGACACCCTACTACGGCTAGTTTGCCCCTACTAAGTAACCATGAAGCATCTCAAACCAAGATGAATAAACCTATTTTGAATGCCTTTGGCATTCCTTTATCCCATTAAAGCCATCCCATATTCAACGGAAGCATTACACATAAGTTTTATAAGTGGGCCTCATCTAAGCCCCATAACAATAATATAGACTAAATATCCTTCTAGATCAGATTAAATATTTACAATCTTTTATTGATTGGAATTTAACAAGTTCTACAAAAGAAGTTATGCCAACTCTCCAACTTGCCTCTTATCCTAATGTTCCTGCGACAACGGTACTTACCATAGTATGATGCTTAAAGAGGAAGTTTACATAGTTATGCCTTACGTTATAACATTTGTAGGAGGGTGAGCTAAATAACCTAGTGAGATAGGAGTGCAATATCTCAATATTGTATACATACAAGCAATTCATGCATGTTTTCACAATATATGCAATGTATGGGTAATCATATGAAATGTAACATCACACATGGTTTTCCGGTAACCAGCATAAAGTCTAAGATTTATGTCTCCCTTAAGCTTAGGTTGGGGATTCACATCACTGCCATTAGTGCTTAGGTCTCACAACTCAATTAATTTAATCTTCTCTTTGTTCGAATTGGTCTTTTAAATTTAATCCCATATACTCAGGTGTAATATAACACATTGAGAAATAAACACTCTCAATGGCATATTAGACTCGGAACTATCAAATGCGAGATAATCCCCTAATCACTTAGTTTGCCCTTGGCATAACAGTATTCTTACTTGATTACTTTTGATGTACCCGTAACAGTGATGCCCTTTAATCTTATGCAAGGTCTTGTGATATGCATGTCAAGTTTTAATTTAAGTCATAATAATTAAATTATTGTTTGTAGATGATCAAACAATCACATTAAAGACAAAATCTGAAAACATTCAATCAATTTCAATCACGAAATAATATTCACCACTTAGAAAGATAATCATAGGATTTTAGATTTTTATCCGAAATTAATTTATCACACTTCATTCTCTTTCAGTCCAAAATAATTATTTCCCAAAAATAGAAATTTCACTGATATATACTCCCTTTCAATTTTTTTTTTTTACGTTATATATATTTAAATTTGCACGTCCACTATTCATCTCCTCTTTCACCTTAGGCTTGTCGGATTCCCTCGCACAACACTCCCACTACACTCAATTCTCACACACACACACACCAGCACTCCGCATTAACACAACTACACATACGTGCACCATACACACAAAATCACCTATACATGCACATATACTCACCAATCCACACCCGAGTATAGATACACCCACATTTCAACAGCAATCACACGCATAATTCAGCACACACCTACCCAAAACTCTGCAGCACACATGTAAGCACACATCCACACATAAACCAACACATTCCCATGCATATACTAGCACAACTCAAGCCATTCACACATGTACACAATTCATTCCAACAGCACACATACACTCGCACTTCTGCACATACGCACACACACCATTTCG
The DNA here is from genome assembly GCA_037954665.1 of Laguncularia racemosa. NCBI lineage: Eukaryota > Viridiplantae > Streptophyta > Magnoliopsida > Myrtales > Combretaceae > Laguncularia > Laguncularia racemosa. Next base: position 2,752,151 of record JBBMOL010000025.1, on the reverse strand, counting down.
TTTGCACACACACGCATGGGATACAGATCACATGCACACTCCACTTCGTTTTCCAGCAACACACATGCACCTATAAGCATAGATTAAGCCAGATCCACACACACGTAACTTCACACATTTGCACACTCACCAACACACACACTCTCTCACACACACATTAGCACACATGCGCACATCAATTCCACCCACATGCAATAGGCCAACACATACCAGCACACAATTCATGCTCACTCTTACACACATTGATAGGAGCTAAATCACATGCACACACCTACACATTTATGCATATACACACATAGATCTGATCATATACATACACTCTCCATTTTTGCTCACACACACACACATACATATACACATATTAGCACACATGCATTCTACAAACACAGACACATAGTCCTGTACAAACACTACAAAATTTTGCATACACACTGTATCAGAATCACACACACGCATCTGCTCGCACCAATCAGACCCATATGTTCACACATTTCTAACATTCACATATGCTCTTGCACATACAGATTTTAGTTCATACTTGCATAACCCATCCACAACATACCTCTTGCAGCAAAACTCCAATTCACACATGACATATCTCATTACGTGGAATATACACAACAGCCACATCATTTTCATCCCAATCTGCATATGAGGCAAACAAAGTTACGTACAATCACACGTATATGACAAGGCGTATACATATACCTTCAAAACAAAGCACATAAAATCAATGAGCCAACATGAGCAAAAATCAATTATACTCGAACAAGATTAGTGAATATTTGAGTTCTTGTGACATTGAATAAAACATATTTATATGGCCTTGAAACATGGATTAAATATCACAAGACTTAGGCTTGAGTTCAAGAATGGCTCAATTCGGTATTGATTAAACAATTTAATTTGATTGAGTGATAACAGTGTTGGCATTTTATATCAGACAAATTGTGAGAATTTCATTACTAAGGGCATTCAATCAAATGTGATAGTATACTACTAGATTTCTCTATCTTTACAGCCCTATGAGCTAATGGAGAAGTTGAGGTTATTTGACCATGAATATGGAGTTAGTAGGCGAGCATCAACTAGTCGGTAAATAAATCTATGCAAGACAAATAGAAGATTTGCTCGAGCTAGAATTAAATTCGTTGATTATGGATAAATGTTCCTTGACTTATACATGATTATTTCTTTTGGGGGCAATATAATTCTAATGAGCCTAAAGTGACGCACACAATTAAATAATACCGTAGAGTTGCACACTATAAAGAAAATTTACTAATTATTTTGCAACGCTAGTGCTAGGTTTGGTGAAATGCTCACCATAGCAGCAATGCAACTGTTTTAAGGTGTGCATGTGCCAAACAACATTGCAATTGTTTGAAATGCTCAATTGATGCCTAAACCTTTCGATGCTATTTGAAGGACTTTGGTCAAGGGGTAAAATGTAGATGGCTAAATTCGATTTGTGGACTTTTAACCTAGTATTTTAATGGATTTAACTCTTTGGGCCGATGTAACAGGGTTTAGAAAGTTAAACTCACGACTTAGGATGATCAGGAGAGATTTGACATGGTGGCTTGGAGTAGAGCCCGTTGAATCAGCCTAGTCCGATTCAACCTTTTTCAATAAGGTTTGCGCATGAAATGCCTTTAGTGGGCCTAAGCTCATTAAAAACCTATATCAGGCTCCATATGTTTTCAATTGTTGATTGCTATTACTATCTAACATATGAGATGCCTAACCAAAAACCCAACAAATATCCACACACTTTCTCAATGTTAGGAGGGGAAATGCTGTTACATTGTTGGATTTTTTTTTTCAAAAGATCAAAACCACAATATATTAAAAAAAAAACCCACTTGTCACCAAAAGTGTTGAAGCTTTATTCGAGATTTTTTACTCCTCCTCCTCCCCCCCCCATTCCATTCATCCATGATCATCCTCATATGTGTCGTTTCTCCCATTAGGTCAAGTGCAGCACAATCTCACACAGCATGCACGTGACCCTCTCCCCCGATCTCATATACTCACAAGTGTACAATGAGAATAATTGCTTTTGATTCAACATATGTTGTAGAGTAACTTTATGTATGGAAATATTTAAAGGTTAAGGACCTCTATGTAGAATTCATTCCCCCATATAATTTTGAAATAGTTAAATCATTCTCTTCTTCACAGGATCAATTTTATTTCATTTCAATAGCACCATTCAAGGTTTGCAATCATCTTGCTATATCCAATGTTAATGTTGGTAGAAAGAACTATAAATCAAGTAAAGATGGAGTTCCTCCAGAAGGATAATTTGAAGAGTAAAACAATTTTCACCGGTACATCTACTACAGTAAGGATAATTGGGGAGGAGGTCTTAAGAAAAGATAGCACAATGCCTTGATGATAAAAAAGCTTACATTGCAAGTTCAAATTATTGTGCGAATAGAGAAATGCGAAAAATCAGAAGTTGAAGGAGGTAATCTCCACACAGCAAGTTGCATCTTTGAAATAATGGAATCAATTTTGATCTCTCATAGTAATTTCACGGTTATATATTGTAGGAATATACTTGGTGTAATAGTGACAATCGCTACGCATCCTAAGGTTTTTGGTTATATCTAATTGGAAAACCCTATGTTTTGTGATATATGCATAACAAACACGACTACTAGCTTTAGGAGATCAACCATGTGGCCATAATGCTGAAATGTAGGTTCACTTCCATGCTTGCATCTCATTTTCTCGAAACATTGAAGACCTTCATGACTTCAAACAATCAACAATCCAACGTACACATTTTCATCTAGTTTAAGAGTCAAGACCACCTTTAAGCATATCCGAGGAAATTCTCACAGCAACTTTGCTTTGTCCTTTTGCACAGTAAGATATCTAGTTCTTTATTTTTATATTCTTGATTACACACAATCCTCTATCGACCTACCCCCATTTTGCATACAATGCATATATCCTATCAAAGTTCGATGGTTAGTTTAGTACTTTTGCCTAGCATCACTAATAGAAGATAGGATTTATTTCTTTTGTATAGTTATTTACTCCATTTATTTCATATAGTTATTTTGTTAATCCTCGATTTAATTTAATTTAATCAAATATATCTATATTATTTATGGAATGAAGAATTTTAATGTATCATTTTATTGAATTCACTATCCCAAAAGAGAGGAAGTTATTTCATTGGTAGTTACACAATAACTTCTTTGTAATTTAAATTTTGAAAAGATAATAAAGAAAGCTTTTATGTTTATAAGTAATCTCACAAATTAAAATTCCATAGAAACTTAATATGAATATTTAAACTTTAATTATATAATTATTTTATATTTTTTAAGCAAACATATAAGATGTGCATCACTTCCTTATAGTTTAAAAGGGTAGAGATCAAGCTTAGAATTTTGAGCTTGGGTTTGACTGGTTCAATTTGAATTTGATTTCTGTTTAGTTTCAGCTTATTTAAAAAGTATTTTTTATTCTAATTAAAATGATATTAATATCTAAAGTTGACTTGAACTTGGCTAATAGTTAAATTTAATTCGAGCTCAATTAGACTTACAAGGTAATTGAGCCAAACATTATAAAATGTGAGCTTAACTTAAATTATTTGAGTAGTTTGAGTTAATTATTGTGAGTTAAATTTTGAATAAATATCAAGCTGAGCTTGATTAACTTACTAATAGTTTGACCCGTTTGTAGCCTTGATTTAGTCATCAAATTTTATTTAACTAATATATGATATATTTAAAAAAAAATGAAATAACCATACAAAACATTTTGTTTGTAGCCTTGATTTAGTCATCAAATTTTATTTAACTAATATATGATACATTAAAAAAAAATGAAATAACCATACAAAACATTTGATTCCACATGGATATAAGATGGAAAAAAAGGGTTAAAATTGTAAACATTTCCTTCGTCATTACTTCATTACACTTATTTTCTAATTTTTAAATTGTGTGTTTAGATGAAATTATTTTATAAAAAGGTGCTTTCTAATCCTAAAATGCATATTATCTTTGGTAAAAATAATAGAATAATTTATTAAAATAAAAATTATATTAATAAAAAAGAGAACTTTGATTTTTTATATTATTTCTTATTATAATTAATGTTATTTTTGTTAAAGTATTACACTTTTAGTCTTTAATGTTTACTTACTATTACTATTTTATTTAAATCTTTAACTTGTTTTAAATTTTATAAAAATAAGAATTAAATTAAATGCATTTAATTTTTTATTTGTTTGGGGTATGTATTAGTTTTTAATTAACCTCAAACTAGTTGCTTAAGATGGTTATGATAAGTATAAATTTTTTCGAACATTTTTTACTTTTAATTATTATTTTTATATTTTTATTATTGTTTATTATATTATATTATTATATATATTTAATATTATTTTTACTACATTATGTAAATAAATATATTCAATATTATTATTTTATTAATTTAATTATTGTAGATTGATTTAAAGTTAATATGTGTTAGAATTGATGTAAAATTTAATAGATTTAATAATTTTTTTTAAGATTTTAAAAACATTAAAAATTTGTATAAAAAAAGGTTAACGATTAAAATAAAAAAACTAAATATTAAGAATTAAAAAAAATATTTTTTATTTTTATTTTTTATAAAAATATATTTTTTAATGATACAATGGGTACGAGGAGCATATTTGCAATTAAAAAAATTATTAAAAAAAAGCTTCAGCACGAATTATCCATCGGATAATTCTTATTCCTGTATCCCGTCGCACTTCCTCCTTGGTTCCATTCAAAAGCCCAACAAGACTATACTCAATGGCCAAAGCACGCAAGAAGTTTCAGCTTTCAAATGTCTAACGAATCAGAAGTTCCAGTAGTCACTCCCAAGGAGGAAGACGATGAGTTAACTCATCATCCAGAGTCCTCTTTCGAGCAACTCCTCCGTTCGCTGCCTACCGACGCCGTCAAGGACTTGCTGTCTTCTGGGGTGCGTTTTCATTCTCTTTCCTTTCCTTTTGTTCACAGAAACAAAAACCCGACACTGACTCGATATTCATAAGACACGACAGACATTACACTGTCATTGAAAATAAGATTCCAGTTGACGTATGACTAGAAAACGAATCGATTTTATATGCTTTTTTCGCAATAGCAATACTTAATTAACTAAAATGTGATATTTAACCGACACTCTTAAATTAGGTTTTAATAATATGATTACAGAGTAGATTGATTTTGTATGTTTTTACTGCTAGAACAAAATCAGTGGAATATAATTTGTTATTAAATTGACACAATTTGGATGCCAAATGATATGATTATGAAAAAAAAAATGATTTTTTGTAAGTTTTTTATTGCTATAGCAAAATATTTAAATATAACGTGATATTAAACTGACACTCGTTAATTAGGTATGAGTATGAATGTATGATTGTAGAACAATTTGATTTTGTATGTTCTTAATGCTATTGCGAAATTAGTGAAATATAATTCGATATTAAATTGACACTGTATGTCACGTCTATTGTGAATTAGATACAAATTGATTTATTATGAAATTAATTAATTTTTGGTCTTTTTGTGTGGAGCAAAAGCAGTGGCCTGATTAATTGTAAGGGAAATATATGGAGAGATGAAAATAAATTCATGGCATATTTTATAAAATTTTTAGGAGTAAACTTTAAAAAATTTCCAAAGCTCGAGGGCAGCTGTTGGCTGTCCCATCAGTCTGCCCCTGCACCTGTGTTAGTTTTTCGTTATTAGGCAACTTGTCAAGTCGAGAGTCAATATAATTGTTAGTTTTTGGTTAGTTATAGTCAAAATGTCATTTGGACTGTGAAATGTGATGTTAATTGAGCTAATAAAATGAGTTTGATTTAAGTTGTTGTTTTGGTGTTGTTGGATTGCTGTATAGGTATGTGACTGTTGCATCATTCGGTTATTTGGAATAAAGCAACCTGTACTACCTCCAATAAATTTGCATCAACTTGTTGGGATATCATCAGATTCAGAAGAACGTGTGTTGAAGAATGCTGCCTGTGAGGAATTAGAAAAGCAGCCAGTTGTATGCCCAGTTTGTTTAGGTATATTGCAGTTCTGTTGTTCAGTGGAAGGAAAATTTTCAGCATGGAAGGATGGGGCGGAAGCCCTGGCTGAGTTGATTGCTAATCAGGTCAAGGAAGAAGGCCACCAAATTGATGGTTTTGATCTTCAAGTCTCAATACCACCGGTGATCCTGGAGAATGAACATAGAGCTTGGTAATTTATCTCCCTTGCCACTGAATATGAAGCTCTGACATTGGTCTTACATGTTTTGACTTTCCTGTGAGGATAATGCTATTACTTGCTGGTAGCTTTCATTTTTAAGCATACAGCAATGGGTATTCAAAGATTATTATTCCTTTGTTGATGAGATGTTAACAGTGTTGGATATTCAAACATTAATTTAAAGAAATATCATCTTTCGTTATATTCTTCAATACAAAATAATGTTGGGGCAGTAAATGATATTTTATGATTTTATCTAGCATTTTGCAGGTCTTTTAAGTTTTTAACACTAGATGGCATTTTTTTGGGGCAATTCAGTAATTAGAGCAAAAGTCTGGATGTGCAAGTGACTAAAGAATTCCAAAGGACCGATAAATCATTGGCTGTTCCTGCACGTTGTGTGATTACAAGGATATACCAATAAATCTAGGCTATATTGCTTACAAAAGAAATGAGATGAAACTACGAACTAAGTGATATCTTGAATATTATCTAATATACCAGGAAGCAGTATTTTGAAAAGTGATGCAGCCAATGCTGTTGTCTATGCTGTTGTAGCCAGGATGGATGACTCGGTTGTGGAAAACAGTCCAATAAAGACCCCATCCCATGAATTATAGAAGGCTGGGGCTGCACATCCAAGTAGAGAAGTGACTGTAAACTCACCTCCATTGAGTAGGAGCAAGTAAAGATTAGATGGGAGTGAGTCTCTTGAACTCTTTTGAATTGAAAACATGTACCACAATTGGCTGTCTTGAGATTAAAGTCTGTCTAGAGTGTACAATTCTCCTCAGAGTGCCTGGGAGTAACTTTGTAGTAGCAGATTATCCTTGACCACTAGGCATGAGGTCTTGGATGTTGAAGAGAATTCCAAGCATCCCTGATTGTGAATCTCCTATCCCTTGCTTAAGTCCGTATGAATCTATCATTTCTTGTACTTTCCGGCTTAAAGAAGTGATGTGGAAGCTTTGCCAGAATGTTCCTTGTGAGAATATTCAGGTTTATTTTTTAGCGATGGCATCTAACTTCTTATTTCTAGGCAACCATGGTGGGGGCTTAAAACGAACAATATTTAATTCCATATCTGACTACCAGTTTGAAAACATTTTGGCCATATCCCTTTGCTCTTCATTGATTTCCTCCATATCAACTATGAGTTGCTTGGGATTTTGGCAACCCGAAAGCTGTTGACATGCAAAAGGTAGGTATTTATCCACTATGACCAATGTCCTTCAGGCTTACTTCTGCATAAATACCGAGTAAGCTTCATATGCTCAGCGTTATTGCAGTAGTCATGTCTTGAGATGTCTAATCCTCCTTTGTCTTCGGGGGAGCATACCACTTACAATTTGACTTTCACTGTGGATGTATTATGTTTTTTGCCACTTCAAAGGTAGTCTCTCATAAGCTGTTTTGATTTGTGACATTTTTGGGAAGATAGGATGAGTTGTTTGCTGCTTTGGCATACTTCATACATAAGTATTGGGCTTTTAGATGTATTCACAGCAAGGCCCCTCCATGCAAATAGCAGGGACGCTTTTTTGATTAGGTTGGTAGCTGAGTGCCCACCGCAAAATATTTTAACATCATTAATGATGCTGACACAAATGTGAGAGACATTCATTCTTGTATCTCCAGTGCTACTTGTACTTGGTTTGAGCAACAATACTCATGATACCTGAGAGTTTTCCAGTTTAAGGCAAACTGTTAAATGGATTTTGGTCTCATTGGTGGATCCCCTATGACTAGTACACTAGCTCGCATAGTTGTTCATCGAGAGCTGTGGAGAGAAGATGCATTGCATTTTCAATTTTCTGAATCGATTGGGAAATCCCCCTTTTTATGGACCTCTTGTGGGAATTGCCAATATCTGTATCATATGCTTTCATCAAAGTTTGAATCTATCTTAGTGATGCAACTCAGCAAGCCTTTGGTTTGATGGTAACTCCCGATTGCTTCTTGGGAAAGTAGGATCTACTTAATGGTTTTACTACCTGTCTTAATGCCTATTGCTCTTTCCCTATGAGACTTGGTATAATTTATTGTATAACTGACAAAGTCTTTCATTTATATTTGCAGGTCCTACATAAGAAGAAAATATGGAGGTCATGTTTGGTTTCATGAAAGGTCAATATCGGCATGCATATCTTTAAAGGATGCCTTAAAATCTATAATCACAGCTATTCTTGAAAAGAACTTGGTTAGTATTGTATTTTATTGACAAGGTTTTCTGTTTACTTAGTTGAAGTCAGAATCTATATGGAGTAATGTCTCTGGTGCTGGAAGTGCTTCTAAGGCAGATATAACTTGTAGGAATTAGGACATGTAGAACTCAGTGACTTTAGGGTGTTGATGGGTTTTAGGTTGAAGTTGTGATTGTTGAACACAAGGGGACCGTGCAATTAATGCTACTGGCTTATCAAATTTTCTATTTCTTTGCAGGGTGTTAAATACGGTCAAGGGGCTTTCCACATTCGTTTGTCATATAGTGAACGACATAACCCAAATGGGAACTCTATTGAAGACCATGGTCCAAAAAGAAGGAAAATAGGTATGTTGTGTTTGTGTTGGATGATGGTTTCTGGTGTGAGATTTCTTGGTAATACTGTACCTCGTCACTCTGCTAACTGTAGCCACATTGCAGGATTTTCAATCAACAATTTGTTCCAGAAGTGATAGGATAGTTGTTTAAGTATTCTTGTTTGAGGAAATACTTCTGCATTAAATTATTTTTAAAGAGTTGATTCAAATAAAATGGATGTGCACACCTAATGCCTAATGGTCATTTTTGACAGAAAAACCTATCATGGTACAGCACCTTAGAAATTAATTGGAACTTCTTGACGCAGCAGGTGGTAATGGCTTGGAAGAAATTGCCAGAGCTAGTAGTCCTGATGCTACTAACGGAGAAGATAAGGCAGGCAATCATGCATCTTTAAGAAGTTTTTCTGACCAAGAATCTTCAGATTTTTTCTTGCTTTCATCAAAGAAGGTAATTAATGCCTCACGTTTTATATTGGAATTGGACCTTATTAATTTTCTTTTGCTTTAATTGGAATAATTCTGAGCAGAGTGGCACTTTAGCATCCTAATAGATGTATTTTCTAATTTTTATAAAGTTGTCTCTGTTTTCATTTTAAAATCCAAGAGGGTCATACTTGATGGTTAAGTAAGAGGAATATGAATTGATTATCTGGGAAAGGAACTGTGATTAGCAACAATCAGCTCTTGAGATCATCAATTTTAGTCTCAAGGCTTGGAAGAGACAATAATCAAACTGATGCTTTACTTCGTGCAATCTTCTTTGTTTTTTACGCTAGCCATAACTAGGAGCTTTTGCAGAGTCTTGGAATATCCACTCAGCAATTGATGGTATGCTGGGCTTTGTAGTGAAGATATAGCTCCATTAGCAAATTGAAAAAGGTGCGAGAAAATGTTATGAGTAGAGGTAATCGGTAAATTTGAGGGCCTGTAGTGTTTGGCACCATAAAGGGAAACAATATAAACACCCACAGATATGATGGAATCTAAGTGTTAAGAGGAATATATGGAAGATGGTGATTACTAAAATCAAAAGGCATTTCTTTTGAAGAATCAATGAAGATTGTGATATCCATACATTCCATCAATATCTGAGAACTAAACAACATATGGAGTTGTGATTCATCGATGTATATGTGCAATGTAGGAACTATCACTAGCAGCCAAAGTTACTAGTTTTGGGATGGAGTTGGATAGGCATGTGACAAATAGGGACAGCTTGCGTTAGAAAATTATAGCCAAAAAAAAAAAAAAACTTTTTAGTTTGTTCTCAATTTTGGCTTAAATCTCAATTTTACCTATTCTAGCATGAATTTTGATTAGCACTTCAGTAGTATTCCTTCTTTCTGTGACCTATTTAAATATTTGTTGTCATTAAAAGTTAGTACAACCATAGTTCCTAAAATAATAGAACAACAAAATACACAAGCGCCTGTATATTTATTTTTGTTTATATAAGCCCTAGAACTTTTCGATTGTAATGTTTGCTACCAATGTTCTTAGTTGAGTTCCAATTGAGCCTTGAGAAGCTCCAGTCAAGCTATGAATTAAAAAAAAATAAAAATTTAACTAATCACTAGCACATCATATTCATGTTATATTCCTTTTATGAACTCCTTTATATATATATATATATATAGAGCATGATATTGAGTATTGGTTGTAGTTGTTCTTTCTTTTATCCCTCTTTAGGGTAACAAGAAGAAAAAGAAAAAAACCCGCTTAGCAATCTCTTTGGTGGTGGACTAATGATTTGAAACAAAGAAATGTAAGAACTAAAGTCTTGCAACCCTTAAGGAGATTCATTGTTCAAAGGGAAGTAGACTAAAGAATTTCACATTTCATTCCATTTATTTATGGGCTTATTTCAGTTTTTGTAATCCTATTTATTGGAGCATAATTTAGGGATATTGTGAGTAAAACTTTACAAGTTGTTACAGCTGAAAAGTTGAGTTGTTATTTGAACAAATATTTTAAGCATTATCAGCACACAACTAAGTTATGGGCTTATTTGTGTGTATATATATATATATGTATGTATGTATGTATGTATGTCACTAGCTAGAGAATAAAGAAACAACACATTTTGAAGTGCCATTGCTTGTTTCCATCATCTGAACATCTAAACAAACATCTTTTGTTGGTTTGTTTCTATTTCTTGTTATTAATTTTTGAGGAAATTTGATTCTTTTATTCAATTAACAGCATTGAAAATTGATCAATAAGCATTAAGTTTAATGACAGCAAAATGAATTGGGCAATGGAAAGTAAGATAGCTGATGGAAGTGGAAATTTGAGACCTAAATTGAAAATCATCCAATACTTTGGCATTTATTTTGTAACTCCCATGGACCTATAAAAGCCAGATCCTGGATGAGCTTATTCAATTGAAACACAGTTGTGGTGCTACTTAAGTACAGAAAATTTTCCTTATATTGTAGTGGACCTGTGAAGTGACAGCCCTGGTGACTTCTTCAATATCTTTTAGAGTTCTTTATTCAGTGGGTGACAAGGACAATAAAATATGGACACAATTAAAAGTCTCTAGATTCCTTACCTAACAGATGGCAAAATCTTATAGAACAGCATCAAAGAAAATATGAATAGTTGATCTGACTAAGTAGGAAAAGCTTTTCTTGCTATTGCTCCTGGTGCCAGTCTGAGTAAATTTTCCTGTCACAAGATTGATAGCCAGGTGTTTATAACATCTGAATCTGCTGTTTGATTCCAATTCATATTCTGGTAGTTAATTACTGATGGTTGAGTGCATCTTACAGTTTGTATACATTATTGTTAGGTGCAGAATCCATGTTGCTTGTTGATTCACTGCTATAGAGACTCTATCTACTTGGGTGGCAGATATTTGAAGGTAAAGTTCTACGGCCTGAACTTTGCAGTTTGGGCAGCTTACAAAAGGAGGTCTTCCCATATCTTTCGGTCCTCAACATATGTTTGGCTTTATTTTTATGCGATGTCTATTTTAATACCTAAATGGAGATTCCAAATAGAACACCTGAAAAGGCAGATATGATAGAGTTGCAGATTCATTTTATTATACTTGAGGATATGCTTTTTGATGTTGTCCTTACCTCTTAAGTCAGTAATATCTAGGAAACATTCTGCGTTCCTGGTAATAATTCATTTGTATAGATTTAGAAATAACTTCTACTGCATGCAAGGATAGTCACATTGCTAATAAGTTGATTCTTTAATACATGCTTTATCACTAGGTAATGCTGAATTCCCTTGTAACTAAAATGGAAGTCGCTAATTAATGCTGAGCTCTTCTGGACTACAACTGTAGAAACATGGTCAGGTCTTGATATTTATTGCATCGAATGCTGATTCTGTGTTGCAGTACTCAAGAAACGTGAGTCAAACTTGCTGGATAATTGATGATGAGAGGAAGGGTGATGCATCTGTTGAGGTACTATTGCTGTCCTTCTGACATCTGCTTCTATTGTTGTAGTTTCTTCCTTTTCTGATGTGCATTATCTTCTCTATACAAGTAATGAACCAAAATTATATTGTTTCTCAGGAAATTATAGGCAGCGGCACACTTCCTCTTTGTTGCGGTGACAAGTACAAGTTCCATGCTGCAGGAAGAGAGGATATTGATGTATGGATAATGTATATGATATGTAACTTCCTGATTTTCTGTCGTTAATCAGATAAATGCTGTCCTATTTATTTACTTTGTGGTTACTTTGCTAGGTGCGAATGTTGGGTTCTGGACGACCCTTCTTAGTTGAGATACTAAATGCACGGCTTGTCCCTTCTGAGATGCTTGTAAAGGAAATAGAGAAAAAAGTTAATGTTGCAGGAAATTCATTGGTATGAGTGAAGTATGTAATCACTTCAAAAAATTTTTTAAAAAGGAAAGGACATGATGATAGTGTTCCTCTTCTTACATGTACAACTGTTGTTAACTGAAATTTATGGCTCCTCCAGGTCAGGGTAAAAAATCTTAAAGTTGTTGACAGTCAAATATGGACCCTTATGCGTGAAGGAGAAGCTGAAAAGCAGGTAAATTATGGTCAGCAGCCCATTAATTTAGGTTCAGATATCAACTATAGCTGTTAATGCATCTATTATAAACTAAATGATATTGTCTCGTTGTTTGTTCTATACAATTCAGAAGCAATATGCTGCGCTAGTGTGGATTTCTCGCCCACTTGAGGATGGTGATTTACAGAATGTGTCTTCACTCAAGGACATAGTGAGTGACTCCTGCCCTGTGCTCATTTTCCACTTTATTGCATTATACTGGCTTGATATGTCCTGGATTTGTAGCACAAAGTTTCTTGGATTAGATTTTTTTTCTTAGACTTCCTATTGAAATTGCTTAAATCACCTTTTTTTGCCTGGTTCAACTTTGCAAGTATTTATGGTTGTTTTTGTTTTTGGTTGAATATGAAATTATTTGATCTACTGTATCCTGCTTCAAAGAATGTGATTGTCTTAGTAATAAAATATGCTGAAAATTGGAAACATGAATCTTTTTAACATTATTAAAAAATTAGTGGAAGACAAAAGGGATGTCCACTTCTTTCATTACTTAGATGAGGAAGAGGAGGGTAGTGTTAGGAGGAAGTGGGGGCATATCTGATTTTGTTTAAAGTGACGTGGCTAGTTAGGTAACAACGTGAATCAAGATGTCCTATCTTTTGTCTTGTTATCTTGGATCTTCCTCAGTTCATCCATATGCTCCATTGAGCTTTGAAATGCATCAGTTACATATAAAATGGCTTTTAGTTTCACTATTATTTTCCCTTGGTCAAAGGAAATCGTGTATAAATAAACCCAAAATAAGGAAATTTTATATCATCCTTACTGTTAGGGACGCATTTGTGGGAAAAAAGTATACACGGAGGAGTAACAGAATTGCAACCACAGCGCAAGGAGGATCTCCTCGAGGCAACACGTCACTGCTGTGCAAGGTTGAGACAAAAGAGGAAATTATCCAAGCAGATTCATAGGATCAATTCAATCTTAGATAATTAAGTACTTATTACATATTAGGATTGAAAGGATCATTTCCATTATTGTATCTCCAGATTAGGAGATAATCCTTGGCAATTAGAATAAGGATCTAAGAGAATCTAGCTAGAAAAGGAAAGCCAAACAGTATGTATTGGAAATTGAAGGAAGAAATAAAGTAAGCTCATTTTGTCTAAATTCTTGAGGTCGGATTCTCTCTCTGCTAAGGAGGTCCCAGGTTCAGATCCCTGTGAAGATCTGGATTGTAGTTCTCCCAGCCACCATAGGGAGATCACGGAATAATAACAAGGGAAGGTTTTCCCACCTAGATCTAGATTTTCCGGTGAATCGTCCGGTGACGAGATCTTGGGCAAGGGATCCTAACACTTACCTATTTGTGTTTTAAATTTTGATGCAGCTAATTTTGCAAAAGACTCCTATCAGAGTGCTTCATCGTCGAAGTCCTTTGGAGCGTGAAAAGATCATACATTGGTTAGCTTATTTTTGTAGCTTGACATGATATTCTGAGAATCCCTTTCCTTTTCTGTTCAGTTCTTAATTTGGGTTTTCATGTCTTAGGATGAAGATAGAAAGAATATCTGGTACTTCACAGTATTTCATTTTGCATCTCTGTACTCAGGTAGTTGAAAGCACTAAAGTCATTCTTTTTCTACTCATTTCTTCTGAAAGCCAGTTAACATTGTAGAGTCCTTTTAACATCAATTTTTTAAGCCACTAGCCACGTGTTCTACTGCTAAAGTTCTTGAGCTCTTAATCAATGGTCTAGAATTGAAATATTAGACTGAATTTACTAATAATCCCTCTGATGGGGTAAGATACTCATAGAAAATCAGGCTGGTGTAGCATCCATATGCAGCCTTTGTTTTAATGAATACTTGGGTGCTTGAATTGATAAAGGTTAAACTATGTCAAAAACCTTGATATAATGGTTGGTTGCAGGTGTGATTTTGAGTTCTCAAAAATTCATAAGATGGGTAAGAAACAAAATGAAATGGATTTTAAACATGCTATGTACATTGTACATAACAAAAGTACATAAGATATATTCTTAGAGATTAAAATAGTTTGGAAGTTCTATGAAAATCAAGCATAAGTAAATGCACAAGAAGCTAATTTCCCTTGGTCTGGAAGAGGCTGTGAATTATAACGAATGCATTTCACTTACAGGCTGGAACATACATAAAGGAATTTGTTCATGGAGATCTTGGGCGTACCCATCCAAGGTATAAACATTCAAAATATGTTCCATATCTTGATCAAATGATGTGTTTGAGCATGACATGGTTTTATCTGTTTGCACCTGAGATTTGTTTCAGTTGATCACAAAGATGCTAACAGACCTTTCTTTTGTTTCTTGATCAGACGTTAACTAAACTTTCTGTTAGTGCATTATAGTGGCTTTATTATCTGTTTGTTTTATTTACATGAGTTGCTACAAGCAAATATCCTAGGCTTATACGGAGACAGAAATAACAAAATTTTCTGCTGTTTTTCTTTTTTTTTTATGTCTGTTCTGTCATGTTGTCTCATGTATGTAAAAGACCAGTTACCCATGAGCTTTGGACTTTTCGTATCAGTTACCAAATTCAACTGGATACATTACATCATCATAATTTTCTGCCATGAGGGAGCCTATTGGGCTATGTTGGCTATATGATTGGATAGGGCAGATTACCCAGAGTGATTACCAATTTCGGTTGCCTGCTGTTTGTGTGGATAGAATGAAGCAGGAGGACATGCATAATGCCTTTCTGCTTTGCTTTGTAGTTTTGAATTTAGACCTG
Organism: Laguncularia racemosa; assembly: GCA_037954665.1. Classification (NCBI taxonomy): domain Eukaryota; kingdom Viridiplantae; phylum Streptophyta; class Magnoliopsida; order Myrtales; family Combretaceae; genus Laguncularia; species Laguncularia racemosa. The sequence continues at coordinate 2,736,559 of JBBMOL010000025.1, read as the reverse complement.
GCTTTGATCACTGACTTTTAGTTTTATCAGCTTATTCGAGCTTCTGATTTTTCTGTTTTCTCTAACAGCATTGGATCGATGCTGGGTTGTAAAGCTGAAATTTTGCAGCTCGATGTGACAGATGTTAAAATGGATGTATTCTGACCTCGCTGTCAATCTGCTTCTCTATATTTTGTTTTGACCAGGCATCAATGTAAGATTCCTTTTGTGGATTGTATCTTGAATGACTAATCTTTTTTCTTGAAATTGTAAGTTGTTTGATTCCGTCAGGTAAAGTATGCCAAATGATGAAATGGCACGTATGCTTACCTGAGCACAAGACCGTTTAATTATTAATTTCTGTATTGTGAAATGAGGCTGATTGGGCTTGATATTGGAAATAGGTGAAAGTAGTGATAGTATAGTTAATACTAGTATTAGTATAGCCTATTAAGGAGTCCAATGAAATGATGCCATATCCCACTACTAAGCCCCCACCCTCCCTGGCGCGCCCCCTGCCCCCAAGATTTATACTACCAGTCTTCTATTTAGGTGCCATATGGCATCATTTCATTGGACTGCTTAATAACGATACTATCACTACTTTTATCTATTCCTGATATCCAACAGATTGTCACATCTTGCATTGACATCTTAAATGCACAATTATGTGTGATGAGTTTTCCCTTTTTCGAATGAGACATCTTTGCATGACCATCTCATTTCTATCTTGATAATTTGATTCTTGAATTTACCATGCAAGTGTCACGGGCCTTTTTAACGATTCCAAGAGGTTTCCCAAGGCCCATCCATAAGATAAGCCTAAGCTTAGATCCATTCAAAAGAGAAGCCTAAGTCCGGAATAAGGTGCTAGAAGCAAGAAGATTCCAAAAGGATCGGGAAGACTTTGACTTGTATCACAATAGTTGGAATAGTTAGGTAGGATAGGTAAGGTTGTATGATAACCGTTAGATCAAATGAATCTAGGCCATTCATTTACGAAGGTCTCATATATATATGAGTGATCCCTATTAGTGATAAACATTTAAACATTTGAGTGAATTTAGTAATATAGAGCTTATCTCTTTACTCTCTCTTTAAGGCTTCTTGTGTGTGTTATTTTAGGCTAAGCTTAGCCTTCCTAGTGTAGGTTCGAAGTGTTAAGTGCTGCATGAGAGCGTCTTGAGAACTAATCCTTTGACAAGTGGTATTTAGAGCATAAGTGAGGGAAAGAAGATGTTTGGAAATGAGAACAATGTTCTCAGGGTAGAACAGGTGATTGACCAGGATGAGTGTCATATCGCCAGGCAAAGGGCTAGGTGGAGGAATTTGCTAAACTCCCTACATGCTAGGATAGAGAAGATAGAATTGAGTATAGTTGAAGCAAAGGAATAGTTGACTCTTAGGATCGGATGGATGAGTTTGAGGAGGCACTGCAAGGAGAATTATAGGGAGTGTTAAACAAAACCTTGGAGGAGCTCAAGGGATGTGATAGGGCCATGGAAGAGAAGCAGGCCCTTGAAGCTCAGGTGGGTGCACTTTAGGCTAGAAGGGAGGCCTATGAGACCTAGTCAGATGCAACTGTTGTAGCTAGTGCTAACAATTTGTATTATTGTTTTGAGTCTCATATTTATGTCTAAATGGGTTTTTATATATGAAAAATCTCAACTTATGATATGATTCGTTTATTAATTGTGTATGAAAACATAAACTCATAACAATTCGTATTATTGTATTGTGTTTCATATTTATGTTTAAACGGGTTTGTATATAAAAAAAATATCAATTTATGACATGACTCGTTTATTAATTGTATATGAAAACCTAAACTCATAACCTAATTCGCGTGTTTCGTGTTTGAGTTGGACCTACTTATTGATTAAAAGATTATAAATAAATCTATAAAATATTTACATATTCAATACGAAAAGGGCAATAATATACTAATGTTATAAGATCCTAAAAATTAACTTTTACAAATTCTTATATGTATTACACCTTTGTTTGTCTTAAACCTCAAGCTTTTAGCTTCTCACAAAGCGTTGCTTAAACACCTCATTTACCAAAAAGAGAAACTTATTTCAAAAGTAGCTTTATCACATATATACAATCAAAATAAATTTGAAGAGTATATATAAAGCTAAAACTATTGGAAATGGTAATTGAATGCTTTTCCAATAACAAAGAAATATTTACAAGGTGGAATGGTTCTTTGCCATTTATAAGGTGCACCTAATAAAATTAAAAAGACAAAGATAATAAGCTTTTAAAAGAAAGAATTGATAATATATTTTATAGAGTGCTCTAAATTTATTTTGAAGTTGTTTTACACATGCATATTTTTTTGCCATCTCAATACTTTTAGAAATAAACAATAATACAAATTACCAATAGTTCTTCTCTTCCTTTAACAATCAAGTCATATCTTCTATTGTTGAGATTCGATTGAATTGAAATTGGTTGTGAAAACCGGGGATTTGAATTTCACTTTTTCTTTTCTTTTCTTTTTTTTAATTTAAAAAAATTATAAGAGTTTCGTCAATATAAAGGTTTTTTTGTTAGGTGCTACACCAATCCTCCAAGTAACCAAAAACTAGAAATAAGGCGATCTCCTTCCTTGTTTTCAAGACCAAAACTTGAAAATGCAAATGCCTACGCTATTTCTTCCCTCACATTTATCTCATATATTCTCATTGCTCCATTATAAAAATATTCAAAAATTTTCTTTAATTTGTTCATGTTGGTTGCACATTCACAAGACCACTTGCACATTAATCATGTGATTAAAAAATATTTGATCTAATCATATGATTAAAAAATATTTGATCTCTTACTAGAATAAATGTCACTATAGTTGATTTTCTTCCCTCTCTTAATTAAGTGTTTGGCGTGAAAAACAACAAAATAAAACTGAATCATAAGATAACAACTTAACAAAAGCATAGATGATAGAGCTACAAAAATAGCAAAACAAAACTAGATCATAAGCTAATAACTTCATGGGTTTAGGAATAGAATTGGAAATAAAAAAAATAGTAAATTTTAGGGCAAATATTGAGTGAAAACGATTTGAGAAAGAATAAATGATAGAACTATATAAAGATGAGTCGATAAGGAAATGAATGAAACTAAGAAAAAAAGACTTTTACTTGAAAAGTGAAATGATCTTATTACTTTTGCTTGTGTTATGCTATTGTCAAGAGAAGCTGAGAAAGAGATAGATGAAAAGAAGAGTAAAATGGATGACAGGAAACCCTAGACTCTATGGTGAAGTTGTGAAACTTGAAAGTATATTGCAAGATGGAATAAACTACTATAGAAAACAACATGAATATTTGGAATATTATTAATATTAAACAGGTTTGCAAATTGTGCTTAAGATTTATTTATGAGACTTGTTTAATATATGAGTTTGTAAATAGGTTTATGTATAGGATTCAAATATAGACACGAATTTTAATGTATCATTTATATCTCTAACTAACTTGTTTATTATTCGTATCGATTATTTCTAACTCAAATTTGTTTATAATTATGCCGTATCCAGTTCGGATTTACGGGTCGGGTCCTAACTTGCCAGTCCCATTGCAGCTATGCACTAAGAGATTGAGGATCTCAAGAATCAGTAGGTAATATGTTGGATTGCCATGGCTAGTGGGGTGACCATCTAGACAAGCCCAAGGTTGGATGTCTCAAAACTAGAGCATTTCAAGGGTGATCAATTGACTCAGGATTTTGACAACTTTTTATGGGTTTGGAGCAATAATTCAATGCCATGGGGATTATGGATGATCTCGGTAAGGTACGAACTGCGGCATTATACCCAAAGGACTCCGCATTAATTTGGTAGCGTAGGCGAGCCAATGAGATCACTACAGGGGTTGAATTTGTACAAGAACCGAAGGGACAATTCTTTCCTAAAAACGCAAATGGGTAAGCTAAGGTCAAGATTTGCCATTTGAATTAGAAGGGCGAGATAAAACAATATGTTCGAGAGTTTTTAGAACTAATGTTAGAAATACCTGACCTAAATCCTGATGATGCCTTGTAATGTTCCTTGGTGGGCTCAGGATGTGGGCTAAGAATGAATTAGAGTGAGGGGAGTTGAGGAAGTTTCCTAGTAGAATTCATGAAATCTGAACAAAGATCGGCTAGCAATAGAGGAAGGAGTGGAACTGAAAAGGAAAAGACTGGCGGCTCCTTAGAGGGTAAGGAAAAGATGGAAGTTCTCCATATTTAAATCAAAATTCAATGAAATTTTTTATGCTTTTAGCGATTCCTTTAAGTCTTTGATATTTATTCAAAATTTTATCAATTTCTCAACGTTTTAAGTATCATTGCACCTAATAAGCCATCTCTATGAGGCCATAAATCACACGAATTACTACCGGATAGACTTATATCATGATGGTGCAAAAAAATAGACAAAGGATTTTAATAACTAACTTAAAACATATAGGACATAATTAAATTTTGATATGAATCACAGAAGATTTTAAACGACCTACTTCAATATCTAGCACTCAATTGAATTTTTTGATGCAAACACAAGTGAATTTTAGCGTATTCACCTCTTTTAATTTGTCTCTTTTATTTAGAACACCAAATTTAGCTGCAATTATAGTTCCACATTGTTTGATATCGCAATTTTTGTTATCATTAGTTTCAAGATATACATTGAAGGGCATGCATGGTCAGTCAATGTGAAATACATTTTAGCCCATGATTTAGTCACTTTGCTTGTGAAGACTGAGTTTTATGATTTCTTCATAAGAAGCCTAGAGTCACTCCACCATTATTGGCTTGTAAGAGAAGATGACAAGTGCAAGTCTTTTAAATTTGTCGTAGATTGGGGCAATAACCACAAAGAAAAGGTAAATTTTTATATATGAACTTGGGTCTTCTAAATAAATTATCTTGATGTTCATACTTTTGGCCCTAGCATTGAGCCTGCTCAACCATCATTAAAATTGTCTAGTTTACGCCTCTCTCTCTCTATATATACTATTAGGCGGTATACTTACATACATGTACAAAATAAATACTATTAAGTTTAAGTAATTTAGAGAATAAGAAAACATTAAGCATGAAGAGTGGGATTTGAATTTGAAAGCTTGGTTAACGGGTGGCTTTGATTGTCTCTATAGAATGTGGGATTGTAGAATTTATATGTACGGATGTGGAGTGGTTGAAAAGGTGGTTTTTAATAAAATGGAAGGATTTAGTGATAATTTAATTATTATTAATAATTTCAAGAAGGTGTATTGTCCAATATAACATGTATTACTTAATAATATATATATATTTAAAAAAGTAATTATGATTATTTGAAATATCATATCTTTAGGTTTTATTTTGGTAATATGGCTTATACAAACAAATCCAAGAATTGGAAAATAAAGGACAAATAGTAAATAACAAGAAGGTTGATATCGAATTGCTTAGCAAAACAATGATGTTTAAGATCAGAAAAATTACTATTATGAGTCATATGTATGATCATTGTTCTCTCATTAGAATATAGCAAGATACAATCTAATTAAAACATTCATTTGTGATATTTATTTGCACACCCATTACGACAGAAGCAACCATATTTAGAACGTGAAACATCACTTTTTTTTTTGTCGACTACTATTACAGTTGGAGGAAGGAAGAATCAAACTTAATTCATTTTGCCTAGAAGACTAGTATTATTGCTACTAAGTTATAAGGGTTTTAGCATGTAAATATCACTTTAAATATGTTAATATCACCCTTGATATTTGTTGTTCTTAAAAAAGAAAATAAATCAACTAAAATGAAACCTCTAATGAAAATTAAACCTATGTTCTCATGTATGGGATGGTATGATCTAACCACAAAACTATATCTAGTTTCTAACTAAAAGGAAGTCTGTTACAAAATCCATATTGGTAATTAACACAAAATTCATCTATCCTTGGTCTCTTCATCCTTCACTAAAGCCCATATTATACTTTGTGAACATTAATGTATGCTAACAATTACCTTCACCTAATGTGAAGGCACAGGCTATAGGGAAAGCAAAAAGTGACTTTCAAGAAGTGAAGATGTACTATGGGTATGGCTACATGATTCGCTTACTGAATGAATATGCCAAGCTCATGAAATTTGAGCCTAAAGTACCAGGAGCTGTTGAACTTTGTTCAGATATGATGGCTTGTCCAGCTACTGGACTTGACAGGATATTCATGATGGAATCCTTGGCACGAGGTCATTCTCCCACTAGCCCTTGCACTTTGCCTCCACCATTTAAACCCCAAGCCCTAGAAGCTCAATGGAGGAAAAAGATAAATTCAACAAGGAGAGAGTGGAGAGATGGGATAATGGGCATTGGCAAACCCTTAAATCTAAGCATTGACTAAGTTTAGGTAAAAGGTAAACAGTAGATATTATACTTTTTTTTTTCTTTTTTTACGTTTTGCTTTATTCCTATGCGAAAGCCAAATATATAATATAAAATATTTAATATTAAGTAAATAGCACTTTCAATATCAGTTTATACATAGTGGTCAACTGAATAGATAAATTCACCATTTAGAGAGTCATAATTACTGCTCCTTCTACGTTAGTCATGGTTTAGCACATTGATGAAGCCAATGTAAATGCGCGACCTCCATGTGCATGTTTACTAGATTTTTAAAGGACATGATTGAGCCTTGTTTAATGTATCTAAGTTTGATTTTTTTTGCAATTTAAGATTTGAATTTTCAAGTTGTTATACATGAGACACTCAACTGGACATTTTAATGCCACCATCAATATATCGCCTTCATTGATTCCATTAGTTAAGTAAGCATATTTAGTCAATAATCAGCCTACATATTATGGTGTTTGAAATTTTAAGGAAGAGAAATGGGTGGATATGGGCAAAAAGAAAGAGAAACGGATAAAAATGAAAGAAAAATATAATTTTTACTTTTTATTTAGAAAGATATGATGGAAAATGAAAAAAATGGAAGGGAATGTTTCCACTTATATTGTTTAGTTGATTTTAGAAAAAAGAAATTAAAAAAAAATGAAGTTAGTATTTGACAATTGACACAAGTACCCCTATATTGTTATGAGGGATCATTTCATGTCATTTCTCTTAATCTTTACTCATTTCTTTCGAATTAAAAAAAAAAAATCTTTAAAATAGAAATATTTTTACTAATTTTCATCCTTTACTTAATTTATCAAATGTAATAACTTCTTTCATTTTCATTCAATTCCTCCCATTTTCGTTGATTTCCTTCTATCTAAATATATTGGTAGCCTTTTGAATTATAAAAGCAAGAAAATGCCATGTAGTCCTCAAATCAAAACTTACGTGAACTTCCAAGTATCAAATGGAGCGACTTAAAAAAAGAAAAGAAAAGAGAGATAACTGCAAAAAGTATGCTCTTCTTCTCCTTGTTTGTAATACTACTCTCTACCTACTGTTCCAGCAAAACCTAATGAAGACCTGTTAACCACCATCTTCTTCTTCTTCCCCCACTGTTCTTCCATGAAACCAGTTTCTTCTCCACAAAGTTGTGTCCCCTTACATTTTCCCCATGAATGATACAAAGCCGATAGGCGCAAAACTCATATGAATAGATGATGCAAAGCCGATACCTCCAAAATGACCCCCAGAAAAAAAAAAAAAGAGCTTCAATCTTTACCCAAAAATTTAAGCATGTAAAAGAGAAACGTTAAAAGAGTCTGATTTGTGTATAGTTAATCAAATATAAGAGGTTGCGACCTTACAAAAGAGTCGATACACGAAGATACGGATGGTTCTCAAAGCCTTATGATCGTTTTTATCTTCATGATTTCTCTAACAATATCATTACCACCTCTTCTTTCGCTTACCCATTTTTTCTTTTTGTTGTTTATTTGAGATGAAAGAGTAAAATTCAACAAGGATGATGGTATGAGAGAGAATTGAACTCATCTAAAAATTAGGGTGAGGGTTAGAAACCGGCGGTAGAACAAATAGAAACAGAGCAAGAATTATATGCCTTTTTTGATTATTTTATTTTTTAAATAGAGTTAGGAGAAGTAAATGAAAGAGAAATATGTGTTTTATTTATTATTATTATTATTTTTTAAGATGGTAAATTTGGTACTAAAACTTCTTGCATGAATTTGCTAAGGTCTTACTTACATGGCTTTTTAGTATTTTTATAACAAGAAAAACCATGTTTTAGCAAATTCCTATATATATATATATATATATATTAACGTAACGAGCCTATCCTCTCTTCTCTAGTGGTATTCTATTCTATTAAAAAAAAAAAAAAAGTAAAACTGACCACTAATCCAAGACCCAGTAATATTGGATTCTGAGGACTCTTTTGACTAAATAAAAATATGGAATTGTTAGCAAAGTTGTTTCTTTGTTCTTCCAATCCAAAGAAATCTTCTTACTTTAGTTACGTAGATCATCAATTTAACATTGGATAAGATAAAAAAAAAAGTGATTTTTTTTTCGATAAAGGTTTCAAATAATTTTATTGACATGAGTATTCAAAGTCGATAAAAAAAATTCAACTATTTATTTTTTTTAAACCATTTCTATATGAAATTAACATAGTGGTAGAAAGAATACCATGCTGCATTTGGATTTTAAACGATTTAACTTTAACCATATTAAAAGTATTACACTATTAGTTGATAGAGAATCAAAGTAAAGTTATCAATGAATCACGAAATGCTATGGCTATAAAATATGACTTTTAATTTATTTAGAAGTAATTTGCAAGATGATGCATCTTCTTTTATTTTTTTTCTTTCTTTTTTCTTTTTATTTTTAAATTTAGAATGAAAAAAGTATTGTTGGGTTTGTCCAGCCTTGCAGCCAGGTAATTTAAAGAAGACAGCACATGCATTAAGATAGGAATAAAAATAATAATTAAGAAATGGGTGTTGCAATATGTTAGGTATTTAATTTTTTAATAAGGATATATATGTATATTTATTTTTATCTTTTTGCTATATTTTTTTCGACAAATACATATTCAAACGAATGTCAAACGAATACCAAATGAATGAAAGAAAAATGAAACGAATAGGCCCTTAGTTACATTCGAACATTTCTTACTATTATAATCGGGAAGAACATTTCCCACTAGTTCCTAGCTCTAGATCGAAGACTTGTAATTAGCTACTCATTTTTTTAAATAACTCAAGTAAAACTTCTTTTTTTAAAAAAAAAATTATAAGCCCAAAACTCTTAATATTTTTTAACTTATTTTATAGATAAATTGAAAATGATTTATATTTATTTGTATAAAATTACACTAAAAAAAGTTATCATTTTAGTAATATGGGATAAAAGTTTAGAAAATAAAATAAAAAGACAAAAAATGATTTTAGTCCCATGTTGCTTCATCTTATTAAAATCTATAAATATCTAATCAACCATACCTTTTGAGTGTATTTATTTCTCAAGTTATTAATAATAACGAACACATTAAATGTTATCTTTTTCTTTAACTTTTTTCTTCTTAACGACTTGGGTGAACCAACATAAGGATCCTATTCTTTAAAGGTTTATGCAACTTTTTTTTTTTTTTTTTTCACACATGTGTTATGGTTCAACGAGGGTGTGATTGTTATGTACTTATTAATGATAATCCCTTAAATTTGATTTCGGATGAGTGCCATAGAGAAATTATAATAGGATGTTGTGAATCATCCTTACATGCATGAGTTATTTTGTTATGATGAGATAATCTAAGTGACGAACCGAACACGAGTAGTATTTTCGTGGGATGGTGCTTATAAGGATTCTGCTCTATGTGATATTATTTTCAACGATGATTGTCATGTAGTTTTGGATAAGCTATGGAAGAATTACCGCAGGAACGTGTACAATCCCATAAAGAATTTATGTTGGTTTACTATGGGCAAGAATTCGCCTTAATGCCATTGTTCATGGAAGAGACCTAATGGGAATAAAGGCTAGGTGCAGAGTTTAGGTTGATATAAAGAAAGAAAAGGGTGATTTGAACATGAATCAATTGAACGAAAATAAGAGAATAATGTGCGTGAAAAGATAGTTGAGGGAAGGCAAATTGTGAGCCTAATGAAGATGCTTAACAGAAGAATAATATTAGAAGTGTTGAGGAAGTAGTTGGTAAGAAATCTACTCTCATAGCAATCAATGGCAAGTCCGACATGTGCATCATGTTTCCAATGGAAGAATCATTCCTAGAGCAGGTAGTACATGTAGTTACAGCTATTTATAAATACACAACATTCAAAGAATTTAATTGACAGAGTACATGATATATAGATAGATTTCACATTGTTGGAGAAATTGAGCATCCGGTCATGATAGTTGTGCATATTTGAAATTGGCTTCAGACGATTAGTCTTTAGATCTAGGAGGAACAAACCATCTTCAAGTATGGATTTTCTCAAAGAAAGGGGAAATAGCAATGCACGAGAAGCCAACTCATGTGAGACTGCAAGGTTGAGACTAGGGGCGGTCAACTGGGTTGAATTGAGTGGATCAGGTTGATTGTGTTGGGTTAATCGTGGATGGTCGACCATTCTAGCACCCAGGGCACCGCAATGATTGGCTTCTAGGCTTGTTCCTTAAAAACTTCTTGATGAAGATTTGTTCATAATTTTCCTATGTTATTTTCTTAAATTATCTAATCTAGACTAGTTAGTTTGTTTTAAGTGATTTAGTATATGCTATTATCCTTTTACAAATATTAAAAATACTTTCATATTTAGTTTCTATTTATATATACCTACTTAATTGTTAAGGAATAATTTATATTTAATTATTTCTTTTTTATTATAGGATTTCTTATAGGACCATAAATTGGCATATTATGTAATAGAATAATTATGATGGAGGGAATTATTTGCTTTAATAGTTTTAAAACTTTAGGTTATTATGGGTTAGGAAAATGAATTTTCTTTCAATTCATGAATATTGAGTGTCATTATCTTTCTTTATTCTTATTAATCCAATTTAGATTGTAATCAACTAGTTGATTGAATTTTTGTATGTTAGTTGAATTTTAAATAAAGCTAGTTATTCCCAATGAATTCCTATTAGCTAAAATACTAAATAGCAATTCATGTATCAAACTCACCAATTGCAATTCAATAATTCATATAAATTGCTATACAGTAGTTCATTTATTATCTTAGTTACAAATGCATATCATTGGAAACACCACTTGATTACATCACTTCCAATCCTATTATCAATAATAGTGATATAATTGATATTTTAATTTATTTCATTATAATTTTTTATATTATTTTATGTCGATTGATGAATAATAAAGAATAATGTAATAGATAAATAATAATTATTATACTTCTATTTTATTTCAATTAAATTGTCTCATTGTTTTATTCAATAAATTGATTGTGTATAAATCAAATTGTTTACAACTTTTCCCTAAGTAAATGAGTAAATGTAAAATACAAGAAAAATAAATCAAATAAGTTCTTAAAAGACAGGGCAAAACAATAATAAAGTGTTTTTAATGAGGGTAGTTTAGTCCTTTTGGAACCTTATTGACCTCTTTTTCTCTGCTCAACCTATGTTCCTTTTGTAGACTATTACTAAACAATGATCTAGTAATTTCGAACGACTAACTTAATGTAAAATCTATAAGGTAAGTGTTAATTTAGTTTATTTTAGTGTACGCTCTCTTGTGTTTATGGCTTATTGAATTAATGATGGTGTTTTTTTTTTTACAGTTTAGAAACAATTTATATAAGTGAACTTGTGGTGTGTGATTGATTGGAGCATTTTTGGAACCAATCAAATGATTTAGATCAAGTAGGCATCCTAATTATTTCTTGAAATGTGTTAATTAGAAGTTTTTAGCACTGGAATTGATTATAATACTAAGATTTTGAGGGTTAGAAGGAAAAAAGGGTGATTTGAGAAGAAAATGGGAGAAATTGTGAGTTTCCAAGGGTTACACAATCAAGTACATGAGTGTGTAACTATTCGTGTTGAGAGAAGAAGTGAGATAAGTGGTGCACAACTAGGTATATGGGCGTATACTTAAACATATCAAAGGGCTTTTACGTACAAAAAGGTACACAATTGTATTCCTACCCGTACTCTTCTACACAGTTGTATACACAACTGTGTTGCTCTATAATCCTTCTAACAAGTTTTCTTCTTCTTTTTTCTTCTTTTTTTATATTTTTTATTTTATCAATTCAAAACTAATTTTACCCAAATTAAAGTATCTTGAAAATGTAATAATTAACCAATACCTATTTAACAAACCAACTAGTACCAAGTTTAGTTTTTTTTTTTTGTACATAATAGGTTCTGGTAAGGTTGATAGTTGTAGTAGGGGTGAAATGTATTAGGTTTTGGTAAGGTTGATATCTTGGAAATGTAATAATTAACTAAAACCTTTTTAACAAACCAACTAGTACCAAGTTTAGTTTTTTTGTACATAATAGGTTCCGGTAAGGTTAATAATTGTAGTAGGGGTGAAATTTGAATGATTTCTCTAAGTACATGATTATCCCATTTGTTGTTTGTGCTTATTAGTATACTAATCAAATGAATTTAAACATTATGCGATTAATGAATATTTGTTGTTTGTGCTTGCTTAGCTTAGGAGCTAGTAGTGGTAAATTCCTAAAAGGCATCCCAATGATTTCTATATAACTTTGTCTTTAGTGGAGTTGCATATTAAAATGATTTAGATATATTTTAGGATGACTCATGGGTCTTGGGTAGTTTTCAATACCTTAGTATTGAGGTCGGTGGCAGAGTATTTCAAATATATTAAATCATATATATATATATTGATAAACTTTTAATAACTAAAGTACGTAGAGTTATGAGTATTTTTATGTTGATTAATAGGTTTAAAATAAATATAATAAAGTGGTGATTGTTTATCTTGTTTATGTGAACTCTATACGTGCTTGTAACACGCATATACTTATAGGTATAATGCATTGGATAATAGCTCATTTTTTTGAGAATTTTTTTTATTGCAAGTATAGATGAGCAGTCTTTTATGATGACTTACGTGTGGAAAAATGTCAAAGTAACAATGGAAGGGAATATTATTATTATTATTATGAATATTAGAAAAGATTGAATAAGAATACTTAAAAGACTACTTTTCTTATGAGATGAGAAAGAAGTTATAAATATCTTTTTTAGGTGAGATATTTCAGTGGATGGATTTGATGATTGATTGAAAGTGTTATAACTAATGAATAAATATAATTGGTAGGTTATATAAAAGTTTACATTTGACTAAATTGAATATTACGTGGTGTCATTAAATAGTAGTAACGCATAATGAATCGTTCCGTTTGGGTTTCTGAAACGTTTCACCAAAAAATAAAGTGATAATTTTTCACTTTTTTTTTTTTTTATACACCCTTGATCGTCAACAAATAATTATGTCATAAACTGTCCGAACGTCATTACATGGCAACATGTAATGATAACAGGGTTGTTGCCAATGCATGATTTCCAAAGCATGGCAATAATTGCGATTGACACAAATCCTAGGCTAAAGGGAATGAACGGGTAGGAACGAATTTTAAAGATAATTTATTTTGTTTTTCTCTCTTAACACTATGTTTACTAGAGAAAAGAAAGGAGACGAAGGGATTATGGGGGAAAAAAAATCAATTTTTTCTTAGTAAGGGGATTTTTTTTTATCCCTCAAAAACCATTCTCTATAAATATAAAAAGAACAGAGAAGAAAATTATATGAAAATACTTATACCTTTCAATGACAAGACTTTTTTAATTTATAAATACTTACACATTAATTATACACGACTATTATATTATTTCCTGCTTTATATTTATAATGATATAATATTTAAAAAAAGTTACAACTCTTAAAATACATAAAGTAATACCAATTATATTAAACCATGCAATGATTATGGAACTTAACACTCTTTACTCAAAGCACATGATTAATGGATATAATTGAAGGCAAAAAATAGTTAATGATAAAAGAATATTAGCAATGAAAATGGAAAAATATGGATAGCCAAGATAAAAATATATATTATTGATAAAAAGGTGTATGGAGAAAATAAAAACTTTTGAAATTATATCAATAAAAACATTAATTGATCATCAAGAGTTCTCTATTGTCTTAAAGGCGACCCTTCCACTTAATTTCTGTGTGGGAGTTCTGAATTAGATCATCGTGTGCCTCCATTGGAGGACATTGCAAGTTCTAGAGCTATTGAAACTTAAGTCACCAGGATATTTTAAAGTTAATTCTATGCAAATCGTCAAAAATAGTTGTTAGCGTGTTTGAAGAGATTGTTCGATGGGCTATAGAGAGAAATTGTAAGGTATCGCAAAGTTTTCCCTTTCAAGGATAATAGAAAAAGGTGTATCTGATCCAAATTGAAGTGACAAGGCGAAAAAATATTTATTAAATATTATATGTAAAAATTTTTATACATCATTCATCATATTGTAAAGGAAAATAATATATAAAAGTATTAATATTTAAAATTAAATTTAAATAAATAATTAAATTTTTAAATAATTAAAATAGATAATAATGATAAATAAATATTTTAAATAGAAGATAAAGATCATTACAAATAATTTAAAAACTTGTGCATGTTAATTTTTAAAATCCGTTCCTGCCATGAAGGGTATTCTTGGCTGTTACTATTGAAGCATTTCTTATTAGACTATAGCATGAGAGCTGGAAATGGTACCACGAGTCTTCTGGGTTCCACTTTATTCATGAAGTTCGTTCCACATAATTTTTCTGTTATTGTTCTTAATTATTTCTGTATCTTATTCTAACTTTTAGCTTCTGCATGCATAGGACATTCTTAATAAATTGATCCTGTCTTAAAAATTAAGGATACAAAAGCAATTCAGTAAATATATTAAAAACTATTTACCTCTCTAATTAAGTCCTAGATGTATGCTTAGATTTATTAACTTCTTATGAAGGGCCAGCTTTGATTTAGATCACCAAAAAAATCAAATATAAAGTGTCTTTAACATGTATAAATAGTAAATGCACATGATAATGAAATCTCTTCTTATAGTATTGACGAATCATCAGCTTTGCTAATCACAATTTTTCAACATGTCTTCCATTCAATTTTGCACGGCACTTTCGGATTAAGTTTCGCAGCACTAATCTTTTATTTCCTATGATGAGATATATGTTTATTAGACCATGATGAAAAAAAAGAACACACACAAATCCACTTAAATATTTACATTCTTGACTATCAAAATCCCGATTTAACTCATACGATTCTATGATTTACAAGACTTTTTCTAGTTAAATTTTATGTAAAATTCTTTTTGAGCAAAATCGAGTAGAACTCCAATTGAAATCGGTAGAATTCTAATATTGTGAGAAATTCTATAACTCTATATATTTTAGAGTTTTTGACTTAATACTCTAATTTAATGGGCTTTTAAACTAGCAAATTATACATTTCTATTACTTTCCCTTAGCTTCTTGTTATTTTTTTTAACTTGAGAAAATACAATTTTAGCTTTATATTATCTTAACCTTAGTTATGAGATCATTTTAACTTTTACATATTGGAGGACTCAAGGAATTATTACAACACATGAACTTTTGGTAACTTTCTTGTTAATTCAAATAAAAGTGATATCATATATAAATTTAGAGAATCATGAGATTCAAGATGATTGAAAAACTTGTGGCTTTGACACTAATAAATCGATACTTCAAAAGACTTAAAAGAATAGATGCTTAGTAGTAGTACCTATAATGATAAGACTTAAAAGAATAGATGCTTAGTAGTAGTACCTATAATGATGTGACAAAGAAAACAATGATGATGATAGTGGTTGTGGTGATAGTGATGTGATAATAGGGTAGTCTAGCTAATGATTTGTTCAAGTTTTGTATTTTTATTATAATGATACGTATTGCAAACTTATATTATAGTTTTATATATTTGAATAATCATTTATATTTTAATTATTTATACTAAATTTATATTATTATTAGAATTTATGATGGATTTAATCACTCTATCATGTATTTTTAAGTTTTTTATATAGATGATAGAATTTTATAATTCTATAATTTTAGTAATCCCAAATGATTTTAGATAGAACCCCAATTTTGACGACTGTACCTACATCCCATAATATATCAACATAAACAACATTAACAAGAATTAATTGGATCTAGGTATATATAATTAAAAGTTGAACAACGAAAAATCCTAGGTAATATAAATTTAGGGCAAGAGAACGAATCAAAGTTGATGAACATATAAGCACTTTCTAAGCACAGAAAAAGACATCTATTAGTGAGTTCTATCAGCTTCTTCAGCATGATGCGCTGCAACATACAGGCTTGCACAACACCTCCACCTCCACTTTTGATTGGTTATGGCACACCCTTTTAATTACCTCCAAAAATCAAGGTTTTCTTATGGAGAATGCTTCAAAATGCTTTGCCCACAGGAGAAAAACCAGTAAAAAGTTTTCATCAGGAATACTTATGCCTTCGTTGCAGTCTGCAAGATGAAGATCTGTTACATGTTTTAAGAGATTGCCCAGAGATAAGGCATATTTGGGCTGAAATGGGCTTAGAAAGTGTTTTAATTTATGGCTCTCACTGGATTTGCTGTATCACAACATAAAAGCAGCATAAAAAAGAACTATCCAGCTTGCAACCACCATCAACAGTGTTATTTGCTTTTACTTTATGGGGTATATGGATATCGGGAAATTCTTTCATCTTCGGTAGAGCTCACCCAGGTCTCCCTACGCATCAGCACATACGGCTGAAAGCGCATGAATTACTGGTACTATCATAGGCAAAAACAGAGAGCACGACAGCTGCATTTGACCCAGCTTAAATGGACATGCCCTCATGACGATTATGTTAAGATTAATACAGATGCATTCCACGGACCAAGTATAAATCAAGCCACCATTGCTGGTGTTTTCCGAGATGAGCTTGGAGCTTGGAGCTTGGATTTTCGGATTTGGGACGAAAACTAGGCAATGTCCCTATCCTACAGACTGAGATGTGGGCCATATATTGGGGACTGCGATATGCAATGCTCATGGGACTCAAGGAAAATTGAATTATGCACGGGTTCGAAAAAAGAAAAAAAAAAATTAAAAAGAAATCTTTTAAGCTTGCTAAAATTGATTTCATACTCATGGAAAAAAAAAAAAAAAGGCATGAAAAGGCAAATTACCCCAACCCAACCGCAGCTTTAGCTTATTAGCTATAGAACATGGTTAAGCATGGTTACATATACATAAACATAATAAAGAATATACACTTAAATACTATATATCCTACTTCCTCGTGATGATAAACTTTGAGAACGAAGAGAGAGAGAGAGAGAGAGATTAACCTGGAAGCTAACTTGATCCATTTATCCTCCACCAATATATCATGAGGGGTCTTACAAAGAGAATCCAACAGAGCTCGTTTGGCAGTATGCCCACCTTTAATATATATATATACTCCATCACTTTACAATTGCATTATTTGGGGAATTCAGACAGACGTACATACTATATATATATCCGTGTGCATGCAAGTATGTACATATATGTAAAATTATGAATGACATATATGGAGGTGGACAGAATGCCAACAAACTCTGTAAGAAGCCCTTTGCAAAACCTACATGAATGAGAACTGAACTCCCAAAGGCAGATGTTTCGATGTTATGGTTGATGCAAAGAGGATACGAGAAGTCGACTATTTATTTAAGCTGATGAGAGGAAAGAGAAAGAGGGCAGTATTGAGAAGTGAGACAGTGACGCTTGAAGGTCTTCGTGACTGGATGCATAACAACATCATCATCATCATTATTATCATTGTTTGTTTTTAGGTCCATAGATGCTTAACATCATTAAAAGTGTGTAATTATTCGATGAAATCGAAATAGTTGATTCGATTAAAATTGTCCTGTAGAAATTTCATTATGTTGTATAAATGATAACATCCTAGTGTCTCGTACTTCGGTTATTTATTTATTTATTTTATCTTGAAATATATATAAAAATGTCATCCTGGCATACTTGTTTCTCTATTTCAACCATGGAACCTTATTTTCCCTTCTCATTTGAGTTATTGATTTTTACAACATTTATAAAAGAGGATTTATGCCAAATTTGCTTCCATCCTTGATAGGCAATAGTTTCTAATTGGTCTTTGTGGGTGGTGATAAAGCCCCTAGGGCATTATTAGGTTGTAGTTTATAAAAGAGCGTTTTTGTCAAATCCATTAAATTTGCTTCCATCATCTTCTAATTGGTCTTTGGGCTGGCCGATAAAACCCCTAGGGCACCATCAGGTCATCTTCCATTCATCACCCCCAAAAAGCAAAATGAGAAAAAGAAAACTTAGAAGAAAAAAACCTAACAAATCATAGTCAAGTCTAGAAATATAAACAAATCGATGTAAGATATTATAATATTGAGCTTAAGCTCAATCTCAATTTGAAATTATAGAATTCAAGTTAAATTCAAATAAGCTCATTTATAGTTTTTATAAAGCAATATTTTTTTATAATTAAGAAAATATTGATATCAAGCTTGAGTCAAACTTGACTAATATTTTAAATCAAATTTGTGCTTGATCATACTTGTAAGCTAGTAAAGCTAAATATCATGAAACTCAAATTTGAATCAAGAGCTTAAGGTTGATTCTGTTATTGTAAAATTACATTTGAATAAATATGCAATCAAATAGCTTATGAGTAGGTTTGATTCATATATACTCCTTTTTGGATCACATACAAGCCAATTGCAACTTAATGGATTTTTTCATCAATTTTTTTTTTTTCATAATTTTCAAAGGTGGTGATAGCCAACTACTTGAGCCTTTAGGCCCCCTAAACTTAAGGTGTCCCAACAAGTTCTCAAGGGCCTGATTCTTTATCCTACCTTTTTATTTTACTTTTTATGATGCATTATTATTTTCAATATATTATTCAAGAAAATATGTTTAATATTATTTTGTTAAATCAATTATTATGGTTTGATTAAAAGTTGACATATGCTAAGGATGCATAGAATATTTAACTAAGTTAATGAAAGTCCCTTTTATAAAAGTTCAAAAAGATAAAAAATTCAAATAGAAAAGAAGGAATTATTGATGATTTATGTTTTCCTACACTTTTCCCTTTTTATATTTGTTAAGATTAATCACACTTTTAATGGGATAAAAAAGGAAAACTAAAAAAATTCTCAATATTTATCTATTTTTCTATTTGAACCATTAACATTTGTTTTTTTATATTTAATTTCTGAACATTTTCAAACATTTATAAAAAGGACTTTTGCTAAGTCTGTTAAATATTTCATCCACCCTAAATATGTGTTAGCTTATGATTTGTTTAAAATAATTAATTTAATAAAACAATATTATTAAATATATTAATCAAATAATACAATAAAAATTAAAAAGTAAAAATAAAAAGTAAAGAAAAATAGGTAAAAAATTGGGTGAATTGTGCAAACCACCTTTAAAGATTTTTAAAATTATAAGAACTCTTTGTTTTTTTAAAAGTTAGCACTCATTACCTTGAAGCGAGCATGAGCTCCATTTTCTTTGCCAACTAGACTGCCACAAGTAAAGTGATTTGAAATGGATATTTAGTAGGTGACTTGCTCATATATTTATATAATTAAATTAACTAAAAAAATAAAAATAATAGCTAAAAAAAGTAGAAAATAGAAAAAAAAGAAAAGATAGCAAATATATTAAAAAAGATAGGAAGTTAAAAAAAAAAAATAGAGAATAAAAAAAGGGGAAGAGTTGTTTAAGCCATTATCGACTACCTATTTATTCTCTAGTTTTTTTTTTTTTTAATTTTTTGTCTTCTCTTTTATTTTTAATTTTTTTCTTTTTTCCCTTTTTAAAGTTTTTTTTTTTAGAATTTTAGTTAATTTAATTAATTAAATATATGGATAAATTACCTAGCATAATTCATGTTAGCTCATTTTGCCAAAGAGAGAGAGAGAGAGAGAGAGAGAGAGGGGGTTTTTAAGGGTGTTAAGTGCCAACTTTTGAAAAAATAGATGATCCGTATAATTTTGAAAGTTTTCAAGGCTAGTCTATACAATTTATTCTAAAAAATTTCAAGCCTTAAGGGCACTTAATTAGCCACCTTATAACCTTGGAATGGCTAGTAAGAGTTATGAAATTGTAGTGGTTGTAAACCATTGATAATGATGGATGGCATGACCCATCTATAGCGGTGAATGGCCTAGGAAAGTTTGAGAAAAGAAATTTGAAAACAAAGGTAGATCAAACATCTCTTGGTGGATCGTTAAGATGAAAATTCATTGCCATCCTCTTCTAAAGTTTGCCAAAAAGTCCACCAATTTATATGCTTTGAAGCTGTGATTAATTTGAACTTCTTCAAACCTTGATAGGAGGTCCTCATAAGTAAAAAGTCTATTAGCACAATTCTCATAATGTTGTATATTAGTGGTCATATTTAATATTTATAAGACAATCTATAATATACATTATTTTTCTTTGTAAATAAATAAATATGTGTAAAAATATAACGAGTGGCACGGTCGTAAATAAACATGTGAGACAAGGGGTAAAAGTGTCTTTTCCTAGCCAGACTATATATGTGAAACTAACCTAGGGTTCTTCTCTTTTCTGCATATTTTTACAATAGTAGCCTAGAGAATTCTAAAGAGAGAAAGGGAGAGAAAGCCTCTTCAAGAAAACCTAAAGCAATTCAAAGAGGTAGCGTGGCCTAAAAAAAGGTAATGCTTTCTATTTTATAACCAAGATCTATTCTAACAATGGGATTTAGAGATCATGGATTTAATTGGGTTGTTTATAGGAATCGGGTGTAAAGGTGGATTGAACAAGTGCAAGAGCGGTTGGATTTAGAGTTTCAAGTGAAATTTGAATCAAGTAAGAGGTTCTAATTCATATTTTTGGAGTTAATTAAGCTTAAGATTAGAAAATGAGAAGATTTGATGAATTAGTGTAGAAAAATTTAGGGTTAGTGGGTTTAGCCAAGAGATACATAACCTCCTAACACGGTCGTGTTACGATCATGTTGAATTTAAAAGTATATCAAGAGATACACGATCCTTAACACGGTCGTGTTTCCACCGTATTGAATTACCAAGATGTAACGAGAGATATATGGCCTTCTAATGCGGTCGTGTTTCAATCGTGTTGAATTAAGAGAAACACAGGCTCCCAATATGACTATATTCCAACCATGTTGAAGCCAAATCTTATAGAGAGATACACGACCTTTAACACAGTCGTATACTAGCTGTATTGGGCAACACGACCTCCAACATGGCTGTGTTAAGTGATGAACATTATAAATATATATATATATATATATATATATCAAATTATCTTCTTAATTAACCAAGTTCCATACAACCGAGGTAATTAATATAACCACAAATAACCCAATAGATTAAGAGGAGTTAAGAGAAATATAGCATAATTGGATTAGTACTAAGAGTGATGTGTTGATGATTATATAGATATTAATTTAGCTTAAGTTTGGGATATGAAGTGCTTAAGGCTAAAATATTAGGTACGTGTTTACTTTATTTGTTGTATGTGATTATTAGGAAGCTATCTAATTAGTTGTATGTGAAATAATGAAATGCTGAGATATAATGTGAATTATGTGGTATCATGAAGTAATACAGTGTTATGTGAGTGGAATGAGATATGTTGCTTATGCTTGGCTTAGCCTAGGGGCTCATAGTGGCAGATCCTTAGGGGGTACTTCAATGATCGGTATGTTACGTTGTCTCTAGTGAAGCCGTGTATCAAAATGATTTGAGGTAGATTAGGGTTAGACGGGGTTCGCAATGGCAGTTCTCATTAGGGTTAGACTGGACCCGCAGAGGCAGTTTTCACTAGGACAAATGTTGTGTATACTAAGGTCATGAGTACTCTTACGTGTGATAATTCTTTAGGTGTTGATATGTGAATGAGTTGTGGATAAATGTTGCATATATGCATGTGATATTAATGTGGTGTGTCATGTGCATGTGGATGTGGTACTCACATATTGAGCTTAGGTTCACTCCCTTCTTATATATTTTTTTAGCTGTAGGTGAAAATGATGAACAACTAGAGTATGATGAGAATGGGGACTTGGTGGGACATTGTATGGATGAGACAGGAAGAGAACACTATTACTATGTGAAGGAAGAGGGACAAGAATTATGAATATTTGTAAATGGATGTTTTATTGTTAAATTGAAGTTGTGGAGATAAATTATAGCTTGAGATTTTATTGTAGTTAAATAATGAAATTTGAAATGACTCATCTGTGAATCATTCATTTGATTATAGTTATAGTGGCATGATAGATAATATATATGATCATCAGGTTTTGAAGTGTGGTGGAGTTTAGAGCCTTAGCGTGTGATAGAGCCATTTTATACTCAATCTTTATAGTATGAAGTGTGTTAATTTATTATAGATTTTATAGAAATCATAAGGAAATGGTACTTAATTCTATTATGGTGATAATTCAGGTTAAATGGAGTCAAGGGTGCTAATTCAAGTAAATTAGAGAAGTCATCTACAACTTGGATCAAAGACAAGGATTTACACCGCCGGAGGAAAGTACATGGGCGTGTAGTTGAAGTACACGGCCGTATACTTAGTTTTGAAGCCACAGGAAACTACACGGTTGAAGTACACGACCGTGTATTTGTCTTGAAGAATCCACGGGAACATACACGGTTGAAGTACATGACCGTGTATCTGTCTAGAAGGAGGTACGGTTTTAGACACGGCCATGGAGGAAACCGTGCTACACACTGCATGAGAAGGAGAGAGACACGGCTTGTGCCATGGCCGTGGTGGAAGACGTGGTGGCAGCTGTGGTGGAATTTGAAATGGAAGACGTGCCAAGGATGAGAAATTGTGGAACATCAAACAGAGGATAGCACGGCTTGGGATCTAGCCGTGGTTTAAGCCGTGGTACACACTGATCATGGATGAAGATTTGTAGATTACCCACAGAAGAAGGCACGGCTTGACCCATGGCCGTGTGGTAGGGCGTGCCAGGCGGACGATTATTCACTTCTCGAGATTTACATCAAAAAGGAAAGATATTTTCGTATCTTGCTAGCTAAAGATCCTCTGCCATCCCTTTAACAATATAAATAGAACTAACCCTAGAGGGTTAGAAGATCTTGGATCATCTTGGAGACAAGAAGAAAGGAGGAGGCAGAGCAAGCAACCGGGAATAGAGGCTTGTTATGTTTTTAATTTTCGTTTTTATGATGAACATGTGTAGCTAAGAACTTTTTCTAGCCAAAGGGTCATAGAAGTTTGATTCTCCATGAATTGTGAGATTTAATTGATTTGCATTTAATCTATTCTTTGTTTTTGGATATTCATATATCTTCTGAACGTCTTGTCATTATTATCTTTGTTGATTGGTATGATTTAGAGCTCTTCTACTAAATTAGCAAGTTAATATATTGTCAACTAGCACGTCAAATCCGTAATTGTTTGATTGTTTTAGTCTCAGTGACACAATAACATGTTTGGTTATAAAATAGGTGATCGAATTCATGTTATGGAGATGTATGATCATTATTTAAATAGGTTATCTTATAATCTACTGGCATGAATTGGTAGTCTCTCTAGTTTTTAATGCTATTGATAGATTAAATCCTAAGAGCTTGTTTAGGGTTGTCTAATCGATAAGAGAAGTAATTAAAGAGCTTATTTTGATTATCGAAGAAGTAAGGAGAGATAGGTTATTAGAGCTTGTTAATAACCATAACCAGTTTATCTAGAAATAAGGATAGAAGACATTTGCATCGATGATCAATTCCTCGAATTAAACTATCTTGATTCCTTTGGCTAGGCTTTTATCAATATTCGATTTTATTATCTTGTTTCAATATTATTTTGGTTCACAAAAAAAACCCCCCATTTTTTCTTTTCCTCTTTATTCATTTTGAATAGAAATACATTTAACTAATCCCTGTGGATACGACCCTACTCATTACTATACGCAAATCATATCATTGTCTAGGAGTAGGTTTTTATTTTTGTTGGATTCGACACCCATCAAATTTTGGCACCGTTGCCGGGGAGTGGTATCAAATTTATTTCTATTCTTGTATGACTTGTTCTTCTCATACAGGTGCACTCACTTATAATCCGGAGATTGAGAAGACTCTTAAGAGGCTGCGAAGAGAAGCTAGATCATCCCCTGGACTGAACTTGGCATCGGATTTGTCGGATTCATCCATTGATTCTGAAAAAGAAGACGATATGGCAAATCCCGAAAGAACATTGCGAGAATTAGCTGCACCGGATGTGAATCAACAACCCCTTTGTATTCACTATCCCGAACTAGCTGTTGAATTCGAGTTGAAATCTGGGTTGATACATCTGCTACCCACCTTTCATGGTCTTGAGAATGAAGATCCTCATAAACATTTGAAAGAGTTTCATATAGTGTGTTCTAGTATGAGACCGTAAGGAATAACCGACGATCAAATCAAGTTACGTGCTTTTCCATTCTCTTTAAGTACTAAAGCTAAAGATTGGTTGTTTTATTTGCCTCCAGGTTCTATAACCACTTGGACAGATATGGTGAGACTCTTCTTGGACAAATTCTTCCCCGCATCCAGAGCCGTTGGTATAAGAAGAGACATTTGTGGTATCAAACAGAGGGACACCGAGACTCTTCATGAGTATTGGGAGAGGTTCAAGCAACTTTGTGCAAGTTGTCCACAACATGGGATATCTGAACAACTTCTCATCCAATACTTCTTAAAAGCTTGCTTCCAATGGAGAGGAAGATGATGGATGCTGCAAGTGGAGGCGCCATAGTAAACAAAACCCCTGGTCAAGCTAGGGAATTGATCTCCATTATGGCTGCTAATTCGCACCAATTTGGGTATAGGCATGATACGTCTTCAAGGAAGGTAAATGAGGTAAGTGTGTCTAATCTTGAATATCAAATTTCTAACCTAACCTCCCTTGTGCAGCAGCTAGCTCTTGGAAATACCCAGCAGGTGAAGGCTTGTGGAATTTGTGCTGCTCCTAATCATCCTACCGACATGTGCCCCACATTGCAAGATGACAATCATGAACACGCCAATGCTGTAGGAGGATTCCCAGGACAACCACAAAGGAAATATGATCCCTACTCGAATACTTATAATCCTGGATGGAGGGATCATCCTAACTTCAGATATGGCAATAAACCACAAAACTTCCAACAATTCCAACCTAAGCCATCAAACCAAGTACCACAAGCTCCTTCCACTTCAGGTATGTCTCTTGAGGAAATTGTTAAATCACTTGCCATCAATACAAAACAATTTTAGGATGAGACAAAGCAGAGCATCCACAACTTGGAGAATCAGGTAAGCCAACTTGCTTCTTCTATAAACAGGTTAGAAACTCAAGGTAAGTTACCTTCTCAAACTATTACAAATCCAAAGCAAAGCGCTAATGCAATTACCTTGAGAAGTGGAACGAAATTGCAGGGATCAAATGAGAAAGGACACAGAACTAATCTTGAGAAAAAGACTGAGAAAGAGACTGCAACTCCAAGCCAGTAGAACAACCAGATCAAAGGATCCCTTGTTGAACCACCAAAAGTCATGACAACAACACCTCCTTTCCCCTCTAGATTAGCGAAAACCAAGAATGAAGCTGAAGAAAAGGAGATTCTTGAAACTTTTCGCAAAGTTGAGGTAAATATTTTTTTGCTGGATGCAATTAAGCAAGTACCTCATTATGCTAAAATTCTCAAAGAATTGTGCACTAACAAAAGAAAGCTGAAAGGTAATGAAAAGATTAGTGTGGGTGAGAATGTTTCAGCTATTCTTCAGAAGAAGCTTCCTCCTAAATGTAAGGATCCAGGTATGTTTACTATTCCTTGCAAAATAGGTAATCTTGGAATCGCTAAAGCTATGCGTGATTTAGGAGCTTCAATCAATGTTATGCCTTTATCTGTTTATCAAAGCTTGAATGTTGGTCCTTTGAAGGAAACAGGTGTTATTGTTCAACTTGCTGATAGGTCCAATGTCTATCCTGAGGGATTCCTAGAAGATGTTTTAGTACAAGTTAATGGGTTGGTTTTCCCTGCAGATTTTTATGTGCTAGACATGGAGAATGATGATTCTCGTAATTCCTCAATGATATTATTAGGGAGACCATTTCTTAAGACATCCAGAACGAAAATTGATGTACATGACGGTAACCTCACTATGGAATTTGATGGTGAAGTGATTAAATTTAACATTTATGATGCCATGAAATATCCTAGTGATATCTCCCCTGTTTTTGTTGTGGATGTTATTGACCCATTAACACAGGCTACATTTGATTTGATAGACGATGATGAGTTGAAAATTGTACTTAATAGGAGCCTTACTATTAATACATTGAAAACTCTTAAGGAGAAGCTTGTAATATCCTCTGATTTGCAGGACACGATTTGGGAGTTAGAGTCATTAAAACCTACCAGGTATGATGTGTCTTACATTAATTTACCCCCTTCTGACACAATACTTCTTCCCTCTATTGTGTAGGCACCAAAGTTGGAATTAAAACCCTTACCCAAACATCTAAAGTACATCTTCTTAGGAGAAAATGAGACTTTTGCTGTGACAGCCTCTAACAAACTAAGTACTTTAGAAGAAGAAAAGTTGATTAGGGTGTTAAGAGAGTATAAAGAAGCCATTGGATGGTCCATAGCAGATATCAAAGGACTAAGCCCCTCCACATGCATGCACAAGATTTTAATGGAAGACAATTGCAAACCTTCAAGGGAAGTTCAGTGTCGTTTGAACCCGCCTATGATGGAGGTAGTTAAGAAAGAGATCTTGAAACTTCTTGATGCAGGTATGATCTATCCAATTTCCGATAGCAAATGGGTAAGTCCAATTCAAGTTGTTCCAAAGAAAACAGGCTTGACTATGATTGAAAACTCTGATGGTGAGTTAATTCCTACTCGGGTTCAGAATGGTTGGAGGGTTTGTGTTGATTACAGGAAGTTAAATGCGTCAATTAGAAAAGATCACTTCCCTCTTCCTTTTCTTGATTAGATGCTTGAATGTTTGGCTGGCCATTCTCACTATTGTTGTCTTGATGGTTATTCAGGTTTTCATCAAATTCCAGTGGCACCGGAAGATCAAGAGAAGACTACTTTCACTTGTCCATTCGGTACTTTTGTGTATCGAAGGATGCCTTTTGGGCTCTGCAATGCCCCAGCCACATTCCAAAGGTGTATGGTTAGTATATTTTCAGATTATGTGGAAAATATCATAGAGGTTTTCATGGATGACTTCACCGTCTATGGTAATTCTTTTGATTCATGTTTGACTAATCTTACAAAAGTGCTTCAAAGATGTATAGATAAGAACCTAGTGTTGAATTATGAAAAATGTCACTTTATGGTTGAACAGAGTCTCATTTTAGGTCATATTGTATCCTCTAAGGGGCTTGAAGTCGATAAAGCTAAGATAGAAGTGATTAAATCTTTACCTTACCCCATAAGTGTACGGGAAATTCGCTCTTTTCTTGGGAGTGCAGGATTCTATCGACGCTTCATCAAGGATTTTTCCAAAATTACTCAACCCCTATGTTGATTGCTGCAAAAAGAAGTGACATTTGAGTTCGATGAAGCCTGTAAGCACACTTTTGACACATTGAGGGATAAGTTGACTTCTGCTCCAATTATCCAACCACCTGACTGGAACCTTTCCTTTGAAATTATGTGTGATGCGAGCAATTATGCAGTTGGAGCCGTTCTTGGCCAAAGAGTTGGAAGAGCTTCTCATGTCATTTATTACGCTTCCAGAACATTAGATAATGCTCAATGCAACTATTCCACAATGGAAAAAGAACTCTTGGCTGTTGTTTTTGCATTAGAAAAATTCAGATCATATTTATTTGGTACTAAGGTAATTGTTTACTCTGATCATGCAGCTCTCAAATACCTGCTTGCGAAGAAGGAGGCGAAACTAAGACTTATTCGATGGATACTCTTATTACAAGAGTTTGATCTGGAAATACGCGATAGGAAAGGCTCTAAAAACTTAGTTGCCGACCACCTCAGTAGAATACCTATCAGTGAAGAGTCAACACCAATACAAGATGATTTCCCAGATGAGTATCTCTTTTCTATTCAAAAGACAATTCCGTGGTATGCCGATATTGTCAACTATTTGGTTACTAAGACACTACCAAGTGATTTGTCTAGAGCTCAAAAAGATAAAATTAAAAGTGATGCTAAGTACTATGTATGGGATGATCCATATTTGTGGAAACATTGTGCTGATTAGATCATTAGAAGGTGTATTTCTCAAGACGATATTCCTTCTGTCTTGCAATTTTGTCACTCATATGCATGTGGTGGACATTTTGGCCCTAAGAGGACAGCTCAAAAGGTATTAGGATGCGGTTTGTTTTGGCCTACATTGTTTTGTGATTCTTTTATGTTTTGTAAGTCTTGTGAAAGATGTCAAAAAATTGGCAACTTAGGACATAGAGACCACATGCCACTTACCCTTATTCTTGCATGTGAAATATTTGATATATGGGGTATTGACTTTATGGGCTCTTTTCCTCCTTCTTTCGGTAATGTTTACATCATTCTTGCTGTGGATTATGTTTCAAAATGGGTGGAAGCTAAAGCAACTCGAACTAATGATGCCAAAGTTGTTGTGGATTTTGTTAAATCTCATATTTTTGCTAGGTTCGGGACACCAAAGGCTCTTATCAGTGATCGTGGTACACACTTTTGTAATAGAGTAGTGGAAACTCTACTAAAAAAATACAGGGTCACTCATCGCACTTCCACCGCATACCACCCCTAAACCAATGGATTGGCAGAAGTTTCAAATTGAGAAATCAAGTCTATTTTGGAAAAAACCGTCAATCCAAGTAGGAAGGATTGGAGCACAAGACTTGAAGATGCATTATGGGCCTATCGAACAGCTTACAAGACCCTATAGTTGAGATCGCAAGTCTTGAAACCGGTAAGAACTTCAAAGTCAATGGTCATCGCTTGAAACCTTTTTATGAAGGATTTCAAGTATGTAATATTGAAGAAACCAGTTTAACTCACCCCGAGTATTGCGATTAATTACAGGAACGTCTAGCCAAAGACGTTAAAGAAAGGCGCTTCATAGGAGGCAACCCATGTCAATTTTTTTTTTTTTAATTTAGTTTAGTTTTGTTTTAGTTTTGTTTTGATTCTTTCTTGTGGATTAGCTGCAGCAAGGATACATATCATCAGATGACACTCTCTAGTGCTTAAGGGGAGAACTCCAAATACCAGGGAAGTACCAGTATTTCCTTTCTCTTATTCTCTAATGTTCCTTGTGTTAATTCCTCTTTAATTGTGCTGAATTAGGAACAGTGAGGACACTGTTCAAGCTAAGTGTGGGGGAGAGGATAATAAAATATAGAGAATAGAGAACTGACTTATACTCTGAATGTTTGTCCTTAAGCAAATTTTAAGCCAAATTTTTTCAAAATTATCATGAAATCTGGAGATTGTACTAAATGTTATAATAAGCATCTACAAAATGTGAAATTGACTTGTTCAAATGCTTTACTCACTTACTGTTGTGATTATAATACTTGGTTAAAATTAAGTAGTGAAATCTTTAAGAAACAAATTTACCTTGTATTTAGCTTTAGAATTGGAAGTCTAAGAGTAAGTCGAGTCCCTAAGTGAAAAATAAACAAGTTTACTTCTAGGTTATATTAGCAACTGTATACTCTTTGAAGTTGTTCTAAAAAAAAAAAAAAAATTCAAGCATAGCCATTACTCCAATGATTCAACTAATTGAGTTAAGAGTATTTAAACTTGAATGTTAGAGTGAGGAAGAGTCCGTAGGGGTATCTCAAAACCCGGTCACTTGAGTGACGAGCTCGGGATGTGCCGACTCAATGAACTCACTATAACGATAAGGGCGAAAAAGGCAATGAACTCACCATACCATCTTGAATTAGCACTAATATGACACCACCAATAGACCCTTGTACCGACATTGTTGCTACTATCGCTACACCACCATTTAAACTTCATCATCTTATTAAAGCCATTGCTTCACTAAATCATCACCATCACTACTACCTCAATCATCCCCACCACCATCAAACGAGTACTACTACCAACACCATAGTAATAGCCATAGTTATGCTGTGGTGTTAATGTTAGTGCTAATGGTGGTGGCATCAGTGCAAGGGTGGTGCAATGTTATAATATTGGTGGTGAAACTAATTAGTTATATCAAAGGAGGTGATGCAATGATGGCAGTAGTGTGGTGATGATGGAGAAGTTAGTGGTGATGGTAGTTGTAGTGAAGATGATGATTTAATGATGGTAGTAGTGTAGTAGTGATATATTGATGGTGGCATTATTGTTGAGTATATCCCAAATATTTTTTGATAATAACAAAACACTGTATTAAGTTTACTAATCAATTTATTAAATGTGCAGCTAACAAAAATCGAAAGCTTTGAAAGGCAAATAGCATGATAGAAGCTCATTAGTAGTAAAAAATAGTAGGAAGCAAAATAGAGCAAAAGCAAAAGCTTCAAATGCTTCACAAGAAAAGTCAATAGCTTAGTGGAACCATAAAAGAGCTTTCGAAGTGACATGGTTTATTATAGTAAAGTCAAAAGTAGTAGCAGTTTTGGAAGTGATTATTATGGAAAGAAGTTCTACATAATCAAAAGCTTAAGCTAAAGTGAGTTAAAAGCTCTCAAAATGTAAAACATATTTTTACATATTGAAGGACTGACACCACAAGTTAAATGTATTTGGGTAATACAGTTAATTAAACATTCATGATAGACTTTTTATGGATCTACATTTGTTAAGATCAATAATTCAAGGAGACAAGTTTGGAAAGCTTTGGAATGCATTAATATGTAACAAGTATTTATAAGCAATAGACACGGAGATATTTATGAAACTAAACACTAAAGATAAGAGAAATAATAAAAGAGTTATTCCTGAAAAATGATTACAATGTCCATTTCCATATGAAACTCATGAAGAAAAAGAAAAACTCAATGATTATGTAACATCTACTTCTCTTTTGAAGTATTGAAATTAGCTATACAAAGAGTAGCATGGGGATAAATGACATGACAAGAGGAAAAGAAGAAAATTACTAATGATATCGTGTAAAAGTGTTTCTCTCTTTTACTATAGTATTGTGCTAAAATTACGAGGAAATTTTTATTGTAATCCTTGAGTGAATTATTCTTACTTGTGTAGGTTGTGAGATTATTTGGGAGAGGATTATAAGTGTAAAACTTGAGAAAAATAAATCACAATTAAAAATAATAAGATTAGGGTGAATGGAAGTAAAAAGAGTTTAGTAACAAGGACTATACGATTATTTGATGAGGAAAGTATAAAAGGCCACCACATGTCATTCAACCTTTTCCCCACATTTTGCACTATAATATCCTCTGAGTAAGGAAAAACCATAAGAGAAGAAGGCAACTATTACACCCTACAATCTAACGGAGTTACACATGGTAAGTAAACCGACTAATGATTTTTGATCGTTATTTACTTACATGTACTATGATTGATGGTTGGATTCTTGGAATTTCACTACATAATGAATTAGACGAGTAAGGGTTAGGATAAGACTTTGATTGTTGGAGTAAATCTTTATAAGTAAGTGGTTCAATTTAAAGTGATTTAACATCTTGATATTGTAAGTATCACAAATTAAGAGTTAGAGATGTTGGATCATAACTAAGATCGAGGAAATTGGAATTTGGTGAATTAGGAAGAAAATTCACAATGGAATAAAGAGGTGCACGACTACATACATGCCCTTGTACCTGCCTATGTAATTGTACATTACCAATTACATGACCATGTAATTGGGCGTATAGAATGATGAATGTGTTTAGAAAGGTATACATCCATAATATACAGCTGTATACCCTACTGTGTTCATGTACATTGTCTAATGTATGACTGTGTACCATGAAAAACTTCTTTATTCGATTTTTTAATTATTATTTGAATTTTTTAAATCCTAAATGGCTAATACAACTCTAGAAACTATACCAAAGTAAGAAAATCAATCTAGTTACCGTTAGGTAATGAAAATTGAATATTTAGGCGATACTCTAGACTTATACTAAGATCAATTGTTTCATAACTTGATAGATTCTAAAGTAATTGTTAGGCAAAGATTAATTGCGTTGGATACTGCCCTTTCCAAGTACATGTAATCTTGTGTGGTGCTTGTGTATGTATGTTAAGTTAGTTAAAGAAATGGAATTAAGAGTATATTGGCTATGATTAAATTGTTTGCTGGTTGTGTTTAGCTTGGCTTAAGGACTTGTAGTGGTAGAACCTTAAGGGGCATCTGTTGATTGGTATGTGGCAGTGTCCCCTATGGAGTTGCATATTGAGATGATTCGGTAGATTTAGAAACTCATGGGTGTTGGGGCCTATAGTGGAAGTTCCTAACGCTGTACTATATTATATATATTTATGGTATAGCGGGGTCTTGAGTGCCCTTTTGCTATTTGAGGACTAAATGAGATAATAACCTACTGTTGAATGTTATGTTGTTACATTGGTGTATGTGGCTTAAGTTATGCTTGATCATATGCATGTGTTTGTGGGTTATACATATTGGGTATTAGCTCATCCTTTGGGGATCATTTTTTTTTTCAGCCACATGTACAAATGATTACACCTCTTATGATGAGGATCTAAGGTCATATGCGTAGGAGGGGAGCAATAAAGAGTACTATTATTACTATGACAACTAAATAAGGATGGCAACTGAAGTTCTTAACATCATTGATAGAATGATTATTGTTAGAGTATAATAGGATAGTTATTTGTTAGAATTTTAACTATTCCTAGCTTTTATCATAATAATGCACCAAGATCTTCATTGAAGTAGTTTGTAGTTTGTAATGAGACTCATTTGGGTCATCACAAATGATGTTAATCATTTTATTTTAATAGTGGTTAATAGTTATTGTGGGTTACATAGTCTTAGCTAGTTAAAAGCCTTAACGTGTCTTTATTTTGTAAGGATACGTGGTGGGTTGTAGCATCTTGGGTTCCGAGGCGTTACAACTTAAATGGTATCAAAGCTTAGGTTTGAAGATCCTTAGGGTTTAGGTTGATGATCAATAAGTGTAGGTTTTAATAAATAGAGAATAGGTTGTGATATCTAGATGAATTAGGCATTGGATATGTAGGATGGTGAGATATGAAGAGAATGGTAAAATTACGGGCTGATTTTTTTTGTTCAGTAATGTATTTTATTTTACTTATTATCTTTATTTTTAGTTTCTTTTAAATCTCTATTTTTCTTATATTATATGTGTGTGTGTGTGTAGATATATGTATACATATGTGTATACCATCACTACCATTTTACACTTACTTTAACTCTAGAGTCCATTCGGTTGCCTACTCTCAAGCAAAATGCCTCCAAGAAGAATTATTGGACCAGGGTCATTAAGAGGTGATGGCATAATAACCTAGATGAGGGGTATCCCCATGGTTAACAACCATAAGGGGGACAAGGCCTAGTTGTAGACTAGATTAGCCGACTCTTGGAAACTATGAACAACTTAGTGGGGTTGTTAACACAGCAATAGCAACTGTAGAATGCCTAATAAACTAGAGTAGTTGAAAAGCAATAAGCTTGGACAGGTTTGTTTGGGTGGCAAAGGAGTTTAACCCTAGGATTGATGACTTGATAAGGGTAGAGAACTAGATGTAAGAGATGGAGAAGACCTTTCTTGCCTTCCAGGTTCCAAAAGACAAGAAGGTAGACTATACCGCATTTATGCTGAAAGGGATTGCAGCAAGTTGGTGGGTATCGGTTCTTAGGCTAACGAGAGATTATGTGGACTGGAAGGGATTCCAAGAATTGTTCTATTAGAAATATTTTCCCAGTAGCATTTGTGATAAGATGAAAGTTACATATTATAATTGTGAATAGAGGAACAAGTTAGCAGAGAAATATGAGGTAGAATTGAATCACCTAATTAAGTTCCTACCTAAGGCAGTATGTACTAATGATGAATCTAGGGTAAGGAGATTTGTGAGGGAGTTAAAGCTAAATCTTTAACATGAAGTCAGATCTTTCCAACTAACCACTTATGCTGAGGTGGTAGATAAGACTAAATTTATGAAGCATAGCAAAAAAAAATGATAGAGGAGTAATTAGCTTGTAGGTCAAGGGTGATTTTGGGTAAGGGGCTGAATTCTAGTGTGGTAATGCAAGACGAGGGTAAGAGGCCCTAAATTTTTCAAAACAAACCTCTAGTTATTGTAGTTCTTCCTCTATAGATTTGACCATTGCCTTTAGCACTTCCCCCAATAGCCCCTAAAGTCAGATGTACTAGATGTTATGGGCCCTATGAATAAAGGGATTGTAGATGGCTAGAGGGTGTATGCTTCACATATGGGAAGACATGTCATATAAGCAGAATTACATTGAGAGATCCATTCTGTTGGTATTCTTCTATGTGTGTAAGTAGAGAGGACACAAGACGGTTGATTGTACTCATGGTCAAAAAGGGAATCATACAACCCTAGCTTAGCAGGCGGTGAGACCTCCAACATGGGTGTAGGCTGTAGACCACATGTAAAAGGCCCCGACAACGGGTTCCAACCAAAGTATTTGCACTTTAGCAGTAGTAGCACTAGGACCTTCCATATATAGACACTATTGTAGGTATGCTTTAAGTACACACCTGCAATGCTTGTGTCTTATTTGATGCTGGTGCCACTCATTCTTTTATATATGAATCTTTCATACATGATTGTGGATTGATTCCTAAATGTCTGTATGATTGTTTGAATGTTAGTACCCCCTTGAGAGTTAGAAGGGTTTTAAATAGGATTTGTAGAAATGTAAGTGTGGAGATGCAAGGTAAGGTAATGCTAGTAGATCTATTGGTGATAGAGAGGATAGAGTTTGAAATAATCTTAGGAGTCAACTGGTTGTCAAAGTATCACACCACCATTGATTGCCATAATATGGTGGTACACTTTAACATATTAAGAGGAGATTCCTTCAAGTTTAAGTTGGAAGTATAGAGACTAACATGATTACCTACTTATGAGGTGTGGGAAACGAGTATGTTGGTTGCTGTGATAGTTAAGGCAAGTGAATTATTGAGATTGGAGATGGTGTCAATAGTGAAGGACTTTCTCGATGTCTTTCTAGAAAACTTTCCTGGTTTACTCCCAACTAAGGAAATTGAGTTCAGCATTGATTTGGTACTAAGTACTACACTAATATTGAAACCAATATATAGGATGGCACCAACTGAATTAGAAGAGCTGAAGAAATAAATACAGGACCTACAAGATAAAGGATTCATAACATCTAGTACATCTTTATAGGGTGCGTTGATCTTTTTTATCAAAAAGAAAGATGGAAGCATGAGACTACGTATAGATTACAGATAATTGAATCATGTTACCATTAAGAACAAGTATCATCTCCCCAGAATAGATGATTTATTTTACTAGTTATAAAGAGCTTAGGTATTCTCTAAGATCAACCTAAGATTAAGATACCACCAGTTAAGGATTAAGGACGAAGACATCCTAAAGTTAGCTTTTGGGATGATGTATAGGCATTATGAGTATAGGGTAATGCCCTTTAGTTTGACAAATGCTCCAGCAGTTTTTATGGATTTAATGAATCGAGTATTCAGGGATTTCTTAGGCAAGTTCATGATGACAATATCTTGATATATTCCATGAGTAGGGAAGAACATGAAGAGCATTTAAGATTGGTGCTGAGTAGAATGTAGGCCAAGAAATTGTATGCCAAGTTCAAGAAATGTGAATTTTGACTGGTGCAAATGCTTTTCTTAAGCCATGTGGTTGATAAAGCTAGAATCTCAATAGACCTAAAACAAAGTAAGAGTAGTAGTAGACTGGTCCAGACCAAAGACGGTGGTGGAAATCAGAAGCTTCTTAGGTTTAGCTAGCTATTATTGACAGTTTGTAGAGGGATTATCTAAAATAGTAACTCCTCTCACTTGATTAACACAAAAGAAGGAGAAATTTAATTGAGATGATAAGTTTGAGGTTGTTTTCAAAAAGCTTAAGGAGATGCTAGTATTAGCCCTAATTCTAGCATTATCTAAGAGTGGGGAAGAATTCACTATTTATAGTGATGTTTTAACCCAAGGACTAGGTTGTGTTTTGATCTAAAGTGGGCAAGTTATAACATATGCATCTTGTCAATTGAAGCCATATGAGAGAAATTACTCGACTCATGACTTGGAGCTAGTAATAATAGTATTGGCATTAAAATTATGAAGACACTACATGTACAAGGAGAAATGCAAGATTTTTACTAACCACAAGAGTTTAAAGTATATCTTCACACAAAAGAATTGAACATGAGGTAGTGAAGATGGTTGGAATTGATTAAGGCCTATGATCTTGAGATCTTATACCATCCTAGAAAGACTAATGTGGTGGCAGATACCTTTAGTAGAAAGAAACAAGGTAATCTTGCCACTCTAATTACCTCACAACGGAAGTTGCTAGATGATATGTGTAGGTTAGAATTTGAGATCTTGACTCAAGAATTGGAGTGAAGATGGCTAATTTATGCATCCAGTTGACTTTAGTGGACATAATTAAAACATCTTAAATAGAAGATGTTAGCATTCAAGTGATCAAGAACATATTAGGATAGGACAAGGCTCTTGAATTTAATATTGATTTAGATGGAGTCTTAAGGTATGGAACCAGATTGTGTGTGCTCAAGGATCCAAAATTGAAGAAGAAGATCTTGAATGAAACACATTATTTTGGGTAGTCAATACATCTAAGGAGTACCAAGATGTACAAGGACTTAAAATGCCACTATTGGTGGAAAAACATGAAGTGAGAAATAGCCGAATATGTCTCCTGATGCCTAACATGTTATCAAATTAAAACAGAACATCAAAGGCCAGCAGGTGAGTTGCAACCTCTACCTCTGCTAGAATGGAAGTGGGAGCACATCACTATGGATTTTTTAACAACTTTCCTTAGGACTAAAGAGAAGCATGATGCTGTATGGGTAACAATGGATAGATTGAACAAATCTACTCACTTTTTACCTATTAATAGTAGTTGTACGCTGGGTAAGCTGACATTGATATATATAAAGGAGATTGTGAGATTGCATGGAATTTCAGTCAATATTGTGTCTAATAGGGATATTTGGTTTGTTGGAAAGTTTTGGAGAAGTTTATATAGGGCATTAAGGATTAAGTTGAATTTTGGTACTACCTTTCATCCCTAAACAAATGGGAAGTTAGAAAGAATTATAAAAATCTTTAAAGACATGTTATAGTTCCATGTCTTGGATTTTGGTGGGCATTAGGATGAGCACCTATCATTGGTAGAATTCACCTATAGTAATAGTTATTAGGCAACTATATAGATGGCCCCTTGTGAAGCTTTGTATAGGAGAAAGTGCAGATCCCTATTACGTTGGGATAAAGCGGGAGAAAGATAGGTATTAGGACCTAAATTGGTACAAGAGGCTATTGATAAGGTGAAACTGATTAAATAGAGAATGCAGGCAACTTAGAGTCGCTAAAAGAACTATGCCCATAAAAGGTGACGCCCTTTAGAATTTTAAGTGGGAGAACAAGTGTTACTGAAAATATCACCCACAAAGTGGTAGTCAGGTTCATATTAAGGGGAAAGTTGAATCCTAAATATGTTGGACACTTCAAGATTGTTGAGAAGATTGGTAGTGTAGCATATTGGTTAGCCTTATTGCCAAGTTTGGCTAGAGTACATGATGTCTTCCATGTGTCTATGCTGAGGAAATTTGTGTACAATTTGGATGAAGTAATAACTCTAGAGTCATTAGAAGTGTCACGCCCCACTCCAAAGGCCCCTTATGACAACTTGCCACGATCTCTTAACCCTTTGTTAAGCAATCGCGAAGCGTCTTATCTTCAACGTTGACCTGTTAATTAGAATAATAATATTCCTTGCTCACAAGATAATTAATTACATAAAGTATCATTGGCCCTCAAATGAGTCCCATTACACCACTACAGGTACACCTAAGACCATATTAGGTCACTTAATTACAATTTCATCAATTACAAAAAACAAAATCCATCATAAGGATGTCTACTTCAATCCAGGCCTCACATCCTTTCCATAACCATGCCCACTGGTGATGTGACAAGTACTCACCTTGGTTCGTTGGTTCATCATGAAGTTTAGGTAGTCTCGACTTACAAGACAAAATCTGTAGGAGGGTAAGCTAAAGCTTAGTGAGATAGGGTGAAATCTTTCAGTGTTGCAACAAACATAAATAAAATTCAAGCAAGTTATCAAACAAGTGTTATGCATGAACAATCACATGAATGCAGCATCTCACGTGGTCTTTCGGTAATCGACGTGAAGTCTAGGGTTTACGCCCCCTTTGACCTTGGGTTGGGGATTCCAAAGCCACCATTAGTGCCCGGGTCTTACTCACATCTTTATTATTCTTATCACTTATTTATACCGTGTCTTAGCTTTAATGTTTTAGGCTCAAGTGCCTCAATACACCGAGCATTACACTCTCAAGAGATAAGCCGGACTCGAAACCATCAAGGCGCGACAATCTCCTAATCACTTAGTTCTCACTTGGCGGAACAACGATCTTCTGATTACTTCTGGCACATCCTGTAGTAGTGATGGCCTTCAATCTCATGCAATGCATGCTAGGTTATTAATTAAACCACACAATTAGTTAAAGTTTTGAGGGTGATCATATAAAGTCAAGTATATGTGCGATCGTCAATCATGTGAACAACCAATCATAACACATGAAATCATTCCAAGAGCAAGGCATAACTTAATGCAAACAAGAAGACAACATACATGCAGTCGACACGATAGATTGTTAAGCGAGGGAGTACTAACACCACTTCCATCGTTGCACTCCTCTTTTCTCACTCACTCTCTATACCTTACGTTCATAACTTATAACTACACGTCTTATCCTTGCATATGCTTACATATGTACCTATAGCACATGGGTGTTGATTTTGGTTCCCATACCTCCTTGACCATATACACCTCATGTGGATCTATGCATATTGTATTTGTGGTCATGTAATACCACTCTTCCTACCTTATTACTATATAACCATAACACACGTTACATGCATCATCTTATTTTGCGCACCATAGATGTACACACATGTGCAAGGACTTAGATCATTGGAGCCTAGAATTCCTTCCCCACAATTTGTGATGCACATTAAGACTTGTCTACAATCTTCACATCAATTATTACTACTCGTAATAACATACAAGACATGGTGATTTCCTTTCCTACCACTTGTAAATTCACACCTACTCACATTAAGGGAATAAACTCCACATTTACATACCCCTACATGTCGTCCCATAGTCTTACGTATGGGTTTTCTCCCTTCTTCCCATTCCTTAACACATAAACCCATAAGAACTAACGCCCATATAATCCCAACTCCCAACTCCGTTCCACCTAAAGTCTATGTCCTCAAACAAGCCTTCCAACTCCACTTCTATCATTTACTTACGGACATAAACATATATAGCGTTATTAACCTTCACTAGCAACGGAGGAAAACAAACATGCTAATTTGTTGTAATCTTACGTACACATTCAAGTTTAATTGTAGCTCGTGGATGGGAGTGTATCATCTAAATTCAGTCAACAATCTTGTAAAGATACATGTATGTATATTCACACCTACACACTACTTGCAATAGGGGAGGGGACTATGCCAACAATAAGCATCGATGAAGGCCTAAGGAGGATAGACTACACAACATTCCGGTGAAGATACATATATATATGAACACCTATAGCAGCAACTTCACACCAAACACATCAAGGACGCAGTAGGGGATAAGGACATGTTAAGGACACAGCAGCAACATCCAACATCCCAGCTGCGATAACTATATATACATACATATATATATATATATATATATATATATATATATATATATATATCACGAACTGCAGCACATTACGCCACACCCATGGAACAACCAAGAAGAAGAAGAAGAAAAGCAATTGTTCACGCGTTGGCCAGACCATACATATATACACACACACACATATATATAAGAGTTAGGTTGGCATATTCCTCATCTCTTCCTATACCTTGGATAGGAAATAAGGAATATAACTTTTGCTTGAGTCAAGATGTCACCCTATACAGCAATGGTCCAGTAGCCATGCCAAACACTTATATATATATATAATATTTACATGATAATGTTTTACATCGAGACACCGCAACTCAGCACATACACACATAATTCAACACATCACGGAGTCCTACTTACCTTGGTCTCATTTTGTCAGGGTTTACTCGAAGTAGTCTTCGGGTATCTCTGAATAAAAACCTTCTTCACTTAGAAAATTGGGGAAAAATACATTAATACACTAAATTCATAGTCTAGATCACTTTATCTAATGTTTCCTTAGCTATTACAACCAATTTTAAGTAAAGTATTAATTTTTACACTTATTTATTCTTTGTACATAACTTTTAGAAATGAACTCCGTTTCGTGAAAAGTTAGTTTGGTTGAGTTGCACTCACCTCAAGGAACACATGAGTGGTCTCAGATCGTCAATCAGAGGTCGTATGTGCGAGTTATGATTTTTTCTGTTTGGTTCCCTTTTGTTTCCTTTTTCCCATTCTTGTCGTCCTGTTGCCCCACTTCTATTATGTCCCTTTTGTCCCTCCTTTCTCTCTCTCTCTCTGTTATGGCGTCCGTGGGTCCTCCACGGACTCACCCATATATATTATTATTATTATTATTATTATTATTTAATACTTTATTAGATTAGGATTTTAAGAAACTACTAGCGTATTTTTACTTGCACGATGTCTCAATAAAATTTAAGATTTTAACATTTTATTACTAATTTTCACGCTTAAGCTAATAATTATTCCGATTATGAATATCCATTCGAAATTCCTATTTAACAATCCTAAATCCATGATTTTAATCTATTCCATCGTTTACCTAAAAATTTCTTATGGTTTGCTTTTAATATGCTTATTTCTTTTATTATGACTCTATTCGGAGAGTGTTTTGAGGCTTTTAATATAATTTTTTAATTATTCCGCTATCATACGCAATTAAATTTTGCGGGTTTTACAAGAAGTGCATCCAAATCTCACCACGGTAGAACAACCTATCAAAATTGTGGACACCAAATAGCAAGTGCTGAGAAGATGAATCATTCCTTATGTGAAAATGCAATGGACCAACTAGGCTAAAAGAGAGGCTACTTAGGAGCTGGAAGAAGAAATGCGAGCTAATATCCAGACCTTTTAACTAGACTTAGGTAACTTTTGAGGATGAAAGTTTTTGTAGGGGGAGAATTTAAAACTTGAGAAAAACAAATCAAAATTAAAAATAATAAGATTAGGGCAAATAGAAGTAGAAGGGGTTTAATAACATCGCCAATATAGTCATTTGATGATGAAAGTATAAAAAGGTCACCACATGTCATTATGACTTTTTCCTCAGAGTTTGCACTACAATATCTCTAGAATAAGGAAAAACCCTAGGAGAAGAAGTGATTACTGCACCTTGTGATCCAACGAAGTTACACACGATAAGTAAATTGATAAATGATTCTTGATCGTTATTTACTTGCATGTAATATGATTGATGGTTGGATTCTTGGAATTTCACTATAGAACGAATTGGACGAGTAAGTGTTAGGACAAGACTTCGATTGTTAGAGTAAATTTCTACATGCATAGTTCAGTTTGAAGTGATTTAACATCTTTTTATTGTAAGTATCACAAATTAAGAGTTAGAGATGTTGGATCACAACTAAGGCTGAAGAAATTGGAATTTGGCAAATTGGGAAAAAAATTCTCAATGGAATAGTGGGGTATACAGCTAAGTACACGTTAATGCACTTGCCCGTGTTGTTTAGAGAAGAAAGGACTAAGTTGGGAGGCTTACAGCTAGGTACATGCCCATGTAGCTATATACGACTAATTACATAGTCGTGTACTTCAGCATATAGAATGATGAATGTGTACAGAAAGGTATACGAGCATAATACACGGCCGTGTACCTTACTATGCTCATATACATGGTCTAATGCACGACCATATACTTAAAACAAAATTCTTTATTCAATTTTTTTCTTATTATTTGAATTCCGTTAACCCCAAACAGCTAATACAACGATAGAAACTATACCAAAGTAAGAAAATTGATCTTATAACCATTAGGTAACGAAAATTGAATATTTAGGAGATACTTTCGTAACTTGACAAATTTTAGAGTAATTGCTAGGTAAGGATTAGTCGTGTTGGATATTGCTCTTTTAGGTATGTGTAATCTTGTGTATTGCTTGTGTTTGTTAAGTTAGTCAAAGAAATGAATTAAGAGTATATTGGCTATGATTAAGTTGTTTATTGGTTGTGCTTGGCTCAGCTTAAGGACCCGTAGTGGTAGAATCTTAGGGGGCACCTACTGATTGGTATGTGGTGGTGTCCTTTGTAGAGTTGTATAGTGAGATGATTTGATAGATTTAGGGACTCATGGTTATTAGGGCCTGTAATGATAGTTCCCAACACCATACTCTATATTATATATATATATATATATATTTATATTTATGGTGTGGCGGGATCATGAGTAGCCATTGGTTATGTAGCTTAAGTTATGCTTGATCATGTGTATGTGCTTATAGGTTATATGTACTAGGGATTAGCTCACCCTTTAGGGATCATTTTTTTTTTTTCTGTAGGTATAAATGATTATACCTCCTATAACGAGGATCTAGGGTCATATGCTTAGGATGGGAACGAGATAAAGTACTATTATTACCATGACAACTAGACAAGGAAGGCAACTGAAGTTCTTAACATCGTTGATAGAATAATTATTGTTGAAGTATGATAGGAGAGTTATTTGTTAGAATTTTAACTATTCCTAGCTTTTATCATAATGATATACCAAGATCATCTTTAAAGCAATTTATAGTTTGTAATGAGACTCATTTATATCATCACAAGTGATGTCAATCAATTTGTTTTAATTGTGTTAACAATTATTGAAAGTTACATAGTGTTAACTAGTTAAGAGCCTTAACGTGTCTTTACCTTATAAAGACATGTGGTGGGTTGTGGTGTCTCGGTTCTACAGCATTACAATAAGGGTGACTCTATAGACTTGTGCATTCCTAGGTTAGGAGTGTGAGGTAAGGTAGAGTTGTTGTAATATGTAGATTTGTATAATCTTAGAGTAGGGATTATGAGGTAGAGTAGATTATTGTTTGCACCATTAATTAATTTTTTCAAATAGTTGAACATGCCGATGTGGATGGTTGATTCCTTCGTTGTGGGCTGGAAGAGAGGACATATTTTTAAGGAGGAACCTCTATAAATCACTACCTAATTTTCTTATATTAACTTGATTTATTTTAAACAATTTATTTAATTGTTAAATTGCTTTCACATGCTAATATTTGATAATATTTTCATAAGCTTTGTTATAAGTGTCATCATTGAATAATTAAGAAGGATTACAATATTTGTTTTTAACAATCAATTCAACCCCTTTCTTGATTGCTTACTGGGGCCAATAATTATAAAGATAGTGGTAGTGGTGGTTGTGGTTGCGGTGATGCGCGGTAGTAATGATGATGGTAAGGAAGAAGGGGTGGGTGGGGTTTGGTAGTGAATGGTGATGGTGATGGAACAACAAGGTTGTCAAACTCATGATTATATCTAGAATCGCTAGAGGATTTATAGAATTGAAATATAGAAATGTAAGTTTCTATAACTTATGTAAAATAATTTAAAAAATTTGTAGATATGTTTACTGTAGTCATAAAAAATATGAAATATAAGATGGAAATAAACAAATTCAATATAAATTTTAGTTATAGCTCATTATAAAAGTTACATACTTACAATATAAATAAATTAACATAAGTTGTCATACTAATATATAAAACTACAATATAAATAATAATGCTAATATGGAATGTATGACAATATAAATTATAATAATTAAATAAAAAGTAAAAAAAAAAAAACATCAACTCTCTTTTTATCATTGAAAGTCAAAACTATTATTAGCTCTTTCTTGACCATCGTCATCATCTTCATTGCCAATGCTAACATCACTATTAGTACTACTATTAATGATGTTCTTATATTCTAATTTCAAGTCTTTCAAAAAGCCAATAATATTCATATTTTGTGAAAACCAACTTGTTTTTTTTCTTTCTTTCCATTTTTTAGCCTAAATGACTTAAATAGGTAGAATTAATAGATTTGGTTAAAAGCATAAGATTTTACTGATTTTATTTGTAAACTTGTGATTCTACCATGAGTCTATATAAAAATGATTTTATACTTAAGTTAACTTAAAAAGGCATTTTAAAATTGTAAACTCATAAAATCTTATAAGTAGAATTGTGATTTTGACAACTATGAATATAAGCATGGACAATGTTGTTCATGGTACAAAGTTATTGATGTGGTGTAGATGACATCTATGATAGTGCTACCGAAGCAATGATGATGATAGTAGTGTAAGGGTAGGGTTTATGACAATTGTAGTGGTATGATGGTGAAAGTAGTAACAAAGGTGGTAGTGGTGATGGTGATG
Organism: Laguncularia racemosa; assembly: GCA_037954665.1. Classification (NCBI taxonomy): domain Eukaryota; kingdom Viridiplantae; phylum Streptophyta; class Magnoliopsida; order Myrtales; family Combretaceae; genus Laguncularia; species Laguncularia racemosa. The sequence goes on along the minus strand of JBBMOL010000025.1, from coordinate 2,691,907 downwards.
TTGTTAGGATCAATAATGTTGCTAATGTTGGATGATGGTGGCAATAGTAGACGTCGTGATGGTATAATTTTAATGAGAATAAACTTGCCACATAATCAATAAAACTCATTTTTGTCTTGAAAGAAATATGAATGGCACTAGATATAAGGTAATAATTGTTCCTTATGAAGAAGAATTAGAAAAGTCTTTGAGAGTAGTCATTCCTCAATAAAATTTCAAGACAAGAGAGTAATGTTATTTTTGGAGTAATTTTTCTATTCTTGCTCTATTACCTTGGTATAAAGCTTAATATGAAATCACAAGTAATCAACTAAATAAAAAGTGTGATAAAAAAGATAAAAACATTAAAATTGATGCAATATGAAGTAAATAATAAAGAAAGTATGAGGGCGAAATGTAATTTGTAATATTGATAATAATCGATAATAAGCCTTGGTTACACTATCTAACAAGTATTTGTAAACTAAAAATATAAAACTATTAAGGAAATTGAATAAAAATGTAATAAGAAACTAAATCAATTAAAATAGACTTTCCTAATCGAGGACAAATCCTTTAACACTCTGACATGTAGTGTAAACATGCAAATTTGACATCAAAAGTGAACCTAAATGTGAAGCCTTTTGCATTAAGTCAAAGTAGCCTCAAATAAGTTTTTATTGATATATTATAGGCACTATAACTCATTATCAGCAAAAACTTATGAAGTTTCAAAGTTAAACTTCTAAAATTACGCCTTTACAGTAGATTTAGTACTCTAACCCTTTTTGATAGCATTGTTTTCAAATGGCTTTTAACTTCCAACTTTTGATTCTAACTGTCTCTTTCGATGTTTCTAATTCTTTTGCTTCTGATACTTGTGATGATCATTTTGCTCCATAACTTAAAGTCCTAGCTTGTCCATGTCAATAGTATAAATACATGTTTGGAGAGTTAAACCTAATGTAAGCAAGTTTTGTCATATTTTATGTTAATTCTCATTTTAGCCATATTTACACCAAATTCTAGGAAGCAATCGAGATTAATTTTAAATGCACACATGATCGTTGGGTATACCCATGCCCTTGTATTTCTTACCTTCAAAATTATAATTTACAAAAGATAATGTGCATAGACCAGCTTGGCTTAATGAGTACAGCTAATGATTTTTCTGATGCGACAGCAATAACTGAATTTTTTGGATTTTTCATAATATAAGATAAGGACAATTCTCCAATGGAAATGACTTATTAAGAGAAAATTGAACTATGGTGATATTGAATTGATATGACTCACAATCTAAAGACATCACTTATTTACCATAATCAATCATTAAAAGCTAGATTTAAGAAAAAAATCACTTAATAATGGTCATAAATTGTCTAATAATTGCTTATAAGGGATTGTAAACCCTCGTAATAATGCGTAAGGTGAAAACAAGTGTAGTTTGGTCATTGGCTAAAATAAAGCACGGAATGGGAAAATGCAGTAAACGAGAGTGCCACATGGACACCAATTAGGCACTATCGAGATTACATGACTGATGCCTCTAAGGTCAATGGCATCTTTGCTCCCAGTTGAACACCCTTGGGATGGATTTTTCATAAGAAGCATCTTGGCCAAACACCAATATGATGTCATGCGAAGGGAATTGAATACCCCTCTATGGTCATGGAGCCTTTACTTGTCATATGAATGCCTAGAGTCAGTTGTACATACAATAGGGTGGAATCTGCAACTTGGAATTGTTGCTACTATAAAAAGCTGGTGTGGCTTCAGCTTGGTCTCCGCTTCTCTCGTTGACGGACAAATGACATGTAAATCTCATAAGGGTCAAGTATGAACTAGAAACATCTCTTGTTAAGCTTTGATCGCCGTCGAGTCCTCTCCTTGAAGAATTTTTTGAACCAAAGTATTGCTTTTGCTTAAGTAATTGGATGAGTTAGCAATTGATGCCTCTGAGAAGATGTATAGAGTTTGATGTTAGTCTTTCCCATTTCTTCTTTTTTCTCCCAATTGAGATCCCTCAAAGTTTACAACTTATCTTTTCCCTCCTTACTTTTAAATAAGGCTTACTTTTTGTTTATACAATATGTTGTGCTAAGATTCTTTGGTGGTGATTAAGTTACCTACAAAGAAGGAAAGACAAGACTATGGGGGGTGTTGGATGTTACTGTAGCATGGCTACTCCAATACCTAAGACAACATAAGAATTTTGAGTGTGATAAAGTGCAAAGTATGAGTGAGAACGGAAGAGTAGGAATCTTTATCATGTGGTATCATCCCCTATTTATAAAGGATGAGATTGAGATGTATTTCACAAGTGTATTTATGATATTGAGATTTGCTCTAAACATTATGAGGAAAGAATCTTTGACTAAGATTTTTCCTTATTTGTTTAGAGCCTTCTTTGCTTTCCTTATCTGCTTCTTGGATGAGCATCGCTGACCTGACCTTTGGCTTGGGCATAATAATGGGGATAGATGCTTCTACGTTGTGTTAACCTATTAGAGTTCGGTCTGGCCTTAGTCAGTTATGCTTCTCATTTAGGAGGCTTGATGAGCGTTTAAGAGTTCAAAATTAACCCTTTGAGCTTAGTTTTGTACTTAGATAGGTTGGATTGGGCCTTAGGGGTCCATGCCTAAAAAGTCCTATCAACATAAGACAACTTTTCTTGTAGAACTCATAAATACTAGAAAAAAAGCTCAATCCACACCTCCCCCACCCCCCCCCCCCCCCCCACACCAAAAAAAAGGGATCATTTATTCATTCAAAGATTTGTATATCATTTTCTAATACAAGGCACTTCTTTTTTATCTAAAAGTATTAGACCTCTATAATAAGCATTTAGATTAAAGAAGTTAGATGTTACAAAACTTGTGTTCATTCTTGACTTGTTGGTGAGGTAGTTTGCCACCTTATTTGATTCTTTGTATATATGAAGTATTGGAGTTTCCAATCTTTACATTAGCTTCTTTATATTTTGAATAGTATAAAATATGTACCATGGAAAATTTGCACCATCTTTAAGCTATTTTACTGATACTAGTGAATCTACTTCATTTTGAATCTATCAAAGCTTGTATTGTTAGCATAACATTAAGCTTTATTTTATGGTCATCAGTTTTGCTTGTGTTATGTTATCTGTTGACAACGAGCATCTGAATGCAAAAAATACGCGTCCTTCTTCATCTTAAGCTAGACCTCCACTAGTTACTTGACCATTTGACAAGGATGCATTTGTGTTGAGCTTCACGAATCCTACTTGTGGTTTAGACTAAGCACCTGCAATTAGTTTCTTGTGTTTGCTATTATAATAAGAAATTAGGAAGGTCTAAAATGCAATTTTACTTTCTAACACTACTCTTCCAATCACTCAATTCAGATTCCTTGCTCCTTTGTGTTTTTGTTCTAGTCTAAACTTCTAGAAGAACCGTAGAGGATAAGCAACAATCGTAATTACCCTTTCATCACTTCCTTTGAATTTTGTGCTCCACCATAACATAAAATGCCCAAATGATCTAAAATTGATCAGTGGAGGGAGATTGTATAACCGTGAGAGATGTTGCCAGTATTCTTTAAGAACCGTGCATTTAAAGAAGTAATCATTAATTGAGTCACTTGCCACTTGACAGTTCTAACAATGAGAGACTAATTGTATGCCTCTTTTCTATAGAGCATCATTTGTGGGAATTGCTTTTCCTTGCAACTTCCAGAGAAAAATGGGTATTTTATGAGGGATTTTACTAGTCTAAGAGTGAGTGAGTTTGGTGATTAAAGATCTTTGTGAATGCCTTATGAATTTCCATGTCCGTTTGTTGGAAAACTTTCCATCCTTTAATAGCTTCCACTTGATGGAATCTGATGATGAAGGATTGCATGGTATTTTGGAAATCTTTGATATGTGATCTATCCCCAATTGTTGTTGCAGTAACTCTATATTCCAACCACCATTTGATCTGTAATCACTAATCTTTTTTCATGCAATAAACCTATGATGGCATCAAGTGATGAAGATTGGATGTTTCATACCAATTACCTAGCTAGAAGTTACTGTTTCCTTTCTAAATTCCAAAGAATATATGATCCTTTGTTAGTAATCTAGCTCTAATAATTCTCTTCCAAACTGGTGAGTCTAAAAGCTTTTCCTTTACTAAACATAGGTGTGAGTCTTGTGTATACTTGGAATGAAAATAATTGGTAAACAAAGAATTACTCGATCTTAGCCACCACAGAAGCTTCATGTCTTATATTTTAAATATATTTTCAAGTTTTCTTATACCTAGGCCTCCATCTTCAATGGGTGTGCACACCTTCTTCCATTTGATCCAATGAATTCCTTTCTGGTGTTTAGATGTCTTCAAGAAAAACCTTGCAAAACATCTTTCTTAGTCCTTAATTATTAAATTAAGAGGTTTTTCTGCTTGCATCACGTACAGGGGAATGTACTTAAGAATGCTTTTGATTAAAATAAATGTGCCACCTTCTGAAAGCCAATGATTAGTTTAATTTTCAATTTTGTTCTTTATTTTCTAGACTAAATCCCAGAAAATGTGCTTCTGTTTTCTCTTAACAACCAAAGGACATCCCAAGTACTATAATGGAAAATCACCTCTTGGGAAGCCTAGTATTGTCTTTGCTCTAACCACTAAGAGAGAGTTATCCTCCCCTATAGCTAGGAAGACACTTTTATTTCTATTTATTCTCTGGCCTAATATATTCTCATACCACCTTAAAAATTATTGTAACTCCTTGATTGATTTTGAGCAACTGTTAATAAAGAGGATGCAATCATTAGCAAAGGCTAAATGTGATATGCACTTAGGATTACCTACTTGAAAAGTCATCTTTAAGTTCTTACTAATTAAATCATAAAGACCTCTCGATAACACTTTTGAACAGATAACAAATAGCAAAGGTGAAAGTGGATCTCCTTGACATAAACCCGTTGAAGGTTTGAAGAAACCTTGAATATTGCCATTACTATTAAGAGAGAATTAGCAGATGAAAAATAGCCTAGATATCATGTGACAGGAGGATGAGCAAAAACCAGTACTGTTCAGCAGATTCATTAGGAATTACCAATTTACTCTGTCATAGGTCTTTTCCATGTTCAGTTTGATTAGCAGATTTCCTCCTCTTACTTTCCTTTTTAAGGAATGTAAAAGATCTTAAGTAATCAAAATATTTTCCATGATGTTGTGACCCCTTTATGAATCCCATTTGATTCTTTACTGAACACTCTAGGAGAAAAGTATTTAGTTGATTAACTAGTATCCTTGATATTATCTTTGCAAAAACATTACAGATATTGATGGGTCTGAAGTCTCTCCACTCATTTGGATTATCTTTTTTTTTTTTGGGATTAAAACAATTGTAGTTGAAATGGAATATCTTGGAAGGGGCTTCCCTTGAAAGAAACAACTTATTGCTTCCATAATGTCTTCTTTGATGATATTCCAACTAAATTTAAAGGAGCTGCCAAGGTCATCAAGACCCGCAATTGCATTATCATCCAATTACTGGATGATTTGCCAAACTACCTCTTGTTTTGGACAAGATACTAACTAGTTTTTCCAATCCTTAGTCATCTAGTCCTTTAACCATCCTAGCTTTTGATACTTTATGACGTCCTCTTATTAGAAAATTCTTTGGAAGTAATCAACTACTGTTCCATTAATTTCTTTTGGATCTTCCATCCATTGACCAGTCATATCTTTGATTCTTGTGATTTTTAATTTAAACTACCTTTGTCGAATGATTGCATGGCAAAAATAGGAATTTTGATCTCCTTCCTTAAGACATTTTACTCCTACTTTTTGTTTGAGAGAATTGTCCTTGCAAGCTAAAGAGAATGACAGATGTGCATGTGCTTTGTAGAGTGCAATCCTATTTTCTTCATTTTCTTCTACTTCTAACTTTTTTTCCAACTCATCTACTTTCTTTTCCCATTCATTCACTTGGTTGAAAACCTTCCCCACAACTCTTTTATTCTATTCTCTTAATTCTTTTTTAAGCTAGATTAATTTTGTTTGAAGCTTTATCAAACCACTACATTCCACTGGATAATCTCAACTCTTTTTTATTAAATTTGTTAGTCTCCTTTGTTTAGTCCAGACATTGAGGGATTTGAATGAACTCGGTGGTTTTCTTTGAAGCTCTTTGGTTCTAATTAAAAGAGGACAATGATCTAAACAAGTCTTGTTTAAGTGAATCACATCATATGATACATCTCCTAACAATGATGAATTGAAGAACACTCTGTCAGGACATTGCCAGATGGTCCCTCTATTCCATGTGAAGGCCGAACTCATGAAATTTGCTTTCTCTAGATGACAGTTTGCTATCACTTGGTTGAAGTCATTCATTGCTTTGATAGAAGTTGCATTTCCCCCTTTCCTTTCCCTCGCCAATTTAATGTAGTTAAAGCCACTACCTACCATCCAAGGTTGGTCACCCTGCTTCGAAAGAGTCCTCAAATCTTACCAAAGATTAAGTCTACTAACTATAGTTGAATTGGCATATACTATAATGAAGTGACTAATCTTATTGCTTATAAGATTCTAAGATTGAATTGAAAGTACTTGTTCATTATCCCACATTGTTTGAACTTGACTAAGATCTCTAAAAAAAAATCTAAATCTTTGAGTTTTTGTTTGTCATTCCTCTTGGGAAATTCAACTTTTTAGTTAACAATTGTAAATTCTAGAATCTTAACATCAACTCTAGGATTGAAATACACTTTAAATTGTGAAGTTTGCTCATTTTTTTTACTCTACAGATTGATCTCTGGTAACTAATCCCTCTAATATTCCAACACATGAAGTTCATGATAAAACTATGTTAATTGTGGAGACTCCTTTGCCTAAGTTCCTCATAATTTTGCTTATTTGTATCTTTACTTCTCCTTCTATTTCTATTGACTATTGTCCAATCCTCATGCTTTTCTACATCTGTTTCCACCATTTGGTCCTCCTTAGAAACATTATGCTCAAGTTATTTTGAGTTGCTTTTGGTTCCAATATTTTCATCAATGCAATTAAGTGTTGGAAGAATTTCTGAATGGATGTCTTCCGGATTTTTTGCATCATCAATTTTGATTACTTTATCCTTATTCTATTCTTTTGATTTGTCATCAAGAATTGGCCCAATCCTCTTAAGGATCTTCAAAACCATATCTTGTTTAATCGTTGATGTCTCAAGTTTACTCTCTTGACACACATTTTGCTCCTTCTCTTCAACATGGCTTTCTTCCGGGAATGATTCCTCTTTTGATACAACTTGATTCTCTTTAACCTCTATTTTTAGTTTCACTCTATACTCCATTTTCCCGTGTCCTTCAACTGTATTGGAGCTATAGTTGTTGTTCAGTTTACAATCTTCTTTTGAATGTCTAATCTTACAATATAATAAACAATATTTAGGAACATCTTCATAGATCACCTGTTGGTAATATCCCATTTTTCACTGCTAAGCCAAATTCTGTTTTTAAGTGGCTTCAAGATATCTAGTTTTACTAGAATTCTCGCCACTAAAGGATGAACTAAGAAGTTGGTCACCTTATCAGTATGTAGAGGGTTACTAAAGACAAACCAATGGCGAACATGATGGTTTGATTGAAATAGTGAACCTTCAAATAGGGTAAAGCGATCTACACTAGAGCTATTAGGCATTCTACTTTGGGGTCAAATTCCTTTGTCCATTTGAATAATCGCATGGAATAAAGTCCTAATTGCCTAATTGGTCTTTTCCAAACCCTAGTATAATCTTCCTCTAATTCAAATTGAATTAAGATATGTCTTTCATTAATCAAACCAACAAGATACGTACCTTTCAAACCTAAAGGAACAAAGAAGTTTTTGATTTCAAATATTGGGGGTCTTCCTTTGGAGAAATTTCCCACTAGAGCTAGGTTAAGTGATGATGCTAGGTCGTTCTCCTCTTCCTTTGTGAATAGAATCATTGGTTCCCCTTTGTATGTCATTGCACTTTTGTAGACTTGAGCCGATGTGTTTTCTTTTTCCTTTAGAAGTGATGCGAATGAAGGTTTTTCTTGATTCAAAGAAGACACTGCCGAATTCAAGGGTGGGCGTTGTGAACCTAGGGTTTCCATTGTCGGAAGTGGGTTTTCTCTTAATACTAGAAAACAAGCTTAATTGAATGTAAAGCACTTAAGCCTCACATAAATTTTAAGAATGGAAAAGATAAGGAATAAAATGACTATTTATTGGGAGTAACTATTATCTGAAATAGCCAAGTAATTATATGTTCAATTACTTCACATAAATTTCTGTTATAGAAAATAATTATTCCATTGTTTACATTATATATCTATATTGCATTAAGGAGTTGGAAAAAGAGTAAACGTATTAATGTGAACTTCTTTGGTGAAAAATATCATTGTTGCAACTACCACCATCTCTACTACCTATGCCATCACCTCCTTCATCCCACCATTAACATGCCATTACCAGTACCAACACTACTACTACAACCGTAAATTAATATTGTTGCCACCTTTAATGCCCTACCACCAAATCTTCAATTTGCTACCATAACCAATCTACCACCATTATCATTTCCTCTATCTTGCTATAACAATTGAACCACTATCACCGCTAATACCATGGTGGTAGTGATGGTTGTTATGTGGTGTTGGTATTTGTGTTTAAGTTGGTGGTAGTGGTAATGGTGGTGGTGGTGGTATTGATGCAAGGGCAAAATGATAGCATAAGATAGTAGCATTGCTTGTGATGCAATGGTGATGGTGAAAATGACAATAATAGTGATGTTGGTGGTAGGTGTTAGTAACATGGTAGAGTTTAATGTGATGGTGATGGTGATGGTGAGATATGGTCGTGTTAATAGTATAGAGGTGCTATTGTTGGTATAGATGCCATGGCTATGATATTGGTATAACGGTAGTGATGATGGTAGTGGTGGTGGTGCAATGGTGAAAGTTGTGGAGCAATGATGTTGATGGCATGGGGGTAGTGCTTAGTGGTAGTGGTAAGGTAGTAGTGTAATTTTGATTTATATTGAAAGAGTAAGTAACACCGCAAGATAGAAGGTAATAGCTTTTTTTTTTGTTTTTTTTTTTTTTTGGAGAAGGAATTGAAAAGCCTCTCAAACTACTCTTCCCTTAGTCAAGTTCCAATAATAACAAAATAGATACAATATAGGGGAATAATTATTGTATTTCCTTTCAGTTATGTTGATGTAAATGAGCCATTAGAGTATGTTTGTTTTGTGAAAAATGTTTTCCAAACTCTTTTATAAAATTTGTTTCAATCAAGTCTTATATTTGTCAAACAGTACCATAGTAAACTTAAAAGGTCATGGGTACTAGTGGCTTTTAGTGACTGTCAATTATGGGAGACAAAAATCAAATCAATGTCTAATGGTAATGGTTAACTATGATGGTGCTTGTTGACGGAAAATGAGAGTGATTTTCATTTTTGAAAGGAAGTAATCATTTCACTTATTTTACATTAGCATTTCCCTTTGTTCCTAAGCTCTACCACTAGTGGTTGTGATATGACCTAGACCTAACGGTGAATCTAAGTCGCTAATTGAGATGCATAGCAATTTGAAGATTAAATCTTTTTGGGGTTTTTGGAATGTAAAGGAGGAATTAAGTTTTTAATTTTTTTTTTGGTTTTATTAAACGAAGGAGAAATTAAATAAAGGATACAAATAGATTGTTAATATAACATGGCATATCAATTAACAATACGAATCGGGTTTGATTAATCTCTAGAGTTGATATAATCTAGAAACTAATCAATTTGTTAATATAACTTGATATGATGCATGGATTATAATAATGAGCTTGATCTATTCAACTGATATTATGCACAATTGTAGAGATCGATGTTGCCACAATCTAAAAGTTAGATTGATAAAACAAGAAGTGAGAGAACTCTCAAGATTTTATCCATATTAAAGGGCTTAATGCTTTGTTACAATTCATGCCTTATATGGCTCATAACTCTAAATGGCTAATGGACATAAAAAGGAAATAACATAAAAGAAAAGAAATAACATTGATAGTCTAATAGCTAACATTGACCAAATTTACTCTAAAAATAAAAGGAATTTATATTAAAATAAGAAAACATTAAAACTAAACATAAAAGAACTTAAAAGGAAAAAACATAAATAAGAATCAAATAAATGTAGAATAAATCTGATCACATAAAATTAATACTTAGGAGCACGTATTAATACTCTAGACACTTTAGCTTTAAGAAAATATGTTTTGTCTCTTGGCTACAGATGCTTCAGAGCTTTTGATAGTTTTATAACCAAAAAGTTTTGTTCTACAAAAAATGCTTCAAACCTTTTTTAGATGCTTAGGACCTTTTGTTCCTGCTGAATTCTATAGCGGCTCTAGTCTTCAAGTTTTTTATTCTTTTAACTTCATTTCATTCAATTTGTAAACATATATGGACCTTGGATTTGATTACACGGACTGATGGGTCACATCAAATTGGCTCCCATCATCATTTTCTATCATTACTTATATATATATATAGCCACTTGAGATTATTATTATAATAATATTTGATAATTATAAATTTTAAGTGTAGAAATATCATAAAATAGCTTCTTAAAAATGTTATATACATATCACTTTGAGATTATTATATTTAAAATTTTTAATATACAAATATATATATGAAAGAAAAGCTTCATGAAAAACGCTATCCCTGCTTCATGTTTGGTTTTCGATTCAATCACATTCATATGTTAAAGATTCTCTTCAAGCACTCAGTTCCTTTTATTTGTCCATTAAATTCTAATTTGAATTTAAATTCATGTAGTTTCCTTGTTGAAATGAGTGGAAGATATTGGATATAATCACTAAAAAATGACTATATGATACGGTTACAGTATATTACCTCTTACTATAATACATAAGGCCCATTAGCAGTTCTTATAAAAATTATCAACAGTATTAAAAAGATTGTCAATAGTTTTATTTGTACTGTTAATGAGTTTTATGCACTATAGTTTACGGTAATATACTATGACTGCACCATATAGTTACTTTTGAGTTACTACACTATAGAATCCCCTTCAAATGGCATACACTTCCGAATTCCATTGATGTCTAACTTCTTTACAAAACAAGCTATTAGATGAATCCCTACAGTTCAATTTGACATTTGCCAATAAAAATTCGAGGTAAGCAGGTGCACGATGGATAAGGCATGACAACCTATCTATATTTTATCTTGTAAGGTATAAGTTTCTAAATTTTGAAATGAAAACATACCTTATAATGCCCTAGAATCACTCTAGAATTTATATCTTATAGAAACTATAAGGTATAGAATACCCTATGGAATTTGTAAAATTTTCTTATTTTCTCATAAATTTCAAGTTTATATAATATTAAAAAGTAATATATATATATATTATAAGTTTTTTTATATGTAGAATCTATAGAACCTATTAGTTAAACCAGCAAAACTTGTTGCAAAAAGTGTGACATCGAAAAAGTAAAATTTTTTCTATTTTTATTATTTCAAGTTTATGTCATATTAAATAAAACCTATGTAACCTGTGGTAAATTGAAATGAAAATCATCATCTAGAGAAACATAGCAATAGGTTTTAGGTTTTATTTGGGCTTGGGCTATTACTTTTTAACATAAATGTAATATCATCTTTATTCTTTTTTTGACCAAAATATATAAGGTCATTTTTTATTCATTAATATAAATTATATTATTTAATAAATTTTATAGAATGGATATAATGTAGCTAGAAACCTGTACCTTTTATACTTTAAAATATAAGTTTTTGATAGGTATGGGGTATAAAAACACAATAATTGTGTCTTACCATGTTGAAGTAGATTTAGAAAATTGTTACAAAACTTAGAACTTATCCTATAAAACTTATTCAATTAAGTAAGATATGACTGGATACCATATATAGCAAGGCTATTCGCTTAGGCTTAACAAAAAACCTCGTAACCATTAGAAAATAATAAATTACAAATATAAAACATTCTCTTGAAATAATAATATACACCAAAAAGAATGATTATATTCTAGTATTTGAATTAAGAAAGATATTAAAATAAGACATCGTAATTTGGTTGGATAAAAGCATAGTTCTAATATAAACTTAAAAGGAAGTTTCTCATTTTTAGTGTTTTTTCTTAACTTTCTAACCTTTGCCGTTTGATTAAAATATTTTAAAAATTACTTGAATAATAAGATTTGAGTACATAGCGTAATTATGAGTAGTATATATCTCCCTCTTATATACAAACAAAACAAATATAAACCCAAAACTGGTACAGGAGGATACAACAGTTACTCACTTTAGGTGGTTTTGACAATCGACCTGTTCCTTTCATTAATTGAAAAAAAAGAATCAATGGCTAATAAGATACATGTTGACTTTTAAAATCATCTTCATACTGAAATATACATTATTGCAAAAAAGATGTGAAAGAATTCAAAGGATGAAATCACCAATGCTCATTTATCTTCCTTTGCTTTGAAACATATTGAAGTGGTTTGACTTGAGTGGACCGACACTCAACTATCCTTCTCTCTAGTCATAGCACTCGATGTCTAATCATACCATAGGAATACTGCAATGCTAATGGTGCTGGGTGCGATGATGTTGATGGTATAAAGGTAATGCTTCTAGTAGTATTATGGTGGTAGTATAATTATAATAAAGGTAAAATTGTTTTATAATTATAAAAGTTATTCTTTGTTATAAAGAATAGTTAGTATCATAAAGGATAAAAGGTAATAGTTATTCGTTGTGGAGAAGAAATGGAAAAACTCTAATGGATTACTCATTTCCTAATCAAATTTTAAATTTTAAGTAAATAAAAGGATAAGTATTATATTGAAAATAATTATTTTATTCTCTTTTTATTACTTTACATTAAGCAAGATATCGGGGTGTGTTTGTTTTACGAAATAAATAAATGATTTCTAAACCTTTTTCTGGGTATATGCTACAATCAAGTTTTATAATTACCAATTGTTATTGTAGAATATTAAGGGGTTAGGTCTATTGATCATTCTTAATATAGCTAATGGCAAGAGGCAAAGATTACACCGATGGTCGGTGATGGTTAGCTATTATGGAAAGTGTCAATGGGAAATGATGAAAATTATTTTTATTTTAATAAGAAATTATCATTTTATTCATCTTACATTTGCATTTTCTTCGATTACTAACATCTAGCACTAATAGTCGGCCCTTATTATTACCTTTTATCATCATCTACCATTACAAGATAGTGATATACATAACCTCTTGAGACTAATATTGTTGTGCTGGGATTTTCTGGGTGGCTAAATCATTGACAAAAAAGAAGAAGGAAAAATTAAACTATGGAGTATGCCATAAATTGTTTTGATGTGACCACTCCGATATCTAAATTAATACAAAGATTGTGAAAGAAAATATATAAGCAATATGGAAGTTGAGAGGGTGAAAAGTACTTTACCCTATGGTCATAACTTCTATTTATAAGGGTTGGGATCGATCCTGATATGGAAAGTGCATTCATGCTTGAGATTCCATTTGGATTTTGTAGAGGGCGTATCTTTAACTAGTTCATTTTCTTATCTATTTCAAGCCTTTTATACTTATCTAATTTCAAGGCATGTATGGTTGATTCAAGTAGGAGGTCGGAGATATGTCGGTTGGGCCTTCATATTTCTATGTTGTGGCAATTTCTAGGAGGTTGGTCTGTGCACATAGAGCTTGGATAAGGGCTTAGACAAGTCAAATTAGACCTTAGTGGTCCATGCCCAAAAAGCTCTACAATAAGTATCACAATGTGTTGTGATTGATAAAAAAAAGTTGGAAATTTTTTTCTACAAATGTAATGCATTGACCATTAGCCTAAATTTTTCATGTTTGATTGCTTTTGATACTTTAAGCTATAGGTAAATGCTCCATCTATAGGACTAATACCTTGCTTCTTTTTTGGTTTTTGGTTCAACTCACAATTATATGGGGAAAAATGTAGAGGAAGGGCTTGCATTTGTATAGGTTTTGCAAAAAAAAAGAGCCTAAATTTTTAAACAATGCATTTAAGTGCTTATATTTATTAGATACGCTCATTTTAGGGTCTTCATCCATTTGTTGTTAATGGACTTAACATGACATGGACAGAGGCCCATAAATGGGTGTATCTTATAAATATAGGCCCTTGAAAGCAAGGCCAAAAATCCAAGCCCGTTCTTCCAAAATTGTATAAATGTGGGCCCTTTTTACTCTTTTTTTTCAAGTGAACCATAATTAAACAATAATATTCACTCAATATTTATAATCACGAATTAATATATATTATTAAAATCTTAATTATGATTGTTTTTAAAGTAAAACTATTATTTTTAATAACATTGTATATACTTTAAAGTATGATCTACACATGATGTGCATAAATGATGAATATATATCAATCATATCTAGAGATGAAAACTTTATCTTTAGATTTCAATAATTATTTTTCTAAGCACTAATAACTAAAAAAAAGAAAAACATAGCCAATCAATTTAATAATAGATGAATACTGTAGTTACCATTTACAAGAGATGTATGTTCCAATGAGGTAAATAAATGTCAAATATAATAATAAGCATTATTTGGGATTTGGTTTGAGGATGATGAACATAAAAAAATGGAAATAAATAAAGCATAAAAAATATTGGGAAAATGAAAAATAAAATATTACTTCTCATATACATAAGGATGCTTATTGAAATATGAGATTCGATTTATCTCTAGCATATATGTTTTAATGAGGTTAAGAATTAAAATTATGTGAAATAGAACATAATCAATGTAATATTCTCATATGTGTACATATTAATTATATAAAGCTATATATAAAAAATTGAATAAATAATAATGATTTTTTTATACATGATAGAGTGTAATTATATGAGAGAAAAATTTGGAGAAAGGACCTACACTTATGCATTTTTTTGCAAAAAAGGTTTGAATTTTTTGAATATCCATTTAAAGGCTTATATTTATAACTTATGCTATTTTAAGGGCCTCTGCCAATGCTATGTTAGATCACATTAATGGCAAATGGATAGAGGCTCTAAAATGAGAGTATCTTGTAAACACATATCTTTAAATGTATGATTTAAAAATCAAAGCTCTTTTTTGCAAAAATTGTATAAACACAGACCCTTCCTTTGTATTTTTCCCCACTCATATGTTAGAGTTTTTTTTTTTTCTTTTCAAGCATTAGTGCCTTTTATTTCTATTAATTCTTATATTTTTCCCTTAATGAAAGATGTTAATTTTTTTTTTTTTTTTAATTTTCGGTAGCTAAACTCTTTGCATTTTGTAATTATCCATTGCTAGCCGTTTTAATTCCCTCACTTATATCTTGTAGACATTGAAAAATAATTGATTGAAAATATATGACAACCTCTTGAAATAAGAATATGCATAAAAAAGAATTATTATTCAAGTATCTACATGGATAGAGGCTAAAAATAAAACAGTTCAATCTGATTAAATAGATGATAGTTCTTACATAAATTTAGAAGGATTTTTCTCATTTTAGTGTTTTCTTACCCTTTATAAATCTTCTTGTTTATTTTTTCTTAAATTACTTGAATATTAACGCTCAATATAATTGCCTTTAGTATATATCCCCTTCTTATACAAACCAAATAAATACAAGCCTGACATTAAAATGGGAGGATACAAACTAAGGAATTTTAAATTAAGTATTTATGTATATTTCATCAATGGTTAAAGATTATCTACTTTAAATGACTTTAACAATCACCTATTTTCTTCACTAGTTTAATAATGATAATAATAATAATAATCAATGGCTAACAAGATAAGTGTTAAGACTTTTGAAATCCACTCTATACTAAGATAAACATTATCATAAAAAAGTTGTCAACGAATTCAAAGGGATGAAATCACCAATGTTCATTTATCTTCCCTCCATTTGAAACATATTGAAGTGGTTTGACTTCAACCGACCAACAAGAGGTTTCAACTATACTTCCTTTTCTTTCTGGTCGTAGCACTCGATTTGTAGTCCTAGTAGAAATTTCCTTACTATAGTGGTGCTGTCATTTCATGTCATCAGCTTTGGAAAATGATGAACTTTGTATTCAATGACTCCATAATGATGAGTTGAAGAAGATGGCTTTTTTATGACATAATTTGCTTGCAAATTGCGACCAACCCACTCCATTTCTTCGTTTCTACTTGACCGTGGGCAAAGTGGTAACTTCCGAGCAAGATCGATTCTTCCAAAATGCCAAATCAAAGTAGTATATATACGTCTCTTCTCCTTGCCATACTCTAGTGTCACTTCCAACATAAACTACTAGTTCCTTATCTTTTGAAAATAAGAGCACACATCTTAAAACATTGATAAAACCTCAATGTAGTGTACATCATGACCTACCATGGTAGGTGGGTCTTGTGACCCACACATGGTGGTGGGTGGTTGCCCACTATCTTTAAAATAATAAAAAAGAAATTGTGAGAAACTCATCGAGTTGCAGACCCACCAAACATGGAGGCCATTTTCCAGCCACCCAAAGGGGGTGGCCAGCGGGCACCATGGGGGGGGGGGGGGGGGGGGGGGGTGTGGGTTGGTGGTGCTTAGGTGGCTAGAAAACATCTTCAATGTAGTGTACATCATGACCTACCATGGTAGGTGGGTCTTACGACTCACACATGGTGGTAGGTGGTTGCCCACTATCCTTAAAATAAAAAAAAATTGTGAGAAACTCGTCGAGTTGCAGACCCACCAAACATGGAGGCCATTTTTTGGCCACCTAAAGGCCAGGGGGTGGCCAGCGGGCACCATGGGGGGGGGGGGGGGGGGGGGGGGGGTGGTGGGGTTGTTACCCTTGGCCTAATTTTTTTTCTAGTTTTTTCTTTTTAATTTTCTAGTTGAAATTTATTTTATATTATTATTTTTTTTCACCAATGGGATGTTGATACGTGTTCTTCCATATATAAAAAAATGATATTAACACTTTTGTTAAAAACTTGGGTTACCTATTTATAAAATAAAAAAAAAAATAATTCGAGTCACCTTTTTGCAAAAGGGCAAAAACACAAGTAATGCTTTTGTAACTTACCCTAAAAGTTTTAAGAATATATTTACACATGACCAATAATTTGAAGCACATATTTTATAATTAGTCTGTCTCTCTCTATATATATATTATTAACATGTTTACTCATCAATAGTCACTTCTAACAAAAAAAAAAAAATTAAAATGAAAATTAGAACCTAGTAACTTTCCATAATATAGTTAAAAACTATAGCAATTAATTTTATAAATAAATTAATTTATAAAGAAACTTCTAAAAAGTTATTTTGTTATGATACCTAGGCAAAGAATACACTAACATTAATAAAGATATTAACATGCGATGTGATAATATTTGTAAAAAAGGGGGGAAAAAGTAGAGAAAGGGTTTGTATTTGTGTGCTTTTTACCAAAAAAGAAAAAAAGAAGCTTGAATTTCTTGACCATGTATTGAAGGGCTTATATTTATAAAATACTCTCATTTTAGGATCACTGTCCATCTACCATTAATGGAATTTGATGTGGTATGGATGGAGGCCCTAGAATGAGTATAGCTTATCAACATCCCTAAATGCAAGTTAAAAAATTTAAACTCTTTTTGTGCAAAACTGCATAAATGCGAGTCTTTCCTTTATGTTTTTCTCTCATCTAATTATGTACCATCACATATAATAAATTATTATTATTTATTTATTTTTTATATATAACATTATATAACTAATGCATATACATGCAAGAACATTGTCTTAATTAAATTTTATTTCACATAATTTTAGTTTTTAACCCCATTAAAACACACAATAGAGACAACTAAATCTCATATTTTATTGACATCCTTATGTATATGAGAAATAATATTTTATTTTTCATTTTTTTTCAGTATTGTTTATATTTTATTTATTTCCATTTTTCATGTTTATCATTGCTTGAACAAATTCCAAATAATACATATTATTGAATTCAATATTTAATTACCTTATTGGAAGATGCATCTTTTGCCAACGTTAACTACAATATCCATCTTTCAATAGATTGGTTAAATATATATTTTTAAAAATTATTATTGCCTAGAAAAATAATTATCGAAACCTAAAGATAAAGTTTTTAACTCTAAATATGAATTGGTATATATTCATCATTTATCCCACAATATATGTAGATTGTGCTTCAAAGCACATACAATACCATTTAAAATAATAATTTAATTTTAAAAATCATCACAATTGATCGTTGCCAATCGTAGTTTTAATAAATTGAATTCTTGTTCTTAATCCTACTACGAAGCAATAGGCAAGTGCACCTATCATAGCGCAATATAGCAAGTAAGCACAAGGTCATCCCTCAGAGATACACCAATTACTAGAACGAACTCCGTTCCTATTATCTAACCGTCGCTTAATAATGTTGTTCGAAACTTGATCACTCTAATCTCAAAACTAACAACTCATTAACAAAAATGGTTCTGAAGATTTATCAATTAACAAAAGCAACCTAGATCTTATTCTACTCCTTCTCTATCATGTAATTCATTAGATTTATGAAGATTGTCATAATTGACTTCTTATACTATCGAATTCTCTAGTCAAGTTAACTACTTTCTCAAGTATATTAACCTATTTAATCCTAGGTTTATCAAATAGGATCTCTCCTTAGTTAATAGCAACCTAGAATTGCATAAAGTACATGAATTCACATCAAAATAATTGATGTAAACAGAAGACTCTTGTTTCCTATCTCTAAAAGAACAATCAAATCTCATTAATTGCATTAGATCTAATCATATGAGCAATTTCTCAATTAACTAATGTGATATCACGCATAAATTCATATTCCGGATCTATGAATCTAAGAAACAATTGAAGAACATGCAATTAATCATAAGAAAGTCAACAACTTTGCATTAAAGATAAAATCTTTATCACATGACAGAGAAGTTTCAAATAAAATCTAGATCTAGGGTCTACTCCTCCATAAATTTGACAAGAAAAACACAATTACTAGAAGAATAGACAAAGTTCATGGTCACAACCCTTAAAGATAAAATCTTTTTCTTCATAGGTCTTTAATCTCCCTTGGAATCGACAAAATCTTCTTTCCCTTGCTGTTATGAGAGTGAGAGAAAATGAAGAATTCATAACCCCCTTCTTTAGGGCGAACTGAAAGTCTATTTATACATGTACCCCGATTGGATATATACACAACCGGATACACAAGTAGTGTATCTCGTTCCTGTATCTCATGCTTGCTTCCAAGTGTCCTTATGTGAATATACACGAGTAAGTACATGGGAGTGTACATTGGTCGTGTATTTGAAACGTCATCGAACAGAAGCAAAACTTAGATACACAAGCAAAGTACATGGGCTTGTACTTTGCTCGTGTACTTTCTAGAAATCCACTTTAGTATACACAAGTAAAACAGCAAAGTGCATGGGTGTGTATCTTGCTTGTGTACTTTCCAGAAATCAGCTTCAATATACACAAGCAAAACAGAAAAGTGCATGGGCGTGTATCTTGCTTGTGTACTTTCCGGATTTTTTTTTTCTTCACATGTAATGTATCCAATTCCTTCCAAACTTGCTCTGACTCTTCAAAACTCCTTCCCTTAGCTCCAAAATACTCTAGAAGATCCTGAAATTAACATTCATTCCATTAAGCACCCTTTTCTTCAACAAATCATCTAAAAATTCAACAATAAAGCACAATTTCATTACTCTAGATAATGGTATTTTGCGACTTATCAAACTTCCCCACACTTAAGTCTTTGCTTGTCCTCAAGCAAAACAAAACATTAATAAAACTTCTCATTAATCATGATTATCGTTACCAAATAATACTACTCACACATTAGCATTTATGAATTTAATCTTTAAAGCTCAATGCAATCCCTCAATCTAATGAGTGTGCTTCTCACCTTGTCATGAAAGTATCGTAACAAAGATACTTTAGTCAAATTTCTAGGATTAGTTAGAGTAAACCAAGCTTTACCCTCATCATTTAACAATGGCTTTCATGATCAAAATTAGACACAAGATCAATCAGAGCAAAAGGAAACGTGGTACATTTCAGCCACCACTAAAGAGTTTATAATCTTCTCAATTATCTCTCTGAGTAAAGCAATTAATAATGAAAGTACATTGCATTTATGTTTCCCCTGGATTCCTCCTCCTTTTTAGTTGATCTCTTCAAAGATTTTATTCTTTGTAATAGTTCACTATTTTCATCCTTTTTTTAGTTCAGCTGTTTAGCATCTTGCAACCCATGTAACGAGTTTTTAGTCGATAATCCTAGGCTCGTCACCCAAGTTAACAAACGTTATCCCCTCAATTGAGCGCATTCCTACGGGCTTAATTACTCGAGTTATAGGACCGTCTCAACTTTTGCCTTTATGGTATTTCATCTTGTTATAGTAATTTCCTCGGTCAGCCAATCCTAGGCCAGACGACCTTAGGTGACCAGGTTTTAAAGGGACCCTATCGAACCTCTATTACCTTAACCTATTATTTTGACTAGTTAGTAGTGGAGTCAAACTTTGCTCTTCTGAGGGACTAAAGCCTGCCCATACTAACCAATCCTTTATTTTCAAGTATAACATGCTTTCATTAAATTATTACTTTAAAGAGATCTTCTAAGAAGTATCACCAAGTGAATCATTTCATTTGCCCTTTCATGAAAGATTAAATGGCTCTCAAGATCTTTGAAACGAGGATATACCTCTTAGTAAGCTTAGAAATAGAACCAATTAACATTTTACAGAGGACCTTTATCTAATCCTAACTCTAAATTCCATCACTAAATAACGAGTAAACTTGTTTCATAGCGATTTTATCCCATAACTTTGACTAAGTATCAATGTTCCAAAGAAGACAAAGGTAACATGCACAACACTCTTTTAGAGGAATTCATTCACTAAATGCTAAAATACTACATAATTTGTAATCATGATTTCAAAATTCGATTATCAAGCAAAAAGAAAAAAATAGGGGAAAATTTTGAATGATTCATACAATTTAGCACAACCCTTATCAAATTTCTTTAGTATCCCCTTCCCTACACTTAGATTGAGACATTGTCCCCAATGTCTTTATCATTCAAGAACACAATGGGAAATAAAGAGATAAAAAGAAAAGATAAAAAGAAAAGGAACTGAGACTTCTCGAGATTAAACAAGTGATGGACTAATTGCATAGTTAGTGGAATGTCGATCATCTATATCAATGAAGATCGCCAAGGAAAGTTATGGGACCATTTGCATTCGCAGGATAGCACCTAGATCAGCAAAGTTCAACACAACAAAAGCGAAAGGTAAAAGAGTAAATAGAGATCAGTCATTATTACAGTCATCCAGCAAGGAAGAGTCTAGCTCAAGAGAAAGAGCTCCTCGAACATGCAAAATAAAACAGTTAACTTAAAATCATCCATCATTTCGAACTAGTCTCCTCATCTTCATCAGTCTCATCATCATCATCATCTTCATTCTCGTCTGCTTCATCTTCTTTATCATCACTTTCCTCACCCTAAGCAATGATTGGTTCCACTTTTTCAGTGGTTTCCTTTGTATCTTCTTCACTTTCTCCCTTGTTTTCCTTGTCTTTATCAACGCTGGCCTCAACTTCCTCTTTAGCTTTAGAGGAAGAGGCATAAGTGGGCAAACTGACTTGCCCCATTGGGAAGCACTTAGCCAGTGACTGGAAAGCATAAACTACAAATTTTCTAAATTTTTTTCCTTTCTTTTTCAACCCCTTTAGTTGAACTTTCATCTCACCTTAGGTCTTCTCAATGGATGCCAAGCAGTCAAGTGCCCACTCTGATGTAGGAATAGAAGACTCACCAGGTGAAGACAAGGAAGGAGCAGCGTTGGAGGATTATGAAGAAGGATGCGGCCTGCTAGAAGTGCGGGAAGTTCCTGTGATTTTTTTCACTCCCCACTTGGCAAACGACCTATTAGAGATTCTTTCTTGATTGCACTTGACGGCCTCTGGCCCAGGGTTTAGGAAAATGTCCATGCTCTTCAGCAAATGAGTGATGAAGCTGTAGTAGTAAATCCCCTTAGATCGAAAGTCATGGGCCTGTCTCCATATATAAAAGGCCAACTCCAGCATGATATTAATTTGATACCCGTGGGAGATGCTGTAAAGATAAAAGATTTCAAAGTTATTGACAACTCCCTTACTGCTTTTTCGGGCTCCAATTGTGTTTGTCAAGAGCCAATGACAAACTTTGAGGCAATAATCCTTAATCAGAGAGGCCTTGGAGCTGGATGGAAAGTACTCTTGATCCAAGTCTCTGATTAACTCCTCCCAACATACCTGAGCGTCAACGTTGGGAGGCCAACTACAATGTAAACCCCGAAACTCAGGTGTCCGGGTAAAAGCTTTGGTGTAGAATCCCATTAGAGAACAGAACTGGTAGATAGTAAGGTTGTGCTATCGCCCATACACTTCAAAACTGAAGTAGTTGTCCCACCCTTTTTCAATTTTTGTCTTCTGTATCTGCATAGTGGATAGGAACTCAAGAGTAACATCCCTATAAGTTGGTTCTTGAATGGTGAATAGGACCTCCCATGGTCCGGTGGCAAGGATCTCCTTGATTGGTTGAACTAATTCATACCCTTCCAGCATGCTCCAATCAAAATATTGATGTGCACCAAACGGTTTCTGTGAGAGAATTTCGAATCGCTTCTTGCTCCATGGCTCATCCACAACTCTTCGGGGGATGGAGCGGAGGATGAACTAGCACCATCCCGTTTCTGCTTAGCAGGGGTTGTCTTCTTCTTCTTGATAAACTTTGGTTTAACTGAACAAGTCTTCATGCCGATCTTGAGTCCTTGAAAAGGAAGAAATTGATGGTGTGGAAAGAACAACCACGGTGTGGAGGAGTTGAGTGGGAGTGAGTGGGGAAAAAGGAAGTGCACGAATGGAGAAAGGGTCGTGTAAATGGTAGAATGAAGTGATGATTCCTTTTATAGTATGAGGTGAAAAATTAGATACACGACTAAATACACGGTCGTGTACTTTGGATCATGTATCTCGAGTGAGGCGCTATGGTTCAGGTACACGATCCTGTATCTTGTTCGTGTTCCGTGGGAGAGCATTCTGTGAGATTGGATACACGATCATGTACACGAGAGTGTACCTTGTTCGTGTATCGAAAGGGGTGTTCTATGGGTCAGATACACGACCGGGTACACGAGCGTGTACCTTGTTCGTGTATCTTTGATATATACACAATGAGCATATTTTGAAGTGCAAGGGAGGGCACACCATGACGTATTCCCCTTTTGTATTGCAAAGTCAATTTAGACACCCTCTGGCATGTGTGAGAAACCGGATACACCACTAGTGTACCCGGTTGTGCAGATCAAAGTACATACCTGTCATCACTTCATCTTGCACTCCCTTGAAAAGGTCTTCCATCCTGAATTTTCCCACACTTAGAGCTTAAAAGAAGCTCTATTAAGGTAACTTTCATAGAATCCAAACTTGGTTAGCCCCTCTGTAGCTTGCTGTCCTGCAAAAGTTACTCCAAAACAACGGGTGATAATAAAGAAAGTAAAGAGTAAGGAAGAAAACTTACCTAAGCAACATAGGTTGCCTCCTAAGAAGCGCTGTTGTTTAATGTCGTTAGCTCGACGGAATGAACCGATGGAGCTCAAATGGAGATGAGAATGAGGTTCAACTCCTCCTTTTCTTCCAAAACTATTTTGTCCCCCAAGTAATGCTTAAGCCTTTGGCTATTTACCTTGAAAATGCCTTTCTCCGGGTGTTCCAACTTAACTGTGCCGTAGGGAAAAACCCTTTTTACCTGGAATGGATCGGACCATCTTGATTTAAGCTTCCCAGAGAACAATTTCAACCTAGAGTTGAAAAGTAATACAAAGTCCCCTTCATTAAACTGTCCATTCTGTGGTAGCCGAGCATCATGAAACTTCTTGGCTTTCTCTTTGTATATCTATGAATTGTCATATGCCATGAGCCTCTATTCATCTAGCTCATTAAGTTGCATCCTTCGACATGCTCCAGACTGGTTGAGATCTAAATTGGCAGATTTAATCGCCCAAAATGCCTTATGCTGAATCTCATCTAGTAAATGGCAAGCTTTCCCGTAGACCAATCGATATGGAGTAGTATCAAGGGGGGTTTTGTAAGCTGTCCGATATGCCTACAAAGCATCATCTAACTTCTCGCCCAGTCTCGTCTATGGTGAGATACGAACTTCATTAAGATATGCTTTAGGTCCCTGTTTGAAACCTCCACTTGCCCATTAGTTTAGGGGTGATACGGCGTAGCAAGACGGTGAGTCACCCCATATCGCTTGAGAATCTTTTCAACTTGCGAATTACAGAAGTGTGTACCTTTGTCACTTATGAGTGCTCGTGGGACCCCGAATCTACAAAAGAGCTTCTTCAAGAATTTAACAACCACCCGAGAGTCATTAGTCAACAAGGCTTGTGCTTCTACCCATTTAGAGATGTAATCTACAGCTACCAATATGTATTTATTTCCGAAGGAAGGAGGAAAGGGCCCCATAAAGTTGATGCTCCACACATCGAATACTTCACACTCTAATATGTAGTGTTGTGGCATTTCATTCCTTTTCGATATGTTACCATCCCTTTAGCATTGGTCACATTGAGCTATATATCTCTGAGCTTCCCTAAACAATGACGGCCAGTAAAATCCTGCTTCCAATACTTTGTGCGCCGTCCTATTGGCACTATGATGTGCTCCCGTTGGTCCACTGTGACAGTGGAATAAGATTTTTCATCCTTCTTCATGGGAAACACACCTTCGAATCATCTGATCAGCACAAATTCTGAATAAATGTGGATCCTCCCAGTAGTAGTGCTTCAATTCAGTGAAAAATTTCTTCTGCTGCTACTTGTTCATATCTTTAGGAAGGGCCCTTGCCATTAGGTAATTGGCAATATTAGCAAACCATGGGATGATATCATCTTCACCAGTCTTGATGGCATACATTCATTCCTCAGGGAACTCATCGTTGATCTCAACGTCATTCGGTCTTTCTAAACAGGGATTCTCCAAACGTGACAAGTGGTCGGCTGCTAGATTCTTGGCACCCTTTTTATCCCTTATCTTAAGATCAAACTCTTGAAGAAGTAAAATCCACCGAATGAGGCGTGGCTTTGCATCTTGTTTTGTTAGCAAGAATTTCAAGGCAGAATGATCTGTGTATACGATGACCTTAGATAAGATAAGATACGGTCTGAACTTGTCAAAGGCAAAGACAACTACCAACAACTCCTTCTTAGTGGTTGTATAGTTTTCTTGTGCAGGAGTGAGTGTTTTGCTAGCATAATGAATGGGTTGAAAGTATTTGTCTTTTCCCTGACCCAAAACAGCTCCCACAGTCGAGTCACTAGCATCACACATAATCTTAAAGGGAATGTCCCATGTTGGTGTGACCATGATAGGTGCAGTGATGAGTTTTTGCTTGAGGAGTTCAAATGCATCAATGCATTCCTGGTTGAAGTCAAAGGAGGTATCCTTCTCCAAGAGTTTTGTCATTGGCCTAGCAATTTTCGAAAAATCTTAATGAATCGTCGATAGAACCCTGCATGGCCATGAAAACTTCGTATTACCTTAATCGAAGATGGTTGGGGCAATTTAGAAATTGCTTCGATCTTTGTCTCGTCCACTTCTATGCCTTTCTTGGAGATTTTATGACCCAAAACAATACCTTCTTGTGCCATAAAATGACACTTCTCCCAATTTAGGACCAGGTTAGTATCATCACAACGTTGCAACACTAACTCAAGATGGTGTAGACACTCATCAAAAGAATTCCCGAAAACAGAAAAATCATCCATGTATACCTCCATCTTGTCTCCTACCATATCCTCAAAAATAGCCATCATGCATCGTTGAAAGGTGGTTGGAGCGTTGCATAATTCGAAAGGCATGCGTCGATAAGCGAAGGTCCCAAAAGGGCATGTGAATGTCGTCTTTTCCTGGTCTTCGGGTGTGATAGGAATCTGAAAATATCTAGACATCCCATCGAGGAAACAGTAATATGCATGACCAGCTAACCTTTCAAGCATTTGGTCCATAAATGGAAGAGGAAAATGATCCTTTCGAGTTGCATCATTTAGCTTGCGGTAATCTATACAAACTCTCCATCCAGTGACAGTTCTCATCGGGATTAGTTCATTTTTTTCGTTCGGTACCACTATCATGCCGCCTTTCTTTGGGACTACTTGAATGGGGCTCACCCATGAGCTATTAGAAATTGGGTAGATCATTCTTGCATCAAGCAATTTGATGACTTTCTTTTTTACAACATCTCTCATATTTGGATTAAGTCGATGTTGCGATTGTACTACTGGCTTGACACAATCTTCCATCAGAATTTTGTGTGTACAAAACGATGGGTAATCCCCTTTATATCTGCAATTTTCCATGCAATTGCTTTCTTGTGTTGCCCCAGGACATGCAATAACCTTTCCTGCTAATCTTGATCCAGATTTGATGCAATTATGACTAGAAGTTTAGAATCTTCTTCCAAAAATGCATATTGAAGGTAGTCTGGTAGTTGTTTCAATTCTAACTCAGGTGGTTCCTCAATTGAAGGTTTCGATCTTTGAATGGTGGATCTATTCATATCTTCAAAGCTTCCTTCTTCTCTCAACTCAGGATTATTATTAAGCTGATTGACAACTGCTCTAATCGCTATATTTTCAGTTTGCTCTTTCTCCCCATTCATCAAACACAATTCCAATGCATCACCAATCAATAGGTCTTGCAGTGAATCCGAAACTGCGAAGTCAAGGTAGTCGATTGCATAGCATGTATCATCATGGTGCAGGCTTTGTTTAAGGACGTCAGGCATTTTCACTATGACCTTTTCATTTCCCACTCTCAACACTAACTTCCCATCCCCAACATCAATTATGGCTCTAGCAGTAGCCAAAAATGGCCTCCCCAATATAAGAGGGACCTCCACATCTGCTTCCATGTCAAGGATGACGAAATCCGCCTGGAAGATGAAGTCCTACACCTTCATTAATACATCTTCAACTACTGCTCTCAGGAATTTGACTGATTAATCGGCTAACTTAAGACTCATTTTGGTCGGTTTCAGCTCTCCAATACCCAATTTCTGGAACATCTTGTATGGCATCAAATTAATGCTAGCTCCCAAATCAGCCAATGCCCGTTCTTCAGATAAATTCCCTATCAGGCAAGGGATTGTAAAGCTCCCAGGATCTTTTAACTTCTTTGGGAGTTTGTTCTGAATTACCGCAGAGCATTCTCCTCTTAAAGTTACAGTAGAGAACTCTTTAAGCTTCCTTTTGTTCGATAGCAACTCTTTCAAAAATTTTGCATATCGTGGCATTTGTGATAATGCCTCAACCAGTGGAAGGTTGATATGCAATTGCTTGAATATCTCTAAAAATCTGCCATAGTGCTCATCTGTTCTGTCTTTCTTGAGTCGTGCTGGATAAGGAACATTAGGCTTGTATTCTGGGATTAATTGAGGTGATGATTTCTCTTTAGGTGATTTTTCTTAATGCTATCCCCCTTCTTTGAGAATTGCTTGTTCTTTTGTTGGTTCAGTCACCCAACTCTCTTCTTCTTAAACCTTTGGTTGTAGTTCCTTACCACTTTATAATGTGACAGCCTTAACATGTTCTCTAGGGTTGGTTTCTGTGTTTCTCGGTAGTGAACCTTGAGATCTCTCTGACAAAAGCTTAGTTATATGACCAATCTAGTTTTCAAGATTGTGTATTGATGCCTCATGATTCCTCAAAGCCGTGTCTTGATTTTTCAGAATCAAATCTAAGGACTTCTGTCTCTTTTCTGAATCCTTGATGAATTTTGTGGGAAGATCTTCAAGTGGCGGTTTGGAACTCTAGACCGATGGCCTCTGATAACCTGGTGGAGGATTCGGATTGCCCTTTTGAATATTACTGTTGTTATTCCAAGAAAAATTTGGGTGATTTCTCCATCCTGGGTTATAAGTATTGCTGTATGGATTGTTTTGGGGCCGAATTGGGTTTCCCAAATAATCCACTTGCTCCGTTTGCCCTTCTTCACCACCTGAGGGTTCCATAATAGCCAGCTGATGTTGTGAGACGGCTAACCCGTCAATCTTTCTAGATAAAGCCTCAACTTTAGACATGATAGAAGTAGTCACATCCACATCAAGAATGCCTGCCACCTTCTTTTCTCTGCCCCTGCCATGTGACCATTCATAATTATTCGCGGCCATGTCTTTAAAAAGAGTCAAACTTTCTTCAGGAGTTTTATGGTTCAAGGTGCCACCAGCTGTGACATCTACTGTTTGTCTCATTTGATAGTTCAACCCATTATAAAATATCTGAACTTGAAGCCACTCTAGGATCCCATGGTGTGGGCATTTCCGCATTGAGTCCTTGAATCTCTCCCAGGTTTCATACAACGTCTCCATGTCATGCTAATGATAAGATTGAATCTCAGCTTGAAGTTTAGCGGTCTTTGAAGGAGAGAAGAATTTGTCCATAAACTTCTTAATCTGATCTTGCTATGTAGTAATGGAGTTCCTCGGTAAAGAATTCAGCCATTGCTTAGCCTTGCCTTTTAAAGAGAATGGGAAGAGCTTGAGGTGGATCGCATCATCACTAACTTCATTAAATTTTGAAGGTATCGCATATCTCCAGAAAGAGTTGGATATGCGCATTTAGATCTTCATCCTGTAAACCATCAAATTGAGTATATTGCTGCACCATCTGAATCACAATAGGATTAAGTTCAAAATTATTTGCCTCCACTTGAGGATGGACTATGCTAGAGCTAACGCCTATCAAGTTTGGCCTAGCAAAATCAGAATTGGTTCTAAGTGGCTCATTAGCTCGGCTATCTCTATTATCAACCGGTTGATGATTCGGGGGATCCACAACAACATTTCCTTGATTCAGCTCTTGAGCACGATTATTAACTTGATCAGCCATTTCTTCCTTCAGTGATTCTCCTTGAATACCGAATGATGTTGATTCAGTCGAGTGTTGCTTTTTCTGATAACGACAAATAATTTTCTCTGGCTTAGGAGCAAAAACAGCAAGTTCCTTGGAGCGACTTTTGGTCATGCACTGTAAACGTAATATAAATCAATTATGAGCTCCAAAATCTCAGGAAGAAAAGGGAAGAAAGAAATAAATTGGTTAAATTAGTAAGTAAAAAGTGTTTCTAATATTAGCGTATCCCTGGCAACGGCGCCAAAAACTTGATCGTTGCTAATCATAGTTTTAATAAATTGAATTCTTGTTCTTAATCCTACTACAAAGAAATAGGCAAGTGCACCTATCATAGAGTAATATAGCAAGTAAGCATAAGGTCGTCCCTCAGAGATACACCAATTACTAGTACTAACTCCGTTCCTATTATCTAACCGTTGCTTAATAATGTTATTCGAAACTTGATCACTCTAATCTCAAAACTAACAACTCACTAACAAAAATGGTTCTGAAGATTTATCAATTAACAAAAGCAACTTAGATCTTATTCTACTCCTTCTCTATCATGTAGTTCATTAGATTTCTGAAGATTGTCATAATTGACTTCTTATACTATTGAATTCTCTAGTCAAGTTAACTACTTTCTCAAGTATATTAACCTATCTAATCCTAGGTTTCTCTCCTTAGTTAATAGCAACCTAGAATTGCATAAAGCACATGAATTCGCATCAAAATAATTGATGTAAACAGAAGACTCTTGTTTCCTATCTCTAGAAGAACAATCAAATCTCATTAATTGCATTAGATCTAATCATATGAGCAATTTCTCAATTAACTAATGTGATATCACGCATAAATTCATATTCCGGATTTATGAATCTAAGAAACAATTGAAGAACATGCAATTAATCATAAGAAAGTCAACAACTTTGCATTAAAGATCAAATCTTTATCACATGACAGAGAAGTTTCAAATAAAATCTAGATCTAGGGTCTACTCCTCCATAAATTTGACAAGAGAAACACAATTACTAGAAGAATAGACAAAGTTCATGGTCACAACCCTTAAAGATAAAATCTTTTTCTTCGTGGGTCTTCAATCTCCCTTGGAATGGACAAAATCTTCTTTCCCTTGTTGTTATGAGAGAGAGAAAATGAAGAATTCGTAACCCCCCTCTCTAGGGTGAACTGAAAGTCTATTTATACATGTACCCTGATTGGATATATACACAACCGGATACACAAGTAGTGTTTCTCATTCGTGTATCTCATGCTTGCTTCCAGGTGTCCTTATGTGAATATACACGAGCAAGTACATGGGGGTGTACATTGGTCGTGTATTTGAAACGTCATCGAGCAGAAGAAAAACTTAGATACACAAGCAAAGTACATGGGCGTGTATCTTGCTTGTGTACTTTCCAGAATTTTTTTTTTCTTCACATGTAATGTATCCAATTCCTTCCAAACTTGCTCTAACTCTTCAAAACTCCTTCCCTTAGCTCCAAAATACTCTAGAAGATCCTGAAATTAACATTCATTCCATTAAGCACCATTTTCTTCAACAAATCATCTAAAAATTCAACAATAAAGCACAATTTCATTACTCTAGATAAGGGTATTTTGCGACTTATTAATAATCAATATTCCTATAATGTATATTAATAGATTGTTGTAAATATAGTATGAATATTATTATCTAATTTTGGCTTATTTGGAAAAATGCAAAGAAGGGTTTAAATTTGTGCAATTTTGCAAAAAAAAAAAAAAAAGGTCTAGCATGCGTTTAATAATCTATACATGTATCATATAATACTTTATTCTTTTAATTGTATCATGCTGATGTAAGTTCAATAATACTTGCAACTAATAAAAATGTCCTTGAAATATGTAAGACTAACTAAAAGTATTAGACTCAACACAAATAATTAAGTGTTTGGACCGTAAACATAAAAGAATATTGAGAATCTAGTTTAACTAAAAAAAAAAAAAAGAAAAAAATTTAAACATAAAAAATTCAATCCGTGGAATCAAAATCTACCCATCTAGATATTATATATATATATATATACGTACGGTTGTAATGATGTGCTGCGCATTTAGTCTTGTAACTCGTTGGGTGCTAGTGATCTCATTTGTCACATAATAATTAACCTAATGCTAACTTGGCTAAATAATTCAAATGAAATCCTTTTCTTTACCTTCATTTAAACTAATGTTACGTTTGGTATTCAGAATGATATGGAATGGAATGGGATGAAATAGTATTTATTAAAAATATTCTTAATTAGTAAATATAATAAATTACATTAATAAGATAAAAAGATAATTTAAATAATTACTATTAATAGAAATGGATTGAAATCATGATTCCACCCCTTAAAAGCGGAATCATATTCCCTTAAAAAGCTGGAATCGTCGATTTCAAAAAATTGCAATTCCAACTTTTAAAAATACTTTCAAATATAGAAAAGGGAATGAAACCTTGTGATTCCATTCCAAGTTTATTCCAGCATACCAAAAATGACATAAATGACTTAAAGAGGTTATGATAAGGTTGAAAATGAGCTCAACCTGTATTATGGGTAAGATGGCCCTTCAAGGAGACGCGAAGTCTTAAGGCCACCTATTGCACAACCGAAGGCAAGTGGTAAAACCAGCATATGCCATGCTTCATGTGCCAGGAATTGACGACCTCTTAAACCCACTCTATGTTAGTATTTGTGGTTTAATATGTGACTTTTTGTTACTAAGAGTCATGATTGTAATTAAATGTTATATTAAATTTTTGACCAAATATAATAATGTTAGAATTATAAAGGGTTATACTTATAATTAAAATTTAGTCAAATTATTATAATTAAGATGCTTGATGGGATATATTTTTTAATGGTATATGAAAAGATATGGTCCTCTCACTACTAGGGGTGTAAATGAGACAAGCTTACTTCCAAACTACTCAAGTTCAATTCAATATCAACCCATTTGAGCTTGAGCTCAAGCTATTCTAGTAGTTTATTGAGTTGGGCTTGAGCTTCATAATGTTTGACTTGACTAATTCGCGAGTATAATTGAGTTTGCGTTAATTTTTAAAACTAGTCGGGTTTTGAGTTAAATTTAAATGTTAGTATTATTTTTATTTTTAAAAAAACAAATTTCTATGTAAATTGAGCTCAATTGAGTCAAGTTTAAGCTCGTCAAGTGCCATTTTAAATTGAGATCAAGTTCAAAATTACAAGTTCAATCAAGCTCAACTAAGCTCGAGCTTAAGCTCGGTACTATATTATCTCAACTTAACTTAACTCATTTATAGCCTTATTCTCTATCCTTTATATATATATATATAAGTGAATACTATCAAAGTATTTTAACATATTCACTATCACGAAACCATCACAAAATTAAGGGGTTAAAAGAGAGAAGTCATTTTCTTAGAGGAAAAAGGAAATTTAAATAGATAAGGTATTCTTCATTTTCGAGATTAGTAGAAAATAACAATATCATGGGCATGGAAAAATGCATGAATACTATGCATTACATTTGTGTGAAAATCATGAAACTTGAAGATCTTGAAAACACTTGTAAAAATGATTATGCCATGTAATTATAAAATCCACTTACATGTGGTAATAGAGTC
Source organism: Laguncularia racemosa (assembly GCA_037954665.1). Lineage (NCBI taxonomy): Eukaryota > Viridiplantae > Streptophyta > Magnoliopsida > Myrtales > Combretaceae > Laguncularia > Laguncularia racemosa. The sequence continues at coordinate 2,659,259 of JBBMOL010000025.1, read as the reverse complement.
ATGATTAGAGAACTCATGATTTTCCATTATATTTATGAAATTTAAAATTATGAGATTATTTAAATTATAATCTTTGACTATGTGAACATGATGGATTCATGATTTATGAGAATATCCAAACCTTAGGAGAATAGTGAAATAACAGAAAAGAATTATTAGAATATGATGGTCTTTTTTTTTTTCTATTATCATTATAGTTGTCATTGACCCCAATGCTTCATGTGTTAAATTTAAACCTCTCTATTAGTTGATTTTATGTTCAATTTAGTGAACATTAAATTAAACATTGATCTAATTTAAACTTTGCATATATTTGTAAAATTTCAATATGTGGTGTTTAAGTTTATATCCAAATGAAAGACTGTGTTTTTGGTATTATTATGTGTGTATGAAATTTAAATGATGGATGATTTGCTAGTCACTAAAGTAGCCAAATCATTAAATTTAATGTTTTGAATTTACCCATGAATTTCATTTAAAAATGATTAAATGATTAAATTATTTACAAATGATGCTATGTAGTAAATGATATCTAGATTAATTGAAAGTTTATTATTATGAGACATTATCAATCATCCAAAGATGATTAGTTATTCTTATAATTTATATAAAATTATCTATAACAAGTATATTTTGATTGATTTATTTATACATTCAAAGATAGCAAATATGTCTAATTAGTTGTATATTTCTTGTTAATTATGATGGATATTTATGTATCTTAGAATCGCTTAAAGGAGAGCATTGATATATATTTATATTATTTCATGGATTGTTTGAATATGAATTTACATGATTACGCAAGGCATTAATGTGTACCATCTATTTTGATTATTGCAATAGCCATTACTATTTCTCTACATTCCCATACTTCATTTGTTGTTGTATTTAATGGATTGAATTTCTCAAGTTGGTATATGCAAGTCTAGTTTCAATTAGGTTTTTTGGATCTTGATTTATCCCGTCAAGTTGAGAAACCCATTACTATTACTAATAAAAGAAGTGATGAGGAAAAAACTCCATAAACTTTAGGAGAGAGCAAATAGATTAAGCTTGATGTTTATGAGAATGATAGTAGCAAACAACATTAAAGTTACTCTTCCTAAAACTTACAATGCTAAAGAATTTATCAAATTTGTGGAAGAGTGTTCTCAAACTATTGATAAGTCTCTAGCTATTACATTGACTAACATGAAATTCAATGAGTCTCATACTATACATGAGCATGTTCTTGAAATGATGAATGTAGCAATAAAGTTAAAGACTTTGGAAATGAATATGGATGAGTTCTTTTTGATACAGTTCATATTAAACTCCTTACCTCTTGAGCAATATGGGTACTTTCAAATGAATTACAACACTATAAAGGATAAATGGAATGTTAATAAATTAGCTAGTATGTTAATTCAAGAGGAAACAAGACTAGAAAACCAAAAGACTCGTTCCTTTCATTTTACAACTTATCAAGAAGTTGCAACAAGTTCACAAAGAACGCCTAGAAAAGGCAAGAAGAAAAATTTACACAAGCTATATAAATCTTCCAAAACTACATAAATCCACAAAAAAAGTAAATTAAGTGTCATTTTTGTAAAAAATCTGGACACTTGAAGAAAGATTGCTTAAAACATAAGGCTTGTTTCATGGCAAGCCTTATGCTTTTGTTTGTTTTGAATCAAACCTTACATAAGTTCCTATAATACTTAGTGGATTAATCTTGGCTTAACAATTCACATTTCCAATAAGATGCAAGAATTCCTTACATTATAAATCATAAAGCTAAATGAGAATTTTGTGTTTATGGGGAATGGAAACAAAGCTTCGGTTGATGAAATCAACACTAATTGCTTGATCTTAGATACTGGGATCACTTAAATTTGTTTCAATCCCTTTATGTTTCTATATTTTCTTATAAATTAGTTTCTTTGTCAAAACTTGACCTATTAGGACTTTCTTTTAAGTTTGGATTTGAATCTTTTAGTTTATATAAGGACAATAAATTGTTTGGTTTAAGAATTTTGTGTGATGGTCTTTACAAGTTTAAGCTTGATGAAATTTTTGCTAACCCCTAATGACCTTACATCATAATTCATATTATTGGAATTGAATGTAGTTTGGCTAATGATAACTCTGCTTACTTATGACATAAACTTGGTTAATGATAACTCTACTTACTTGTGACATAAACCACTAGGTCACATATCTAAAGAAAGATTACAAGGATTAGTAAAGAATGAAATTCTTTCTAGTTTAGATTGCATTGACTTAGGAATGTGTGTTGATTGCATTAAAGGAAAGGAAACCAAACACACTAAGAAATGAGCTACAAGAAACACACAACGTCTTGAAATTATATATACCAACATATATGGACCTTTCGATCCTCCATCTTTTGGTAGAGAAAAGTACTTTATCACCTTTATTGATGATTTTTCATGCTATACTTATGTCTATCTTTTATGTGAAGAATCTCAATCTATGGACACCCTTAAGATGTATGTCAATGAGGTTGAGAGGCAAATACATAGAAAAGTGAAAATTGTTAGATTGGATATAGGTGTTGAATACTATGAAAGTATGATGAATCAAGACAATGTCTAGGTCCATTTGCCAAATTTCTTGAAAGACATGGCATATGTCTTAAGACGTAATCGTACATTATTGGATATGTTTAGGAGTTTCTTAAGTCATTTGGCTTTACCTTTATCTACGTAAGTTTACACATTAAAAATAGTAGTATATTTAAAGGTTCTTAGTAAGGTAGTTTTAAAGACCTCTTTTGAATTGTGAACTAGAAGGAAACTTAGTTTAAGACACCTACATATTTTGGGTTATCCTATGAAGTAAGAATTTATAATTGACATGAAAAGAAATTTGACTTTAGAATGATAAGTGATTTCTTTATAGGATATCTTAAAAACTTTAGAGGATTTAGGATTTACCATCCTAATCATAGTACAAGAATTGTTGAAATTGGAAATGCTAAGTTCATAGAAAATGGTGAAACTAGAAGGAGTGAAGAACAACATGATGTGTGCATAAAAGAAGTTAAGGTGGAAGTTCCTATACCTTTAGCTTCTAAAACTATTGATCCTCGTGTTATAGAACTTCACCAAAGTGAAGAACAACTAGTAACTGATCAAACTCATCATGAAGTTGCAAATGATACTCTTATAATATATGAACCTCACGAAACAACATTAAGGAGATCTCAAAGAGAAAGGAAATATTCTATTTCTAAAGATTATGTGGTTTATCTACAAGAGTCTAAACTTGACATGGGAGTCAACGATGGTTCAGTTTCATTTTCACAAGCCATGGAGTATAGTGATTCTATAAAGTAGATGAATGCCATGAAAGATGAAATAAAATCTATGGATCAAAATCTAAATTGGGATCTTATTGAATTACCTAAAGGATGTAAAAGAGTCTGTTGTAAATGGGTCTTTAAGACAAATTGAACAACATAAACCTAAACTTGTTGTCAAAAGTTTTACTAAAAAATGAGGCATTGATTAAAGAGACCTTTTCATCAAATCTCAAAGAAAGACTCACTTAGGATCATTATGGATTTAGTGGTCCAGTATGACTTAAAGTTACACCAAATTGATGTTAAGACCACCTTTCTCAATGGAGATTTGGATTAAGAGGTTTAAATGGACTAACTTGAAGGCTTTTCAATTAAAGGAAAGGAACATATTGGTGTGTAAACTTAAGAAGTCATTATATGGACTTAAACAAGCTTCCCTCCAATGGTATCTCAAATTTAATAATACCATAACTTCTTTTAGTTTTAAAGAAAACACCATTGATTAGTGTATATATATGAAGATCAGTGGGAGCAAATTTGTTTTCTCAGTCCTATATGTTGATGATATCATGATTGCTATCAATGATTTTGGTTTGTTATGTGAAACCAAGAATTTCCTTTCTAAGGGCTTGGGATGAAGGGTATGGGAGAGGCAACATATGTGATAGGAATTGAAATATTCTATGGTAGATCACAAGGATTGGTAGGCTTTTCTTAAAAAAATTTTATCAACAAAGTTCTAGAATGGTTTAAGATAGAAAAATGTTCAGTAGGAATAGTTTCAATCTAGAAAGGAGATAAATTTGGTAATATGCAATGTCTAAAGAATGAGTTAGAATGAGAACAAATGACAAGAATTCCTTATGCTTCTATTGTTGATAGTTTGATGTACCTTCAAACTTGTACTAGACTCACATTGGTTCAAGTGTTAGGATGTTGGGCAAACATCAAAGTAATCTAAGATTAGATCATTAGAAAATTTCTAAGAAAGTCTTAAGATACTTGCAAGGAACAAAAGACTACATGCTCACTTATAGAAGGTCTAATTAGTTAGAGGGGATTGGCTACTTGAATTCAAATTTTGCTAGATGTGTTGATACAAGAAAATAGACATTTAGTTATATATTCCTATTAGCTAGAGGGGTAATCTAATGGAAAAGTGCAAAGCAGTCTATTACCGCCGTATCAATTATGGAAGTAGAATTTATGGCTTGCTTTGAGGCTACAATTCATGGTTTATGATTGTAGAACTTCATTTTAAGGCTTCACATTGTTGACATTATTAGTGGGTTGCTGAAAATTTATTGTGACAAATTCACAGCAATCTTCTTTTCGAAGAACAACGAGTATTTAAAGGGCGCTAAACTTATGGAAATTAAATACTTTGCTATTAAAGAAGAAGTTCAAAAACAAGGGTGTCAATTGAACATAATAGCATAGAACTGATGGTTGTAGATCCATTTACAAAAGGATCACCACAAAATATTTTTAGAAAGCATTTTGAAAGAATGGACATCATAGGACGTCTTGATTCAATAATGTTGTATTATATTTGCATGACACTCTTGAGCTTAAATAATATGTTTTTGTAACTTCCTATTTTCTAGATAGTATACATGATCGAATTAGAATTATGTTAATGGGAATTGTCCATTACAAAGACATTAAAGTTAGACCTTTATTTATCTTTTCATTAAGTCATGACTATATTGGAAATTAATTATGCAGCACATGCCATCATGACTAATTATTTTTTAATATTACAGTATGGTAATGTAATAAAAACTTAGCATAATGTTATTATGCACATTATATCTATTTAGAAAGGCATAGATGGGCCAAATTGGAGAATGTTAGAATTTGTGGCCTAATATGTGACTTTTCTTTACAAATAGTTATGGTTGTAATTAAGTTTTGGTCAAACAATGATCTAATATAACAATGTTAGAATTATGAAGGGTCATAATTATAATTTTTTAGGTTCTCTCTAAGCGTTTTGATGATAACAAAATGAGTTAAATGATTCTAATAATTTTATTAAGTGTATAAGAATGTTTATGTTTATAATAATTTGATTAAAAGTTCAAAGTCAAAAGTTATTAAAGAAAAGTTAAGTAAGCTTTGATGACTCATAGGATAAGTCAATAGGTGATGAGTATAAGGAACAACACGAACTTATAAAGTAATTCAAAGGGTGTTGCTATTACAAGTTGAAAAAGAACAAATCATAGACAATTATCAAATTCAAAGGCTTAGCTTTACTTATTTGGCATATTTGGGTAATATGTTTAATGCATTCTACTAAAGTAAGACAAGCATTTGTGAGGATTTAAGTGATTATTTTAGACCAAGATGATTTATTAAATTTATGATAAATTGATTTAATATTCTAGCAAGGATCAAGTTAGTTTTGAAGATATATTTGAAATATAGGAAAGTTTGGCTTGAAAGGATTTGTATCTTATATTTTGAAAGATACAAAGATTGAAGTTCAAATTCAAATAAAAAGATAAGAAAGGAAGAAGTTGGTTGTTCCACAATATTAGTTGGAGGTTGAAGTTTATCCATATCATATCTAGTTCAAATTTGTTTTTAAGATTTTATGCGGATATGGAATATATCAACAAAGTAATGAATTTAGGTGACCATTAACAACAAATTCAATATCTTTTTTCATGCAATTATAGAAGAATTTCGAAGAGATTAAAATAAGAAATTCAAATTCAAGTTCAACGGCAACACGGAGGATATCGTGCAACTAATTATCTACTTTAAAGACTAGGATGCTAGGAAGACCTTATTAAAGAAATTTAGATTAGCAAGTAGTTGTTGATTAATAGAAAAATATATGTAGCAACTATTTGAAAAATTCCACATATCGTCTAATTTGTGCAACATTCTATTATCAAGAAAAGAACATTACTAGCATTCAAAGACTAACTTATAAGTTACTATGTCATTCTATGTTTTTTATTTTTACATGAACTAAATTGTAGAGGATAGTATTTCTTCTTTCCTTGACTGATTTTAATATTTTTTGATAGCTTAGGTATGTGTTACTGAGAGGATTACATTGTATCTCTATAGATTTGTAAATAGCCTTAGGAATAGGTTAGAAAGGCAAAGTAAAATGATTGAAGCCAAGGTGTTGGCCAACTAATTGTAATCTCTTGAGTTCATTTTTATTGAATTCATTCTTATACAATTGAAGTATAAGATGGAACCTCTATAGTTCGATCACCTAATTCTCTCCTCCTTATCTTTTTAATTTCTACATTTTATTGGTTCTATTACTCATATTGTTTTCATGTTGTAAATTAATCAAAGTAGTCAAAGGGGCCCTTTTACAAGAAAAAATATCAAAAAATTTACAAGTAATTAATTTACCTCTCCCTCTTGATTACTTAATTTAGGATTAACATAAATAAATGTTAGTTAAATTATTATAATTAAGATACCTTAATAAAAGATGTTTTTTAATGATATATTGTAATGTCCTAAAACCTGAGATGCTATGGCCTGCCACGTTTCCTTACTATGTAAGGACACGTTAAGGCTTTTAACCCTACTCCGATACCATTTAAACCTATATTTCCTGTTAATCACAATCGAATAGATCCCATATTTTCAGCATAATAAAAGTATATCCCATTTCAATATTTGAACTTAATAACAAATCTTAATACATCAATTCAAAATACTCTAGATGTTCAACTATTCTAAAATCTCAAATTCTCAAAAATCAAAATAAGTTCCATCATTGCTTAAAGGCTTTAGTTTTCAATTCCTCACTTAATCACTGTAGTAATAAATGTAATCTACATTAGCTCCTTCCTACACATTCTACCCTAGGTCCTCTTCATGGTTAACATTTTCTTCTATGCTTGTAAATAGAAAAAAAATTATCCTTAAGGGGTAAGCTAATGCCCAGTACATATAACCCACAAACACATACGCATGACTAATCATAAATTACATCACATGCATCAATGCAGATAACAAACATCATACAACAGGTTATTATTTCATTTCAAGTCCACATAATAGTAGTCATGACCCCACTAAACCATATATACATACTTAATACATAATATAGTGTTAGGAATTGCTACTACGAGCCCCAACACCCATAAGTCCTTAAACTAACCTAAATCATTTCAAGCACAACTCTACTAAGAATAGTGTCACACAAAGATCATTGGGGTGCCTCATAGGGATCTGCCACTACGAGCCCCTAGGTCGAGCCAAGCACAATTGACAACAAACTTAATTTAGTTCGTTACATATTATTCAGTTTTTAACTATCATGGCAATCACAAGGAACAACCAAAGTTACACATACTTGGAAATGTAGTCTTAAGTGCTACTTGTCCTTAGTTAATAGCTAACTAAAATATGTCAAAACACCAGTAATTCGTTCTTAGTACTAATCTAAGAATGATATAAGTTTCTTAATTCTATTCACATAACCAATATATGATTACTTCTCTTACTCTATAATGATTTCTAGGGTTATTCTAAGTGTTTAGGTGTCATGTAGTAACAAAATGTCTCTAAGTACATAGTTATGCTTTAGGCTAGGTACTTTGATATGGTTGGATATACAATCGTGTATAATGACCATGTATCTTTTTGTGTATTTTGGTATTTTGGCATGCTTAGGTACATGGTTGTGTAGTTAGCTATATACCTTTATGAGGATTTTCATATTTTGACACGCCCAAATATACGGGTGTACTTAACCTTGTACTATGCTATTCTTCACAAACTATTTTTCTTCTTTTTCAATTCATTCCTATACCTGATTTCTATGATTCGAAGTCTAATTTGATCCTAAAATTTGTCAATTCTAATAATTTAAATCCCTTAGTCACTTGATTTTGTGCTTATTCCACCCTATTCCTTGATTTGAATTATACAAATCTTGTAATCAAAGTTCATTTAATTCTCAATTCTATCATAAGAATTAATAACTCAATCATTAGAACCTCTTATTTGATGAAATTGAGTTGGTCATGGTGATTGTTCACTTGGTTGCTTTTGAATTCCAAAGAGTGTTTCCTTTTTAGTCACTGTGTAAATGGTAAAGGGAGGTTTCTAGGTCAAACATGTGGTTTATATATCCCATTCATAAAAAGACCAAATTACCCCCTTGTCTTTATAAAATTTACATGTTTACCTTTTTCATTATAATTTAATAAATGATAGGAATCAAAATTCGTCAAGACCTATCATTAGGGCAAGAGCCAAAGGATTTCAAATCTTGGAGATAAGGGCCCATTTTGAGCACATCAACCCCGGAATTATTCGTTTACTAACCTCTTTTCTCTTATTCATGTATTGTATATTCTAGTAGGCACACTTATCATGCTTTACAAGGCAATGGAAAAACTCACTAAGACTCAGCTTGTAGGTTATCCATTGACCAACTTAAACCGGCAATGAGTTGGGCTGACGAATCTTATGGAAGAGCTAGCATGATGAAGACTATTTTTATTTATAATTATTTCTTTGGATTATTTATGTTGTAATCTTTCTTTTGGGACACTTTCATTTGTTTGTAATTATGTTTTTAGGACTGGCTACCCTAAAAATGGCATAGTTGTAATTTTGTGAACTTTTTAACCCTAATGGGAGCAAGTATAAATACTTACTTAAGTAGGGTTTTTGAGGAGGCCAATTTTCAGAACAAAAACTTCACTTTCACGTGAGAGAACTTAGGGTTTCCTAGTTCAATTTCCTCTTATCAATTTCAATCCTAAGAGTTGAGATTGTGGCGAATGCAACACTTGAAATTGTAAGTTATATCAATTTCAAATTGTTGTGTTTTCTTTTCTTCTCTGGTGTGTAATATCTAGGGTTGAATTGGAACATTTCTTGGTCAGATTTGATTTAGTTGTTTTATTCGAAATAGTGAGCTTGTTTGAGTACTTATCATACTTGTTATTCATCAACAATTGCTTATCATTGTCATCGTGAATTGCATTTCTATAAAGGGGGGTCACGGTCGTGCTTTGTTGAATATTCTTGAATTCATATGATATTTGAAGTTTAATTAGTGTGTATTGAGGGATTTGATTCATTGTGGTGGATTGGTTCATTAGTTATTGAATTTGGATCTCCTTGCACTCATTATGAATCATGCAAATTTCTAGCCTATTGATCCGAAATTTTTTGAGTGCATTTAGGGTTGGTTTTTGTTCCATTTGATTTTGCTTAAACTCCCATTTATGCACATCAATAAATATTATATAACTATTTATTTTTGGGAAATTACATATATGAAGAGATATGACCCTCTCCTTACCCTTTTCTACATATGAGTGAATGTTATCATGTTACCTTTGGTATGCGAGAATGGATTTAGACTGAAATCATGATTTCAAGTTCTACTCCCTTTCCCATGTTTGAAAGTGTTGCTAGAAAGTTGAAATTGTGATTCAAGGGGGAATCACGATTCCGTTCCGCCTCATTTATTATTATTAATTAAAATTACTTTTTTAACCTCTAACATTATTATGCTATATAATATTCAATGGTGCTTTTTATAAATACTTATTTATAAACATTTCATTCCATAGTGTTTTTAATTACAGAAATGGATTTATTATTTCAATTCTAATCCATTCCATTTTATTCCATTCTAAACTATTCATGCAAATCAAACATGAAATTAAAGTATTTTGATGGATTCATTATCACAAACCATCACAAAATTAAAGGGTTAAGAGAGAGAAATCATTCTCTTAGAGGAATAAGGCATTTTAAACAAATAAGGTGTTCTTTGTTTTCGGGATTAGGAGAAAATAACAATATCATGGCTATGGACAAAGGTATGAATACTATTCATTACATCTATGTGAAAATCATGAAATTTGATTCCGGTGACTAAAGGAAAGCCACCTGCCTTTATGGCCAGCCTAAAGGTGTTTACCTCTATCTCTTACGATTTGATTCCTACGTCAAACAAAGTTGTAATAATCATGATTTGATTCCCATCATCTTCTCAGACCTGTGGAAGATTTGTCCTCAAATTTGATGGTTCCTCTATTTTAGATGCACATTTATGAGAATCCCTTAGACTGAAAATTTTGGTCTGCAAATGTTGTTGTCCTGAAGTTGTGGCTGCCCTGAAGACTTCTGAATTTCTTGTAATTGATTCACTCTATCTAAGTCGTCTCCCAGTTCCTTCCTCTTCACTAATAAGGACTTCCTGTTAGTGGCTTTATTGATATGCTCTTGGGCTTCATGCACCTTAGTTGGTGACATATGGCTTAAAACAACCCGTTTATCATCTTTTCAAAACACATAGGTGTTTCTAAACCCATTATGTAGCACTTTCCTATCAAATAACCAAGGTCTATCCAGTAATATATGTGATGCGCACATAGGGAGAACATCACAATTTACTACATCTTGGTACTTTTTCCCTATGTTGATTGGAACCTTAAGCCTTTGAGTGACATGTAGACTGTCTCGTTCACTCAACTAGTGTAATTCATAAGGCCTATGATGAGATGTATGTAGTGACTAGTTGCAGTTTATTCACTAAGGTAGCAACTATAACATTGGTGCAACTACCATTATCAATAAAAAGAGTACAAAGATTACCTTGGACATTGCAGGGAATATGGAATAGGTTTTCCCTTTGCATGTTCTCAATATCTAAAGATGTAGCCATTACCTTGTGCAGCATGTTAATAGCCAGATATTAATCATTGCGCTTGTCGTCATGTACCTCAGCATTAGGATCCTCATAATATTCCTTTAGCACCGTTGATAAATCTGTTGGCTCAAGTACCTTTTCCTTATCATCTTTACTTTTCATCTCCATAGTAGTCATCACCCTTTTGTTGGGATATTGAGCAACTGTATGTCCAAAGCCTATGCATTTGAAGCATTAGATTTGACGAATCTTTCTACCTGATGACCCTAGTACTATTTGTTTTACGTCTGCCCCAACAACTGCTTTCCCCTTTTCAGAACTTTTCTTCTCCCTTCCAATATCAGTAATAGCTGCATTCACTTCCACAATCTTATCAATTCTTCCCTTTTCAACCTGCTGACTATCTAACCCAAATAGCTGAGTAGTGGATCCATACCTTTTACTTGATGTTCTGTATGGATTAGAGTGCCTCTATCTCTCAACTTTTAAAGCCAACTGGATGGCCTCATCAAGTGTGTCATACCACTACAACTTCACTATACAAGCAATCTCATATTTCAATCTTGACAAATTATGCCATAGTTTGCTTAGGATGTTCAATGGTTCCACAACGAATCATGAGCACCTCAAATTCTTGGACATATTTGACTACAGTTTTATAGCCTTGTCTTAAGGTCTAGAAATGCATGAATAGTTCATGCTTATAATGCTCTAGAGCAAATCTCTTCCTTAGCACCCTTTTCATCTCTTTCTAAGTATGAATCTCAGTATCACCATTTATCCTCTTGTTGGCTACAAGGTTCTTCCACTACAAGGCGACATCACTTGTAAACTCAACTGCTGCTAGATGAATTCGCGTATGATCATTGATCTCATAGCACTCGAAGAGTCCTTTTACCTTATCCTCCTAGTCAAGGTAATCCTCTATAGACCCCCTTCCAACGAATGAAGGCATTTGCAATTTTACTTACTCCAGACCCCTAGGCGGTCTGAACTCACCATTAGGATAAAGTTTATCCCCAAAGTTGTTATCCCTTTTCTCCCTATAAGCACGATACTCTCTTCTAACCTGTCTGTCCTTGTTTCCTCTTACAACTCCTTCTCTACCCATAGCATTAAGGGCTACCTAAGGTAGGGGTGCCTTTGGATTTGCCATTGGCCATTAGGGTAAGGTCATCTGATTAACCCTACTGGCTAGGTTATCAACCACAGTAGTTAGATCCTGCAATTGTTTTTCCAAAGTTTTTCTTTCACTTGCAGCACAACGACCCTGAACTCCTCTTCCAACCTGACTATTGGCCTCATTCCTAATTCCTCCATTGACATTGTTATTTGACATACTTAATAGAAATTGCAATCTTAGCACAAAATTTACAAGTCATAATCACGCACTGCAATAATCCCTAATCGGCACAGTCCCAATTACAACCTCTGTTCAATCCTCAACCCAAAACCTAGCAAACAACAATACAACTAGGATGCACAAACAACAACAACAACAACAACAACAGCAACCAACCCTAATTCTATTAATTGATCCTACAATAAAATCTAAAACCAACGACAACAGAATCGCATAACGCACAACAACAATAATAAAGAAAACCCTAATTTTCAATTAGATATGTAATTCCAAGAACGAACCCAAATTAAATCACATAGCAACAACACAACCTAAATTTGACAATCCACGTGCAACCTCAATTCAATAACAATCTACTATAACACAATTTCACAATCTCAAGAACCCTAATTTTTCAAAGAATTCCAATGGTCACAATCCATGTTCTCAATCTAAGCTCTAATACCAAAATATGATGTGCCCAAAAAAATTATATAATCTAATAATTCTAGTTAGTAGCTAGCAATAGTAAATGTCCATTCTTGTTAATAGATGGCAACCTTTAAAAGTCCATTGTTGTTAGTAAATGGAAACCTTTAAAAGTCTATTCTCATCACTAGATGACAACCTATTAAGTCCATCCTTGTCAATAGATGGGAACCTATTAAGTCCATCCTCATAAGTAGATGACAACCTAGTAAGTCTAGTTTTGTTAGTAACTAGCAACCTTTGTAAGTCCATCATCATTGAATCCATTATCATTAGTAAAGTCCTATCTTGTTATTAGTAGGTGTCTTTGATGACTTTGTAATAAAGTTCTATTTGAACTTCACTACAAAGAGGGGCAACTATAGACACCACATTTTTGTCCCCTTTTTAAGCTAATTAAAATAAAAGCAGGTTTACAACTAATAAATAAAATAAATAAATGATGATAACAACAATGAATAAATGAGTAAAAGATAGGACTATAGAAAAATAAAACTAAACAAAATGGGAAAGAAAAAGATAAAAGAATAATAATAATATATATATAATAAAAAAATTATTTTTAAGAAATAAGAACTAGAAAAATAGGGTCTTTAAGTCAAACCCATGTACTTCAATTAAGTGAGACTCGACCTAAGAAGCTAATTTGCTTAAATACAATTTAGTTGCAATAAGTAATCAAGAAAATGAATAGCTAAGTTGGTTTGTATGTTGTCCTTGTGCGTGCATGGGAGTCTTTGGTTGAGGGTTTGAACTCTACAAGAGGCACTTTATGCCTTTTTCATTTTTTTTCCTACTTGCTACCGCATGGCAAAGCGCGATTGGCCAAAAGAGGTCATATGCCTTACACACGATCTTCTTCCTCCTTGGATAGAGGCTAGAAAAAACAAGAAGAAAAGCTCCACTATACAAATTAAGATCAAATCATCTTGATTCTTATCACAATTTTTATACATTCCCATCATATTTTAACAAAAAATCCATTGTATCTTAAAGATTATCTTTAGTTTACTTTAAAAGACATCAAAACGGAGAGAAGATAAACATGGGTTTTTGTTAAAAATTTGACTTAAATAAAAAAAAAAAGTTTATCTAAATTGATTAAACATGCTTATAAATACATGGGAATGTCTTGGGTTGAGTAGCGAGATTAGAAAATGTGTTAGATGATTAGGAACACCCAACTACGCATTTTCTTTCTCTAGAACACCATACCCACAACCTTTACCTTTTCTCTACGTTTGCTTCACCCACACATCATAATGAAGTTTGACTAGGTCCCATTGGATTTAGTAGATTGTGAGGAATAGGAAAAGCTCAAGCTTTAGGTTCAATTCACACAAAAAGCTTGGATTGAAGACCACCTGTGACCTCTCTTAACAACCCTTTTGATCATCACCCCAAGCTCCTTTTCACACAAAACCGCCAATAGATTTGAGTTCCTTACTCTTGGAAACCTAGGATTGGAGTTATTAGCTGTTGTCGATGACACCTAGAATTGCTCGGAGTGCCATCTTGCTACCGTTGTTGTCCCCTCTAGTGCCTACACGAGTTGTATGTGTGAAGTTGACCTGACCTGCATTCGACTTGTGCTTGACCCAGTATCTTAATCTGATCTACGGTTCGAACCCGACCTTGATGTACCTTGTTGGTATTTTTTCTCTTTTTATTATTGTTATTTATTTAGCTCATATTACTTATTATGATAAATAGATCATAATACAAAATAAAAATCCATAAATTTAAGAGTAGTAATAATAAGGATTAGTAAAAAATAATAACAATAAAAAAATAAATATATGATATGAAACTTTGCGATTTAGTTCTTGATTTTAGTTGTTTTGCCTCCTTTTTTTTTTTTTTTAGCATAATAATTGATGTCTATATTTTATTTCAAGATAGGAATGAGTACTTGTTGAGTTGTCGTGGTGTATACACTACTCGATGGCAAATGATTTTAGTAATAAAAATATAAAAATTTAAAGGGATAAAAATAAATAATATAATAATTAAAAAAATAGAAATTTTTAGTATAAATAAGAATTTTAGGAATAAAATAAAAAATAAAGAAATAATAATAATAATAATAATAATAATAATAATAATAATAATAATAATAATAATAATAATAATAATAATAATAATAATAATAATAATAATATGATTAAAAAAAGCTTCTTATCAAAATCTAGTATTTTAGGGTTGTGTCATGTAGAGTTTGTTTTTTCAGTAAATAAATAATAAGGTGCTTCTTTCCAAACTTAGGTTATTTTAGGAATTTTTTTTAAATTATCACACAACAACCTAGGTCCCTTAGGTTTTTTTTTTAATAAAAATTAATTTGGTTAAATAACGTAAACCTAACACTTCTTATTAAATAAAATTGGCAACCAATTAAAATTTTATATTTAAAAAAAAAGAAAACTATGAACGATTTGATCTCGGCTAGTGGATACATAGACACATTCGAGGAAACCATAATAAAATAAAACTTTCGGTTTTTAGGAAAAATTAGAATAGGTGTATAATCTTATAAAAAAATATAAAATAAAATAATATTGATGATGATGATGATGATGATAAATAGTATAATAGTGAAAAAAAAAATAAATGCATGAAAAATATAAGATAAGAATATAAAAGCCTTTTAGTAAATTTTTTTTAAATTTTTACATGGTAACCATTTAGGTTTTAATAGGTTGGCCCCTAAACCTGTTAGCCTCTAGTCCCCAAAACTTTAAATCTCGTAGATCAGTAGCTGATTAGGATTTTTCCACCCATTAATCCTAATCATGTTTTTACCAACATAGTTGGTTAGCAACTCCTTTTTAAAATTAATTTTCCTTAATTTAGTCGTGTAATCTATATTAAATGGATAAAGTTTAGTATAGGTTAAAATTAAGGACAATGGTTAAAAACTAAACTCGACATCCTCCACTCTCTAGTGGAAATTGATACTGTTGTGGAGTACTTTGCAATGCATGAAGAGTATTCTAATGAGGATGAAGGTCCTGCCAAAAATTCTATAAATGACATGCATGCCACACTTCCGCCAATGCATATGCATGCAATGCAAACTCATAGATTTCAAGAAGTGAGTCATTCGAGTGATAATAAACCTAGGGTTGCCATTTCATTTTTCAACATTGGGGGAGATAGTGGTTATATCACCTTCAAGGAAAATATGGTTGCTATGTATGGAGACTTTGACACTAGTGATGACCTTAGGAAGGGAATGAGATTTAATAGTAAGGAAGAGCCAATACAAACTGTGAAGATATTTCATATAAAGAACCACTGTAACTTTGCAGCTAAAGAATTAAATAGGACCTTATGGTCAATTTTTTTATGCCAAGAAGGATAGTGGTTGTAACTGAAGGCTTCAAGTCTATAAGAAGAAGTTGAAAGGCTTTTTCATTATTACAATTCTTAAGGGACCTCGTACATTCACAAACACTATGATACATCAGGATCATCCAAAGTTAGATTCAAATATGATGGCTAGAATCTTCATTGAATATGTGAGAAAAAACTCGAATATAAAGGTTGCTAACCTCGATTCCATAATTGAAGCTGACTTCAAGTATACAATTTTCTTAAGGATGGTGTGGGATGCAAAAGGGAAAGCTATTGATGTTGTGTACTATTATTGGGACAAATCGTACAATGAATTGTTGAAAGTCCTAAATGCAATCTAGATTAATAATCTCAAAACACAAGTTGAATGGGGCTGGCATGATTCGATAGTTCCTAGGGAATGCATATTGAAATGGGTCTTTTAGACATTTGGTCTATGTGTTGAGGCATTCAAGTATTACAAGCCTATGCTTAGTATCAATGGTATTTTCTTATATGAAAAGTACACTTATAAGTTGTTGATTACATGTGACATGGATGAAAACAACTACAATGTTTCCCTTGCATTTGCTTTAGTGGATGACGAATTGGCAAAAATGTGGGGATGGTTTCTTTGAAAACTGAAGGAGCATGCTATAGGTAATTGTCAAGAAACTATTTGTCTCATTTTTTTATAGACATACTAGTATTAGCACTGTAGTTGAGTGACGGGACAATGGATGGAGACCTCCCTCTATGATGTGGCACTTTTGCTTATACCATGTTACAAGTAACTTTAACATCGCTTACAAGAATTTGCAATATAAGAAATGGGTGACGGCTACCGAGATGAAGGCACAACCTCACAAGTTTTGGCATTACATGAACCTAATTGGGTAAATAAAGGTTGATGCCTTTGCATGGTTTAACAACATTCCACTAGAACAGTGGACACTTGCATATGATGAAGGATATCATTTTAGGTACATGACTTCGCATATTGTAGAAAGTTACAATTCTGTTTTGAAAAAGGCAAGAGGCTTATTGGTGATTGCACTGGTAAAAAACATTTTCTACAATTGTGTCAAACATTAGGATAGGATAGCCGGGATGCGCATAAAGGAATAGAAGCAGATTGGGTTTTCACAAAGTATGCCAATGCGAAAATAGAAAAATGGAGATGCAAGGCTAGTGCCCACAAGGTCATTAGGTTTAGTATACCTAACCAAATATTTTAAATCTTAATTAAGCCCCAGCGCATGGTGAATGGGAGTTAAAGGTAGAGGAAGGACACAAATTATAGAACTTAAGAATCATACGTGCACGTGTAATAAGTGGCAAATATACAAAATTCCATTTTCACATGCTTGTGTTGCAACATCATATCTGAGGCTTGATAGCTTGTTGGTCATTAGCCATTGGTATAGGTGTACATATCAGTTACAATGTTACTAGAGTCACTTCTAATCCATTGAAGATGAGCATTACTAGCTAGAGGTAGACTTTACATTCATTCGTCTTGACATTAACAAACTTCAACTTGGAATGGGAAAGCCTAGATTGAAATGATCCACACTGAGAAGGACCTTAGAGACCCCTCATCTAGAATGAGGTGCAATTGGTGTGGAAGGGAAGGGTATAATAGAAGGAAGTTCCCAAAGAGAAATAATAATAATATAGGACTTGTAACAAAAAAAAAAAAAACTTACTTCATTCATTGACCATTTTTTGTAATTTAGTTTACATGATAACCTTGCCTTTGCTAATTGAAATTCACTTTAATATTGCAGGATAAATGGATCTAGGACCTTTTGATTCATCATTGTGAAGACGGTAGGTTAGACATCTATCATAATCTATTTAATAGGGACATGTATTGTATTTTATAGATCATGTTTGTACTTTCTAACTAAATCTATTATTTCTTACAATTTGTACTTTTATGTTTACAAGAAGTATCTTGGCTAATAATTAGGCATCATGAGTTACAACAACGCTGTGACGAGGATGATATCTGATTAGATCCTCACATGTTACCTTATCTAGAGTAAAGTAGGTTTATAGGACTAACATGCCTTCCCTTCATTCAGTTGGATTAGCATCTTCTTGCAGCACTGGTAGAGAGGTGGAGGCTTGAGATGCACACCCTTCACATGGCCCATGGCGAGACTATTGTGACTTTATTAGACATTGAGGTCCAGTTTGAGTTACCATTTCATAGGTAGGTCGTTACATATAGCACCAGTCTTAATTGGACATCTGAGTGTAAGTGGTTACTTGATGTGAGACTAAAGGAAAAGCACATAAAAGGGTAGATGGATAAATTGGTCTTTTTACATTTTTATATTCGTTGGACATTATAAATCTTCATTAACTTATACACGTTTATCATTAGGTTGTTTGGCAATCTTATCCCGAGGATCTCATCAACATATTGCCCCTATTCTATCGTGCAATTAAAGAAATTTGAACAACTCGATAAATGTTGATATGCTTTTATATTATAGAGTGCTACTACCTAGATTGTGTCTGCCGTCGATGTGGTGTGTTCTAGCAAGTGCCTATTCATAAAGATATAGAGACCCACTTGCACAACATTGATTTATGAGGCCAAACTGATACTAATTGGATAGCATTGTATGCATCCTACATTGTCAATTGGGAGGATTGTCACTCCTATAGGATCTTATTGGAATATGGTGATAGTGTGCATCTAGACTACATCTAGTGGTACATACCTGTTAGCCACCGTTATGTAGGGTATATTGGAGCAATAATTGGACACTTGGTAAGAAATACACTTATAATAAATCTCACATTGACTAGACTATATGATTAAGTTACGCTAACACATTTTCTTTTGCTTCTTCTAGGCTAACACCCTATGCTATATACGCATAGCATTCAATTTGCCTTCAGCAATTTCCCCAGCCGATGCTAGCATACTACTAGTTAAGCATCTTGGCAGAGTCATACTTTTTCTTGTCGCTCAACATGAGTAGCCACTAGAGGGGGAGGTTACTAAAGACCCGAAGTATACACCTCTAGTAGATCCTGCACCTACACCACCATTGCTATAGGGTTAACAAAGCACAAGTTAGAGGATGACAACAGAGGGATGAGCAAATCCATCATGACTACACTCCTCTAAACGTTATAGACGAAGACAACATAGGTAGCTTAACTCCCAGTAGTAGCTCATTCATTACCCCCCATAGGCATTCTATTAGTGATCCTATTCCTACCCCATTTACTCCACGAAGGTCATGCCACTATCTACCTAAAATTGGTGATAGCTCACAACCTTTGATACAATGGAGTCCAATTTCCCCACATGACTTTGATGAGCCTCCGCAATTGCTTGCAAAACAAGAGTCACAAGTTCCTCTCATCTCCGATATGAGATGAACTAAGTATAGATCTATCATGTCTAGAATCACTAAACCATTTACTAGGAGTAAGAGTAGGATGAGATAGAGTTACTTATGGTTTATTTTGAACATTTTCTTGAATATGAGATGGAGTTATTTATGGTTTATTTTGAACTTTTTCATGAATATTTGAAATGTTGTACATTTCAATGAAAATTTTGTTTTACTTTTTCTTATATTATTGCCATTATGTGTGTTCATTCGTTACAGTTAATGTTTTAGATGTGCTACTGCATTTGAGATTCGAGTAGACATATGATTTCATATATGGAAGCCTACTTTGTAACGAGTGTTCTAATAATGGACGTTGCAATGGGAGGCACATATAGTGGATGACTTTTGCGTAGAAAAAAAAAATTATACTGAAAACCTATGCATTGTATGCACTTTTAGTGTCCAATTCGCATAATATTTGTTTCCTCGACCTTATTCGTGTAATATTTTTTAAAAATTGCATTTTTTAGGTATTTTGCCCCTTATTGTTAGATGCCTTACGAATGCAATAAATATTATTGTAGCTAAGTGGTAGCTAATTATCATACTATGTGTATATGGTAGACTATTAGAATATATTCCTGTTTGTGATTGGTAATTTAGATAATTATTTATGTTAATATCATTATTGAGTTGTGCTGCATTGATTATATATGAATTAGCCATATGGTGTCATGTTTATTTCAATTTTTGTCTCTCCAATTCTTTTGGGATAGTAAAAAGCCATACCTTATAAGCCGATTTGTAATGCCTTAGAACCTAGGACATCATAACCCGTCATGTGTCATTACTAAATAATCACACACTAAAGCTCTTAATCTATTTTAGAACCACAATATTTGTATTTCTCTATAATGTAAAATAACTTATCAAATTCTCAAATATCATAAATACATCTCCTTTTTATTTATCAATACACAAAACTCTAAAATCTCCAAGATAATCTAAAATCAACTTTAACTTACTCGAACGTATCATATAACAATCTAATTTATTATATGTCTTGATACTTTAATGTTGAACCTATTCCCGAAATTTAACATAACTAAAAAAAAATAAAAAATTCCCCAAACGGGGTGAGCTAATGCCTAGTACGTGAATATCACATAGACATGCATGTGCCAACAATAATATCACATACATATATGTAATAGTAATACTCTACAAATCAAATCATCAAATTACTTATGATCAATTAATCTATAATCAATACAAGGATACTCATGACCTAGTACACATATAGTATTTACACATATATATAATCTTATCGGGAGCTGCTATTGCGGGCCCCTTTTAACCTTAATCTACCTTAAATCATTTTAATACATGACTCCATTAGGGACAATGCAACATACCAATCATTAATGTGCCCCCTAGGGATTTGCCACTGTGGGCCTTTTGACCAAGCCAAGCACAAGCAATATACACATTAACTTCCGACATTTAATTAAGTTCATTAAACATTAAAATCAACAACTACCTACAATTATTAAATAACTACCTAGCAAACATAACCAGCAAAACAAGGTAAACATGTACCTGGACAGACGTTTCTATTACAATCCTACACATCTCTAACTGAAGTAGGTAACCCTATTCAATTACAAGGAACTATATTGAGTTCAATTCTACAAATAATCTAAGTTTAATCCTGCAAATAATGTAGGTTTACTTAATTTAGTACATCTTTTCTAGTTATATAACTTCCTTCGCCAAAGTATTTTCATACTTAATTCGTATTTTAGAATAGGATTAAAATAAATTAGAATCAAATATAACATGTTATTGCATAACACGACCAAGGAAGTAGTTGTATAGGGGAGCACGGCCATGTTGGAGGTTGTATAGCTCAACTTGGCTAATACACGATTGTGTCAAAGGTCGTGTATCTTTTGGTGAGGTTTAGGTTCAACACAGTCAAAACGCGATCGTATTGATAGGCTATGTATCTCTCAGTATGTTTAGGGTTTAATACAGTCGAACCATGGCCGTGTATCTCTCGGTAAACTCACACGAACCCCAATTTTTACTCATCCAATTCACTCAAAATCCTAAGTTTCTATGATTTCTAATTTAACTAATCATTATATTCATAAATCTAATGTAAAATTAAGTTCTAGAATACTTACTTGACTTGAATCACTCTTAGAAATCCGAATTTGGGTGACTTTTCACTCGATCAAAATCTGTTCTTTGATTTGATTCCTATCATTACAAGGATGACTACATTCAAATCCTACTTTCATTATCATAATTAAGTACATCTTGATTTATACGCTTACCTATTGATTCGCTGCGACGTCTCCTTAGGTCACTTTAGGTTTTCTACTAGTTCATCTCTCTCTCTCTTTTAGATTTCTATTTTAGTGGGCAAGTGATGAAGAGAGGGAACCCTAGGTTAGTTTTGGCTTTTATAGCCTCTACAGGAAAATACAAAACTGTCCATGTCTCATCATTTTAATTACATCATCGCCATTAGTTACATAATATATACATATATATATTTATTATCTTATTATTTTTATTTAATACTTTTGATTATATATATATATATTTTAAACCCTATATTACATTATCCCCCCCACCCCCCTTAAAAACTTTCTTCCTCAAAAGTTATGCTATTTCCTAAAATAACCTTGAATGCTTGATCTTCATCTCTTTTCATAACTCCTTATATCTTTCTTCTCATCATGTGGTTGCTCCCATTAAGCCTTAATATCGTTGATTACTTCTCTTCCTTAAATTTTGCGCTTTTGTATTCTATTGTCTATCCCATGATTATTTCATTCCTAGCTAATTCTAAATCTCTCCAATGCTTACTGTCTTGTAGTCTACTAGTGTCTTCTATTATTTTCCATAAATCTTCAATTACTTAGAGCTTTTCTTCTATGTTGCCTTTCACTGCATTGCTTTCCTGATAATAAGTAATTAACCTATAACTATTCCCTAATCACATCAATATTTATTTTACTTTGATCCTTTTTGTTTAAGATTGACTTGCATGTCTCAAACTTGGATTAGTTTCCTAATACCATTAAATTAAACTAAGATCTTCCAGTAATAATTCTATACTTATATGTTTCCATCCAATTTTTATCTACGATTTTTTTTTATTCATAAATCCTCTATTTGATATTCAAGTCTCCAAGATTCCTTCACCATTTAGATTTTACATTTTCATTTAACTAAGATTCTTGGATTTCCAAAGACCATTCTTCAATCATACCATTACTCGTGTCATTCTTATCCTTTGATTTACTCAATCAAAAAACAAATCCAAGTTTATTTAGATCATTTCCTTAATACTACTATGTTATAACTATTATCTCCTAAATAAAATTTATAATATAATTCCATCCAACTCATTTCACCCATGCAAAATGTTAGACTATGATTAAATCCTAAAGATTCTTTTCCTCAATTATACTTTAATTCTCTATGTCCCCAATCAAAATTTGTAGTCTACTCTCCAATAACTTACAAATTGCCTTTTCATATGTCTTGCAATTTATAATTGAAAATTCAATCCTATAGCATCCCTTCTCCAATCACACTTCTAATTACTCTTCTATGCCTTATTAATTCTCCTTAAGATTATCTCTAAATTCTTCTCAAACTAACATATTTAAGACTTTGACAACTTTACTCATTTTCTAATGCCCTTATTATCTTTTCCTTGTAGATGTGTGTGTGTGGGTGGGAGTCTTTATCTAAGACCTCTATTGAATCTCAAGATTGGTGAAATTGGTATTACTACAACTTATATTCTTAATGCATTGTTGATGAGAGCCATGATGGGAGCGAAGCCAGAAGATGGAATGTGGATCCTCTTGAAGTGCCACTTGGATCGATCACAAGAACTCGAACAAAACAATTCAAGGAAGCACTTAACGGGTTGATAAAGGATATCCATGAAGCCGAAAAGGATTGGAGTAACTAGGAGAATGCACTTGCACTTGTATAAGTCATTTTAGGAGATCAAAGCATAGGAGGTCAAAGCTGCCAGCTTTGACAACGCTAGCCTGAGCACTGCCGGCCTTGACTCGGCGTTGCCATTCGCGCACGACAGAAGGACTACGCCGGCTTACTACGCCGCCGGCCTTTCTACCCGGTGTACATCCTACGCCGGCTACTACGCCGCTGGCTTTCATTCCCTATTTGTTATTTTTTCGCGACTTTATGATGTTATGTCGTTTTGGGCTTTTATTATTACGAGTTGTAAACCTTAATATAAGCTTCTAGGGTTGAGAACAGAACATAGAACACACATACAAGGTTGAATAACACATTTTGAGAGAATTCCTCTCTTGGTTCTCTAAAGAACTTCTCTTGAACTTATCGGATTTCTTCCGTAGCGTTCATCCCGACTTATCAATCGGTCTTTCATCCCGATTGTGGCGTCTACAGAATATACCAAGGTTCTTGCCTCGCTTATAGGCAACGGCTCGCGGTTCCACTCGTTTGTTTTTGGCATCTTGGGTTGCAAATTTCGAACATATTGGTATTGGGTTTCGTTACACATGGGCATGGTTCGTATCAATTTGGTATCAGAGCCTAGGTTTTTTTAAACATCAATTCAGTTTGAGGAAGGTAACATCAAAACCCTATCCCCAATCGTTCATATCAATTGTTCATATCAAGTTTTATGTTGTCATAGCTTCGTACTCAAGTTCATAGTGTTAATTTTTTTCTAGAGAGTGTAGTGCATCCTATTAATTTTGTTACAAACAAAAAAAGAACAAAAAAAAAAAAACGTGAACAAGAACAAAACAAAGGCAACAAAAAGGAAAGAAAAAGAGGAAAATTTTGAGCCCCTAGAGTTGTGTTGAATTCTACGAAAGGGATTGGTGTAGTTTGGGTTAGTTCCAAGAGAATTGAGAAGAGGAATTGGTGAGTTGATATCATCATTGCTTGTGAGAATACACGAGTGATTGTGGGATATCATCCTTTGAGTGAAATACGTAAGGGAGTGAATCATGAGGCTTAATCATATATATTTGTGTTAGTACTAACCTTTTGCTGTAGGAACTATGTCGAGGCAACATTCTCCTGAAGGTGAGAGGGGAAGGTTTGATGCTAGGTTAGTGATTGAGGCGTTGAGGAGTGAGATGAAGAGGATGTTTCAGGAGGGCATGGAACAAATTCATGAGACGGTGGAGCAAAAACTAGAGCAATCTAAAAACGTCTTCTAAGGGCGTAAGAGGGAGAGTTGTTCTAAGAGAGTACAAAGGGGTGGAGATGAAATGTCTGATGATGAATTTGATGAACCTTCTGTCGGGAGTTATAGAGGTTATGGTGGTAGGAATAGAGGAGATAGGAATAGAGAGGATAATCAATTGAGTAGTATAAAGATGAAGATTCCTCCTTTCTAAGGGAAGAATGATCCCGAGGCGTACTTAGAGTGGGAGAAGAAGGTAGAGATGGTGTTTGATTGTCACAATTATAGTGGGAGAAAGAAAGTGAAGCTTGCTGCCATTGAGTTTTCAAATTATGCCGTAGTGTGGTGGGATCAACTGATGTTGAATCGAAGAAGGAATGGCGAACCACCTATTGAGTCTTGGGAAGAGATGAAGAGGGTGATGAAGAAGCGGTTTGTGCCTGCGTATTACTATCGTGAATTGCACAACAAATTGCAAACTCTTAAGCAGGGAAGCTGAAGTATGGATGAGTATTTCAAGGAGATGGAGGTTACTATGATTAGGTCGAATGTAGAGGAGGATAGAGAGGCTACCATGGCTAGGTTTCTTACTGGGTTGAATAGAGAGATACAAAATGTAGTAGAATTGCAGTATTATGTGGAATTGGAAGATATGGTTCATATGGCTATAAAGGTTGAGAACCAACACAGGAGGAAAGGTAGTAGTACTGTACGATTTCAACAGGGTGCTGGTTTATTCACCTGGAAGACTAACCAATGGAAGAAGGAAGAAAAGTCTGTACCCACCAAGCCAAAAGGAGAGTAGAAGCAAGCGGGTTCTACTCCTGGTAACTAAGTTAAACCTGATTCTTTTACTCCTAGAGATCGTGACATTAAATGTTTTAAATGCCAAGGCAAAGGCCATATTGCTAGTCAATGTCCGAATAGGCGTGTTATGATTCTGCGTGATGATGGTGAGTATGAGACTTAGGGGGATAGTGAAGAGGATGATATGCTTCCATTGGAGGACGCTAGTGATGATGAGGAGCTTACAGCAGGGAAGTTAGTGGCAGCAGTGAAGCGAGCTTTGAATGTGCAGGTGAAGGAAGAAGAGGAGGTGCAACAAGAGAATATCTTTCATACTAGATGTTATCTAGGTGATCATATTTGCAGTTTGATCATTGATGGGGAGAGTTGCACTAATGTGGTGAGTACATTTATTGTCGAGAGGTTGGGACTCAAGACTACTAAACACCCTAGTCTATATAAATTGCAGTGACTGAATGATAGTGGCGAGGCTAAGGTGAGTAAGCAAGCCTTGATTGCTTTTCGCATTGGTAGGTATGAGGATGAGGTGTTATGCGATGTAGTGCCGATGCAGGCGTGTCATGTGTTGTTGGGAAGGCCATGGCAGTTTGATAGGAAGGTTGTTCATGATGGCTTTTCTAACAAGTAAACACTTATTCACAAGGGCAAAAGCTTTAATCTCAAACCCTCAACACCTAAACAGGTGTATGAGGATCAGTTGCAACTACAACAAATCTTTTGCAAAATATAAGGTGAGTGAAAAATAGAGGGAGAGTGAGAGAGCAAAAGACATCGAAAAAGAAAAGGAACATAAAAGTCTAAATCAAAAGGAAAAAGAGAGGAAGGCTGGAAAGAGCGTGAGAGACCAAGTTGAAGGGGGATTAACTTTAGTGGTGAGTGAAAAGGAGAGTGCAGCCTTGCAAAAGGAGAGTTGTGTGGCAAGAGTGAGTGTAGTGAGGAGAGCGTTAGTGATGAAGCAACCTATGTTGTTGCTGGTTTTTAAGGAAACTTGTTTGAATACTAATGAACTTTTTAACTCTTTGCTTAGTGTAGTTGTGTCTATTGTGCAGGACTTTGAAGATGTCTTCCCTGAGGAGATTCCAAAGGGGTTACCACCTATTCGTGGTATTGAGCACCAGATCGACCTTGTACACGGAGCATCTATTCCAAACAAATCAGCTTATAGGAGCAATCCGGAGGAGACAAAGGAACTCCAAAGGCAGGTCAGTGAATTAATGGAGAAGGGGTACGTGAGAGAAAGCATGAGCCCATGTGCAGTGCCTGTGATTTTGGTTCCTAAGAAGGATGGGTCATAGAGAATGTGTGTTGGTTGCCATGCCATCAACAACATCACGGTAAAGTATCGTCATCCCATTCCTCGCTTAGATGACATGTTAGATGAGTTACATGGGTCTAGTGTCTTTTCCAAAATTGATTTGAAAAGCGGATATCACTAAATTAGAATGAAAGAAGGTGATGAATGGAAAACCACATTTAAAACAAAATATGGATTATATGAGTGGTTAGTAATGCCTTTCAGTTTAACTAATGCACCTAGTAATTTTATGAGACTTATGAACCATGTTTGGAGGACTTTTATTAGCAAATTTGTGGTTGTCTATTTTGATGATATCCTCATTTACAGCAAGAGTTTAGAAGACCATATATCTCACTTGAGGAACGTTTTGGAAGTGCTTCGAAAGGAGCAATTATATGCTAACCTCAAAAAGTGCACTTTTTGCATAGACAAACTTGTGTTTCTTGGTTTTATTGTTAGTGTACAGGGAATACAGGTTGATGAAGAAAAGATTCGTGCGATCCAAGAATGGCCTAGTCCAACTAATGTAAGTAATGTGCGGAGTTTCCATGGACTAGCGAGCTTTTACAGGAGGTTTGTGAAGGATTTCAGCACCATTGCAGCATCACTTACTGAGGTAATCAAGAAGAACGTGGGGTTCAGATGGGGAGAGCAACAAGAGAAGGCCTTTCAGATGCTTAAAAATAAGCTGACTCATGCGCCATTACTTGCTTTACCTAATTTCTCTAAAACTTTTGAAATTGAGTGTGATGCTTTAGGAATAGGTATTGGAGCAGTACTCTTGTAAGAGAGAAGACCAATTGCATTCTTTAGCAAGAAGCTAAGTGGGACAACCTTGAACTACCCTACTTATGACAAGGAGTTATATGCATTGGTTCGAGCGCTGGAGACTTAGCAACACTATCTTTAGCCAAAAGAGTTCGTGATCCACACTGATCATGAATCCTTGAAGTACTTGAAGGGACAACATAAGCTAAATAAAAGGCATGCTCGTTGGGTGGAGTTCATCGAAACATTTTCCTATGTCATCCACTACAAGCAAGGTAAAGAGAATGTTGTTGCTGATGCACTTTCTAGAAGGTATGCTCTTATCTCTACTCTTAGTTCTAGACTGCTTGGTTTTGAGCAAATTAAGGAATTGTATGCTGCTGATTGAGATTTTTGTGAAGAGTATGTGCATTGTGAGAAGAGTGGTCATGGTAAATTTTATAAGCATGAAGGATTCTTGTTTAGGGAGAATAAACTTTACATTCCAAATTGTTCTTTAAGAGAATTATTAGTGAGGGAGTCTCATGGGGGAGGTTTAATGGGACATTTTGGAGTAGCTAAAACCTTAGGGGTATTGCAGGAACACTTCTATTAGCCTCACATGAAACGAGATGTTGAGAGGATTTGTGAGCGATGTGTCACTTGTAAGCAAGCAAAATCTAGAGTCCAACCTCATGGGCTTTATACCCCACTTCCCATTCCTCATGAGCCTTGGGTAGATATTTCCATGGATTTTGTGTTAGGATTACTTAGGTTTAAGCATGGTCGAGACTCTATTTTTGTAGTCGTGGATAGATTTTCTATGATGGCACATTTAATTCCTTGTCACAAAACAGATGATGCTTGCAATATTGCTAATTTGTTCTTTAAGGAAGTTGTGAGATTACATGGTATGCCTAGAACAATCATATCGGATAGAGATGCTAAGTTCTTGAGCTACTTCTGGAAGACCCTGTGGGCTAAGTTAGGAACTAAGCTATTGTTTTCTACTATTTGTCATCCACAGACTGATGGTCAAACTGAGGTAGTAAATCGAACTTTATCTACTTTGTTAAGGGCAGTCATTAAAAAGAACATTAAAAGTTGGGAGGATTGTTTGCCGCATGTTGAATTTGCCTATAATCGCACAATGCATTCTGCTACTAAGTTTACTCCTTTTGAAATTGTGTATGGTTTTAATCCACTAACTCCTTTGGATTTATCACCTCTGCCTATTTCTGAGTATGTTAATCTAGATGGTAAGAAGAAAGCAGAATTTGTTAAACAGATCCATGAGAAGGCAAGATTAAACATTGAGCGAAGAACAGAGCAGTATGTGAAACAAGCCAACAAGGGTTGTTGACAAGCTGTTTTTGAACCTGGAGACTGGGTTTGGGTTCACATGCGTAAAGAGCGGTTTCTTGTGCAGCGTCGATCTAAATTACTTCCTAGAGGCGATGGACCATTTCAAATTCTTGAATGCATAAATGATAATGCATACAAGATAGATTTGCCAGGTGAGTATCAAGTAAGTACTACTTTTAATGTTACTAATCTGAGTCCTTTGGATGTAGGCGACGATTTGAGGACAAATCCTTTTCAAGAGGAGGGGAATGATGAGAGCTATGATAGGAGCGAAGCCAGAAGATGGAATGTGGATGATGAGATCCATGATGGGAGCCAAGCCAGAAGATGGAATGTGGATCCTCTTGAAGTGCCACCTGGACTGATCACAAGAAATCGAGCGAAACAATTCAAGGAAGCACTTAACGGGTTGATAAAGGATTTCCATGAAGTCGGAAAGGATTGGAGCAATCATGAAGCTGGAATGGATTGGAACAACCATGGGAATGCCCTTGCTCTTGTACAAGTCATACCGGATACGGGGTGAAAAGGGCGTGTCTTTACAAGGCATGGCCGTGTAGGAGTTTGGAGGTTACACAAAATCATACACGGTTCAAAGGCACGGCCGTGTATGGTGTCAAGATTTTCCACAGAAAGATACACGACTAGAAGTACACGGTCGTGTATATTGTCAAGAAGTTCCACAGAATTATACACGGCCATGTATCTCCTCGACGCCGGCCTTCATGTCTTGTTTTGTTATTTTTACGCAACTTATCTAAGCTATGTCATTTTGGGCTTTATTGTTACGAATTGTAAACCCTAATATAAAGCTCCTTGGGTTTAGAACATTTAGAATATAGAACATACAACTTGAAGTTTGAAAAACACTTTGAGAGAATTCCTCTCTTGGTTCTTTAAAGAACTAACCTAGAACTTATCGGATTTTATTTCTGTGGCGTTCATCCCGACTTATGAATCGGTCTTTCATGCCGATTGTGGCGTCTTCATATTATACCAAGGTTCTTGTCTCGCTTATAGACAACGGGTCGCGGTTTCCACTTGAGGGTGTTTGGCATCTTAGGTAACGAATTCCGAACGTATTGGTATTGGGTTTCGTCACACGTTGGCGTGGTTCGTATCAGTTAGGAATCCGATCAAACCGATCTCGTATCAGTAGATCCTCTTGAAGTGCCACTTGGACCGATCACAAGAACTCGAGCGAAACGATTCAAGGAATCACTTAACGAGTTGATAAAGGATGTCCATGAAGCTAGAAAGGATTGGAGCAACCAGGAGAATGCACTTGCACTTGTACAAGTCATTCAAGGAGATCAAAGCATAGGAGGTAAAAGCTGCCAGCCTTGACAACGCTGGCTTGAGCACTGCCGGCTTTGACCCGGTGTTGCCATTCGCACACGACAGAAGGACTACGCCGGCTTAATACGTCGCCGAACTTTCTACCCGGAGTACATCCTACGTCGGCTACTACGCCGCCGGCTTTCATTCCCCGTTTGTTATTTTTCCGCGACTTTATGATGTTATGTCGTTTGGGGCTTTTATTATTACGAGTTGTAAACCCTAATATAAGCTTCTAGGGTTGAGAATAGAACATAGAACACATATACAAGGTTGAATAACACATTTTGAGAGAATTCCTCTCTTGGTTCTCTAAAGAACTTCTCTTGAACTTATTGGATTTCTTCCGTGGCGTTCATCCCGACTTATCAATCGGTCTTTCATCCAGATTGTGGTGTCTACAGAATATACCAAGGTTCTTGCCTCGCTTATAGGCAACGGGTCGCTGTTCCACTCGTTTGTTTTTGGCATCTTGGGTTGCAAATTCCGAACGTATTGGTATTGGGTTTCGTCACACGTAGACGTGGTTCGTATCAATTGTACTTGGTATATTGAGAAGTAATTGCTATTACCATTTTCTTTACTTTAAGTATTTATTTGTTTTGTTTTGTTAATTACTTGTTATAAATATTTATACAAAAATTTAATTTATTTATATGCGTCGAGTCTAATTTTTGAATTCCCATTCCTAATCCGATCTAGACTAGACCCTATACTCATCTAATATAGATCTTCGACTTGAGTTAGGAATTTCGTTTGATTTTTGGAGTCGCCACCCAACTGTTGTTGGGAAATATTGAATTAAGACTAAAGGAGTGGATTAGTCTTAATTTGGACCACTAGTCGTCGTTATTTCCCCTTCTTGTTTTTGTGAAAAGAGGAAAAGGGAAAACCAGAGTTTCTAAGTCCGGAGGCTAACCTATTAAAACCTTTACAGTTACCACCTAATCTCCTGAAACTGATCTTATTTAGAAATGTGCTTCATTGTGTTTCTGTTACTTTTTATTATGTTTTTGAGTTATTTCAAGAAAATGATTTTTCATTCATTTTATGGGTTGACCCAAATGGGTGCCTACGTACTTGCTACTCAGGATCAAACAAGCCGTAGTTCGCTTTTTTGAAAACTTTAAGTTTGTTTGTGAATTTTAATTTTGAAATCTCTTTTGCTTTATATTCTTACCATTTTTGGGATTTTTTTTTTCTAAAAAATCTAAGCCTAAGCTTTTATTTGAATTTGAAAATGATTTTTAGAAAAAACATCCATTTTGGATTTATTTTTGAGAAAAATGATTTTTCTAAGTTCTAAAACTCATTCATTTTTTCTTTTTGAATTTTTATTAACTTTTATGATTTTTATGATTTTCGTAGTTTTTTTTTATGATTTTTTTTATTTTTATTAAATTTTCTATAATTTTTGTGAATGTTTTTTAAAATTTTATCCTAAGTTAATATCTATCCTATTTTGAAATCTAAAGTTTTATTATTATTTTCCTAATATTTTTATTTTTCTACATTTTAGTATTTTATTTTATTTTTTTTCTTTTCTTCTTTTCTTATTTATTATTTTCTACATTATTTAATTCTAGAAAAATCTAATTTCTACATTTTCCTATTTATTAAAAATAAAACATAAACAAATAAATAAATAAATAACTAACTAAATAACAAATAATAAACAAATAAATTAATTCGGAATAAATAAATAAATTAATTAATAAAATAATTAAAAAAATCTGGAGAATCCGACTTACCTGGATCCGGGTCGGTGCGCGGGTTGAGTCGGTCGGGTCGAATCGGTCGGATGTGGCGGCGGAGGGTGCTCATTCACGGTGTTCCAGCGGCCTTTTGCAGCGGGTGAGGTGTCGAATCCTAGCTTCTCAAGGGTGCTGAATCCAATGGTGGTGATGGTTCACTCCCCGATCGCCTCCTGGTGGTGGTTCAACTCCGGTCGGTGCTCGCGATTTTGGGCTCTTCTCCGATGCTCTCCGATTTGCACTCTTTCCTCACTTTCTCTTAATTGTGATTCGTGTTCTGGCTTCCTCTACTCCTCTATTTATAGGCGTCCAGAAACCCTCTTGGATAAGCTCAAATCAGCCGATTTGGATAAATCCGAATTTCTTCCGTTTTTAGATTTGATTTTATCCCGGTGATTTGATGTTGATCTCTTGTTTTTATTTGATTTATCTTATGGATTTGGCTTTATCTTGACAGTAATCTAGAAGATTTGAAAAAAAAATGATCGATTCCACCTTCGTCAGACTTGCTCCGGCTTCTTCTCGCGTTTGTCCGAGTGAGGAAGACGATCACGTGCAACACGCGTGATTTCCTTCGGCCAATCACGCGTTGCCACGTGGCAGATCCAGGGAAAAGAAAGAAAAATTTTTGCCGAGCGCACGCAGGGGGATTTGAACTCGCGACCTCCAGCCTTCGCACGTTCCCTATACACACGCACGAGCCAACTAAGCTGGCCCAATTTCCCGATTTTCTTTATATCGCAAATTGCATATATGCAATGTGATTTTTCCATTTTTTTGTATTTTTTTGAAATTTCAAAAATTTGTAAAAATTATTCATTATTTATTATTGCCATTTCTGAAATCATTTTTCAAAATTGATGTGTTTTCCTATTTATTTTTATTTTTTTGGATATTTTTATTATTTATGTTAAATTAGGGAAAAATTGGAAAAAATTGAAAATTGATTATTAGTGATTATTATTGATTCCTAGGGAAAAAATGGGGTGTTTACAGCTGCCTCTCTTTGTAGTAAAGTTTGAAAAACTTAACTACAAAGACAAAAAAGAAAAGACGCCATTTTTGGCCTCTTGAATAGATAACGTGGTCCTAACAATTTAGAGTAATGTTCCTTCCCAAAAAGTGCTTTATGGGCTGACTAATTGGCGACAGGACACATCTCATGCATTGTATAGGAATGTATGAGAAATAATGATAGGAAGTGTCTTATCAGACTTGCAACCTTGGAAAGAAAATTTACTCAGGAAGTGCCCTTATGAGCTGGCTACCTGTCAACAGAAGCGTCTTGTTAGACTAGCAACTGTTTGGAAGAATATTTCCCGAAAAGTGCCTCAAGAGCTGACTAATCGGGAGAGTTTAGGAAAGTGCCTCTCATGGGCTGACTAACCTTGAATTGAATGCCTCAAAAAGTGCCCCCTATGGGCTAACCTTGAGGTAAATTTTTAGGAAAGTGCCCCCTATGGGCTGACTAACCTATGATAGAAACGTCTCAAAAAGTGCCCCCTATGGGCTGACCATGAGAACAAATTTTTAGGAAAGTGCCCCCTATGGGCTGACTAACCTAGAGTTGAATTGTCTCAAAAAGTGCCCCCTATGGGCTGACCATGAGAACAAGGTTTTAGGAAAGTGCCCCCTATGGGCTGACTAACCTGGAATTGAATTGTCTTAAAAAGTGCCCCTTATGGGCTAACCATGAGAACAAAGTTTTAGGAAAGTGCCCCCTATAGGCTGATTAACCTGGAATTGAATTGTCTCAAAAAGTGCCCCCTATGGGCTAACCATGAGAACAAGGTTTTAGGAAAGTGTCCTTTATGGGCTGACTAACCTGGAATTGAATTGTCTCAAAAAGTACCCCCTATGGGCTAACCATGAGAACAAGGTTTTAGGAAAGTGTCCTTTATGGGCTGACTAACCTGGAATTGAATTGTCTCAAAAAGTGCCCCCTATGGGCTAACCATGAGAACAAGGTTTTAGGAAAGTGCCCCTTATGGGCTGACTAACCTGGAATTGAATTTGTCTCAAAAAGTGCCCCCTATGGGCTAACCATGAGAACAAAGTTTTAGGAAAGTGCCCCCCTATGGGCTGACTAACCTAGGATTGAATGATATCTCAAAAAGGTGCCCCCTATGGGCTAACCTTAAGAGAGGATTTTTAGGAAAGCGCCCCCCTTGGGCTGACTAACTTAATGTAAAAATGATATCTAGAAAGGTGCCTTTATAGACTGACCTTGGAAGAGATCTAGGGAAGTGCCCCTTTTTGGGCTGACTACCCTATTAAGGGGAATGTTTAGACAAATGACTCATTTTGTGCTTTTGAATATGCTTTCTACAGTCTGAACTAAATGATGTGATGCTTTTCATGATAGTTATTTATTTTAATATGCTTGCCAGTTGATAGCAACCAAACAATTGAACCTTCGTGCTGGTTTGCTTCTGCTTCATTTCTTCTTATCTTGACATGGGGTTGAAAATTTTGATGTGCTCCCTTTCTTTATGTGCAAGGCGCTTTTGACGGTAATGTTATCCTAATGATGCGCTCAGTTCTAATGTTCAAAAATAGATAGGATTATATCACAAACTATATTAAGATTCATTATCATTTCAACATTTATCTTTCATTGGTGATATAGTGGGTAATGTGTTTAGGAATATTTGTTGTGATGAATTGATTTGAATTTATTGACCATTTAGGAATATTAACTTTGCTTGCAAAAAGTAAAAATTCGACTCAACGAAATTTATATCGAACATTGGCTTTCATAAATATTGGCAAATTTTCAATTTCCTTGCCTAAGGATAATACATCTTTACAGCATCTGTGTTAATGGGGTCTCTCAATTCTGGACCATCCATTTGAGTTAATATCAGAGCACCTCCTGATAAAACCCTTTTCACCACATAAGGGCCTTCGTAGTTTGGGGTAAATTTCCCTTTGGAGTCTTGAGCGTTCGGGAGAACCTTCCTTAACACCAGATCCCCCTCTTTAAAGTACCGAGGTCTCATCTTCTTATTAAATGCTCGGGCCATTCTTTGTTGGTAACATTGGCCATGACATGATGCGGTAAGTCTTCTTTCATCAATCAGATTCAGCTGATCAAGCCTCTTCTTTACCTAGTCTGACTCAGTTAACTGAGTTTCTGCCAGGATTCTAAATGATGGTATCTCAACTTCAATTGGTAGCACTGCTTATGTACCATATACCAATGAGTAAGGGCTGGCTCCTGTGGATGTTCTTATTGAAGTCCTATAAGCCATGAGAGCAAACGGCAACATTTTGTGCCAATCTTTGTAAGTTGTTGTCATTTTCTCGATGATCTTTTTGATATTTTTGTTAGCTGCTTCTACTACCCCGTTCATTTGAGGTTAGTAGGGAGTTGAATTTCTATGGCTTATGTGGAATTGTTGACATAAACCTGTCATCGATTTGTTGTTGAGATTGGTACCGTTGTCGGTGATGATAGACTCAGGAACTCATATCGGGCTATTATGTCCCTTTTTAAGAAGCGGACTATTACCCCTTTTGTGACATTGGTATATGATGAAGCTTCTACCCATTTGGTGAAGTAATCGATCGCTACAGTATAAATCTATGGCCATTGGACGCTGTGGAGTGATTAGGGCCTATTATGTCAATTCCCCACATGGAGAATGGCCATGGTGCTGATAACAAATGTAGCTCATTGGGCGGAGCATTGATCCGGTTCGCATAGACTTGACACAAATGACATGCTTGACAATTTATGCAATTTGATTCCATGGTTAACCAATAATATCCTAACCTCATGATTTTTCGGGCCAACATGTAGCCATTCATATGAGGTCCACATACTCCTTCATGTACTTCTTCATCAGTTCGCATGCTTCATCTTTGTTCACACATCTCAACAGGGTGGTATCAGATGATCTTTTGTAAAGTATGGACCCACTTAATAGGAAATGGCTTGCTAACCTTCTGAGTGTTCTTTGGTCATTCTTGCTAGCCATTTCGGGGTATTTACCTTCTTGGCGAAAGGTCTTGATATCGTGATACCAGGGTTTGTCATCTTGTATCTTTTCCATTGTTAAACAATAGGCGGGCCGACTTTCGATGTCTATTTTCATCGGTTGAACTTCGGCTCCCCCTATTATCTGGATCATAGATGCTAGCATGGCTAGTGCATCTGCGAACTGATTCTGAGTTCTCGGGATGTATGTGAAAGTGATTGCCTTGAATTCTTCAATCAGCTCTGTCAAGTGTTGATGATATGGTACCAGTTTGGGTCTTTAGTCTTGTATTCCCCTCTTGTTTGTAGTATGATGAGCGACGAATCCCCATATACCTCTAATTCGCGGATTCCCATTTGGCAGGCCATTTTGAGGCCAAGAATGCATGCTTCATATTCCGCGATATTATTGGTGTATGGAAATGTAAGTCTTGTCGCTGCAGGGAATTGAGTGCCGTCCGGGGATATCAATACTGCCCCAACCCCACAACCGAATACATTGGCAGCTCCATCGAAAAATAGTTTCCATTTCGGGTTCTGCTCTATCCCAAAGTCTTCTACCAGCCTATTTTCCACTATCAATATATTCTCATCCGGAAATTGGGCCTGTAGTTCTTGGAACCTGTCTCGACAGGGTGTTCCGCCAATTGGTCGGCTAAGGCTTGCCCTTTCATCGAGTTCTGATTTATGTATGTGATGTCGAACTCGGATAGGAGCATTTTGCCACTTAGAGATTCTCCCTATCAAGGCTGGTTTCTCTGCCAAGTATTTCAAGGATCGTGTCTTGTCAGCAGCTCGATATGGTAGTAAAGGGTGTATTACCTTAGCTAATGCATGACCTAAATTAGAGCACAACACGTCTTCTCCACCTCTGAGTACCTCTGTTCCCCATCTGTGAACTTCTTGCTCAGATAATATATGGAATGCTCTCTTCCCTCTTCATCTTTCTGCCCCAGCACACATCCCATGGATTTAGGGAGTATAGTGAGGTATAAGAATAAGGGTTTTCCTTACTTTGGGACTATCAAGACTGGAGGTTTTATAAGGTAATCTTTGATTGCCCCGAATGCTTCTTCACATTCATCGTCCCATTCTATTGCGGCGTTCTTCTTCAACAGACGGAATAGTGGCCGGCATTTGTCGGTGAGCTGTGAAATAAATCAAGCTATGTAATTTGATCTTCCAGCAAGCTTCTTACTTCTTTAACGAGCGTGGGGAAGGTAATTATAATATGGACTTTACCTTGTCAGGGTCGATTTTAATGCCCTCCTAGCTTATGACAAACCTAACAATTTCCCCGTCGTGACCCCGAAAGTACATTTTCTGGGTTTAACTTGAGCTGGAATTTTCTCAGTCGTTTAAACAATTTCCTAAAGGATATCTATATGGCTTTCTCCTTATTTGGATTTAGCTATCATGTGTCGACATATACTTCAACCTCTCGATGCATCATATCGTGAAGTATAGCGACCATGGCTCTCTGATACGTTGCCCCGGCGTTTTTTAAACCAAGGGCATGACTTTGTAACAGAAAGTCCCCCACGTTGTGATGAAGGTCGTTTTGGTTTTATCTTCCTCAGCCATTTTTATTTGATTATATCCTGAGAAACCGTCCATGAATGAGAAGAGATGGTTTCCCGTAGTGTTGTCTACTAGAACATCAATATGAGGTAGGGGGAAGTTATCCTTTGGCGTGGCTTGGTTTAAGTCCCGAAAGTCTATGCATACGCGTACTTTTCCGTTCTTTTTCATGACGTGGACTATATTTGCTACCCACTCTAGGTAGTCGAATACTTCAATGAACCCTACTTCTAGTAGTTTCTTGACTTCTTCTTTGATTTTCAGTAAGATCTCAGGCCTAAATCTTCTCAGTTTTTGTTTTTTAGGTTTGACATCTTCCCTTATGGGAAGCTTGTGAACTACTATTAACTGGTCTAGCCCAAGCATGTCACCATATGACCAGGCAAACACATCTGCATATTCCATTAATAGCTCGGTTATCTCACGTTTTTGCTCGGCACTCAAACTGGTCCCGATTTTGAGGTTCTTAGGGTTTTCCATGCTTCCTAGATTTACTGTCTCCACAGGCTCGTTGATCGAGATTCCGCTTTGTTCATGTTTTAGCCAATTTTCTTGTATTATTTCGTGGTCTAAGATATCGCTTTCAACAACTGACCCAGCAGCGTTGGAAACGATATCAGCGTTTTTACTTTCTACCTGCGCGAAATATCCCTGATGTTTGATGCTAGGAGATTTGAGTAACATAAAAATGAAAGCATATATATAAGAAGAAAACAAACTGCAATTGAACTTGATAAAGAGTCTCAATAAAATTTGTTTAATAATTTTCCTCTACTTTTGAGCTAACCTAGCGCTACTGATAGGATAACAAAACCAATTGTTCAGAGCCAGATGCTGGTTGGACGTGCGGGGGGTTGATTTCCCTTGGATGTCGTCCTCTTCATTTATCCGCAGCTCTTGAATGATGTTTGCCTTTCGGAAAGATTATTGGAGAGGTGGGATGCACATCTAGGTGTCGATCAGCTTCCCCTTCATTCTGCCTTTGACACCTTTCGTTTGCGCTTCTTCTATGGCCGTAGGAATGTACCCTAGTCCAAACGTCCCATGTTGCCCCTCTTTAAACTGATGGCCCTCCTTGCTGGTTACCATGTTCACTTCATTGAAGATCTGCAGCCCTAGGTCTTCTGAACCCTCTTCCTCAATGTAAGGTATGGCAGTCTCCTTATATATGGCGTAATCTTGCTCGCCCAGTACAGTGACTATCTGCCCATTTGCGATGAATTTGACCTTTTGGTGGAGACTAAAGGTAATGGCTCCAGCAGCATGTATCCAGGGTCGTCCCAAAAGCAGGTTGAAAGACCTTGGGATGTCGAGGACCTGGAAAGCGATGTGGAATACTTATGGACCAATTTCTACTGACAGGTTTACCTCCCCCACTATGTCTCTTCTTGACCCTTCGAAGGCTCTGACCACTGTGGAGCTAGGTTTTATGTTGCTTGGATCGACCCCCAGTAAGTCGAGCGTTGCCAATGGGAAAACGTTGAGGGATGATCCGTTATTGATAAGTACCCGGGAGACAATGGTGTCGTTGCACCTGACCACTATGAACAATGGTTTGGTATGTTGGTCTCCCTCTTCTCCTAGCTCTGCTGGAGAGAAGGATATTTGGTCCATTGCGAAGATGGAGACCGCCACGTGACCTAATTTGTCTGTAGCGATACCTTCCGGGACCTGAATCTTTTTCAGCACTTTAAAGAGTGCTTCCCTATGAGGCTCGGATGTTGTGAGAAGGCCCATGAGTGATATTTGCGCTGGAACCTTATTTAATTGTTCCATGATCTTGTATTCGCTGGCCTTAACCATCTTCGTAAACACAGCAAGACCCTCTTCCTCTTCTTCCCCTTTTTCCACATTGGGCTCTTCGGTCGAGCCTTTATACTTTGGATCGTATAATCTCCCAAAGCGGGTGATGCCTCCCACCATAGGAGGCTGCTCTTGTTCGAAGGCCCGATAATCGAACGGTGCAGCCTTGTAATTCTCTACCGGTATCGGGCATTGAATACATATCTTTTTCTTGGGATTTGTACCTCAGTTGATTATCCCTCATAGCACTGTATAACCCTGGGCTTCTGATGAGAGTTGATCATGTTGACAGTCTTCCCTTCTTCCTTTTGCCGGGTTATCTTCCTTCTCAAATTCCGGTCCCCATCCACTAGGTGGCCCTTGCTCAGTCGGGGTATAAGAATAGTTTACCAAATACTGAAATCTCCCATGTGATTCTCCCAAAGTGCCAACCGTTGGGTCTCCGGCTAACCATCTTCTCTTAATGTGTGCTTTTGGAGTTTCTTCTAGAGCTTGGTGGGATTGTTTCTTCTGTTGCTCAGTTGAATTCTTTTTGGGGGCTTCTTTGGGAGCCGACTCCTTTGATGTGATCATGTTGATGGTGGGCTTATGACTGGGCAGTGGGTTGGTGTTGACATTGGGTGCTGGGGCATTCACGAAATCCAATTGTATGATTCTTGCATCAATTAAGTCTTAGATTTTGTGCCGGAGCCTCCAGCACCTATCTGTGGAATGACCCTCCTGACCCATGTGGTAGTCACACTTGAGATTTGAGTCGAAGTTCTTAGGCTTGTACCGGTCGTTGAGGATCTCGAAACTAATCAAGTTGTCTGCCCTTAGCCGAGCGAAGACCTGATTGAGCGGTATAGGGATGGGAGTAAATTGCCTTGGGATCCCGGTGGCCTGATTATGACCCGTCGTGGGTTGTTGGACTGGGGTACTCGGGGTCTGGAATGTCACATGGGTCCCAGATTTTTCTGTCTTACCGGAGTGGACTGTGCTGACAATGGACTCTTTAGCTCTGTTTCCTCCTACAGGCCTTTGTGTCGGTGTGACCCTAGGAGGCTCCATTGTTTAGAGTTTACCGGTGGTGATGGCATTCTCAATCCTGCACCTCGCAACCACTACCTCTGCAAAACTGGATGAGGTCTGGCCTACCAGGTGTGAAAAGTAGGTCTTGTCTAGGGTATTGACAAATATGGATGTCAATTCCTTTTCAGATATCGGGGTTGCTACCCTGGCGGCCTAGGCTCTCCAGCGTTGAGCATACTCGTTGAACGGCTCAGCATGTCTCTTTCGGAGACTCCTCAGGTCGATTACGGATGGGGCGACTTCAATATTGAACTTATATTGGTCATAAAATGCCCGGGCTAACTTCTCCTAGGTGTTAACAATGTTGAAGTCCAGGTGGGCATACCAGACTAGTGCAGGGCCTGTGAGGCTATCTTGGAATGTCTGGAGCATGAGTTGGTCGTATTGAGCATACTTGCTCATTTTCCAGGCATATAGCCTGGTATGCATTTTGGGGTAGCCGGTCCCGTCATACTTTTCAAACTCTGGGGTCTTGAACTTTTCAGGGTATATCTCTTCCTTGTATGCTAGCAGATTGGTGATTCCGGCCTGTTCAAAACCATCAAGGCCCTCAATGCTTTTCATCTTGTCATGGAGCTGCTGGAAGAGTCGCTTCTCCATCTCCTTCTCCCTCTCTTCCATCTCCTTTTTCAGGTCATCAGAGGTCAACCCCTGGTAGACCTTTGGCTCATATTCAAAGGCCGTGTTAAGGTGGGAATTGATCTCTTCATATTCTAAAGGCTATCCCTCTACTGCTTTCCCCTTTCTGGCCCCTGAATACTCTTCCTGGGTTGGCTGAGTGTTGCGCAAAAGGCCGATGCTTTCAGTTAAGAGGTGAACCTGGGCAGCCAGTTGTTGGACTGTTTGTTCTAGGGACATGATCCTAGAGTCCGAGGCAGCTTCAGCATTGGCGTTGTTGCGGTTGTCGCTACTGTTGGCCATTTTTGCTCTTGAGCGCGTGAGAACAGGGCTTCTAGGAGTGTTCGGTTGCTTGGAAGCTATTTTGATACCTGGACGCACATTTTGTTTTTATTTTTAGTGCAATGAATGCAAGAATGATATGCATGTGTCACGTGGATGCTAAAAAGTAAAAAGGGTTGACCACTGATTGACAATGTGATATTGAAAATTCACTTTTATTGAAAATTCTAGAGTTCAAAATAAAATATTACAAATAAAGATCTACTTCCTAGTTCTTTTAGTCTTTTGTTGTGGAGGCTCAGACTTCTTACTGATGACGGCTTCCAATTCCTTGACTTTGGCTTGGCATTTCTCCAATTGTGCTTCTAGGGCCTTATTCCTTTGGTCGGATTCCTTGAAACGTCCCTTCTAGATGTCTTTCTTATGATCTGCAGCTTCAAAGTATACCTCCATTCGGGCCTTGACTAGTTCTAGGTATACTTCTGTCTCTGGATTGATCTTGTCTGGTCTTGGTTGGGTGACGTCTGGAACCCGATATGCTCTTTCCCCTGTCTAGTATAGCTGGCGGATTACAAATTCTCTGGTGGCTCAGTGTTTTCCCACTTCGCCATCTAACTCCCCGAGGTCCACATTCGGGCTTTCAATTCTGGCTTCTCAAAGTGCTTTGACCTCTACCAGCTTCGCAAACTTCTCAGCTACTAACAGGTTCGGATCTTGATACTCAAAGGTAACTGCTTGTACCGAGGGTCGATAAACCATGTCTTAGATGGTACCAAATTGGCGGACCACTGAGTTGGGGTGATACCCAACACATTCGCTGATTCCGATTAAAGGCACTGCTTGGAAGTTTCTGCAGGTCAAGATGATTTTATTACAGCAACGCCACCTGGCTGTCCATAGAATATCTTCGGCACTGAAACTCCTAAGCAGCTCTACCCAACTGTGGCTGGTAAGGTCGTCGGGTAGCTTCACCTTTTCTATACATGAATCTACAAGATCCACCTGCTGGGCTAAGGTTTTCCAGACCATGTTCAGCCCGAAACACTTAAGGTGGCTTACAAACCAGATCAGCAGAAGGTTGAGGCTTGAGCGGAGAATCCCATGGCCTTTCTTCTTGAGGAAATTTAAGTTCCGGATCTGTTCAGCCAGTAGAGCTGGGATGTAAGATCTTCCCTCCAGAAATTGGGTCACCAGCTTTGCGACTCGGTAGTGAATATAGAAGGTCCCGGTGGGGAACAGTATGGTGGCGAAGGCTGTCAAGATGAAAGCGTTCACCCTTCTCTGTCTGTAAGTCTTGGGGTCCCCACATAGTATGTCCTTCCTATCCTCGTTGTCCTCTCGGGCGATGAACCAGGCTTCCAAATCATCTATTCGTATGCAATATCCATTGTAGTCTGCTAGGGCTTTGTTGATTGCTGTCTTACGGATGCCTAATAATCTGCTGAACGTACCGGCTGGCCCGGCCTCGAGGTCTGGCATATAGATTTGATCGGTTAGTGCTGGAGCCTATAGCAACTGGGTGTACTCTTCCAGGGTAGGGGTGATCTCATGCGGCCCGATAAAGAAAGCAGCGGGCTCGATTTCCCATAATTGGAGCATGGCCCGGATTAAAGGCAAATTCACCTCTATCCTTGTTAGTGAGAGGACGGGGTCGATCTTTTGCTGGATGAAGGCCTGCTCCTCTGGGTTGTACAAGGTAAACCAATGGTCCAGTACCAATTTTGGGTCCAAAGGTTTGTACACCCGTATTTCTTTGCGGAGGAGATGGTCGATTGCGGTGCTAACTATCTATTTTACAATAAGAAATCGCCTAATTACAAACAAGACTATGAAAGCATTATAGGGAAATAAATTCGAACTCTATGAACAAAACAACAAACCATTACATCGTCATTCAATTGTCAACCCTTTATGACGTCATGTATGCAAGTAGGTTGGTTCTAACTGGTTCCCGAGCTCTATGGCCTCCCGCATTCTCGAAGAAATGGATCTCAGGCCATATCGAAGCATAGGGTGGGGTAGCCTAATCGGTCCCGAACGGTGAATCAACTCACTTTGCCCGAAACCTACACAATGGCTCCCCGTCTTAGGTTTCTAGGATGGTCCGGGTTCGACCGCATCTACTCACACAAACATATGTATGCATGCTGAACCCCCACAATAAAGAAAACTAAAAATCTAACTAATCCCTGAAAGGTTAGCAACAGAGTAGAAAGAATGAAACACATTTCTTAAAGATAACAAATTGAAGAGATTCAGGTGGCCAGCCTACTAGCGCAAGTCCCCAGCGGAGTCGCCATCCTGTCGAGTCTAATTTTTGAATTCCCATTCCTAATCCGATCTAGACTAGACCCTATACTCATCTAATATAGATCCTCGACTTGAGTTAGGAATTTTGTTTGATTTTTGGAGTCGCCACCCAACTGTTGTTGGGAAATATTGAATTAAGACTAAAGGAGCGGATTAGTCTTAATTTGGACCACTAGTCGTTGTTATTTCCCCTTCTCGTTTTTGTGAAAAGAGGAAAAGGGAAAACCAGAGTTTCTAAGTCCAGAGGCTAACTTATTAAAACCTTTACGATTACCACCTAATCTCCTGAAACTGATCTTATTTAGAAATGTGCTTCATTGTGTTTCTGTTACTTTTTATTATGTTTTTTAGTTATTTCAAGAAAATGATTTTTCATTCATTTTATGGGTTGACCCGAATGGGTGCCTACGTACCTGCTATTCAGGATCGAACAAGTCGTAGTTCGCTTTTCTGAAAAC
Organism: Laguncularia racemosa; assembly: GCA_037954665.1. Taxonomy (NCBI): domain Eukaryota; kingdom Viridiplantae; phylum Streptophyta; class Magnoliopsida; order Myrtales; family Combretaceae; genus Laguncularia; species Laguncularia racemosa. Next base: position 2,615,123 of record JBBMOL010000025.1, on the reverse strand, counting down.
TTTAAGTTTGTTTGTGAATTTTAATTTTGAAATCTCTTTTGCTTTATATTCTTACCATTTTTGGGATTTTTTTTTCTAAAAAATCTAAGCCTAAGCTTTTATTTGAATTTGAAAATGATTTTTAGAAAAAACATCCATTTTGGATTTATTTTTGAGAAAAATGATTTTTCTAAGTTCTAAAACTCATTCATTTTTTCTTTTTGAATTTTTATTAACTTTTATGATTTTTATGATTTTCATCATTTTTATGATTTTCGTAGTTTTTTTTTATGATTTTTTTTATTTTTATTAAATTTTCTATAATTTTTGTGAATGCTTTTAAAAATTTTATCCTAAGTTAATATCTATCCTATTTTGAAATCTAAAGTTTTATTATTATTTTCCTAATATTTTTATTTTTCTACATTTTAGTATTTTATTTTATTTTTTTTCTTTTCTTCTTTTCTTATTTATTATTTTCTACATTATTAAATTCTAGAAAAATCTAATTTCTACATTTTCCTATTTATTAAAAATAAAACATAAACAAATAAATAAATAACTAAATAACAAATAATAAACAAATAAATTAATTCGGAATAAATAAATAAATTAATTAATAAAATAATTAAAAAAATCCGGAGAATCCGACTTACCTGGATCCGGGTCGGTGCACGGGTCGAGTCGGTCGGGTCAAATCAGGTCAGGTTGGATCGGTCAGATGCGGCGGCAGAGGGTGCTCGTTCATGGCGTTCCGGTGGCCTTTTGCAGCGGTTGAGGTGTTGAATCCTAGCTTCTCGAGGGTGCTGAATCCAATGGTGGTGGTGGTTCACTCCCAGATCGCCTCCTAGTGGTGGTTCAACTCCGGTCGGTGCTCGCGGTTTTGGGCTCTTCTCCGATGCTCTCCGATTTGCACTATTTCCTCACTTTTTCTCAATTGTGATTCGTGTTCTGGCTTCCTCTACTCCTCCTCTATTTATAGGCGTCCGTAAACCCTCTTGGATAAGCTCAAATCGGTCGATTTGGATAAATCCGAATTTCTTCCGTTTTTAGATTTGATTTTATCCCGACGATTTGATGTTGATCTTTTGTTTTTCTTTGATTTATCTTATGGATTTGGCTTTATCTTGACAGTAATCTAGAAGATTTGAAAAAAAATGATCGATTCCACCTTCATCGGACTTGCTCCGGCTTCTTCTCGCGTCTGTCTGGGTGAGGAAGATGATCACGCGCAACACGCGTGATTTCCTTTGGCCAATCATGCGTTGCCACGTAGCAGATCCAGGGAAAAGAAAGAAAATTTTTTGCCGAGCGCACGCGGGGGGATTCGAACTCGCGACCTCCAGCCTTCACACGTTCCCTATACGCACGCACGAGCCAGCTGAGCTGGCCCAATTTCCCGATTTTCTTTATATCGCAAATTGTATATATGCAATGCGATTTTTCCATTTTTTTGTATTTTTTTGAAATTTCAAAAATTTGTAAAAATTATTCATTATTTATTATTGCCATTTCTGAAATCATTTTTCAAAATTGATGTGTTTTCCTATTTATTTTTATTTTTTTGGATATTTTTATTATTTATGCTAAATTAGGAAAAAAATGGAAAAAATTGGAAATTGATTATTATTGATTCCTAGGGCAAAAATGGGGTGTTTACAATATGTATATATGTATACTATCATTAAATTTATCGTTATTGTTATCATTGTCACCGTTGTTGTTACTATTATAACTTTTAGTGTATAAATATTGTATTTAGTTAATTAATAATCATTAATATGTTCACTCTTTTTCCAATACTAATGGGAGTCAAGCCATTCCAGTTATTGGACCACTTACTCGAGCTAGAATCAAAGGATTGTAGAACCTTACATTGAGAGTTCTACCTGATCAGATGGAACCCGAAGAGAATAATCTAGTTTCTTCATTTATTTTTCATGATTATTTTAATTTCAATCAAATACATTTGTTAGTGCTTCAGGACAACAACTAGGTATGTTAATTAACCTAAAGCAAGCATGGAACGCTACCCTTAAGAGCTGGCAACTTATGTTGTTAAAATTAGTGGCTTACATTGAAGAATCGACAGTGTAGGAATAAAGGCCGGCCATAAAGGCTAGTGGTGTATCTCCACAAAGCCAGTAGCTTTCTTAGGAAGCTTACAATTTTAGGCCGGTTGTTTTATGTTGTTTCGAGCCAATTTTTCTTTGTACTATAAATACCATTTTGTAATGGAAAAACGAGAGACTTTTAGCATTTGAGAATATACGAGTGGAGTTTCCTCCCATTTTCTTATACTCTTATCAATCTTTGGATTATGGCGAGTGATGATATTGGGATTGTTGTGCATCATATCAACAAATCCGTGCTAGGACTATCTTTTTACTAGTGTGTAGTATTTGGTAAGGGTTCAGGTTTTTATGTTACTTTTGTGTTTGAATCATTTGGATTATTTATTGTGAACTATCAATTGGGATTGCGATTGCTTGATTCTGTATTGGGATTAGGCACATCATAATTTGGTATCAGAGTAAGGGTTGAGAATTAAGGTTTGTGTTGTGATTTGTGTGATTGTGATTTGGGGTGATATGCCTAATCCCAATGTAGAATCAAGCAATCACAATCCTAATCAATAATCACAACAAGTAATATGAACAACTTAAACAAAAAAAAAAAAAAAACTAAACCCTTACTAGATATTATGCATTAGCAAGAGGATAGTCCTAGCACAAATTTGTTGATATGACACATAACAACCCCGATACCATCACTCACCACAATTTAAGGATTGATAAGAATATGAGAGAAAAACTTGATTTTTGTATATCTCAAATATCAAGTTTTGTCCCTCTTTCTATTCCCAAAAGTATATAAAGAAGGCAAAGTTCCATTACAAGCAAAATTGGTTCAAAACAACATAACATAACCGGCTTAAATTGTAAGCCACCGACCTAAAATGACTACACCGCCGGCCTTTATGGCTAGCCTAAATGGGTGCATCGCCGACCTTCAACTTTGCACAGCTAGTTCTTCAAAAGAAAGCCACCCGCTTTTGAGTTCCATGCTTGCTTGAGTCATTAGTTGTTGTCTTAAAGCAATGATAGATGCATCTGTAATTGAGATGATTTGATTCCCATCATGTGGATTGAGCAAAGGTTGAGAATTAGGGTTTGTCCTATGGTTTGTGTGATTATAATTAGGGCTTGTGACGTGGTTGTTTGATAGTGAATTGAAATTAGGGTTTATACTATAAATTGTGCCGTAGGTTGATTGAATTTGAATTGGAATTGAAAAAGGGTTGAGATTTGGGTTGTATTGTGATTTAGGAATTAAATGAGGGTTGATGTTAAGGTTGTGTTGTGGTGTGTGAGTGTGTGATCATGATTTGGGGAATTCTTGTGTTGAGACTGCAATTCAGAGAAGTGTGTCAAACGATAGTTTGAACGGAGGAATTGAAAATGAAGCCAATAATCAAGTTGGAGGAGGAAGTCAGGGACGTCAGGTTGCTTGTGGTAGGAGAAATTTGGAAGAACAATTACAGGATCTAACCACCATTGTTGCTAATTTAGCAACATGAGTGGATTAGATGACATTACCCCAATAGCCAGTAGCAAATCCATAGATACCCCCACCTCAGGTAGCCATTAATGATGTACATAGGGAAGGAGCATTAGGAGGAAATAGAGGAAGGTGAGTTGGAGGAGATTATCACACTTACTAGGAAAAAAGAGACGATAATTTTGAGGATGAATTTTATCCTAACCGTGAGTTCAGGCCACTTAGGGGTTTATAATATGTGAAATTACAAATGCCTTCATTTGTTGGAAGGGGATCTTCAATGTATTTTCTTGATTAGAAGGACTTTTTGAATGCTATGAGATCAATGACCATACTCAAGTACGTTTGGAAACAGTTAAGTTTACAAGGTTTGCTACCTTATGGTGGAAGAACATTATGGCTAGTAGGAGGAGAGATGGAGATGCTGAAATATATACTTGGCAGGAGATGAAGTGGGTCATGAGGAAGAGATTTGTTCCAGAGCATTACAAGCATGAGCTATTCATGCGCCTCTAGACCTTAAGGTAAGGAGGCCAGATTGTGGACGAATATGTCTAAGAATTTGAAGCGTTGATGATTCGATGTGGGACCATTGAGCCTCCTAAATAAACAATGGCATGATTTGTGTCAGGCTTGAAGTATGAGATTCCTTTTATGTGGAGTTGCAGTGATATGACACCCTTGATGAGGCCATCTAGTTAGCTTTGAAGGTTAAAAGACAGTGACGTTTTAATCCTTATAGAATGACGAATAACAAGTATAGAACCTCTAATAAGTCATATGATTCATACAATAAGAATATAGATAAAGGGGGATTTAGTAAGAGTGTAGAAAAGAACGTAATTGTTATAGATGTTAAGGGAGAAAAGAGTATTTCTAAGAAAGGGAAGGCAGTTGCTGGGACTAAAAATAAATAGATAACAATCAGTTCGTCAAGGGAAAAGACTCATCAAATCCAATGCTTCAAATGTTTAGGTTTTTCACATATGGTTATTTAATGTCTAAACAAAAGGATGATGATTGCTATGGAGGTGGAGAGTAAGGATAACGAGAAGAAGATGCATGAGCCAACAAATTTGTCAGTAGTGCTAGATGAGTATTATGGGGATGTAGATGCTGCGGCATATGAAGATAAAGGGAATGATTAGTATTTGGCTATCAATGTATTGCGCAGGGTGAAGATTACTTTTCCTGCTAATGAGGAAGAACAGAGGGAGAACCTATTCCATATTTCCTACAGGGTCCAAGTTAACCTTTGTGTTCTTATTATTGATGGTGGTAGTTGCACCAATGTAGTAGCTGCTTCTTTAGTTAGTAAATTGAAACTAGTCACTATCTTACACCTTAAGCTATATAAACAGCACTGGTTAAGTGAACAAGGCAGTATGCATGTTACTCAAAAGGCTAAGGTTCCATTCAGCATAGGGGAGAAGTATAATGATGAGATTTTCTATGACATTCTTCCTATGTGCGCATCACATATACTACTTAGTAGACTGTGGTTATTTGACAAGAGGGTATTGCATGATGGGTTTAGGAACACCTATGTGTTCCAGAAGGATGGTGAGCAAATTGTTTTGAATCTTATGTCACCAATTGAGGTGCAAGAGGCATAGAGACAAATCAATAAAAACACTAAAAAGAATTCCTTATTTGTGGGGCGAAAGGAACTAGAAGGAAACTTGAGTGGAGTGGAACATTCCTAGGAAATTCAAAAGCTTCATCAAAAGGTTTTTGAACATCTTAAGAAGACTCAAGAACAGAAGTGACTTTAGGGCAACAAACACAGGTAGACTAAGATTTTCAATCTAGGTAACTTGGTTTCATCTCAACAAGGATAGATTTCCTCATAAGAAATCATAGAAACGTTCACCTAAAGCAGATGGACCATTTAAGATTCTAAAGCACATCAATAACAATGCTTACAAGGTAGAGCTACTAGGAGAATATGGCATTTCTACTACATTTGGTGTTGCAGACCTATCACCTTGCCTATCAAAAGATGATGTGCCTAAAAGCTAAGATTAAGCACATGCAAATGAACCAAATGAACAACTTCAATTCACAAGATCAAATCGAGTCAAAAATTGCGTGAACCCTAATTGAGGAATGATGAATCAAATGATAAAATCAAGGAAATGAAATCCACAAAGATGTTAATCCTCAATTGAATCAATTAACCAACTTAATTCCAAGAGAAATTTAATCAACAATACACAAATCAAACCGTGATCCTCCTTACAACAAAAAAAAAAACTCCACGCCATAAGAACAAGTACAAATTGATGGAATTAACAAGTGCTAAAAACCATTCAATTATGCAATGAAGGTTTGATTACAAAAGCAATAAAAAATCTGACCAAGAAGACTTCAATCCAACCCTAGATATGACTCACTAGAGTTGAAAAAAAAAACACAACAATTAGAAATTGATATGACTTACAGTTTCCCTTTGTTGCACTCGCCACAATTCCAATTATTGGGATTGAAATTGATAAGAGAAATTGAACTAGGAAGAGCCCTAATTCCCTCACATAAAGTGTATGTTCTATTATGAAAAATTGGCTTCCTCAAACCCTACTTTAAGCAAGTATTTATACTAGCTCCCTTTAGGGTTAGAAAATGCACAAAATTACAACTTTGCCACTTTTAAGGTGGCTTGTCCTAAATGGAAATTACAGTCAAAATGAAAGTGTTCTAAAAGAAAATACAACATAAAATAGTCTATAGAACAATTACAAAGTACAAAATATCATAAATCTTCATGAGCTAATGCTTCGAAATAGAAACAATCGCAGTGGGCCTTTGATTGCAAATCCGATGATGTTCCGTAGCCATCAACTAGTGTAGGACATATTGGCATCCCATGGAGAATTATTATTGTACCTGTAAGATTATTTCTTAAATATTTATTAGATAAAAAGATATGAAGTAAAATATGATCGATTTGGATCATCAGCCAAATCTAGTTCTAAAAGCATAGGCGGTGCTAGAAAATTTCCCATCATCTCCTCGGGCTTCTGAAAGATTTGCCCCTAAATCTAGAGGATCATTTTTAGAACTAAACCCTGATATCTCTATTGGCCTGCTCTCCTGGCTATCAAATGTAGTGGAAGTAGTTCTAATTTGTTCCTGAAATTGATGTACCTCAAATAGAGTAATTGGTGACAGTACTATGTGAGACTCGTCCATACTGAACATGTAGGTGTTTCTAAACTCATCATGTAACACCTACCGATCAAACAACCAAGGTCTACCTAACAACAAATGGAATGCATGCATAGGAATTACATCACATAGGATCTCATCATGATATTTCTGCCCAACACTCACAGGGACCTTCGCCCTTAGTGTAACATACATACTACCTCGATTATCTAACCAATGCAAGTTATAAGGTCTAGGATGTGAGATAGTAGACAAATGTAATTTGTTTACCAGTGCAGTAGATATAACATTCGTGTAACTACCACTATCAATGATGAGTACATAAAGGTTATCTTTAATCTTGCAAGAGGTGTGAAATATGTTCTCCCTCTAAATGTCTCTAGTATCAGGAGATATGGTTAGAGCCCTGCGTAACATATTAATAGGTAGATATTGTTCACCTGTATGCTCTTCATGTGTTTCTGCAGTCTGGTCATCATAATACTTCTGCAGTGCTATTGGTAAATCTGTAGGCTTAGTCTGTTCCTCGTCATCCTCAACATCTTCCCTAGCGCCCTCCATAACAATCATCACCCTCTTATTTGGACACTGTGCTGCCATATGCCTAAATCCCATGCATTTAAAGCACTTGATCTGACATACCTTTCCACTAGTAGATCCAGGAATAGTCTGTCTCACATCTGGTGCTATTACCTTTACCTTTCCCAGTGGGTAAATTTTCTCTAGCAGTGTTCAGGGTAGTTTTTTCCACTGCTCTCACTGCCTCACTTACCGCCTTTGTTCCCCTTGATCGACTGTCAGCTACTATGGGTCTGGTAATAGTATTAGGCCCACTACTCGGAGCCCTAAACAAGTTAGACCTCCTTTGCCTCTCCACTTTCAAGGCCAACTGAATAGCCTCATCAAGTGTACTATAGCGCTGCAGCTCAACAACACATGCTATTTCATATTTCAAGCTTGAGACGAAGCATGCCACGGTTTGTTCTGGAGGTTCGATGGACCTACATCTAATCATAAGGGTTTCAAATTCCTGCACATAATCATCCATTGTCTTGCCTCCCTACCTTATAGTCTGCAATCGCATAAACAGTTCCTGTTTTGTAGTGCTCAGGAATAAATCTTTTTCTTAACACCCTTTTCATATCCCTCCATGTCTGAATCTCAGCCTCTCCATCCCTACGCTTGCTGATAATCAAATTCTTCCACCATAGTGCAGTGTATCCTGTAAACTCGACAGTAGCCAATTGGACTTTGGTGTTATCATCGATCTCATAACATTCAAAGAGACCCTCAACCTTGTCCTCTCAATCCAAATAATCATCAACTGATCCCTTGCCATCATAAGAAGGCATCTGCAGCTTCACATACTCCAATCCTCGAGGTAGCCTGAAATCCCTATTCTAATATAGATTAGCCCCAAAGTTGTCATCTCTCTCTTCCCTGTATGGATGATGTTCCTCACCTATCCTTCTATTCAGATTTCCATCTCTCACTATTCTATCTCTTTGAGTATTCTGTAGAGCTACCCGAGGTGGTGCCTAAAGGTTCACCACTGGTGGTTGTGGTAATGTCATTCTGTCAATCCTAGTTGCCAAAGTAGCAACTATGGTAGTAAGATCCTGGAGTTGTTCTTCCAAAGTCCTCCTACCTGCAATATTATGACCCTGACCTCCACCAACCTGACTATTGGCTTCATTGCCAATTCCCCATTCACACTTTCGTTGGACATGTTGTGATTTAAAGAAGTAATCCCCCAAATTTCAGCACACTCCTTCAACAACACCAACCCACATGTTTAATATCCACAATAATGCAATAGCTCACGTTCCAAGAAGAATTATAGGCACAAAGAAATAATTTAGTACTCCAAGTAAGGTTCAATAAATGAAGTATACACAAAACTTTCAAGTAGTTAGAATTAAATTCAACTACAAGTGCTTAAGTAACTAGTTAATTACTTTCACACTTTAATGACTTGTTTAAATTTCAAATTCTACTACTCAAAACCTTCCTTTCTTGTTAAGGTTTTACACTATAATAAATCACAAATTGTAACACCTTAACATAAGCACAAATGCATAACTCTACCGTCACAAACTCCCTTGCTCACGGTTCCACCACCAATCACGCCACTTGCAACAATTCTCAATTCAACAAACACAATACTACACCAAAAATACACACACACCCTTCACTAAATTTGCAAAACACAACTCCACATACACGCCTCTTAAATCATAGTGCAACAACCTCCCCAAATACAACACAATATCACACCACTTTACAATACCTCAAGTGCAACACATTCACACCGCCACTTACAACAATATATACGTCACATGCAACACAAAACTTCTTCAATTCACTACTCCTTCTCAAAGCAATTTCAAGGATAATCACGTTGCAAATTCTTCACTTCAAATACAAGTCTAATCCTCAACTTACACAAAAAGGTAGCAAATTAAATTTGAAAATCAAACCACTTCACTAATTGCAACCCTTCCACATTTAGTAAGAGGTAATTTTCAAATTCAAACAAACACACATTAACTCCTTCACTCTTAATGCTTGTTTTGAAATCAAATAACTTCCTTTTTTCCACATTACTCAAATATGGAAATTGCAAATGCTCTCCCCAATTCCGAATCCAGACAATGTAAGAATCACAATTCTCTTCCTACACAATTGTATTTTCGAAATTGTATTCACAATTGTACTATCTTTCCCCTTTCCTTCACGGTGAATTCCACAACAAAGAGGCTTCAAAAAGTACTCAAAAATCACTCAACAAGTAGCAACTTCAACTTCCCAAACAAGACAATCACACCACTTCAAGCAATCACATAAACAATTTAATTTTCCACTTTCAATTTCGGAATCAAAATATAAACTCAAGAACCCTAAATTTCCGAAATTCAATTTGCAAATCCCTCCTCTTAAAACTCAAGCTCTAATACCAAATTATGATGTGCCTAAAAGCCAAGATTAAGCACATGCAAATGAACAACTTCAATTCACAAGATCAAACCGGTTCAAAGGGGTCAAAAATTGCGTGAACCCTAATTGAGGAATGATGAATCAAATGATAAAATCAAGGAAATGAAATCCACAAAGATGTTAATCCTCAATTGAATCAATTAACCAACTTAATTCCAAGAGAAATCCAATCAACAATACACAAATCAAACCGTAATCCTCCTTACAACAAAAAAACTCCACGCCATAAGAACAAGTACAAATTGATGGAATTAACAAGTGTTAAAAACCAATCAATTTTGCAATGAAGGTTTGATTACAAAAGCAATAAAAAATCTGACCAAGAAGACTTCAATCCAACCCTAGATATGACTCACTAGAGATGAAAAGAAAAGACAACAATTAGAAATTGATATAACTCACAATTTCCCCATTTGCACTCACCATAATTCCAATTCTTGGGATTGAAATTGATAATAGAAATTGAACTAGGAAGAGCCTAATTCCCTCACGTAAAGTGTATGTTCTATTGTGAAAAATTGGCTGCCTCAAACCCTACTTTAAGCAAGTATTTATACTTGCTCCCTTTAGGGTTAGAAAATGCACAAAATTACAACTATGCCACTTTTAAGATGGCCGGTCCTAAATGGAAATTACAATCAAAATGAAAGTGTCCCAAAAGAAAATTCAACATAAAATAGTCCATAGAACAATTACAAAGTACAAAATATCATAAATCTTCATGAGCCAATGCTTCAAAATGGAAACAATCGCAGTGGACCTTTGATTTCAAATCCGACAATGTCCCGTAGCCATCAACTAGTGTAGGGCATATTAGCATCCCATGGAGAATTATTATTGTACCTATAAGGTTATTTCTCAAATATTTATTTGATAAAAAGATATGAAGTAAAATATGAGCGATTTAGATCATCAGCCAAATCTAGTTCTAAAAGCATAGGCGGTGCCAGAAAATTTCCCATCAAAAGATCTTCATGAAGAACCATTAGATTTGAGGGCAAATCTTCCATAGGCCCAAGGAGATGATGGGAATCAAGCCATTCTAGTTCTCGGACCACTTACTTGAGCTAGAACCAAAGGACTGCAAAACCTTACATTGAAAGTTCTACTAGATCGGATGGAACTTGAGGAGAATCATCTAGTTTCTTCATTTATTTTGCATGATTATTTTAATTTCAACCAAATAAAATTGTCAGTGATTCGGGACAACAACCGGGCATGCTAAATGACCTAAAGCAAGCATGGAACACTACCCTTAAGAGCTGGCAACTTATGTTGTTAAAACCAGTGGCTTACCTTGAAGAATCGATACAGGAATAAAGGCCGGCCATAAAGGCCGAAGGTGTATCTCCACAAAGCTAGTGGCTTTCCTAGGCAGGCCGACTATTTTATGTTGTTTTGAGCCAGTTTTTCTTTATACTATAAATACCTTTTTGTAACAGAAACACGAGAGACTTTTGACATTTGAGAATATACAAGTGGAATTTACTCCCATTTTCTTATACTCTTATCAATCTTTGGATTGTGGCTAGTGATGGTATCAGGATTGTTGTGCATCATATCAACAAATCCATGCTAAGACTATCCTTTTGCTAATGCGTAATATTTGGTAAGGATCTAGGTTTTTATGTTGTTGTTGTGTTTGAATTGTTTGGATTATTTATTGTGAACTATTGATTAGGATTGAGATTGCTTAATTCTATACTGGGATTAGGAACATCAAATATCGTCTTTAGATTTATTATTATTGAAGTTATTATAGCTTTCACTATATTATTTACTTTTTCACCATTTTACAAAATATTATGTATGTGTATGTATGTATATTATCCTTTATGTACTTATTTTCTAATTGTTTTGCAGTTAATTATTATTATCGCAAATAGTTCTATTTTTCCATTAAATTGTTACTCACCTAAATATAGTAGTTGTCATTATCTATTAGTAATTTTAATTTGTCTCTTTATTAATGTCACTTATTAATTACTATTATCCTATTAGGAAGCTTTAATATGTAAGTAATTACACTATTGTGTTATGTCTTTTACATGTTGATAGGCATAACTTATATATGTGTACATGTATAGGTTATGTTATTTTATGTAATTACTATTTTATATATTTCTTATAAATTTCATTTTATATATATACAATTTTATTATTGGACTCTTATAGTCATCTATACAAATTATATGTAGTTACTTTATAATTTAATATCGTATGTTATTTATTTCTATCAATTCATAAGGATCTATTCTTCTTTTTCCCTTTTTCCTATTTATTTTGGACATACAATGAGTTGATTATCACTTTTTTTTTATGCATATATATATATATATATATTGTCCTTATAGTTATTTATTGTATTTAAATGTATATATGCTCATTGTCTTGTTATGATAATATATTGCTAGTTGCTTGTTGTTGTTATCATTATTATTATTATTTGTTACTATTTTATTATTATTAAATTTAGTGCCATTTTTGTTTTTAGATATGACAATATAATATATCCTATTATATTTTATAATAATTGCTAATAAAAATTTGTACAATATATTTATATAAGTAGGGATGGCGAATTTGGGCATGACATAACATGATACGACATGACATAACATGACACGACATGACATGGCATGACATGACACGACATAACATGACACAACACGACATAACATAAAACAACACAACATGGCATGATATAACATGACACAACATAGCATACATACAGAAAAAAACATGAATTCACCATTCCCTTTTTATATTTATATAAGTAAATGTTATTGGAATAAGATGTTTTTTTTTCTTTTTTTCTTTTTTTTTTTAGTGTAATAAGATAGTCATTTTACTTTTTGGAGATACAAATTAAGTATTATTTATTGTCATTATTTTGTTAAGGTAGCGTAATAGGAATCATACACCTATAGGACCGATATCCAAAGCAAGAGCCAAAGGTTTACAAAATTTAGCGATGAGAGTCATCTTTGAACAATTAGACCCCGAAGACATTTATTTAGTGTCTTCATTTCCATTATATAATTGCTTTGCATTTTGGCAGGTACATTTATTGGTTTTACAAGATGGCAAACCAACACACTAATGTCAAGTGTGTAAGCTATACTTGAACCTACAAAGACAAGAGGAATTGGTCTTATTTCACTTGCATTTCACTTGGAGAAAACCAGCCATCTTCACTTCATTCCATGTGGATGAATTGGTTCTTTAAGTGCTCCTTTAGGATTGGTTTTGCCCTATTTTACATTGTTGTAATTTCCTTATTTAGAGTAGGGTATAAATACTTGTTCTTTAGGTTTTGTAAGGGACTTTTGGAGAAATTGTGCATTAATTTCTTTGGATGCACTTTGACTAAACTTGGAATCATTTGCTTTGTTGCAGTGATATTTGTAGTGTGTGTGTTGGGGTGTGAAGTGAAGTGAACCGTAGGAGTGTGTGTGTTGCGTGGTTGTGTATTGAAGCATGAGAGTGTGTGTGTAATCATTGAGGTTGTGTATTGCATTAGTTATGTGTTGCACCGTAGGTGTGTGTGTGTGTGCTGCCATGGTGTGTGTTGTGGTTTGAAGGTGTATGTATACTTGAATTGTGAAGGTGAGTTGTGTTGTTATGGTGGTTGAACTGTGAAGGTGAGTTGTGTTGTTGTGTTGTGGTTTGATGTGCTCAAAACCACTTCCAAGCACAATCAAATGACTCAAGAAAAATAAGTCTCAAGTCAATCACAAACCGGTCTACTAAGGAGACAATTCATGTGAACACCTTGGAGATTTAGATGAAAAATGTTGATCAAATGATGTAATTATAATCTCTATTTGTAACATTCACCAAGTAACCACAATAAGGATTGAAAATCACGTGGAAATCAAATCAAAGAAAGCAATAAAACCGTGAAATCCACTTCCGCCCTTCAATCCCAAATTCACGCCAATAACTAAAATGATGTATGTAATTCAAGTGCTTAAGGAACAATCAATCTTATAAGATTGATTATCCATGAAATATAACCACAAATAAGTCCAAGAAAGATTCAAAACTACCCTAGATATGACTCACTAGAGAAGAAATGAACATACAACAAAGATGGAATTGATATGACTCACAATTCCCCTTTGTCGCACTCGCCACAATTCCAATTCTTGGGTTGAAATTGATAAGAGCTTTGAACTAAGGAATGAACCTTAATTCCACACATGAAAGTGTATCTCAATTTTGCAAAATATGGCCCCCTCAAACCCTCTCTTAAGCAAGTATTTATACTTGCTACTCCCACGATTAGAAAGTGGTCAAAATTACAAGTTTGCCATTTTTAAGGTAGCTAGTCCTAAATGAAAATTATAAGGAAATAAGTGTCCCAAAACCAAAATACAACCAAAATAGTTCATACGAGAATAAATATATAAAAGAAATGGTCATTCATGATGCCGGTCTTCAAGAAGCTTTTGAATCATATTTTGTTGACAACCTTGATTCGCTCAGTAGTATGGGTGTTTTTGCATCCTATAGGACTGACAAATGAACCTGCTGAAATGCATCAAAATTATAGTGCAAAGATGTAGGAAGTAGGTTAGTTTTCTCTAGCAAAACCCTCAAAGCTAGACTATAGAGACCCTTAGCTCGGGCCCTGGTGATAGGTCCTGGAAGAGTCTGATTCCTATCATGGTTGGTGCCATATGGTTTGTTGTTGGTGTGAAAGTGTGTGGTTCTTGTGAAGGGTGATTATGAGTATATATATATATATATATATATATATAATTTGTAAAAGCATGTCTAATGATAGTGTGAATGGTGGAATTGGCAATAAGACCAATAGTTAAGTTAGAAGAGGTCAGGGTCATCATGTTGTAGGTGGAAGAACATTAGAAGAACAATTGCAGGATCTCACCACTATTGTTGCTACATTAATAACACGGGTAGATCAAATGACGATGCCATAACCATTAATGGCAATTCCTCAGGCACCCCTATCTCGGGTCGCCTATCAGAATGCTCACAGGGAATGAGCTGTTGGAGGCAATAGAGGTAGGAGGATGGAGGGTGATTATCATGCTTATAGGGAGGAAATGAATGATAATTTTGAAAATGAGCCTTACCCTAATCGTGAGTTTAAACCACCTTGGGGCTTAGAATATGTGAAATTGCAGATGCCTTCATTTGCTGAAGGGGGTCTGTAGAAGATTACTTAGATTGGGATGATACGTTTGAGGGGCTATTCGAGTGCTATGAGATTGATGATCACACTCGGGTTCATCTTGCAGCTGTAGAATTTACAGGCTATGGTGCCT
Source organism: Laguncularia racemosa (assembly GCA_037954665.1). Taxonomy (NCBI): domain Eukaryota; kingdom Viridiplantae; phylum Streptophyta; class Magnoliopsida; order Myrtales; family Combretaceae; genus Laguncularia; species Laguncularia racemosa. The sequence goes on along the minus strand of JBBMOL010000025.1, from coordinate 2,600,121 downwards.
TATAGTAGAAGAATCTTATGATTAGCAAACAAAGAGATGGTGAGGTTGATATACATACCTAGAGGGAAATAAAACGGGTAATGAGAAAAAGGCTTATACTTAAGCACTATAGGTAGGAGTTGTTTATGCATCTCTAAACACTAAGGTAGAGAGGTAAAACGGTTGATGAGTATGTATAGGAGTTCGATACATTGATGATTGGATGTGGGTCAGTTGAACCTCCTAAATAAACCCCGGCACGATTTGTGTCAAGGTTGAATATGAAATTGCCTACATTATAGAGCTCCAGAGTTATGATACCTTTAAAGAGGCCATCCAACTAGCTCTGAAAGTGGAAAGATAGAGGCGATCTAATCCATTTAGAGCAGCTAGTAATAGGTATGGGACTTTTACAAAACTATATGGTTCTAAGGGTAAATAGGCTAATCGAGGGGGATACAATAGAAATGTAGAAAAGAGCCCAAAGGTGTAGGATAGTAGAGGGGAGAAGGAAAAATAGTTACAGGAAACAAAAACAAACCATTAGTAGTTGGGACATTAGGAGGATGGAGTCGTCAAATCAAATGTTTTAAATGTCTGGGTTTTGGACATATGGCTACTCAGTGTCCAAACAAGAGGGTTATGACTACTGTGGAGGTTGACAGTGAGGAAGACATTCTTGAGGCCACAAATCTATTAGGGGCATTAGATGAGCATTATGGTGACATGGATGTTGTAGTACATGAGATAAGGGAAATGATCAGTATTTATCTATTAATGTACTGCGCCGAGCTTTGACTTCTTTTCCTACTAATGATGATGAGTAGAGAGAAAATTTGTTCCACATCTCTTGCAGGGTATAAGGTAACTTGTGTGCTATTATTATTGATGGCGATAGTTGTACTAATGTAGTGGCTGTATCATTAGTAACTAAATTGAAACTAGTCACTACCCTATATCCTAAACCTTATAAATTGCATTGGCTAAGTGAACAGGGTAGTCTACATGTTACCTAGAGGGCTAAGGTACCTTTCAGCATTAGGGATAAATATCATGATGAGATTGTAAGTGACATTCTTCCCATGTGTGTATCCCATATATTAGTTGGTAGGCCTTAATTATATGACATAAGGGTTTTACATGATGGCTTTAGAAATATTTATGTGTTCTAGAAAGAGGGTAAACGTATAGTGTTGAACCTAATGTCACCTTCAGAGGTCCAAGAGGCTTAAAGGCAAATAAGTAAGACTAGGAAGAAGAAGACTTTATTAGTGGGATAGTATGAGTTAGAGGAGGCCATAGCAGATGAGAGACCAGTATATTTGTTGTAGATGAGGTATGCCCTAGAGACGGATAGGTATGGGCATCTACTCCCTATAGTATCTCAAGTACTGGATGACTACAATGATCTTTTTACAGATGAATTACCTTAAAGATTGCCGCCTTTAAGAGGTATTGAGCATGCCATTGACTTTCAGCCTGGATCAATTTTACCAAACTGACCTACATACCGCATGAATCCTGAGGAGGCTAAGGAATTAAAGTGTTAGGTGGATGAGTTGGTAGAACGGGTTTTGTCAGGGAAAGTATTAGTCCTTGTGCTATTCCAACCCTTCTTGTCCTTAAGAAGGATGGCACTTGGAGGATGTACATTAATAGCCGAGTCATTAACAAAATCACCATAAAATACATGTATCATATTCCTAGACTTGATGACATGTCAGATGAGCTATATAGTGTACATGTATTTTCCAAGGTGAACCTTAAAAGCGAATATCACCAAATTTGAATGAGGAAAGGAGACAAGTGAAAGACTGCTTTTAAAACATACCATGGATTATATGAATGGATGGTCATGCCTTTTGGTTTGACTAATGCTCCTAGTACTTTATGAAGTTAATGAATTATGTAATGGAGTTTCTGGGTAAATTTGTTATTGTTTATTTTGATGACATTTTGATATATAGCAAAAACCTAGAAAATCATGTGGAGCATTTATGGGCTGTATTTTCAGTACTGAGGATGTAATAGTTGTATGCTAATCTCCAATAGTGTTCTTTCTACCAAACTAAGGTAACATTTCTAGGATTTATTATATCTAGTTTTAGTGTCAGGGTTGATGAGGAGAAAGTGAGGGCTATTAGAGAATGGCCAATGCCAAAATCAATTGTTGAGATAAGAAGTTTTCATGGACTAGCTTTATTTTATAGATGATTTTTCCATAACTTCAGTAGTATTGTCAGTCCTTTAACTGAACTGACCAAGAAAAATGTACCTTTTATTTGGGGTGAGAAGGCCCAAAAGAGTTTTGAGGTGATAAAGGTAAAACTTACTAGTGCTCCAGTATTGGTTTTACTGATTTTGACAGAGTTTTTAAATTAGAGTGTGATGCCTCAAGGATAGGGATTGGTACTATGTTGATGTAAGATAAAAGGCCTATTGCATATTTCAGTGAAAAATTGAGTGGTACACCTTTAAACTACTCAATATATGATAAGGAGTTCTATTCCTTGGTGAGTGCATTGATGACATGGCATCATTATCTTCTTCCAAAAAAATTCATTTTCTATACAGATTATGAATCCTTAAAATACTTCAAAGGTTAGCAAAATCTATTAAAAAGCCAAGCTAAATGAGTGGAGTTTCTAGAGAGTTTTTCATATACGATTAAGCACAAAAAGGGTAACATGAATATGGTAGCTGACACTTTGTCATGCAGGTATGTACTTATTACCTCTCTATAATTGAAACTGCTTGGATTTGAATTGCTGAGGGAACAATATATGCATGATTAATCTCTGAAAGTAGTAGTTGAGAAATGTTCTGGGGGGGGAATATTTGAGGGGTATTATATGATTGATGGCTTTTGTGTAAGGTTGGAAAATTGTGTATACTTTATGGGTCTATTAGAGAATTATTAATGAGGGAAGCACATGCGGGAGGGCTATCTGGTCATTTTAGTGAAAAAAGGACTCTGGCTTTGTTAAAAGAACATTTTTATTGGAGGGGCATGATGAAGGATGTTCATAAGGTGTTGGAAAGGTACGGGGTATATAAGAGACTAAAAGGAAAGAAAGGGGTTCAGGGTGAATATATGCCTTTAACTATACCTACTCAACTTTGGAATGATATCAGCATGGATTTTATTTTTGGTCTGCCCGGGACACAAAGAGGAAAGGATTCTATTATGGTTGTTGTTGATCTCTTCAGCAAAATGTCCTATTTTGTGCCTTGCCACAAAACGGATGATGCACTATTTATAATTAACCTTTTGTGCAGGAAATTGTAAAACTACATGGTATTCCACACAGCATAATGTTTAACAGAGACACTAAGTTTCTTAGCTTTTTGTAGAAGACATTATGGAGAAGACTTGGTACTAAACTCATGTATAATACCTCTTGCCATCCACAGACTGACGGCCAAACGGAAGTTGTTAATCGTACTCTTGGTACCTTACTAAGAGCAACGGTTGGTAAGAATCTTACTAATTGGGACTTGTGTCTCCCTATTGTTAAGTTCATTTACAATAGGTCTAGTCATAGTTCAACTAGTAAGTCTCCCTTTGAAGTCGTGTATGGCTATAATCCTACTCTTCCATTGGATTTCATAGCTAATCCGGCAACAAAGGAAGAAAGTTTGAGTGGAGTAGAATGAGCCTAGGAGATTCAGAAACTTCATCAGAGGACAGCTGAACATCTTCAAAAAACATAGGAATAGCAAAAACTTCAGGGTAACAAAAAAAGGAAAACCAGAATTTATAATCCAGGTGATCTAGTCTAGATTAATCTCAACAAAGACAGGTTTTCTCACAAGAAGTCATAAAAGCTATCACCCAGAGCAGATGGACTTTTCAGTGTTGTCAGATATATCAACAATAATGCGTACATAATAGAATTGCTAGGAGTATACGACGTCTTTGCTATATTTAATGTTGTAGATCTATCACCATATTTTCCAAATGACGTTCATGAAGACCTATCATATTTGAGGACAAATCTTCCATAAGCCCGAGGAGATGATAGGAATCATACACCTACAGGACCCAACACCAGAGCAAGAGCGAAAGGTTTACAAAATTTGGCAATGAGAGTCATCTTTGAACAATTAGACCCCAAAGACATTTATTTAGTGTCTTCATTTCCATTGTATAATTGCTTTGCATTTCAGCAAGTACATTTATCGGTTTTACAAGATGGCAAGCCAACACACTAATGTCAAGTGTGTAAGCTATACTTGAACCTACAAAGACAAGAGGAATTAGTCTTATTTCACTTGCAGAAAATCAGCCATCTTCACTTCACTCCATGTAGATGAATCGGTTCTTTAAGTGCTCCTTTAGGACCAGTTTTACCCTATTTTACATTGTTGTAATTTCCTTATTTAGAGTAGGGTATAAATACTTGTTATTTAGGTTTTTTAAGGGACTTTTGGACAATCATTTTTCAAATATTTTTCCGTGGAGAGCGTCCTCTTTCACACATCCTCTCTTATCAATTTTTAATTGAAATTGTGGCGAGTTCTTGCTTAAGGATTATTGTGCGTAATATCAGTAATTCTCAAATTGTTCTAATTATTACTATTGTGTCATATCTGGTACGTGATTAGATTTGTCCTTCTTATTTCATCATCACACAAATTAGGGTTCTTCGTCTAGCTAAGGTTTAGCCAACTATTGGAAGTTAGAGTCAATTGTTCTTCTTTTCTTTGAATTGGTATTGAAAGTTAATTGAAGCACATCTCAGCATTTTGTTAAGGTAGGTGATCAATATAGATTTTCATTCATTCATAGAAAATTTGAATTCCATTTCGTTGATGTATCGACTTCGCTAATATATTGGATGTTTTAGTTAACCTGAAGTTACCAAGGTTAATTTTTTTTTTATCATCATTAGTTGTTGTAATTATGTATAGTTATTCTTTCATTATTAGCAATTCATCTCACAATGAGGATGCAGTGAGACATTTATTTTACTTTTGAAATTAGTTTTATAATAATTATTAATAAGACTACTAGTACAATTATTATTATTATCTATTATCTTAATTTTACACTATAATTATAGCTAAATTACATTATATAAGTATACTTTGTAGGATAAGGATTAATATATATACTTATAGCTATGGGATTCATTTCCTAATAATTAGACTACCTTATATATATATATATATAATATAATATAATATATATATCCTATATAAGATAAGATTTGATATGTATCATTTATAGGATATGGATTAATATCTTTTATTAGTTTATTCCATATATATATATATATATATATATTATACACTGGTTTTTATTTATTATTCATTCTTTAGGGAAAGAGAGCGAAATTGACATATAAAGGAAAAAGAAAATAAATTATAGGGTAAAATATAGAGTAATAAAAGATAATATACAAAGAAAAAGTAAAACACTAAGCTCAAAAGGGAAACATCATATATAAAATATTAATTATTTCATAATAAGATTTTTTTTATGAACTTGTGGATTCATCAAATTTTTTGATCAAATTGAGAAAGATATGGTTAACTACCCTTATCTTTATAAATTAATATTTGTCGATTTTATTCTCTTCCTATACTATTTTAACTTCTCTCTTTCTTATCTTTTCGTGGTTAGTTTAGATCATTCATCTATTATTTACTCCCACAATTTAATCGATATTGATTATATATATATTGTAATGTTGTTGGTCAATAATATATAATTGAGGATTGAGTTTCGTATATTTTTCCTTCTATATTATTATTATTCGGATCTCTTTTATAGTTATTTAGGATTTTTAATAAATATATTCTTATTTCATCGTTCTCATTTATTATCTATTAGTTTTCGCCATTTAGCTATTTTTTTAAGAGAGGTAGTTAAAAGGGACTTTTTTTTTTTTTTTGAAATTTAGAACAGATTTTGGCTTGTTAGATTGATAATCTTCTTTATATAAAATAGGGTATTTAAAGCATGTTAAATATTTTGGTTAACCTCTCTTACCATTAAAATTTAAAATTTTGCCTATTTTATATTCTTACATATTTCTTAATATCATTTATTCCTTTATTATAATTTATTTGTTTCCCATTTTTTTAGAGTCAACCTTGATTCAATGTGCAATTATGATTTCTGTGTTTATTTATTTATTTCCACTCTTATTGTCCATTTATTATTTTAACAGTTATTAACTTCCTATTTATCTATTTAAAGTCTATTATTCTTACCTTTTGAGTTTAGGTATCTTCTTATTTTATCAACGTTAGTTGTCTATTTTGTTATCTTTTATTCATTTCCAATTTATTCGTTATCAAATATTGATTTCTTATATTGCATTTATTAGTCAATCAAGTTTCATAATTGTCTAATAATTAATATTTATTACCTAAGATCCCATACTTCCTTTAATATTAACTCTATTATACTATCTTATCTTATGGGGATAAAGGAGCTTAACTATTCATATTATTCCTTTTTACCTCTAATTGTGAATATCTACTTTCTATTTTAACATCTTATGAAAACCTAAGCAAAACTAGATTACACATATATCTGTTGCCTCTAAAATAAGTAAATAAAACTCCGAAATGAATAACAACATAAACAAAATTATAAGTTTAAATAACGTTGATATAAAAAAAATATAAATTACTCAATAAGTTAAACTTAACCCACACTCTTCCCACTCTTACGATCTCACGGTTCTATTAATCATTTTCTTTTTTTTTTAATAGATCATGAATCTAAGCTCTGATACCACTTAAGCTGTAACGCCTCAGAATTAAGGACGTCACAACCCGCCATGTGTCATTACTAAATAATGACATGCTAAGGCTCTTAATCTATTTCAGAACCACAATATTTGTATTTCTCCATAATGTAAAATAACTTATCAAATTCTCAAATATCATAAATAAATATCTCCTTTTTATTTATCAATACACAAAACTCTAAAATCTCTAAGATAATCTAAAATCAACTTTAACTTACTCGAACATATCATATAACAACTTAATTTATTATATGTCGCAATACTCTAGCGTTGAACCTGTTCCCAAAATCTAATATACCTGAAAAAAAATTTCCCCAAACGAGGTGAGCTAATGCTCAATACGTGAATACTACACAGACATGCACGTGCTACACAACAACAATATCACATACATATATGCAACAGTAATACTCTACACATCAAATCATTAAATTACTTATGATCAATTAATCTACAATCAACACAGGAGTACTCATGACCTCTATACACATATAGTATTTACATATATATATAATCCTATTGGGAATTGCCACTGTGGGCCCCATCTAACCTTACTCTACCTCAGATCATTTCAATACATGGCTCCACTAGGGACAATGCAGCATACTGATCATCAAGGTGCCCCCTAAAGATTTGCCACTACGGGCCCCTAGGACGAGCCAAGCACAAGCAACATACGCATTAACTTCCAACATTCAATTAAGTTCATTAATCATTAAAATCAATAACTACCTACAATTATTAAACAACTACCTTGCAAACACAACCAGCAAAACAAGGTAAACACGTACTTAGACAGACGTTCCTATTACAATATTGCACATCTCTAACTAAAGTAGGTAATTCTATTCAATTACAAGGAACTATATTGAGTTTGATCCTACAAATAATCTAAGTTTGATCTTACAAGTAATGTAGGTTTACTTAATTTACTACATCTTTTCTAGTTGTATAATTTCCTTCTCCAAAGTATTGTCATACTTAATTCATATTTTAGAATAGGATTAAAATAACTTAGAATCAAATATAACATGTTATTGTATAACATAGCCAAGGAAGTAGCCGTGTAGGGGAGCACAACCATGTTCGAGGTCGTGTAGCTCAACATGGCTAATACACGACTATGTGAAAAGGTTGTGTATCTTTCAATGAGGTTTAGGTTCAACATGATTAAAACACGATCGTGTAGACAGGCCGTGTATCTCTCAATATGTTTAGGGTTTAACACGATCGAAACACGGTCGTGTATCTTTCAATATACTCACACGAACCTTAATTTTTCCTCTTCCAATTTGTTGAAGATCCAAAGTTTCTATGATTTCTAATTTAACTAATCATTATATTCATAAATCTAATGTAAAATTAAGTTCTAAAATACTTACTTGACTTAAATCACTCTTGGAAATCTAAATTTAGGTGGCTTCTCGCTCGTTCAAAATATGTTCTTTGATCCAATTCCTATCATTACAAGGATGACTACATTCAAATTTTACTTTCATTATCATAATTAAGTACATCTCAATTTATACACTTATCTGTTGATTCACTCCAACGTCTCCTCAGGTCACCTTAGGTTTTCTACAAGTTCCTCTCTCTCTCTCTCTCTCTCTCTCTCTCTCTTAGATTTTTGTTTTAGTGGGCAAATGATGAAGAGCGAACCCTAGGATAGTTTTGGCTTTTATAGCCTCTATAGGAAAATACGAAACTACCCCTATCCCATCATTTTAATTACATCATCGCCATTAGTTACATAATATATATATATATATATATATATATATATATATATTATCTTATTATTTTTATTTAATACTTTTGATTTTATATATATATATAAACCCTATATTACACAATTGGTATAAACATTGTTCTCCCTTTAAGATGTAACAAGTTCAAATCCCCCCTCTTCTAGTTATGTAATATATAGTTTCCATAAAAAAAAAAAAGCTAATTATGTATGTATGTATGTTCTATCTATATTATTGAAGCAAAAGACACATTTTAAAATTTATTTTTCTATTCGTCTATAATTTTACATCATAATCCTAACATTTTCTATTTGTTTATTTAACAAATCACATAGCAGTAGTATGTTAAAATAAAATTAGAAACCTTTTTTAATTCATTACCCCACTCATCCCAGTTTTTGAGTACATGAATTACAACCATTTCACGATCTTTAATAGAAAAGATAAAAAACAAAGGAAAATTAAAAAGGTTTCTTCTTGTAAAATAATTTTGATAAAAAATATTTTCTTCAAAAAATCACCATAGTTTGTTCCATTTTGTTTGTTAGTTTTTTGTTTTACTTTTATAGCTTATCCTCTATTGCATGTAAACGTTGTTGAGTTAAACTTTATTATACTTTGTGTTTGCGGTTTATTTTGGAGAAATAATCAATTACTATAGTTGTTTGTCTTTACTTCATGATAAGTTATTTATAGATTTAGAAAAGAGGTTATGGTAAACAGATTTGAAACAACTATTCCTTTTATACCATTATTAAAAAACAATTACTGATTAGTCCATCATTTGTTAATCGATTAGACGTAGGTTTTAGTTTTGTTATAATGTATCTAAAACAAAACAACATATATACATATATCGTCATGCTTTGAAACCTAAAAGGTGATAACAATTTAACATGTGTTTCACTTAAGTAAAACACGTAAGACTTTCTATAACTTATTTTAGTTTCTAGCCTAGTTTTAATACTTTGAAATTGTTAATTAATTTTGTAAAAACACTTGATCACTGACTTCATTTGGTTAGTAGGAAATTGGAAACTAGACCTAAACTAAAAGTTCATCATAGATTAAAGGTCCAAAGGCCTATAGGTCCCAAAATATTTAAAAGTCCATAAAGTTCAACATAGTTCATATAATGGTCCTCTTAGCAAAAGTTTAATGCTACCTTCAAATAATCTAACTAATAGTCTTTATTATCAGCTGATAGAGCCATTTTATACTCAATCTTTATAGTATGAAGTGTGTTAATTTATTATAGATTTTATAGAAATCATAAGGAAATGGTACTTAATTCTATTATGGTGATAAATCAGGTTAAATGGAGTCAAGGGTGCTAATTCAATTAAATTAGAGAAGTCATCTACAACTTGGATCAAAGAACAAGGATTTACATCGCCGGAGGAAAGTACATGGGCGTGTAGTTGAAGTACACGGCCGTGTACTTAGTTTTGAAGCCACGGGAAAATACACGGTTGAAGTACACGACCGTGTATCTGTCTAGAAGGAGGTACGTTTTGAGGCATGGCCATGGAGCAAACCGTGCTACACACTAGATGAGAAGGAGAGAGACAAGGCTTGTGACATGGCCGTGGTGAAAGCCGTGGTTGAAGACGTGGTGGAAGTTGAAATGGAAGACGTGCCAAGGATGAGAAATTGTGGAACATCAACCAGAGGATGACACGGCTTGGGATCTTGCCGTGGTTGAAGCCGTGGTACATACTGGGCACGGAAGATGATATGTGAATTATACATAGAGGAAGGCACGGCTTGACCCACGGCCGTGTGGTAGGGCGTGCCAGGCGGGCGATTATTCACTTCTCGAGATTTACATGAAAAAGGAAAGATATTTTCGTATCTTGCTAGCAAAAGATCACCTGCCATTCCTTTAACAATATAAATAGAACTAACCTTAGAGGGTTAGGGGAATCTTGGATCATCTTGGAGACAAGAAGGAAGGAGGGAGGCAGAGCAAAAACCGGGAACAGAGGCTTGTTATGTTTTTACTTTTAATTTTCGTTTTTATGATGAACATGTGTAGCTAAGTAGTTTTTCTAACCAAAGGGTCATAGAAGTTTAATTCTCCACGAATTGTGAGATCTAATTGATTTGTCTTTAATCTATTCTTTGTTTTTGGATATTCATATATCTTATGAACGTTTTGTCATTATTATCTTTGTTGATTGGTATGAATTAGAGCTCTTTTACTCAATTAGCAAGTTAATATATTCTCAACTAGCACGTCAAATCTATAATTGTTTGATAGTTCTAGTCTCGGTGACACAATAACATGTTTGATTATAAAATAGATGATCGAATTCATGTTATGGAGATGTATGATCTTGTTTAAATAGGTTATCTTATAATCTACTAGCGTGAATTGGTGGTCTCTCTAGTTTTTAATGCTGTTGATAGATTAAATCCTAAGAGCTTGTTTTAGGGTTGTCTAATCGATAAGAGAAGTAATCAAAGAGCTTGTTTTGATTATCGAAAAAGTAAGGAGAGATAGGTTGTTAGAGCTTGTTAATAACCATAACCAGTTTATCTAGAAATAAGGATAGAAAACATTTGCATCGATGATCAATTCCTAGAATTAAACTATCTTGATTCCTTTGGCTAGGCTTTTATCAATATTCGATTTTATTATCTTATTTCAACATTATTTTGATTCACAAACAAACCACCCCCCCCCCCCCCCCCCCCATTTTTCTTTTCCTTTTTATTCTCTTTGAATAGAAATATATTTAACCAATCCCTATGGATTCGACCCTACTCACCACTATATGCAAATCATATAATTGTCTAGGAGTAGGTTTTTATTTTTGTTGGATTCGACACCCATCAAATTTTGGCGCCGTTGCTGGGGATTGGTGTCAAATTTATTTCTATTCTTGTATGACTCGCTCTTCTCAGACAGGTGCACTAACTTATAATCCAGAGATCGAGAAGAGTCTTAAGAGGTTGCGAAGAGAAGCTAGATCACTCCCTGGACTGAACTTAGCATCGGATTTGTCTGATTCATCCATTGATTCTGAAAAAGAAGACGATATGGCAAATCCCGAAAGAACATTGCGAGAATTGGCTACACCAGATGTGAATCAACAACCCCTTTGTATTCACTATCCCGAACTAGCTGTTGAATTCGAGTTGAAATCTGGGTTGATACATCTGCTACCCACCTTTCATGGTCTTGAGAATGAAGATCCTCACAAACATTTGAAAGAATTTCATATAGTGTGTTCTAGTATGAGGCCGCAAGGAATAACCGACGATCAAATCAAGTTACGTGCTTTTCCATTTTCTTTAAGTACTAAAGCTAAAGATTGGTTGTTTTATTTGTCTCCAGGTTCTATAGCCACTTGGACAGATATGGTGAGACTCTTCTTGGATAAATTTTTCCCCGCGTCTAGAGCTGCTGGTATAAGAAGAGAAATTTGTGGTATCAAACAGAGGGACACCGAGACTCTTCATGAGTATTGGGAAAGGTTCAAGCAACTTTGTGCAAGCTGTCCACAACATGGGGTATCTGAACAACTTCTCATCCAATACTTCTATGAAGGCCTGCTTCCAATGGAGAGGAAGATGATGGATGCTGTAAGCGGAGAAGCCATAGTAAACAAAACCCCTGGTCAAGCTAGGGAATTGATCTCCATTATGGCTCGCAACAATTTGGGTATAGGCATGATACGTCTTCAAGGAAGGTAAATGAGGTAAGTGTGTCTAACCTTGATCATCAAATTTCTAACCTAACCTCCCTTATGCAGCAGCTAGCTCTTGGAAATACCCAGCAAGTGAAGGCTTGTGGAATTTGTGCTGCTCCTAATCATCCTACCGACATGTGCCCTACATTGCAAGATGACAATCATGAACACATCAATGCTGTAGGAGGATTCCCGGGACAGCTGCAGAGGAAATATGATCCCTATTCAAATACTTACAATCCTGGATGGAGGGATCATCCTAACTTCCGATATGGCAATAACCCATAACATTTCCAACAATTCCAGCTTAAGCCATCAAACCAAGTACTCCAAGCTCCTTCCACTTCAGGCACGTCTCTTGAGGAAATTGTTAAATCTCTTACTATTAATATAAAACAATTTCAGGAGGAAACAAAGCAGAGCATTCAAAACTTGGAGAATTAGGTAAGCCAACTTGCTTCTGCTGTAAACAGGTTAGAAACTCAAGGTAAGTTACCTTCTCAAACTATTACAAATCCGAAGCAAAGCGTTAATGTAATTACCATGAGAAGTGGAACAGAATTATAGGGATCAAATAAGAAAAGACACCCATCTAATCTTGAGGAAGAGACTAAGAAAGAAATTTCAACTCCGAGCCAAAAGGACAACCGGATTAGAGGGTCTCTAGTAGAGCCATCAAAGGTCATGTTGACACCACCTCCTTTCCCTTCCAGATTAGCGAAATCCAAGCATAAAGCGGAAGAAAAAGAGATTCTGGAAACTTTTCGAAAAGTTGAGGTAAATATTCCTTTGCTTGATGCCATTAAGCAAATACCTCGCTATGCTAAATTTCTCAAAGAATTGTGCACTAATAAAAGGAAGCTGAAAGGTAATGAAAAGATTAGTGTGAGTGAGAACGTTTCAGCTATTATTCAGAAGAAGCTTCCTCCTAAATGCAAGGATCCAGGTATGTTTACTATTCCTTGCAAAATAGGTAATCTTGGAATCGCTAAAGCCATGTGTGATCTAGGAGCTTTGATCAATGTCATGCCTTTGTCTGTTTATCAATGTTTGAATGTTGGTCCCTTGAAGGAAACAAATGTTATTGTTCAACTTGCTGATAGGTCCAATGTTTATCCTGAGGGAGTTCTAGAGGATGTTTTAGTTCAAGTTAATGGGTTGGTTTTTCCTGTTGATTTTTATGTGCTTGACATGGAAGATAATGATTCTCATAATTCATCACCGATATTATTAGGGCGACCATTCCTTAAGACATCCAAGACGAAAATTGATGAAGTAATTAAATTTAACATTTATGATGCCATGAAACATCTTCGCAATATATATCCTGTTTTTGTTACGGATGTTATTAACCCATCACCACAGGCACCAAAGCTGGAATCAAAACCCTTAACCGAACATCTAGCTAGGAATGTCTAGCCAAAGACGTTAAAGAAAGGCGCTTCATGGGAGGCAACCCATGTCAAAAAAAAAAAATTCAATCTTTAGTTTTATTTTGTTTTGATTTTAGTTTTGTTTTGATTCTAGTATTGTTTTGATTTTTTTCTGATTAGCTGCAATAAGGATACATATCATCAGATGACACTCTCTAGTGCTTAATGGGAGAACTCCAATACCAAGGAAGTACCAGTATTCCTTTTCTCTTATTCTCTAATGTTCCTTGTGTTGTTAATTCCTCTTTAATTGTGCTGAATTAGTAACAGTGAGGACAATGTTCAAGCTAAGTGTGGGGGAGAGGATAATAAAATATAGAGAATAGAGAACTGACTTATACTTTAAATGTTTGTCCTTAAGCAATTTTAAGCCAAATTTTCAAAATTATCATGAAATCTAGAAATTGTACTAAATGTTATAATAAGCATCTACAAAATGTGAAATTGACTTGTTCAAATGCTTTACTCACCTACTGTTGTGATTAGAATACTTAGTTAAAATTAAGTAGTGAAATCTTTAAGAAACAAATTTACCTTGTATTTAGCTTTAGAATTGGAAGTCTAAGAGTAAGTCGAGTCCCTAAGTGAAAAATAAACAAGTTTACTTCTAGGTTATATTAGCAACTGTATACTCTTTGAAGTTACGAAAAAAAAAAAATCAAGCATAGCCATTACTCCAATAATTCAAATAATTGAGTTAAGAGTATTCAAACTTGAATGTTAGAGTGAGGAAGAGTCCGTAGGGGTATCTCAAAACCCGGTCACTTGAGTGACGAGCTCGGGATGTGCCGGCTCAATGAACTCACTATAACGATAAAGGCGAAAAAGGAAAAAGTTCATGAAAAGAAGCGGCCAAAAACCCGTCAAAATAGATGCTTGATCAAATCAAAAGAACAATGAATGTAAACATTCTTTGAATTAAACAAGACTTATAATAGAAAGGGAGAAAATCTACGGAAAGAGTTGATACTATATGCTTTTACTTTATGTTGCAAGGATTATATACTTGATAATATCCAATGAAGTTTAATTGGGTATTTTTCTTTAGTGGATTAAGTATTTACTTTTGGAATAAAAATTCTTTTGCTAAACATGAGGATTAAAGTTTGTTTTGTTTAGATTAGCTATTAAATTTTGTCCATGGTAATTTGATCACATGAAACCAGTTTGGTTGAAGTAGTAGACATTAAAATTACAAGTCATGAATTACAAATGAATAGATGCTTGGAATGATGAAAAGAAAGTTCGTATAATCTATGACGGATTTCTCAATTGATTTGATTCAAATGCTTGAGGACAAACAAGAGCTTAAGTGTAGGGGAATTTGATAGAGCCATTTTATACTCAATCTTTATAGTATGAAGTGTGTTAATTTATTATAGATTTTATAGAAATCATAAGGAAATGGTACTTAATTCTATTATGGAATAAATCAGGTTAAATGGAGTCAAGGGTGCTAATTCAAGTAAATTAGAGAAGTCATCTACAACTTGGATCAAAGAACAAGGATTTACACCGCCGGAGGAAAGTACATGGGCGTGTAGTTGAAGTACGCGGCCGTGTACTTAGTTTTGAAGCCATGGGAAAATACACGGTTGAAGTACACGACCGTGTATCTGTCTAGAAGGAGGCACGTTTTGAGGCATGGCCATGGAGCAAACCATGCTACACACTGCATGAGAAGGAGAGAGACAAGGCTTGTGACACGGCCGTAGTAGAAGCCGTGGTGGCAGCCGTGGTGGAAGCCGTAGTTGAAGATGTGGTGGAAGTTGAAATGGAAGACGTGCCAAGGATGAGAAATTGTGGAACATCAACCAGAGGATGACACGACTTGGGATCTTACCGTGGTTGAAGGCGTGGTACATACTGGGCACGGAAGATGATATGTGAATTATACACAGAGGAAGGCAAGGCTTGACCCACAGCCGTGTGGTAGGGCGTGCCAGGCGGACGATTATTCACTTCTCGAGATTTACATGAAAAAGGAAAGATATTTTCATATCTTGCTAGCAAAAGATCACCTGCCATTCCTTTAACAATATAAATAGAACTAACCCTAGTGGGTTAGGGGAATCTTGGATCATCTTGGAGACAAGAAGGAAGGAGGGAGGCAGAGCAAAAACCAGGAATAGAGGCTTGTTATGTTTTTACTTTTAATTTTCGTTTTTATGATGAACATGTGTAGCTAAGTAGTTTTTCTAGCCAAAGGGTCATAGAAGTTTAATTCTCCACGAATTGTGAGATCTAAATGATTTTTCTTTAATCTATTCTTTGTTTTTGGATATTCATATATCTTCAGAACGTTTTGTCATTATTATCTTTGTTGATTGGTATGAATTAGAGCTCTTTTACTCAATTAGCAAGTTAATATATTGTCAACTAGCACGTCAAATCCGTAATTGTTTGATAGTTCTAGTCTCGGTGACACAATAACATGTTTGATTATAAAATAGATGATCGAATTCATGTTATGGAGATGTATGATCTTGTTTAAATAGGTTATCTTATAATCTACTGGCATGAATTGGTAGTCTCTCTAGTTTTTAATGCTATTGATAGATTAAATCCTAAGAGCTTGTTTTAGGGTTGTCTAATCGATAAGAGAAGTAATCAAAGAGCTTGTTTTGATTATTGAAGAAGTAAGGAGAGATAGGTTGTTAGAGCTTGTTAATAACCATAACCAATTTATCTAGAAATAAGGATAGAAAACATTTGCATCGATGATCAATTCCTATAATTAAACTATCTTGATTCCTTTGGCTAGGCTTTTATCAATATTCGATTTTATTATCTTGTTTCAACATTATTTTGATTCACAAACAAACCCCCCCCCCCCCCCCCCATTTTTCTTTTCCTTTTTATTCTCTTTGAATAGAAATATATTTAACCAATCCCTATGGATTCGACCCTACTCACCACTATATGCAAATCATATAATTGTCTAGGAGTAGGTTTTTATTTTTGTTGGATTCGACACCCATCATCAGCTATGTTGCTTGTGTGTGCCTAAAGCTCCTCTTTAGAGCCATATCCTTAAGGTGTCATGAAGAGGGTCTAAAAAATAGTCACCTTGAAAAAGAAAAGGGAGTGAGTTACAATAGCCTAATACATAATGATGCAAGCATAGATAGATGTTACATCGACCTACATTCTAATGTAGCACACAATCATTTAGTTTATACTTATCTTCATTAACGTAAAAAAAATAGCATGGGAACACTCATGATTCTAGACATCACAATGGGGAACTTAGGGTCCAATACCACTTTAGTGGTAATTGGGGTTTAATTGGAGCAATCAGACTCTACGTCATGAAATTGAAAACTAAGTAGCCTCGTCATCACCTTTATGCAGTCTTCATTGATTATAATATAGCTATATTGTATCACTTTATCGAAGCCATATCCTCGAACAACTCTTGATATACCTTCTCTCCACTTACAGTGCTCATTATCCAATTCAATTTGACATATCAACTACTCGTTGAGTCATTCCTTAATGACTTAAGTACTAAACTACCAAGGTTACTGAACTAAGACTCTAGCCTTAATCTAAGCTTAGGGCATTACTCATTGACTTGAAGCAACCATGCACAAGTATCACTTATTTAGCCAAGTTTGATTATTGGTCTGGTTAAAGCTTCTATCCTAGTAAGTAACATGTATGTTATTGCATACCTGGAATGCCAAAGGTCTCTCAAAGCCCAAAACCGATTCTCGATAATCACAAACGTTTAATTTTTTTGCAATTGAAAAGAAAAAGTTATAAGTTAGTAATTTACACTTAAAATTTAAATTATTATTAATATTATTATGGGTTTAGGCTCTTCAACTTCTATATATCACAAGCTCATACTAGTTATGTGCTAAAAAGTGATATAAGGGCCCAATTAGTCTTTGATTACAATTAGGCCTATTCATTATATAAAGCTTATTAATTTAATTAATTCATGTTATTATACTTGTTAATTATCAATTTAACTATTTAATTTCTATTAATCCTTAATTTAATTTAGATAGTACTTATTTAGATTCTTTATGGTCTAGCTTATTAGGCTTTAACCCATTTTAATTTTAAGTTTCTTATTATCTTATAAGTTTATATCTATATGTCTTACTATGGCTTAACTAAGGTATTAATTTGTAAAGAAAAGTGAACTCAATTAATTTGGAATTGAACCTACTAAAGTAATTGTTGATTAATTAAGTTTATTATCAATTAATTAAGTTAATTAATCAATTAAGTGAGGTAACCAAGTCAATTAATTAACCTAATTAGCTAAGTTGTTTATTTAGTTACTTTAGGTCTAGTAGATTCAATATATTATATTAAACCATGTCTTGTTATTTTTAGCTTAGGCCCATATAGGTTATGGGTTCAAGAAAAGGAAATTGGCTTAACCATTTTGGGTAGAATTAAACCCACTATGATTTATTACTCAATTCAATTTACCTATTACCTACATTAATTTATTTAGGTCTAAACTATGAATCTAAGCCTATCTAATTAACTATTTAATTTATTAAATCCGATTAAGTTAGTCTAATTTGGTCTAAATTAATTTAGTTCATCAACTTTGGCCCATTCAAGTAATCTAGGTCTAAATTATTTAGTATAAGCCCAATTAATTCATTTAGGCCCATTATACATAGTTCTATCCAACCTAGGCCCATTAAGGTCCATTATGTTTGAATCATTCTGTTGAGTCTAATTTTTCATTTTCCATTCCTAATCCGATCTATACTAGACCCTATGCTCATCTAATGTAGACCCTCAACTTGAGTTAGGAATTTCATTTTATTTTGGAGTCGACATCTAACTATGGTTAGAAAAGATTGAATTAGGACTAATTGAGCAGATTAATCCTAATTTGGACCACTAGTTAGCGAGATTTCCTCTCCTTGTTTTTGTGAAAGAGGAAATGGAAAACCAGAGTTTTTGGGTTTGGAGGCTAACCTATTAAAACCTTAAAGTTACTACCCTATTCTCCTGAAATCTAAACCTTATCCTAATGTCTTTTATTTTATTTTTGTTATCTTTTTATTGTGTTTTTTAATAACTTATTCTGAGAAAATGATTTTTTTATTCTTTTTAGAGTTGCCTCAAACGGGTGCCTACGTACCTACAACTCAGGGTCAAAGAGGTCGTAGTTCGCTTTTCCTGAAAAACTTTAATGTGTTTGTGAATTTTAATTATGAAATTACTTTTGGTTTACATTTTTATAATTTTAGTATTTTTTTTCTGGAAAAAAATCTAAGCCTAGGCATTATCATTTGATTTTTTTTTTTTGAAAAATAATTATTTTAAGGAAAAAACCAATTTTGGATTTATTATTATAAAAACATTTTTCTAAGTGATAAAATTCATTTCCCTATTTTTCAACTTACCTCTAATATTATTATAAATTTTTATTAATTTTTTATTATTATATTTTTCTAATTTTATTTTTTTATTAATTTTGATTAATTAATTAAAAATTTCCTCCTATCTTATTTATCTACCCTAAACTAAAAATCTAAATTTTTACCATTTTTTTCTAATATATCTTTATCCTTTTATTATTATTATTTTTAATTTTTTAATTTTTTTTTATTTCACTATCATTTTCTATTATTTGATCTAAACTAAATCCTAAAAAAAAAAAATCTAAATTCTAATTTTTTTTTCTATTTTTTAATTATAAATAACAAGTAAATAAATAAATAAATTCAGAAAAAATAAAAAATACAAAAAAAATCAAAAAATCTAACTTACCTGGATCCGAGTCAATGCGCGGGTCAGGTCGGATCGGGTCGAAGTGGGTCGAGTCGGGTCAATGGTTACGGCGATTGGAGGTGCTCGTTGACGGCGTTCCGGCGGCCTTTCAAGGAGGTTGATGAGTCGTTTCCTAAGTTTTCGAGGGTGGGGAACTCAACCATGGTGATGGATTTCTCCAAAAATGCCTCTTGGTGGCAATTTGAGGCTTGATCGGCAGTCGCGGCTTTGGGGAACTCCCGCGAAGCTTCGATTTCTCTCTTTTTCTTACTTTTGATCCGTGCTTCTGCTCGCTGCCTTCATCCTCTATTTATAGCTGCAATGAATCGAGATGAATAAGCTCAGATTTCCTCCGATTTGTGCAAATCCATCAATTTGTTGCAATTTGATTCCAATTGGATGATGTTTATCCTATTTTAGTTAAAGATCTGTTGGATTTGTGCAAAAAAATTGAATCAAAACGACTAAAATGCTATTTTTCCCCGGCTGGCGATGATCTCGGACGAAGGAGGAAGAAGATCACGCGTCCAGTGCTTGCGTTCGTTCCAGCCAATCAGCCGCTAACACGTGTCCTAAGTAAAAATAAAAATGGGTAAAACGCGGAAATGCCCCCTTTGAGTTTCGAACCCATGACCGAGCCCTCCCCCCGCACGCATGAGGCCGTGGTCCGGACCAGCTGAGCTAACCCACTTACTCTTTTTTTTTTTTATTTTCGCAATTTGCATATATGCAATGCGATTTTTATTATTTTTGTATTTTTTTGAAATTCCAAAAATTTGTAAAAATTATTTAATCCCTTTTATTACTATTTCTACTATTATTTTCCAAAATTGATGTATTTTTCCTATTTATTTTATTTTTTGACTATTTTTCCTATTTTTGCTAAATTAGAAAAAAATGAAAAAAATTGAAAATTGATTATTATTGATCATTATGAGCAAAAATTGGGTGTTTACAACTGCTCCTCTTTGTAGTAAAGTTTGAAAAACTTATCTACAAAGACAAGAAAGATGCCATTTTTGGCCTCTTGACTGAATTGATAACGCCATGGTTTGGCTGGTTATCTAGAATTTGGTCTTTAATAGGAAAATGCTCCATGAGCTAATAATCCCACGAATGCTTTGTGATGATTGGTATTACTTAGGAAATGGTCTTAAAGAATCTAACAATCTAAAGTAATGTATCCTCCCGAAAAGTGCTCTATGGACTGACTAATCGGCGATGAGAAACATCTCAAGGATTGTGTAAGAATGTGTTATTGTGAGTGGAATAGCTGATGATAGGAAGTGTCTTATCGGACTAGCAACCTTAAAGGGGAAAATTGTCTCAAGAAGTGCTTTTAAGAGCTGGCAACCTGTCAACAGAAGCGTCTGGCTAGACTAGCGACTATTTAGGGAGAAATACTTTCGAAGAGTGCTCTTATGAGCTAACTAATCGGTTATCGACAAATTCGAAAAGTGTTCTCATGAGCTGACTAATCAACAGATTCGAAAAGTGCTCCTCTAAGCTAACCAATCGAAAGATTCGAAAAGTGCTCTTCTGAGCTAACTAATCGATAAATTCGACAAGTGCTCCTCTGAACTAACCTATTGATAGATTCGAAAAGTGCTCCTATGAGCTAACTAATCAAAAGATTTAAAAAGTGCTCTTCTGAGCTAACTAATCGAGAGATTCAAAAAGTACTCTTATGAGCTAACTAATCGAAAGATTCGAAAAGTGCTCTTATGAGCTAACTAATTGACAGATTCGAAAAGTGCTCCGCTGAGCTAATTAATCAATAGATTCGACAAGTGCTCCTTTGAGCTAACTAATCGATAGATTCGACAAGTGCTCTTATGAGCTAACCTCAAGAAAGAGTGTTTAGGAAAGTGCCCTATTGCGGGCTAACTAACCTATAGTAGAAGACATGCCTCAAAAGGTGCCCCTATGGGTTGACCTTGAGAAGGGATGTTTAGGAAAATGCCCCATTGTGGGCTGACTAACCTATGATGGGAAGCGTCTTCTTGGACTCGCAACCCTGGGGAAGAGATGTCTCGAAAGGTGCCCTTACGGGTTGACCCTAAGAGAGGATGTTTAGGAAAGTGCCCCATTGTAAGCCGACTAACCAATGCTTCTAACGAATGGGTTAAATGCCTTGATAAGAGATGTTTTATGATATGTGGATGATAGTTATTTATTCTAAGATGCTTACCAATTTATCGCGGATAGGAACCAAACAACTGAACCTTCGTGCTGGTTTGCTTCTCCTTTGCTTACTCTTGCTTTAAAACAAGGCTGAGGGTCTTGATGTGCTTCCTTTCTTATGCGCATGGCTCTTGTGATTGTAGTATTATCCTACTAATGTACCAAGTTCAATGCTCAAAAGTAGGTAGAATTATATCACAAAATTTATTGAGATTCATTATCAATTTAATGTTCATCATTCATTGGTGAAGTGATGGGTAATGTGTTTAGAAATGTTTGTTTTAATGAGAATTGGTTGGAATTATTGATCATTCAGAGACATTAACTTTGCTTGTAAAAAAATGAAAACTAGACTCAACGAAATTTGTATTGAATATTGGCATTCATAAACATTGGCAAAACTTCAATTTCTTTGCCTAAGGATAGTACATCTTAATAGCTTCTGCATTAATGGGATCTCTCAATTCTGGACCATCCATTTGAGCTAATATCAGAGCACCTCCTGATAATACCTTCTTTACAACATATGGGCCCTCATAGTTTGGGGTAAACTTCCCTCTAGAATCTTGAGCATTCGGGAGAACTTTCCTTAACACCAAATCCCCTTCTTTGAAGCATCGAGGCCTCATTTTCTTATTAAATGCTCGAGTCATCCTTTGTTGGTAACACTGGCCATGACATAATGCAGTGAGTCTTATTTCATCAATCAAATTCAACTGATCAAGCCTCTTCTTCACCCAGTCCGATTCATCTAACTACGCTTCTGACAGAATTCTGAAGGATGGTATTTCGACCTCGACTGGTAAGACTGCCTCAATGCCATATACCAGTAAATATGGGGTAACTCTAGTAGATGTTCTAATTGAGGTTCTGTAAACCATGAGGGCGAATGACAGCATCTCGTGCCAATCTTTATAAGTGATTGTCATCTTTTCGATGATTCTTTTGATATTCTTGTTGGCTACTTCAACTGCCCCATTCATCTGAGGTCGAATAAGGAGTTGAATTTCTATGGTTTATGTGGAACTGTTGACACAGATCTGTCATCAACTTGTTGTTGAGATTGGTACCGTTGTCGGTGATGACTGACTCAAAAACTCCATATCGGGCTATTATGTCTCTCTTCAAGAATCGGACTATCACTCCTTTTATGACATTAGCATATGATGAAGCTTCCACCCACTTGGTGAAGTAATCAATGGCTACCAATATAAATCTGTGGCTATTAGATGCTGTTAGAGTGATTGGACCGATGATGTCAATTCCCTACATGGAGAAAGGCCACGGTGCAGACAACGAATGTAGCTCATTGGGCAGAGCATTTATTCGATTTGTGTAGACTTGACACAAGTGACAGTGCTTGACATATTTGATGCAATATGATTCCATGGTTAGCCAATAGTAACCTAATCTCATGATTTTTCGAGCCAACATGTATCCGTTCATGTGAGGTCCACACACTCCTTCATGCACTTCTCTCATCAGTTCACATGCCTCATTTCTACCCACACATCTTAGCAAGGTAGTATCAGGCAATTTTTTGTAAAGCACAGGCTTATTTAATAAGAAATGACTTGCTAAGCTTCTAAGTGTTCTTTGGTCATTTTTGTTAGCCATTTCAGGGTATTTGCTTTCTTGGAGAAAAGTTTTGATGTCATGATACCAAGGCTTATCATCTTGTTCTTTTTCAATTACTAAACAATAGGCGGGCCAATTTTTGATTTCTTTTTTCAATGGTTGGACTTCGACTCTCCCTATTATCTGAATTATAGATGCTAGTGTGGCGAATGCATTTGCAAACTGATTTTGAGTTCTCAAGATGTATGTGAAGGTGATTGCCTCAAATTCATCGATTAACTCCGTCAAATGCTGATGGTATGGTACCAATTTGGGGTCTTCAGTCTTGTATTCCCCTCCCGTCTGTAATATAATGAGTGAAGAATCTCCGTACACTTCTAATTCACGGATTGCCATGTGGCAAGCCATTTTTAAGCCAAGGATACATACCTCATATTCCGCGATATTATTAGTATATGGAAAAATGAGTCTTGTTACTGAAGGGAATTGTATTCCTTCTAGTGATATCAACACTGCCCCGATCCCACAACTGAATACATTGGTAGCTCCATCAAAGAACATCTTCCACTTAGGGTTCCGGTCTATCCCATAGTCTTCTACTGGTGCACCTTCCACTATTAATATATTTTCATCAGGGAATTGGGCTTGTGGTTCTTGGGAATCTCCCTCAATTAGGTGTTTCGCCAACTGGTCGACTAAAGATTGCCCTTTTATCGAATTTTGATTTATGTATGTGATATCAAATTCTGATAAGAGCATTTGCCATTTAGATATTCTCCCTAGCAAAACGGGCTTCTCTGCCAAGTACTTCAAAAGATCATGTCTTGTCAGTAACTCAATGGGGTAGTAAAGGGTATATTACCTCAATCGGTGCATGATCCAAATCAGAGCACAATAAGTTCTCTCTACTTCTAAATACCTCTATTCCTGGTGGGTGTCGAATCCAACAAAATTAAAACCTACTCCTAAACAATTATAAAATTTGTATAAAGCAGTGAATAGGGTCGTATCCACAGGGATTAATTAAATATATTTCTATTAAAAAAATAGAGAGAAAAAGAAGAATGGGGGTTTTGTTTGTGAATTCAAATAAAATTGAAATCAGATAATAAAATTTTATAATGATGAAAGCCTAACCAAAGGAATCATTATAGTTTAATTCATAGAACTGATCATTGATGCAAATATTTTCTATTCTTTATCTAAGATAAACTGGTTATGGTTATTAACAAGATCTAATAACCTATCTCTCTTTACTTTCTTGATAATCAAAACAAGCTTTTGATTAATTCTCTTATTGATTAAACAACCCTAAACAAGCTCTTAGGATTTAATCTATCAATAGCATTAAAAACAAGAGAGATTACCAATTCATGCCAGTAGATTATAAGATAACCTATTTAAACAAGATTATATATCTCCATAACATGAATTTGACTATCTATTCTATAATCAAACATGTTATTGTGTCATAGAAATTAGAACTATCAAACAATTACGGATCTGACGTTCTAATTGAAAATATATTAACTTGCTAATTGAATAGAAGAGCTCTAATTCATACCAATCAAATAAGATAATAATAACAAAACATTCAGAAGATATATAAATACTTAAAAACAAAGAATAGAATAAAAACAAATCAATTAGATCTCACAATTCTTGAAGAATTAAACTTTTGATGATCCTTTGGCTAGAAAATAGTTTAGCCACACATGTTCATAACTAAACAAAGTCAGAGAGTGAAAAAATATGAAAAGTCTTTGTTTCGGGTGTCTCCTACTTTTCCTATTCGGTTTCTTCACTCCTCAACTCCCTCCTTTTGGAAAATGAAGAGATATATATAAGAAAACCGAAAGATCTCCTGAAACGGCCAAAATTATCCATATACACGATCTCAACTCATGGTTATACACGGCCATATATTTAAACCGTGTAAGCTTCTGTTGGTTCTTCAAGCCAGACACACGGTCGTGCTCTGGAAATACACACCCGTGTACTTCCCTTGTACGCCGGCGATGTAAATTCTTGACTTTGATCCAAATTGTAGATGACTTCTCTAAATCACTTGAATTAGCACTCTTAACTCCATTAAACCTGATTTATCACCATAATAAAATTAAGTACCATTTCCTTATGATTTCTATAAAATCAATAATAAATTAACACAATTCATACTATAAATATTGGGTATAAAATGGCTCTATCAAATTCCCCCACACTTAAACTCTTGCTTGTCCTC
Source organism: Laguncularia racemosa (assembly GCA_037954665.1). Taxonomy (NCBI): domain Eukaryota; kingdom Viridiplantae; phylum Streptophyta; class Magnoliopsida; order Myrtales; family Combretaceae; genus Laguncularia; species Laguncularia racemosa. Next base: position 2,574,738 of record JBBMOL010000025.1, on the reverse strand, counting down.
AAGCAATTGAATCAAATCAATTGAGAAATCTATCATAGATTATACGAAATTTTTCATTTTCATCATTTTAAGCATCTATTCTTTTATAATTCATGACTTGTAATTTTAATGTCTACTGCTTCAACCAAACTGGTTTCCTGTGATTAAATTACCACAGTCAAAATTTAATAGCTAATCTAAACAAAACAAACTTTAATCCTCATGTTTAGCAAAAGAACTTTTATTCCAAAAGTAAATACTTAATCCAATAAGGAAAAATACCCAATTAAACTTCATTGGATATTAGCAAGTATATAATCTTTGCAACACAAAGTAAAAGCATATGGTATCTACTCTTTCCCTAGACTTTCTCCCTTTTTATTACAAGTCTTATGTCATTCAATGATCTTTACATTCATATTCTTTTGATTTAATCAAGCATATATTTTGACGGGTTTTTGCCTGCTTCTTTTTCATGAACTTTCGCCTTTTTCGCCCTTATCGTTATAGTGAGTTTATCGAGTTGGCAACATCTCGAGCTCGTCACTCAAGTGACCGGGTTTTAAGATACCCCTACGGACTCTTCCTCACTCTAACATTCAAGTTCAAATACTCTTAACTCAATTACTTGAATCATTGGAGTAATGGCTATGCTTGATTCTTTCCCCCCCCCACCCTTTTTTTTTAGAATGCTATCATAATATTAAGACTTTTTTTATAAAGGATCACTAAGGAGAAAGTTTCTTCTACTTCTTCCACTAAGTTTTATCATTGTTTCAAAAACAACTTCAAAGAGTATATAGTAACTAATTTAACCTAGAGGTAAACTTGTTTATTTTTCACTTAAGAACTTGACCTACTCTTAGACTTCTAATTCTAAAGCTAAATACAAGGTAAATTTGTTTCTTAAAGATTTCACTACTTAATTTTAACCAAGTATTCTAATTACAATAGTAGGTGAGTAAAGCACTTGAGCAAGTCAATTTCACATTTTGTAGATACTTATTACAACATTTAGTACAATCTCCAAATTTCATGAAAATTTTGAAAATTTTGGCTTAAAATTTTCCATATAATGCTTAAGGACAAATATTCAAAGTATGAGTATAATATGATTTTAGATGTTAGCTAATCATACTCAATTCTCTATTCTCTATATTTTATTATCCTCTCCCCCACATTTAGTTTGAACAGTGTCCACACTGTTCCTAATTCAGCACAATTAAAAAGGAATTTAAAACATAAGGAACATTAGAAAATAAAAGAAAAGGAATACTGGTACTTCCTTGGTATAAAGTGTAATGTAATTGGAGTTCTCCCCTTAAGCATGAGAGAGTGTCATCTGATGATATGTACCCTTTCTGCAGCTAATCAAAAAAAAAATCAAAACAAAACTAAAATAAAATAGATTGAATTTTCTTTTTTTTTTTTTTAGCATGGGTTGCCTCCCATGAAGCGCCTTTCTTTAATGTCTTCGGCTAGACGTTCTTGGTAATTAATTACAGTACTTGGGGTAAGTTAAACTGGTTTCTTCAATATTACACACTTGAAATCCTTCATAAAAAGGTTTCAAGCGATGACCATTGACTTTGAAAGTCTTACCAATTTCAAGACTTGTGATCTCAACTGCACCATGTGAAAATATGTTAGTGATAACAAAAGGACCAACCCACCATGATCGTAGTTTTTCAGAAAACAACTTCAATCGAGAGTGATAAAGTAATACTTTTTGACCTACAGAAAAATTCTTTCGAGAAATCATTTGATCATGAAAATCCTTTGTTTTTTCCTTGTAGATTTTAGTACTCTCATAAGCTTCTCTTCGAATTTCCTCAAGTTCTTATAATTGAAGTTTTCTGTGCTCACCAGCCTCATCCATTTGCATGTTACATTGTTTTACAGCCCAGTACGCCCTATGTTTCAACTCCACAAGGAGGTGACACGGTTTGCCAAATATCAAACGGTAAGGAGACATACCTATAGGAGTCTTGTAAGCTGTCCGGTAGGCCCATAATGCATCTTCAAGTCTTGTGCTCCAATCCTTCCTACTTAGATTGACAGTTTTTTCCAGAATAGACATGATTTCTCGATTTGATACCTCTGCCAATCCATTGGTTTAAGGGTGGTATGCGGTGGAAGTGCGATGAGTGACATTGTACTTTTTAAGCAGAGTTTCCACTACTCTATTACAAAAGTGTGTGCCACGATCATTGATAAGAGCCTTTGGTGTCCTGAACCTAGCAAAAATATGAGATTTGACAAAATCCACAACAACTTTGGCATCATTAGTTCGGGTCGCTTTGGCTTCCACCCACTTTGAGACATAATCCACAGTAAGAAGGATGTAAACATTACCGAAAGAAAGAAGAAAATGACCCATAAAATCAATACCCCATATATCAAATATTTCACAAGCAAGAATAGAGGTAAGTGGCATTTGGTCTCTATGTCCTAAATTGCCAACTTTCTGACATCGTTCACAAGACTTACAAAACATATAAGAATCACGAAACAAGGTAGGCTAAAACAACCCACACCCTAACACTTTTTAAGCTGTCCTCTTAGGGCCAAAGTGTCCACCACATGCATATGAGTGACAAAATTGCAAGACAGAAGGAATATCATCTTAAGAAATACACCTTCTAATGATTTGATCAGCACAATGTTTCCACAAATACGGATCATCCCATACATAGTACTTAACATCACTTTTAATTTTATCTTTTTGAGCCCTAGACAAATCACTTGGTAGTGTCTTAGTAACCAAATAGTTGACAATATCAGCATACCAAGGAATTGTCTTTTGAATAGAAAAGAGATGCTCATCTGGAAAATCATCTCATAGTGGTATTAACTCTTCACTGATGAGTATTCTACTGAGGTGGTCAGCAACTAAGTTTTCGGAGCCTTTCCTATTGCGTATTTCCATATCAAACTCTTGTAATAAGAGTATCCATCGGATAAGTCTTGGTTTCGCCTCCTTCTTCGCGAGTAGGTACTTGAGAGCTACATGATCAGAGTAAACAATTACCTTAGTACCAAGTAAATATGATCTGAATTTTTCTAAAGCAAAAACAACAGCCAAGAGTTCTTTTTACACTGTGGAATAGTTGCATTGAGCACTATCCAATGTTCTGGAAGCGTAGTAAATGACATGAGAAGCTTTTCCAACTCTTTGGCCAAGAACAACTCTAACTGCATAATTGCTCGCATCATACATAATTTCAAAAGGAAGGTTCGAGTTAGGTGGTTGAATGATTGGAGCTGAAGTTAACTTATCCCTCAATGTGTCAAAAGCATGCTTGCAGGCCTCATCGAACTCAAATGCCACTTCTTTTTACAGCAATCTACATAGGGGTTGAGTAATCTTGGAAAAATCCTTGATGAAGCGTCGATAGAATCCTGCACTCCCAAGAAAAGAGCGAATTTCCCGTACACTTACAGGGTAAGGTAAAGATTTAATCAATTCTATTTTAGCTTTGCTTTATCGACTTCAAGTCCCCTAGAAGATACAATATGACCTAGAATTAGGCTCTGTTCAACCATAAAGTGACATTTTTCATAGTTCAATACAAGATTCTTGTCTATACATCTTTGAAGCACTTTTGTAAGGTTAGTCAAGCATGAATCAAAAGAGTTACCATAGACAGTGAAGTCATCCATGAAAACTTCTATGATATTCTCCACATAATCTGAAAATATACTAACCATACACCTTTGGAATGTGGCTGGGGCATTGCAGAGCCCAAAAGGATCCTTCGATACATAAAAGTACCGAATGGACATGTGAAAGTAGTCTTCTCTTGATCTTCCAGCGCCACTGGAATTTGATGAAAACCTAAATAACCATCAAGACAACAATAGTGAGAATGGCCAGCCAAACGTTCAAGCATTTGATCAAGAAAAGGAAGAGGGAAGTGATCTTTTCTAGTTGACGCATTCAACTTCCTATAATCAACACAAACCCTCCATCCATTCTGAACACGAGTAGGAACTAACTCACCATTAGAGTTTTCAATAACAGTTAAGCCCGTTTTCTTTGGAACAACTTGTATTGGACTTACCCATTTGCTATCAGAAATTAGATAGATCATACCTGCATCAAGAAGTTTCAAGATCTCTTTCTTAACTACTTCCATCATAAGCGGGTTCAAATGGCACTGAACTTCTCTTGAAGGTTTGCAATTATCTTCCATTAATATCTTGTGCATGCATGTGGAGGGGCTTAATCCTTTGATATCAGCTATAGACCATCAAATGGCTTCTTTATACTCTCTCAAAACCCGAATCAACTTTTCTTCTTCTAAAGTACTTAGTTTGTTAGAGACTATCACAGCAAGAGTCTCATTTTCTCCTAAGAAGATGTACTTTAGATGTTCGGGTAAGGGTTTTAATTCCAGCTTTGGTGCTTGCACAATAGAGGGAAGAAGTCTTGTGTTAGAAGGAGGTAAATTAATGTAGGACACACCATGCCTGATAGGTTTTAACGATTCCAGCTCACAAATCATGTCCTGCAAATCAGAGGATATTACAAACTTCTCCTTAAGAGTTTTTAATGCATTAATAGTAAGGCTCTTATTAAGTGCAATTTTCAACTCATCATCGTCTATCAAGTCAAATGTAGCCTGTGTTAATGGGTCAATAACATCCACAACAAAAACAAGAGAGATATCACTAGGATATTTCATGGCATCATAAATGTTAAATTTAATCGCTTCACCATCAAATTTCATAGTGAGGGTACTGTTATGTATATCAATTTTCGTCCTGGATGTCTTAAGAAATGGTCTCCTTAATAATATCATTGATGAATTATGAGAATCATCATTCTCCATGTCAAGCACATAAAAATCAGCAGGGAAAACCAACCAATTAACTTGTACTAAAACATCTTCTAAAACTCCCTCAAGATAAACATTAGACCTGTCAGCAAGTTGAATAATAACACTTGTTTCCTTCAAGGGACCAACATTCAAACATTGATAAACAAACAAAGGCATGACATTGATCGAAGCTCCTAGATCACACATGGCTTTAGCGAATCCAAGATTACCTATTTTGCAAGGAATAGTAAACATACTTGGGTCCTTACATTTAGGAGGAAGCTTCTTCTGAAGAATAGCTGAAACATTCTCACCCACACTAATCTTTTCATTACCTTTCAGCTTTCTTTTGTTAGTGCACAACTCTTTAAGAAATTTAGCATAGCGAGGTACTTATTTTATTGCATCAAGCAAAGGAATATTTACCTCAACCTTGCGAAAAGTTTCAAGAATCTCATTTTCTTCAGCTTCATTCTTGGATTTCGCTAATTTAGAAGGGAAAGGGGGTGCTGTCACCATGACCTTTGGTGGTTCAACGAGGGATCCTCTGGTCTGGTTGTCCTGCTGGCCTGGAGTCGAGATCTCTTTCTCAGTCTCTTCCTCAAGATTAGATCGGTGTACTTTCTTATTTGATCCCGACAATTCCGTTCCACTTCTCAAGGTAATTGCATTAGCGCTTTGCTTTAGATTTGTGATAGTTTGAGAAGGTAACTTACCTTGAGTTTCTAACCTGTTTATAGAAGAAGCAAGTTGGCTTACCTGATTCTCCAAGTTTTGAATGCTCTGCTTTGTCTCATCCTAAAATTGTTTTGTATTAATAGCAAGCGATTTAACAATTTCCTCAAGAGACATACCTGAATTGGAAGGAGCTTGTGGTACTTGGTTTGATGGCCTAAGCTGGAATTGTTGGAAGTTTTGTGGTCTATTGCCATATTTGAAGTTAGGATGATCCCTCCATCCAGGATTATAAGTATTCGAGTAGGGATCATATTTCCTCTGTGGCTGTCTTGGGAATCCTCCTACAACATTGGCATGCTCATGATTGTCATCTTGCAATGTGGGGCACATGTCAATAGGATGATTAGGGGCAGCACAAATTCCACAAGCCTTCACCTGCTGTGTATGTCCGAGGGCTATCTGCTGTACAAGGGAGGTTAGGTTAGAAATTTGATGTTCAAGGTTAGAAACACTTACCTCATTTACCTTCCTTGAAAAAGAATCATGTCTAAACCCAAATTGTTGTGAATTAGCAGCCATAATGGAGATCAATTCCCTAGCTTGACCAGGGGTTTTATTCACTATGGCACCTCCACTAGCTGCATCCATCATCTTCCTCTCCATCGGAAGCAGACCTTCATAGAAGTATTGAATGAGAAGTTGTTCAGATATCCTATGTTGTGGACAGCTTGCACAAAGTTGCTTAAACCTCTCCCAATACTCATGAAGAGTCTCAATATCCCTCTATTTGATACTACAGATTTCTCTTCTTATGTCAACGGCTCTAGATGCAGGGAAAAATTTGTCCAGGAAGAGCTTCACCATATTTGTCCAAGTAGTAATAGAACCTGGAGGCAAATAAAACAACCAATCTTTAGCTCTATCACTTAAAGAAAATGGAAAGGCACGCAACTTGATTTGATCCTCGGGTATTCCTTGCGGCCTCATACTAGAACACACTATATGAAACTCTTTCAAATGTTTGTGAGGATCTTCATTCTCTAGACCATGAAAAGTAGGTAGCAAATGTATCAAACCAGATTTTAATTCAAAAGTAACAGCCAATTCAGGATACTGAATACAAAGTGGTTGTTGAGTCACATTTGGTGCAGCAAATTCTCTTAATGTTCTCTCAGGATCTGCCATATCTTCTTCTTTTTCAGATTCAATAAATGAATCAGACAAATCCAGTGCCAAGTTCAATCCAGGGGATGAAGATAATACGGTTTCTTTTTTACGCGGCTTAGCTTCTCTTCGCAGTCTCTTAAAAGTCTTCTCAATCTTTGCATTATAAGTGAGTCCACCTATATGAGAAGAACGAGTCATGCAATAATAGAAATAAATTTGACACCAATCCCTGGCAACGGTGCCAAAATTTGGTGGGTGTCGAATCCAACAAAATTAAAACCTACTCCTAAACAATTATAAAATTTGTATACAGTAGTGAGTAGGGTCGTATCCACAGGGATTGGTTAAATATATTTCTATTAAAAGAAAATAGAGAGAAAAAGAAGAATGGGGGTTTTGTTTGTGAATTCAAATAAAATTGAAATCAGATAATAAAATTTTATAATGATGAAAGCCTAACTAAAGGAATCATTATAGTTTAATTCATAGAACTGATCATTGATGCAAATATTTTCTATTCTTTATCTAAGATAAACTGGTTATGGTTATTAACAAGATCTAATAACCTATCTCTCCTTACTTTCTTGATAATCAAAACAAGCTCTTTGATTAATTCTCTTATTGATTAAACAACCCTAAACAAGCTCTTAAGATTTAATCTATCAATAGCATTAAAAACAAGAGAGACTACCAATTCATGCCAGTAGATTATAAGATAACCTATTTAAACAAGATTATATATCTCCATAACATGAATTTGACTATCTATTCTATAATCAAACATGTTATTGTGTCACGGAAATTAGAACTATCAAACAATTACGGATCTGATGTTCTAATTGACAATATATTAACTTGCTAATTGAATAGAAGAGCTCTAATTCATACCAATCAAGCAAGATAATAATAACAAAACATTCAGAAGATATATAAATACCTAAAAACAAAGAATAAAATAAAAACAAATCAATTAGATCTCACAATTCTTGAAGAATTAAACTTTTGATGATCCTTTGGCTAGAAAATAGTTTAGCCACATATGTTCATAACTAAACAAAATCAAAGAGTGAAAAAAATATGAAAGTCTTTGTTTCAGGTGTCTCCTACTTTTCCTATTCGGTTTCTTCACTCCTCAACTCCCTCCTTTTGGAAAACGAAGAGATATATATAAGAAAACCGAAAGATCTCCTAAAACGGCCAAACTTATCCATATACATGATCTCAACTCATGGTTATACACGACCGTGTAAGCTTCTGTTGGTTCTTCAAGCCAGACACACGGCCGTGCTCTAGAAATACACGCCCGTGTACTTCCTTTGTACGCCGGCGGTGTAAATTCTTGACTTTGATCCAAATTGTAGATGACTTCTCTTAATCACTTGAATTAGCACTCTTGACTCCATTAAACCTGATTTATCACCATAATAAAATTAACTACCATTTCCTTATGATTTCTATAAAATCAATAATAAATTAACACAATTCATACTATAAAGATTTGGTATAAAATAGCTCTATCAATTCCCCATCTGTGAATTTCTTGCTTAGATAATATATGGAACACTCCCTTCCCTCTTCATCTTTTTACCCCAACACGTACCCCATGGATTTAGGGAGTATCGTGAGATATAAGAATAAGGGTTTCCCTTGCTTTGGGACTATCAAGACTGAAGGTTTCATGAGATAGTCTTTGATTGTCCTGAACGCTTCTTCACATTCATCGTCCCATTCTACTATAGCATTCTTTTTTAGCAGACGGAATAGTGGACGGCATTTGTCTGTGAGTTGTAAGATAAAACGAGCTATGTAATTCAATCTTCCCAGCAAACCTCTTACCTCTTTAACAGTCCGTGGAGAAGGCAACTCCAGTATAGCCTTTACTTTGTCAGGGTCGATCTTAATGCCTTCCCGGCTTATGACAAACCCTAACAGCTTGCCTGTCGTGACCCCAAAAGTGCACTTCTCTAGATTTAGCTTGACCTAAAATTTTCTCAACCGCTTGAACAACTTCCTCAGAATAACTGCATGGCTTTCTTCTTTTTTAGACTTGGCTATCATATCGTCGACGTATACTTCGACTTCTCGATGCATCATGTCATGAAGTATTGTGACCATGGCTCTCTGATACGTTGCCCCGACGTTTTTCAAGCTAAAGGGCATGACTTTATAATAGAAAGTTCCCCATGTTGTGATGAAAGTCGTCTTAGTTTTATCCTCTTCAACCATTTTTATTTGATTATATCTTGAGAAACCGTCCATAAATGAGAAAAGATGGTTTCCTGCAGTGTTATCTACCAGAACATCGATGTGAGGTAGGGGGAAGTTATCTTTTGGCGTGGCTTGGTTTAAGTCTCAAAAGTCTACACATACACGTACTTTTCCATTCTTTTTTAGAATGGGGACTATGTTCGCTACCCATTCCAAATAGTCAGATACTTCAATGAACCCTACTTCTAGTAGTTTCTTGACTTCTTCTTTAATTTTTAGTAAGATGTCAGGCCTAAATCTTCTTAATTTCTATTTTTTAGATTTGACATCTTCCCTTGTGGGAAGCCTGTGAACTACTATTGATTAGTCTAATCCCGGCATGTCGCCATATGACCAGGCGAACACATCTACATACTCAGTTAATAGCTCGATTATCTCGCGTTTTTGCTCGGCACTTAAATTGGTCCCGATCTTAAGGTTTTTAGGTTGCTCAGCGGTTCCTAGATTTACTATCTCTACCGGCTCATCAATTGAAATTCCACTTTGTTCATGTTTTCACCAATTTTCTTATATTATTTCATGGTCAAGGACATCGCCTCCAATGGTTGACCCAGCAGTGTTGGAAACGATATCAATGTTTTCATTTCTTACCTGCGCGAAATGTCCCTAACGTTCAATGGTAGGGGATCTGGGTGAAGTGAAACGAGAGTATGTATATAACCAAAAAAAAATGAATGAATTGCAATTTATTGAATCTGAAAAGAAACCACAATAAAATTTTGTTTAATAATGGTTCCCTATCCTTGAGTTGACCTAGTGCTACCAATAGGGTAACAAAACCAATTATTGAGAGTTGGATGCTACTCGGACGTGCGAGGGGTCAAGCTCCCATTGCTGACGTTAGCTTCACTTATCCTTGGCTCTTGAATGGTAGTTGCTTGTATGAATGATTGTTGGAGGGGTGGAAAACGCATTTGAGTATCTCTTGGTTTCTCTTTTCTCCTGCCTTTAATACCCCTGGCTTGTGCCTCTTCCTGGGCTATAAGAACGTACCCTAATCCAAACGTCCCATGCTACCCCTCCTTGAACTAATGGCCCTCCTTGCTGGTTATCACATTCACCTCATTAAATATTTGGAGGCTAAAGTCTTAAGAACCGTCTTCCCCAATGTAGGGTATGGCAGTTTCTTTATAGATGTCGTAGTCTTGCTCTCCCAACACGGTGATGATTTGTCCATTTACAATGAACTTAACTTTCTGATGGAGGCTTGAAGGTATGGCACCAACGGTATGTATCCACGGCTTCCCCAAAAGCAGATTGAAAGACTTCGGAATGTCGAGGACCTAGAAGGAGATGTGGAATATCTGTAAGCCAATCTCTATCGGCAAGCTTATTTCCCCTACTATGTCTCTCTTCAACCCGTCGAAAGCCCTGACCACCATTGAGCTTGGTTTGATGTTGCTTAGATTGACTCCTAGTAGGTCGAGGGTAGCCAATGGGCATACATTGAGAGAAGATCTATTGTCAATGAGTACTCGGGAGACGATTGTGTCGTTGCATTTTACCATTATGAACAGCAGTTTTGTATGTTGGTCTCCGTCTTCTCCTAGCTCTTTGGGAGAGAAAGATATCTGGTCCACGGTGAAGATCGAATCTACCACATGGCTCAATTTCTCTATTGTGATGCCCTTTGGTACCTTGATCTGTTTGAGCACTTTGAAGAGTGCTTTCCTGTAAGGCTCAGAGGTTATAAAGAGGCCCATAAGTGATATCTGGGCTAGAACCTTGTTCAGTTGTTCCATGATCTTATATTCACTCACCTTGACCAACTTTGTAAATGCAAAGAGCCCCTCTTCTTCTTCTTTTCCTACCTCCGTGTTGGGCTCCTCAGTTGAGATTTTGTATTTCAAGTCATAAATTCTCCCAGAACGAGTGATTCCTCCTACGATAGGGGGTCTTTCTTGATCAAGAGCCTGATAGTCAAATGGTGCCACCTTATACCTCTCGTGGGTATTGGGACATTGAACACATACCTCTTCTTTGGAATTTGCACCTCAGTCAATTGTCCCTCATAGCACTTTATGACTATCGGCTTTTGGTATGATTTTATCATGTTCACGAACTTCCCCTCCTCTTTTGGTGGGTTGTCTTCTTTCTTAAACTCAGGCCCCCATTCGCTAGGTGGCCCGTACTCGGTTGGAGTGAAAGAGTAATTTACCAAACACTCAAACTTCCCATGCGATTTGCCTAGGGTACCGACTGTTGGGTCTTCAGCTAACCATCTCTTTTTGATATGTGACTTAGGAGTTTCCTCTGGAGTTTGGCGTGGGTGACTTTTTCGTTACATTGTTGCCTTTTCCTGTTTTGGGGATTCTTTGGGATCCAGCTCTTCGGATGTGATCATATTGACAGTGGGCTTATGGTTGGGCAGTAGATTAGTGTTGACATTGGGTGCTAGTGTGTTAACAAAGTCCAGCTACACAATCCCAGCGTCAATCAGATCTTGGATTTTGTTTCGAAGCCTCCAGCATCTGTCTGTAGAATGCCCCTCCTGGCCCATATGATAATCACATTTGAGGCTTGAGTCAAAATTTATGTGCTTGTACCAGTCATTCGAGATCTTGAAGCTGATCAAATTATCCGCTCGCAGCCGAGTGAAGACCTGGTTGAGCGGGATCGGGATTGGAGTGAACTGTCTCAAAACTCTAGTGGCCTAGGTGTCGTTTGTCGGGGATTGCTAGATTGAGGCGCTTGTGGTCTAGAATGTCACGCAGGTCCCAACCTTGTCTGCTTTTTCGGAATTAACTATGCTGACAGTAGACTCCTTGGCTTTGTTTCCTCCTAAGGACCTTTGTGATTACATGACCCTAGGAGGATCTATTATTTAGAGTTTGCCTGATGTGATGGCATTACATCTGGCCCACCAGATATGAGAAGTAGGCCTTATCGAGAGTGTTGACAAAGATAAATGTTAGCTCCTTTTCAGAAATCGGGGCTGCTACCCTAGTAGCCTAAGCTCTCCAGCGCTGAGCATACTCCTTGAAAGACTCAGTGTGTCTCTTTCGAAGACTTCCTAGATCGATCACTGAGGGGGCAACTTCAATGTTGAACTTGTATTGGTCATAGAATGCCCAAGCAAGCCTTTCCCAAGTATTGACCTGGTTGAAGTCTAAGTGTGCATACCAGACAAGGGCAGGGCCTGTAAGGCTATCTTGGAAGGTCTGGATCATAAGCTGGTCATATTGAGCATACTTGCTCATTTTCCGTACGTATAGCCTTGTGTGCATCTTGGGGCATTCAGTACCATCGTACTTTTCAAATTCCTGGGTCTTGAACTTCTTTGGGTATACCTCCTCCCCATATGCTGGCAAGCTAGTGATCCCTGCCTGTTCAAAACCGTCAGGCCCTTCTATTGTCTTCATCTTATCAGCTAGCTGTTGAAAAAGTCTCTTTTCCATCTCCTTTTGCCTGTCCTCCATTTCCCTCTTTATGTCATCAGAGGTCAGACCTAGGTTGGCTCTCGGTTTATACTCAAAAGTCGGGTTGAGGTGGGAATTGATTTCTTCATATTCTGGAGGCTGACCCTCCACTGCTTTCCCCTTTCTTGCCCCTGAGTGTTCTTCTTGAGTTGGTTGGGTGGTGCGAAGGAGGCCAATACTCTCAATCAGGAGGTGGACTTATGCAGCCAATTGCTGGACCGTTTGTTCCAGGGATACGATCCTATGATCTGAGGCGGTGTCAGCACTTGTGTTGTTGCGGTTGTTGCTGTTGTTGCCACTGTTTGCCATTCTAGTTCTTGAACGGGTTCGGATTGGGCTTTTGGATTCAGTTGTTTGGGAGCTATCTTTGATACTTGGCATGCATTTTTCTTAGTATGATGCAAGTATGTAAATGTGATGCATATTTTACACGAATGCTAAAATAAAGGGGGCCAACAATCGATTAATGATATGATACTGAAACTTTATTTTTATTAATATTGGAAACTCGAAGTTCGATATTTGAAAAAAATGAAAAAGTACAATAGTAATCTATTTCCTAGTTCTTTTGGTCTTCTATTGCGCAGGCGCTGATTTCCTGCTGATGATAGCTTCTAACTCTCTGACTCTAACTTGGGTCTTTTCCAGTTGAGCTTCCAAGGCCTTGTTCCTTTGATCAGATTCTTTGAATCGACCCTTCCAGATATCCTTTTTATAGTCTGCAGCCTCAAAATATACTTCCATTCGAGCCCTGACTTGCTCCAGATAGGTTTTCAGCTTTGGGTCTACCTTGTCTAACTTAACTTGGGTGATATCTAAGACCCGGTATGCCCTTTCCCCTATTTGATATAGCTAGTGGATTACGAAATCCCTGGTGGCTCGGTACTTACCTACTTCGCCATCCAGCTCTCCAAGGTCTACATTAGAACTCTTGATTCGGGCTTCCTATAGTGCTTTGACCTATGCCAATTTGGCAAACTTCTCGGCTACTAGCAAATTTGGGTCTTGATACTCGAATGTGATTGCTTCTAGCGAAGGCCGATAAACTATGTCTTGAATGGTACCGAACTGGCGGACCATCGAGTTTGGATGATAACCTATGCATCCGCTGATACCGATTAAAGGTATGGCCTGAAAGTTGCTGCAGGTTAGGATGACTTTGTCGCAGTAACTCCATCTAGCTGTCCACAAGATGTCGTTGGCACTGAAACCCTTAAGCACTTCCACCCAATTGTGACTAGTAAGGTCGTCGGGCAGCTTTATCTTCTCTATGCATGAGTCTACGAGGTCCACTTGTTAGGCCAAAGTTTTCCGGACCAGGTTCAGCCCGAAACATTTGAGGTGGCTCACAAACCAGATCAAGATGAGGTTGATGTTTGAGCGGAGGATCCTGTAGCCCTTTTTCTTGACAAAGTTTAAGTTCCAAATCTATTCAGCCAATAGAGCCAGGATGTAAGATTTTCCTTTCAGGAATTGGGCCACCAGTTCTGCAACTTTGTAATGGACATAAAAAATTCCGGTGGGGAAGAGTATGGTGGCGAAGGCTGTCAGGATGAAAGCACTCACCCTCCTTTGTTTATATGTCTTTCATATCCCCATTATCTTCCCGAGCTATGAACCGAGCTTCTAACTCATCCATCCGTATGCAATATCCATTACAGTTCGCTAAGGCTTTATTGATTGTGTCTTGCGGATACCCAGAAGTTTGTTGAAGATACTGACTGGTCCGGCCTCAAGATTTGGCACATACACTTCGCTGGTTAGTGCTAGAGCCTGTAGGAGTTGGGCGTATTCTTCCAGAGTGGGAGTGATCTTGTGTGGCCCAATGAAGAAAACTACGGGCTCTACTTCCCATAGATGGAGGATGGCCCGTATCAAGAGTAAGTTCATCTCCATCTTCATTAGTGAGAGGATGGGCCCTATCTTCTACTGAATAAAAGCCTGCTCTTTCGAGTTGTATAAAGTAAACCAGTGGTCTAGCACTGATTTTGGGTCCAGAGGTTTGCAAACTTGGATCTCTTTATGGAGGAGGCGATCGATTGTGGAACTAGCCATCTATTACAACAGAAATTTCTAATTACAAAAAGAACTATATTATAATGACAGCATTATAGGGAAATGTATCTGAACTCCATGAATAGAATAAAAGTATTACATCATTACTCGATTGTTAATCCACGACTTCGTGTATGCAGATAGGTAGGTTCTAACAGGTCCCCAAGCTCTATAGCCTCCCGCATTCTCGAAGAAATGGATCTCAAGCCATATCGAAGCATTGGGTGGGGTAGCCTAATTAGTCCCGAGCAGTGATCATATCACTTCGCTCGAAACCTACACAATGACCCCCCGTCTTAAGGTCCTAAGATGGTCCGGGTTTGACTGTATCTACTCACACAATTTACATACATGTAGACTTAACAATAAAAGTCAATAACCGAACCCTAAACCTAAGCAAATCCCTGAAAGGTTAGTAACAATATAACAAACCGAAAAGACATTTCTTGGAAAAAGTGATTTAAGGAGATTTAGGTGGCTAGCCTACTAGAGAGCAAGTCCCTAGTGAAGTCGTCGTCCTGTCGAGTCTAATTTTTTATTTTTCATTCCTAATCCGATCTATACTAGACCCTATGCTCATCTAATGTAAACCCTCGATTTGAGTTAGGAATTTCATTTTATTTTGGAGTCGCCACCTAACTGTGGTTGGGAAAGATTAAATCAGGGCTAATTAAGCAGATTAATCCTAATTTGGACCACTAGTCAGCAAGATTTCCTCTCTTCATTTTTGTGAAAGAGGAAATGGAAAACCAGAATTTCTGGGTTCGAAGGCTAACCTATTAAAACCTTAAAGTTATCACCCTATTCTCCTGAAATCTAAAACTTATCCTAATGTCTTTTATTTTATTGTTGTTATCTTTTTATTTTGTTTTTGAATAACTTATTCTGAGAAAATCATTTTTTTATTCTTTTTAGAGTTGCCCCAAATGGGTGCCTACGTACCTACTACTCAGGATCAAATGGGTCGTAGTTTGTTTTTCCTGAAAAAATTTAATGTGTTTGTGAATTTTAATTATGAAATTACTTTTGTTTTATGTTTTTATCATTTTAGTATTTTTTTTCTGAAAAAAATCTAAGCCTAGGCATTATCATTTGATTTTTTTTTTTTTGAAAAATAATGATTTTAAGGAAAAAACCATTTTTGGATTTATTATTATAAAAACATTTTTCTAAGTGATAAAATTCATTTCCCTATTTTTCAACTTACCTCTAATATTATTATAAATTTTTATTAATTTTTTATTATTATATTTTTCTAACTTTATTTTTTTATTAATTTTGATTAATTAATTAAAAATTTTCTCCTATATTATTTATCTACCCTAAACTAAAAATCTAAATTTTTACCATTTTTTTCTAATATATCTTTATCCTTTTATTTTTATTTTTTTATTTCACTATCATTTTCTATTATTTGATCTAAACTAAATCCTAAAAAAAAGCTAATCTAAATTCTAATATTTTTTCTATTTTTTTAATTATAAATAACAAGTAAATAAATAAATAAATTCAAAAAAAATGAAAAATACAAAAAATTTGGAAAATTCGACTTACTTGGATCTGAGTCGATGCGCAGGTAGGGTCGGGTCGACGGTCACGGCGACTGGAAGTACTCGTTGACGGCGTTCCGACGGTCTTTCGAGGAGGTTAAGGAGTCATTTCCTAAGTTTTCGAGTGTGGAGACTCAACCGTGGTAGTGGATTTCTCCAAAAACACTTCCTGGTGGTGGTTTGAGGCTTGATCAACGGTCGCTTTTTCTCTTTTTCTCACTTCTGATCCATGCTTCTGCTCACTGCCTTCATCCTCTATTTATAGCCACAAGGAATCAAGCTAGATAAGCTCAGATTTCCTCCGATTGAGGCAAATCGGATTTCGATTAAAAAAAACCATCTTCGATTTGTGCAAATCCATCAATTTGTTGCGATTTAATTCCAATTGGATGATGTTTATCCTATTTTAGTTAAAGATCTGTTGGATTTGTGCAAAAAAATCCAATCAGAACGGCCAAAATGCGATTTTTTCCCCACCGGCAACGATCTCGGACGAAGGAGGAAGAAGATCATGCGCCCGGTGCGTGCGTTCGTTCCAGCCAATCAGCTGCAGACACGTGTCCCAGGCAAAAATAAAAATGGGAAAAACGCAGAAATGCCCCCTCTGAGTTTTGAACCCATGATCGAGCCCTCCCCCCGCGCGCATGAGGCTGTGGTCCGGACCAGCTAAGCTAGCCCACTTACTTGGTTTTTTTTTTTTCGCAATTTGCATATATGCAATGCGATTTTTATTATTTTTGTATTTTTTTTGAAATTCCAAAAATTTGTAAAAATTATTTAATCACTTTTATTACTATTTCTAAAATTATTTTCCAAAATTGATGTATTTTTCCTATTTATTTTATTTTTTGAATATTTTTCCTATTTTTGCTAAATTAGAAAAAAAATTGAAAAAAAATTAAAAATTGATTATTATTGATCATTAGGGGCAAAAATGGAGTGTTTATAGATTCCATTGTCCATTTTTCCTAATTTATCTAATCTAAGTTAAAATAATCTAATTTAAGTCTATTTAATTTTCCTAAGCCCATTATTACCAATTTTAATTATTATGTTCAATTTAGGCCCATTTTCAATTATTATGTGTAATTTATGCCCATTAAGGTTTTTTTTATCCATTATTTCCACTTTAAGCCCGTCATTGTATTTTTTATTAACGCCTAATTAGGGTTTTGGGCCCTAAAGGAAGTGGGTCCAAAGGTTGTTTAAATTAGGCTCACTAACCCTAATTAAGTTAATTAACTTGGTAATTAATGTAATTTTTATCCAACTGGGACCTAATCACTTAAATTCTAATTAATTTTCCCAATTAGGTCCTAAATGTCCTAATTCACATGTCTAGGTCTAATTTGATTAGTTTATGCTCAATTAATTTACTTAGGCTTAAATTATTAGTCTTATGCCCATTTTATGTCCAATTGGTTATCTACACTTAATTGAGTCCAATTAACCTATTTTAGTCCATTATGTGATAGTATGTTTAACTTAGACCTGTTTTGATTTTAGTGTTTCATATTCATTATTTCTAAGCTTAAATCAAATTATTAAGTCCATTTAAAGTCTTTGATTGATTTTTGGGCTTTATTAGTCATATGGCCCATTTAGATCATTTAATCTTGATAAAGCCCATGTTATATATAGGTTTTAAAGGATAAATGAGCCCAAATTAATTTTGAGATTAGGGCCCATTGAGTTCATTTAGAATCAATTTAGTCTAGTTAAGGTCTCTTTACTAAGTTAATTTTCAACTTGGTCCAACTAGGTTAATTAAGCTAATTAGCCCTATTACTTTAATTATGAAAAGTCTTGCAAACCCCCCATGAGGAAAGGTATTAGGTTGGTCTATGGGTCTATATAGATGGGTCGACCTTGATACAAATTATTTAAATCATCTATTTTTCCTAATTTTTCAAAAAAAAATTTCTATAAGCTCATAACTTCAAAGGGCAATAATTTTCTCATTTTAAGCCTAAATTAAGTCAAACTAGAGCCAATTTAACCCTAGTCACTTTCCTTGCCTATTTTATTCTAAATATCCTTATTTTATTCATTTTAGGCTATCTAAATTTGCTGATCAGCTCCAACTACGAATTTTCACTTTAAAGGCCCATAACTTGCTCAAATTAACTCTAATTCAATCCAGATTAAAGCACACTTGTTCCTAGTCTTTTTTTTTTTTCTAAATCATCTTCTAGATCTACCCAAAATGTCTAGATATCATGATAGCATCCAATCATGCAATTAACTCAACTCCAATTGATTTCTATATATCGTTTGACATCTAACATAAAATGATCATTCATTTAACATATTATAGCTCTAATTAATTCATAATAATCAATGTAAATTTTTCAGATTTAATCATGGGAATATATTGGTTGATGGTGGTCACAATTCCTAAGATTAATCTCACAAATTTCCATCTTAAGTTATGCTTTAGATTTACCAAACTTCACCTAACCTTAAATCATCAAAAGGACATCAATTGCATCTCAAATTCCACTCCAAAGCATTCATTATACATGCTGGAATTTTCAGATTTTTATACACCAAGCACTAGATTGTACACTAAACCATCACTTCGATCAAAATCAATATGCAAGTCATTTTATACTTGGTGATCATCACCTAAATTACTTCCCAATCTACCAATCTTCATGCCAATTTACAATTTTCCACATAGTAACATCCAAATCAAATTTAAGAATAAGAAAATAATCCCAATTCATCTAAATATGTGGCAGCATTCTTGGATTTCTAAAGCTCAATATCTCAGAGTTCAAGCAATCATCAAAACACCCCCTACAAGCATCACGTGACACTAAAACAAGATGATTTAGCATCTTACCTTGTTCAAGAAAACACAACCTTTCCTCAATTTAAGCTAGCCACCACCTCCAAAGTTCTAGGATAGAGTATTTTTCAACTTCAACTTCAACTTAACCCCTTGAATCAAAACAACTATTTAGTACTAAATCCTTGAGTTTAGTAGACATAAATCAACTTAATCTTCACTAAACATCCACTTATCTTAACTATTCCATTGGACTGAAACTTTGAGAGCCCCCTTCTAAATCTTCACCTTAACTAGTACCTAAAACTCAAGAAATAAGCTAGATTAGATGTCTAGTTAAGACAAGGTTAGAGTAAGATTTAAGGGTTTAAGGTTTTAGTGGCGCTTTGTGTTTTTACCTTAAAAAGAACACTTACAAAATGGAGAGGAGGCCACTAGTTTTTCTACATTTGTGAGGGGTTTTATAGGGTTTCTAAAACCCTAAGGGTTTATGTGACAAGAGAAACCACTAGGTTAAGGCACTAAGTTATCATGTGTTGCCATGTGTCCTCCTCTTGGCATGTAAGACATTTTTTTCCTTCTCCTTTAATTCCACTTCATTTTAGTTAAATTCATTTCATTCTAATTCTTCAAATTAATTTACGCATTTTAAATTCTCATTACCTGATAATAGAATCAAACTTAGGGGCATTTTGGTTATTTTGCAAATTTGATTTCCAAGCTTTACTTTTTCTTTTCGAACTGATTCCAAATAATTTATCAATGATTTCATTCATTTAGTTAGAGTTTTGGAACTTTATTTAGGATCACAAGGCTATTTTAGAGCTAGTTTTAATAAAATTGAATTTAAGGGCAAAAATGTCATTTTGAAGAATTTTGATCATAAATTTTGTAAGTCTTTTCTTAATTGACTTCACATTTTTCATTTTTAATTCCATTGACCTTATTTATTGATTTGGAGTTTTTCATATATACCCATTTGCTTGGCTCCACAAGTTTCTCTAAAGCTCTAACCTTGAGCCATTACATTGGTATCATTTATAGTAATCTCAAGGGTGACTTCAATATCGATTTCTTAGACAACAAAGCATTTATTAGAGAGCAAGTTGATTTGTTCCACCAAATTGAGTTAGACAATGATATGGGTGAAGAAAAATATGAAATTCCAAGAAGTATAATAAAGAGGAAGTAAAAGAGGAGGCATGATCAAGTAAAGAAGAAGAATAAGATGGTATAGAAAAAGCATGGAGAAAAAAGCGTGTGTCTTTGTTAATTTAAAAAAAAATTAATATTTTAGGTGTATTCACCATAATGTGAAGGAGATTTTTATGATTTTAATTGTTTAAAAGAGACTTCTCAATATTTTGAAAAACAAAAAACCTATTAGCTAGTAGTTGGTGTTGTTTTATCTTCTTAGGTATCTAGTTTTGAACTTGCATCTCTCCATTCATTGTTTTATGGTATTTTTTTTTTTCTTGCCATTTTCCATAGGATTTCTATGATGGAGAATGTGGTCAAGCACACACGCAAAAAAAAAGAAAAGAAAAAAAGAAATATTGAAGTTTGGTGATGCATCAACATCATGCCTTTTTTCTTTTTCTTTTTTTCAATGTTTTGCTATTTAATATTTTTTTTCCCTTAGGAAAGCATTAGTCATAAATTAATGTAAAATTTACAAATTGGAAAGTTCTCATCTTGACCGATTGCTTTGCCATTGTTTGATGCATTTTTTGTTCTTTTATATATAAATTTCATTTTTCATGAGTTTCTTTTCCTCTAAAGACATAAATTACTGTTTTTTTTCCAAAGTAAGACTTGGTTAGGATATGACTTAGTGCTTTTACTTCCCCCCTAAACTTCTCATTAAATGCCTAATCAATTGCTCACAATACAATAGCGGCCAAAAAAAAAAAAAGCCCTCAACGTAATCCTTTTTTTTTTTTTAATCTATCTTAAAGGTCACATTTAGTTGGTTGTAATAGCAATTCTATTATAACCTTATTCCACATGGAATAGAAATTATGGTATTTATTTTGCTTGTACCGTGGAATTGGAATTTGGCTGGGAAGTAAAAACATAGAATTGAAATTCAGTTTAACCACTTTGGAATTACAATTACACTTTACTATAATGGTAATTTCCCCAAATTAGCCTCCTTCTTTTTTAGTTTCTTGACACACTTTCTCCAACAAACAAAGATGGATGATAGCCCAGATATGTTGTCTCTTGGCCATTTCTATGGTGTCTTCGCATAGATTTGGTGGTCGCAAGGTGTACCGTTTGCTCACCACGTTTGCCATGGTCGCTGTTTCTATTCACTGTGGTCGCTATGGTTGTAAGGTGTCTACCGTGTTCGTCGTTTTATACCATATCTTTGTGTAGATTTATCGCATCTTCGTGCATGGTCATTATCGTCCACATGGTCACCGTCGTCCTCGTGGTCACCTAGATTTGTTGTGTCTTCGGCCAAATTTGCTAGGATTAGTGTTGGCATGTGTTCATCGTTTGTGTGGTGTGGTCTCCGTGTTCGTCGTAGTCACCATGGTCGCCATTTCTATTCATCGTAGTCACCATGGTCGCAGGGGCTTGTTCGTTTGTCCTCTTCTCTGTTATGTAATTTTTTTAACGCTTCTTAATAATATAACAAGGTTATTTTAGATATTTTATTTTTTATTAATGTCTTATTCTCTATTAAAACCACTTAACTAAACAAGGTAATACTTATTTCATTCTACCTAAGTAATTATCGTAATATCTTATTACACCCTTATTTCATTCTTAAGTAATCACAATTCTATTCCCCTTTTATTTTATTTAGAAAAGTAAACAAGCCAAAAGCTTTTATTAAATAGTTTTTTTTTTTCATCTTTGATTATTTAATACTACATGTTTCATTATAGTATATTTGAAAATAGAAAAAGAGGGACAAGTAATTTTCTTAAATCATATATACTTTTAAATATGAGAAACTATTTTATAGTCTTTTTTTAGTAAGTTTTTATCCGAATTTTTTCTCCTACTTCCTAGATAATCCATAAATCATGAATCTAATTTATATTTCAATATGAATGATTTTTATATAGTTTTTGTAATAGATGCATCACAGGTACATTGACCTGCTAGTTATATATATAATTTTCATTAGTATGAAGAGATGAAAAATATTTACTGACGATACTAGGTTTTTACTAGTACAACAAGATTATACAATACTTACTACACACATTTGGTTGATTAAGGCCTAGATATCTGTAAGGCAATACACATGTAATAAGAATAAAGTCAAGAATAAGTAAAAAGATATAGGCTAGGATCGTAGGTGAAATATTACATACTTTTATTAATGATTAATGTACAAGACCACAACAATGTGTGCAAGGTTTGATTTACAAAAAGGAATCCTTAGCCGTAATTAACCAAATGGTTAAACATCGTACAGGCACTTTAAAAAAGAACTTCCCTTCCCATAACATATTACATAGACTAAATTCTTGGATATTATAAAAGAGTGCCTTGTGCTACTTGTTTCAAGGAAAAATCTTTGGAAGATTTAGGATTGCCCTTTCATACATCACCGATCCTTAAAATCCCCACTTAGGAAAAATATTCAGGACGGTAGTTCACCATAACTAAATAAATCAAAACCAATAAAAGGAATGTGAAAAATCAGTCTTGAAGAGTCTTAGGCTCATCAGGGACATGGAAATGAGCTGAAAGCGAAGGGGATGCCATTTTGAGTTTTATTTCTTTTTTTTTATAATTATAATTGTTTTTAAAAGTTGAAATAGCAATTTCTTTAAATTATAACCGTAATTTTAAGAGAAGTCTAATTTATTTTTTAAAGAGATAGAATGAACTCTATACCACAATTATTAATAAAAATTTATGAAAATAAGCTATTAATATATAATATATTTGCTTCATTATAATTAAGAGTATTTTTAATAAATGAGACTATAATACATAAATAAAATTAAAGATTTTATAAACATTGAATTGAATTTATAATCATTCTCTATTTTTTTTTTCTTTTTTTGCTACTTCAGTTCATTTCATTTCGAACTATTTTTACCGACTTTATTTTCTCCGATTAGTTCTGTTTGGTTTCTATTTCTCGTATGGATAACCTGAATTGGGAATCGTAAGTGTGGTCATAATACTAAATGGTTGAGGACTTGTCGATAGGCCATAGGAAGTAGGGCATGGCAATTATGGCCAATTTCCACGTAGAAAATGATGAGGGTGAGGAAGAAGGGTAATGATTGTGATTGGTGTGACACTGACACTATGTTTCCAGCTCTGGTGTTAATCATGTTCATCCTCTGTCTGGTGTCAAGTCTCAGCACTCGTACGAAACGTAACCCCGCTTTCTTCTCGTATACGACGATCGATTCTTCTAATGCTTGCAAGATTGTTCCCAAGTGGGTCATCATTTCGATAGATCTTTCATGTGAAATGTGACATCTCGTGCCGAAGACTAAATTTGCAGACTGTTCCACCTAACGCATCGGGCTTCTGAACATGGATCTTTTTTTTTTTTTTAAAGAGACAAAGAGTTGTTGAACGGTATAGGAATAATTAAAAAACTACAATAAAAGACTATATTTTTTTCTATAAAATATATAACCGATATTGAACATGCAAAAATTTTCTCTTTTAGGATTTTAATAAATATCTTGAAAGTACCATTAGCAATTTTTTTTTATAGTTATTTAGACAAAATAATCAAAATGTTTCTAAGTTTATTTTGTTGAATGACAGCTAATTAATTGAATTTTAAAGGCATTTTAAAAAAAGAAAAGCAATATATTTTAGTTGGAATAAGTGGTAGTAATCAAGAAAAAATAAATTAGAAAATAGGATAAATTGAAGAAATATATCACTTCTAAGTTAATTCCACTAAATCCCCTATGGTTCACTTACTTTATCCCCTTAAACCTTAGCTAAAATCTCTTTAAATACCCTTCATGCTTGCTGAAATCAGTAGCTCTTACTCCTCATTTTCAAAAACTAAAGGGTAAGAAAAAACCCACAAATCAAAGTTTAAACCACAAATATTTCTTTTAGCTTAAAACCTAACTTATCTAGTTACTAATTCTATTTATTTTCTTGTAGGTTTTAGGTCAAGAACCAAGTGAAAATCCAAATAAGGGGGCTCTCTTACATGTGAACTTTGGCTTGGAGGTAAGTAAGGTTTGATTTGAGTGAACTTAAGCTTGTTGATTTTAGACCTAAGTAGGATTTGATGTTATATGTGAAGGAAAATCAATTGGGAGTTGAGTAAATATACTTGTAGATGTGACGACATTGGAAAGGATTAAGTTAGATCTACAACAAGGTAAGTTCAAAATCATGGTTAATTTGATGGTTTAGGAAGGTTAGAATTGATTGAATTTGATGATTTCTTGAATGTTGATGTTGTAATGGAAATATTCATGTTAGCCGCCACCTAGAATAATGCATATTGATTGTCATTTAATGATTAAAATGTTAATCTATAAATTCATATATTTTATGTGTTGTTAGGTGTTAGATTTATGAGTATATATCAAGTTCAATGTATGATAATTAAGAATATGTTTAGGTGCGGTTGTTGTTGCCACTAAAGATAATGAAATTGAGGTTTAATTTCCTTGCTAAATTTGATTTGGATGAGGAGAGATAATAAATTGATAACTAGAGTATGAACATGTGGGTTTTGAAATAAATTAAATGATTAAATTAGCGTATATAGTAGGCAAGTTAGAATTGATGATATGATTGAACTAGTGGATGGGCAAGTTAATTTAATTTTCAAATTGTTAATTTTCAGCATATTATAATGTTCTTAAAGTGTTAAATTTGATTAAAATTAAAGTTACATGATAGATATTGAGTTTGGCAATGTTTAGCAATGAATTAGGTTAAATTGGAGGAATGTATGAACTTGAAATTATGATTTTTTACATGATTTAGCGATATGTTTAATTCTTAAAAAAAACTATAATATATTACATATATTTTGAGTAAATTTGGTGGAATTATGATTAATTAATGAATAAGAGTCAGATTAGATGTAATTAAGGCCTAAAAGTGAAGATATATTGAAATTGGGCTTATAAGATTGTAAAGAAAAGTTTGGATTGTGCTTTGTTTTGGAGGTATTTTGGACATAAAGATGAAGAGTAGATGATGCTTTGGACTCTAGAAAGGAATAGGAACAAGTGGGCTTTACTTTGGAGTAATACGACCTAAATTGGATAAGATACGGGCTCATAAAATCAATAATTTAGAACTTTATTTAATCCGGTAGTTCAAGAACTCTAAAACAAATAAAGTAAGTTTTTTTTTTTTTATGTTAAAATGGATAGTGAAAATGATAAGAAATCAAATGACTTTGGTTTCACTTGATTTAAGCTTAAATTGAGCAAGTTGTGGTATTTTAAATTTAAGACCCTTAATTGTGACAAATTGGAATTAAATTAATGGTTGACTTAATTAAATTAGGTCAAGACTAGCCTAATCCCAAGTTAGCTTAACCATATAGGCCTAATGACTATCTTTTTTACCCTCTCATATAATTAAACATAATTGGATTAATTCGGTTTAATTAATTTAACTATTCTAATTGGACCAAAATGGGAATTAACTTAATAATATGAACTCAAATGACTAATAGACCTAAAATCTAAATCTAAAACCTAAATGGGTCCATTTCCTTCCTAATACTCATACTCTAAATGGGTTTTATCATGATAAATAACTTAAATTGAACCTCAAATCATTTCAATGCCTAAATCAAATTAAATAATAATTAAAATTAACTAAGCTTAGGCCTAAGGGGGTTTATATGACTACAATAAAACTTAAAAGGCCCAAGACTCAAAATATACTTAAATTCATTAATCTTTAAGGTTTATACCTTAAATGAGCCCTTACAAATAAATCAAACTTAAACGATTCTTAAACCTATCAATGCCCTAAAACAATTAAAGGCCTAAAGTGAAATTAAAATTGGGCTTAATAAATCAATTGGACTTAGGACATAACAAATAGGACTAAATATACGTAATGGATCTAAGTTAATCAAAATAGATATTCAATTGGACTTAAAATAGACTTAATAATTATAACTAGACTTAACTAATTTAATTAGTGATAGTGGACCTAATTTCAAATATAATTGGGCCTATTATTTTTAAAGGTCTAAATACCCTAATTGGGTCTTAAACACAACTAGACTTAAAATTTAAATAACTTATTAGATTTAAATAAATAAACCTTAAATGATTTGGGCCAAAATTAGCTAAAAGTTATTAGGGCATAAGTAACCTTAATTAGACTCATAACTAGCATGAACCTTAAGTTTTCTCTTTAATACATAAAATCAATTCAATTAACTCAAATGAAACTCATATTACAATTCGAGAATTGTCAACCCTTCTAAGTATGCAATAACATACGTGTTACTTGCTAGGTTAAAACAATTAACTAGATTAATAATTAACCCGACTAAGTGATAAGCCTTGGATTGGGATTATGGTTATAGTCATATACCTTAAAATAACATGGTAGCTAGGCATTTAGGCCAATAAGATATGGCTCGACGGGTAATTGATAAGTGAAATTGTATTTGATAATGGGCATTATGAATGATGAGAAGGTATATTGGTGATACGATATAGGTTTCGATAGGCAACACGATATAGCTGGATCGTGATTAGTGATGCTATATAATGGTGAGTTCACATAGGCAGGCCTACTTTGTTTTTTTATTTCGGCTTTAGTGACGAGGAGTCTGGCTACTCTTGTTAACTTCTAATGTCTACTATAGTAGAATTAAACCTTATGTCTTTGGTTGTGATGTTCAAAGTCATGAGTACTCCTGTATTGGATATTTAAATAAGATAATTAAATGATCCAATTGATTGTTCGTTGCATTAGTATGTAAGCTTGCTTGACATTTGTGTTTGCATTTGCATTTGCATTACTATGGCATTAAGCCTTTGTGGCTCACTCCTTTTTTCTTTTTCTAGTGAGGATGTTTTTGATTCGTTATACAATTTGTTGAGCTATGGCTCCGAGGGGGAGTACTAAGATGAGATCATAGACCTAGATTATGCTATATGACTATGGTTGATTTTTGTCTCTTTTTTTAAACTTTATTTTCATGTTTTAGTTTTGTATTTTAGCTTTTTTGGGGGTCACCTATGGCTCTATAGCTAGTTTCCTTTGGTTGTATATTTGTGGGCCTTATATATTATATTTCAAGCATAAATAAAACTTCATTGATTAAAAAACAAATTCAATCGTCTTGCCTAAAGATATCATACTTGTTATGTAAAAATTAGTCATTGTTTTATGCATTAATTTTATATAAAAAGTTTTGTGTAATATATTCAGGGAATATGCTAGATAATTCATTTAGACGTGAACAACATAAAATGTAATTGATTAGAAAAGTCTTCTTAGAACATTTTTATAAGAATAAACTACAAATATATCCCAATATGTTTCTTCTATATGCATTTAGTGTCACTATCCTTGAAATTGAGCGTTAAACCCTCAAATATTTATAAAGGCATTTTTTTAATCCTTTTCATGGCCATTTTAGACTTTAAAAATAATAAAAGGTATTTTAATATTTTTTACTTATTTTATCTAAGGATAAAATAGTAAAATAAGGTCTAGAAACACTTATTTTAAAGGTTTAAGTATCTAAGAACGTAATTATAAAGATAAGGGGTGTAGTTGCACAATAAACAAAATTTTTAAAGGTGTATTTATAATATCTTTTTATAGAAACAACAATAATATCAAAATCACTATCTTTTTAGAAAATGCTTACCAATGAAAACGTTTCTTGTTAACACAAATTTTTACTTAAATTGATGATGCATTGACACTTTAGTTCAGGGGTGGGCATGGTTTAGTTAGTTAGTTTTTTTTCCCCCTAAATTGAACCTAATCATATGGTTTGGTTCATAATTTTTTTGAACCTAAAGAAAAAAAAATCAGTTCATGGTTTGAACCGCTTTTACACTTATTATTTTTTTTCTATATATAAGTTATGAAAAATTATATTTGACATAAAAAAGGTTTATTTTATTATCATTTTTCTGATATCACTCACCATCTTTAATATTCAATTGATATATTTAAAGAGGTTTTATTATCTCTTTTAAGGTAATTATGATTTCTATATCGGTCAATGAGAAAAATATAAAATAAAAAAGTAATAAGTTATTTGATGAAAAGCAAATAAGAGGAGGAATGGAATAAGCAATGTGAAATCCTCTTTTTTAACCATATATTCTCTAAATTTTCACCGCCATTTCTTTTCTTTTTTTCTTTTTTACTTGTCAAGGTTTGGTTTTGTTTGAAAAGGTTTGGTTCAGTTTGTAATTTTTTCAAACAAAAAAAAAAGGTTCAATTTGGTTTGTAAATTTTTCAAACTTAAAAAAAAATAAAAATTCAAACCTAATTTATAGTTCAGTTTGGTTTAGTTCATAGTTCCATTGATATTTTTTCATAGCCGTACTTTATTTAAAGCGGTATAAAGTGTCTAATACTTTGCTTAGTATGCAACTAACACATGTTAGACACGTAAACAACATGTCACTTAAAAGAAAATGTGAAATCGACATATGTGTTGGTCCCATACAGATGAATACCAAAACATCAAGACTCCCTTAGCGGCAAAATTATATGGTAAATTGGAAATTCACTTTCATAGGTTTGCTTCGTATGTGTAATAACATGATTTTTGTACAACAATGTAATATCAAATGTATTTTTTTTTTAATGAAAGCCTAGAAAATATCAACAATAAATAGTGATAAGAAAAAAAAAATCTAATCCAATTCATTTACCCCCTGCTTTAAGATAAACTCATACCCCCCAACTTTAAAAACAAACAATGTCCCCATTGTTTGATAAAACAACAACATTGAGAATAAGGTATAGGACTCCCCTGGAGTAATGAGCATCTTACTAGTTGTGTTAATCCTTGCCATGCCACTGTAGCTAATTTCTCTAATATTTGAATATCTATTTGTTTGCAAACTTCAATAAACACATCACATGGAACAAAAACAAAAAAAGAAAAATGGGAACGAAAACAAAAAACAAGAAAGGAAAAGAAAATGAAAACAAAAGATAAAATGATAGTGAGTTCCCTCCCTCTAATTGCTTGATGTAAAGTCTCAACTTGATGATCCTAGCCTATCCACTGAGGTTCCGTTGGAATGTATCCCATTCCTATAACTCTGGCAGAGATGAGGGAAATTCCTTTCTCAATAGATAACCATCCATACTTTTCCCAATGCTCATAAGCTAGCTTAGCAATAGACATCCTATGTCTTAGGTTGGTGTGGTAAAGTGTTTAGGGTATGGACGGAGTTGTTAACACTTTAAAGATCACTTGTTTCATGTTTTATCAAATGCTCCATGAGTAGTTCCCTAGGAGATTTTTCCCTCGGTTGCCCTTTTTGAATATTAGGACATTATGTATGTTGAGCATTGGGGTTTAGATAATAAAGATATAGGTTTTGGCACTCATAGGAGGTATGATTATCCTTACAATATCAACATATTGTATCACCAAAGTTCATGGGTACAAGTTCCTCATTACTATTAGGTGTACGTGCACTCTAGTAGTTATTTCCTTGGCTACATCCAACCATACTCCATTTTAACATTGACGACCAATACTCATTCTAATCTACAAGCAAAGAAATTCCCAACCCCAAACTCACTATTGATAATAATAATAAAAGGGAAAAAAATCCACTAGACTAAATAAAAACTAATATACAAAGTCAAAAACAAAAATTAAAAGTATAATAAAATCTATGTAAAAGTAAATCTAATGAAAAGGCAGGAAATGTTTGTTTTTAATTTTTAAAGATTTTTTAATTTTTAATTTTTTCTTAAAGCAAAAGGTAAAAGAAATATGTTATAATAATATACAATGCATAGTTTAAAAGTATTGTCAATAACTAATATTAGTAAAATGCAATTTCCAGCAGTGACACTAAAAGATTGGTACACAAACTTTAAAAAGTGTAATTTATATTGACAAGTATACTGAGTCATGTATACAATAATAAAAATAACTTGTGAAACTAAGTCATTCCCATGAGGATTAGATACTAAGTACCAACTGTATTAACTCTACTTTTAACTAAGTAGTTGATAAAGCTATGAAAACAGGCTAAACTGTCCAATTTGTCCCGACTTGCAAGTTAAATGGGTTAGCTTGCTTTGCCTTACTTAATATGCAAGTTGGAATTTTTAGCCAACTCACCTCATCACATATTAGTAGGTTAAGTGAGCCAACTTACCAACTTGCAATATTTTACTCATTTACATAATTTAGTAGGTTAAGTAAGCTAATATACAAACCTGCTATGAATTTTTTTATATATAATTAAATATTTTAAAATGGAATAAACCTACTAAAAGTAAATATTATTTTTTAAATTATTTTTTAATAAAATAGTAATTATATAAAATACACTACAATTTTTCTCTATATATATGAATATCAATAATATAACCAATTGGTGTATCAAAAATACATTGCATTTGTGCCTATGTTCAATTGATTTGAATAAAAGAATATAAAGCAAAGGAATGAAATGATATCTCATCTCTTCCACCATAATCTCTAAAGAAACTTTCAACTTGACTAATTGATTTTTTTTTTTTTTGCAAGTTAGCAAGCCAACTCAACATGTAGCACGTTAGTTCACATTAACCTTTAGGTTAAATGGGGCGAGTAAACAAGTTTGCATTTTAAATAGGTTGAAATTTTTAAGCTCAATCCACATTATTTTTTTTAGGTTAAATGGATTAGTCCATGTAACCTGTCCGGCTTATATAGCTCTAGTAGTTAAATTCTAATTTAAAAAAAAATTATTGAATTAAAACTAATGAAATCTAATTATACTAAACAATCTACAAGGCAAAAGATTAATAAACTAAATTGATAGGATATTGACTAAGCTATCATTTAGAAAATTCACATATACATCAAGTATATGTTAAGATTAATTCTTTGAGTTTTTACTAGATTCACAAGGATCCCATTCCTTTCCCAATCTTGGTAATCTTATTGATGACATTGGCTTCCCTTTCGAGTTGTCTAATTTATATTTATTAGCTATGTAAAAGAATTCCTCTCATGAATCCAAATACCCTAATTAAAATCAATTAACCTGCATATTTTTACGTTAAGATAACTAATTTTAATTACATTAAGTTTGTGATTCTTAAATTTAATCTAAAATGCATGTACTCATGTCATAATTAAACTAAACTTATTTCAATTTTTATACATAAATAAGTCATAAACCTAATGATATATTTATAAATCATGAAAATTGAATATTAAAAACATTCAAATAATTAACACATAATGTATAAAAGATTCATAATAAAATTATTCTATTAAACCATGTGTAATCTCATAAAACGATTTAGTTTACAATAGTAATTAAGAAAGATTGAAATAAAATTGAGCATAAAAGAAAAGAGGGCACTTACAATTGATATTGAAGCTTCAATAGCCTTTTAATCCGTAATCCTTAATGTTCTTGATGTTTTTTTAACCTGCGAGGCCTTGTGACTGAAGGATGGCTGGCGGCTACTGTGATTGTGTTCTTGGTATCTCTTGAATTATTGTTTTTATCCTTTGGCAACTCTTGCCTTGCTTTGAGTTGGACCGCGGCCTAGGTTCAGATGTGGATCATGTGGGCTTCTCGCTGGACATGATTGGACCGTGGATGATGGGCTTTCAATTGAACTTCTCTATTGAGCCGTGTGCCTTCGATGCATGAAACGTTGGAGTATGCACGTTGTTTCTCTTGAGGAACCAGCTCATGGCATGGTTGAGGCATCCTCTTGCAAGTATGAGGCAACATTGAAAATGTGATACACTTTTTGCGATGTGCACTTAGAAATGTTTCAATAGTACTAATATATTATATATATAGATGGATCGGTAGTATGTAAGCAGTAATAAAATTTTAACATATAAAAATATAATTGATAACTCTTTAAAATATACTTGTTATTCTCATTACATGTTTAAATATCATTGATATTTATATATCACACATTCAAACATGTGGTGTGCTAATATCATAATTTTTTTTTTCCATGATAGTGATGGCTTCATTAGTTTGGGAAGTGAATTGTAATTTGTGCCATCTAAATATTGCTTTGTGGCTTATCTTTAATATATATATATATATATATATATATACACTGTAGCATAAAAAGTTAGATAAAAATAAATAAATTTACTACTTATAATTGGAAATGAAAAAAATAAATTAAATTCGTTATAATTTCATATTAAATATTCAGCATGCCTATCATTACTCATTTTAGATTGATTTAAAATTATGTTTTTTAAACATGTTTTCAAAACTACTAAAATCTACAATTTCAAGCCAATAAAATTGTATGACCTATTTTAGGGATTATATTTTAAAAGTAGAATATTTTTTTTTTTCCTTTTCCTCAATGCTCGGGTCCTTAGACAAAAGGCCGTATACAATGAAAATCCATCCAAAAGGTGGCACATTTTTATTAAAACAACTAGTCATATGCAAAATCCCCATATTTCAAGAAAGCATTTTATGCTACAAAGAATTCCTACTACCATAAAATTTTCCTTCAAGCAGATGGATTTTTAAACTAAAGTCCCTATATGACGAAAAATCATTGCTTTCCTTCATTGTTCCCAAATGACAGTATGGAAACTTAAACCTATGCCTTCCACTTTAATAGCATGAAGAAGTAGCTTCTCCCTAAGTTTTAACAGATGCAGTTTCTAAAGTTATAATTTGACGAATTCGGTTTCACTATATTTTACAAAAAGAAAAGTAGAACCTTACACATAATTGTTACTACTTTATTCAAGCTTACAAGGATCATGTAGCCCTCCAATTAGATCTAAATTTCTGGACATTAAACTAATCATGATCTTCTTCATGTTGTCTTCTCTTTCATTAAACTAATATTTGATACCTGTAACAAAGCATTTCCATGGCTGATGGACACAAATTTCTGGTTTTTCGTACTATTAAGCAAGTAATATAATACCACATGATAAGGTGTGAGATATCCAAGTCATTCGATGGGTTAACTCAAGTTCATTTTCCAACCACTTTGCAATTTCTTAGATTATACCAATTTATTGTTAAGTAATAGATATAATATTTAATACTATATTTATATGTTTAAGTTTTTAGATCAAATGATTGTATTGCTAGTTATAACATTGTATCAATGTATAAGGTTTTGGAATCAAACATATAAATATGGTGTCTATTTGATGAGATTTAATCAATGTCTTAACCAATATATGAGGTGATTTTTTAGATTAGATAGTTATCGTGCTAGCCATAATATTTATAACTAATCTAATTGCCAAATTACTGATTCCAGTACATGGGAATTGGGCAACTACTATGAGTATGCAAACTTGTGGTCTAACAATAATTTCATTTCAAAAACTAAACAAACCATATGAACAAGAGTCTCCCGAATAACTAATTATAGAACGAAATAATGCATCAAATTGAACCTGCTTTATTTGTCTGTCGGATTTCAAATAAAAGGCTATACAAACTAGGAAGCTATCTCCAAGTCACTTATCTGATTATTCATCAATACTGTTAGAAATGTGTTTTTTTCCTTTCGAAAGTATTGCAGGATCAAAAAAGAAAAAGAAAAAAAAAAAAAATAAAGGGGGGAAGAGAGAAATCCCAATGGAATAGAATTACATGTTTGTACCTGATTAGAGATGATCTATCATATCGTGAGATGTTGTATGGGATGTAAAAAACTCAAATTAGCACTTAAAAGATCCATCAATTCTCCATAAAAACCTAATTACGAACATCAAAGGAGAAAAGGCCGGGATATATTTGAGACTTTGCTGCATACAGATTTGAGATGTTGTGGGACAGTACCTGCGTTGAACCTGTATCATGATTATCTATGGAAGTTAGAGCCCTAGAAGGCCATCATCCCATTATATCAGTTGGCTTCCCTCGAAGATCGTGCAACCTCCAGAACTGTCTTTTTAACACTTCCTGTATAGAGTTATATGATTGTTACAAATGATGATGAGCAGGATCCAAAGTCATTATTATGTGACATGAATTTGTGTGCTCTTTCAGCATTCAAATTATATGTACTATATGATGTTCAAGAAACCCTCATATTAACCTACACTTTCCATGAATATCCATAGCCAACAATTTTTGGATTAAGTTAATATAGATAGATGTTTACCGATTTTTTTTCCTTAATCAGGAGGGTAGTCTATTTAGAAAACAAGGCATCCAACAAACCCAAAGAATCCCTTTTGTTGTGAAATCAAATGATGCAGAAAGTTGATCTGTACTATTTGATCAAATAATAATCCTTTGTCTATGGCTATCTGCAAGTAAAATCGTAATCATACCAAACAAAACCAGGCAATAAGCATAATCTGATTATGAAGGCCTTCTAGATGAGGCAATGGTTTTTATTTGGGGGGAAAATGTCAACTCATTGAAAATGAGAAAGAAACACCAAAAGGATTGGTTTGCCTTGTGAAGCCATTTGCCATGGCATTTGAATACCTTGGTTATAGTCCAAGCTGTTTCTCTTATAATTGCACGAAGCCCAATACTCCCCGGCAGAAAATATTGGCTCTGTGCCGTCAATGTATTCTTTCACATGGCTGAATATCTAACTTATAACGACCATGTGGGAAATATTACGACGACTTCAGAGAATTCACAAAGAATTGAATAAGCATTTTTAAGATAAATTCTCAGGCCTAAGCAAAATCAAACTGGAAATCTTGAAAACCAACATTCAGTAGCCATTGCATCCATACAAGGTCTTTTCTGACAAAATGTTGGCTGTGATCAATGTCAGGAACCCTGTCAAAGTTGTCATCAGTGCTTCTCTTACCCTGGTATATGAAGAAATGCCTCAAAAACTTTAGATATACCAGTCAATTAAAGTCTAGTTAGTCTGCAGAATTACTATATTGCAAGAGGCCATTGAGAAATTTGATCGAAGGGAAACAAAAAGGTCATTGCTTACCTACCAGTCCTCCAGGGCAAGATGTCCCAGCATGTTCATCCGATGGGAGTGCTATTCATCCGATCGATTATACCTTTCCCCATGTCTTCTAGCAGTACCAATTCGCTGGTTGATGGCTATATTGGCCACTGCCCTAACTTTCTAGTGTTTCATCTTCTGAAGCAACATCTTCAACGAATGCTCTGAGTCGTATGAAGAATTTAGAGAGTAAATATGGTAGGCAAAATAAAGATAAAAAAGCAGCAACTACCCTGATGATTATACAAAAATACTGAGCTATTGATTAAAACTATCTTTGTGGCTATCCTTCATACCTTCAGGTGAAAACGAACGGGTTGCTGGTGGTAGCCACATTGATGTGAACCCAGCCTATGCAATTTCTGAAACTTTTCTTTCTAGGTTCTTCCACCAGTCATATTGATGAGACTCCCACTCGAAAGTCTGCTGAGAAAATTTCATTTAATCATCGAAAGGAGGGAAATTTTGCCCACTTAGAAAGAGAATTTCAAGCAATTCACCGTAAGATTTAATAAATCATATCCCTTTCAAAATTGAAAATAGCATGAGCAGTAACTGAACCATTACATTCTAGAGAGATAGAGACATAATAAATGTTATGAGTTAGAAGAACCTCTGCTTATATTCATTTTCTTTAGCAGTTCAAGATCATGGGATAAGCGGTGATGGAGGATTCTACTTGTTTGGGAATTACTAAGGAAGTTAACCATGCTAAAATTTACCTGGAAAAGGATTTCCCTTCCTTCGTATATCGTGGCATCTAAGAAGTCAACGCATTTAAATTTCAATTACTAGTTTCAGTTAGCACCAAAAATATTACACACGACTTACGTGCCATCCACTCATCCATGCACTTCTAAATATTATGTGCAAGTGTGCATATAATCTCTACAGTTTCAAAACATGTCAAATCTCCATAATTTCTTTAAATCCGCACTTACCTCCACAATCGTAGCTGAAGCTCCTAGAAACCATTGTTATTT
This sequence comes from Laguncularia racemosa, assembly GCA_037954665.1. NCBI lineage: Eukaryota > Viridiplantae > Streptophyta > Magnoliopsida > Myrtales > Combretaceae > Laguncularia > Laguncularia racemosa. The sequence continues at coordinate 2,538,909 of JBBMOL010000025.1, read as the reverse complement.
ATGGGGTTTCGACAATGATTTAGAATTTTTTGCAGAGTTGGGAAGTTAAATGTATATTTTTAAAAGTTATAGGGAGATGGAGGAGATATGTATCAGTTTGTCTTGATGAACTAATTCCTAAAAGAGGGTTTTGAGAAAAGTATTTTTCGAAATACTATTTTGAAATCGAATGTTAGAATCGTGATTTCTTTATTTTCTAAAATCACAATCTCAATTTACAATTTACCTACGACTGAAATCATAATCCTAACTTGCGATTTCCACATAATTTCATGGAAAAACAAAGAAGGAACATCTTGGCTAAAAAAAAGAACTTCATCAATCTAGTAGGCCATGAAAACATGCACATTTGACCCTCAAGAAAAAGGGCAAACGACGCAGTGATTTGGTCTTAGCCATAGTAGACTCAAATCAATATATATATATATTATGGGTTCCGTAACTCCACATAAACAAAAAGTTATGATCTTTTAAAGTTGAAAAAGTAAATTATATTAGTTTTTTTTTCTTTTTTTTTTCCAAACGCACAAATTTAACCCTAAAAATGGGCAAACAATGAAGTTGTTTGGTCTCAATTATAGTAAACTCGAATTAGTTTTTTTTTTATATATATATATTATGGATTTCATAACTTTACATAAGGAAAAAATTATAACCCTTTAAAGCTCTTCAAACAAAGCTGAAATGGCATCAAACTCATTTGGAAGTAGTGTTCTATTAGTGCGAGGAATATAAGGGGTTGACTGAATTATAGGTTGGGACTGCGATTTCAGTCGAGGGTAAATCGTAGGTTGGCACTACGATTTACCCATCACTTAGGGGTAAATTGTAGTCACTTAAGGGTGAATCGTAGTGCCAACCTGCAATTTACTCCTAACTAAAATTAGAAGTTAAACATGTGATTTTTTCACATTTTGAAATCGCAATCTCAACCTGCGATTTCAGAATGGTATTATGAGAAATATTTTTCTCAAAACCACTTTTTAGGAATAAGTTTGTTTTGAATGGGCAAACTGACACATATCTTGAAGATAGAGTCTCATTTAAGGGTGGGAATGTAGGGTGGGCCCAACAGACCGGCTCGCATAACTTGTAATTTTAATGAGGGTTGGGTCGAAGAAATTTAGCTCACAGGATTTGCGAGCTATTTTAGCTTGCCCCAGGTGACTCGCGGGTAAGGGCGGGCCAACTCGCCATAGGTGTGGGTTAGCCTGCTTGGCCTATAAAAAAGAAAAGAAAAAAAACCGAAAACAGCGGTAAAATAAAATTGAAAGTAAATAGACTTCACACAATGACTGGTTAGCTTACGAATATAATAGTATAGAGACTAGTTAGCTCACAGACTTACCCTTGGAATAGAAGTCAGACCTCAGTTTAGTCCCTCTCCCTCACCAAGTCAGACACTCACACAACTTCTTTGATCTCTGATCTCTCTCATCGCACTTGCAGACCACCGATCCACCCATTGGAGACCATTGATCCATTGTCAATCATTGTTAGTCACTATCAGTCCATTAGTCATCCTCCTCCTCCTCTCCTCCTCTCAACAGCTAGTGACCACTACTTAGTCATCAACTCATAATTGTCAACGTCACTTAGTTGTGCTTGTGTCGTGCGTGGTGATTGGTGAGTCCTCTTGTTGTGCAATTGCTTTTTTTTTTTTTTTTTTAATTTACTCAACTACTGTGTTGTTGTTGTGTAGATTGAAGTTTCGGGGTTAAGGCTTGGAGTTGGGGGTTTAGGGTTTGAGGGACGGGGGAACGACCGTTCAGCTGTTAGGTTTGGGTTGTGGGGTTTATGCTTCCATCAAAGGTTTATTTATTTGTTTTTCCCTCTAAATTCTACTAAAAGCTTATTCACTTATGCTTATACGACGTTTAGTACTTAAGAACCGATGTAACAACATGGCTCAAGATCTTATTTTTCTATACTTCATGAATTTTCGAGATTACCTTAGCTTACTTTTATTGTGGCCCATTACTCAACACATGAAATCTAATTGATGTAATTAAGCCATCAACTATTTATCTTGGCCACTTGACAATTTGAGGTTTATATACTTTAATTAATAGATTAACCTATTAATTACTCCTTCAAGAGGGATATTTCAATCACTTGATTAAAGTATACTCAAACTACAATCATACACCTCTTAGTAAATATATAAGGTTAATTAATAAATTAAAGCATATAAATAATATATATATATATATATATTAATATACTAATTATACAATCTTATTTATTATTCCATATTTTGTTGTTTTCATTTATCATGTACTATGAAAATGACTCTATGTTTCTAGATTTATTTAAAGTATCTCGACAAACGTACATATAGACATATTTGTAATTTTATTATTATTATTATTATCCTTTAAAGCTTCCAATTTATTTATAGTGGCTAATAGTCGTTAGTGTCATCATGATTAATAAGACGCATTTACCAATATTTCTCTAAAGCTCACGGTGAATACATGTCTATGCCACCATTTATTTATTTATTATTATTCACCATGTTAAGTGAGCATAATGCATACCAAAATCACTTGATGTGATTCTATATTGTATATTTTATTTTATTTTTTATGTATTTTCAGAATGGATCCTACAAGCAATGAGATTACAAATACAATACAACCTATTCATATAGATGATTTATCTGAAGTCAGTGGGCGTAATGCTAATATTGCACAAGTGGGATCTTCTCAATCCGAAGAACCTAAAGGTAAGAAGGCTTGACTGGGTAGTTCTAATGTTTGGAAAATATTTGCAAAAATAGGTGTTAAAAAAATGGTAAAAGTAGAGCCAAATGTAAAGGGTGTAGGGAGGAATATGTTATTGGGAGACATTCACATGGAACTTCAACCTTCCTTCGACATACGAGAAAGTGTCGTTTGAGCCAAATTCCTAGATTTAATGATGTTAGTGATATGATAATCGATTATATTGGTAAATTAAGGTCAAGAAAACTAGATCCTAAAGTTGCTCATGAGATAATGTCAATGGCTATTATTGAACATGATTTGTCATTTTCATTTATTGAGTATAGGAGGATCACATAGTTTATAAAGCTATATAATCTTGATTATAAGCAAATTTATAGGAAAACTGTTACATTAGATGTTTGGAATTTATATTTGGCTTAGAAGGATAATTTGAAACAAATTTTGTAGGAAATTCTAGAGAGAGTCTGTTTGACTTCCAATGTATGGATTGTCTCCACCAATGAATGATATATTTGTTTGACTAAACATTATGTGGATGACAAATAGAAACTCAATAATAAAATTCTTGCTTTTTTCTAAAATGCCCCCTCCTCACTTAGGATTTGAGTTATCCAAGAAAGTATTTGAATTTTTGAAAGATTGGAGCATAGATAGAAAGATATTCTCCCTTACATTAGATAATGTATCTGTAAATGATTGCATGCAAGATTTCTTGAAAGAGCAACTGAACTTACAACATAGTTTGTTATGTGGTGGTGAGTTTTTTTTTTATATATATATTAAATGTTGTGCTCATATTCTTTATTTAATTGTTAAAAAGAGGTTGATGGTAAGTAATGAAATGTTGTGTAAAATAAGAGAGAGTGTGAAATATGTTAAGGGCTCTAAAGGTAAAATGAAACATTTTTTAGAGTGTGTTCAACAAGTTGGTGACATTGATACTAGTGTTGGTATGCACTTGGATGTAGCTAATAGATGAAATTCCACTTACCTTATGCTTGATAGCGCACTTAGGTATCAATGTGCTTTTTGTTGCTTTCAATTGAATGATTCTCATTATAAGTATTGTCTAACCATAGATGAGTGGGGACGAGTAGATAAGATATATAGGTTTTTGAGCCCTTTTTATATTATCACCAATTTGATGTTGGGATCCTTGTATCCAACTTCAAACCACTATTTTTTGCAATTATGGAAAATTGAATATTTGTTGAATGAAAATTTCAATAATGAAGATTATGTCATAAGGAAGATGTGTTTTAAAATGAAATAGAAATTCAATAAATATTGAAGGGAATATAGTATTGTCGTTGCACTTAGAGCAGTCTTTGATCTTCAGATGAAGTTTAATTTTTTGAAGTTCTGCTTTAATAAAATTGATTTCCTCACTTGTGAAGAGAAGTTGTTAGTATGCATACATCATATGTGAAAGAAAAAAAAAAAAAAAGAAAGGCCAGCAAGCACCTTTCATTCCTATTATAGACGTTGGAAAATTGTAGTATCCCATTGGAGCTCATGATTTGTTTTGCAATTACATTCATTTATTTCAAACATAAACATCAATGGAGCTCAATACATACTAATTTCATCAAGGAATCAACACAACTTCATGAGCTTCCCAAATTTATTGCCATGTTTCTCATAGTTACATGCCGCTGAGTCTTGCCATAAGGTGTTAATCTCTTGTTCCAAAGTGAACAATTTTTGTGGAATAACCGTCACATCTAACCCCTTACCATTCTATCCCTAGCTAGCCGCGTTCCCCCTTGCTCTCGAAGAGCACATTCATGTCGTCCGTAGCACCTTTTGGCAATATTTGGTCAAAACACCCGAAGAAACCGCAACTACCATCTCTCAATTTAATAGATGCCCATAGAGTCTTCTTCCATAATTTTCTATAGTCAGAGCTCTCTGCAACTCGCAACTCAACACACAAAAGTAAAACATAACCCCCGGAATCCTTGTGAGGATGAAGGTTATTAAATTGTGCCTTTAGAGCCACTACATGTGTTCTCTGATCCATGATCTCTATTGATTTCATATTTTTAGATTGATTTCGTTATTTTAGGAGTTAGTTCAAGATTTATTCCAGGTCATGTTTACCTAGTTTTATTAGTAGAAATCTTTGTTAGTGGTTAGTTGTTATTGGCTCAAAACTCTTCTAATTCTTTGCTATTTAGTTGTTGGTGTATTTGTTGAATAAAATAGCTACTGCTAAAGGATTTGTATCCGAATTTTACAGAAATCTACATGCTCTTTAGCATTGTTTTGCTTAGAGCATTCCTACAATTTTATTTTAATATAACAATTGGTATCGGAGCCGATTTTCTTAAGGGACCTGTGTGTACATCCTAAAAGAAAGTTGAGTGTAAACACTAGTATTTTTTTGTGAGCTAAGTAAAAGGTTCTTGTTAAGCACTTAATTTTAAGAGCGATTACAAATGGCTTCAAACAATTTTACACCCATTCCACCTCCTGTGTTCACCGGTGAAAATTATCAATTATGGGCTGTCAAAATGATAGCATATTTGCAAGCCTATGATCTTTAGGAAGCTGTTGAGCAAGAGTTGGTTGTTCTACCACTCACCGAAGACCCCACGGTACAACAGATCAAGAATCATGAGAAGAAGATTTCTAAATTGTTTAAAGTTAAGTCTTGCTTGTTTTCATCGGTGTTTGAAAATCTTTTCACCAGGATCACGAATCTACAAACTGCTTATCAAATTTGGCAGTACCTTAAAAATGAGTTTCAAGGAAGTGCTAGAACAAAAAAATTAGGATCTTGAATCTCAAAAGAGAGTTTAAGTTGTAGCGGATGAAGGATTCTGAGACAGCTAAAGAGTATGCTGATTGGCTGTTAAAAATCATCAACAAACTTAGACTCATGGGTGAAAATGTACCTGATAGCAGGGTTGTAGAAAAGATATTAGTTACATTGCTAGAGAAGTTTGAAGCTAAGATTTTAGCACTTAAGGAAATTAGAAACTTATAAGAAGTTACCCTATCAGAACTTCTCAATGCTCTTGAGGCTCAAGAGCAAAGGAGACAACTAAGAGAAGAAAGATCATTGGAAGGTGTAATGCAAACCAAGCTTCAAATTTATCAAAGCCAAGGATCTGGTAAAGATAAGAAGAAGAAATGGAAGAAAAACAAAAAAATTCCAGCTACTAGTAGATTCATTAGTGGCAATAAAGGAGGCATTTTTCAGCCTTGCCAACATTGTGGAAGAACAAATCATGTTCCTATAAGGTGTTGGAGTAGACCAGATGCAAGGTGTAACAGATGTAACCAAATGGGGCATGAAGAGAGAATTTGCAAAGTAAAGGGCAAGCAACAAGCAAATGAGATGCAAGTTGTAAACCAGCAAGAAGAGGAGCAGTTGTTCATAGCATCATGTTATGAGGTTCATGAGCAAGGTGTAAATTGGCTTATTAATAGTGGTTGCACTAACCACATGACCAGCAATGTCGAGCTTTTCAAAAGGCTTGATAAAACTCCTATTTCTAAGGTAAGAGTCGAAAATGGTTAGTTTATTGATGTAAAGGGTATAGGTCCAATTGCAATTGAAACTGCAACTGGTATGGAGATAATTTCTGATGTTTTGTATGTTCCTGAGATTGATCAGAACCTATTAAGTGTTGTTCAATTAATTGAGAAAGGGTATGAGGTGTTATTTAGCCAAAAAACCTGTAAAATTAGAGATGTTGATGGACAGGAGGTATTTTCTGTCAAAATGAGAGGAAAATGCTTCTCTCTTGATTTGTTAAATGAGGAGTAGCAAGCATTCTATGTGTCTAACAATGTCACTAATCTTTGGCACAAGAGATTGGGACATTTCCATCATGTTGCAGTGTTGAAATTACAAAGATAGGGCATGGCTCGAGGCATTGATTTTTTGGGTGACACCCTTTTGACTTGTCAAGCTTGTCAATTTGGCAAGCAACATAGGTTGCCATTCCCAAAGACAGCTTTGAGGGCCATTCATGACACCATCTTTAAAAGGTAGTAAGTATTACATTGCCTTTATTGACGATTTTACAAGGATGTGTTGGATTTATTTTCTTAGATTCAAAATATAAGTGGCTAATGTGTCCTTGAGATATAAGGCTTGGGTTGAAAACCAAAGTGGCTATAAGATGATGGTCTTAAGATCAGACAATGGAAAGGAGTATACCTCCAATCAATTTAACAAGTTTTGTGAAGAAGCAGGGATTGAGCGTCAACTTACTGCTCCTTACACCCTACAACAAAATGGTGTAAGTGAGAGGAAGAATAAGACTATTATGGAAATGACTTGCTGTATGTTGCAAGAGAAGAATTTGCCTAAAAGTTTTTGGGCAGAGGGTGTTAATACCACAATCTTCTTGTTAAATCAATTGCCCACAAAGGCTCTCAACAACATAACTCCATACGAGGCGTGGTTTGGATACAAACCATCACTTGCTAATCTAAAAGTGTTTGGTTGTTTGAGTTTCTCTCATGTTCCTCAAGTTAAGAGAGATAAGCTTGACAAGAAATCTGAACCAGGAATTTTGATGGGCTATAGTGACATGTCAAAAGCCTATAGAGTGTACCAGCCTAAGTTTGAGAAGATAATCATCAGTCGAGATATTATCTTCATAGAAGACGAGCAATGGGATTGAAGCAAAGGAGGAGTTAATCAGTTTCCTAATGACCATCAGCCTAATGAAGATGATGTAGATGATCAACCAGTCAGAGGAACCAGACCACTTTCAAATATTTATGCAAGGTGCAATGTTGCTATAATGGAACCAGCTGATGTCAACGAAGCCTTGCAAGAGAAAAAGTGGGTAGAAGCGATAAAGGAAGAGCTCCACATGATAGAGAGAAATGATACTTGACAACTTGTTAATAAACTAACAAACCGAAAAGTGATTGGTGTCAAATGGGTTTTTAGAACAAAACTAAATGTTGATGGGACCGTGAACAAAAATAAAGTTAGGTTTGTCGTGAAAGGATATGCACAAGTTTTTGGTGTTGATTTTAAAGAAACTTTTGCACCTGTGGCTAGGCTTGACACCATTTGTTTGCTACTTGCAATTGCAGCGCATAAGAGTTGGAAAGTGTTTCAACTTGATGTGAAGTCAGCTTTTTTAAATGGTTCCTTAGAAGAAGAAATTTATGTAGAGCAGCCAGATGGTTTCATTGTGCAAGGACAAGAGGTGAAAGTGTACTTGTTAAAGAAGGCTTTGCACGGCCTCAAACAAACTCCAAGGGCATGGTACAACCACTTAGATGACCATTTGATAAGCTTGGGCTTTGTTAAAAGCTTAAGTGAGGCGACATTGTATGTGAAGAAGGATGGTAGTAACATCACAATACTTTCTATTTATGTTGATGATCTGCTTGTAACAGGGAACAATCAAGATCTCATTGAAGAATTCAAGTTGAAAATGTTCAAAGAATTTGATATGATAGATTTGGGATTGATGTCATATTTTCTTAGTCTAGAAGTGAAGCAACAAGAGAATGAAATCTTCATAAGCTAATCTAGATATGCTAAAGAAATCCTGAGAAATTTTCACATGGAGGAATGCAAGCCTTAAGACACAGCAATGTAAGTTAGAATGAAGTTTTACAAGGAAGATGGTGTTGCCAAAGTAAATGAGAATCACTATAGAAGTTTGATTGGGTGTCTCATGTACTTAACGGCCTCAAGACCAGACATTGTGCAAGCTATAAGCTTATTGTCCAGGTTCATACATTGTGCTAGTGAAGAGCACTTGCAAGCTGTGAAAAGAGTTGTAAGATACATCAGAGGAACACTTGATTATGGTATTAAGTATACTCAGTAAAACCAATTTAAATTGATGGGTTTCTCTGACAGTGATTGGGGATGTTCTGTTGATGATATGAAAAGCACATCTAGCTATTGTTTTAGTTTTGGCTGGGGAGTCATAAATTGGTGCTAAAAAAAGCAAGAAGTGGTTACACAAAGTACTGTTGAAGTCGAATTCATTGTAGCAACTTTAGCTGCAAATCATGCTATATGGCTAAGGAAGATCGTAAAGGATTTGGGTTTTATGCAATATGAACCAACTCAGATCTTTGTGGACAATCAAGTAGTGATTTAAATCTCCTCAAATCCAGTTTTTCATGGCAAGACAAAGCACTTCAAGATCAAGTTCTTTTTCTTAAGAGAAATTCAAAAGGAAGGTGAAGTTTCATTAGTTTATTGCAAAACTAACGATCAAGTTGCTGATGTCTTCACTAAAGCATTGCCAAAATCTAAGTTTGAAGTGTTAAGAAACTAGCTGGGAGTTTGCAGTATCAAAGGCAAGGAGGAGTATTAAATTGTGCCTTTGGAGTCACTACACATGTTCTCTGATCCATGATCTCTATTGATTCCATATTTTTAGATTGATTTCGTTATTTTAGGAGTTAGTTCAAGATTTATTCCAGGTCCTGTTTATCCAGTTTTATTGGTAGAAATCTTTGTTAGTGGTTAGTTATTATTGGCTCAAAACTTTCCTAATTTTTTGCTATTTAATTGTCGGTGTATTTGCTAAATAAAATAACTACTGCTAAAGGATTTGTATCCGAATTTTGCAGAAATCTACATGCTCTTTAGCCGTTGTTTTACTTAAAGCATTCCTTCAATTTTTCTTTAATCTAACAAAGGTAGGGAAGATAGTAAGGATGAAGCTGGAGATGCATTCCTTCTTGCCATTAAAGAGAAGAGGGGTTTTCAAACTGCTATGTTAGGTTAAATAGGGGTTTCAAATTAACAGGGTGTCTTTTACGTGTCTACCATAGGTGCCGATGGTGCCTTCTAGCTTTTTCTTTTCTGGGTGAGATGTAGACCTATGTTAACGCATGGAGTCCTAATCTACATTAGCATTAGTTAACGACCACTATGGCCATGGAGAATGGAAACCCAAATTGTTGCATTCTAAATGGTCAAAGTCAAAATTGTAAAGTTCAAATACAAAAAAGGGGGTTTGGTGTTGTAAACTTGCAATTATCTTATGTTTTTTAAATTTTTTAGCTGTTAGCATGCCCCTTACATCCTAGGCAATACATGTGCTACAATGGTCGAAGAAAAAGGTTAAGATCCCATAAAGTAATGTAATGCCTTGAAACCCGAATTGGGTATAGTCCGCCATGTGTCCTCATTATGTAAAGACTCGTGAAGACTCAATCATTACAAATTTCCAACTTTATATTAATATTTTTATAATGATAAATGAAATCATTTGCTACACATAAGAAATTAGAAAGAGTTTCTATCATCAGAAACACATCATAATTAGTCTCCACAAATTTTTACAGCAGAATTGTATAACATTCAAATACAATAGAAATCTCAAATCAACTTAACAAGTCATTTAATATGTGCCTTTCCTTATTTTGACTACTATTCATCATAATAGACATATTTTATATTCTCTTGAGATTCTTGATTCATCTCTACAATAGTCTCACTGTACCCTATGATTTCTCCTGTGGTACATATAACTAAAAAAAGTCTTATGAGGGGTAAGTTAATGCTCAACACAATGTACACCTATACACACATACACATGCCATGCCAATAACTTCATCACATACATAATGTAACATTATTATTCTTACACAGTTCATCATCTTTTCACAGCACTTAAACCAATACACAATCACATAATTCTAAACACCATATAATCCTTCTATAAACAATTATATATAAATATATATATGACAAATGGTACTTCCTTTTGTTCATAAGTCTATTCCATACATAATAATAATACATCCACGGCAATGGGTACTCCCCACAATTTATGAGTCCATGAGTCTTTTCACAACATTTTTCCATAACACACACAACATCCTTCCACATAACATACATAAGTCCTTCCACATTCCACCCGAATCATTTCGGTATATGATTCTACTATAGACAATGTCACATACCAATCATTGGGGTGCCACCCGAGAATACTAACCCACACTCGATTTCTCGAATCCAGCACATCATAATCATAAGCATAATCAATCTCATTCATTAGTCAACATTATTCAGTCCACACACATTTCTAATTTAGCAATCACAAGCAACAAACATGGTATATGCATACCTTAATCTCCAACAGCCGATCTCCTTACACTTACAATCTTATAGATCCTCCAAACCTATACACATTTCCAATTACATGTTCTTAGGATTTTGTTTCAATGAAGTAAAATGGAATGGAAAGTGTTTCGACTTAACAAGACCATGTAGGAGGTCGTGTAGAAGAACATGGGGAGTGCACGACCATGCTAGAGGTCATGTACCTTTTTGTAATTTTTTGCAATTTAACGTGCCTAAGTACACAGGCGTGTTAATGATTGTGTACCTTTTTGTACACCTTCGAATTTTAACATGGGCAAGTACATGGGTATGTACTTGGCCGTGTAGGTCACTGTTCATCACAAATTCCCTTTTCCAATTCGCAAAATCCCAAATCTTTATATCCTTAAATCAAATCTAACATTTCTAAACCTAACTGTGCATTATTTTTCACAGAAAATACTAATTAGGATTAGTCTAACGACTTGTCAGTTCAAATCATTCTAATGATCGAATTCCCGTCTTGAGCCTTTTGTCACATAATTCGTTTTGCAAGGAATTTTAAAGGGTTAATTACGAATTCTTGCCATATATATGTTAGTGATGATCAACTAATATTAATTTGTTTACTTACCTTGATCTAATAGGCAAATTGTTAAATGTGGTCGTCTTCTTCTCTCTTAGGTCTCTCAAAAGAGTGTTTAGGGTTCTGGATGGCGTAAATTAGGAAAAAGGGTTAAAATGTGGTATATTGTACTATTTATAGCTTATGGTTAAAATTACTAAATTGCCCCCAATTTCTTTAAGGTAATTACTATCTTAAGCTTAGCTGATATTTTTAACAAAATGTAATTACGCATATATTTACATATATAATTACCCGAGTAATTACATTCACCCCTCTTATAAAAATTTTTGTCTTAAAAAATTATTTAGATCGTGGAAGAGTTCTGGATATCTCCTTTTCATCTCTTCTTCCAACTGCCAAGTTGCCTCTCTCTTTATTTGGTGGCTCCATTACACCTTAACATACTTGATAACCCATCTTTTCAGAATCTGCTCCTTAGCGTCCATGATCCTGACAGGTCTCCACTGTCGTGAGGTTTGACTACACTTGAAGAGGTTTCTAGTGTAGTGATTTGGTTTGGGTTAAGTACATATTTTGTTAGCATAGAAATGTTGAATACATTATGTACCCCAGCCAGATTTGGTGGTAGTGCTAGTATGTATACCACCGGTCCAATTCTTTTTAGGACTTTAAAGGGTCCTATATATCTGGGGTTCAATTTCCCTCTTAGTCTAAATCTTACTATTCCTTTTGTAGGTGAGACCTTCAACAAAACATGGTCTCCCACTTGGAACTCCAATGAGCGTCTTCTCTTATCTACATATTACTTCTGACAACTTTGAGATGACTTCATCCTTTGCCTAAGCAATTTGATTTTGTCTACTGTATCCAAGGTTGTCAAAATCGCGATTTTACGTAGAATCGTTAAGTGGTCCGTAGAATCAGAATGTAGAAACAGAATGTAGAAACGTAAGTTTCTACAACTTATGTAAAATAACTTCCAAATATTATAAATTTACTTACAATAGTCATTAAAAAATATAATGAATAATAGAAATAAGGAAATTCAACATTTATTTTAACCATAAATTGCAAATTTGCAATAAAAGTCTTAATATAGATAATCAAGCATAAGTTGTATAATATAGATATTTTATTTCTAAAATGATAAATCATATATAAAGCGAGTTTCACCTAGTTATATATACAAAAACTAAAAGATAATAGATAAAATTTAAAATTCAATTATGACTTTAAGAAATTACTAATAAATAAAAGTTGATAACGAAGATATACTATTAAAAATGAGTAATATTAAAAAATGACAAATAATTACTAATCAAAAGTAAATAATAAAGAAGATACTATAATAAGAAAAACCTTCAAAATTATATATTACTAGGTAAATTTTTATACTATTCGTGATTATAAAATCAAAATACATTTACTTAATAATATCTTATATTTACTTAACTATGAGATATTGAAAAGATAGAAAATAAATACATTTATACATTTCCTATAAAATTAAAAATTTAAAAAATTCTTATAAAGTTAAAGTTATCCATCCTTTATTTTATTTACTATTACAAAAATATTAATTAAAATAAGAAAAGTTGCAGCAATTAAACATGAGTGCTTTAACATGAACATGATCACAAATAGGAACAAAAAGACTAGCAATTGATGAACATAAACACAAAGACTTCAATGCAGCGTAATACACTGACAAGAGAGGAGTGATGACCGATAAACATGTTGGGGTATAGGCTTAGGCCCATGAATAGCTATTTTTACATATTTATTTATCCGGATCTGGATGGTTGAAATTTTACTTAATTGTGCAATATTGTGGAATTGGTGGAAATGTTCAAACTCGCGATTTTGACGATTTTACTGTTTAAAATCGTGATTCTATTACGATTTTACTTCTCCCCGATTTTGTATGCGAGTTAACTAAAAATATGTATCCAAACTCGTAAAATCGTTGAATCGTATGAGTTAACTCACGAGTTTAACAACTTTGATTGTATCTTATACTAGATCAGGTCTCAACACTTGTTTCTCACCTACCTCATCCCAATGCAAAAGTGATTGGCACTTTCTCACATATAATGCTTCATACGGTGTTGTTTGGATACTAACTTGAAAGTTGTTATTGTAGGCAAACTTTACTAAAGGTAGGTGTTCATCCTAGTTTCCACTAATATCCAATGTAGATGCCCTCAACCTGTCTTCTAGTATTTGAATAGTTTACTTTGACTGGCCATTCGTTGTGGGTGAAAAGCTATATTGAATTGTAACTTTGTTCCCAAAGCCCTTATGTAAACTATTTTAGAATCTCACCACAAATCTCGTATCCCTATTTGATACTATTGAGACTGATATTCCATGCAACCTCATAATTTCTTTGATATAAATTTGTTCCAGCTTCTCAAGCTTATACCCAATGCCTATAGGTATAAAATGAGTAGATTTTGTGAGTTAGTCCACAATCACCCATATAGTATCTAACTTAGTTGTAGATCTAGGTAACGCTATGACGAAGTCCATGGTCATACATTCCCATTTCCACTCTAGTATTGATAGAGGTTGTAACATGTCGGTGGGTCTTTGATGTTATATCTTTATCCGTTGGCATATTAGGCACTTTGATATATAATATGCAATTTCCCTCTTCATGTTCCTCTACCAATAATGGCACTTCAAATCCTTATACATTTTAGTACTCTTAGGGTGATGAACTACCAAAATAGTGTGCCTCCTTAGTATTTCATTCTTTATTTTATCTCTACTCTGTACATACAGTCTGTAACCATACCTCAACACTCTCTCTTCATCTTCATTGAATTCTATCACCTTCCTATCCTCCATTCTTTTCTTAATCTCTTATACTCCCACATCATCAGCTTATGTAGCTTTTATATTATCTATTAACTCTAGCTGTATACGTAAGTTGGTGAGTCTAGCTCTGATCTCTTGAGTTACAATCTTTAGATCTAGTTTTTGCATATCTTCCAATATTTTCCTCTGAGTTGTGATCAGCGTTGCCAAATTACCATGCCTCTTCTAGTTGAGTACATCAGCAACCACATTCACCTTCCTAGGATGGTACAAAATTTCTAAATTTTAATCTTTTATTAGTTCTAACCAATGTCACTACCTCATATTTAACTTCTTTTAGGTAAAGAGGTACTTAAGGCTCTTGTGATCTGTGAATACTTTGCATTTCTCCCCATACAAATAGTGCCTCCATAATTTGAGTGCAAAAATTATAGCTACTAACTCTAAATCATGCGTTGGTCAGTTCTTCTCATAAGGCTTTAATTGGATGGATGTATATGCTATCACCCTCTTATTTTGCATTAATACACACCCGAACCCTTGGACAGACGCATTATTGCACATTACAAATTCTTCACCACTGAGAGGTCAAGTAAGCATTGGTGTAGAAATCAATCTCTCCTTCAATGTCATGAAGCTTGCTTCACATCTGTCATCCTATACAAACTTCACCCCTTTTTGAGTTAATCTTGTTAAATGGGTCATTGGTTTGGAGAATCCTTCAATGAATCTTTTATAGTATCTTGCTAACCTTAAACAACATCCAAATTTTATTGTGGTCTTTAGTCTAGGCCATTCATTTATAGCTTTTATTTTCTTAGGATCTACAGCTAACCTATCTTTACTGATCACAAGGCCTAAAAACGTTACCTACTTTAGCCAAAACTCACACTTCTTGAATTTGGTGTACAACTTTTTTTTCTGTAGTCTACTCAATACCATCCTTAAATGCTGATCCTCTTTACTTCTAGAGTATATTAGAATTTCATATATAAACACGATAACGAATTTATCTAAATACTCACTAAATACTCAATTTATCAGGTTTATGAAAGCTGCCAGTGCATTTGTGAGTCCAAATGACATTACTTAGAACTCATAATGCCTACATCTAGATCTAAACATAGTCTTCTAGATGTCTTCCTTCTTGATTCTTAATTGATGGTATCCGGAACTCAAGTCTATTTTTGAGAAAATTTGAGCCCCTTGCAACTAATCAAATAGGTCATTGATCTTTGGGAGAGGGTACTTGTTTTAATGGTGACCCTATTTAACTCTTGGTAATCTATGAACAACCGCATGCTATTGTCTAGGTGCACCTTAAGGTGAGACACTTGGTTTAATGAACTTCTTGTCCAACAGTTCTTGTATCTAGTCCTTCAATTCTTTCAATTCTATAGGTGCCATAAGCTACAAGGCTTTAGATATGGGAGCTATACCAAGCACTACATCTATGTTAAACTCAATCTCTTTTGCTGGGGGTAAACTTAGTAAGTCATTCAAAAATACTTTAGTAAATTCCTTCTCCACCTTTACTAGATTAATCTTCATCACATCTTTAGCTCCAACTGTCACTCAAGTCATCATACTTTTACCCCATAATTTATATGTTAGTAGCCCTATTGGCCAATGTACTTCTAATTGAAAACTAAATTGTTCCCCTTTTGGTGTATTGAAATGGATGGTCATATCATAATAATCAATAGTTGCATGATGTTTGATTAACCAATCCATCACCAGAATTACATCAAAATCTATCATTTTTAACACTAAAAGATTTGTAACTAGTATTCTACCTTGTAGTTCTACATTAACCCTTCTACATATTTATTCTATTCTCTACCCACATCCATTAGTGTACTCAAACTCAACACAACATTCAACACCTTAGTACATATATTATGCTTACTTCTAAATGCATCAAACGGACATGAATGTGATGCACTGGTGTAAAATAAAACATATGCTTTAGCAGAATGTACTAATAGTGTACCTACTAGCATCTCTGTATTTAGAGTGTCTTATCATTGTAGTGTGAACACTAGTGCTGGTGCCCTTTTTCTTGGCCTCATATGTTGAGGTCTACCACCATTGTTTCCAACTTGATTTATTCTTGCGAGTGCTACTGCACATTTTACCCTCCAGTGTTTAGGTAATCAACAATTCTATGACCTCGTTGTTTGCAAGAGTAACAGAATGTCGGGGCTATTTAGTTCTCTAAACAAGTTTTGCTGCTATGCCTTGTCTTTCCACATGAAAAACAAGCACCCTTAGGCCATTTGCATTCATTCAGCTCATATAGCCTATAACATCTTACATACTTGTTTCCTTAACCCATGGATGAGGTCTTAGCTTAAGAGGAGGGGCTACAATGACCATAGGTCTAGTCTGTGCTGTATTATGTCTGTTACCCTTCTCTTGAATCACAATACCTCGAGTAGGTCTTTTTCCTAATACCATTCTAGTTCTTAGAGTCCTCATCTCTTTAGTCCTTTGTGACTCTATTCTAGGAGCTTAGATTTGATTACTACTTTAGAATAAGTGTTTCATTGAAATGGAACTATGTTATGCTGTAGGGTAGGTTCCAACCCCAACACAAATCGATGCACCATAGACTTCTCATTAGTTTTGAAGGCAAGTGGCATGAATTTTATCAGGTGATTGAGTTCTACCTCATACTCATCTATCGACCTTTTTCCTTGATAGTAGCTATAGTACATTGCCTACATCATGTCCCTTATGCTACTAGGGAAATATTTTTCATACAACATCTCCTTGAACCTCTCCTATGTGATTGGTTCCATAATGAGTCTTGCAACACTCGACTACCATTCAGAAGCTGAGCCCCTCAATAGATAAACTACATACTTCACTTTCTTATCTTCAGGAGTTCCTAACACTTCAAATGTCTTTTCCAACTCATCAACCTACTGCTCAGCATCTAGTGGATCATGTATCTTAGGCCTAAACTTTCTAACCATTATGAAAAAAAGGTCCATATCCACTTGCCTAGCTAGCCTCTCTCTAATCTTCCCATCATCTATGCCTGTCTAATATCAACACTTATAGCTCTTATATTTGTTGTTGTTGCTATGCTACTACTCCTTTTAAAGTATTAATGGCCTCTAGCATTTGCGCAGCATTGATTTCATTTCCTCCTTGTCCATGTTGAGGAGGTCTAGGTAGAATTTTTTTATCAGGAGCATCACCTCTAACTTGTGAGGTTGATCCTAGTTCTAAGATTCTCCTAGACGTTTTACAAAATATAATACAATAGTGAGGAAAGATATAAGAATATATACATTCCTCGAAGTATGGAATATTTAAAAATGACATTTTAAACATTACTGAAGGAATTCAGTAATCGATAATATTAGTCCCTTTTATTAACCACTCTCATCATGTATCATCATCTTATAGATTCAACACTTAATTCATCTAAGATCACAACTTACTTTCTACTATTTGAAACTTATACCTATTGATCCTCACCTAATTCTAAGGATTATTAAGCCTAAGCTTTGATACTACCTAAGTTGCAATACCTCGAAACTGGAGACAAGTACAACCCACCATATGTCCTCATTATGTGAAGACACGTGAAGGCTCAGTCACTACAAATCTCCAACTTTTACATTCATATCCTCATAATGATAAATGAAATCATTTACAATATACAAGGGGTTAGAAATGGTTTCTATCCTCAAAAATACATCACAACCAGTCTCCTCAATTCTAAACACCATACAATCCTTCAACAAACAATTATATATAAATACATATACGACAAATGATACTTCCTTTTATCTATGAGTCTATTCTATACATAATAATAACAATAATACATATACAATAGTGGGTACTCCCCACTGTTCATGAATCCATAAGTCCTTTCACAACATCTTTCCACAACATACACAACATCCTTCCACATAACATACAAAAGTCCTTTCACATTCTACTTGGATCATTTTGATACACAACTCTACTAGGGACAACGTCACATACTGATCATCAAGGTGACACCTCGAGAACATTGACCCACCAATCAGTTTCTCAAAACCAGCAAATCACAATCACATGCATAATCAATCTCATTCATTATTTAACATTATTTAGTCCACACACATTTCTAACTTAGCAATCACAAGCAACAAACATGGTATACACATACTTTAATCTCCAATAGTTGAACTCTTTACACTTA
The DNA here is from genome assembly GCA_037954665.1 of Laguncularia racemosa. Lineage (NCBI taxonomy): Eukaryota > Viridiplantae > Streptophyta > Magnoliopsida > Myrtales > Combretaceae > Laguncularia > Laguncularia racemosa. The sequence goes on along the minus strand of JBBMOL010000025.1, from coordinate 2,520,508 downwards.
CAGTCACACAGATCCTCCAAACTTATACACATTCCCAATTATATGTTTTTAGTATTTCATTATAGTGAAGTAAAATGGAATGGGAAGTGTTTCAACTCAACACAACTATGTAGGAGGTCGTGTAAAAGAACATAGGGTAGTACACGACCATGCTAGAAGTCATGTGCTTTTTTGTAAATTTTTGCAATTTGACATGCTCAAGTATATGGGTGTGTTGGTGATCATGTACCTCTCTGTACACCTTCAAATTTTAGCATGGGTAGATACATGAGCGTGTACTTGGTTGTGTAGGTCATTATTCATCACAGATTCCCTTTCCCAATTCGCAAAATCCTAAATCTTTCTAACCTTAAATTTCCAACATTTCTAGACCTAATTGTGCTTATTTTTCATAGAAAATACTGATTAAGATTAGTCTAACGATTTAATTGTTTGAATCATTCTAATGTTTGAATTCTCGTCCTAAGCCTTTTGTTGCACAATTCATTCTATAAGGAATTCTAAAGGGTTAATTGCTAATTCGTGCTATATGTAGTTAGTGACGATCAATTGGCATTGATTTGTTTACTCACCTTGATCCAATAGGCGAATTGCAGAATGTGATTGTCTTTTTCTCTCTTAGGTCTCTGAAAAGAGTATTTAGGGTTTTAGACAGCGCAAATGGGGAAAAAAGGGTTAAAATGTGGTATATTATACTGTTTATACCCCCATAGTTAAAATTACTAAATTGTCCTTAATTTCTTCAAATTAATTACTATCTTAATCTTAGTTGATATTTTTAATAAAATGCAATTACATATATATTTATATATATAGTTACTCTAATAATTACAGGTAAGCTAATTCCTAAATCCCATCCTTAGTTCGAATTGCAAGCGGCACTCGCCTATGTAAAGCCGGAATCGCTAGTAACATTCAGTCATCACTCGTTAAGCCGTAAAAAAGGGAAAGTTGCTTTATGTGAAGAGGTCGAAAAGAAAAGATGGCCCACCGACATCATTGGCCGATTATTTTCATCAGCCTGCATTACATAAAAGATTTGATCAAATAAAGAGGGGAAAAAAACAATTATATATTGGAGGTCTACGTATAGTTAGTCAAATGATAAATCATCTCCCAGTGGTCTACGATTTCATAATGATAATAGCATTATCAAATTCGAGAAAGAACGAAAAGTGGAGCATATATCATTCATGTCGCCCATATCTAATTCTATATAGGGCTATACTCCAAGATTTGACAGTGGATCACAAAAAATGGTCTCCCGCATCCATAACCAACATCTCCAATCACTCATCACATAGCATAATTAAAGAGCTTCATAATGCATTCCATTAATTGACAGCGAGCACAAAGAGTTTAAATCGAGTTTAATGGAATTTTGAAGAACAGACTCATGCTTTGCACATTTGCTAGACGAGTTTAACTACCCGCCCCAAGTGCATTTCGAACATATCAGAAAAGGAGAATGCTGAAGGCACTTGCAAGGCATATGCTGTCAAATACTTCTTTTCTATTTTTTTAATTTTTTACCACCAAGAAGTGCCTAAGCAAGCGAAGCATGACTAATTCTGTCAATCAAAGAATCATCAATAAAGGGTTCCCTTATCCTTGACATGAAATAGTTTGGTTTCACGATAATCACATGCACTTAATGGAGGTCTTTAAAAAAAAGTAGTTCATACATCCAAGATATTTGTCTCTCCAGTGCAAGATGCCGTCATGCTCTAGAAATTGTATGTTTCCTTATAAAGTAAATTTAACCTGTATATAAGGATATTTATTAACAAAACCCTATTTTCAGACTATCTTTAAAAGTTCATTATTATATATTCTTATAAAAAAATAAGCGTTCTTTCATAAGAAATGTGTCCTTAAAAACCTCTCATATAGATGAAAACATTCTTGTATCATAGGTAGTACAAAGCATGATGACAAACTCATTAAGTTTTGCACCCTTATAGTTTCATATCCAATACATTATATCTAAATCTTCTACTATTTCTACTTTCATTGGTCTCTCAAAAAACTCACAAAACTCATACCATTCAAATGGATAAACCATCTTAATTACGCTAAGCATGAACTAAACATGGGTTTAACTTTGAAGGAATTATTTACCTCAAGCAATTTGGCTAATCACTACTTACCAAAAGAGCCCCCAACTGCGCTAGAAACACGATTAAATGCTATTTTCAAGTGCAACTATTCAGCCATCTGTTCATTTTTCTACCATCGGGCCAGATAAGTGAAGGAAGTTGCACCAAAAAATAGATGCAATCGGATGCATCCATCAAGCGGGCAATACAGTACAACATGCAACCATTGAAATCATCGATTGTATTAACTCCTATGAGCCATCTCGAGGATCACATGATTCACTAGACGGTTTGCGGACAGGCCGTTGAACACCTTAAGTACATCATGCTTCAAATTCCATTCTTATATTTAGGTTCCACAGACCTACAAAAAAAAAAAAAACAAAAAAAAAAAAAAGAAAAGAAAAAGAAAAAAGGTACCCAGCGGAATATCTCTGTACAACGTCGAAATCAAGTCTAATCTCGACTCGTATGGAATTTCTAATTAGTAGATTCAAGAACAAATATTAAAGGCAAACAGTAAACGATCTATTAAGTGATTTTACCAAGGAAAGAATTCTTTTTCAATCCCTCCTTTTTTTTTTTTTTTTTTTTATCAGCAGACAATCTATTTTTATTTATTTTTTCCCATTGTCAAACTAAGTACAAATAGTAGAGCTTGTTATATCACATCTAACATGGGAATAATAATTTAAACAAAAAAGAAAAAAAGCTCTTAGAAAGAGATTAGGATTCAACAAGTAATTCATTTGACACATAGTTTTTCTTTTAAGGTATGAAGCTATCTAATTTGCTATTTAAACATAATTAGCACATTCCTTTTTATTCAAAGCAATAAAGAATATTTTTCCTTTCAAGTTACGTTGTGTTATGCATATGTGGTATATAAATACTAATAAAATTTTGACATATATAAATTGTGCAAAACATGAGTGGTAGTTGTTTTGAAAATTACCTATGTTACTGTTATATGTATCAAAATCTTATAAGTATTTATAAATAACACACGATGTCTATTAATTATTTTTTTTTTTAGATTTGATGGAAATAAAATGGTAGAGATGTAATGTTTAGCAAGTTACAATAAAAACGAAAAGTATTGTTAGGCAAAATGTGCATCATACTTTTGCCTTTACAAGTTTTACTTAATTTCATTTCTATTGTGGGGAGGGGAAATCTATAAAAAGTTAAGAGAATGAGATTAGAAAAGAAATTTCGTGCTTGGCTAGGATGTAAAGTGGATGAAATGGATGGAAATGAGTGGGATTGTTTTTTCATTAGAGACCATTTTTTTTTTCTTTCCAAATTTGGAGTGAAAATAAACAAAAATTCTAAGGTGTTGTCACTACAATAACTGCACTATATTGTTACCTTTTGATTTGTTGTGGCAAGTTTAGTAGGTTAAAATGTGACTTTTCTCTTTCTCACTTTTTAGTAAAATGAACTTTTCTTTACTTATTATATTGTAAAAATTTCTTTTTTATCCATTTTTTTAAAGACAACAAGAAATTCTAACCAATTATTTTTTAATAGCTGTTGTTTTTTCTTTTTGGAATTTTCATTTTCCATTTTACAAGAATTTATGTCCATTATAGAAATTACTATTATTTTTTTTTATTTTAATTGTTCTGACATTTAATTTTTTTATTACTTCCATTTTATTTCATATTGAGAGATTTTTTTTTATGTTTTTTATATTTTATTTTTACATGATTTTTTTTAAATTTTCCAATTGTTTATCATATATATATATATATATATATATATTAAACTATTTTTCAGTTACGTGGTATTATAATACTATGAACGTGTATAATGTTACTATTATACCGATATTACTATAAATTAGTATAATGTTATAACAATATATGCAAAAAAAAAATACTATATCAAGCAAATATATATACATACACATGTATGCATGTTGTTACAATAGTGTATATGAAATCTGTTTTGAATATAACGTTACACTAATTTAATGAATTATCGGTGTATTATAACTTAATAGTAAAAATTATATACATCAGTTGTATCATATCTTTATATAAAGTATACATATAATGTGCAGTTAACATGTATAGATATATGTGTATGAAATGGCCTTTGAATATGTTGACATACAATGTACAGCTACTTAAATTTTTAATATAAATAATTTTACAACAGCATATAATATGTTGCATTTAGTATGCATATATACATATTTATATGTATAGCTAAATACCATATGAATATATACTAATCCGAGATGTTATATAAACGAACTTATAATACTATAAACCCATATATAATGTTACAAACATAATGTTATAATATTTGATATCATGTCATAATATACATACATAAATACATACATGCAAATATATATATATAACTTATGATTCTAGGTATATGTAACATTACTAATTATAGTAATTATACTAAACCTCTATAGTATATGTTTTATTTTTATACATGTTTTACGTATTGCAAAAATTAAATTATAATTGTGTATAGACACACATATACAAAAGTTATAATTATAATGTCGCATAGTAAACTATAGTATTCAAAATTTGGCAGGCTGTAGATACCTTAGATGGTGTCTTTTTACTGTTGTGTGGCCACGTTTACTGTTGTTCAACTTGGTAGTAATGTTGGTTAAAAAAGAGGCTATCGATAGATAGTACTTCTTGTTGATAGCCTTGCATAATGCCCTCACTATTACATTGGACGCTCTACTGATCTGTTAATCCTACAGTAATCCGGTAGAAATTAAACTATGTTGGGCTAAGTACTATAGATGGGCAAGTTTTACTATCCTTGGGACATGCTTATCATTGTTGGCTTAGAATACTGTTGGTAATAGGGAGGCTGTTGACAGTTCCTATAATACTATCTATAGACAATCTAATACCGGGCTCTTTTTCAATAACTATCGACATCTCATAGTACACTGTTGATAGAAAAAACTTCACTTCCTTAGTAAATACCAACCACTGTATAACTATCGACAGTTTTTCGAACGTTTTAATTGTATTGTCGACTGGTATGTAAGCATGTCAATCCCCCCTCCTTTGTGACCTACTCAATCATGCTTCATCATTGCTCATGGGGGATTTTTGGCATGATTGAGAAGTAAGATCGATTGGGTAGTTTTATTTTTTAGAGTTTGTTTTAGTTTTACGACTTATTTAATGTGAAAGGTGGATTTCCAAATTATTGTAGTTGTATATCCTTGTTGCCGCTAGTCATGGTTGTTGATAGGTTATTCCAGGTTGTCGACAGACTTTTCTCTTGCATGCTATTCCTAACACGATTGTCCTACATTGCTTACTCCACGACTTCAATCCTATCATATAATACAAAATAGTATGAGCAGTTAGTTGGGGACTCCATTGGATTGTGGTAAAGAGTTATGGGTTGAGTAAAGATTCGATGTGCATTGGATTGATGGGCTTTACAACTGATTGGACCAATGCTTTTGGGATATGCACTCCTCTAAACTCTTTTTAATTTTTGAAATATAGTACACTATGTAATCAACCTATCGACAGATCAATATAAGAATGGTGAAGAGCTGTTGATAGTGATTAAAATCTTATATATTAGAGCAATATTAATCTGTCGACAAGTCAAATAGATAAAGTCAAAGTTTGTCAATAGGTTTGATAATTATAAAATTTTAACATAATTATAGGATACCCTATTGATAGCTGCGATTATCTTCATTAAAAGGCTATTGATAGATTGCTCGACAACGAGCCTTGGAAGATGAAAAGTTTGCTTTCATGCAAGTTATAGTCGTACTGTCGTTGCTTACTACTCCTATCATACAAGGAAAAAAAAAATCACACTACTACCTCATCCACCGAAGACAACCTCATTGCCCTAAAAGACTTGTCCACAAATAAACTCTGTTCACTCGCTAGTAGAAGGTCCTACTTCATACCCACAGGGAGGTCTTCCTTTACTCTTGGATTTTATTCCTCCATAGGTAGGTGCTTCTGGTGCCCACGTTGATGTCACTAATAGAACTGAATTCTTGACATATATGGCATTACAGTCAATAGAAGCTTTTGTAGGAAAGAGATTTAGATCATATACAGATGTTGAGTCGTACTACCACACATACGTCAAGGCGAATGGATTCGCTAGGAAGAATAGGGATCACCAAATCAGAATGCATCAACGAGCGTACAATAAATAGGGTTTTCAAGATCAAGATCACTTAGATAGACAAGATTGGGTTAAGCAAGCAAAGGCACTAACATAGACGGGTTGTTTAGCTCGATTTAGGATTAGGTACCTAAAGTAAGATGACATATGGTGAGTGACCGAAGTTCATGCAAAGCAAAAATGCTACTTCATAAATTTGAACTAAGTAGTAACACGCATAGATCATGCTCAAATTAAGACATGTTGTTGTGCACTATGCAGCCATGCTAGCTAATGGAGTACTTAGTAAAACAAGCAGGTGGCTATGAGAAGATTAGATTCACAAAAAAAGGGCCTATATAACTACATTGATGAGCAAAAACATATCATTACCCTTGAAGGAGATGTTGAAGCAACAATTACATACCTATTAGGTTTAAAAGAGTTGAAACCCTTGGTTTGTTTTACAATATGAGTTTAAATGATGGTCGCCTCAATTGATTGTTTTGGGTGGACTCTAGGTGCCAAATAGATTATGTATGCTTTGGAGATGTGATTGCATTTGATTTTACATATAAAATGAATAAGGTACTTAATGCCATTAGTTATTATAATCAATGTGAACAATCACCATTAGAACTATGTATTTAGTTGTACTTTGTTCGAGGATGAGACCACTAAGGCATATACATGGTTACTTGAGGTGTTTATATGTGCCAGGAAGGGTAAATAGGGCAATGCAATTTGCTATTGCAAGTGTTATACACATATAAAACATCAACTTTGTTTATGGCATCTCAAGTGAAATGCTATGTCACACGTGTTGAACTACAAGTTTGATAATGGATTTTGATAAGATAAAACTTGGCTTTAAAAGCTTATTCAAGTAATTTTTGGCAAATGATTCATATTGGAAAATATTTCTTTTTCTAGTAAAACATTATCTTGAAATATGATCTAAAAAGCCAAAATTTGAATATCTTGTATCTAGGCGTTTTTTTTTCCATGTTAAAAGAACTTATTTTGATAAAGAAACCACGTTTAGAAAAGCCTTGCTTCATCATCAAAGAAAAACTTTTTTTCTACTGTAAATGGTCTGCAAGCAATGCAAGGTCCAAAGCATCTTTATCTTTCTTGAAAGTTGTGTTATATGGAATGATCTGAAGCATTGTAGAAAAGGTCTAAACCATTCCATGCCAAGAGAAAATGCATTCCAGAATACAATGAAAGAGTCAGCAGCATTGCTAAAACGTCCTGACCTTTCCTTGGCCTAAAACAAAGAAAATTGTGGGGGAGCTAAAGTGGTCTAGAGCATGGCAAAAAGGTCTTGATTTTTTATGAAATTTATAGCAATTACAAAGCATTTAATGTAGGAATGAAGGGAGCAATGTCCATATTTTGTTGAAGGGCTTTAAATACCATTTCAAGGGCAGATTGAAGAAAAAAAATTGAGCCCCGTTTGCAATATTACTAGTCTTCTTGCTCATAAACTCTCTTATACTTTTGCTTATTATTTTTTATTCTTTGTTGAAGCCCTAGTGTAGTGCAAGTGTAATCCTTTTGTAATTTCTATTAAGAGAGTGTACTACACTTGTGATTATGAGTGTGAAACAATTATTGTAGGCTTTTGAGCCATTGTTTCAATTGTTGAATAAAAGGGTGTGTGAAGTCCTTGGTTGAAGGCAATTGTATATAGTGGAGAGTAGGGGGTGGCTCGAACTTCATGTTATATTCGGCTTGATCTTCTAACCCATCTCTCTGTTTATTTTTAACAATTTATTTATTGTATTATTTCTATACTGTTTCAATTATTTGAACATTTGTGTAAGAAATCATTAACTTGCAATAAATTGTTATTAAACTTAATTTACCCCCTCTTGAGTTCCTGGTGTTGTACTTTAGCATGTGCACAATGAGGGATTTCTTCAAGAGTTTAAGAAGCGTATGTTTGATATAGACACTATAGAAGGATCAGAAGAAGCATGGATGAATACAGTTAAAAAATACAAGCTTGAGGGGAATGCGTAGGGTACTAAAGTTCACTAGAAATGGTTCTCATGGGCACAAGCATATCTGCAAGGGCATTTTTAGCCAAAGATGTGAAGGTATACATTCCTTCATAAAAGGATCTTATGTTGCATTAAGAAAGTATTGCATGTATGTGCTCTTGCAACATTTTGAGAGGGCTTTAGTAAATAAGAGAAATTCAGAATTGAAGACTGAGTATGAGAGGAAACACTCAAAAGCAATCCTCTAAACTAAGCTTAACAGTTTTGAAAACCATGCAACAACCACATACACAAAAGCATCCTTCTCATGAGTCAAGCTTTAGATCTAACAAGAGGTAGTGTGGTTTTCTTCACATCTAGATGATAGTGAATCAGGCTTTTCCACTAGCATTCTTTATATACCTTTGTACTTTAACATTACCAATACCTAATAATGCATGGACATTATTTTGTATAGGTTTAAGTGTTTACACTCTTCTCTATTATGAGCATCCATCAAAGCTGGTATACGTTAAATTCAAGCACCTAGATCAATCTATCAACAATGATTGCTTTTACTTGAGACCATTAGCTTTCCATGTTGCCATGCATTACACATGGAAAAAATCGAATTGTTAACCTAGATATCGTAGAATTTGATTTCACTAAGATGGGCAAAGGAAGGAAAGAGCATTTACAGTGGTAATGCGGTAGAGATGAATTATAAGGACTTTGCAATTAGTGAGGAAGTTCGTTATGACTCACTAATGACTACATGCTAGGTAATGTGTAATTTAGCCATGAGATTTAATAGCACTTACTAGGAACTCATGAGTGATATTACATGTTTGACTTAAAAAATGGAAGGTGCAAGTTTAGATGATAATTTGATAAGGATACCCAATGGTGGTATGAGTGGGGGATCCTCAAGTTGTGAGGTCAAAGGGTACATCCAGCCATCAAGTGAAGAAAGTTAGATAGTAAGAGAATTGCAAGTAGAATAAATCAAGACAATTGTTGAAGCTATTGTTGCTTGATTTACATTGATTGTTGTTAAATATATATAGATTGATTACATCCATGATTGTAGGTTGGTTAGGATAGTGTTTATCTAATTTACAAGCTAGGAGCTAGATAATGTTGTTGTTGTGTTGATTGGGATGAATTAAATCTGTTGCTGTTGCTTGTTGAGATTCCTGTGCTGTTCGTTAAGATGAAGATTGATGTTTATCATGCCCCCACAAGATGGATGGTGGTGGAGCTAGTCAAATCTTGGTCTTGAGATAATGGAACTGAGAACGAGTTAGAGGTTTAGTGAGTGCATCAGCAAGTTGATCGAAGGATGAAATATGAGATACCCAAAGTGAGCTATTTTAAACTTGTTCTTATATAAAGTGATAGTCAAGAGCTACATGTTTCATATGCGAGTGAAACATAGGATTGGAGTAGAGATTCATGGCACTAACATTATCGTAATAGATGAGTGGTTGATGAGGAACTATAATGCATAGTTTAGTGAGAAGAGAGTAGATCCATCTTATTTTGGTAGTTATAGTGGCAACATCACGATACTTTGCTTCAGTAGAAGAGCGAGCTATTGTTCGTTGTTTCTTGGAGCTCTACGAAATAAGATTAGGACCCAGATATATAATGTAAGCACTGGTGGAGGTGTAGTTGTCTTTATTGCCGGCCTAGTCAGCATTAGAGAATGCATGTAGGATAGGGGAAGTTGAGCGGTGAAGTATAATATTGTGATCTAAGGTGCTACATAGATATCAAAGAAGTCGTTTAACAGTTTGCTAGTGAGTTGTTGTTAGATGATGCATAAATTGAGAGAGTTTATTTATTGTATGTGCAATGTCCGGACGAGTGAGGGATAGATATTAAAGGTTGCCAACAATATGTCGATACTCAGTAGGATTAGTTAAGGAAGTGCCATCATGTAAAGTGAAGGATGGTGTGATAGCAAGAGGTGTGGAGGCGGGCTTGGCATTAGTCATGTGAGTTTTGTGAAGAATGTTAGCAATATACTTCCTTTGACTAAGAAACAGACCATTATTGAGATTAAGTACTTCAACTCTAAGGAAATACTATAGGGGACCTAATTCTTTGAGTGAGAAGCGACAAGCAAGTTGGTAGATGCACTTGTGGATCGCCTGTGTGTTATTACCAGTAACAATAATGTCGTTGACATAGATGAGAAGATAGAGGATGGTTCCATGAGAGTGAAGGATGAACAAGGATGAGTCAGCCACTGAGTTAATGAAGCCGTAGGTGAGGAGGAATTGGCGGAGTTCATGATACCAAGCTCGAGGGGTCTGTTTAAGCCCATAGATAGCTTTGCCGAAGTTTGCATACATGGTAAGGGTGATCAAGATCAATAAAGCCTAGAGATTGAGACATGAATACGTCTTTAGTAAGATGTCCTTGAAGAAATGCATTGTTGACATCAAGTTGCTGGAAAGACCAGCCTTGGCTGACAGCAAAACTTAGAATGAGGCCTACAGTGATTGGCTTGATGACAGGGTTGAATGTTTTTGTGTAATCAATGCCAAGCCACTAATGAAATCCTTTGGCAACAAGACATGCTTTATACCTGTCAATAGAGCCATTAGGTAAATATTTAGTACGAAAAATCCACTTGCAACCAATTATGTTTTGAGCTGGATGGGGAGCAGTAAGCTCCCATGTGTCGTTATTGATGAGGGCATTAAACTCATTAGATATGGCAGTGTGCCACTTTAGATCTTTGATGGCTTGGGCGACGGTATGAGGTTCTCGATTGGGAGATAGAATGGCCACATGAAGATTGAGTTTTTGGATGGCTTTGTGAATGTTGTGTTTGGAGCGAGTCATGATGACCCGTGGTGAGGAAGGCGGTGGAGTTTGTGAAGAGTGTGAGTTGAGTGAGAGATTGGCAAGGGATGAAGGAGATTGAGCCGAGGAAGGGGGCACAGGTGGAGGTCCTGGTTGTGAAGAGTTGGGGTGGACGAGAAGAGGTAGTGTAATGGAACACCAGTTAGAGAGGGAGGAGTGTGAGACTCGAGATTGGCAAGGATAAGACGTGGAGAAGGAGAACATTGATTCAACAAATCAGACATGGCAAGAGATATATAGCCTATTAGTGGGAATGTGGAGGCAGAGATAGGTACTTTGAGTGGATGAGTAGCCAACAAACACGCATGGAGAGGAGCGAGCCTCAAGTTTGTGGGTTATGTATAGGCAAAGCTAAGGATAGCATAGGCAGTTGAAGCTTCAAAGTTTTTCTTAGTGTGGTATAGTATTAAAGAGTTTGATGAAGGGGGACAGATTGTTGAGTGTAGGTATAGGAAGGCGATTGATGAGATAAGTGGCAGTAAGGAAGGCATATGAACAGTATGTGAGAGGTATGGAAGCATGGGATAGTAAGGAGAGACTAGTTTCAACAACGTGACGATGACATCGTTTTGAGTAGCCATTATGCTCTGGTGTGTGAGGTGGAGTGGTGAGGTGAGGGATGCCATGAGCTGCTAAGAAGGAGGATAAGGCCTGGTATTCTCCTCCATTGTCAGAGTAAAGAGTTTTAACGGAGTGATTGAAATGGTTTTCCACAAGGGTCTTATAGCGCATAAAGACCGCATGGACATCGGATTTGCATTTAAGGGGAAACGACCATGTATATTTGGTGAAGTGATCAACAAAAATAACATAGTATTTGAAATTATTAATAGACATAATCGGTGAGGTGAGGTCCATACATCAGTAAAGATAACTTCAAGAGGCGAGGAGGTGGAAATCGTAGAGGAGGAAAAAGGTAACTTGTGACTTTTATTACAATAGCATGAATTACAATTGAGTTGTGAATTAGAGGAATTAGAAACAGCTAAATTATTGGAAGATAAGAGATGCTTGAGCATTGGTAGTGAAGGATGATTGAGGCAATGATGCTAGGTGGGAGAGAGGTGGTGACACTAGAGAAAGCGGGGAGTGGTGATGAAGAAGGTGGCCAGACGTAGATGCCATCCTTAGAGTAACCTTTAAGGAGAGTTGCCCCCCGTGTGTAGATCCTTCACATAAAAGGAAGATGGTAAGAATTTAATGGAGGTGTTGTTGGTGGTACATAACTGAGAAATAGAGATGAGATTGCGTTGCATGTAGAGAACACATAACACATTCGAAAGAGTAAAGGAACGAGAGGGAGTAGGGAGAGAGGTGGAATCGGTAAGAGTGATGGAGAGACCGAAGTCGTCACCAATGAGGATTTCATCTGTGCCATCATAATGATTGTGAATGGCAAGGTTGTTGCAATTGGTGGTAACATAATGGGAAGCTCCGTTGTCGAGTAGCTAAGAATTGCCAGTGCAAGTAGAGTGGGCAGCATGTGCTTGTTAAGGAGGGAGACATGGAGACTGAGCAAACATGGATGTTCTAGAGGGTGATCGAGCATGAGGATAGTGTTGGCGAAATAGGTGGCATTGTGAGACAACATGCCCCTGTTCACGACACCATTGGCATTTGTTGAGGAAGGGTTGAGCTGAGCGAGGATCCCTAGTGGGAAGAGGTTTGGTTGACGAATTGTCAGTGATGGCAGCATGAGGAGAGTTGGGGACAGGTCGGGGAACACGATTGTGAGGAGACCAGCAGCTTAAGTGTGCTTGTGAAAGGTGCACAGTTGCAGGTGGAGCAAAGGTAGGCATTGAGGAGTGTTGTAGGGAAAGCTCCTTGTTGATGAGTTTTTCATGGAGTTCATCAAAGGAAATGGTGGAGTCATGACTGTTGACAACATCAATAACTAATTGATAGTTGTCATCAAGGCCGTTGAGGATTTTTTCAATCAGGTCTTCAAGATCAAGAGGTTTGCTAAGAGCAACCGGTTCGTCAGCATAGAATTTGATAGATTGCATGTAGTCTGTGATGGAGTGGGATCCCTTAGTGATATTTTTCAGATTTTCCTTAAGTTGTTTGATGTGTCCTCAAGAAGGTTTGGCATTGGTGTTGGCGAGAGTTTGCTATGCTTGGTGGGAAGTTGTAGATTGCATGATAAGAGGGACGATGTTAGGTGAGAGGGTGCCCATGAGTGCTCCAAATAGGAGTTTGTCTTTTCATAGCCATGTGTGATAGGCTAGGTTGGGAGAGTTAGTGTCATCGGTTGTGATGGTGGTTGGTGGAGGAGGGTGTGATCCATCAATGAATTTGTGGAGGTCATAGCGGATGAGAATAGCTTCAATTTGTGTTTTCCAGGAGAGGTAGTTGGTGGTGTTGAGCTTGATGGTGTTGTGGATTGTAATCATGATGAGTGGATGGGTGGGTTCTAAGGTGTTTTGGATGATAGTTGGGATATCCTCAGTTGTCATGGTAAGTTGTCAGCAGTGGTTTGATTGTTATGCTAGAGATTTGAATGGATCGAGAGGCTTTGATACCATAAGAGAATTACAAGTAGAACAAATCAAGACAATTGTTGAAGCTATTGCTGCTTGATTTACATTGATTGTTGTTAAATATATATACATTGATTACATCAGTGATTGTAGGTTGGTTAGGATAGTGTTTATCTAATTTACATAAAGCTAGGAGCTAGATAATGTTGTTGTTGTGTTGATTGGGATGAATTAAATCTGTTGCTTTTGCTTGTTGCTGTTCTATTGCTGTTGCTTGTTGAGATTCCTGTGCTGTTGGTTGAGATAAAGATTGATGTTTATCAGATAGTAGGTTTAGTGTGACAAGTGTAACAAGGAGGGCCATAACCAAACTTGATGATTGTCTAGGGTTGGATCATCTCGACACCTTGATTTTAATATTGGAGTGGCGGTGCGAGAGGTGAAATTATCATCAACCGTTAGCTGACAAACAACTAACAACCTTCCACTTGATGATATCGCGTTCTAGCATTTGATGGACGGTCGTGTTAGTGTTTACAGTAATTGAGCAAGTGTAATGCCTGATTTCTTTTGCAACCTTCTGATGATTAGGTGTGGCGGTTCCACGCATCCATTTAAGCAAAATTTTGATGGCAATGATATATATAAGATTCTGTATGGGGATACGGATGTAATCGCATTCGACAATTGGAAACGGTTCTTGGAAAGTGAAGGTGTTAGATTGAGTGCACCCCATAGAATACTGCATTTCATTATTACATGTTATGTCAAGTCTTGCTCCTGAGATCATTCCAGCATTTATATGGAGGACTTGTAGCTGATGGGTGAGATTTTGAAAGGGAAGAAATTAGATATACGGCATTAGATAATATATAAGATAAAAAAAAAAAGTTTTGTGTAGCAAGAAGCAAACCCTTCCTTTCGCAATCTTTCATGCCGTGAAAATGCAATATTGTCCTAGAAGGTGAACCTACATTGGTTGAAAGAGTAACTGAAAAGATAGACCGCTACAGTCTTATCAGATCTTGTTACCATGAACTTGAGAATGGTGAAAGGGAATTACCCGCATAATGCGGGGCATAAGAATAAGAGGCAAATGGTGAAGATAAGGATGTTGATGCCGATGATAGTAATGTTAACAATGGCGACATTGACGATAGTGACGTCGATGGATCTAACGGCATTGGCTTGTTAACTGAGCTAGTTGCTAACTTAGTCGTGGAAGTTCACGGATTACAGATGGCCGTGGGTAGCATGAGAGATGATATAAAACAACTTTGATCATCATGGTCATTAAGAGTTGCACTTTGGTGGCTTCTATCGACACTTTGGATTGCAATGGCCTCCGGTACCACCAACGAAGGACTGAAAACAACCTTCGTGGTGAGTTTTCAACATCCTATTGCACCTGCGATTCCGATGTGGTTATCCTTTTTATTTTTCCTTAGCATACCCGAGTGCTTCAATTTAAATATCACTAATCTTTACCAATTGAAGTGCTAGTTGTTTGGCTGGATATTGTCAAGGATAGTGGAGATTGTTGAGCATCATGGTGTGTCGAGTTAGAGCAGGATGCATGATGGAGCTTATAGCTTTTTATTTTTTTTTTTCCCTAGCATATTTACTTCTTCCTTTTTTTTTTTTTTTTCCTTAGTTGTGTTTTGGATCAATGTAGGGGCAGACCCTGCGCAACCCCCCTAAGGTCCTTAAAATATTAATTAATTAAATTTATTTTAAAAGTAAAAAAATTATAATATATTATATTTTTTAGTGTAAATATTATCGTAAAATTTAACATAATTAAGTGGTTAGATATGATTTTTACATACTGGAAGTCACGAGTTCAATTTCTATTAGAGTTGCTTTTACCTTTTTAGGTTACATTTATTGTCACTCTCTTGATAAATGACTTTCATTATCTTTTATTTTTTTTCCACTATAACTAGTAAAATTAAATTTTATTAAAAAAATATAATAGTTAGCTAAATAAATTCTCAATAAATACTATTTATTTACTAGTAGCTTTGCAATAAATAATAGTTATATTCAATACTATAGGTGTTTCAGTCATACTGCATAAAACGTTAGTAAATAATAGGAGTTTATATTACTTAAGTACTAATACTTTCTTTCACTATTAATATTATAAAAATGAATAAGTATTATTGAATAATTAATTTTCTAATAACTTACGTTCAAAAAACATATATGTAATTTTTTTATAGCATTACTAATGAAATATTCTTATAAAGTCAATATAAGAAATTATAAAATACTATATAATTTATATTATATTATCATTTTCATTTTACTTACAATTTTTTATTTAAATATTTATAATTTATTTTTGTTAACAGTAAAACTTATACGAATTTTATGTCTTGATTCTATTTTTTATAAATTGACAATAACATTTTAACTAATATATATGTACCTAATGAAATACTAAAAAATTTATTCTCTTAATCTTTTATGAAGTATATTAAGCATCCATAATTGTTACGTAAAAAAAAATTATATTTAGTATTAAAATGTGTTCAGGGTACATTTATTTATATACATATAAGATGTATTATAATTGCAATTTTTCTATGAGTAATTCTATTATTAATTTTAATACTGTAAATCCAAGCGTACCCCACTCCACCCTGATTAGTACAATTCAGCATTTGCCCCTTGGTCAATTCTCTATACGTAGGATTGTGTCATGGTTGTTTATGGGACAAAATGTTATTAATGGTCAATGCGGTCTGTCCTTTAGATTGGGTCAACGGTCTATAGTCCATTTCTTTTTCATCTATCTAGTATTTGCTAGTGTTTGCATATATTACATCTCAATGTTTTCTATCTTCATAAACAAATGTTTTCCATTTGTCATGTATTTGCTAATAGTTGCATGTGAATGCATAAATTATTCATGTGAACAGCTTCTATACTTTAAAGGCTTGCCGACAACCATCGTTGCAACTATCAATAGATATGTCATGAAAAGCTTTTGTTTATGTAAACATAGTCAACAACATTGGAGATAGCTATTGATAGACATGGCGTGAACAGCTTCTGTTCATGTAAAACAGTTATTTTCAAATGTCCCCACAAATTGACTTTGTGCAATTTTTCAAGAAGACATACGTAGTACTGTCGATAGCCTACGTTAACATGTCGACAGCTACTTAATTGTACTTATTTTATTAGGTGATTTTTATAATGCTCTTATGAATTTAATTGGTGTTTTGATTTATTTTGATATTTATTTAAGTCATATTTTGATTTTTAAAGGTTAAAGAGTTAATTTGGAGTAAAAGAAATGATTTCAAACAAGTTTCATAAGATTTGGAGCTAAAATGACGAAGATATGAAACTTAGACGAAAAACATGCCCCGAATCATCTATGTTTCTCAACTATGATTCTAAGTAGAAGAATAATGTGATTAGTGAGGAACATGATCATGAACATGCAATTTCAATTGAGCTTTTGACTATTGAGATCCGAGAAGTACATGGTTGAAGACATGGTTGTGTTCATAACCATGATCATGACTTATACTAAAAAACTTTACCCTACTATTTAAGCATTTGAAGATTAGAATTGGGGGGACTTTTGGCATTCTTTGAAGAGTGATCTAAGATTGGAAAAGTAGCAATGCCAAGAGAGATTAGAGTGTAAGGGGTTTTCTTTACATCATGTCTTACTTTGAATTGATTGTGGATTCTTTAATCATGACAATATCTTAGTTCTTTTTGTATCAAGACGTGTGTAACCTTGGAATTACTATGTGACCTTATATTCATTCAAGTTCAATGAAATCTTTACTTCTTATGATTCAACTATGTATGCATTATTATGATTGGATTGATATTTTTAGAGTATTGAGTTAATTATTTGATATTATGCATACAGGTTGAGAAATTTTATGTGTAATTAGAGCTACATAATTGGAAAGAGTTGCATGCAATCTTAGAGATATGATGATATAAATCTTCCAGATTAAAGTTAAACCTAATAGTAGAATTGACATAATAGTAATGCAATCTTAGAGATTTTAATTAAGAAAAGATTTAAGTTAATCAACTATAGAGTTAGATATTAATATTTTCGACAAATTTATTAATATAATTAAAGAATTCTCACAGTCAAAGAATATGAAGATGGAATTGGCTTATCTTTAATCGATTACATGTGTAATTTTTGGGGGAATAATGTCTAGATATTAGTCTCTTACATTCTAGTTAATAAATTATTATTGCTTTTGCTTTCCCATTAATTTAAGTTTGTTAATTTGGTTTTTAAGAATTTTAATTTAATTCATCAATTATAATTGGTTAGTTAGATGATAAGATATAGGTTGGTACTATTACTTAAGGTCTCTATGGGACAACACTTCATTTAATATCCATTGTACTATATAAATCAATAGGTGCACTTACCTAGTTGAGTTAGGATAGACTGATTGCATCAATAGCCTAACATAATTACTAACAATACATATAGGTCTATCATAGTAAAGAGGGCCCAAAAATAGTAAGACAAGCCCAATTATCATAATTACCCATAGCTTAGATTAACTTAACACCTATTTTAGAAGGACCCCCCCTATCATAGTAAGAACTTAGGTAGAAATAATTGAGGAATAAGGTCAGGTTGTCTATAACATACCCTAACAACCTCATGTAATCACCAATAGTACACATAGGTCTATCATAGTAAAGAGGGCCCTATAACAATAAAACAAGTCAAGTTACAATAATTACCTACAACTTAGATTAACTCAATGCCCATTCCAATAGGAACCCCTTGTTAAAGTATGAACCTAGGTGGAAATAGCTAAGGGATAAGGTTAGGTTGCCGATAGACTATTCTAGCTTGTCGACAACCTAACATAATCACCAATAGTACATATAGGTCTATGACAAAGGGGCCTACAATAGTAAAACAAGCTTAGCTACAATAATTACCCACAACTTAAATTAACTCAATGCCCATTCCAGTAGGAACCCCCTATTAAAATACAAACAAAGGTGAAAATAGTTGATGAATAAGGTCAGGCAATTAATAGTTTATTCATCATGTCAATAGCCTAATGTAATTACTAACAATACCTATAGGTCTATCATAGTAAAGAGGGCCCAATAATAGAAAGACACGTTTAGTTACAATAATTATTCACAACTTATATTAACTTAACGCCCACTTCAGTAGGAACCTTTGATTATAGTACGAATCTAGGCAAAAATAGTTGAGGAATAAGGTCAAGCTTTCGACAACCTAGGTGAACCTATCAACAACCAAACATAATTACCAATGGTACATATAGGCCTATTAGTAAGGAGGGCCCTATAACTAAGGTTGTCAAAATCACGATTTTACGTAGAATCGCTAAGGGGTCCGTGGAATCGGAACGTAGAAACATAAGTTTCTACAACTTATGTAAAATAACTTCCAAATATTGTAAATTTATTTACAATAGTTATTAAAAAATATAATGGATAATAGAAATAAGGAAATTCAGCATTTATTTTGATCATAAATTGCAAATTTGCAATAAAAGTCATAATATAGATAATCAAGCATAAGTTGTATAATATAGATATTTTATTTCTAAAATGATAAATTATAGATAAAGAGAGTTTCACCTAATTATATATACAAAACTAAAAGACAATGGGTAAAATTTAAAAATCAATTGTGTTTTTAAGAAATTACTAATAAATAAAAGTTGATAACGAAGATATACCATTAGAAAAGAGTAATATAAAAAAAATGACAAATAACTACTAACCAAAAGTAAATAATGAAAAAGGTTTATAATAAGAAAAGCCTTTAAAATTATATATTACTAGGTAAATTTTTGCACTTTCATGATTATTAATTCAAAATATATTTACTTAACAATATATATTTGAAAGTATTATAACTATGAGATATTAAAAAGATAGAAATATAAATACATTTATACCTTTCCTATAAAATTAAAATTCTAAAAAATTTTTATAAAGTTAAAGTTATCTACCTTTTATTTTATTTACTATTACAAAAATATTAATTAAAATAAGGAGAGTTGTAGCAATCAAACATGAGTGCTTAACACGAACATGATCACAAATAGGAACAGGAAGACCGACGACCGACGAACACAAACATGAAGACTTCAACGCAATGTAACACACCAATGAGCGATGAGTGATGACCGACTAACATACAACAATAACAGCAACAACTCCTGAAGGTTGACATTTACCCCACACAAGATCAACACTCAAGATTCAAGATTAGAAAAAAAAAATACTATTTGAAGTTTCAAGTTTCTACTAAACAAAAGGAATCGATGGGAAAAAGTAAGATGTGAAAGTTAGAAATAGTACACATACATACCGTGACGCCTGATGTAGTTGAAAAATGAAAGTTATAGCCTACAAATTTACTTGAATTTTAGGCTACACTAGGCTTCTCTAGGCTGCATGCCTTCAACTAGGCTGGGCTACTTCCTCTTCACTCCTATTAATGGAAAATAAGACCTTGTAGTAGAAACATAAAAACATAAGTGGACTCGCGGTTTTTCATGATTCCACGTGTTGAATCGTGATTCTACTACGATTTTATCTCAAAAACGTTTTTACATGCGAGTTGACTTGAAATGTGCTCACCAACTCGTAAAATCATAGAAATGTGTGAGTTAACTCAAGATTTTGACAACATTGCCTATAACAATGTGTGTATTTTATTTATAGTTATTACCCTTGCAGTCCAATCTCAATAGAAATCTCCCAATTACGATAACAACTTTGATGGAAATATATAAGAGATGAGGTTATGCTATTGATAGCCTTTAAAAACCTATCAACAGCCACATAACGTATAAAAAATACTTCATAAATTGATCATGGTAAAGATTGCTCAACCATAGTAAAGAAAGCCCTCTTATAGTTATTACCCACAACTTACAATAATTTAACCCCGGTTCCAATAAAAAACTCCCTATTACTATAAGTATTTTGAAAATAATAGTTAAGACATAAGGTTATAACGTTGACAACTTGTAGTTAACTAGTTAACTATCTCACATGGTACCGGTTGAAACACCCAATTACAATAAGCATTTAGGTAGAAATAGTTTGGACATAAGGCATTACTATCAACAACCTATGTTAACCTATCGATAGTATATAAATCAATAGCTTATGTGATTGTCGTTTCTATAGATAACCTTTAAGATATCTATTGAAAGATAAGAGTATGGAAAAAAATGGAATGAAACAATAATGAACATGTAACAATCTATTAGCATTATCAATATTATGTAATATGACCAAAACAATAAATTGAAACAAAAGTCCAATTTCATTTAGCAAATTGACATTATCAAATTAACGCTTCTATTATTGATAGTTTGAGGGGGTTTCAAATTTATAAGTTTTAAAGTCAGACATGTAATTGGACATTACAAGGCACATTGTACATGACTTCTACAAGTTTACACTATCTTAAATGGCATATAAACAAGTACAACTACTTTCAAGTTGTCATATAAACCTTTGATGTCTTCTAAGCAATTTCCTCGGGTTGACATCTTTTGTCATTTCGTAATGTGCTCATGCTTGAGAAATGATTGAGTCACACATAGCATTGAGATCGAACTTGACTAAGTCAATAATGATATGCAATTGGTCCCTTGTAATTGCAACTTGAGGAGTTAATAGGTGAAAAGGGAGAGGGAGCATATTAGTGCAATTAACAAGTGGAACATAGTAAAAGCAAAACAACAACAAAATGATACTATTAACATACATTCTTATCTCTTGTAGATGAACTTTGGTTCACATAAACTTCATTATGTATACACCGTAATTCAAACTGTAAATGCCACAATGATACTTTAACAAATTACAAACATGCTGCATATCAAATATATTGGTAAGTTTAATCTATGTGGAGAAAAATCTATACTCATCGCCCATATTTATCTAATTTGGAATGTTGTCATCATGAAAGATTCACTAATCAACAATAATTTTATCAAATGGATCAAATCCTTCCATGTGAAAGCTTTCATGGCAAAACACATCGCTATAGAATTGTAACTATAGAACTTCATTCATTGTAAGTAATGTGTTTATACCAACATTACGCCGGATGCAAAAGAAAGAGAGGCCAACATAGTACCACTTGTTTAATTTTACTCTACTATGACTTGAGTCCTTTTGTGTAATTGGTATCATACAAGGAAGAAAATGAATTAAGTTTCACTTAATTCAGAGTTAAAATGAAGGAGTTATGCATGTTTGAAGATCAATGTAGTTACTTAACATGGTCATCTTGATTTTGAAGAAGAATTAGAAAGATAAATGAGAAAACAACAAGATTGTGTTAGTAGTCGTGTAACTCTTGGAACAATTGAAGCTAAACATGCCAAGTTAACATGACTAAGTTGAATTGGTACAACATGACCGTGTTGGGGTCGTGTTGGCCGTTTTTTCCCAAGATTTGGATAAGTTCGAAACATTTAAGTTAAATACAACCTAAACATGACCGTATTGAAGGGTCATGTTGGGTTTGACAGCTATACACTATAAATTGATAGACATAAAACCTAAAAGATGTTTTTTAGAGAGATTTTTGGCAGACGAAAAGTGATGTGAACCCCGCTAACCCGTGACGAAACTCGACACTTGATTTGCTAATCTCACAACCTATGGATCTATTAAGAATAATGGACACTGCGACCCTTTGTCTATAAACAAGACAAGAACCTTAGTATATGCGATAACGCCACAATCGATTATGGAATGATCAATTAATAAGTTTTAGATGAACGTCACAGATTCACAATCCAATAAGTTCAATTAGTTCTCTTAAGAACTAAAGAGAAATTACTCTCAATTTTATGAATAGACTTTGCCAAAAGATCCTTACAAATGAATGTGTGATGATTATTTATAGTCTCACAACAAAAGAGTACACAAAACGTTAAAAAGACCCTAATTATTAGAATCCAACCGGCCTAAATTATTAGTAAGTCGGCCACTTAGGCCGGCGACTTACAATGTCGGCCTATCTCGTCATTTACGTCAGCCACTTTAGGCCATCGACCTTCTCCTAAAGCTGGCCATTTAGGCCGACGGCCTAAGCCTCTAAAACCAGTGGTCTTCAGTAGTCTTAAAGCTATCGGCCTTTAATTCCTTTCCCGACTTTTGCTTTCATAATCCGCACTTTGAATAGGCCCATGGTCTTTGCTCCCAACTCCTTATCTTATCTTTAATCATCTTTAGACCAATCCTCCTAATGCGATCTACATCATTCCCCTCTTCTTGAAAAGGATTTGTCCTCAAATTGTTACCTATATTAAAAAGACTTAAATCAGTAATATTAAAAGTAGCATTAGTTGGATACTTACCTGGCAATTACAATATGTAAATGTGGTCATTAATGCACTTGAGGACTCGGAATGGACCCTCACCTCTTGGAAGTCACTTTAATCGCCTTTGTGCTGGGAATCGCTTTTGGCATATGTGTGCCTAAATCCAATCTCTAGGTTCAAAGAGAACTTGATGACGCCCTTTATTGGTTCATTTAGCACACTACTTCTTCTATTGCTCAATATTGAGCCTAGTCTTTTTGTGAACCTACCTCACAAATCCAGCTTTCCTTTTACTATTAACATGTTTAAACACGGGTAAAGAAATTAAATGTAATGCAATAAAAGAATTTAGACTATATACACCCTTAATAGATCTCTTTGTTCCCGAGAATAGGGCATTCTTAATCTTACTTATACTTGCATAATATTTTCTTTCCACTCTACTCTTTTCTCATCACTCAATGTTCTTCCTCTCTTTTTGCTTTCCTTTGACTCAGACTCTCTCTTCTTTTCTTCTACAGTAGAGCTCAGTTTGATTTTTTTACTAACTCCCTTTTGTTCACTCTTTCTTTGTAACCTCACTTGATCTTCATAAAATTTTTCTTTTCTCTCGGATTTTCTCTATACTTTTATCTTTATTTTCTCACAAGCCTTATCTTCCTCATCTTTTCCTTTCGTACTCTCACTCATTGTCTTTTTTTTTTTCACTCTCTTTCTTTTGACCACTCTCTTTTTGCAATTTCATCTGGTCCTTATAAACTTGCTTAGGGGTCAAAGGCACAAGAGTAACTGGCCTTTGATTTTGCTCAAAGGAATACTTATTGGTAAAGCCGTCATGCTTAACCCTCCTATCAAACTGCCATGGTCGTCCAAGCAACAAGTCAGTAGCCTGCATTGAAACTACGTCACATTAAACGTCATCTTCATACCTTATAATGCGAAAAGTAACTAGCACCTGCTTGTCCACCCTCACTTCACCACTATCATTCAATCACTGTAATTTGTAAGGTCAAGGATGCTCACTAGTGGAAAGTCTTAATTTCTCAACCATAGTTGCACTTGCCACATTAATATAACTCCCACCATCTATAATCACACTACACACCTTATTCTGAACTAGGCATCTAGTATGAAAAATATTCTCCCTTTGCACCTCTTCCTCTTCTCTAACATGTACATTCCAAACTCTCCTGGCTACCAACAACTTCTCTTGAACAACAAACTCCTCCCCATCAACATTTTCAGAAGACTTTCTATAAGACATATTGCTACATAAGACAATGTTAGGAGTAATAAAATAAAATCTCTCAAATTCACTCGCTCATGTATTTCACTCAAATCGCTCTACTGTTCTCACCAATCCTTACCCACTAAAAAAATTCTCTTGTTAGTTCTTTTGAAACTAACAATCCAATTGAATTTGTTCCTGTAGAAATCCACCTAACTTTTCCAACAATAGTTTCATAACACAACTTGACAAGATTCACAGAATGCTAAGAATTGCAATAAGGATCACCACAAACTATCAATCACAATTTTTTTTTTTCTGTGAGAAGACTTCCTTTTTTTTTTATACGAATTCCTTTTTCTTGCTTTTGCTTCTTCTTCTTTTTATATGGATTTCCTCTTCTTTTTTTTTTTTTGACTCTTAAGAAAGGAAGTATGTACAATTCCTTTCTACACTAACAACAATTAAATTCAAATCTACTTGAAACGATTTGAAATTCAAAGAACAATTTTTCTTTTATCTAAACCCTAAACTAAGAATAGGAAATTGAAATAACAAGATAGGCAATCTTGACAAACCTGATTTCTTTTATACCAAATGATGCAAACCTTGCTTAGCCGTGATGAAACTCGACACTTGATTTGCTAATCTCACAACCTATGGATCTATCAAGAACGATGGGCACCGCGACCCTTTGTCTATAAATGAGACAAGAACCTTAGTATATGCGATAACACCACAATCAATTATAGAATGATCGATTTATAAGTTTTAGATGAACACTGTAGATTCACAATCCCATAAGTTCAATTAGTTCTTTCAAGAACCAAAGAGAAATCACTCTCAATTTTATTAATAGACTTTGCCAAAAGATCCTTACAAATGAATGTGTGATGACTATTTATAGTCTCACAACAAAAAAGTACACAAAATGTTATAAAAAAAACCCTAATTGTGAATAAGGAAAACATTATACGTCGGCAACCTAAATTTGACTAAAGTCGGCCTACATTTATTCCTAAGCTGGCGACTTAGAATTTAGAATCCAATTGGCCTAAATTGTTAGTAAACCAGCCACTTAGGCTGATAACTTACAAAGTTGACCTATCTCGTCATTTACGTCGGCCACTTTAGGTCGGCGGCTTTCTCCCAAAGCTACCATTTAAGCTAGCGGTATTTAACAGTCTTAAAGCTGTCAACCTTTGATTCCTTTCCCGACTTCTACCTTTATGATCTGCACTTCGAATAGGCCCATGCTCTTTGCTCCCAACTCCTTATCTTGTCTTTGATCATCCTTAGACCAATCCTCCTAATGTGATCTTCATAAAAAAAGTGAGAGATTTTTAGAAGATGAAAAGAAAGAGACTCCCAAGCACAAGAGAACATCGAAGAACATATTATACACTTTATAAGTGCAAGAACAAGTTTATAAAAGGGTTTTTCCTTCCATTATGAGTTATTTTGGTTCTATCATTAGATTTTATCTCATAATACTAGTTTAATTTCTTTTAGTATCTAGATTGGTGGAACCCTATAATTATTATGTAATCTTATTTAAGTTATTATTCAATGGAATCTTTAGATTCTTGATTCAATTATGCTTGTTATTCATTGCATGAAATTGGTATTCCTAGAGTATCAATTTTAATTATTGATATTATGCAAATAGATTGAGAAATCATCTATATAATTAGATTTAGTCTAATTAAAAAGAGTTGCATGCAATCCTAGTAATAGGATGACATAAATCTTCTGAATTAGGATCAAACCTAATTAAGGAATTCAAAGATCAATAATGCAATCTTAAGGGTTTTAATTAGGGAGAGATCTTGGTTAATCAACCTAGGGCTAGAAATTAATAATCTTAAGAAAGATGTTAATTTAATTACGGAATTCTTACGATCAAGAAATAAAAGGCGAAATTGGAACTATCTCTAATAAGTTATATATGATTCTAAGGGGAAATTAAATCTAAATGTGTGTTCTTACAATATTAATTCTAATTCTTTAGTACGTCTATTTTGTTTTTCATAATTCTAAGTATTGTTAGTTAAACAGTTAAAATTCCTTTAGTTAATTAATCAATCTTAATTTAACGATTAGATAATAGAGTCCTAGTTAGTATTAATGGTTGTCATAGTTGTAGTCTCTATAATTAATTCACTATATTATACTAATCGATAGGTGCACTTGCCTATAAGTCTAAAGTTAGATAGTAGGAAGACCGATATCAAGTTTTTGATGTCATTACCGAGGACTACAATATTAAGAATGCTTGTTACTCTATTAATCTAATCATTTATTTTATTTTATTTTTTTCATTTCCTTTTCATCTCTTTTGCTAATCTTCTTGGTAACTAACTTTAAGGCTTTCTTTTGCAGTATATGACTTGGAGCAATTCAACGGACCTTCTAGAAATCGACTTTGAAATTGAGAGAACCGTCAAAGGCTTGAGGAAGAGCGTTGAACAAATAATGGATGAGTTAAACCTAGGATCTCCTTAAAAAATTAAGACTAAAGGGGAAAACGAACCAATAGATATGGTAACGAGAACCAGAATGCAGTTAGGACTATATCCGATTATGCAAGACCTAAACTTATTAGGGTCGACTCGAGTATTGCTAGGTCAGCTATTGCTGTGAATAATTTTGAGATTAAACCTATCGTTTAGATGGTATAAAAATTTATACAATTTGATGGCCTGTAGGATAAGGACCCCAATGCTCACATTTCCAGTCTTTTGGAAATATGTGACACCTTTAAAATTAACGAGGTTAGTGATTATGCTATAAGTTTGAGATTGTTTCTGTTCTCATTAAAAGGTATGGTAAAGCAGTGGTTAAATTCTCTTCCATGAGAACCAATCACTACATGGGATGAAATGGTTGAGAAATTTTTAGAGAAATATTTCCCACCTGCCAAAACCACAAAACTCAAAAACAATGTCTTTGCTTATGCTCAAATTGAATCTAAGACATTATATGATACATGGGAGTGCTTTAAAGACTTGTTGAGAAGATGTTTGCATCATAGTCTCCCACTTTGGATGCAAATCCAAACGTTCGATAATGGTCTCAATTTATCGACAAGGTATATGATTGATGTTGCCTTTAGAGGGATGTTGAATACCAAAACACTTGAGCAAGCCTAAAACTTAATAGAGGAAATGGCTACGAATAATTACCAATGGGAAAATATTAGGGCAAGGTATATGGCTACAGGGGTATCTAATGTAGAAGTGGTGATTGCATTAGTAGTTAAAGTTGAAGCTTTGAGTTGGAAAGTCGATGGGCTTTCAATTGCACCACAACAGTCATAGATGATGCAAAGTGATGTTACTGTAAGAGGGTTTATGGAACAAGATCAATTGGAGCAACTTGATTACATGGGAAATCCCTCTAGGTTTCAAAATAACCCTCATAACAGTACCTATAACCCTAGGTGGAGAAATCATCCTAACTTCTCATGGAGTAATCAAAGTCAAAATAAACAAAGAATTAACCCAAATCCATCCCCACCTAGATTCCAATAACCCCCACTTAAGAAAAGGAACTAGGTTCGGAAGAGCTTTTGACTAAATTCATTAAGACATCTAAAGCTTGATTCCAGAGCACCAAGATGTCTCTAAG
Organism: Laguncularia racemosa; assembly: GCA_037954665.1. Lineage (NCBI taxonomy): Eukaryota > Viridiplantae > Streptophyta > Magnoliopsida > Myrtales > Combretaceae > Laguncularia > Laguncularia racemosa. The sequence continues at coordinate 2,492,713 of JBBMOL010000025.1, read as the reverse complement.
GAATCAAGAAGCCTCTATCCACAATGCAGAAAACCAATTAGGCTAGCTTATAAAAATGATGTTGGAAAGACAACTAAGAACATTGCTTAGGAATACGGAAATGAACCCTAAAGAACATGTTAAGGTAGTGACCCTTAGGAGTGGAAAAGTGTTGCATGTCAATAATTCAACGAAAAAGGAATAGGTGAAAAAGGGGAGCACAACAATTGAGAAGGAAAGTGAACCACCTAAGGAAGTCAAGGAGTTCAAACCACCTATACTTTACCCTATTAGCTTAAAGAAGGGTCGCTTTGATGAGCATTTCGGTAAGAATTTAAAACTCTTTAAATAATTTCATGTTAACTTACCTTTTGTAGAGGCTTCATCACATATGCCTAAATATGCTAAATATTTAAAAGACCTGTTGTCAAACAAATGGAAGTTGGAGGAGTTATCCATAGTGACACTTAGCGAGAAATGCTTAGCAATCTTATAGAATAAGTTATCAAAAAAGCTGAAAGATCCAAGGAGTTTCACTATACCCTGTTTGATTGGTAATCTTTCCGTAGAAAAGGCCTTAACCAACTTGGGAGCAAGTATAAATTTGATGCCTTATAAACTATTTCAAAGATTAGGACTTGGAGAGCCTAAGCCAATATGTATGAGCTTAAAAATAGCTAATAGGTCGGTAAAGTACCCTAGTAGTTATTATTGAGGATGTGTTTATTAAGGTTGGAACCTTTATTTTTCCTATTAATTTTGTCATTCTAGATTTGGATGAGGATATAGAGGTCCCTTTGATCCTAGGTCGACCCTTTTTAGTTACTACTAGAGTTATCATTGATGTAAGTGACAATAAACTCATTTTAAGAGTTAGTGACAAAGAGTTGGTATTTAAGGTTCTTGACACTCTGAAGTAATCTTTCAATCAAGATGATACATGTTATTTTCTTGATAGTATTGATCTGTCTGTTGTTAACTGTATGCAAGATATACTTTATGAAGATCCTTTGGAGTTATGTATAGTGCAGGGGGAGGTGAGTCAAATAGATAACCTTGTGCACATAGAAGGTTCTACTCAAATGGAAGCTAATGAGTTCATGCAAAGTAGAAAGGAATTTGAGGAAATTGATAGGGGAAAGAGAGTATGATTGAAACCCTCCATTGAAAAACTGCTAAGTTTAGAGTTAAAACAGTTACCCGACTACTTAGAGTATGCCTTCTTAGAGAAGGACTCTAAATTATCGGTGGTCATTTTCTCTAATTTGGAGATAGACTTGAAAGAAAAGCTCTTGCAAGTTCTTAGGGGACTTAAAAGATCCATTGCATGGAAGATCTTGAACATTTGGGGCATTAGTCTTTCTTTTTGTACTCATAAGATCTTATTGGAAGATGACTTCAAACTGGTTGTGTAACCTTAGAGAAGGTTTGATCTACCCCATTTCTGATAGCTCTTGGGTAAGTCCTATGCAAGTTGTGCTAAAGAAAGGGGGAATGACAATGGTCCCAAATGAGAACAATGAACCAATCCCAATAAAAACAGTTACAGGATGGAGAGTATGCATCAATTATAGGAAGTTAAATGATGCTACATGAAAGGACCATTTTCCCTTACCATTTATAGACCAAATGCTTGAAAGGTTAGCATGGCATATGCACTATTGCTTTTTGGATGGTTTTTCAGGATACTTTCAAATTCCAATTGCCTTAGAAGACTAGGAAAAGACTACCTTTACTTGCCCTTATGGTACCTTTACATACCGAGGGATACCTTTTGGCCTTTGTAATGCGCCAACCACTTTCTAGTGGTGTATGATAGCCATTTTTGAAGACTTGATAGAGGATATAATGGAGGTCTTCATAGATGATTTTTCAGTGTTCAAAGATTCTTTTGAGTAATGCCTCCATAACTTAGATGGAGTACTGACGAGATGTGAAGAAACTAATTTAGTCCTAAATTGGGAAAAGTTCCACTCTATGTTACAAGAAGGGATTGTTTTAGGGCATAAGGTTTATGCTAGGGGTATTAAAGTGGGCACTACAAAGATTAGAATAATTACCAATTTACCACTCCTGACTTCAGTTAAGGCCGTTAGGAGTTTCTTAGGATACATAGGGTTTTATAGGAGCTTCATTAAAGATTTTTCTAAAATTACTAGGCCTTTGACTAGGCTATTAGAGAATGACATGCCATTTATGTTTTCACAAGAGTGTATCGATGTATTTAACACTCTTAAGAATAAATTAACTAATGCCCCTATAATGGTTATCCTCAATTAGAATCTTCCTTTTGAGTTAATGTGTGACGCCAATGATTTTGCAGTTGAGGCTGTTGATTGGATAGAGAAGAGATAAACATTTCCAACCTATTTCCTATGTTAGCAAAACCCTTACGGATGTATAGGAAAATTATACAACACTGAAAAAGAATTGTTAGCTGTCATTTTTTGCATTTGATAAATTTCGTTCTTATTTGATTTTATCTAAAGTTATGTTTATACTGATCATTCTACTTTAAAATACTTATTGAGTAAATTAGATACTAAACCACAACTCATTTGATGGATCCTACTACTTCAAGAATTTGATATCAAGATCAAAGATAAGAAAGGTGCTGAGGACCTAGTAGCAAGTCATTTATCAAGACTCAACAACCTAACCCTAGAAAAACTGGATGAAAAGGAGATTAATAATGAAGTTCCTGAGGAACGATTGCATGCTACCACTTAGGTAAGTGAACCTAAACCTCTATGGCTTGCCGATATAGCTAATTATTTGGTTGCTCATGTTCTCCCCAAAGAGCTTTCGAGTCAGCAAAAGAAGAAATTCTTTATCGATTTGAAGTATTGTTTTTGGTAGGACCCCTATCTTTTTAAAATTTGTGCAAACTAGATTATTAGGAGATGTGTTTCCCATGTGGAAGGTTAGCAAATACTAGGCCATTGTCACATTAAGCCTACAGGAGGTCATCATTGTGTAAATAGAATCACTTAAAAGGTTTTAGAATCAGGATTCTTTTGGCTTACTCTATTTAAGGACACCTATAGGTATATAAGATTGTGTGACAAATGTCAATGGATAGGTAATGTCTCCCGACGTGATAAAATGCCCTAAAATTACTTTTTTATTTGTGAAGTATTTGATATTTGGGGTATCGATTTTATGGGCCCTTTTCTGAACTCAAAAGATAGTAAATATATTCTAATAGCTATAGACTATGTGTGAAAATGGGTAAAGGCTCAAGCCTTGCCTACGAATGACGCTAAGGTAGTTACAAATTTCTTAAAAAAGTTATTTTCCCAATTTAGTGCTCCTAAGGAAATCATAAGTGATAGAGGCATACATTTTTGCAATTTGCAATTCAAGAAAGTACTTAAATGGTACGGAGTTTATCATGGGATAGCTACCCCTACCATCTACAAACTAGTGGTCAAGTGGAAGTCGCCAATAGGGATTTAAAGTGGATTTTTGGAAAAAAAAATAGTAGAACACCATACAAAGGACTAGTTAGACAAGCTAGATGGTGCCCTATGGGCTTATAGGACAACATATAAGACACCGCTAGGCACTACTCCTTATATACTAGTTTACGGGAAAGCATGCCATTTACCTATTGAGATTAAACACAAATCCTTTTGGGCAATTAAGTGTGTTAACTTCGACCTTGAGTCCACAAGAAGAAAAAAAAAATTAGTTGAACAAGCTTGAGGAATGGAAAGCAACCGCATATGAAAACTTAAAGCTATATAAAGAACGGACCAAGTGACTTCATGATCAAAGAATTCGACAACAAAGGAAATTCCAAGTAGGAGACCATGTTTTATCATATAATTCTCGCTTGAGATTATTCCTTAGAAAGCTAAAATCTCGATGGCTTAGCCCATTCGTTATCAAGAAAGTTTTTTCATATGGGACTATTGAAGTAACACATCCAGAGAAGGGAATGTTTAAGGTTAATGGTCAACAATTGAAGCTTTGCTTTGGAGGTAAACTTGATAAATCTGATAAGGAGGAATTTTTCCTCTAATCAAATGAACCTTAAATTACATTAGACTCCGTTAAGCTAACGACATTAACCATAGCGATTCTAATGAGGTAACCAAATCGTTAATTATATTAGGACATTTTAAAGTTTTAGATTAGATGTCAGATATATGTATATATAAAGTACACAACCATTAAGCATAGTCATGTTATGATTGTGTTGTTTAGGAAATGTTCAATCAGAAAGATACATAGCCCCCAAAGCACAACCATGTTACGGTCGTGTATATAGTCATCAACACTGAGAGATACACGATCCTACAACATGGTCATGTTTCGGCCGTGTTAATACTGAACACATCATCGGGAGATAGACGATCCTACAACACGCCCATATTATGGTCGTGCTATCTTGGCTTCATATAATTTACATAAACATGGCACAAACATGCCCGTGTTTGTTTCTCATGTTTTCATTATATATATTATATATATATATATATATATGTATGTATATGTATATATATTTACTTTGCATGGTCATTTTTATCACACATCCTCACATTTGTATGTTGCTATTGACTCCCTCGACCATAACTCACAATAACTTTCACATCCAAACGAGCACAAACACACATTTCAATTCCATTTCTTGCATTCATCATCATCATCATAGGTTAGTTCATGCATCCTTCACATTGAGTTTGCTATTTTATTTTTATTTTCACCCATTTCAAAAAAAAGAACTAGGGTTTGTCATTTACCATTACTTGTGCATGGACAATAATATTAACATGGTGATTAGCAATTTGTATCACAAATTGATGAACATGATAGGAACATGGTTATGTATTTTGAACAATTAGCACCATTGTGACACATTTGATTTAACACGGTCATGTTGAGATAGTGTTGGGGCCATGTAAAACTACCATGTTGTGATCATGTTATGACCATGTTTATTGATTTTGAAAAAGTTTATATACTATTTTTAACCATGCAATGGGCTTCTTGTTATCCATACGTTCCTAGAATTCCTTAATTTATTATATATATATATGCTCAAAATGGTAGGAGTTAAGTTTTTATATATATATATATGTTATTCCAATGTTTCCCTTTTTAAGCAACTTCTGATAAATCAACTTAATCCTTTCTTGCTAAAACTTTTGTTGTTGAATAATTATATCATGAATGGTTATTATATTCATCATCATCATCATAGGACACTATCCCACCAAAACAATCAGGCCAAAAGCAACCCATCACCAGAAACACGAGTGGACAAGCTTCTGCATTGTCCTCTCAACTACCCTGAGATGTTTGACCATTGGCACTCTTACCACCCACCCATTCCCAAACACAATTCATGCTAAATTTTGCATAGAAACCACATCGGAATAAGTATAACAAGTTAGAGAATAAAGAGTTTAGTAGAAACTTATACCTAGAATGGAGACTTTTGGAAAGGTTGGGTGATAGAGCTATTTTATACTCAATCTTTATAGTACGAATTGTGTTAATTTATTATTGATTTTATTGAAATCATAAGGAAATGGTACTTAATTTTATTATGGTGATAAATCAGGTTTAATGGAGTCAAGAGTGTCAATTCAAGTGATTTAGAGAAGTCATCTACAATTTGGATCAAAGACAAGGATTTACACCACCGGAAGGAAGTACACGGGTGTGTATCTGGCTTGAAGAACCAACAAAAGCATACACGGTTAAAGTACACGGCCGTGTATCTGGCTTGAAGAACCAACAGAAGCATACATGGTTAAAGTACACGGCCGTGTATAATAGTGAGTTGAGACCGTGTATATGGATAAGTTTGGTCGTTTCAGGAGATCTTTCGGTTTTCTTATATATACCTCTTCGTTTTCCAAAAGGAGGGTGTGGAGAAGTGAAGAAACCGAATAGGAAAAGGAGGAGACACCTGAAACAAAGACTTTTCATATTTTTTCACTCTTTGATTTCATTTGGGATGAACATGTGTGGCTAAACGGATTTTCTAGCCAAATGATCATCAAAAGTTTAGTTCTTCAAGAATTGTGAGATCTAATTGATTTGTCTTTATTCTATTCTTTGTTTTTAGATATTTATATATCTTCTAAATGTTTTGTTACTATTATCTTATTTGATTGGTATGAATTAGAGCTCTTCTATTCAATTAGCAAGTTAATATATTGTCAACTAGTACGTCAGGTCCGTAATTGTTTGATAGTTCTAGTTTTTGTGACACAATAACATGTTTGATTATAGAATAGATAGTCAAATTCATCTTATGGAGATATATAACCTTGTTTAAATAGGTTATCTTATAATCTACTGGCATGAATTGGTAGTCTCTCTTGTTTTTAATTCTATTGATAGATTAAATCCTAAGAGCTTGTTTAGGGTTGTTTAATCAATAAGAGAAGTAATCAAAGAGCTTGTTTTGATTATCAAGAAAGTAAGAAGAGATAGGTTATTAGAGCTTGTTAATAAGCATAACCAATTTATCTTAGATAAAGAATAGAAAATATTTGCATCAATGATCAGTTCTATGAATTAAACTATAGTGATTCCTTTGGTTAGGCTTTCATCATTATTCAATTTTATTATCTGATTTCAGTATTATTTCAATTTACAAACAAAACCCCCATTCTTCTTTTTCTCTTTATTCTCTTTTAATAGAAATATATTTAACCAATCCCTATGGATACGACCCTACTCACTACTGTATACAAATTATATAATTGTTTAGGAGTAGGTTTTAATTTTGTTGGATTCGACGCCCATCAAATTTTGGCGCCATTGCTGGGGAATGGTGTCAAATTTATTTCTATTCTTACATGACTCGTTCTTCTCATACGGGTGAACTCACTTATAATCCAGAGATTGAGAAGACTTTTAAGAGATTGCGAAGAGAAGCTAAGCTGCGTAAAAACGAAACCGCTATATCTTCATCCCCTGGATTGAACTTGGTACTAGATTTATTTGATTCATCCATTGAATCTAAAAAAGAAGAAGATATGGCAAATCCTGAGAGAACATTAAGAGAATTGGCTGCACCGGATGTGAATCAACAACCACTTTATATTCAATATCCTGAATTGGCTGTTGAATTTGAATTGAAATCTGGTTTTGATACATTTGCTACCCACTTTTCATGGTCTTAAGAATGAAGATCCTCACAAACATTTGAAAGAGTTTCATATAGTGTGTTCTAGTATGAGGCCGCAAGGAATATCCGATGATCAAATCAAGTTGCGTGCCTTTCCATTTTCTTTAAGTACTACAGCTAAAGATTGGTTGTTTTATTTTCCTCCAGGTTCTATAACTACTTGGACAGATATGGTGAAGCTCTTCTTGGACAAAATTTTCCCTACGTCTAGAGCCGCTGGCATAAGAAGAGAGATTTGTGGTATCAAACAGAGGGATACCGAGACTCTTCATGAGTATTGGGAGAGGTTCAAGCAACTTTGTGCAAGCTGTCCACAACATGGGATATCTGAACAACTTCTCATTCAATACTTCTATGAAAGTCTGCTTCCGATGGAGAGGAAGATGATGGATGCTGCTAGTGGAGGTGCCATAGTGAATAAAACCCCTGGTCAAGCTAGGGAATTGATCTCCATTATGGCTGTTAACTCGCAAAAATTTGGGTATAGACATGATTCTTCTTCAAGGAAGGTAAATGAGGTAAGTGTTTCTAACCTTGAACATCAAATTTCTAACCTAACCTCCCTTGTACAGTAGATAGCCCTCGGAAATACACAGCAGGTGATGGCTTGTGGAATTTGTGCTGCCCCTAATCATCCTACTGACATGTGCCCCACATTGTAAGATGACAATCATGAGCACGCCAATGCTGTAGGAGGATTCCTAGGACAGCCACAGAGGAAATATGATCCCTACCCGAATACTTATAATCCTGGATGGAAGGATCATCTTAACTTCAGATATGGCAATAGACCACAATATTTCCAACAATTACAGCCAAGGCCATCAAACCAAGTACCACAAGCTCCTTCCACTTCAAGTATGTCTGTTGAGGAAATTGTTAAATCGCTAGCTGTTAATACAAAACAATTTCAAGATGAGACAAAGCAGAGCATTCAAAACTTAGAGAACCAGGTAAGCCAACTTGCTTCTTCTATAAACAGGTTAGAAACTCAAGGTAAGTTACCTTCTCAAACTATCACAAATCCAAAGCAAAGCGTTAATGCAATTACCTTGAGAAGTGGAACGGAATTGCAGGGATTAAATAAGAAAGGACACCCATCTAATCTTGAGGAAGAGACTGAGAAAGAGATTTCGACTCCGAGCCAGCAGGACAACCAGATCAGAGGGTCCCTCGTTGAGCCACCAAAGGTTATGGTGACAGCACCCCCTTTCCCTTCTAGATTAGCGAAATCCAAGAATGAAGCTGAAGAAAAAGAGATTCTTGAAACTTTTCGCAAGGTTGAGGTAAATATTCCTTTGCTTGATGCAATAAAACAAGTACCTCGCTATGCTAAATTTCTTAAAGAGTTGTGCACTAATAAAAGAAAGCTGAAAGGTAATGAAAAGATTAGTGTGGGTGAGAATGTTTCAACTATTCTTCAGAAGAAGCTTCCCCCTAAATGTAAGGACTCAGGTATGTTTACTATTCCTTGCAAAATAGGTAATCTTGGAATCGCTAAAGCCATGTGTGATCTAGGAGCTTCGATCAATGTCGTGCCTTTGTCTGTTTATCAATGTTTGAATGTTGGTCCCTTGAAGGAAACAGGTGTTATTGTTCAACTTGCTGACAGGTCTAATGTTTATCCTGAGGGAGTTCTAGAAGATGTTTTACTACAAGTTAATGGGTTGGTTTTCCCTGCTGATTTTTATGTGCTTGACATGGAAAATGATGATTCTCATAATTCATCACTGATATTATTAGGGAGACCATTTCTTAAGACATCCAAGACAAAAATTGATGTACATGACGGTACCCTCACTATGGAATTTGATGGTGAAGTGATTAAATTTAAAATTTATGATGCCATGAAATATCCTAGTGATATCTCTCCTGTTTTTGTTGTGGATGTTATTGACCCATCAACACAGGTTACATTTGACTTGATAGACGATGATGAGTTGAAAATTGCACTTAATAAGAGTCTTACTATTAATGCATTAAAAACTCTTAAGGAGAAGTTTGTAATATCCTCCGATTTACAGGACATGATTTATGAGCTGGAATCGTTAAAACCTATCAGGTATGGTGTGTCCTACATTAATTTACCTCCTTCTAACACAAGACTTCTTCCTTCTATTATGCAAGCACCAAAGCTGGAATTAAAACCCTTACCCGAACATCTAGCTAGGAACGTCTAGCCAAAGACGTTAAAGAAAGGCGCTTCATGGGAGGCAACCCATGTAAAAAAAAAAAAAAATTCAATTTATTTTATTTTAGTTTTGTTTTGATTTTTTTTTTCTTTTGATTAGCTGCAGAAAGGGTACATATCATCAGATGACACTCTCTCGTGCTTAAGGGGAGAACTCCAATCAATTTACACTTTATACCAGGGAAGTACCAGTATTCCTTTTCTCTTATTCTCTAATGTTTATTATGTTTTTAATTCCTCTTTAATTATGCTGAATTAGGAACAGTGCGGACACTGTTCAAACTAAGTGTGGGGGAGAGGATAATAAAATATAGAGAATAGAGAATTGACTCATACTTTGAATGTTTGTCCTTAAGCAACATACTTTGAATGTTTGTTCTTAAGCATTATATGGCAAATTTTAAGCCAAAATTTTTAAAATTTTAATGAAATCTGGAGATTGTACTAAATGTTGTAATAAGTATCTACAAAATGTGAAATTGACTTGTTCAAGGGCTTTACTCACCTACTGCTGTGATTAGAATACTTGGTTAAAATTAAGTAGTGAAATCTTTAAGAAACAAATTTACCTTGTATTTAACTTTAGAATTGGAAGTTTAAGAGTAGGTCGAGTTCTTAAGTGAAAAATAAACAAGTTCACTTCTAGGTTAAATTAGTTACTATATACTCTTTGAAGTTGTTTTTGAAACAATGATAACACTTAGTGAAAAAGGTAGAAGAAACTTTCTCCTTAGTGATCCTTTAAAAAAAAAAAAAGAATCAAGCATAGCCATTACTCCAATGATTCGAGTAATTGAGTTAAGAGTATTCGAACTTGAATGTTAGAGTGAGGAAGAGTCCGTAGGGGTATCTTAAAACCCGGTCACTTGAGTGAGGAGCTCGGAATGTTGCCGACTCGATGAACTCACTATAACAATAAGGGCGAAAAAGGCGAAAGTTTATGAAAAAGAAGCGGGCAAAAACCCGTCAAAATAGATGCTTGATTAAATCAAAAGAATATGAATGTAAAAATCATTGAATGAAATAAGACTTATAATAAAAAGGGAGAAAATCTAGGAAAAGAGTAGATACCATATGCTTTTACTTTGTGTTGCAAAGATTATATACTTGCTAATATCCAATGAAGTTTAATTGGGTGTTTTTCCTTATTGGATTAAGTATTTACTTTTGGAATAAAAGTTCTTTTGCTAAACATGAGGATTAAAGTTTGTTTTGTTTAGATTAGCTATTAAATTTTGTCTATGGTAATTTAATCACAGGAAACCAGTTTGGTTGGAGTAGTAGACATTAAAATTACAAGTCATGAATTATAAAAGAATAGATGCTTGAAATGATGAAAAGAAATTTCGTATAATCTATGACGGATTTCTCAATTGATTTGATTCAATTGCTTGAGGACAAGCAAGAGTTTAAGTGTGGGGGAATTTGATAGAGCTGTTTTATACTCAATCTTTATAGTATGAATTGTGTTAATTTATTATTGATTTTACAGAAATCATAAGGAAATGGTACTTAATTTTATTATGGTGATAAATCAGGTTTAATGGAGTTAAGAGTGCTAATTCAAGTGATTTAGAGAAGTCATCTACAATTTGGATCAAAGACAAGGATTTACACCGTCGGAGGGAAGTACACGAGCGTGTATTTAAAGTACACGGCCGTGTATCTGGCTTGAAGAACCAACAGAAGCATACACGGTTAAAGTACACGGCCGTGTATCTGACTTGAAGAACCAACAGAAGCATACACGGTTAAAGTACACGGCCGTGTATAACGGTGAGTTGAGACCATGTATATAGATAAGTTTGGCCATTTCAGGAGATCTTTCGGTTTTCTTATATATACCTCTTCGTTTTCCAAAAGGAGGGTGTGGAGAAGTGAAGAAACCGAATAGGAAAAGGAGGGGACACCTGAAACAAAGACTTTTCATATTTTTTCACTCTTTGATTTCGTTTGGGATGAACATGTGTGGCTAAACAGATTTTCTAGCCAAAGGATCATTAAAAGTTTAGTTCTTCAAGAATTGTGAGATCTAATTGATTTGTCTTTATTCTATTCTTTGTTTTTAGATATTTATATATCTTCTGAATGTTTTGTTACTATTATCTTGTTTGATTGGTATGAATTAGAGCTCTTCTATTCAATTAGCAAGTTAATATATTGTCAACTAGTACGTCAGGTCCGTAATTGTTTGATAGTTCTAGTTTCTGTGACACAATAACATGTTTGATTATAGAATAGACAGTCAAATTCATCTTATGGAGATATATAACCTTGTTTAAATAGGTTATCTTATAATCTACTGGCATGAATTGGTAGTCTCTCTTGTTTTTAATGCTATTAATAGATTAAATCCTAAGAGCTTGTTTAAGGTTGTTTAATCAATAAGAGAAGTAATCAAAGAGCTTGTTTTGATTATCAAGAAAGTAAGGAGAGATAGGTTATTAGAGCTTGTTAATAACCATAACCAGTTTATCTTAGATAAAGAATAGAAAATATTTGCATCAATGATCAGTTTTATGAATTAAATTATAATGATTCCTTTGGTTAGGCTTTCATCATTATTCAATTTTATTATCTGATTTCAGTATTATTTCAATTTACAAACAAAACCCCCATTCTTCTTTTTCTCTTTATTCTCTTTTAATAGAAATATATTTAACCAATCCCTGTAGATACGACCCTACTCACTGCTGTATACAAATTATATAATTGTTTAGGAGTAGGTTTTAATTTTGTTGGATTTGATACCCATCATTGGGCTATGATGATGGAGTCAAAGATTTGATTAGTGTTGCTAGCCGGGAAAGGTTATTCTCCCTCCATGCCTCTATTTATGGGGAACTCACTCTAGAGTTCTAATCTAAATTTAGGATTGATAACAATTACATATCTTAGGTTGCTAATAATAGTATGCCTTTTGAGGTGGGAGGAAAATTTTGTGAGATTACCAATGCTTAGCTAGCCTATTATGTGGGGCTTTATGATGAACTGTTTATCAAAACCAATGAGTTTATGCAGTTTCCTGTGAACCTACCTCGTGGAGTTACTCTCATAGCATTTTGGAAAACAATAACAATTAGCCGGGAGATGAGGTATGACCTAAAAGAGGCTAAGGCATCCACACTTCAAAGCCTTGCTCATTGGCTCATCTATTGGTTGCTTTTACACACTATTAGTGGGTGTGGGAAATGTACAGGAGTTGTTTCTACAAATGACATCCTTTATCTTTATAGTATGATTGAGTACTTTCCCATCAACTTAAGAGTGATCTTAGCCTTCTTCTTCAAACATCAAGCTTACGACACTTGTGTGGGTACTATCAACTGTAAGCCTATGTTATACTCTTAATCCAAGGAATGGGGTTCTTCTAAGAGCTTCCTCTAATGTTCCAAGTTCAGGAAGTGGAACCAATAAAATTTGAGACGTTTAAATAAATGAAGCTATTACACAAAGACCCTAGAGAGCAGCTTATTAACTAACCTTGAATAGAAAGGGAATGAACTCAGTTAGACGGAATTGAAGAAAAATTAGATAGGTTGTTAACTTTACAAGAAGGATGTGAATGAGAGTGGGAAAGAGTGTATAAAAGAGTTCATAAACTAGAACAATTTGTTGAAAAAATTTCTTCCAAATGTGACATTCCCTTTCCAATAAGAAAAAGGCATCTGGCTAGTAATGATGATGATGAAGAACAAGAAGTAGAAGGAGCAACTAAAGAAGATGACACAAATGATGAGGAAGAAGAAGGGACAAAAGAAGATGAAACTATGGACATTGATGATGATCAAGAGGAGGATGGTGAAGATGATGGAGATAATGAAGATGGGGGTAATGATGATGATTTTGTTTAAGAAATTCTTCTTATGTACTTTTAATATAACTCTAATGACCAGTTTATTTTTTATGCTTTAAGATTTTCTTTTTTTTTTTTTTTCCTTTGTTTTCTTCTTTTCTTTTATAGTTTCCCTTTTGAGAACAAAAGCTGAAGTGTACGACTTAGAATGCTTTAAAAGAATTCACGTAAAATGAAGAGTTAAGAAGTTTTTAAGAGAGTATGAGTTTCTACTTTTCTTATCCTTTTTCTTTCCTTTGCTTTAATTGACTTTTATCTTTAATGTGATGCAATGTGTAACAGTGGGGATAATGTATAATTATAAGTGTAGGGGAGTTAAAGGAAAGAAAATTTAAATTCTTTACTATATCAAGGAAACTGACTACTATATTTGACTAATATTAATGTTTTAATTAACTTGTAATTTAGAATAGTAGCTTTTGATAGCAATTTTTTTATACTTCACCAATAATGTATTCATTACACTTTATTAGAGTTGAATAGCGAAATTTGTGTAAGGTAGAGTTATATGTCATTTAAGCATTGATTTTAGACTTAGAATTAGGAAAATGTCACTAATTAGGAGTTAATCATCTATGTTTTCAAAATTTACTTAGATGTATACTCATTTCTTAGAAATTTTTAAAGTACTATAATTTTTAGTAAATGAACAAAAACTTATTTCTTGAGAATTTCTTGAAAAATCAATAAAGTTAGAGTAAAAACAAATGAATTGAATTAAATAAAAGTTTAGTAGTGAGCCTTGTTGACTCAAGTAATTAAGCCTACAAAGTGCCTCTCTTTAGAGGGATAACATCTATTAACCTAAGTGACAAGTTTGAGATTATCGGCTAAAAGCTCATTAAAAGGATCAAGAGAAAAGTTTGAGAAAGTTGAACGTAATAAAATTAAAGTAGTTGATGGTTTGGAGGGATATCTTAAAACTTAGTAGCCTAAATTCATTTGGCTTGGGACATACTGACCAATAAAACTACTTGATTAAATAAAATAAAATAAAATAAAATGAAAATTTTAAATGAAAATAAAAATAAATCCTCCAATAAAAATTAACGCTTGGGGGATAATCAAGAGATGAATAAATATAAATAGATTCACTTTAAATTATAGTGCTTAATAAGATTGAAGATGAGTGTATATATCTTAGTTAAGTGGCTAAAATATCAATGGTTTTCTTTTAATTGGTTGATGTTGGATTTGATTTAATGATGTGCCTACAATTTGATTGCAAGAACACTAAACCAATTCCACAAAATGCGTAACACCAACAAGTTCTTAAACCCTAAATTTCAAATGATATTCATGCAATTTACAATGAAAATCAATTGTACTTGCAAAACAAATCAAATGAACAACAAAATAGAGACCAATTTCCAACTAAATAATGTAAACCTTAGATTGGATATGGAACCCTAATTGGCGTGAAATATGAACACAATAAGAACAAATCCAATCACTTACTAGATATGACACATTAGTAATAATTGGATTCAACTTAAGAAAATTGATATTAATCACAAAATTCTTAAGCCAATCTCGCCACAATTCCACACATGAAATTGATAAGGGATGAGATTTGCTAGCAAGAACTCTCCTCACGGCAAAGTTGTTGATTTTTTTTTTTAAAATGTCAAAAGTCCCATACAAACCCTAGTTAGCAAGTATTTATACTTACTCTAATTAGGGTAAAATGACTCCAAAAATTACAAATATGCCACTAGGTGGCCGGTTCTAACAACAAAATATAACCAAATCATAAGTCCCAAAAATGAATAAAAATGGCCGGTTCAATAATGAAAATTACAAGTACAAAAGATGGTCTTCAAATGGTCAGTTCTCCAAGTCAATTGAGCAATTTGTGAACCGTTGGATGTAACTCCAAAAATTGTCCCGCAAGTTGATCATTAGTGCATATTATTTGGTCATCCTGTAAATACGATCAATGTACCTGCTATAATGCAAAACCAAACATTATTACATAAAAAGTGAACACATATGGATGTCTTAAATCATACATCCAAATTAGGTTTCCCCACTGCTGGAGCCATAAGGTAGATTCCCATCATCTCCTCAGGCCTCTAAAAGATTTGCCCTCAAATCTAAGGAGTCATCTCTTGGACTGAAACCCAATGTCTTTGTTTGCCTATTTGTTTGACTTTTAGAAGAACCAAGGGTGTTTCTAATTTGTTCTTGGAAAGAGCGCACCTTAGATGGAGACATAGGCATCAAGACTATCCGAAACCCACCCTTTCAAAACATATAAGTGTTTATGAACCCATCATATAACACCTTTCTATCAAACATCCAGGGTCTACCCAACAATAAATGAAAGGCGCACATAGGAATCACATCACAGATGATCTCATCATGGTATTTCTTTCCTACACTGACTATCACCTTTGCCCTTTATGTAACATGCAGACTATCTTGGTTATCCAACCAATGCAATTTGTAAGGGCTAGGATGCGGGCTAGTGGCTAGTTGTAATTTATCTACTAATGCAGCCGATATGACATTAGTGCAACTACCACTATCAATGATTAGCACACAATGGTTACCTCAGATCCAGCAAGGTGCATGGAATAGGTTCTCCCTCTGTTTGCCCCTGGCATCTAGAGATATAGTCAAAACCCTATGCAACACATTAATAGGTAAGTAATGTTCACCCATTTTATACTCATGTGTCTTAGCGTTTTGATCATCATAGTACTCCTGTAAGGCCATGGACAGATCTGTAGGCTCGACAGCTTTTTCTTTATCTTCTTCTTCTTTGGTGCCCTTCATGACTATCATTACTCTCTTATTAGGACACTGTGCAGTCATATGTCCAAATCTCATGCATTTGAAGCATTTAATCTGGCACATCTTCACACTAGTCGACCCCGGTACTATCTGTCTAACATCAGGTCTAACTACCTCTTTTCCCTTTGTAGAAATCATTTTCTATTTGTCTATGCTAAGGGTAACTCTGTCTATTGTCCCGACATGCTCACCTGCTCCCTTTAGTCCACCCAACTGATCATCAGTCCCCACGAGCTTAGTAATAGTACTGGGTCCATGGTTATCAAAATCGTGATTTTACATAGAATCGTTAGGGGGTTCGTAGAATCAGAACATAAAAACGTAAGTTTTTACAACCTTTATAAAATAACCTTTAAATATTAAAAATTTATTACAGTAGTCATTAAAAAATATAATGGATAATATAAATTAAAAATTTTAGTATAGAATTGGGTCATAAATCACAATAAAAGTCATAATATAGATAATCAAGCATAAGTTATATAATATAAATAATCAACCATAAAAATAATCAACCAAAAGTCTCAATAAAAGTTATGAAAGCATAAATCATATTACAAAACATGATGTGAAAAAACTTACTAATAATAAATATAACAAGTTTAAGGGCCTCAATGAGGCAATTTCCTAACTTCCTCCTCTTATCTGGAGACTTTCCTGCAGAGGAAAAGATTCATATTTAGAATTTTAAACAAGTGCAGTGCATAGTCAAGTGCCTATTCGATTATCCAACAATGGTATTTTTATCCACAAAAAAATAGCAACATCGGTATGATTAAGACAGCAAATTCAGAAAAGCAAACTTCCATCACAGAAGGCCTGCATCTCTAAGCTAATTGTCCATTGCGCATCATTCAAGGTTATAGAAAGAAGTAAGAACATATTATTAATTTCCAGAACTTCACATGATAAAGTAGTTTAGGTAATAGTATCTCGATCAAAGAGCTTACGAAGGGGATGAGCGGAACAGGGAGTCTACTCGACGGGGTTCAACTAGCGAAATTCCATTACTTAGCCTTAGGAGCGGAACATATTCCACTTTCAAACTCAAAGATTAAATAGCTAGCTTACTTAAAAAAATTTAATGGCTAAAAGTGTTTATATAAGTACCTGATAAGTACAATTAACAATTGTATTTCTGATGAATTCTAGTAGTATATGTAATAAATTGATATTATTTTGAAGAGTTTTGATGCTTAAAAGAAAAAAATATTTTAGTTTTAGGACTGAGGACCACTATTTTGAGAGAAGATATCAACTTGGATTGAGATTGGATAAGAAAACACGAAGAAAAATGCTTTTTGGAAAGAACAGGGGAAGAGCACGACCGTGTGTCAAGGAAACACGGTTGTGTGTCAAGGAAACACGCCCACAGAAGCACACACGGTTGAAGGCACAACCGTGTGTTGAGCTCGAAAAATCCATAGAAGCACACACGGTTGAGTACACTGTCTGAGACACGGCCGTGTGTTATTTGCGTGGGTTTTACTAACACTATTCAAAGGCACGGTTGTATATAAGCCATGTGTCGTGACCGTGTGCTTGAAAAAAGTTAGTTGTTTCATGAGATTTAGCCATCAACTCATCTTGAAGGCCTTAAAAAGCCATCCACTCATCTTCACTAGAAGTATTGCCCATTCACAAGCATAAATACGAAATTTAAATACCCGTTCACAATCACAAGCATAAATATTCACATGATACACTACAGTACAACTGTATAAGTATTGCTAATCATACAAGTCATACCTAACACAAAACTTGCATCTATGAAGACGGATCTCAACTCAGTGGCTTGCTACAAGAAGGATCGCTACTCGGTGGCGCTCATTGTTTCCAATTTCGTTCAATACACAATCATAACACGAAGGAGAAGGATCCCTGGCTCGGTGCTCGGTGCTCTCTGTTTCGAATTTCTATCAGCTCAGCTCAGTGTGGAACTATGGATCTCGGCTCACCTCTCCTATTTTCACTATCTCTCTTCTCCTCTTTCCACTAAACTCTGAAGAACTTCAATGTATAGTAGCAAGCTAGCAAATGTAAAGGACGCACTGCTACAGAAGCCTACAAAAGCAAGAGTCGCCGGTTGGGCTGGGACTTTTATTAATTGGGCAAGGTAGCTAATTAGTGGACCGTGGACTTGGATCCGATCTGGATGGCTGAAGCCCGCAGTTGTAAATATTTGTGGAATCGATTCAAACAAATATAATCATGATTTTGAACGATTTTACTGTTTAAAATCGCGATTTTATTACGATTTTGCTTCTCTTCGATTTTGTGTGCGAGTTAACTAGAAATATATATACAAAATCGTAAAATCATTGAATCGTGCGAGTTAAATCGCGATTTTGACAACAATGATTAGGCCTGTTACTAGTAGCCTAGAATGGATTGGATCGCCTCTGTTTTTCCACTTTCAAGGATAATTGTATAACCTCATCAAGTGTACTATACCTCTGAAGCTTAACAACACAAGCTATCTCATACTTTAACTTAAATACAAAATGTGCTAGGGTTTGCTCAAGAGGCTCTATTGACCCACATCTAATCATCAAAGTTTCAAAATCCTGGACATAGTCATTCACTATTTTGCCTCCCTGTCTCAAAGACTGTAAACGCATAAACAGCTCTTACCTATAATGCAAAATAATGAACCTCTTCCTCAGAACCCTTTTCATGTCTCTCCAGGTGTGAATTTCAGCCTCTCCATCCCTCCGCCTGCTAGTCACCAAAATTTCCACCACAAGGCAGCATACCCTATGAACTTAATAGCAGCAAGTCGAATTCTGGTGTTATCATCTATCTCATAACACTCAAAAAGGCCCTTAACCTTATCCTCCCAGTTTAGATAGTCATCTGCTGAACCCCTACCATTGAATGAAGGCATCTGCAGCTTCACATATTTTAAGCCCTTAAGCAACCTAAAATCTCTATTTGGGTAAGGATTAACCCCAAAGTTATCATCTATCTCCTCCCTATAGGGATGATGATCTCCTTCCATTCTCCTTCCCATGTTTCCTCCTCTTACTGCTCCCTCTCTCTGATTGTTTTGATGAGCTACTCTTAGTGGTGGTGCCTGAGGATTTGCTATTGGTGGTTGTGGCATTGTCATCCTATCAATCCTTTTTACTAGTGTAGCAACAATGATGGTGAGGTCCTGAAGCTGTTCATCCAAAGTTCTCTTACCTGCAGGATGATGACCCTGTCCTCCACCAACTTGGCTATTGGCCTCATTACCAATGCACCCATTCACACCGTCATTCGACATACTTGTGGATGTGATTTGCTGAAGTATAATATCAAACAATTGCAGCACGCTCCCTTCATATCACCACATCATAATAACACGTTTAGACAACAACACACACACACTTGTACATCTACAGTGCAACAAGTCACCAATATAATAAATACTTCTCTACACTTCAATTATAATGAAATAAATGAAGCAACAATTAAACACTTCCAAGTAGTTAAGTTATTGAATTCAACTAAGCAAGTGTTTAAGTAATAATACTCTATAACTTGTATACTTAAATGCTTGTTTTTAAATTTCAAACTTCACTACTTAACTTCCCCTTTTAGTCATGACACACACACACACTTCAATCTTCACGTGCAGCACCTTTCTCACAGATACTTCCACAACAATTCACACCGCCACACACACCACACACACACACGGTGCACTCACTTCAACCCACAATAATTCACACTACCACACACACTACACACTCACATGGTGCACTTTCAATCACCACTACACACACAACACCTCACTCACAGTGCAACAACCTTCAACTTAATACACACTACACAAACTCCACCAATTCAATACTCTCTTACACCGCCACACACACACACACAAACACGGCAACAATTCAAATTAACACCTTTAATGCAACTTTCTCCACAAATGGTAAGATTCAATTTCAAATTCAAATGAAATGTAATCAACACCACTTAATAACTACTTCAAGCTTAATTGATGTATGAATTCAAATGATTTCCTATTTTTCCACTCAAATTCAAATCTGAAAATTGTAAATTGCACTCCTTCAATTCTAAAAACTTTTATAAGAATTCACTTCTCTTTTATCACAAACAATGTATTTCCAATTCCATAACAAACACTAGGAAATACACTTCTTACTCCACCAATTCCCTTCACGGAAAGTCAAGAAAAAAGGAGTTACAACAAGATATCCACTTCTACTACAACAAACAACAAGTATGACACCACAATAACAAAATCAAGTACTTCAATTCCACCTCAACACTTCGGATCAATAAGTAGAAATTCAAGAACCCTAATTTCAAGTTGTGATGATCACGAAAATTCCCTTCTCAAAAACCAATGCTTTGATACCAAAAAAGATGGTGTGCTTCAATTGATGGATTGCAATTATACAATGTCAATTGAAGAATCAATCAAACAAGTCCACAAATGGCGTGAACCCTTAATCCTTATGAACCCAAATTTATCGCGAAACCAAGCAAATTATAATGCTCTGATACCAAAAAAGATTATGTGCCTACAATTTGATTGCAAGAACACCAAACCAATTCCACAAAATGCATGACACCAATAAGTTCTTAAACCCTAAATTTCAAATGATATTCACGCAATTTACAATGAAAATCAATTGTACCTCCAAAACAAATCAAATGAACAACACAATAGAGACCAATTTCCAACTAAAATGGCGTGAACCTTAGATTGGATATGGAACCTTAATTGGTGTGAAATATGAACACAATAAGAAAAAATCCAATCACTCACTAGAGATGACACAATAGTAATAATTGGAATCAACTTAAGAAAATTGATATTACTCACAAAATTCTTAAGTGAATCTCGCTACAATTCCACACATGAAATTGATAAAAGATGAGATTTGCTAGCAATGACTCTCCTCATGGCAAAGTGTTTGATTTTTTTTTTTTTAAATATCAAAAGTCCCATGCAAACCCTAGTTAGCAAGTATTTATAATTGCTTCAATTAAGGTAAAATGACTCTAAAAATTGCAAATATGCCACTAGGTAGCCAGTTCTAACAACAAAATACAACTAAATCATAAGTCCTAAAAATGAATAAAAATGGTCTGTTCAATAATGAAAATTACAAGTACAAAAGATGGTCTTCAAATGGCCGGTTCTCCAAGTCAATTGAACAATTTTTAAATCGTTGGATGTGACTTTAAAAATTGTCCCGCAAGTTAATCATTAGTGCATATTATTTAGCCATCCTATAAAAACGATCAATGTACTTGCTATAGTGCAAAAACCAAACATTATTAGATAAAAAAGTGAAAATATATGGATGTCTTTGATCATATATCTAAATCAGGTTTCCCCACTACTAAATTCATAGGGTAGATTCCCATCATTTAAAGTTTATGAATCTTTATTTAAATGATATGAGTAAACTATAACTTATATGAATTAACTCTTGAACTCTGATACTTAGTATTCTTAATACATAAAAATGAAACTATCAAGTATAAATGTAAAAAGTTGCTAGCGTTTCATTGTTTTAAAATTCTTACTTTACAAGTTGATTTAAGACATTATTGAGTTAAAGATGAAGTGATGAAAATTTTCCTTAAGTAGTCCTCAGTTTAAATAAACATTTCTTATCCTTAATTATGAATTGATTAATTTTCTTGAGGACAAGAAAATGTCTAAGTGTGGGAGAATTTGATAAATAATTAATAGAAAACATTTATGAATACGATTTTATGATGAATTCAATGAAATTATATGAATTTTAAAGAAATATGATACCTAATTGAGTAATATTTTAATTTCAGGGCTTTAACATGTTCTTTAATTAAAAAAAAAGGAAGAAAATGAGTCAAGTTTCACTCAATTCGAAGTTAAAATGGAGTTATGCGTGTTTGAAGATCAACACAGTTACTTAACATGGTCATGTTGATTTTGAAGAAGAATAAAAAAGATACATGAGGAAACAACACGACTATGTTAGTGGTCGTGTAACTCTGGGAAGAATTGAAGCCAAACATGACATAAGTTAACATGACCATTTTGAATTAGTACAACACGACCATGTTGGGGTCATGTTAGCTGTATTTTCCCAAGATTTAGATAAGTTCGAAAGATTTAAGTTAAACATGACTATGTTAAAGGGTCATGTTGGGTTCGACAGCTGCACACTATAAATAAACATACATAAAGCCTAAAAGATTTTTCTAGAAAGATTTTTGGCAGATGAAAAGAGAGAGATTTTTGGCAGATGAAAAGAAAGAGACTCTCAAGCGCAAGAGAACATTGAAGACCATATTATACACTTTATAAGTGTAAGAACAAGTTTATAAATGGGTTTTTCTTTCCATTATGAGTTATTTTAGTTCTATTATTAGATTTTGTCTCATAATGTTAGCTTAATTTCTTTTAGTATCTACATTTGTGAAACCCTATAATTATTATATAATCTTATTTTAGTTATTATTCAATGGATTCTTTAGATTCTTGATTCAATTATGTAAGTTATTCATTATATGAAATTGGTATTTCTAGAGTATCAATTTTAATTATTGATATTATGCAAATAGATTGAGAAATCACATGTATAATTAGATTTAGTCTAATTGAAAAGAGTTGCATGCGATCCTAGTGATAGGATGACATAAATCTTTTAAATTAGGGTAAAACCTATTTAAGTAATTCAAATATCAATAATGTAGGGTTTTAATTAGGGAGAGATCTCGATTAATCAACCTAGGGTTAGAAATTAATAATCTTGAGAAAGATGTCAATTTAATTATGGAATTCTTATAATCAAGAAATTAAAAGGCGAAATTGGAATTATCTCTAATAAGTTATATATGATTCTAAGGGAAAACTAAATCTAGTTGTGTGTTATTACAATATTAATTCTAATTCTTTAGTACGCTTTTTTCTTTCCATAATTTTAAGTACTATTAGTTAAATGGTTAAAATTCCTTTAGTTAATCAATTAATCTTAATTTGATGGTTGGATAATAGAGTCCTAGTTAGTATTAGTAGTTGTAGTCTTTGTAGGTATATTACACTAATCGATAGGTGCACTTGCCTCACAATAGTTGTGGCATTTTCTTGTAAAATGAGGCATACTTGTCAATACAAGGGTTTTTTGTGAAGATCCCCCCAAAAAGTTATTGGCACATTCGATTGTCAAGAAAAAAATACACCAGGTTCAAAAAATTGTAATACCATAATCAAAATTAAAAAAAAAAATGAAGAAATACTTGTAAGGTTCATGGGAATTACTATAGCAAGCCAAGTAAGAAGGGATCAATTTCTCTTTGGTGAGGATTGTTTAGCTTATTGATTCATCAACAACATTGCAAACAGGTTTATTAACTCACTTGATACCTAAACATTGGCTTTCAAGCAACATAGTTCATTTTAGTAAAAAGCGTTCCTTCAAAATCAACCAAATTCTCACTACACAAAAAAGTAACTCATATTACAATCAATTAACAAAAGAAGAAGAAGAAACACATGATAGTTCACACTATGGTGGAGAGAGAAGCATTAAATGCATGATTATTATGCATTGAAGTTGAGAACAAAATTAAGTATGCCAATGCCATCTATGTCCATATCAGTTCAACTCTTTTCATCTTGCTTCAAAACAGTTGCCTTAATGAACTGCATTTCAACCATATGATAATTAATTAGCCTTGAAATCAAAGATCATATGTATGTATAATTTCATTTCCAAGGTAGAAACAACATTGTTATCAATCAGAACTTACCAATACTTTGCATGAAACAAGTTCTTCACTAACAAATTTTGCTCTCTTACTTGTCTTCCTTTAGGTTTATCCATTAAAGCAAGGTTCAGATAAGGCGGGACTAGGAATCGCACTGGTTTAATTTAGCTTGCGATTTGATTTAGCTTCTAAAGGGTCTAGGCCCTTTTACAGTATTCACCTCATCCATACCATCAAATGTGGCTAGCATCAACTCTCAACCCCTCGCAATGCACTGTGCTCTTGGCTACATCATCTTTAAAGGAAAATCATAGAACATAGGGTTAGCTAGAAAATGTAGATATGTGTGTGTATGTGTGCACGCGTGCACATGTGCATGCATACTAAGAAGATAAGATGTTAGAAAAAGACAATATTACATCTTCCATTTGTCGACTAGTTGATGGACCATAAATAGGGACCACTAATAGATCGGGATCTTCGTATTATGTTAGTTAAATATTAGTGTCATTGTTGATTAGTATAAGTGCTCCTATATTTAAATTAATATCATCTTTGTCCAATGGTTCATGGAAAGGAGGGGAATATCTTATATAGTTTTCATCAGAGTATCTTGTATAGTCTTTGATGGAAATCAAACCTCTTGACCTAGCATTACAAAGCCTTCTTGAACAAAAGGATAGCAAACCAACACACTAATGCTTGTGTGTATGAGCTATGCTTGGACCTACAAAAAACAAGAGAAACCGGCCATACTTCACCTCATTTCACGTGGATGAACCGGTTGCTAAATGCTCCCACAAGACCGGTTCAAGCATCATTTTACATTGTTAAATTTTTCTTATTTAGAATAGGTATAAATACTTGTTATTTAGGTTTTTTGGAGACACTTTTCAAATTTGAAACATACTTACATTGCCATGAAAGAACACTCTCTTTTCACACCCACTCTTATCAATTCTACACTAAAGAATTATGGCAATTTTGCTTAGAAATTGTTGTGTGTAATATCAATAATATCTCAAGCCCTTTCCAATTATTACTAGTGTATAATATCTAGTACGTAATTAGATTTATCTTTTCCTCTTTTCATTTTCATGCAATTTAGGGTTCTTGAGTCAATCTAAGGTTCCACCATTGCTTGGAAATTGGAATCAATTGTTCTTCCTTCTTTGATTTGTATTGAATTACCTTTAGAGCACATTAGTCTTTGTAGTGTGCAACATTAGATTGTCCATTTGTTTGGTCAACTCTCCTTAACACGTTTGCCAATTGCTCTTTTAAGGAGGAGAACCCAATTAAAAGACCAATTATACAATGAAATCAAACTAGTCCTCCAAATCGCATAAACGTCAATATTTATGAACCAATTCCCACAACAAGGACATGACCAAGAATGAATCTAAGTATGATGATGCTCTGATACCAAATTATGATGTGCCTAAAACTAAGGTCTAAGCACATGCAAATGAACCAAAGGAATAACTTCAACTCTTAAAATCAAAACCAGTTCAAAAGGGTAAAAATTGCGTGAACCCTAGTGAAGATGCAATGAGATCCAAATACTCAATGATGCAATTACAATTCCACAAGGATAATTTCTTCCAACATAACACTAATCACATGTATATCCACGTGAATAATACACAAGATCAACAAATTTTCAACTCTAAGAACCCTTTTACACCGAATGCAAATCACGGTTCAAAATTAAGTATAATTGATAGTAAACAACAAATGCTCAATACCAATTAACTAGGAAATAACAACTTGATTACAAATGTAATCAAATGATACCAAGAGGACTTTAATCCAACCCTAGATATGACTCACTAGAGATGAAAAAAAAAACACAACAACAAGAGATTGATATTACTCACAATTTGGAGTGTTGCATTCGCCACAATTTCAACTCTTAGGATTGAAATTAATAAAAGTCTAATGACAATTAGGAAAAACCCTAATCCTCACGAAAAGTGTTTGTCTAAATCTAAAAAAATGGCCTCTCAAACCTTACTTTAAGCAAGTATTTATACTTGCTCCCTTTAGGGTTAGAAAATGCACAAAATTACAATTATTCCACTTTTAAGGTAGCCGGTCCTAAATGGAAATTACAATCAAAATGAAAGTGTCCCAAAGGAAAATGCAACATAAAATAGTCTATAGAACAATTACAAAGTACAAAATATCATAAATCTTCATGAGCCAATGCTTCGAAATGGAAACAATCACAGCAGGCCTTTGATTGCAAATCTAACAATATCCCGTGGCCATCAACTAGTGTAGGACATATTGGCATCCCATGGAGAATTATTATTGTACCTGTAAGATTATTTTTAAAATATTTATTAGATAAAAAGATACGAAGTAAAATATGAGCTATTTGGATCATCAGCTAAATCTAGTTCTAAAAGCATAGGTGGTGCTAGAAAATTTCCCATCATCTCCTCGGGCTTCTGAAAGATTTTCCCTCAAATCTAGAGGATCACTTTTGGAACTGAACCCTAATATCTCTATTGGCCTGCTCTCCTGGCTATCAAATGTAGTGGAAGTAGTTCTGATTTGTTCCTAAAACTGATGTACCTCAGATGGAGTCATTGCTGACAGTACTATGCGAGACTCGCCCATACTGAACATGTAGGTGTTTCTAAACCCATCGTGTAACACCTGGCGATCAAACAACCAGGGTCTACCCAATAGCAAATGGAATGCATGCATAGGAATTACATCACATAGGATCTCATCATGATATTTCTGCCTAACACTCATAGGGACCTTCACCCTTAGTGTAACATACATATTGCCTCGATTATCTAACCAATGCAAGTTATAAGGGCTAGGATGTGGGACAGTAGACAAATGTAATTTGTCTACTAGTGCAGCAAATATAACATTCATGCAACTACCACTATCAATGATGAGTACACAAAGGTCACCTCTGATCCTACAAGAGGTGTGAAATATCTCTTTGAATGTCTCTAGTATCAGAAGATATTGTTAAAGCCCTATGTAACACATTAATAGGTAGATATTGTTCACCTGTATGCTCCTTATGTGTTTCTACAGTCTGGTCATCATAATACTCCTACAGTGCTATTGGTAAATCTGTAGGCTCAGTCTATTCCTCATCATCCTCAATGTCTTCCCTAACGCCCTCTATAATAGTCATCACCCTCTTGTTTGGACATTGAGCTACCATATGCCTAAATCCCATGCATTTAAAGCACTTGATCTGGCATGCCTTTCCACTAGTAGATCCAGGAAAAGTCTACCTCACATTTAGCGCTATTACCTCTTTACCCTTCCCAGTGGGTAAATTTTCTCTAGCAGTATTTCGGGTAGTTTTGTCCACTGCTCTCACTGCCTCACCTACCGCCTTTGTTCCCCCTAATCGACCGTTAGCTACTATAGCTCTAGTAATAGTATTGGGCCTACTAATCGGAGCCCTAAATAAGTTGGACCTCCTTTGCCTCTCCACTTTCAAGGCCAACTGAATAGCTTCATCAAGTGTTCTATAGCATTGCAGCTCAACAACACACGCTATTTCATATTTCAAGCCTGAGACGAAGTGTGCTATGGTTTTTTTTGGAGGTTCGATGGACCCGCATCTAATCATGAGGGTTTCAAATTCCTGTACATAATCATCCACTGTCTTGCCTCCCTGCCTCAAAGTCTACGGTCGCATAAACAGTTCCTATTTGTAGTGCAGAGGAATGAATCTTTTTCTTAACACCCTTTTCATATCCGTCCAAGTTTGAATCTCAGCCTCTCCATCCCTACGCCTGCTGATAATCAAATTCTTCCACCATAATGCAGCATATCCTGTAAACTCGACAGCAGCCAATCGGACTCTGTTATTATCATCGATCTCATAACATTCAAAGAGACCCTCAACCTTGTCCTCCCAATCCAAATAATCATCAGCTGATCGTTTGCCATCATAAGAAAGCATCTGCAGTTTCACATACTCCAATCCCCGAGGTGGCCTGAAATCCCTATTCTGATATAGATTAGTCCCAAAGTTATCATCCCTTTCTTCCCTATATGGATGATGTTCCTTACCTATCCTTCTATTCAAATTTCCATCTCCCACTACTCTGTCTCTCTGAGGATTCTGTCGAGCTACCCAAGGTGGTGCCTGAAGGTTCACCATTGGTGGTTGTGGTAATGTCATTCTATCAATCCTAGTTGCCAAAGTAGCAACTATGGTAGTAAGATCCTGGAGTTGTTCTTCCAAAGTCCTCCTACCTACAATATTATGACCCTGACCTCCACCAACTTGACTATTGGCTTCATTACCAATTCCCCCATTCACACTTTCGTTGGATATGTTGTGATTTAAGAAGTAATCCCCTAAATTTCAGCACACTCCTTCAACAACACCAACCCATACGTTTATATCCACAATAATGTAATAGTTCACGTTCCAAGAAGAATTATAAGCACAAGGAAATAATTTAGTACTCCAAGTAAGGTTCAATAAATGAAGTACACATAAAACTTTCAAGTAGTTAGAATTAAATTCAACTACAAGTGCTTAAGTAACTAGTCAATTACTTTCACACTTTAATGAATTATTTGAAATTCAAATTCTACTACTCAAAACCTTCCTTTCATGTTAAGGTTTCACACTATAATAAATCACAAATTGTAGCACCTTAAAACAATCACAAATGCACTACTCCACCGTCACAAACTCCCTTACTCATGGTTTCACCACCAATTACGCTAGTTGTAACAATTCTCAATTCAACAAACACAAAACTACACCAAAAATACACACACCCTTCACTAAATTTGCAAAACACAACTCCACATACATGCCTCTTAAATCACGGTGCAACAACCTCCTAAATATTACACAATATCACACCACTTTACAACACCTCAAGTGCTACACATTCACATCGCCACTTACAACAATATACACGTCACAAGCAACACAAAACTTCTTTAATTCACTTCTCCTTCTTAAAGAAATTTCAAGGATAATCATGTTGCAAATTCTTCACTTCAAATACAAATCCAATCTGCAACTTACACAAAAAAAAGCAGCAAAATAAATTTGAAAATCAAACCACTTCACTAATTGCAACCCTTCCACATTTGGTAAAAAGTAATTTTCAAATTCAAACAAACACACATTAACTCCTTTACTCTTAATTCTTGTTTTGAAAATCAAATAACTTCCATTCTTACACACTACTCAAATCTGGAAATTGCAAATGCTCTCCCTAATTTCGAATTCAAACAATGTAAGAATCACAATTCTCTTCCTACACAATTGTACTTCCGAAATTGTATTCACAAGTTCACTATCTTTCCCCTTTCCTTCACGATGAATTCCACAACAAAGAGGCTTCAACAAATATTCAAAAATCACTCAACAAGCATCAACTTCAACTTCCCAAACAAGACAATCACACCACTTCAAGCAATCACATAAACAATTCAATTTCTCACCTTCAATTTCGGAATCAAAATGTAAACTCAAGAACCCTAAATTTCCAAATTTTAAATTGCAAATCCCTCCTCTTAAACCCCAAGCTCTGATACCAAAAGATGATGTGCTCAAAACCAAGCCCAAGCACACAAAACCCAATTGAAAGACCAATTACACAATGAAATCAAACTAGTCCTCCAAATTGCATAAACGTCAATATTTATGAACCAATTCCCACAACAAGGACGTGACCAAGAATGGATCCAAGTATGATGATGCACTGATACCAAATTATGATGTGCCTAAAACCAAGGTCTAAGCACATGCAAATGAACTAAATGAACAACTTCAACTTTCAAAATCAAAACTGGTTCAAAAGGGTAAAAATTGCGTAAACCCTAGTGAAGATGCAATGAGATCCAAATACTCAATGATGCAATTACAATTCCACAAGGATAATTTCTTCCAACATAACACTAATCACATGTAAATCCACGTGAATAATACACAAGATCAACAAATTTTCAACTCTAAGAACCCCTTTCCATCGAATGCAAATCACAGTTCAAAATTAAGTATAATTGATAGTAAACAACAAATGCTTAATACCAATTAACTAGGAAATAACAACTTGATTACAAATGTAATCAAATGATAACAAGAGGACTTCAATCTAACCCTAGATATGACTCACTAGAGATGAAAAAAAAAAACACAACAATAAGAGATTGATATTACTCACAATTTCAACTCTTGGGAATGAAATTGATAAGAATCTAATGAAAATTACGAAAAACCCTAATCCTCACAAAAAGTGTTTGCCTAAATCTGAAAAAATGGCATCTCAAACCCTACTTTAAGCAAGTATTTATACTTGCTCCCTTTAGGGTTAGAAAACGCACAAAATTACAACTATGCCACTTTTAAGGTGGCTGGTCCTAAATGAAAATTACAATCAAAATGAAAGTGTCCTAAAAGAAAATACAATATAAAATAGTCCATAGAACAAATACAAAGTACAAAATATCATAAATCTTCATGAACCAATGCTTCGAAATGGAAACAATCGCAGCGGGCCTTTGATTGCAAATCTAACAATCTCCCATAGCCATTAACTAGTGTAGGATATATTGGCATCCCGTGGAGAATTATTATTGTACCTATAAGATTATTTTTGAGATATTTATTAGATAAAAAGATGCGAAGTAAAATATAAGCTATTTAGATCATCAACCAAATCTAGTTCTAAAAGCATAGGTAGTGCTGGAAAATTTCCCATCATTGGTCAACTCTCCTTAACACCTTTGCCAATTGCTCTTTTAAGGAGGAGAACATGGGGAGAGAGCATCAACAATGTGAGGAACTATTTTTAAACTTCTTGTTTTATCTTTTTCTATGCTAGCCTATTAGTGCTTTACTCCATTGCAATTTGATCTAGCTTATCACCAAGTACCTACATATTTTGCATTAGAACAATGAACAAAAGTACTTGCATATGTAAAATAAAAGCTATATGGTACTACCTCATTTTGTAATCTTCTATGAGGAGGTGTTTAGCCTTCACTACCTAGCTTTGAAGCATCCCACATCAGCACATGTTGAGTAAAGCATTCAGTGCCAAAATAATTTGAACAAAATAAATATAAATGTGTTCATATAAAAAGATCACTCAACCTTCTCTTTTGGAATCTTGTTGAGCCTTTGTAGAACTCTCTAAATCCATTCCTCGGTCTAAAACTTCACTTAGGGTAGCTCCCGCCCAAACCTCACAACCTCCATGTGACCCATTGTTAAAATATCAATGAAATACAACTACAAAATAAAGTGGAAAGATAAAATATCAATAGAAAATGCATAAAATCAATTAATACACATTTAACCCAAACCTTTAACAATAGCATACATGTACTTATTAAACAATAAGATACCATTAGGAATACAAGACATATGAGGGTGTATTACCTTCCACTCACTTTATACGTCTTTATCCTATCCCTTAGCTTCTTAAGGACATATTTCGACTAATTAAAGTGTGTAAATCTTGCTAGTTCCGCCACAATTGCAAGATACTCCTACTAAAGGATCATGTCAACATAAGGTGCAAGTAGACGACTAAAGATCCACATGACAAGCATTTGTATAAATCTATCCTCCATTACAACCTCACTATCTTCAATTTTACTCTAAACAATCTTCAACTTACTATCTTCAATAAGGCTAATGCTATTTCTAATAGCATGTAAGACCTCCTCTCCAACATTAGTTGAGACATCTTCTCCACTACTGCTCAATCGTAGAATATCCTCCATATCTTAAGGAACTACTTGGAACCTCTTTCCATTGATTACTAAAATGCAACTATCTAAATTAAAGTTTTACGCAAGCCAAACACAAAGATCCTTATGCATTTTACCACAACTCAAATGGAATGGATTTTTGAACCCCAATTCAATTATAGCTTCTCTCTTTACTATACCAAACTCTTTTAGTACATTGGCAACCAAATTTAGAGCACACCTTATATCATAACGCAATAAATAAACAATTAGAATGAGATAATCTAAGATTGCTACGGTATATTATATTGAATTTAAAGAGATCCCTAAAATTACCTACATCAAGGAACTCGTTAATGAGTCTTTCAACTTCTTTTACTTAACAATGTATTCCCTCTTAATTTCTTTAGGTTGATTGTGCCACTTCTCAACAATTCTTCTTTGCATCTACAAAAATGAACATCTTTTACTATAACTTATCAAATGAAGGAACAAAAACTATATACTTTCTATATTGTTTTCCTAAACGATAGTCTAAATTAAGTAGAAGATTTTTCAATATATACCTATTCTTAGCTTAACCCTTCCTCTAGAACTTGCTTTCTACACTCCTCTTTACTGTAAAAACAGGAAGTTATCAACAAATATTTCATGCATTATACAAAAAAAATAATATTTATTAGATATAGGATTATCTTACTGGAAATGCACATATGAAGTCATTGGACGCTTTATTATGATCACACAAGTCAAGGTACCTATCATAGTTTGGAATGACTTAAGATACAATAACTAAGAATTATTGAAAAAGAAAGGAAGAAAAAGGAAAAAAAAAACTCACATTTAGAGACAAATCAATGCTCTTGAACTAATAATTGATAGTTTAAGTGATTCTGTTGACAGTTGTTACTTGATAGATTACTGTGTGTTTATACTAATTATTGACACAGTTATAGTCATCTTATTAACAATTATTATTTGAGAGATTACTGTGTATGACTTTGATTGAATTGTCAATGGGGAAACAAGATAGTTGTCAATAGAATATTAATACTCAATAAACTAATCACTTTGTAACTATCGACATTATTTGGAAATCTATCAACGGTTATCAAATTATTTGAAAACATGCTATCCTCACTTAAAACATGTCAATAATCCATCTAAAACTATCATTAGAAAGTTGCTACATAAGAAGGGAAAAAAAAGAAAGAAAAGAAAAAAATTTTGATAGCCAAAATTTCTTGTTCAAACATGGAATATGCGATGCCTAAACCCTAGTTTCAAGATCAAATCCCTAATCCCCAAATAAAAAACTAACAACAAAACCCTAGATTGATGGCCAGTTTGTAGCATCTCCTAACAATATTACACAAAAAAAATATTAACAATCCAAAATATGGTTACATCCTTAATAAAATTATGACAAGATCTTTAATGCATTAAAAAATCTTGCTTGGAATGCTTGAAATCATTTACTAGAGATTAGGAGATTGCATTGAGTTTTTGGGTTTTCTTATGGATGATTAAGGTTTATTATGAATGTATTAGGACTTTTAATAAGGTGATGGGTTTATATTGATCTTTAGGGGGGTTTAAATATTTTTGGGATTTGGTTGATAGTACAAAAAGAAAATTCTAATTATTTTGATTTTGTATTGTTTTGAAAGTGAATTATTTTATTAATTCCTTTTTATCGATTTAGTTGGTTCTAGGTAAAAGGAATAAATAAATATGGATAGCCAAGATTTTCTATTAAAATCTTAATGGATAAGATGATTGATTATATGTGTAGTTACTTTTTAGTGACTACACTAAATATTATCATGAGAAGTTGAAGCTAAAACTCCCATCACATACTAAAAATAAAAATTATAACACACATAATTGGAAAAATGGTAACACATGCTCTAACCATTGGTCACTTTTCTAAGCATTTGTTTTTCTCATACAACGCATAATTAATATTGAAATATAAAAGAAAAAGAATTCTTTTAGGCATTGATGAATAAAAATGGAAACTACATAATCTACATATAATATACACAAGCTTGCATATGAACAAGATTCATGACTAGGCATCCTCATGAATTTTATTAAAAGGATGAATTCCTAAACATATGAAACACGAAAACATAATGTTAATAACCTAAGGATAATTTGTATGAACATAAGAACATCCAAATGATGATGATGATAACATGCGGGTTATCTATCTCTCTCTCTCTCTCCTTCTTCTATGTCAATAGGTATGGATGGCAACGTTCCACTTCTCAAGTTTCTGTTGGCTTAGGTTCTATTATCACTCAACAATCTAGAGTCAGGTAAGTGAGTTTAACTATAACCAATATTTATTTTCAAGTTGCTTTTATATGTGTAAAATAGAAAATCACACATTAACAAAGCTTTCATCTCTCCTTCATAAACTTTTCTTATAAAGTATTGAATGATGTTGAAAAACATGTTAAGTTGTCTCTTTTAATTTTAACAAGTAGTTTAAGTAGGGATGAATAAAATACAGTTCGATGTGGTTTATAGGTAAAACCAAAATTGAACCAAATTTTACTATTCAATTCACACCCCATTTCAAGCTAAAAGCTTTAAACAATTCAAGGAACTAATTTGTTGTTCTAATTTGATTTTTTTTTGTGTGTTTTTTTCTTTTCACTTCATTGGATCTTCTATAGATTTATTTTAAAATATATTGTCCTTATTTACATTTAAAATAACTTTTTAGTTCTTAATCACACTTTATTTGTTAAGAATGTTAGAAAATGTTGTTAGAAATATTAGAAAATTGAATATGGAAGATAAAATGTTTTGATGCTAACAAAGGAATTTTCACATGAGTTAATAATCTAAAAAGCTAGTCAAAGAAACAAAAAGGTTATGAGAAAAGGTATCTTCATTTGAGAACTAATATTTATACTAAGTGTGTAATAACAAAAGATTAAAAAGTTTGAAAAATACTAGACTGTGGAAGAAATGTGCCTCAAAGAAGATGGAAAAGACTGTGAAAGTTTCAAAAAGAATAACTAAATAAAAAATACAATTTTTGAATTATGTCTAAGTAAAATGGTGCAATTCCGAAGAGATGTAACGCTAGGAGGCTCTAACAAAAGAATTTTCGAAGAAATACTTTACAAAAACCTTGACATATGGAAACAAGACTCAACACTCAATATGAAAGAAATTTATAGGTCAAGACCCAATCTCCATATATTAAATATATTTAACCCATTCCAAATATGTTGATTATTTTTTTTTAAATGATTGAAGAAGTTATTTGAGGAAAGTTAATCATTTAAATAAAGAACAACAAAGCAAAGATTTTGAAGAACATTATATAATGATTAATGAACCAAAAGGAGTAAAAGAGAGAGTAGAGGAATAACATATATGGACAAGATTGAACACATTGAAGGTAGAAATTATTGATAGTTATAATCAAGGAAAGAAGATCTGGACATGAACATTGGAATACAACTATATAAACACTAGTTGAAGAGGGTTGACACACAAAGCATGAATATACAATAGCTTTCTAATCTTGTACAAGTGAACCGATGAAAATCTATTTTTGTTTGTCATTTGTACCAAATTGTTAAGGAAACTACTATTAAATCTTCTTGACTACTAAAATTTTCTTTTTAGATAACACTATGTTATAGGTTACTGTGTTCATTATAGATCTAAGTGATTAGCTTTGTGTGAAAGCTAAGTGAGTCTGAACAATAAGTGACTATGTTGAGGAGGCTTAACTATTGTAACCTTTTAATTAACTGTTTGATTGATTTAGTAGAACAACACCAATGAAGACGACTAGGTCCCTCGTGTTGAGACTATAAGAGAGGATGTGCTCACAATGAGAAACCTTTATAAAATTGCTACTTGATCTTCTTTACCTTACACTCTTTAATTTTTGGTACTTTATTTATTTGTTTAATAATTTTTCTGCTATGTAATATATGCCAAACATAATTAGAAGGGGAGTTCTAAATTGAACATAAAGTTTTAAGTAATCAATTCACACCAACTCCCAACATGCCCCTACTCCCACACCCCCACCCAAAAACAAATTTTCAACAAAACAACATGTGGAGTCTAGTTCCCAAACCTAAAGATAAAACAATGATTGAATTGAAAGGATTCTTAAAAATAAACTAGATGAAAATGGAAAATAGTTAGGAAGAATAAAGTTCGATGAGTTGCAAAAGGTTATACACAAAAAGAAGGAATAAATTATTATGAAACTTATGAATCAATAGCTAAGCTAGAATCTACAAGATTATTGCTTTCTTGTGCTTGTTGTAAAAATTTTAGACTATTTAAAATGAATATTAAAAGTGTTTTTCTAAATGGAAACATAAAAGAAAAAGTATATGTTAAATAAGCCTCAAGCTTTGAAGACCCAACAAAAGAAGATTATGGGTTTAAACTAAAAAAAGCTTTATACAAACTTAAATAGGCACCTAAAGCAAGGTATGAAAGACTTAATCAATTCTTAACAAGCAAAGGATTTTCTAGAGGATAGGTTGATACAACTTTATGTTTAAAATATTATGGTGAATCTATCTTAGTTGTGTAGATATATGTTGATGATATTATATTTAGGTCAACTAATGAAATATATTGCGAGGAATTTTCTAAGTTGATGTAAGTGGAATTTACGATGTCTATGATAAGAGAGCTATATTTCTTTTTATCTTGGAATATTTGTCCATCAAGAGAAGTATACTAGACAAATCCTAAAGAAATTTGGTTATGAAAAAAAATAAGACAACTTTAACTTCAATAAATAGCTCAACAAGGTTAGATATGGATACAAATGGCAAAAAGGTTAGTGAAAAACTCTATAGAAGTTTGATAGGTTCACTTTTATATTTAACTACATCTAGACTTGATATTATCCTTAGTGTTTGTGTTTGTACACATTTTCAAAGCTCACCAATTAAAGCACATCTCACTACTGTAAAAGAACTTTTTCGAAATGTGGTTGTAACTACATAAGTAGGTATTTGGTTTTCTAAGAGTCAAAATTTCGACTTAATAGGATACTCAGATGTTGATTATGCAAGCTATAAGGTAGATTGGAAAAGAATTTCTAGTACATGCCAGTTATTAGGAGACAAGTTAATCTCTTAGTCTTTTAAGAAGCAGAACTCAACTACAGTAGAGGTAAAGCATGTTTCAATTGTTAATTGCTAGGCACAAATTTTATGGTTAAAGCAACAACTAATGAATTATGGTTTGAAATTTCAAAATATAAAAATTAAGTGTGCTAACACAAGTGCTATTAACTTAACTGAAAATCCAATACAATATTCACATTCCATCATATTGAGGTACAACATCACTTTATATGAGATCATATTGGTAATGGAAATATTTTAATTGAATATGTATCTATGGACTTACAATTTGCTAATATTTTTACAAAATCTTTAGATAAAGTTAGATTTTAGTATATAAGGAATGAAATTGGTGTTTGTAATCCTATTTAATGCTAAAAGATTGCTTTGACCAAATTAATAGGAAAGTAAATAAACATAGAAATAATCTTGGAAATGAGAATACAAAATAAAGTGGAAAGATATGAAACATTACAGATTTCAACTACCAAATTCATTAAAGAAGAAAGTAGTATTAAAAGATAAGGTCCTTCAAGGGATTAATAAAATCCCATTGAAAAGAAAAATGACACTTGTTGATAGGGGCTTTTGGGCATGGACTCCTAAGGCCAAATTCGACTTATCTAGGTCTAAGGTTGAGCTTAAAAGATCAAATCCAAACTCCTAAATGCTCATAAAGCCTCCTAAATGAGAAGCATAATTGATTAAGGCCAAATTGAACTCCAATAGGTTAATACAACCTAGAAGCATTTATTTCCACCAATATGCCTCAGCTTAAGGTTAGGTCAACCATACTTATCCAAGAACTAGATAAGGAAAGCAAAGAAGGCTCTAAATTGATAAAGAAAGCTCTTAGACAAAGATTCCTCCCCCACAATATTCAGAGCAGATTTAAGGATCATAAATACACCTATCAAATATGTCCCAGTCTCATCCCCCGGAAAGGTGATGAGACCACGTGATAAAGGATTTCAACTCTTCCATTTTTACTCATACTTTGTTCTTTATTACACTAAAAACCCTTGTGTTGACCTAGGCATTGAAGTGGCTACACTAAAGTAACCTTTGGCAACCCCCCCCCCCCAAGCCTCACTTTTCTCTTTTGCAAGTAACTTAACCACCTTTAGAAAATCTCAACACAATAGCACCTAAAAGAAAAGAGACCCTCGAAAGCTTCATCCTTTCTCAACCAAAAGCTACTAAAAAAAAAAAGGAAAAGCTAAAGCTACTCCAAAAGAATATCCACTTCCAGATTGGATAAAAATGAATCTTCCTTCTCATCATAAGAACTATAGACAAACCTTACCTCCTTCGAAATGGTGGATCACTTCTAAACCACCCTCATCAATAGATCCAACTTTACAATCAAATGATGAACCCCTAACTAAGGAATAACAAGAATTATAGGACAAGATGGTTGCTGAGATTTAGAAAGTGAACAAGAAGGAAAGGGAAGATGCAAAATTAAAGAAATACTTTCCTTATAACATTTTCATATTTATCATGAATGTTTCTGTTTGATGGACAATTTTCAAAATTTCTATTATGAACATAGTTGGTGTTATGGTTTTCACATTTTGCATTTCATGATTGTTACTTCATACACTTTCTATGTTACATTATTTTGGGATGATAGGCAAGAGAAAAAATAATATATTTGGTTAAGAGGGAGTTCAAAACAAAAGCATAACAAATAATAATAACTTGCATAGATTTAAGGGGAGCTATATTCCTTTTGATGTTAACAAAAAGGGGGAGAAGGTAAGAAAGAAAGTAGAAAAAGGAGTAATAGGTTTCCAAACAAAATTTTAAATTTTTAAACAATTATGAATGAAAATTTTCACGATGAAAATTTTAAGATTTGTTACCATCAAAAAGGGGAATGATTTTAAGAATGTTAGAAAATGTTGTGGGAAATATTAGGAAATTGAATATGGAAGATAAAATGTCTTGATGTTAACAATGAAATTTTCATACGTGAGTTAATAATCTAAAAAGCTAGTTACAAAAACAAAAAGGTTATGAGAAAAGGTATTTTCATTTGAGAACTAATATTTTTACTAAGTGTGCAATAACAAAAGATTGGAATGTTTGAAAAAATACTAGACTATATAAGAAATGTGCTTTGAGATTGGAATGTTTGAAAAAATACTAGACTATATAAGAAATGTGCTTTGAAGAAGAAGTCAAAAAAGACCGTCAAAGTTTAGGAAAGGATAACTAACTCAAAAATACAAGTTTCGAATTCTATCTAAGTAACATAATGCAGTTTCGAAGAGATATAATGCTAGGATGCTCTAATAAAATAATTTTCAAAGAAATACTTTACAAAGATCTCAATAGATGGAAACAAGATCCAACACTCAATATGAAAGAAATTTACAGGTCGACACTTACTCTCCATATGTTGAATATATTTAGAAAATATAGTTAAACCATTCCACATAAGTTGGTTGTTTTTATCATGGGGATAATGATTGAAGTTATTAGAAGAAAGTTAATCATTTGAGTGAAGAACGACAAAGGAAAGATTTTGAAAGCATTATATAATGATTGACTAATTAAAAGGAGCATTTTAAAAGAAAGAACATATATGGATAGGATTGAATGCATTGAAAACAAAAATTATTGATAGCTATAATCAAGAAAGGAAGATATGGACATGGCCGTTGGAATACAACTAGTAAACACTAGTTAAAGTGAGTCAAGGAGACATAAAACACAAATATATAATAGCTTTCTAATCTTGTACAAGCGAACTTATGAAAATCTATTTTTGTTTGTCATTTGTGCCAAATTGTAGAGAAAACTACTGTCAAATCTTCTTGAGTCCTAAAATTTTCTTTTTAGATAAGACTGTGTTACAAGTTACCATGTTCACTTTTGCCCAATTGTTGAGGAAACTACTATCAAATCCTCCCGACTCCTAAAATTTTTGTTTTAGATAAGACCGTGTTATAGGTTACTGTGTTTATTGTAGATCTAAGTGATTAGCTTTGTGTGAAAGCTAAGTGAGTTAGAACATTTAGTGACTGTGCCAAGGAGGCTTGACTATTATAATCTTGTAATTGATTGTTTGATTAATTTAGTGGAACAACACCAGTGAAGATGACTAAGTCCCTAGTGTGGAGACTAGAAAAGAGGATATACTTACAATGAGGAACCTCTATAAAATCACCACCTAATCTTCTCTACCTTACACTTTTAAGTTCTATACTTTATTTATTTAGTATTTTTTTCACTGTGCAATAGTTACCAAATGTAATTGGAAGGGGAGTCCCAAATTGAGTTCATTAAAACCAACAATATTATAAAGAAATGCTAGTACTTTTTCCTATTTGATAAACATATCAAGAGATATTAATTTTAGTATTTTCAAGTTTATAATAATTTATATTCAATGTTAATAAAATAGAATAAATTAATTAAAATAAAATTAATAATATAAAAGATAAAATGGTGACTTTTGATACAAGTTACATTTTTTTTTTGTCATTTTTTAAGCAATGTACTTTGGTTTGGTTCAAAGCAACTTGGTTCACATGGGTTCCAAACCATTTAAGTGATTGAATCAATTTAGTGTGATTTGTGGTTTGATTCAATGAGCACCTCTAACTCTAAGGTTACCTAAAAACAAAAAACTCATAAAATATCCCAAACTCAAGGTGAGTGGGCCACCTTTCTTGGCTAGGCCTAGAAATGAATACACTATCAAAACATAAGCATGAACCTATTTATATTGAACAATTAATCAAATCAAATCAAATCTTAAAAAATAGTACATTTGGTTCACCATTTAGTTTAGTCTTATATTCACTTATGTTAAAAAGATTTAGTTAGATTCAATTTACACTTTGAATCTAACTATAAAATCTTGTTCAATATAATTTATAAACTTATTTCTTAACTACACCATAAACCAATGGATTCAAAATGTGTGCTTCAATTCAATTTGATTCACAATTTCACTTAGACTAAAGATGGATAACAGTTTGGGAATGTCGCAACTACAAGATAAATGAGGACATTGATTAGAAAATTGACCTAACTTGAGAGGAATAGGAATAATGGAGGGTTTAAGGTTGAAGACACAACAAGGACAAAACCGGATTAGCTAGAGGAGAGTATCATGGACAAATGGTTCAAAGCCCAAATTTGTAGCCCATTGGGAAGCCCAATCAAAATGGCTTAATTGTTGTGGTTCCAAGACTGAGGTCTACAGTAAATTAGTGTTCAAAGTCAATTTAATATAGTAAGTAAAAGGTTAGTAGAGTAAGTAAATATATTTATGATAGTAGAATTATTGTAATTGTTCAATCAGATTTTCTCGACCATTTGCTCGAGAAGGTCACTTGTATATAAATCATCTATTCTCATGTATCCTAAAAATTCTCTTATCACATCTCTTTTTTTACCTTTTTCTCTTTAAATGCATGCATTGTAAGGTTAGGTAAATTTACTACCCTTGAGTCTCAAGCAGTTTTGAAGTGCTTAGGTACCACAATGGGAGCCCCTTTAAGGAATACTTATTTGATATGTTTGGAAGTTTTCATGTAGTATAAATCAAAGTTAATTGAAATAAAATCAAATGAAGCTCAAACTTAAAGCCACTTAAATAGCATATCTAACTTGAATTTGATCTTTTGAATACTCAATTAGATAAAATGGCAATTCTAATTGTAATGCCCGAAGTTAAAGTAGACAATAATCAAACCAAAAAACATTAATGGGCTATTTTTAACCACTTGACCTAAAAGTTTCTAGCTAGTATTACTATATTATTCACTATTTGATCTTATATAATATTTCTTACAATCCATGTGGGACTATACATTTTACATGGGAAATCACAATCTCCCCCTTCACATATGAGGTATCATACTAATTTTACCATTTCTTCATTTTTAACTTCATCAAATGTAATTAAATTTGAATTGGATTTGTATTTAATATCATTGAGTATGCCAAAATGTATGTATATGTGATTGGTATCTCATATACGATTTGTAAAACCTAACATAAAATGAAAGAATTACTTTCCTTCCCATCCTCAACATCCTCTCCAACACCCTCCATAATAGTCATAACTCTCTTATTAGGACATTGTGCAACCATATGCCTAAATCCTGTGCATTTAAAACATTTAATTTGACGTACTTTCCCACGAGTAGATCCTGGAACAGTCTGTCTCATGTCTGGTGCTATTACCTCTTTACCCTTCCTAGAGGTTATGTTCTCCCTATCTGTGCTGGGGGTAGCTCTGTCCACTACCCTCACTATCTCACCTATTACCTTTGGTCCTCCTGATTGACCATCAGCTCCTACGAGCCTGGTAGTAGTATTGGGCCTACTATTCGGAACCCTGAATAAATTGGATCGCCCCTGTCTCTCCACTTTCAAGGCTAACTGAATAGCCTCATCAAGTATACTGTATCTCTGCAGTTCAACAACACATGCTATCTCATATTTTAGCCTTGAGATGAAGCGTCCTAGGGTTTACTCTGGAGGCTCAATTGACCCACATCTAATCATGAGGGTTTCAAACTCCAGCACATAATCATCAATTGTCTTGCCTCCCTACCTCAATGGCTGAAGACGTATGAACAATTCCTGCTTGTAGTGCTCAGGAATAAATCTTTTCCTTAGAACCCTTTTCATATCCCTCCATGTTTGTATCTTAGCCTCCCCATCCCTGCGCCTACTGATAATAAGATTTTTCCACCATAAGGCAGCATACCTTGTGAACTCAATAACAGCCAGTCGGACTTGGGTATTATCATCGATCTCATAGCATTCAAAGAGACCCTTAACTTTATCCTCCCAGTCCAGATAATCATTAGTTGAACCCCTGCCATCAAAAGAAGGCATCTACAGCTTCACATGTTTCAATCCCCTATGTGGCCTGAAATCCCTATTTAGATAAAGATTAGCCCCAAAGTCGCTGTCCCTCTTTTCCCTATAGGGGTGATGATCTCCCTCTATCCTTCTACCCAAATTTCCTCCTCCCACTACTCCTTCTCTTTAGAGGTTCTGTGGAGCTACCCGAGGTGGTGCTTGAGGGTTTACCACTGGTGGTTGTGGTAATGTCATCCTGTCAATCCTGGTTGCCAAATTAGCAACAATGGTAGTAAGATCCTGGAGTTGTTCTTCCAAAGTCCTTCTACCTATAATGTTATGACCCTGACCTCCACCAACCTAGCTATTAGCTTCATTGCCAATTCCCCCATTCACACTATCGTTGGACATGTTTGTGATTTGATGAAGTATTCCACAAATTACAACACACTCCTTTAATAATACCAACCCATACGTTTATCAACCACAATAATGTAATAAGCCCACATTGCAAGAACTTTAAAGCACAAGGAAATAATTCTTAGTACTTCAAGTAAAGTTAAATAAA
Source organism: Laguncularia racemosa (assembly GCA_037954665.1). NCBI lineage: Eukaryota > Viridiplantae > Streptophyta > Magnoliopsida > Myrtales > Combretaceae > Laguncularia > Laguncularia racemosa. The sequence continues at coordinate 2,449,759 of JBBMOL010000025.1, read as the reverse complement.
TGAAGTACACATGACTACTTTCAAGTAGATAGAATTAAATTCAACTACAAGTGTTTAAGTAATGAGTTCAATTACTTTCACACTTTAATGTTTGTTTTTTAATTCAAATTCTACTACTCAAACCTTCCTTTCTTGTTAAGGTTTTGCACTAAATAACTTCACGAAATGCAGCACCTCAACACATACACAAATACACAACTTCACCACCACAAAAACTCCCTTGCTCATTACTCCACACCATTTATGCCAACAACAACAATTATCCATACAACACACAAAACAACTAACGCCAAATACACACACCCTTCACTAAATTTACAAAACACAACACCATACACACACCTCTTTAAGTCATGGTGCACTTTCCCCACTTCCACACAACTATCAAACCGCAACTACAATAACAAAGGGAAGATCAAATTTCAAATTCAAAATGACTTCAATAATTGCAAGATTCCACAAATGGTAAAGAGCTATTTCAAATTCAAATGAACACACTATTAATTAATCACTTAATGTGTGTTTTGAAATTCAAATTACCTGCTTAACTCACACTTTAATTTTGAAACTCAAATTTGAAAATTACAACTTGCTACTCCTCAAATCCAAAAATACACAACACAAATCACACTTCTCCAATTAACCACAAATGATCAACACTACTTCACAGTCCACTTCCAATACACTACACATTCATTGCCAAAAATCAAAGGAAGCCAAAAGTGATCAAGTCTCCAAGTGTACAACCACTAATCAACAAGATAACAATTCAACAACACAATTGAAAAACATTAAGCTTCACATCAACAAATTCGAATCAATATGCTACTCAACAATCCCCTAATTTCCAAATTGCAAATTGCAAAATACCTTCTCTTAAACCTCAAGCTCTAATACCAAAAGATGATGTACCTAAAACCAAGTTTAATCACATGCAAAACCAATTTTAAAGACAATTAAACAATGTCAATCAAACTAGTTATTCAAATGGCGAAAATCCTCAATACTTGTAACCAATTCTTTAACTAGGACGTCATCAATATAGATATATAAATGTGATTGCTCTGATACCAAAAGATGATATGCCTAAAAGAGGGTTTAAGCACATGTAAATGAACCAAATTACAATCCTTAAAGGATGAGATCAAATCCAGTCCAAAAGGGTAACAAATATTGCATGACCTTAATTGTGTAAGTTGATCCAAAATGCTAAACTTCAAGGAAATAAAATCACAATGATGAAATCCTCAATTAAATCACTAAATCAACTTTAAATTCCAAGAGAAATTCCAATCATCAACAATCAAAACAAGGTCATGATCCTCCTCACAATCAAGGCCATTCTACGGTTTAAAATATAGCAAAATTGATGGTTAAAACAAATGCTAAAACCAATCAATCTTTATCATTACAAAGAGGTTAGAAATGAAATCAAATTCAGACACAAAGGAAATTGATATTACTCACAATTCTCTTTGATGCCACTCACCACAATTTCAATTTTTGGATTGAAATTGATAAGAGCAATTGGATTTATGATGAGAGCCATGATGGGAGCCAAGCTAGAAGGTGGAATGTGGATCCTCTTGAAGTGCCACCTGGACCGATCACAAGAACTCGAGCGAAACAATTCAAGGAAGCACTTAATGGGTTGATAAAGGATGTCCAAGAAGCCAGAAAGGATTGGAGCATCCATGAGAATGAACTTGCATTTGTACAAGTCATTCAAGGAGATCAAAGCATAAGAGATCAAAGTTGCCGGTCTTGACAACGCTGGCTTAAACGCCGCCGGCCTTGAACCGGTGTTGCAATTAGAGTGCAATAGAGGGACTACGCCGGCCTACTACGCCGGCGGCGTACATCCTACGCCGGCTACTACGTTGCCTACTACGCCTCCAGCATACATTATCTGTTTGTTATTTTTCCACAACTTTATTATGTTATGTCATTTTGGGCTTTTGTTTTACAAATCGTAAACCCTATTAAAAGCTGCTAGGGTTGGAAAAACATAGATAGAACGTACATACAACATTGAAAATCATAATTTGAGAGAATTCCTCTCTTGGTTCTCCAAAGAACTTCTCTTGAACTTATCGGATTTCTTCCGTGGCGTTCAAACCCGACTTATCAATCGGTCTTTCATCCCGATTGTGGCGTCAACAGAATATACCAAGGTTCCTACCTCACCTATAGGCAATGAGTTGCGGTTCCACTTTGATTGTTTTGGCATCTTGATTGCAATTCCAAACGTATTGGTATAGTGTTTCGTCACACGTGGGCGTGGTTCGTATCAGTTTGGTATCAGAGCCTAGGTTTGTTAAACATCAATTCGGTTTGAGAAAGGTAACGTCAAAACCCTAACTCCAATCGTTCATATCAAGTTTCGTATTGTCATCGCTTCATACTCAAGTCCATAGTGTTAATTGTTTCTTGAGTAGTGTAGTTCATCCTATTAATCTTGTTACAAAAAAAAAAAGAAGTCACGAAAACAAAAAAGAAAAGAAAAGAGAGAACAAAAGAACGAAAACAAAGACAACAAAAAGAAAGAAAAGAAAGGAAAATTCCAGCCTAGAGGGTTTGTTCTTGAATTCTACGGAAGAATTTGGTGTAGTTTAGATTAGTTCCAAGAGAATTGAGAAGAGGGATTAGTGAGTTGATAACATATCTGTTGTGAGAATACACGAGTGATTGTAGGATATCCTTCTTTGAGTGAAACACGTGAGGGAGCGAATTGTGAGGTTTAATTCTATATATATTTATGCTAGTACTAACCTTTCATTGCAGGAACTATGTCGAGGCAACATTCTCCTGAAGGTGAGAGGGGGAGGTTTGATGCTAGGTTAGTGATTAAGGCGTTGAGGGGTGAGATGAAGAGAATGTTTCAGGAGGGAATGGAACAAATTCATGAGACGGTGGAGCAAAAACTAGAGCAATCTAAAAATGTCTTTCAAGGGCATAAGAGGGAAAGTTGTTCTAAGAGAAGACAAAAGGGGTAGAGATAAAATTTCTGATGATGAATTTGATGAACCTTCTATCAAGAGTTATAGAGGTTATGGTGGTAGGAATAGAGGAACTAGGGATTAGGAAGATAGAGGAGATAGGGATAGAGAGGATAATCAATTGAGTAGTATAAAGATGAAGATTCCTTCTTTCCAAGGGAAGAATGATCTCGAGGTATACTTAGAATGGGAGAAGAAGGTAGAGATGGTGTTTGATTGTCACAATTATAGTGAGAGAAAGAAAGTGAAGCTTGCTGCCATTGAGTTTTCGGATTATGCCATAGTGTAGTGGGATCAACTGATGTTGAATAGAAGAAGGAATGGCGAACCACCCATTGAGTCTTGGAAAGAGATGAAGAGGGTGATGAAGAAGCGGTTTGTTCCTACTTACTACTATCGCGAATTGCACAACAAACTGCAAACTCTTAAGTAGGGAAGCCGAAGTGTGGATGAGTATTTCAAGGAGATGGAAGTTACTATGATTAGAGCGAATGTTGAGGAGGATAGAGAGGCTACCATGGCTAGGTTTCTTGCTTGGTTGAATAGAGAGATTCAAAATGTAGTAGAATTGCAGCATTATGTGGAATTGGAAGATATGGTTCACATGGCTATAAAGGTTAAGAACCAACACAGGAGGAAAGGTAATAGTACTGCACGGTTTCAACAGAGTGCTGGTTCATCTACTTGGAAGACTAACCATTGGAGGAAGGAAGAAAAGTCTTTACCCACCAAGCCAAAAGGAGAGTAGAAGCAAGGAGGTTCTACTCCAGGTAATCAAGGTAAACCTGATTCTTCGACTCCTAGAAATAGTGACATTAAATGTTTTAAATGCCAAAGCAGAGGCCATATTACTAGTCAATGTCCGAATAGACGTGTTATGATTCTGCACGATGATGGTGAGTATGAGACTGAGGGGGGTAGTGAAGATGATGATATGCCTCCATTGGAGGATGCTAGTGATGACGAGGAGCCTATAGTAGGGAAGTTAGTGGTAGTAGTAAAGCGAGCTTTGAATGTGCAGGTGAAGGAAGAAGAGGAGGTGCAACGAGAGAATATCTTTCATACTAGATGTTATCTAGGTGACCATATTTGTAGTTCGATCATTGATGGGGGGAGTTGCACTAATGTAGTGAGTACTTTTATTGTTGAGAGGTTGGGGCTCAAAACCATTAAACACCCTAGCCTATATAAATTGCAGTGGTTGAATGATAGTGGCGAGACTAAGGTGAGTAAGCAAGTCTTAATTGCTTTTCGCATCGGTAGGTATGAGGATGAGGTATTATGCGATGTAGTGCCGATGCAGGCTTGTCATGTGTTGTTGGGGAGGCCATGGCAGTTTGACAGGAAGGTTGTTTATGATGGCTTTTCTAACAAATATACACTTGTTCACCATGGCAAAAGCTATAATCTTAAACCCTTAACACCTAAATAGGTGTATGAGGATCAGTTGCAGCTACAACAATCTTTTGCAAAATATAAGGTGAGTGAAAAACAAAGGGAGATTGAGAGAGCAAAAGACATAGAAAAAGAAAAGGAATACAAAAGTCAATATCAAAAGGAAAAAGAGAGGAAGGCTGGAAAGAGTGTGAGAGGCCAAGTTGAGGGGGGATCAACTTTGGTGGTGAGTGAAAAGGAGAGTGCAGCCTTGCAAAAGGAGAGTTGTGTGGCAAAAGCGAATGTAGTGAGGAGAGTGTTAGTGATGAAGCAACCCATGTTGTTGTTGATTTTTAAGGAAACTTGTTTGAATACTAACGAACTTTTTAACTCTTTGCCTAATGTGATTGTGTCTTGATGTGCCTAAACACACTTAAAAGCACATCCAAAGGACTTAAGAAAAACTATTTCAAGTCAAGGCAAAATCGGATCCAAAAATGGCACTTTTCAAATGAACCCTAATGATGAAAGGATGAAATTAAAACAACCAATGATATAATCAGAATACTTCAATGAAAATGCCTTCTAACAACACTCTAATTTCATGTAATCCACGCAAATGAAGCCTCAATTTGACAAAGAAAAACCATAACAAAACAATCCCTTTCCAATGGTGAAAATCACGTTATCAAGGAAATCCTTAAAGATGAATTGGATCAATATGATAATTCCTTCAAATAATCACAAGAATTCATGAATAACAACAAGGATATCTGACCAAGAAATATCTCAATTCAACCCTAGATATGACACACTAGAGAAGAAAAGAAATCACAACAAAATGAAATTGATATAACTCACAATTTCAAGATGTTGCACTCGCCACAATTTCAACTTCTTGGGATTGAAATTGATAAGAGAATTTGGAATTAGGAAAACCCTAAGCCCTCTCACGAAATGTGAAGTGTTTTTCTGCAAAATAAGCCTCCTCAAACCCTCTCTTAAGCAAGTATTTATACTTGCTACTCTTAGGGTTAAAAAGTGTTAAAAATTACAAGTTTGCCACTTTTAAGGTGGCTAGCCCTAAATGAAAATTACAAGGAAATAAAAGTGTCCCAAAACTAAATACAACCAAAAATAGTTCATAAAAGTGTAAATATATAAAAGAAATGGTCTTCAAGATGCCGGTCTTCTATAGGATCCATCGGCCCAACTCATCGCCGGTTCAGGTCGGTCCATGGATAACCCACAATTTGAGTCTGAGGGAGTTTGTCCATTGCCCTATAGAATATGATAAGTGTACCTGTTGGAAAACACAATACAAGAATAATAGAAAAGAGGTTAATATATAAATAATTCCGAGGTCGATCTGCTCAAAATGGGCCCTCAACACCAAGATTTGAAATCCTTCAGTTCTTGCCCTAATGATAGGTCTTGTCGGATTTTTATTCCTATCATGTCTATTGTGCAGGACTTTGAAGATGTCTTCCCTGAGGAGATTCCAAAGGGGTTACCACCTATTCGTGGTATTGAGCACCAGATTGACCTTATACCCGGAGCATCTATTCCAAACAAGCCAGCTTATAGGAGCAATCTAGAGGAGACAAAGGAACTCCAAAGGCAGGTCAATGACTTAATGGAGAAGGGGTACGTGAGAGAAAGTATAAGCCCATGTGCAGTGCCTGTGATTTTGGTGCCTAAGAAGGATGGGTCATGGAGAATGTGTGTTGATTGCCGCGCCATCAACAACATTACGATTAAGTATCGTCATCCCATTCTTCGCTTAGATGACATATTAGATGAGTTACATGGGTCTAGTGTCTTTTCCAAAATTGATTTGAAAAGCGGATATCACCAAATTAGAATGAAAGAAGGTGATGAATGGAAAACCGCATTTAAGACAAAATATGGATTATATGAGTGGTTAGTAATGCCTTTCAGTTTAACTAACACACCTAGTACTTTCATGAGACTTATGAACCATGTTTTGAGGACTTTTATTGGCAAATTTGTGGTTGTCTATTTTGATGATATCCTCATTTACAGCAAGAGTTTGGAAGACCATATATCTCACTTGAGGGATGTTTTGGAAGTGCTTCAAAAGGAGCAATTATATGCTAACCTCAAAAAATGCACTTTTTACACCAACAAACTTGTGTTTCTTGGTTTTATTGTTAGTGCACAAGGAATACAGGTTGATGAAGAGAAGATTCGTGTGATCCAAGAATGTTGTAGTCCAACTAATGTGAGTAATGTTCAGAGTTTCCATGGACTAGCGAGCTTTTATAGGAGGTTTGTGAAGGATTTCAACACCATTGCAGCACCACTAACTGAAGTAATCAAGAAGAATGTGGGGTTCAGATGGGGAGAGCAACAAGAGAAGGCATTTCAAACGCTTAAAAATAAGCTGACTCATGCGCCACTACTTGCTTTACCTGATTTCTCTAAAACTTTTGAAATTGAGTGTGATGCTTCAGGAATAGGTGACCAATTGCATTCTTTAGTGAGAAGCTAAGTGGGGCAACCTTGAACTACCCTACTTATGACAAGGAGTTATATGCATTGGTTCGAGCGCTGGAGACTTGGCAACACTATCTTTAGCCAAAAGAGTTCATGATCCACACTGATCATGAATCCTTGAAGTACTGGAAGGGACAACATAAGCTAAAAAAAAGGCATGCTCGTTGGGTGGAGTTCATTGAAACATTTCCCAATGTCATCCACTACAAGCAAGGTAAAGAGAATGTTGTTGCTGATGCACTTTCTACAAGGTATGCTCTTATCTCTACTCTTAGTTCTAGATTGCTTGGTTTTGAGCATATTAAAGAATTGTATGCTGCTGATCGAGATTTTTGTGAAGTGCATGTGCGCTGTGAGAAGAGTGGTCATGGTAAATTTTATAAGCATGAGGGATTCTTGTTTAGGGAGAATAAACTTTGCATTCCCATTCTCATGGAGGAGGTTTAATGGGGCATTTTGGAGTAGCTAAAACCTTAGGGGTTTTGCAGGAACACTTCTATTGGCCTCACATGAAACAAGATGTTGAGAGGATTTGTGAGCGATGTGTCACTTGTAAGCAAGCAAAATCTAGAGTCCAACCTCATGGACTTTATACCCCACTTCCCATTCCTCATGAGCCTTGGGTAGACATTTTCATGGATTTTGTGTTAGGATTACCTAGGTCTAGGTATGGTCGAGACTCTATTTTTGTAGTCATGGATAGGTTTTCTAAGATGGCACATTTCATTCCTTGCCATAAAACAGATGATGCTTGCCATATTGCTAGCTTGTTCTTTAGGGAAGTTGTGAGATTGCATGGTATGCCTAGAACAATCGTGTCGGATCGGGATGCTAAGTTCTTGAGCTACTTCTAGAAGACCCTGTGAGCTAAGTTAGGAACTAAGTTATTGTTCTCTACTACTTGTCATCCACAGACCAATGGTCAAACTGAGGTAGTAAATCGAACCTTATCTACTTTACTGAGGGCTGTCATTAAAAAGAACATTAAAAGTTGAGAGGATTGTTTGTCGCATGTTGAATTTGCTTATAATCGCACAATGCATTCTGCTACTAAGTTTACTCCTTTTGAAATTGTGTATGGTTTTAATCCACTAACTCCTTTGGATTTATCACCTCTTCCTATTTCTGAGTATGTTAATCTAGATGGTAAGAAGAAAGCAGAATTTGTTAAACAGATCCATGAGAAGGCAAGGCTAAACATTAAGCGAAGAACAGAGCAGTATGTGAAACAAGCCAACAAGGGTCGTCGACAAGCTGTCTTTGAACCTAGAGACTGGGTTTAGGTTTACATACGCAAAGAGCGGTTTCCTGTGCAACGTCGATCTAAATTACTTCCTAGAGGCGATGGACCATTTCAAATTCTTGAGTGCATCAATGATAATGCTTACAAGTTAGATTTGCCAAGTGAGTATCAAGTAAGTGCTACTTTTAACGTTACTGATCTGAGTCCTTTTGATGTAGGCAACGATTTGAGGACAAATCCTGTTCAAGAGGAGGAAAATGATGAGAGCCATGATGGGAGCCAAGCTAGAAGGTGGAATGTGGATCCTCTTGAAGTGCCACCTGGACCGATCACAAGAACTCGAGCGAAACGATTCAAGGAAGCACTTAACGGGTTGATAAAAGATGTCCAAGAAGCCGGAAAGGATTGGAGCATCCATGAGAATGAACTTGCATTTGTACAAGTCATTTAAGGAGATCAAAGCTGCCGGGCTTGACAACGCTGGCTTAAATGCTGCCGGCCTTGAACTGGCATTGCAATTAGAGCACGACAGAGGGACTACGCCGGCCTACTACGCCGCTGGCGTATATACCCGGCGTACATCTTACGCCAGCTACTACGCCGCCTACTACGCCTCCGACATACATTGTCTGTTTGTTATTTTTCTACAACTTTATTATGTTATGTCTTTTTAGGCTTTTGTTTTACAATTGTAAACCCTATTAAAAGTTGCTAAGGTTGGAAAAACACAGATAGAACATACATACAACATTGAAAAACATAATTTGAGAGAATTCCTCTCTTGGTTCTCCAAAGAACTTCTCTTGAACTTATCGGATTTCTTCCGTGGCGTTCAAACCCAACTTATCAATCTGTCTTTCATCCCGATTGTGGCGTCAACAGAATATACCAAGGTTCTTGCCTTACCTATAAGCAGCAGGTCGCGGTTCCACTTTGATTGTTTTGGCATCTTGGTTGCAATTCCAAACGTATTGGTATAGGGTTTCGTCACACGTAGGCGTGGTTCGTATCAATTTAGGATGAAGCCTAACCCTCATACATGAAGTGTATATTCTGAAATTTTCAAAAGCTCCTTTAAAACCCTACTTAAGCAAGTATTTATACTTGCTCCCTTTAGGGTTAAAAAGCCCACAAAATTACAACCATACCACTTTACGGTGGCTGGCCCTAAAAGCAACAATTAAAATCAATGAAAAGAGTCCCAAAGCTTACAACATAAATAGTCTAAAGAAAAATAATTACAAGTACAAAATAATAAAAATCCTTAAAGAGCCAATGCATCGAGGCGATGTTGATCACAGCGAGCCATTAGGTGAAAATCTAATGATGTCCCTAGCCGATCAACAATGAGATTCATTTGGCATCCCATAAAGAAATATCATTATACCTATAAGATTATCATTCAAATATTTATTAGATAAGGAAAACAAATGTAAATATGAGTGATTTGGATTATCATCCAAATCAAGTTCCATATCCGTCTAGGTCGCCGGAATGATTCCGATCATAATGGTAGACATCATGCATGGATGGCAACCCCACTACCTTAAGATAACTATTCCACCAATTATTAGGGGGTGATTTGCGCATATCACCCATGGCTACCTTTTTAAGTATTAAATCTCCTAGTTTAGATTTGATAATAAGAAAAGATGTGTTAACAAAGTATTAATGAGTTTATTGAATGTGTAGTGGAAAAGGTCAAATAGAAGGTTCTTCAATTTGACAATTTTGGACATACAAAGCTATTTCCGATTATATATTTAAACTTGAACTTCATTATTTTCTCCAAAACTCCACGTGAATTGCAATGTACATATAGCATACCAACAGGGTACCAATTAAGTTAACCATTAATGACTAGTATGAATATTCGCTCTTAGAAACATAAAGCAAAAGAAAACATTCATAGGCTAGGGAAGAAAGAGTTTGAGGTCGTGTTGGACGACATACATCCTGATTTGTTGCACCACCTCTAGAGATTAGACATATATCTAATCTTTCTTCTAAAATAATAATAATAAGTTATTTTTATTAAAAAAATTATTATATAAATACTTGCAAGACGAAAATGGTAAATATCAATTTTCCAAGCAACACGTGGAGAAGAGTTCATTTTATCCTTCCGAGAAATGTGGCAAGCAATTCCTATCCATGATCTTTCATATCATCGCTGTCATGATTTCTATAATGTAATCCTAAGGGGGTAGACCATACCCTCTAGATCAAGAGTTGTCCAAGCTTAAACATGTAAATGTATTTCCATGAAGTAGCTATGATTAGCTTCAATTTGTGCCAATGTGTCCAGCAAGTTTGTGTACATCTAAGTTCATAAATTGTGAAGATTACTATAAGAAATCTACATAAAGTGAAAGTTAGAATACTAGAATAAGTTTGATGTATTTATGTTGCAAATTTTCTTATCTTTAACTAGTATTTTCGTCCTTGTTTTCTCTAATTATATACTGATAAATGTCCGATTTTTACTTTTCCTTTTATATATGACGGTATGTTATTAAAAGCACATAGCATATACACATTTTTTATATGAAAAGTGCATAAGCACTTATTGCTAGTGGATCAGAAAATATCTTAGTAGACATGACATTGTGTGTGGTACTCAAATTCCTTTTTGGTGCTTCCACGGCACTCAATTACTGCATTGTATTGATGTGTCGGAATTTGTAGCTTTCGAATCTCAATCTCTTGAATACCTTTGTCACATTGAAGTTAATCCGTTGCTCCAAGAACAAGTATAGAGACACCAAAAATTTTGCTTTTAGATTCTTCTATTCAAATGAATCATTGGTTTTACTTTTTTTTTAAGTATGTAGTATATAGGATTGGGATTTTCGGTTTTGTCAAATAGAAAAAAAAAAAAAAAAGAGAAAATTCTACTTGCGATCAATCTTACCTATTTTTTCAATGGATTTTCGCGATCACATTTTCAGCATCTTCAATGTTTTCCATCTTTCTACATGTTAAAACAAATAGAGAAAACTTATGTACAAAATGTATACACCCCTTGCAACTATAAAAAGCTAATCTGCCAAATATTGTGAATTAAATCCACTAAACCAGAAAGCCCTTCTCTGATTATCAGGTTCTCTCCACCTCCCCTAAGACCTCGATGGGTTTCTTGTCGCGACCTCAATGCCATCTGGGTTTCTTCCACTCTCACCGGAGTTGTTAGAGGTAGGCAATAGCCAGTGTCCAGAATTGTCAAATGAGATTTCGGATCCATCAAGAAATGGAGCCCTTGAGAATGTAGCTGGAGCTGGTCTAGGAGAAACCGGTTTTGATGCAACTGAATCTTGCAATGATAAACGGCAAACCGGGCATGTAGCTTGCTTCCTCAACCATGTATCAATGCAAGAAAGATGAAAAGTATGACCACATTTGGGCATAATCCGTAATACTTCTTTCTCTTGGTAATCTCCTAGACATATTGAACATCTGCATAACCATAGTGTAAATTTTAGTTTCAACCATTGCAAGACGCACAATGTTTAATTTATCACAAACTAGCCCTCACACACCTGATTTTACAACACAGAAGCCAAAATTCAAGGAAGAAATCGCATTTTGAAAACCTTTTTCGATGCTCGTTGTAATTAAGGCTTTGTAACCATCGGTCGAATATTATCACAGTAGTATCAAAGGATTATTGATTACTAATGGTTTTAGTGGTAAGTGATGTTGGAAATCGAATGTGATAACAGAGAGCTGATAAAGATGGTTAATCATCATAGAAAATGTAAACCGAAAATGAGAAAAGTGATTTCCATTTCTAAAAGAAGAAAATTATTTTCCTCAATTTTTATTGCTATTTCGATGGACTACTAATGACGTCGACCAAATGCTAGCTGCTAATGCTGACTTTCATCATCACCTACCATTGAAAACCACTTATCGTAAAATTTGACAATTGGAGATCTATGGATATAACAAGTACCGAAGAAAGTCGGGAAGAACTTTTTGCTGCAGAACAGACGCAGAATTTCATGGATTAAAACTACAGATGACGGGCTTACTGTGTGTTATCAATGGATTTGAAAGCTTCGCGGTTGAACTTCATTGTGGGAATTGCAGCCACCAGAACAGGCTCTAGGCTACCGACCCTGCCTTCAGCCTGACAGAAGATCAGAAGGAATCATATGTCCGTACTAAAAAAACAACATTATCCACTTGATGGAATTTGCAATCAGAAATTTCGGGATCTAATTCGAAGATCATAATTGCAGCCAAACGGATTAGACCTAAAATTGGAATAAAAATAAGCAGAATTGACAATCGAAAGTATAATTCATGGTGCGTACATTTATAACAAAAGTGAACCAATTTGACAATCATCAGATTGTAGCAGCAAAGCGTATCTTGAGAGCAACTTTTGCTAATTGCAGAGTTACACAAACTTGAAGCAACTGAATCACACTAAGCAAGTGAAGAGAATCAAATATACCTGCTCAAGATCTATTCTCGAATCGAGCTCAAACATCGGTCTTGATTCAGCCCTTCGGAATCTACTACAGATTAGCCGTGTGCAGATGAACAAAATAAAAGTAGCACTCATAGCAAATCCAATCACCGTTGTAACCAAATTCATCCCTGAATCAAACATCCGAAAACTCCGAGTCTTAAGAGAAACACTCGCAGGTCTAAATAAGGTAGGAATAGGAAGAAAATGGATCAAAACTACATGAATTCTGGGTAAAAAGTAATTTCGAGAACTGAACTATGACTAAATGTAACATCTGGCCTCGTACTTGTCCAATAAAAATCTGATATTTTTATGCAAATTTAGCAGTGGCATCAATAGATGACTGGAGGACACAGGCACCGATTCCTTTTTTTTTTTTTTCTTTTCCCTTCCAAAAGGGCTTAAGGAAACTTTAACACATGATTGATATAACTAGAGAGTGGCCACAGTACAAATAGAACGGCACCCACTTTGGAATTTTAATGACTTCTTCTGGACTCAAAGCTAATGATGCTATGTTTCTTCGTGGGGGTCCATGAAACATAGAAAAAAAGAAAATGGATGGTGATGATTTCGAAGAAAATGGATTGTAATAACAATTATCTAGTAGTTGGAAGTATAGTGCATCGAATATAAGATTATTCTAGAGTTCCATTTATAAGACAGTTTAGTATATGACTGACTATTAAAATTCCATTAGATTAACTCCTATAGCGGTTTAAATGGTGACACACAATAGACTAATCAATCCCGTCTATTGTAAGTAGACATCTCCATCAATATTAAGGTCCACATGAAATAAAATAATGATGAGTCTTTATGGGGGTATTATCTAATGGTTGATAGGCTTAAACCCTATTTTGCGGAAAAGAATTTAACGGCTGAAAGAAGTGGATGTGTGGATATTATTAGAGTAGAGATTCTTGATTGGAGGAATCTCAAACATACATATCCTCATAGGTCAAGTATGTCAGTATTATCTTGACATGTTAGACGGCCAGACCTTATGATAGTCATTTATTATATTTGCAATGGATATTTCGTAGGGCTTTAAGTTTCATCCTATTCTCATATAATATTTTTCCAATTCAAAATTTTTAAGATGATATTTAAAATTTTTAAAGGTGATATTTACATATTACGATTTGTTTTAGACAAATCCTTACATAAGTCTAGTCCACAAATTAGGTTTTCATGTCTGGAAATAGTTTTTTTTATTCATATTTCTTCTAATTATATATTATTGTATGTAAAATTTTTTAATACGCATTTATATTTTACTTTTTTACTCAAACATAATTATATGTAATTGGATGGAACATACATACATACATATACATATATATATATAAATATAAATATATAATCTATAAATATCGTGATTTATGAAAGAAAATTTTACTATTTTGAGTGTCTAACCATACCATGGATATCATGTCGAAATCATGAAACACATTATATACATAAAAAATGTGAAAATTAAAAAAAAAAAAAAACAATTAGCAGATGTCAACATGTACTTACTAAAGTGATTCAACTTAAACGGTTTTTGAACTACATGATTTTCTTATAATAAATGTTGATACAATGCTTTTTTCCATTGATGAAACCATAATTATATTTAGACACTATTACGGTTTAGATTAGACTCGTGATCCGACGTAAAACCAGTACAACAATTCTAAACTAAACCTTGATCTAAAGTAATGGGTCTTGATAGGAACCTCAATTCCATAGGTCCATGATGGGTTCATTAGCCAGATATGCCGGAATTGGCAGTTCCAATCCATAAATTAAAAAAATAAATAAATAAATAAAAAAGGAGCCAAAGAAAAAAAGCGAAAAGAACAAGTGAATATAAGAATATAAAGATATGGAAAAAGAGAAATAATAATTTAATTTTTTTATTTGTAAATTTTATGTTGATGAATTGTATCGAATAAAGAATTAAGAAAATTTTAAAAGAAAAGAGAATAAGAAATTTTAAAAATTAAAAAACAAAAGAAAATAAAACAAAATGGAAATTTTTAATTAAAAAGAAAAAAAAAAGGTCATGGTTCGAAATCAACCTATGACTCGACAATTCCAATGAACCGACCACATAATTTTGGGCTCAATTTCCTAATTTTCAACCCATGACCCCATTGTTTCAAGTCGGTTTAGAACTGTGATGGTATTTAATAATACTATTAGATTATGATATCTCAGCACACAAAAAAATTATTAGATTTACTAGTATATAAATATTAATCCCACGAAAATTCAAAATAGCAATATGAATCTTGATATATTTATTACTCACTCATAAATACTGCATCATGTTATTGGCTCTTAAAAGATAATAAATAATTATATAAATAATATATGGCTGAGAAAGAGTTGGAAATTCAAATTAAATTGTTGTTATTTGATTGGAGGAAAAAAATTGCATAAGCCTATTTAGTTTAAAAAGAAAAACATAAAAATTAAAGTTTATGAAATGTTATAGCACATTTTGATAAGTTTAAGGGAGTATTTCACACCAAAATCAAAGTTTAAAAATGGTTATTTATCAATTTATTAAAACTTACGACATGATTTACAACATTTAAAAATTTAAAAAGTGTATTCATATTTAAAACAAAGTTTAAAAAGTCTTTTTTTTTTTATTTTTCTTGAATATTATTATATCATATAACATATATTAAACCATATAGTTATATTAATTGAATATCTTTAGGTTATATATATATATATATATTGCTGGAGTAAATCTAATCTTAAAGGTAACATGCCGTTCTTAATCCATTAATTCAATAAGTAACATGAGTCCAACGTTGGGTTTATTTGGTCGTCCCGTTGTTTTTGCAGCCTTTGCGCTGGCTCTGGATAAGACCCGGAGGAAATTGAGGCCTTCGTGTTTTCTGACCATTATGTGTTTGGTCGGAATATTTCGCAAACTACTATTTACCATTACACTTTTGCGTTGGATTTCAGTGGTTTTGCATTATATTTCAATGTGATGGCCCACTTCTGGATTCGGCAACATACATTGTTTTTTACTTTATGTAAATATCATTCGCACCATGCATGTGCCCCAAAACAAGGCCTGCTCTTTGGTGTGACAATTGACAACCAAAGAAAAAAAAAAAAAAAAACCCTCAATTTAGATTATTCTCTGAAAATTTACTTTTCGATTTCATAATAGCTTTAAAGTTACATGTATATTTTAAATAGTTCTAAAAAATTAAAATCATGTAATGAATATTTGTGGAATTTTTATATGTATGATCTAACTTGAACTTGGGTGTATATAGTACATACAAAATAAAATAAAATAAAAACTTCAATATTATTCACTCCTATCAAATTATATGAAAATAAAAGAATTTTTGGTAACCCAAATTTTTTAAAAATTAAAAATTTTGGATTTGGTTAGATTTTGGTTCTTAATTGATCGGGAGAGGCTGATATGTTTCCCCTTTCTCCCTGAACGAGATAAAAAAGGAAGCATTTATCTGCTTAAAAAAGCCAAGGAAGGTTGCTTGCAAGAATGAAAAAGGTAAATATATTCCATTATGTTAATTAAATATGTTGACCGGGACAATTGTTTGGCAAGAAATGTTAGGTGCTGAGTACATTGCCAAGATGAGTCGTTTTTCTTAACTAATGATTAAGTTTATAGTAAGCCAATCGTCAGAAATCTCTATATTATCTAGCATGGTGTTGAAATTTGTTTTCCTGTGGGCTTTCCTTTTGTTAGAAAGAAGTTTCTACTTTCACGGGTTGGACTTAAAAAGAAGGATATTTATCATTTTATTGGGAAAATATAAATAATCTTTTTATTATAGATATATTCATGAAATTTTAAAAAATATACTTTTATGTTATTAAATTATAATAAATTGATATATAACCTTTAAAGATTGTAAATAATTTTATTAAATTTTGATTTTTGTATTGTAACACCTTTTCAAACTTTTTAAATTATATTTTTAATACTCATTAAATTTTAATCTTTGCGTGTTTTCTAAACCGAAATTCTTTATATTATTAATTTATTAAAATTTAGGAGATATTAAAATATAGTTTGTAACTTCAAGCATATATCCGGTCAAAGTTTGAAAATTTTTAATTTCCCCCTTTTCTATAAGATAAGGCTTTTTGTTTTTTTAGTTTTTTGCAAATCACTTGGTAGGTATATGTCCCTCTTTCTTATAAGATAAGACTAATAGTTTTTTTTTTTTAATTTTTTGCAAATCTCACCATGGGTATATATATATTTCAATATATTAGTTCTATAATATTGCAGTCATTGTTAATTCCGATAGCGTTCATGAAAATGCATTAACATTTTAATAAACTCCTCCATTAGAAATATCTACGTTTAATCTCTAAGAATCCCATTTTATGGCCTGATTTTATTTTCCTTAGCAAATAAAAAGTAGCAACTCTTTAAAGTTAAATAATAATAATAATGATAATAATAATAATAATAATTTAACAAGAAGTGGTCCTTTACATAGTACCGCTCTTTTATAAAAACCTAACATTTTTCCCGTTAAACCTCCTTCAATAAGCTCTAGGTCTTGATAATTCCCTCCAAAACCTGGTTTAAAGATGACCTAATTGAATTATAAAGTGTCTATATCTATAAATATTAATTCCTTTAAAGGTTGTCCTCTCGTAGCTAAGGATTCAAAAAGTAGGTTTTCAATTTCCACGATTGCGTATGGAAGATTTCTATAAACATAATTAAAGAAGAGTTTGTAAGTTATCTGAGTTTAGCTCTATTCATATCAAAGAGTAAATTCGATAAGTATAAACACATACGTGTAACCAGTTTTGGTAAAAAGAAAGGAAAAATATGCATACCGTTCTTATGTTAATTTATTTCTTTATTCGAGTTTTTAATCTTTTTTTAATTTTAATATTTACCAAATTTTACTAAAATAGGACTTCTATCAAATATTTTAAATGTTATATCTATTATTGATATGTGCAAGCTTTTGATTGTGCATATTAATTAGATTAATAAAATATTTTTAATATATATTATTTAAATAATACAATGAAAATAATATGAATATCGTTACAAGAAAAATACAAAAACATAATGTATTTTTTATGCTTTTATAAACTCATGACATGTAAAAACACATAATCTATACTTTATCACCATTTGTTAATGTTGGTTATAAAACACATATCAGTTTCTAATTGATAGGAGTTCAGATTGTGGTATCCCACAGGGACCAAAAGCAAAAAATCACTAAACCACAAGAAGCGAGCTACACCATTCGATAGAATCAATAACAAGAGAAGTTTTACTATTAACTTCTAGTTCAATATTTAATGGAAAACTAATAGTTCATGCAAAACCATAGTTCATCCATAGTGATTTATAATAACTTTATAAGAGTGGACTTGATAAAACAAGTGTTGGGAAAAAGGGAACTTAATAAAATTTAACCATTTACAAAGTTATTGACTAATCCTTTTGGAGACGAAAAGCTAGTGTAATAACATTCAACTCTCTGCCTTTGTACAAGTATTGGTAATGTCTATGCCATTTAAAGTGTTAAACAACATTTAGTTACACTAATCTTATGGATATTTTTACTCCTTAGAAATCACTGTTGTCAAAAACTAGTCATTGAGTACTTGTTCTTTGGGCGTTGTAAATAATACGTAAAAACTTAAGGGGGTCAATTTAAGAAAAGCCACATTACTCTTTAGAAATCAGTGCTACCAAAGCTAACTCTACATTAAGTACTTATTCATTGAGTGTTGTAAATAAAGCACAAAAACTTAAAGCGGTCAATATAAGAAAAGCTACATTAAAATGAGATATTTTAACAAAACTCAGTTCATAAAATCCACGAATCATACTCCTATTTCTCACTAAATTTTGAACTCTAAAAATGAACTTAACCATTCATATTTACTTAAAAAACTACAAACAACAACAATAAACAAACTCAAAGATTTCATTAAGATGGATCAAAAAGTTTTTGAAGCAAGTAAGGAAGAAAGAAGAAGATCTACACTAAAAGCTACTTTAATCTTACATAAACAACACTAGAATTAACTAAAATGTACTAATCTAGCACTAAGTAAGCTAACTAGGGTTTGATTATCCTAAAAGGAAAAAGGAAAAAAAAAACAAAAAAGCTAAGTAGGGTTTTAGAATACTCAAAATAACTAAATATAATGAATACAATAAAGCTAGAGTTGCTAAGTATTTGCAAAAGGCATATTTCAGAGTCCCTTTGCCACATTAGTAGAACAAAACTTCATTTGAATCTCATAAAGGATGATTTAAACAAAGTCCTCAACCCATGGTCCATGATGCTTTAGAAGCAAGATTTGAGTGAAGCCTTTAAGAACGTTAAGATCTTATGCTAAGATTTGAATCATGTCTTCTTCTTCACAGGATACCATCATGCACACAAGACTTAAGACGTGACTTCATTCAAATCTCTTGGGGTAGACTCCAACAAAGTTCGTAGCTTTATGAAGTTTGAATGTTACTAGGAGGCATTCAAAACTTCAAATCTTTTGCTCATGAGCTCCAATTTTTAAGTTTGACCTTACTTCCTCAATTATTTTGTCTTGTTTATAATTGTATAATTTTCATGTAAAAACCATATAATTTTTATAAGTGCATGCTAGACTTCGAGAATTAACATGAAAATTCATGCATAAATTTACTCACTATTAGTATAGTAAGTATGGATGGTTAGAGGCTCTCAAATTCAACTAAAATTTCTTTGGCCATGTTGATGACCTAAGTCAAGACAAGCATTAGCTTGATCTAGTTAGCTTACTCTTAATGGCATAAAAGCAAGACAAAAAAAAAGGGGGGAACAAATGGATTACTAATGGTGAAATATAATATGAGATTTGAGAGTGAGTTGTCATATAGAAAAGGAAAGAATTAGCCTCATTTTTTTATGGTCGGCTAGTGTTATATTTTATTTATTTGCATTTTTTCTCTCATGTGTAGATGATGTGCTAGTTATCTAGTATAGATATACACTATGGATTTCATTGCAAAATTAACTGAATACATCATCCACCAACTTAGAAAATTCTTTCTCAACTTAGAACAAGCTTTTTCTTTTTTTCATTGAGACTGTTGTGTAACAAGATTATTTTTTTTTTCTCTCTTTTGGCCTTCATATACATCTACATAGTATCAAAGTAAGGTAAATCTATTTACCATTCACTATTTGAATTACTATATATCAAGTCTAATTTTTGAATTCCCATTCCTAATCTGATCTAAACTAAACCCTATACTCATCTAATCTAGATCCTCGACTTGAATTAGGAATTTCGTTTGATTTTTGGAGTCGCCACCCAACTGTTATTGGGAAAAAGTGAATTAAGACTAAAGGAGCGGATTAGTCTTAATTTGGACTACTAGTCGTCGTTATTTCCTCTTCTCGTTTTTGTGAGAAGAGAAAAAGGGAAAACCAGAGTTTCTAAGTCCGGGGGCTAACCTATTAAAACCTATACGGTTACCACCTAATCTCCTAAAATTGTTCATCTTTATAAATGTGTTTCATTGTGTTTTTGTTAATTTTTGTTATGTCTTTGAATTTATTTCAGAAAAAGGATTTTTCATTTATTTTATGGGTTGACCCGAATGGGTGCCTACGTACCTACTACTCAGGATCAAACAAGCCGTAGTTCGCTTTTATGAAAATCTTTAGTCTATTGGTGAATTTTAATTTTGAAATTTCTTTCGATTTGTGTTCTTACCATTTTTTGGATTTTTCCTAAAAACTCTAAGCCTAAGCTTGATTTCATTTTGAAAATGATTTTTGTAGGGAAAACATCAATTGTGATTTATTTGACGAAAATTATTTTTCTAAGTGCTAAAACTTATTTATTTATTTTTTTATGATTTTTTATGATTTTTTTGTTATTTTTGTGATTTTTGTGATTTTTGATTTTTGTTGAAAACTTTATCCTAAGTCTATTATCTATCCTATTTTGAAATCTAAAACTTTACTATTATTTTCCTAATATTTTTATTGTTTTTCTTCATTTTATTATTTTTATTATTTTATTATTTTATTTTATTTTTTATTTTTTTATTTTACATTATTAAATCCTAAAAAACCTAATTTCTACATTTTCCTATTTATTGAAAATAGAAGTAAATAAATAACTAATAACTAAACAAATAACAAAACAAAAAAAAAATAACAATAATAACAAATAATAAATTTAGAATAAACAAACAAACAAAATAAATAAAATAAATAAATAAAATCTGGAAAATCCGACTTACCTGGATCCGGGTCGATGCGCGGGTCGGGTCAGTCGGGTCAAATCAGGTCGGGTCGAATCGGTCGGACACGGCGGCGGGGTTGGCTCGTTCACGGCGTTCCGGCGGTCTTTTGCGGCGGGTGAAGTGTCGAATCCTAGCTTCTTAAGGGTGTTGAATCCGATGGTGGTGGCGGTTTACTCCCAGAATGTCTCCTTGCGGTGGCTCAACTCCGATCGGCGGTCGCAACTTTGGGTTTCCTCCGATCTACACTCTTTTCTCTCTCTCTCGCAATTCTGATCTCTGTTCTTGCTTCCTCATCTCCTCCTCTATTTATAGGCGCTTGAAACCGAGCTGGATAAGCTCGGATTTCCTCCGATTGAAGCTGATCGGATTTTCGGTTGAAAAACCAACTTCGATTCGTGCCCATCCAACGATTTGTTGCGATTTGCTTTTAATTAGATAATGTTTATCTTATTTTTGTTGAAGATCTATTGGATTTGTGCAAAAAAATCGAATCAAAACGGCCGAAATACGAATTTTTTCTTCGCCGACGATCTCGGGCTCGAGGTAGGAGACGATCACGCGCCCGGCGCGTGCGTTTCTTCCAGCCAATCAAATACTGCCACGTGTCCTGGATAAGTCGAAAAATTGCAAAATGCGGAAACTGCTTCCTCCGCGATTCGAACGTCTGACCGAGCCCCCCTGCGTGTGCGCCTAGCCATGGTCTGGACCAGCTGAGCTAGCCCACTTTCCTGATTTTTCTAATTTCGTAAATTGCATATATGCAATGCGATTTTTCTATTTTTTTGTATTTTTTGAAATTTCAAAAATTTGTAAAAATTGTTTATTATTCATTATTGCTATTTCCGAAATCATTTTTCAAAATTGAAGTGTTTTCCTATTTATTTTTGTTTTTTGAACATTTTTATTATTTTATGCTAAATTAGGGAAAAATTGGGAAAAATTAGGAAAAATTGAAAATTGATTATTATTGAAAATTATTGACTCCTAGGGCAAAAATGGGGTGTTTACAGCTGCCCCTCTTTGTGGTAAAGTTTGAAAAACTTAACTACAAAGACAAACAAAAGACGCCATTTTTGACCTCTTGAATTAGGTTTTAGTAGGAAAATGCCCCAAGAGCTGATAATCCTACTGTTGAAGATGTTCCTAACAATTCAAGGTAATGTTCCCTCTCCAAAAAGTGCTTTATGGGCTAACTAATTGGCGACAGGACACATCTCAGGCATCGAGTAGGAATGTATGAGAAATGATGATAGGAAGCGTCTTATCAGACTTGCAACCTTGGAAAGAAAATTTACTTAGGAAGCGCCCTTATGAGCTGGCTACCTGTCGACAGAAGCGTCTTGTTAGACTAGCAACTGTTTGGGAAGGATGTTTCCGAAAAGTGCCCCAAGAGCTGACTAATCGGGAGAATCTAGGAAAGTGCCCATATTGGGCTGACTAACCTTAAAATAGATTTTAGGGAAGTGCCCATCTTGGGCTGACTAACCTGTGGTAGTGTCTTAAAAGGTGCCCTTATGAGCTGACCCTGAGAACGGATTTTTAGGAAAGTGCCCATATTGGGCTAACTAACCTTTGATAAAATTCTTAGGAAAGTGCCCATCTTGGGCTAACTAACCTTAGATAGAACTGTCTCAAAAGGTGCCCTTATGAGCTGACCCTGAGAACAGGTTTTTTCGGGAAAGTGCCCATATTGGGCTGACTAACCCTTGGATTGATTTTTAGGAAAGTGCCCCAAGAGCTGACTAACCTAAAATAGAACTGTCTCAAAAGGTGCCCTTATGAGCTGACCCTGAGAACGGATTTTTAGGAAAGTGCCCATATTCGGCTGACTAACCTTTGATAAAATTCTTAGGAAAGTGCCCATCTTGGGTTGACTAACCTTAGATAGAACTGTCTCAAAAGGTGCCCTTATGAGCTGACCCTGAGAACAGGTTTTTTCGGGAAAGTGCCCATATTGGGCTGACTAACCCTTGGATTGACTTTTAGGAAAGTGCCCCAAGAGCTGACTAACCTAAAATAGAACTGTCTCAAAAGGTGCCCTTATGAGCTGACCATTGAGGACAGGTTTTTTCGGGAAAGTGCCCATATTGGGCTGACTAACCCTTGATAAAATTATTAGGAAAGTGCCCATCTTGGGCTGACTAACCTTAGATAGAACTGTCTCAAAAGGTGCCCTTATGAGCTGACCCTGAGAACAGGTTTTTTCGGGAAAGTGCCCATATTGGGCTGACTAACCTAAAATAGAACTGTCTCAAAAGGTGCCTTTATGAGCTGACCCTGAGAACAGGTTTTTTCGAGAAAGTGCCCATATTGGGCTAACTAACCCTATTAAAGGAAATGTCTAGACACGTGCTTCATTATGAGCTGACTCATCTGGTACTCTTGAACATGCTTCTTACTAAGCTAGATGATGTGATGCCTTTCATGATGTGATGATAGTTACCTATTTTAATATGCTTGCCAGTTTATCACGGATAGCAACCAAACAACTGAACCTTCGTGTTGGTTTGCTCCTGCTTCTTTTCTTCTTATCTTGACACTAGATTGAAAATCTTGATGTGCCTCTTTTCTTTATGCACAAAGCTCTTTCGACGGTAATGTTATCCTAATAATGCGCTCAGTTTTAATGCTTATGAGTAAACAAAATTATATCACAAATTACATTAAGATTCATTATCATTTTAGTGTTTATCTTTCATTGACAAAGTGGTGGGTAATGTGTTTAGGTGTATTTATTGTGATGAGAATTGATTGGGATTGTTGACCATTCAGGGATATTAGCTTTGCTTGTAGAAAAGTAAAAAATCGACTCAACGAACTTTGTATCGAATATTGGCTTTCATAAACATTGGCAAAATTTCAATTCCCTTGCCTAAGGATAGTACATCTTTACAGCATCTATGTTGACGAGGTCTCTCAATTCTGGACCATCCATCTGAGTTAATATTAGAGCACCACCTGACAGAACCTTTTTCACCACATACGGGCCTTCATAATTTGGAGTGAATTTTCCTCTGGAGTCTTGGGCGTTCGGGAGAACCTTTCTTAGTACTAGATCGCCCTCTTTGAAGTACCGAGGTCTCATCTTCTTGTTGAATGCTCGGGCTATCCTCTGTTGGTAACACTGACCATGACATAGCGCGGTAAGTCTTCTTTCATCAATCAGATTCAGCTGATCAAGCCTTTTCTTTACCCAATCCGATTCTGTTAATTGAGTTTCTGACAAGATTCTGAATGATGGTATCTCGACTTCCACTGGTAGCACTGCTTCTGTACCATATACCAATGAGTAAGGGGTAGCTCCCATAGATGTTCTTATTGAAGTCCTATAAGCCATGAGAGCAAATGGTAACATTTCGTGCCAATCTTTGTAAGTTGTTGTCATTTTCTCGATGATCTTCTTGATATTTTTGTTAGCTGCTTCTACTGCCCCGTTCATTTGAGGTCGGTAGGGGGTTGAATTTCTGTGGTTTATGTGGAATTGTTGACATAAACCTGTCATCGATTTATTGTTGAGATTGGTACCATTGTTGGTGATGATCGACTCAGGAACTCCATATCGGGCTATTATGTCCCTTTTTAAGAAGCGGACTATTACCCCTTTTGTGACATTGGTATATGATGACGCTTCTACCCATTTGGTGAAGTAATCAATCGCTACCAGTATAAATCTATGGCCATTGGATGCCGTTGGAGTGATTGGGCCGATTATGTCGATTCCCCACATGGAGAAAGGCCACGGCGCCGATAACAAATGTAGCTCGTTGGGTGGAGCATTGATCCGGTTTGCGTATACTTGGCACAGATGGCAGTGCTTAACATACTTTATGCAATCCGACTCCATGGTTAACCAGTAATACCCTAACCTCATGATTTTTCGGGTCAACATGTAGCCGTTCATATGAGGTCCACATACCCCTTCATGTATTTCCTTCATGAGTTCGCATGCTTCATTTTTGTCCACACATCTCAACAGGGTGGTATCATATGATCTCTTGTAGAGTATAGACCCACTTAATAAGAAATGACTTGCCAACCTTCTGAGCGTTCTTTGGTCATTCTTGCTAGTCATTTCAGGGTATTTACCTTCTTGGAGGAAGGTCTTGATGTCGTGATACCAGGGCTTATCATCTTGTATCTTTTCAATTGTCAAACAATAAGGGGGCCGACTTTCGATGTCTATTTTCATCGGTTGAACTTCGGCTCCTCCTGTTATTTGAATCATGGACGCTAGTGTGGCTAGGGCATCTGCGAACTGATTCTGAATTCTCGGGATGTGCGTGAAGGTGATTGCCTTAAACTCCTCAATTAGCTCTGTCAAGTGTTGATGGTACGGTACCAGTTTGGGGTCTTTAGTTTTGTATTCCCCTCTTGTTTGTAGTATGATGAGCAACGAGTCCCCATACACCTCTAATTCGCGGATTCCCATTTGGCAGGCCATCTTGAGGCCAAGAATACATGCTTCATTATTGGTATAGGAAAATGTAAGTCTTGTCGCTGCAGGGAATTGAGTGCCGTCTCGGGATATCAATACTGCCCCAACCCCACAACCGAATACATTGGCAGCCCCGTCGAAGAACAGTTTCCACCCACCATTCTGCTCTCTCCCAGAGTTTTCTACCGGCATATCTTCTACTGTTAATATGTTCTCGTCCGGAAATTGGACTTGTATTTCTTGGGTATCTGTCTCGACAGGGTGTTCGGCCAACTGATCGGCTAAGGCTTGCCCCTTTATCGAGTTTTGATTTACATACGTGATGTCAAACTCGGATAGAAGCATCTGCCATTTAGAGATTCTACCCATCAATGCTAGCTTCTCTGCCAAGTATTTCAAGGGATCATGTCTTGTCAACAGCTCAATATGATAGTCAAGGGTGTATTGCCTTAGTCGATGCATGACCCAAATTAACGTACAACACGTCTTCTCCACCTCTGAGTACCTTTATTCCCCATCTGTGAACTTCTTGCTCAAATAATATATGGGACGTTCTCTTCCCTCTTCATCTTTCTGCCCCAACACACATCCCATGGATTCGGGGAGTATGGTGAGGTATAAGAATAAGGGTTTTCCTTGTTTCGGGACTATCAAGACCGGGGGTTTTATAAGATAGTCTTTGATTGTCCTGAACGCTTCTTCACATTCGTCGTCCTATTCTATTGCGGCGTTCTTCTTCAACAGACGGAATAGCGGCCGGCATTTGTCGGTGAGTTGTGAGATAAACCGAGCTATATAATTTAGTCTCCCCAGCAAGCTTCTTACTTCTTTAATGGAGCGTGGGGAAGGTAACTCTAATATGGACTTTACCTTGTCAGGGTCAATCTTAATGCCCTCCTGGCTGATGACGAACCCTAACAATTTCCCCGTTGTAACCCTGAAAATACATTTTTTCGGGTTTAACTTAAGCTGAAATTTCCTCAGTCGTTTAAACAACTTCCTTAGGATGTCTACATGGCTTTCTCTTTCTTTAGATTTAGCTATCATGTCGTCGACGTATACCTCAACCTCACGATGCATCATGTCGTGAAGTATGGCGACCATGGCTCTCTAATACGTTGCCCCGGCGTTTTTCAGACCGAAGGGCATGACTTTGTAACAGAAAGTTCCCCATGTCGTGATGAAGGTTGTTTTGGTCTTGTCTTCCTCGGCCTTTTTTATTTGATTGTATCCTAAGAAACCATCCATGAATGAGAAGAGATGGTTTCCCGCGGTGTTATCCACTAGAACATCAATATGAGGTAGGGGGAAGTTATCCTTTGGCGTGGCTTGGTTTAAGTCCCGAAAGTCCACGCATACGCGCACTTTTCCGTTCTTTTTTATAACGGGGACTACATTTGCCACCCATTCTGGGTAGTCGGATACTTCGATGAACCCTACTTCTAGTAGTTTCTTGACTTCTTCTTTGATTTTTAACAAGATGTCGGGCCTAAATCTTCTTAGTTTTTGTTTTTTAGGTTTGACATCTTCCCTTATGGGAAGCCTGTGAACTACTATCGACTGGTCTAGCCTTGGCATGTCACCATATGACCAGCCAAACACATCTTCATATTCGATTAATAGCTCGGTTATCTCACATTTTTGCTCGGCACTCAAACTGGTCCCGATTTTGAGGTTCTTAGGGTTTTCCATGCTTCCTAGATTTACTATCTCCACAGGCTCATCGATCGAGATTTCGCTTTGTTCATGTTTTAGCCAACTTTCTTGTATTATTTCGTGGTCTAAGATATCGTCTTCAACAACTGACCTAGCAGCGTTGGAAACGATATCAGCGTTTTTACGTTCTACTTGCGCGAAATATCCCTGATGTTCGATGGTGGGAGATCTGAGTGACATAAAAAATGAAATCATATATAATAATAAAAGAAACAAACTGTAATGGAATTCGATAAATAGTCTCAATAAAATTTGTTCAATGATTTTTTTCTACTCTTGAGCTAACCTAGCGCTATTGATAAGACAACAAAACCAGTTGTTCAGAGCTGTATGTTGGTTGGACATGCGGGAGATTGATTCCTCTTTGTTGTTGTCCTCTTTGTTTATTCGAAGTTCTTGAATGGTATTTGCCCTTCGGAAAGATTGTTGGAGAGGTGGGATGCACATCTGGGTGTCAATCAGCTTCCCCTTCATTCTGCCTTTAACACCCCTAACTTGTGCTTCTTCCGCGGCCGTAGGAACATACCCCAGTCCGAAGGTCCCGTGCTGCCCCTCTTTAAACTGATGGCCCTCCTTGCTGGTCACCATATTCACTTCGTTGAAAATCTGCAGCCCCAGGTCTTCTGAACCTTCATCCCCAATGTAAGGTATGGCAGTCTCTTTGTATATGGCGTAATCCTGCTCGCCCAGTACGGTAACTATCTGCCCATTTGTGATGAATTTGACCTTTTGGTGGAGACTAGAGGGAATGGCACCAGCAGCATGTATCCAGGGTCGTCCCAGGAGCAGGTTAAAAGACCTTGGGATGTCGAGGCCCTGGAAAGAGATGTGGAATACTTGTGGACCGATTTCCACTGGTAGGTTCACTTCCCCCACAATGTCTCTCTTCGACCCGTCGAAGGCTCTGACCACTGTGGAGCTAGGTTTTATGTTGCTTGGATCGACCCCCAATAAGTCGAGTGTTACCAATGGGCAGACGTTGAGGGATGATCCGTTGTCGATAAGTACTCGGGAGACGATGGTGTCATTGCACCGGACCACTATGAATAGTGGCTTGGTATGTTGGTCTCCCTCTTCTCCTAGCTCTTCTAGAGAGAAAGATATTTGATCCATGGTAAAGATAGAGTTTGCCACGTGACCCATCTTGTCTGTAGCAATACCCTCCGGGACTTGAATCTGTTTTAGCACTTTAAAGAGTGCTTCCCTGTGGGGCTCAAATGTGGTAAGAAGGCCCATGAGAGATATCTGCGCCGGAACTTTATTCAATTGTTCCATGATCTTGTATTCGCTGGCCTTTACCATCTTCGTAAATGCAGCAAGACCCTCTTCCTCTTCCTCTGTTTTCTCCGTATTGGGTTCTTCGGTCGGGCTCTTATACTTCGGATCATATAATCTCCCAGAGCGGGTGATACCTCCTACTATAGGAGGTCGCTCTTGTTCGAGGGCCCGATAGTCGAATGGTGCAGCCTTGTAATTCTCTGCTGGTACGGGAACATTGAATACATAACTTTTCCTCGGGATTTGCACCTCGACTGATTGTCCCTCATAGCATCGTATAACCCGGGGCTTCTGAGAATTGATCATGTTGATGGTCTTTCCCTCTTCCTTTGCTAGATTGTCTTGCTTCTCAAATTCCGGCCCCCACCCACTAGGCGGCCCTTACTCAGTCGGGGTGTAAGAATAGTTTACCAGGTACTGAAACTTCCCGTGTGATTCTCCCAAAGTGCCAACCGTGGGGTCCCCGGATAACCATCTTCCTTTAATGTGCGCCTTTGGAGTCTCTCCTGAAGCGGGTTGCTCAGTCGGATTCTGTTTAAGGGCTTCTTTGGGAGCTGACTCTTCTGATGTGATCATGTTGATGGTAGGCCTGTGATTGGGTAACGGGTTGGTGTTGACATTGGGTGTTGGGGTGTTCACAAAATCCAATTGTATGATCCCTGCGTCAATCAAGTCTTGGATTTTGTGCCGGAGCCTCCAGCACCTATCTGTGGAGTGCCCCTCTTGACCCATGTGATAGTCACACTTGAGGTTGGAGTCGAAGTTCTTAGGCCTGTATCGGTCGTTGGGGAGTTCGAAACTAATCAAGTTGTCTGCCCTCAACCGGGCGAAGACTTGACTGAGCGGTATGGGGATTGGAGTGAACTGCCTTGGGGGCCTGGCGACCTGTGTATGACCCGTCGTAGGTTGCTGGGCTGGGGTATTCGTGGTTTGGAAAGTTACCCGAGTCCCAGGTTTTTCTGCCTTACTAGAATGCACTGTACTGACTGTGGGCTCTTTAACTCTGTTTCCTCCTAAGGGCCTTTGGGTTGGTGTGACCCTAGGAGGTTCCATTGATTGGAGCCTGCCAGTGGTGATGGCATTCTCGATCCTGCAACCTGCAGCCACTACTTCTGCAAAACTGGAAGAGGTTTGGCCTACCAAATGTGAAAAGTAAGTTTTGTCCAAGGTATTAACAAATATGGATGTCAATTCCTTTTCAGATATCGGAGTGGCTACCCTGGCGGCTTGGGCCCTCCAGCGCTGAGCATATTCCTTGAACGGCTCAGTAAGTCTTTTTCGGAGACTCCCCAGATCGATTACAGATGGGGCAACTTCGATGTTAAACTTGTATTGATCATAAAAGGCCCGGGCTAGCTTTTCCCAGGTGTTGACAATGTTGAAGTTGAGGTGGGCATACCAGACCAATGCGAGGCCTGTGAGGCTATCCTGGAAGGTCTAGAGCATAAGTTGATCGTATTGAGCATACTTGCTCATTTTCTGGGCATATAGCCTGGTATGCATCTTGGGGCAGCCGGTCCCATCATACTTTTCAAAATCTGGGGTCTTGAACTTGTCAGGGTATGCCTCTTCCCTGCATGCTGGCAGGTTAGTGATTCCGGCTTATTCAAAACCATCAGGGCCTTCAATAGTTTTCATCTTGTCATTGAGCTACTGGAAGAGTCGCTTCTCCATCTCCTTTTATCTCTCTTCCATTTCCTTTTTCAGATCATCAGAGGTCGGCCCCTAGCTGACCTTCGGCTCATACTCGAAGGCTGGGTTAAGGTGGGAATTGATTTCTTCATATTCCGGAGGCTGTCCCTCCACTGCTTTTCCCTTCCTGGCCCCTGAATACTCTTCTTGAGTCGGCTGGGTGTTGCGCAGGAGGCCGATGCTTTCAATCAAGAGGTGAACCTGGGCAGCCAGCTGTTGGACCGTTTGCTCTAGGGATATGATCCTAGAGTCTGAGGCAGCTTCAGCATTGGTGTTGTGGCGGTTGTCACTGCTGTTGGCCATTTTTGCTCTTGAGCGCGTAAAGACTGGGCTTCTGGGTGGGTTCGGTTGCTTAGAAGCTATTTTGATACCTGGACACGCATTCTTTTTTTTTAGTGTGATGGATGCAAGAACGATATGCATGTGTCACGCGGATGCTAAAAGATAAAAGGGTTGACAACTGATTGACAATGTATTATTAAAACTTTACTTTTATTAATAATTCTGGAGTTCAATAAAAATGAAAGATTACAAATAATGCTCTATTTCCTAGCTCTTTTGGTCTTTTGTAGTGGAGGCTCAGGCTTCCCACTGATGATGGCTTCTAGTTCCTTGACCCTAGCTTGGCACTTCTCTAATTGTGCTTCCAGGGCCTTGTTTCTTTACTCAGATTCCTTGAAGTGTCCCTTCCAAATGTCTTTCTTATAGTCTACAGCTTCGAAGTATACTTCCATCCGGGCCTTGACCTGCTCCAGGTAGATCTCTGTCTCTGGATTAATCTTATCTGGTCTTGGCTGGGTGACGACTGGAACCCGGTATGCTCTTTCCCCTGTCTGGTATAGCTGACGGATTACAAACTCTCTGGTGGCTCGGTGTTTTCCCACTTCGCCATCTAGCTCGCCGAGGTCCACATTCGGGCTTTTGATTCTGGCTTCCCAAAGTGCTTTGACCTCTGCCAGCTTAGCAAATTTCTCGGCTACCAACAGGTGCGGATCCTGGTACTCAAAGGTGACTGCTTCGAGTGAAGGCCGATAAACTATGTCTTGGACGGTACCAAATTGGCGGACTACGAAGTTGGGGTGATATCCGATACATCTGTTGATCCCGATTAATGGCACTTCTTGGAAATTACTGCAGGTTAAGATGATTTTATCGCAGCAACTCCACCTGGCTGTCCATAGAATATCTTCGGCGCTAAGGCTTCTAAGCAGATCTACCCAACTATGGCTGGTAATGTCGTCGGGTAACTTCACCTTTTCTATACAGGAATCCACCAGATCCACCTGTTGGGCTAAGGTTTTCCTGACCATGTTCAGCCCGAAGCACTTGAGGTGGCTTACGAACCATATTAGCAGAAGGTTGATGCTAGAGCGGAGGATCCCATGGCCCTTCTTCTTAAGGAAATTCAAATTCCGGATCTGTTCAGCCAGTAGAGCCGGGATGTAAGATCTTCCCTCCAGGAATTGGGTTACCATCTCTGCAACCCGGTAGTGAATATAGAAAGCTCCGGTGGGGAACAGTATGGTGGCGAAGGCTGTCAAGATGAAAGCGTTCACCCTTCTCTGTCTGTAAGTCTTAGGGTCTCCACATAGGATGTCCTTTCTGTCCCCATTGTCTTCTCAGGCAATAAACTAGGTTTCTAAGTCATTCATTCGTATGCAATACCCATTACAGTCTGTCAGGGCTTTATTGACCGCTGTTTTGCGGATGCCTAGCAGTCTACTGAAGGTGCCGGCTGGCCCGGCCTCGAGGTCTGGCGTGTAAATCTGATCAGTCAGTGCTGGAGCCTGTAGCAACTGGGTGTACTCCTCCAGGGTAGGGGTGATCTCATGCGGCCCGATGAAGAAAGCTGCGGGCTCGATCTCCCATAACTGGAGCATGGCCCGGACCATAGGTAAATTCGCCTCTAACTTAGTCAGTGAGAGGATGGGGCCGATCTTCTGCTGGATGAAGGCCTGCTCCTCTGGGTTGTACAAGGTAAACCAGTGGTCCAATACCAATTTTGGGTCCAAAGGTTTGTACACCCAAATCTCTTTGCGGAGGAGGCGGTCGACTGCACTGCTAGCCATCTATTACAATAGGAAACAGCCTAGTTACAAACAGAACTATGAAAATGTTACAGGGAAATAGTCCTGAACTCCAAGGACAAAATAACAAACCATTACATTGTCATCCAATTGTCAACCCCTTGTACGATGTTATGTATGCAAGTAGGTTGGTTCTAACTGGTTCCCGAGCTCTATGGCCTCCCGCATTCTCGAAGAAATGGATCTCAGGCCATATCGAAGCATAGGGTGGGGTAGCCTAATCGGTCCCGAACAGTGAATCAACTCACTTTGCTCGAAACCTACACAATGGCTCCCCGTCTTAGGTTTCTAGGACAGTCCGGTTTCGACCGCATCTACTCACACAAACATATGTATGCATGCAAAACCCCCACAGTAAAGAAACTAAAATCTAACTAAATCCTGCAAAGTTAGTAACAAAGTAATGATTGAAACACATTTTTTTTAAAGAGAACAGCTTGGAGAGATTCAGGTGGCTAGCCTGCTGGTATGGGTCCCCAGTGGAGTCGCCATCCTGTCGAGTCTAATTTTTGAATTCCCATTCCTAATCCGATCTAAACTAAACCCTATGCTCATCTAATCTAGATCCTCGACTTGAATTAGGAATTTCATTTGATTTTTGGAGTCGCCACCCAACTGTTGTTGGGAAAAAGTGAATTAAGACTAAAGGAGCGGATTAGTCTTAATTTGGACTACTAGTCGTCGTTATTTCCTCTTCTCGTTTTTTGTGAGAAGAAAAAAAGGGAAAACCAGAGTTTCTAAGTCCGGGGGCTAACCTATTAAAACCTATACGGTTACCACCTAATCTCCTAAAATTGTTCATCTTTAGAAATGTGCTTCATTGTGTTTCTGTTAATTTTTGTTATGTCTTTGAATTTATTTCAGAAAAAGGATTTTTCATTTATTTTATGGGTTGACCCGAATGGGTGCCTACGTACCTGCTACTCAGGATCAAACAAGCCGTAGTTCGCTTTTCTGAAAATCTTTAGTGTATTGGTGAATTTTAATTTTGAAATTTCTTTCGATTTATGTTCTTACCATTTTTTGGATTTTTCCTAAAAACTCTAAGCCTAAGCTTGATTTCATTTTGAAAATGATTTTTGTAGGGAAAACATCAATTTTGATTTATTTGACGAAAATTATTTTTCTAAGTGCTAAAACTTATTTATTTTTTTTTTATGATTTTTTTGTTATTTTTGTGATTTTTGTGATTTTTGATTTTTGTTGAAAACTTTATCCTAAGTCTATTATCTATCCTATTTTGAAATCTAAAACTTTACTATTATTTTCCTAATATTTTTATTGTTTTTCTTCATTTTATTATTTTTTATTTTATTTTATTTTTTATTTTTTTATTTTACATTATTAAATCCTAAAAAACCTAATTTCTACATTTTCCTATTTATTGAAAATAGAAGTAAATAAATAACTAATAACTAAACAAATAACAAAAACAAAAAAAAAAACAATAATAACAAATAATAAATTTAGAATAAATAAACAAACAAAATAAATAAATAAAATCTGGAAAATCCGACTTACCTGGATCCGGGTCGGTGCGCGGGTCGGGTCAGTCGGGTCGGATCGGTCGGACACGGCGGCAGGGTTGGCTAGTTCACGGCGTTCCGGCGGTCTTTTGCGGCGGGTGAAGTGTCGAATCATAGCTTCTTGAGGGTGTTGAATCCGATGGTGGTGGCGGTTTACTCCCAGAATGTCTCCTTGCGGTGGCTCAACTCCGATCGGCGGTCGCAACTTTGGGTTTCCTCCGATCTACACTCTTTTCTCTCTCTCTCGCAATTCTGATCTCTGTTCTTGCTTCCTCATCTCCTCCTCTATTTATAGGCGCTTGAAACCGAGCTGGATAAGCTCAGATTTCCTCCGATTGAAGCTGATCGGATTTTCGGTTGAAAAACCAACTCCGATTCGTGCCCATCCAACGATTTGTTGTGATTTGATTTTAATTAGATAATGTTTATCTTATTTTTGTTGAAGATCTGTTGGATTTGTGCAAAAAAATCGAATCAAAACGGTCGAAATACGAATTTTTTCTTCGCCGGCGATCTCGGGCTCGAGGTAGGAGACGATCACGTGCCCGGCACGTGCGTTTCTTCCAGCCAATCGGATGCTGCCACGTGTCCTGGATAAGTCGAAAAATTGCAAAATGCGGAAACTGCTTCCTCCGCGATTCGAACGTCTGACCGAGCCCCCCTGCGCGCGCGCGTAGCCATGGTCCGGACCAGCTGAGCTAGCCCACTTTCCTGATTTTTCTAATTTCGCAAATTGCATATATGCAATGCGATTTTTCTATTTTTTTGTATTTTTTGAAATTTCAAAAATTTGTAAAAATTGTTTATTATTCATTATTGCTATTTCCGAAATCATTTTTCAAAATTGAAGTGTTTTCCTATTTATTTTTGTTTTTTGAACATTTTTATTATTTTATGCTAAATTAGGGAAAAATTGGGAAAAATTAGGAAAAATTGAAAATTGATTATTATTGAAAATTATTGACTCCTAGGGCAAAAATGGGGTGTTTACACTATAATTTTCTTGATTTGCTATAATGGAGGTTGTTGCGTCAAATATAAATCCATATCTTTCTCATAATGATTCATTGTATTTATTTGGTTTAGATAATCTTGGAAGTTTAATTGAAAGTTTGATTTCCAATGGATCTAATTTCCTATGTTAGAGTAGATCAATAAAACTTGCTTTAGGGGCAAAAGCAAAGTTAAGGTTTATGGATGGAACTTCTAAGAAATTTGGTAATAATCAGGTTGATGTGCAAAGATACATTCGTTGTGATTATATGATTAAATACTAGATCCTAAATTCAATGACAAAGAATTGTTGAAAAGGTTCATGTATGCAAAATCAAAATAAATAAATAAATTTTGGTATAATATAAGTGCTCATTTTGGTTAAAGCAATGGTCCTTTTGTTATATTTGATACAACATGAGATTGCAAATGTTAAATTTATGTTATGATTTATTACATAGACTAAAAAAATTCTAGAATAAACTTAGTAGTTTATGTGGAGCACTTGAATGTACTTACGATGCATTGAATCATTACAAATGTGATTAGTTGAAAAAAATTTAAACATAGAGAATAGGATTAGCCTTATGCAATTTCTCATGGGGCTAAATGATATATTTGAAAGTGTAAGAAATCACATTTTGTCTATGCATCCTTTGCCTTCTATGAGTAAGGCATATTATCTTGTGTTTTAAGTTGAAAAACAAACAAATAACATGAATATTTGGAAATAGCGAGAAGAGTTCAATTTTTTATACATAAGAGCTTAGCAAATGTTACAAATTAACGATAAGAAGGATAAGAAAGGGAATTGTAAAAGAACTAGACATAGTATTGAACAATGCTTCGACTTAGTAAGTTATCTCCACTAGTATAAGGGTCTAAGAGATAAAAAGAAAAGCAAAACTTGTGGCTCGAGTGGAGTCATATCATGAACAAAACGATATACCTTTTGATGAACATATTTTTATTAAGAATGTTAACATATCAGTATTAAATGAAAATGAGTTTATTTTAAAAGTATGTAATGAGGCTGTGAGAATGCTCATAGGGAAGTAGCAAGTGGATGATAACATACATGTCTAGTTTGTAAACTTTGTAGGAAAAGTTTCACATACTTCTTCTTTTATAGCTTCTTTATGTAATGATAGCCTAATAAGTGGATAGATTGTAGACATAGGAGCTTTGAATCATATGACTCATTTTCTTAATTTTCTAGTTGACGAACAAAGACTTAAACACCTAATCTTTATCAAATTACGAAATGGACATGATAAAACAATTCATATAGTAGGAAACATTCAAATAAATGAACAAATATTACTTACAAAAGGTCTTATTAGTACTAGAATTTTATTATAACTTGCTTTTTGTTAGCCAATCACGTGCTCATTTTAACCTGTATGCAATCTTTAATTCCTACCAATGTTTGTTTCAAAACCCGATCTTTAAAAAACACTACAAGAATTTTGATGTTTCGTGACGTTTAATAAACGTCACCCAAAATTAAGTAAACATTTAATAACGTTTATTAAACGTCACAAAAGACATTTAATAACGTTTATTAAACGTCACAAATAGACTTTACTAAAAGTTTGTTATGGAAAGTATTTGATGATGCTTAAAAAGTAAACATCACCAATGCTATAAATGTCATCAATAAACTGATAATAGTAATGTTTAAACGTTACCAATAAACGACATTTAGTAACGTTTGAACAATACGAAAAGTAAATAATTTGATGCCAAAATTGTTTGCCAAAATTCATTTTTTTAGTAATGTTTAAGCGTCACAAAACTGTGAAAAATTGGTAACGTTTAAACGTCACAAAAAAAAAGTTTAAACGTTACTAATAAGCATTTTTTTTAACGTTTAAATGCCGCAAATAACTAATATTTAGTAACGTTTAAGCGTGACTAAAAGTTTTTTGGTAACGTTTAAACGTCATAAAAAATTATTGTTATAATGATATGATAAGTCTATTTATAAATATAACAACTTGAACCTGTAATAAAATAGTATGCAATAAAATAATAAATGTGAAGAAAGTGAACATTCGCATATATGCTTATAACTGTCCACTTCCATCATCAACTACACTTTACAAAAGTAGACAATAGCATATCCCAAACAATATTATCCAAACTTTACAGAACTTAGTAATAAAATAAGCTCTCTATTGATACCCTACTGTTACCCAAATTGATAATCAACTTCCAAAAAGTTATCATACAATAAACTGTAATTCATAAACTAGCTATTTTATTGCTCAGTCTAATTATCATCTATCAAAAGTTACTAACAAAATAAATCATCCTTCACAAATTACTTTCTTCCCCACTTTCATCACCCTCGTCAAAAATGTTAGAACCAAAATAAACTCCCTTTCATAAGCTATCCTCTTCGCCACTTTCACTATCATCATGACGATTAGGGGGAATTCTAAAAGGCATAATAAACTCCCCATTGCTTAGAGATCCTATCACATAAACGTATAAAAGGTGTAAGATAACTTAATTAATATAACAATGTAATAAACACGATTGTAACATTTAATAATTCACCTGAATTAGATGAGCAGTCCGGAAGAAACCTTTGCAAAACTTGAAATAAACTGTTCATCTACAAGAAGATAAAAATCTAGTAAAAAACTAATCTTATAAAAAAAGAGAGATATAGTACTATACATGGAAAATAGAAGATTCCATCAATTGCAAATATCATTACTTCTTAAATAATAGAAATGTCAACATCATCCAGAATAATAGGATTGTAAGTTAACTCAATCTTTATGAAGAAAAAACTCAGTGAAACAACATAATAACTAAGACTCCATTCCAAAAATAAAATAAGCCTTAGAGAAAAATTGAAAGAAATGAACTTCAAATTGGGCCAAATTAGAAGATGTACCTTATCTTCTTAAGCCCACTGTAAATTCTTTAATTCTTTAAACTGAACATCTCGCTTTTTGCTCCATTGTTTCTCCGCTTTAAGTTCTTCCCGCAATCTTTTATTTTCGTCATTTTTTGACACTTGATTCTGCATTGATTTTCCTATAATTGGTGGTCCATAACTACGATCGGGATGGTAATCTGTCCTAGAATTTGCATTCATATATTGATCAACAATCTCTGAAGCAGACTTTGGTGTGTCTGAACTTTGTGACTCTTTAAACAAGTCAACCATGGACAAATGTTAAAAACATTCCACCCCATAGTATATTCTACCTATGTAATGTAAAAAATGTATTCTTTATACTAACATAATCATCTGCAGCTTGTTGAGAGACCCAACCACTTATACCATTCGATCTAATCTTACAAAATTGAGTTTGCTTGAAAAATTCAATAGGATTAAGTGTTTCTTTGTGTTGCTCAATCTAATTGAATAAATAACAAAATATTAAATATCTAACCTATTTCACTATCAAATATATAACATTATCTAAAATACTTACATACTCAAGCTTCCTACTTTTAAAGGACTTACTCCCTGCCCTATGCGGATATTTTACATAGTTGCATGCATACTTTCCATTCATTGACTTTGTTTTCTATTAGTCAAAATAAGAAATAAATTATTGAAATCATTTTCTGATATTACAAAGAAGTATTGTTTAATGAGAACTTACCTTTTCATGTGGATCATCTAATTCTAGAATATTCATCTCTTCCAAAGACTCATGATTCCACATATCTGTGACCATTTTCTAATCATCATCACTGCAAGTCCTTGGTCGTGCATTATCACCCACCTTTTTCCATTTTTTGTGAACATCACATCGAAATTTCCTATGGAGACGCCCCATCCATCTATCAGCCTCATTGAATTTATCTGTATCACTCATAATATCGTCAATATTAAGTCGATTCTGCAAAGCAAAGTTTTAGTTATGACAATTGAAAACAGAGAATAATTTCCATATCGTACTTGATTGATATAAAGACCTCCCAACCTATACTCTTGCCCAAGTCCGCCTCTTCTCTGATGTTGGAAGTGTTCCCTAATCACCCTTAAGATATAGTGGCAATAAGTCCCTGCAAGCTTTCCCAATCTCAAATGCTAATTTAGTTTACTGGTCTCTCGTAATTGGACAGCTTGTGGAGGCATCAAACTCTATTAGCATTCTATCTTTCCATCTATTGTCCTCTATATATACCTCTCCTATTGCAACAGAAGGAAATACTTTTTAGTAATAGTTACTAACTTTTATGTAACAAGTTATATGAATAATTAACCTATGCGCAATTACTTGAGTGATGAATAAAAGTGGGTGGAGAGCTATCTGATGGATTTGTATTTACATGATTGTTGGGGATGACATGAGTATGCGTCAAGAGAGCATCTGCTACAACTGAATCACGAGCTAAGGAATAAAGTGACATTCTAGCATTTAATCATTCGATTAAATATCTATAATTGGGCACCTGCTTCACTTAAAACCCAGCAATGCCCATTCCTATTATGTCTTGATGGTCAAAGCATGTGTCTAGCATTTCAATGCAGTATACATATGTAGATTTCTTTGATAGAAAACAAGGTACGCTTTATGTGCGCATATGGCTTAAAATTTTGATTCAATATACATTACTAGGGGATGAGTGCAAACAAGGGGTTTGAATTTATCTGTTATCCAACTCTTATCAGTGCAAACAAATATGACTCTAAAAGAACGTAAGACTATGACACCTAAAAATGTATAAGATTGGGTTTTCATAGAATAAGATTAACAAATGTATTTATAAATGTGGACAAATTCACTTGCATGATTTAAGTGGCAATGTAAGAACTTCACAAGCATACTAGGATGGAATGGAACAAAGTCACCTAGTCAAGACTAATCAACTTTATAGTGATTTATAAACAAGATCATACTAATATAAAAAGTTTAGTGGAGTGTAGAACTTAACCAATAGTCACATAATCTAAATAAGTACTTCGCTGCAGTCACAAACTTATCAATGTAAGGCTTTTTGATAAATTTTATGATAATTGAAAATGGTTATTACCGAACATAAGAGCTTACTACTTCCAGTATGTTTAGTTAAAATTATAAAGATGGAGTAAAATAATAGTTATTCTTCTACTAGAGAAACATTATTATGCTTTCTTAGTAGTCTAATTATTATATGGAATTTTGATGATGTGCAAGTTAATCTTTTTAGTTATATAATAGTCCAGAAATAATGTTTAATGGTAATATAACTCATCACGGCTTCTACTAGTAAAAGATATTGAGATATCCTACAACAAAGAATTTCCAAATATATGACTATTTTGTCTTGACTAAGCAAAAGAAACCCCCTCCAATCAAACTTAATAAGTAAATAAGTAATCACTTTAATATATGACTATTTTTTATTGACTAGAGCTATTGTTGCGATTTTCATTATGTCTTGTTTATTGGGTTTATTGTTGCAGTTTTCTCTTCTTCTGTGTGTGTGTGTACGTGGGGATAGTCATGTCAATTAGTATTGTTGCCTAAATATTGTTGCAAAGTTTCGTTAGTTGGCGTTATGTATTATTGGCCTTCTTGTCATTTGATAAAATTTCCTCTTCTTTGGGCTCAATTCAATAGTTCCTATTTAAACTTATTTACCTCTCATCTTTACTTGTTGGTAAAATGGAGGAAACCTTACACTTCGAGACTGTGTGTTCGGACGGATGATTGCAGGTTATGGGCCGCCCAATGGAAAATGTAT
Source organism: Laguncularia racemosa (assembly GCA_037954665.1). Taxonomy (NCBI): domain Eukaryota; kingdom Viridiplantae; phylum Streptophyta; class Magnoliopsida; order Myrtales; family Combretaceae; genus Laguncularia; species Laguncularia racemosa. The sequence continues at coordinate 2,409,426 of JBBMOL010000025.1, read as the reverse complement.
TCCTTATTCTGGTGTTTTTGGACGAGTAGGCAATGTGACACCATGCTCTTCCTTTAGTGATTACAGAAGCCATTTGTGAGTCAGTTTTACATCTTTGAGGTTTGCTTTTAACAAGGCATCATTTTCCTGCCTTGCTAGTTCAAGTGGCTACAAAAGAAACCCTGACTTCTCAAGGCATAATAAGTATGGCTTTTCATGTAGTAGGAACAATAAGCAAATGGAAGATAGAGACAGTTTTGAAAACCAAGAGGAACTGGAAATGTTGTCTTCAAAAAATGGTCCATTGCTTTCTCTTTCCAATTCTTCCAAATATCAGGTGATTGTTATACTAAGATTGTTGAACTCTTTAGGAAGGTCTAAGCTCAACTTCGGAAAAGAGTTGCACTAAGAGAAAGAAAGGAAAGCCGAAGCCATAAGAGGACTAGGTAAGGAACAGGAGAGTGAGACAGTGGATTCCCTGCTTAGGTTATTAAGGAAGCATTCTATTGAACAAGGTAAAAGGAAAAATGTAGGGTAGAGCAACAGGGAGACTAATTCTAAGTAGTCGGAACAAGATATTCTTTCTTTCGAATGAAAAGGCCAAAGTCTCTTTGATTCAAATGGCATACTTGATGATGAACCAAAACCTCCAGTCTTTCCTTTGAGCAGGCCAGCCTCAAATTTCCAACGCAAATCACTTGTCCCTCAAGTGAAATACCAACAACTTAATTTCACCGATGTCAATAGAGGGGAAATAATTATGGCTCAGCCACAGTCACAGCCCGAATATGATCTTAAGATGAAGGTTGAGGAGCTAAAGCCTAAGTTGGAACATAACCCAAAGGTAAATTCCTAAGTTTTTGAAGATGGTGTTTATGAAGAAATGTCAAATGGAGAATCATCAGATAATGATGCAGTTGATGGTGGTGAAAGTATTGACAAGCCAGAAACCATTTAAGGTAGAGATGTAAGTGCATTAAAGTTACAAGAATTAAGGGCTATAGCTAAATCTCGTGAGGTAAAGGGATTCTCAAATATGAAAAAAGGTGATATCCTCCAACTGCTTAAAGGGGATGCAAATTAGTTCGCCTTTTATTTCCTATAAGAGAGGGACATAGTTGTTTTTTAGTCTTATATTTCTCTATTTTTACTGCTCATTTCATTACCATACAACTTTCAATTTTGTCATAGTTAAGTAAGCTAATGGAATTTTCAAAGAGACAGAAGTTTGAAGGCTATTCAAGAGCTCCCCGATTTAGCTACCTATTTTAATCAGTCAATGCTAGATGCTATCTAGATTGCTAGTATAGCAAAGTATATTCCCCTTCATTTTCTGTTTTTCCCTTTACTTATTACCACTCTAGAATTTGAAGACACCTAAACAAGGAAAGGAAAAGAAGAAAAAGACACAATCCTAATGTCAAAGCAAAATGGAAGAGTAAATGTGTACACAATAGAACAGAAATTGAAACCTTAGAATAGAAACCCTATGTGAAACCCTAGAACAGAAATTGAAACAAAATGGTAGCGTACCTAACTAATTGCAAGAGTAAATATGAACCATAACAAGAAATCATACTAAGTCTTAAGGATACGAAGGAAATATGTACACAATAGAGAGTTGAAATCTATAAATGCAAGCTTGTTTAGAGAGAGAGAGACAAAGAGGGAAGATGGGGAGAACATACCACTTGCGGCTTTAATGGGTAAATGCTTTGATGGAGAGAGACAATACTTTTCCAAATGGCCGAAGGGGGCTTACTGTGTGCCGGAGAGGAAAATGTCGACTTCTTGCCTTGGACAAAGCTTAGTTAGAGAGAGAGTTAAGTTTTTCGAAAAGAGAAAGAGAGAAGGCTCCAGGTGCTCTTTGGAAAAAAAAAAAAAAAAAAAAAGCAAAGACCTGCGAGACACAAGCTTGATTTGGAAATATTCAATTGGCGAGTCGGCATAATTTTTTTTTTTTTTTTTGCAATTGTGTAAATTATTTTTCTTAATTTGAAGGTTATTTGATTTTTTATAGAGTAAATAAAAAATGTTTAATAAGATTTATTATGTTTAATTTTACAAAATATTATAAATCAAATTATATATATATGTTTTCTAAATTTTTTCATAAACGTTACTAATACTATATTTTTTTATAACTTTTGATAAATATTACTAAATCTTATATAAATTAGTAACTTTTACAAAATCTACAAACATTACCGAATATCAAAATTCTTACAGTGAAATATGTAACAAAAGCCAATACACAACTTAGCCTCTATGATAATTTCAATGTCAAGTGTATGTTTCAAGTCCTTTTCTTTACCACATGAATAATGTTCAATTATACTTGTGTTTAATGGTGTTTCCAGTAATAAAAAATCTTTAAAATTGTTGCATAGCAAATTAAGACATTTCCTTTTCGAAAATGCACCATATTCATGAGTTTAAAGACTTAAATTTGTTTAAATTCTTGTGTGATACTTTTCAAATTATAAAGTTCATCAATTACCTATCCACTTTAGTCATTCTAATTCTTTCGTAGTTTTGATTTAGTTCATGTTGACTTGTGGGGACCTTATAATACATCATTAAATTATGGGAGTAAGTTTTTCCTAATGATAGTTGATGATATGAATAGACGCACATGAACATATTTGCTTCATTCCATATATCAAACCCCAAGCAATTTAAATACTTTTCTTTCTTATGTTAAAAATCATTTTCTTACTTCACTTAATATAATCAAAACTAGCAATGGCTATGACTTTGTTCCTCATGATTGCTAAGATTTGTTTAAAAGATATGGGAATATTCACTAACAAACCTATGTTTACATGACACAACAAACTAGTGTGGTTGAATGTAAGCATAAAACTTGTTAAATATAGTTGGTGCTATTAGATTTCATGCCATTTTACAAGGAAAAAGAAATGGAATGAATGTGTCTTAGCAACCACTTTTCTCATTAATAGAGTGCTCGTTTAATCTTTAGGATGAAAAAATTCATATCAACTTTTATTCCATAAAGTTCCTACATATTCAAACCTTAGAATCATTGGTTGCTTATATCATGCATCTACTATTGCTAGCTCTCGTGATAAATTTGATATCAGAGGTCAATAGTGTATATTTTTAGGATACTGTTTAAGTCAAAAAGGCTACATGTTGCTACAAGTCATAAGGTCTCAATGCACATTAGTTGTCTATTAGCCATGATGTAGTCTTTCATGAGCATATATTTCTTTCCAAGTTAGATTCCCATCATTAATCTACTTTAAATAAAGATGAATCTAATTTATTTCATATTGATTTTATGTCTAATGCACATGGAGAACAACATTTTATTCTTCCTTTTGTGCCCATTTCTACATATTCTAAACTTGTAATCCCTTAGTGTCAAAGCTTATATTCCAAATTTTTATGATAATCCCTCAAATAGATTCAAACATCTACCTACTTGGATTAAAGACTTTAATTTATCCATAGCATTCCACCATGTTCATCATTTTGACTCACATTTTCTTATTCATTTGGATCACATTCTTAATGCTCTCTTTTCTATAGACCATTCTTTTACCAATTTTCCCAAGGATTATATAGCTTCCTTAGCAAATGTGTTTGCAATATATCAACCTCATAGTTATCAAGAAGCAATAGAAGATCCTAGATGGGTTGAGGCTAATAATTGTTAGTATTAAAATCCAATCATACTTAGGAGTTGACTTCTTTGCTGCCACTAGGTAAAAAGATGATCAGTTCCAAATGGGCATACAAAATAAAAGTGTAATGATGATTGTTTTGTTGAGAGATTTAAGGCATGGCTTGTCGCAAAAGGATATATCTAAGAAGGATTGGATTGTATTGATACATTTTCACCAATTGCAAAACTATCCACTATATGAATTCTTTCTATAGTTGCACCAGTGAAGAATTGGATAGTTTAAACTAGTGTGAGTAATGCCTTTTTGCATGGGTATATAAATGAGAAGATTTATATTACTCCATCTAAGGGCTATTCTTTAGCTTCTTCAAGGAAAATTTGTAAGCTTTTCTCTTCACTTTAAGATTTTAAACAAGCTTTTTGACAATGAACAAAGAATTCACTAAGTTTATTGTCTCTTTCGGATTTAATTGGTTTAAGAATGGTTATTCTCTTTTCACAAAGAACAAAGAACTCACCAAGTTCATTGAGTGCTACTGCAATTGTAGATGTAAAACATGCATGAGACCACACTTTCACTATTAAAGACCTTGGTGATGTATGTTTTTTTCATAGGGATTGAGATTTGTTAAACTTCAAATGGATTTACACTCAATCAAGGGAAGTTTTTATATGATGTACTTCAGGATGTTGGATCAACTAACACTAAGGTTTCTCTACCTCAAATTTAAGACTTGATCATTTGATAGGTAATTTACTCAATGATCGTACTATGTATAGATAGATTATTGGAAAGTTACTATATTTAATTATGATTCAACTAAATATCTCATTTACAACCCAATAATTAAGTCAATTTATAGCTCAACCTAAGACATCTCATTTTTATGATGTTGTACTATTTCTATGTTACTTAAATGGAACTATTGATAAGGGGCAATTCATCTCTTCTTCTAGTTCCTTATCACTTCTTGGTTACTTTGATGTGGACTAGGGTTCGTGTTGGGTTGATAAAAAATCTTCATCTAGCTGTTGCATCTTTCTTGACACTTCACCGGTCTCTTAGAAAACTAAAAAGGAAAGGAAAAGAAGCTATTATTTCTACTTTATTCATAGGAGCTAAATATAAGAACACAACATTAGCAACTAAGGCGTTATTGTAGGTTTCATATGTTTTTCATGATTTACATGTTCCTATTGCACTTTTTCCCGTAGCCATTCAACTCAAATCAATGCAAGCATTCCTTCCTTTCATGGATGGATTAAGCACATTAAAGTAGAAATTCACTTTACACGTGATCATCACATTTCTGGATTTTTTTTTCATGTTCATTATGTTCCTTTAGCTCATCAACTTTTGACATCATGACAATACTATTACTGATTCTACTTTATTTTTTATTTTTTATTTTTTTCTAAGTTGAGACTTGTAGATTCTCCAACCTGAAGGGGGATGTAGGAATATCAGTATTGTATTTTATTTATTTGTATCCTTTCTCTCACATGCAGTTCATTTGCTAGTTATCTAGTATAACTATAGGCTGTTGACTTCATAATAGAATTGGCTGAATATATTATTCTTCAACTTAGAAGGTTCTCTATCGACTTAGAATAGAGCCTCTACTTTCACCCATAGGGATTGATGTGTGACAGATTATCTTTTTTACCTTGCCTTCGCATACTTCTACGACTTAGTGAAGATGACAGATTCAAATGAACTCTCTGTCGAATTCCGTCGCTGTTTTTAAGCATAATGTAACAAAGGACTTTGAAGATAAAGATAAGATATTTGTCTATTCTTTACAGACGAGTTCCTAGATACTCAGAGAGAAGAGAAGAGCGTAGCCTGATCATAACAAACACAATATTTTTTATCGAATCATCATAGACAAACTAATAGAAATTTGGAGAAAAAAGAGAATTCTAGGGAAAAGAACTTTGTAATTTCATCACGAATTGAATAGATGTCTTTTGATATCTTCATACAAGAAGTTATTTATAATATGGAGTAACTACTATCTGAGTTTCCATATGAGGGGACGAAATAATTCTTCCATGATCCTTTCAGCACTCCAATTGAAATTGGACATGTTTTCGTCGTATGGATGCTGGCCCCCGAGTGTAGTGTCGAATCACTTGACACAATTTCTCCCATCGTGATCACCATTTACGTTCATCAAGCATAAAACATATGCATGCAATCGATTTTGCTATTGAAGGTCATGTTTGTCATTTGATTCCATCTCGAGGACTCTGTAAATCAAAGTTATTATACTCTAAATGAAATTTAGGAAAGAAGTTATAAGTATGTTACTGGATTGTAGACGATACAATACAAGGAAATTAAGGGTGCATGCCGAATTATAGTTCCTAGAAGTACAAGAAGTATAGGGAAATATGTTGTGTTATTGTATGGTTGTTCTCTCTCCTTCCAGAATTTTCTTCTCCCTTTTACTTGTTAGTTATTATGATTAACTACTACCTATTTAGTTGGCATTCATCCGTCATGTGTCCTTTAACCATGAATAATTTAGGGTCCTTAACATGATTTCTCATATTAAGCAACCTCTTTTTATGATTCTTGATCAATATAGTGGGTTTCTTGAACTTTCTACGATTCTCCAACAAGGAACTTATATAGTAGGGTTTTTTTTTTCCTTAGTTAAAAGGTGTTATTGAACCCTCAAAAAGTTAAAAAAATTATCAAGAAACTTTTATGAAAGAACTTACAGATTAAGTAGAAAAGCTCTTAAAAAAAAAAGTTCCATAAAATATTAATATAATACCTAAAAACTCTAAATCAGTCATTACTATTAAACATCACCTTATACATCCTACAAACAAGACTTCTACGTATATCCACGACAAATGTCCTTGAATGCTTCAATCCTGATAACTGCTAATTCAAGCATGTTTTGTTTTGGTGCCAAGAGATTTTGACATTTACTCAGAGATTTTGAGCTCAATTTATTTAGTTTGATGAACTTATAAATCTAATCAAACTCAATCCAAGTTTAATATATGTATTAAATTTTATTGAGATCTACTTCAAACTTCAATATAAATTCAATGGAATCGAATTAAAACCTTATGTTACGTAATTATAGGTTCTAAATTACCTTATGAAACTTCTATATTTTTTCTTATATTTTTAATTTTTGAGATATGATCAACATGTTAATAATTGAATGTTATAGCCATTGGAGTCTTCAATAGTAGCATTCTAATTAAAAATCCAAGATGAATTTAAAAAAAATGCAAGCATAATAAAGTTCGATAAAAAATTAATTAAAAAAAATGAGAAATAGTAAACTTAAAGCAATGCCATTCATGAACATAGTACCATAGAAAGTCATCTATAGACAACATACCATGCTACCGTTTCCTACGTATCTCTAATAAGTTCATCCACGACCAATGTCAAAGTAGAGGGATTTTAAATTATTCCTTAAATTACGGGCTTGGAATTGTGTGAACAGGAATTGGAACCTGTTTCGAGACCACCTCCGTGCTACCAAATAGATCTTGGGCCCTAATTTAGGAATCAACCTAAGCCAATCTTGGGGTTAGTTTTGTCGGCTACCAACCCTATATCTATATATACAAACCCCTATACCTCTTCTTATATCTCCTCTTCACACTCCTCCACAAGATTTTTCTTGCAACTTCATCTTATCCCTTCTTAAAATCAATAAACACCATACGCAGATCTTGTTATATTAAAGATAAGATTTTTAATTATGTAAATAGAGCACAATAAAATAATAATCAATTTAGAAATATTGGAAATTAACCAAAATGTAAAATTTTTAAATGAGTTCAAGTCGAATAGAAGAGAATAAATTCAAGTTGTTTGAATCGATGTGTTGCTTCGTGTGGGTTTATGATTGTGCTCATTACTTGAGCCATTGTATCTTTTGGTTAATTTGAGTTATGATCTTTCATAATGGATAGTTTAAATCAAGTTATAACTATTTTAAAGAATTTTTTATGATTTAGTCCATGTTTTTGAGGGGATCAATCTAGCATTCAATTTTACTATTATTTTATATATTAATAGTAGAAATTTAACGATAATTAACTATAAAAATTTGATATATATAAAATTAACGGTAAAATTGAAGACCGAACTAGTCCTATTAAAATAGTAGGGATAATTATAGAAGGTTTTGTTTTAAAGATGATATAATGATTAAAAAAAATAATAGTGTTCAATGGCTATAACCCTTGGAAGAGTCATAATTCATGAAACTAGTGAAAAGTCATAAAGTTTATACTTTTATTTTGGGTAGATTTTTTACACGAATTTCACACTTTTTTTACTTCTTCTTTTTCTCTTTCTCTCAACCTTATCAACAACACACAATTGATCTACTATATTTTCTACAAACTTGTGTGGTTATTAAGAACAAATGATTGATACTTTTTATTTTTTATACAAACTTAATTGCATCGTGAAAATAGTTCCAAATCCCTTAATAAACTTTATGTATGACTTGTAAAACCTTTTAAGAAAAACATTTTTCATGTGCTACTAAATGTCCTCTTTCCTGATAATTCCATAACACTTAACCTAAGATGGTTATTTCATGAACTAAAATGGAACCAAGCAAAAGCTAGATTTAATCTAGATAAGGTAATTTCAATTGTCACGTGGCTTTTGGCATTGAACAATAAAATTGTAAATAGTATAGGCTTATTTATCTTCACACACATGTCATATGCCACACGGGTCTTACTTATGCAGACATAAATATTGAACTCTTATATTAGCTAATTAGTTACACAATATAGCAATACATTTCATCTTCTCTTGGTTGTATAACTTTTCTTTTGTTTCACATGGTTCAATTGTAAATCTCCGCGGATAGACTAGATACGCTCCTGAATTCTTCATGGTATTAGAGCTAGTCGTTAGTAGATTTCTATTCTTGTTTCATTTTTTAATCACTTTTTTCTTTTTCAATATTGGTATTTCATTTACTAGTAAACAAGAATGTTAAAGCAACAAAAGCAATTTCTAGTCAAAATGATCCACTGCATTTATCTGGATCAAATAGCCTAAGGATTGCAATTACAAGTGTAATCTTTATGGAATTAAATTTTTTAGGATGGATTCGATCCATCAAACTTACTTTAGGGCAAAAGCCGAGTTAAGGTTCATAAACAATGAATGTAAGAAACCGAATGATAAAAATCCAATTGAAGTTCAAAAATGGATTAAGTGCAACTACATGATAAGGTTTTGGATCCTTAATTCAATGACTAAAGATTTATCTAGAACATTTATGTATGCTCAATCATCTAAAGAGTTATGGGATGATATATATGAGCATTTTAGATTAACCAAATGCTCCATTGTCATGTTAATTGTAACATGAAATTATAAACTTTAGACAAGGAAGTCTTAATGTTTCAATGGATGAGATGCACAAATTATGTGGATATTTGGAATGTGCTTATGGGCATGGTTGTCAAAATCGTAAGTTAACTCATATGTTTGTACGAGTTTACGAGTTTGTGAGCATACTTATTGTCAACTCGTATATAAAATTGATTTGAAGGTGAAATCATTTGTAAAATTGTAAGTCTGATGGTGGAAACGTATAAAAACACGAGTGAAATAGCCTTTCAACTGAGTTTAAATATACTACAAAATCATGCACCATTTTTGTCCAAGCCCATAGCTATAATGGGCTACCCAATTTGAATTAAGCCAAGCCCAAGTCATCAAAGGAGCATCTTCTCTTCTGCCCGTGAGTCGTGACCTGTAACTCTGCGTGTCTGTTGTCTCTGTCTGTATCTGTATTGTAACTTTTCGTCTCTGGCTCTCTATTCTTTGTCCTTTCCTTCAATTTTCGCTTCAAATTTTTTTCTCATCTTCACCTCTTCAGTCTTCACACTCAGGTGTTCACAGTCACAGCACTAGCAAATCACGTCTCCGTTCAAATTGTCAATCTTTCTCAGTTCTTCTCACATAGCAACAGTTTGCCGTCAAGCAAATCGCCTCTCCACTTACAGTCACAGCACTAGCAGTCCAACACAGTTGATCTTCACGGTGACAAAGTTACAGTGTACTATTGTTCACCTTTGCGATTTGCATCTGCTTCAGCCTTTCAGTTTTAGGTAATCAAGTTTTATCAATTTCGGGGTTGTTGTTTTCTATTGTTATGGGTATTTTCTGTTTGAGTGTACTATTGATTTGTGATTTAGTTTAGTGATTCCATTTCACAATTCCTTTTTTGTTTGGTTGCTGCTAAATGATGCCTTGAAAGCTTGAACTTAATTTGTTGAATCTTGATATTGCCACAACTTGATAAAATCGACAATGCAAAAAACATTAAGCTCATGCTACTCCTACTAGCACCATCACATCTCAGTGTTAAGGCAGTTGTTGTTGCTGTCCCATACGACCATACGGCCTATACCACTTCAATGTTTTCCTTATGATGATGTTAACATTGGTGAAGAAGAAGACGATGAAGATGCAGATGATGATGGTGATATAGATGAGAAAGGTGGTGAAAATTGTAATAATTTATTTTAGTTGTTTTGTATTATGATTTATGAATTCATAACTTTTATTGAGACTTGTGGTTAATTATCTATATTGCACAACTTATACTCGATTATCTATATTATAACTTTTATTGTGATTTATGACCAAAATATGTGTTGAATTTCTTTATTTCTATTATCTATTATATTTTTTAATAACTATTTAAGTAAATTTACAATATTTAGAATTTATTTTACAAAGGTTATAAAAACTTATATTTCTACATTCTGTTTTTATGTTCCGGTTCTACGAACCCCCCAGCGATTCTATGTAAAATCCTGATTTTGACAACCTTGCTTGTGGGGCAATGGATCAATGTCATTGTGAATTGTTTGAAAAAATTCAAGGAATAGAAAATAGGAACAAACTCATGTAATTTCTTGTTGGACTAAATGAAGCTTTTACAAGAGTGAGAAACCAAATTCTATTAATGGAGCTTTTGCCATTAGCTAGCAACATGTATTATTTGATATATCATGTTGAAAAAAAAATGATAGGCTTGATTGGAAATAGGTGGTTCTATTACATATTAGGTGAAAACAAATCAAAAAATTGACAATTGGAGAATGAAAGGACAAAAGAAGTAGAAGTGGAACAAAGCTTACATGTTCCCATTGTAAAAAAGTTAGTCATTCAGTTGAAAATTGTTTTGAAATAGTGGGTTTTCCATATTGTTATAAGCAAAAGGGTAAGAGAGCTTCAAAGTTCATAGCACAAGTTAGATCATATCAGATTGATAATCCTCTTGATAGTTAATTCGATAATACTAAATTTCACGATACTTTAGATTTTATTTCTATGATATGCACAAAATTTTTGAAAATGATGAAAGGCAAACAATAAGTTGGTGACCAATAACTTGATGCATTGGTAAATTTTGCAAGTGATGCTTCTTCTTCTTCCTATTTAGGTTCTTTTTTGCTTTATGATAACAAAATGTGTGATTAGATAGTAAATATATATGCTTCTAACCATATGAATCATTTTCCTCACCTCTTGCTTAACAAACAAACACTTATCAACCCAATCAGAGTTAAACTTTTTGATGGTAGAGTGAAACCTATTCATGTCATTAGGAATGTTGTATAAAACAAACACATTTTATTGACCAAAGTATTGTTTGTTCTTGATTTTCATTATAACCTTTTGTTGGTAAATCATTTGCTCCTAAACACAAACTTGTGTGCTATCTTTGATTCTCACAAGTGTACTTTTTAGTACTAAACTACTAAAGATTGTGTTGCTTAAGCTAACATTTGACACAAATTGTATGTAATAAAGTCTGAGTGTTGTATTACTACTGATTCCAATGCACTTGTTCCAACTTCAGTTTCTTCTATTTCTCGCTCACTAGATATTCATAAAATTCCTTTAGAACTTTTGCGTAACAAATTGGGGCATGCTTCTTTGTCTAAACTTCAACATATTCTTGCTTGTAAACACATGGATGTTTCAAAGTTCTTATGCAACACTTGCCATATGGCAAAATTTCATTAGTTGCCCTTTAAATCTAGTAATACTTTTACTTTGCATCCTTTTGATCTTGTAGATCTATGGATTCCCTATAATACACTCTCTTTATCTAGTTGTAAGTACCCTTTAACTGTAGTAGATAATACAAGCAAAAGCACTTAGACCTTTTTAATCCCACACAAATACCATACACTTTCAGTTTAAACCAATTTCCTTTCATATATTAAAAATCACTTTCACACCACACCAAAGACCTTCAGAATAGACAACGACAGTGAGTTTATGTCTCATTATTGTCAAGAACTCTTCCAAAAAAAAAAAAAATGGCATCATCCATCAAAGAAGCATGATTTATACTCTCCAACAAAATGGCATAGTTGAAAGAAAATATAGACATTTGCTTAATACCACTCATGCTCTTAGATTACATGCAAACTTGCTAAAGAAATTTTAGGAAAAGTGTATTCTTACTACTGCTACAGTCATTAACAGGATGCCAATTCAATCATTAAAGTGGAAAGCACCATGTGAACTCTTGTTTAAAAGGCCACCTTCATGTTCAAACCTTCGAACCATTATATGTCTTTGTTGTGCTACCACTATTGCTCAATCTAGGGATAAATTTGATGCAAGAGGATGAAGATGTGTATTTTTAGGATACCTCATAGAACAAAAAGGATACAAATTTTATGGTCTTAATCCCAATCAATTGTTTGTTAGTAGAGATGTTTATTTTATGAAAACATCTATCCATTTAAGTCACCAAACATTAAGTCAAAGTTGAATACTAATGATTCTATCGTCATGTTTCCTTCAATTTTAGATCATGGAAACAAAGATGATATCATTTCTTCAACCCCTACTCTAACCACTTTCCCAAGCACTTCTTTTACTGATACATAAGGTCCTTTTTCTTTTAGTCAACATGCTAATCAAATTTCATAGTTTGTTTCCATTCAACCAGTTCTTGAGTCAACTAGATAAAGGAAGTCACTAACTTGGCTCCAAGACTTTACTCATACTATGTAAGAGAATACAGTAGCTAATGTAACACATGTGACATTCTGACAACCAAACACATCACCAAAATCTTATTCATTATATCCCTTTTTTAATAAAAATTCATTTGACCATTCTCCAAAGGAGTATATGGCTTCTTTAGCAAATGTTTTTGCAACCCATGAACCATCTAGGTATCAAGAAGCTAAGGAAGATCCTAGATGGGTAGGAGCAATTAATAAAGATCTCTTAGCTCATAAGTTTAATCATACATGGGATTTAGTGTCTTTGCCCGCAGGTAAAAAGGCTATAAGATCAAAATGGGATTACATATTTAAATGCAAATTTGATGGATCAGTTGAGCGTTTCAAAGTAAAGCTTGTAACTAAAGGTTTTAACCAAATTGAAGGAATAGATTGCACTCATACCTTTCTCTCTTTGCCAAATTAACAACTATCAAGCTTCTTCTTGCTACTGCATCTACAAAGAATTGGCATATGCAACAATTAGATGTTAATAACGCTTTTCTACATAGATTCATTAGTGAAGAAATCTACAAGGTCCCACCGAAAGGGTGTTCATTAGCTACTCCAAGTCAAGTTTGCAAACTTGTTAGGTCTTTATATGGGTTGAAGTAAGCATCTAGGCAATGGAACAAAGAATTTACAAAATTTATTTGATCCTTAGGCTTTAAACAGTCCAAGGTTGATTATTCCCTATTTATAAGGAAAAAATGTGAATGGTTTTGTGGAAATCCTAGTCTATATGGATGATGTCACGATTGTTGGTGATAATCATGATGAAATTTTAGATATTAAACAAGTTGTTGATAAGGCATTTTCCATTAAAGACCTTAGAAAAAAATAGACTCTTTTTAGGAATTGAAGTTTGTCGAAGTTCATAGGGTTTTTCTCTTAATCAAAGGAAGTTTTTGTTGGACATTTTGCAAGGTGCAAGACTCACGAGTGCTAAGCTTATTAAAGTCCCATTTCCTCTACACTTGCATCTTGATCATTCATCTAAAGCACCACTTTCAAATCTTACACTCCATAAACGATTAGTAGGTCGATTGTTGTATTTGATCATCACTTAACCAAACATTTCTTTCTCAATGCAACAAGTAAGTCCATTTGTCTCTAATCCTTGTACATTAGATTTACAAGCAAGAATTCATGTGTTACGTTATTTGAAAGGAAGTAGTAATCATGGCCTATTCTACTCAGCTTCTAGTTCCTTATCTTTACATGGTTTTTCTGATGTGGATTAGGGCTCATGTTGCATTGATAGGAAGTTATTATTTAGGTATCGTATCTTTGTTGGTTCTTCATTCATATCATGGGAAAAAAAAAAAGGACATAGTTTCTACCCTCTCTACCAAAGCTGAATATAAAAGTGTTGCCTTCACTATCAAAGAACTTTTATGGTTGTCTTACTCATTGCATCTTCATATTAATGTCTCTCTACTAGTCACTTGTTTTACTAATAGCAGATGCACTTAACTTATTGTAGAAAATCCTTGCTTCCATAGTCTAACTAAACACATAGATGTAGATGTTCATTTCACTCATCACCGTATTTCATCAAGTTTTTTGCAATTGCATTACACTTTTTATGTAACTCAAGTAGTTAATATAATGACAAAAGCCACTCCTAAGAATCATTTGAAGAAGTTTTTGTCCATATTAGGTCTTTGGTTGGGGGGTGTATGTTGTTAATGGTATAGGCTTATTTTTCTTTACACACATGTCTTTCTTGTACAAATATAAATATTAAACTCTTATATTAGTTAGTTTGTTAGTTACACAATACAACAGTATATTTCATCTTCTCTTAGCTCTACAACTTTTCTTCTGTTTCATATGGTTCAATTGTCGATCTCCATGTATAAACCAAATAAGTTCTCAAATTCTTCAAAAATACAAAAATCAAGTTAAGAAATTATACCTCCTATCAATAGTATAAAAATTATACAAACATGAGTTTGTGTAGCTTTTTTATAGATCTTATCCTTTGGTAGAATTTCATTCACCAAAGTATATAATACTATTGTCTATCGTTTATTTTAAAGGGTTTTGTGTAGTTGAGGGTCAAAAGAAGATTGGTTATGAGTGATAATGCTACATATAATATTTAATGGTATGTAAAATTAAAAAAAAAAAATTTACTTGTGTTAGCATGCTAAGGGGAAAAAAAAAAAACTATTATTGGTGGTTATACAAGCTTCCATGAATCAAAAAAAAAAAAAAAAAAATCCCCTACAATAGTAAACAAACTGAGTTGAGACTACATAATATTGAACTTGAGTTCAAGCTAAGTTTATGATTTCAAAACTCGAGCTCAAACTTGAACTCAAATTCAACCAAGTTTAGACTATAGAAATCAAGCTTAAACTCAAAGTCGCGTTCAATGAGTTAATACTTAGATTAATATTTAAGTTCAACTTGAGCTTGATTAACTTGCACATTAGTTGAGAAAAATGTAGCATAAGCTTGATTTGATAAACTATTCTAATAGCTTAAACTCAAGCTTACCTCGACCATCTTCAAGTCAAACTGGAATATGTTGTGAGTAGGTTTAGCTCATTTTTATCCCTATTTTTTCCTATCTACCATTAGGAAATACACATGATATATCACCCATATTTAAGCTTTTCTCCCTTAAGGCACTTGTTAATGGACTTAAATGAAACTTTTCATGCTTTATAACATTACATTTTACAAGAAAACAAATATAAAGAAATATAAAAGGTTTGTTTATTTGAGATCTTAATTGGTACTTTTAGAGCACCCATTGGGCCATTAATATATTTTTATTTTGGATCAATACTCAAGGATGTTTGTTTTGCACAAAAGCAATTAATAGAAGTAATTGTTACTTAAATCCAGTCCATATGAACCATACATTATTAGCCTTGGGATTAGTGAGACCCAATTGAATTTATGGGTTAAAAAATCCATGCATAACCTATGAAATAAATTTTCAATCAAATCGAAGATTGATCGAGATTCTAAAAAATCATGTGATAAGTATAGTGAGTGATAAAGGGGAGCAAAAAATATGCACACAATATGTGTAATAATAAATTTAAAATAATTATATAATTTACTAAAATGTGTAAAATATATAGTCTTGATATGGAATTATAGATATGGTATTATGGGAACCTACAGATGAGGAATAATTCAAAAGAATTATTTATTCACATAATGAGGAAAATGTGGTATATGTAGCGATCAAAATGAGCGAAATCTACTCTCTCACATTTTAAGTTTAGCTTGATGTTCACTCAAATTTGATTTCACAATAGTTGAGTTAAGCTCAAGCTACTAGAGTAATCAAGTTCAAACTTCATGATATTTGGCTAAATTAGCTCTCGAGTCTAATCTAGTTCAAGTTGAGCTTAAACGCTAGTCGAGTTTGCATATCAATATTATAGGGATAAAGGCAAATAAAGTGTTTATGCTTTCGGATTTGAGCAATTTAATAACTAAAGTTTCATTCTTTTATAAGTTAGTATCTAATAGAGACACTAAATTGCCCAAAATCCAAAACTTTAATATTAAATTATTAAAGAATAAAACTTTAAGTACTAAATTGCCTAAATTCGAAAAAATAGGCACTTTCGGTACCTTTTTCCCAATATTATATTATTAAAAAGAATTCTAATTCAAAAAAATTAAGTCTTAACAGGTTTAACCAAATCAAGTTCAAATCATTGAGACTCACTTCGAGTCAAGCTTGAATTTAAAATCATGATAATAACCAACATTTAAGTTCATTAAAGACAGTAAATTAGAACTTCAATGTTATAAATAAATAATGTTTTTTGAAATTTTGTACTAGGTTTATTCATGTACTTTTTTTGAATAAATTGCATTTAACCTCCTTATATTTGAAATTATGCATTTAAACTCCCAAATAATTAAAAAAAAGTGCATTTAGATCCCTTTTTTATTATTTTATCCTTAAATAAATAATAAAAACACTAAAATTAAAAGGGAAAAAGTACACTTTTAGTTTTTAATGTTTACCTTACTTTTTAATTTGAGTTCTTAAACTTTTTTTTATTTATTTAATTCATTGACATTTTTAAACTTATACAAAAAAAGACTTCTACCAAATTTATTACATGTGTCAACTTCAAATGTCCACAATAATTAAATTAAAAAAATGATAATATTAAATATATTTATTTACATAATATAACAAAAATTAATAATAAATATATTAATAATATAATATAATATAAATAATAATAGATAAAAATAATTAAAAGTAATAAAATGGGTTAGAAAAAATCATACATACCCTAGTTAGCTAGGTGAACTAACCTAAGGCCAATGAAAAGGTAATACATGTCCAAGATTGATAGAGAATTTAACATACTTAATAATAATCTTATTTTTGTAAAGTTTTTAAAATATTAAGGACTCAAATAGAATAAAAAAATATTGCAGACTCAACTAGAAATGTGGGCAAATGTTTAACATGAAAATTGCACTTTTTCCATTAAAATTGTGTGTTTAAGCTCTCAGATGTAAGGACCTAAGTTTAAACAATAATGTTGAAATTGAAATAGTATACATATACATATAATGTAAAATGAATGTGTATATATATGTGTGTGTGTGTGTTATATGCTATATTTAAAAAAAAATGTGTGAATTATATGGACATATGTATATATATGGAATATATATATACATGTAAAAATATACATATTATATTATATGTTATATATATGGCTAGGAAAAAAACAAAAAAAAAACAAAACTGTATAGAACACAAACTTAAACCTAAACCTAAATTAAGTATAAGTAATATTACATATATATATATGGTTGATGAACCATAGGCCCTAAGTAATGCTCATTAATGTTTAATGAAGTAAATATTTTTATTTACTTGTTTAATTTAAGGACAAGCCCCATTAGCCTTGGCTCTGCCGTCTGTGGTGGTTACTGTTCTTGCAATTTATTGCAGTTTAATTTTTCTCCACACGAACAGGCTAAGCCGCCTTTTGGAGTTTATTTTTTGCAATTTTAATTATTTATTGTTTAATGTTCCGCAATTTATTTACTCTGAATGTTTCTTCATCTCTAATACATTAGTATATAGATTGGTACGTTTGTCTAGTTAGCTTATATATATATATATAGACATAGAATAGAGAGAGAAGGAGACCAAAATCATAAAATTACAACAACAAAAAAAACCTAAAATTCTCTCCATTTCATCCGAATTTTTTTGGGCAAATTACAATTGAAATTTCCAACATGCAATTATTAGGGGAGGAAGAAGAACAAGATTGAAGTAGGATGCAACAAGAATTTGAAGAAATTATAGAAAAATCATAATTAAATAGGAGAGGATTTGGTCTGTTCAATCGAAAGGGTTAGGGCGAAGCTGCTGCTAGGCCAAGCTAGGGTTAAGGTTTTGGGTGGGGAAGGACTCTGATCGACACAGTGGTGGCCAGAGGCTGGTGAATGGAGTTACCCCTAGTAACGCCCAAAACTTCTTTTTTTTTAAATATTAAATGTTGATGAAAAAATATTATTTTTGGTATTCTAGCATAATTTTATATTTATATTAACTTGGTAATTCTATTTTGGTGAAATTTGAATAAAAAATATGGGGTCCTTAAGAAATGCCCTGTTTTAGTTAAAAATTAAATTGAAAAATGAATAGGGCAAATGATGTATTTTTTATTTAATTTTTAGTATATAAGATCCTTATATGATTTAGTAGACCACCTAATCAATAATTGTTCAAAGTAGAGTCATTTTCTATTTTTAGTGAATTTTTCAAGCCAATTATCCTCGTCTAGCCGAATTCAATCATTAGCAAAATTGGGAATTTTGATTTGATTTGTTGAATTTGATGTTTAGTTAAGGTTGATTGAAGTATAATATGATGTTAAGAAGCTTAGGTTAGTTATGAAACAAAAACAGGAGCGTTATGTGCAAAATTGTGATAATTTAGAACTATACAATTCAATACAGAATCGAATTGAAATTTAGTTTCATTAATATATAATAGAGCGTAATATACCCGTATGTATATGAATAAGATATCGTAGGAAAATTGTGGATTATAAGAGGTTAGGATGTAATTTAAGGGTTTGGAATATTGAATTAGCAATTTAGGATTCAGTAGAGTAAATGGAGTAACATTGATTTGTATACTAATGATTCAGGTATTTTTGTTGAGTGAGGAGAACATAGGAATTTGGCTGGTGCAACTATTTGGATCGGCATATATTGTTTCAAGTGAGTACTCCCTTAACTCCTCTCTTGGGTACAAGTGGTTGATAATGTAGATTACTTGTTATTAGCTGAAATTATCTTGTATGATCACTTACTGTGATTAATGCAGGAGGATTGTTGAATTATATTAAATAGCTGATGGATGGTTTTGTGTCCTGATATGGTTGGATTCTGAGAAAAAGGGAACATTCTAGAAATCCTAGAATGAGAGTTGGGTACAAGATTGATTGTATATGTAATGAACATAAATTGTTGAATGCTTTATGATTATGATGTAATGCTCGGTTATTTTTAGCTTATTGAATGGGGTTTAGGCTATAAGTACTTACTAACCCAAAACACTTAATGTAAGAAAAGTCTTGCTCCATGCTTGGTAAGTTTACAGTACGACCTTTGAGTCGACCTGGATAGATTTGAGGCACAATTGACAAACTGGCCTGGTTTAATGACCTATGGTGATCTAGTCACCCCTCTTGTTCGAGGTAGGTAAAAGGTGAACGAAATGTGTTTAACTAAAAAGAGTATGTAAGGATGCCTTAATTGGCTAAGAAAACATTGAGTTTTAAGAAGTACATGAAGGTAGTTTATCTACCAATTGACAAGCTTTGCCTAAGTGAACTGAAAAGTATTTGTGACCTATGAGTAAATGGAAGAGACTTGAAATGGTCTCCAATGAAAAGGTTATGAGTTTGGTAAAATAGAATTATAAGGAAAAGTTCATTAAGTAAGATCATAGTGATGTTAAAATGTAAGAAATTGAACTGCGTTTCTTGTGAGTATAGCTTTGAGTTGAAAACTTGCTTGCTTGAGTAATCACTTCGAAGCATTTGATAATATTGTTGGTTACTGTTACGTGATTTTATTGTTTTTTTTTTTTTTTTGCCGGGTTACTTGATTATGTACTCACTTTACTTCTTAAGAAACTGAGGAGTTAATGTTTTTGCTAACCTCAGGTACAGGTGCTAAAGAATAAGTTGTTGGAGACTTAGGTTTTTGAAGAGCATCAATAGAGGCAAACAGGCCTTTAGTTTCCATTTTGGAACCTCTATTATTTTGTAATAGGATGTCCTGTACCTAATGTTGTAGTACTTGTAAATAACATCTATAGGTATTGATCTTCAAATTGTAATGTAAATATATATATATGTATAAGGTTGGATTTGTAATTTTTTTGAGCCACTTAGAGCTACAGGATTAAACATGGATTGTGCCTATTTACCGAGAATGCAGATCCCAATTGTATATATATATATATGATGTATAATATGATAGGAGATTTTAAGTACAGGTGTTTAGATATAATGTGGATTTGAAATGATAACCTTGATAGCGCCATTTTATAGGATGTTTATAGAATTACATATAGGTTAGAATTACAGATTCAGGATTAACCAAATTTGCCTCATCTCTAATTCAAAGACGGCATAGCAATCCACCTATAGGTATCAAGGATAGTTATAGGAATGTTGAATAGGTTCAAAAATCAAACCTAGTAGGTAGGTCACTACATCAGACCTCTTTTAAAAAATGTATTCATATTTATTCACTATTTTTTCTTAGATAAAAATAATAAAAAATACCAAAATTAAAATAAAAAAGTATTAAATCAAGGAAAAAAATGGTTATTTAGGAGTTTAAAGACATTTCTCTTAAAAATTTAAAGTATAAACACATAATTTCAAAAATAAATGGGTTAGGTGTAAATAAAAATATATATATAAGGGGGTGTATTTACAAACTATTAAAAAATGCAGAAAATCAAGAACAATATTCACAGAAGTTAAAATGCATTATTTTAAAGATTTGGGGTGTAAGCGCACAATTTCAATGATGGATATCTAAGTACATAAAATATTGTATTTGCAATTAATTCCCTCTCCGAGTGTTTACTCAAATTTGATTTGACAACAATTGAAATGAGCTCAAACTACTCAAATAGTCAAGTTCAAACTTCATGATATTTGGCTTGATTAGTTCATGAGCTTAATCAAACTCAAGTTAAACTTAAATATTAGTCAAATTTGCATATCAACATTATATTATTTAAAAGATTTTTTTTTTAATTAAGTCTCAATGAGTTTAATTGAGTTGAGTTTGAGTTTATTGAGACCCACTTGGAGTTGAGCTTAAGTTCGAAATTAAGATAATAAACAATGTTTAAGACCATTAAAGGCACTGAATTTGGACATCAATCTTATAAATGAAATTATTCATTTGGACTCCCAAATCTTAAAAAAAAAATGTATTTAAATCCATTTTACTATTTTACCTTTGAATGGAATAATAAAAAATACTTAAAAAATGAAAAATTACAAATATACCCCTTATATTTGTTTAATGTGCACTTAGCTCTTTACTTTTAAAATAGTGTGTGTGTGTGTTTAGCCAGCTTTAAAATTATGTATTTAAACTCTCAAATCTTTTCTCTTATGTTACTATTTTGCTTTTTGGATTAAATAATAAAAAACACTAAAATTTTAATTAAAAAGTATAAATTTAAGGGCAAATAGTTATATAAAGGTTTAAATACATTTTTTTTTCTTTTAAATTTAAGTCTAAACGTATAATTTTAAAGATAAATAGATTGTGTAAATAAATAAATACAATGGATGTGTTTGCAAACCATTAAACTAATGCAAAAGATCAAACCAAAATAATCATATGGAAGTTAAAATGCACTATTTAAATGTTTGGGGTGTAAATATATAATTTTATGCAAAAACAGTTTGAATGGAATAATTCGAAGTATAATTGAATTGAATGATTCAAGAATCGAAATCCTACTCAAAATTAAATTGTCAATTTTGAAAAATAGCAATTTCGCCTTTGAAAGACACATTCAAATGCAAGCATGTGGCTAATATTGAAATCGTAATTATATTTCAAGTATGTTCATGTATGTCGAATGTGCTTATAACCACAGGTAAAGCTGAATTTGTAATCAAGTTCCCTCATTCTTTTCTTCTTGCCTGAGGGTATGGAAGTAATCTCACATGTCCTGCCGCCACCCTTTCCAATGAGCCGGCAAACCATACGCGTGTTAACCTTATAAGCCGTAAGCTCACTCCTTCCCAAAACCAAAGCAAACCGACAAAACACATCCAGGTCCCACTTACACCTCGCCTGCTTTGATTCCATAAACAAAAATTTACAAATAAAAAATGTAAAAAAAAAAAAAAAAACAACAACAACAACACCAGAATTCAAATTTTACATCTCAATCTCAACCCCAACGGTAACCAAAAAAAATTCCGTACAATAATACACTGTCCCATCATCCCGGCCGTTGGATTTAAAACTACACTTCAAATTTCTGCTCACTGGCTTGCAGATTCTTTGCGTTATTATTATTAAAGTTCGAGTTTGGATTCTTCTAGTCGGGTTGTTTTAAATTTAAGATGTTTCAGTGAAAAACAGGTGTCTTGGCATTTGCTTTGTGGTTTTGACACTTGACGTTTTGGTTTTTGATTGCTGGTTTTGGAAGCACATCAAAGAATCCACGAGTAGAAAGCTATGGTGGCTTTGTTCGGTATGAAGAAGAAGGATTGAGTTACTGGTGGTGTCTGGGTCTTGAAGGTTTGTAGTTTCTCTTCCTCCATTCCGTTTCAACGCAAATCGAATTTGCTCCATTCCGATACGAAAAAATGGTGATCATATTTTGTTATTGGTTGGAATTTCTTCTTTCATTTAAGTTTAACAAACGAAGTAATCTATGTTTTATGAAGTAGTTATTTATATTAATAATTACATTTTGAAATGCATTTCACCTATCATCTTTCTTATGATATTTTCATAAATACTCTTAAAGGTCGTTAGCGTGACTTTGAGTATACACTGGCTTTTTTTTCCTGGGTTAAGATGAATTTAGGCATACTCCAAATACAACTTGTTGATTGAGACTCATCTTGTCTTTAGAGTAAAGACTCTCCAAAAGGGCAAATTAATATACCAAAGATTAACATAATGAAATATAATTCAATGTAAATTTGGGTTTTATGGAGCATTTAAGTAAAATGCTTTACTATTACTTGTATCTTACTCTAATGAAGTCCATATAAAGATTCGGTCCAGAGAAAATTCCTAAAACAACATAGTCCTAAGGGTAAATTTACAGTTGTGGTATCTTTCATTTACCCAAATTACACTTCAAATGCTTCTTACTTTTTTTAATTTCCCTTCGGGCCAAATCTTTGACTACTTACTTCATCAATGTGTGTAACAATGACTTTAATTTCACCCAACTCGTGAATGCTTAACCGTGGAAAGTGATTCTTTCCTTTTTCATGAACAATCATTTGATCATTGAAGATTTGTCATTCTTTGTACTCCATATATTTCTATGGCAGCAACTTTTCTACATGTAATAAGTGATAGCATAGTACTTGACAAAGAGTAAAAAGAACTCGTGGGGCATATTTAGGTACGATCTTGTTTTTGGTCTGGTCTTCTTTACAGTAAGAAAACTGTAGCACCTAGGATGCTTTATCGAATGCTCCAGACATTGGAAAACCGCCGTTGAATGATAAAACACTAATTTTAGTACATGTAACTCAATTAATTTGACGTATGCTTCCTGAATGCCAAGTGTCTGGGGTGACCATTCGCTAGTTTCAAAACCACCAAACTATGTTTTCAATTTTATTTCATCATAAGCCGTCTTTACTCGAAATTCGATGTTTGCAACTCATCTCTTATTTTGTTTCTTATCCCAATCTTCACTAAATACTCTTGCTTTCTCGCATTTTCAGTGATCGTAACTGCAGAAAGCAATCATGGTGGAAGACAGTGGAAACAGGATTTCGGTTGATAACCTATCAGCAGAAGATTGGCTATCAACCGCACGGGGGCTAGTCCCTCTGGCATTGAAGAGTAGTAATGAGGTTAAGGGGTTTCCAAGCCGATGGAAGATGATAATTGCCAAATTGGAACGGATTCTGCCGTGTCTATCAGATTTATACACTCATCCGTGCTTTTCAAAGAATACTTTGTGCAAGGAACAATTGCAGGCAGTGTGCAGGACATTGAGGGAAGCGATTGAACTAGCGGATACATGTGCAAAAGATAAATACGAGGGGAAGCTTCAGATGCAAAGCAATCTCGACTCACTGTTGTGTAAATTGGATTTGAATTTGCGAGATTGCGGGCTTTTGATCAGGACTGGGGTGCTTGGAGAGGTAACTCTGCCCTTGTTTGTGCAAGGCAATTCAACGGAAGACCAGGCTGTGACGCTTAGCAACATAAAGGAGTTGCTTGCGAGGCTTCAAATTGGTCATTTGGACGCAAAGCACAAAGCTCTTGAAAGTTTAGCTAAAATCATGAAGGAGGATGAGAAGAGTTTCCTATCCGTCCTCGGGCGGAGCAATATTGCTGCATTAGTCCAGCTTCTCACTGCCACATCTCCGCGTATTCGGGAGAAAACCGTGACCATGATCTGCTCTATAGCTGAATCAGGGAGTTGTGAGAATTGGCTGGTCTCAGAAGGCGTTTTACCGCCCTTGATAAGGCTTGTGGAATCGGGGAGCTTAATTGGGAAAGAGAAGGCAACAATTTCACTACAAAGGCTGTCCATTTCGGGTGAAACAGCTCGTGCAATTGTCGGCCATGGTGGGATTCAGCCACTTCTTGACATCTGCCGTACCGGTGATTCAGTTTTACAGTCTGCAGCTGCAAGTACACTAAAGAACATATCATCTGTCCCCGAGGTTCGACAAATGTTAGCTGAGGAAGGGGTTGTTAGAGTCATGGTCAATCTCCTCGATCGCGGGATTCTACTAGGATCAAAAGAATACGCAGCAGAGTGCTTACAGAACCTCACTTCAGCCAACGAGAGTCTTAGACGGTCTGTCATTTCAGAAGGCGGGCTGCGAGGTCTATTAACCTATCTGGATGGTCCACTGCCTCAAGAACCTGCTGTTGGGGCAGTAAGGAATCTGGTTAGCTCTGTCCCCATAGAAACACTAGTTTCTTTCGGTTTCCTTCCACGTATGGTTCACGTGCTTAAGACTGGCTCACTGGGTGCTAAACAATCTGCTGCATCTGCAATATCCCGGGTTTGCAGCAGCTCCTTAGAGATCAAGAAACTAGTCGGCGAAGCCGGGTGCATTCCCCTTCTAGTGGCATTGCTTGAGGCTAAATCGAATTCCGTTAGGGAAGTTGCTGCACAAGCGGTTTCGATTTTAATAACATTGTCGCAGAATTGCAGAGAAATTAGAAAGGATGATAAGAGCGTGCCTAATTTGGTGCAGTTGCTCGACCCGAACATGCATAACACCGCGAAAAAATATGCGGTTTTGTGCCTATTAGCGCTCTCATCTAATAAAAAATGCAAAAGGTTGATGATATCATATGGCGCAATCGGGTATTTGAAGAAGCTCGTTGAAATGGAGATTCCGGGTGCGAAGAAATTGCTAGAGCGTTTGGACGCAGGGAAATTGAAAAGCTTGTTCATTAAGAGTAAGAGTATGTAATTTTCATATCAAATCTTGTTTAGCTGCATAATCAATATCTCATTGTCTATGTTAAACCCTTTTTGAGTTTAGTAAATTATTGTAATTTTACCTTAATCATGCATCTCTTTCTGTGTTTTCAAAGTCTTACATCTTATTTTTTGCCCCAAAAAAAAAAGTAGTCTTACATCTTATTCAAATCCAATGGTCTTATGCAAGTTGAAATCTATCCATTGAATTTTATCATTTAACATTTTACTGGTAAAATGGACAAAATGGTGGGACAACTTAACGCCTGTAGTCTTACATCTTAATGGTCTTATGCAAGTTGAAACCTTTATTATTTAACATTTTACTGGTAAAATGGACAAAATGGTGGGACAAGGTAACATTGTACTGAAATCTTTATGAGATATTATGTTTTTTTTTTGTCAATATGCTTTTCTGATTTGATTAGTCCCGGATTGGGTTTATCAGCACATTGCAAATGCTGCTGCTTCACTCAAAAGTATTTTCAGGTAGAAGTGAATTTACTCTAAAGTATATTAGGTCTTTACCTGTCGCCACTTAGTCCCTTGCCTTCAAATTTCAATTACTTGAATGTGAAGTAGAAGTTTGGTCTGTGGATTAGTTCTGTAATGCAATAATGGAAATAAAGACGGGGATATATGTCAAATATTGTACGTGATTGAGAGTGACACAAATGACAACGAGAATACATTTAAAGACCAAAAAGTTTTGCTTCTAACTTTGGGCTGGTGGTTGTAATTTTTTGGTTTTGTAACCATTTTAACATATCGGTACCGTCTTCAATCTTACCATTAATTTATGTATATTAAATCTCCATCGTTGATCATTTATGAATGAGATTAAAAGTTAGATTGATCCTGTCCAAAACATGGATGAGACCATTGAAAAATCCCCATTATGAATGGATCAACTCCATTTGTAATTTTTTGGTTTTGTAACTATTTTAACGGATCTGTCCAATCTTCAATCTCACCATTAATCTCCATTGTTAATTATCGTTAATATACAAATCAATAGTGAAATTAAATGCCGAATTGATCCAGCTAAAACTATGGAAGGGATTATAGAAAAATCCCCATTATGAATGGATTAGCTCCATTTGTAATTTTTTTATTTTGTAACCATTTTAACGAATCGGTCTAGTCTTCAATCTTATCATTAATTTATGTATATTAAATTTCCCTCGTTGATCATCATTAATACACAAATCAACGATGAAATTAAAGGTTGGATTAATCCCATCAAACATAGATGGGATCATAAGAAAATCCCCATTATGAATGGATCAACTCCAACATGTAAAACTTGGGCGCATGATTTAATAGCTAGTTGAAAACACATGACAAAAATTTTTGTCATTCTCTTCGTAAAATAATAGACAAATTTTATGTCAAGATTTGGTATTAGATTTACAAATTCAATTCTCACTTGATTGTAAACAAGTCAAAATTATTTGTACGCTACTTGAGTTCGATTTAAAAATAGTAGTTAATTGAGTTTGAGATACTCAAGTAGTTAATTGAGTTGAACTTAAACTACGTGCAAGTTATTCATGTTCATCTCGAGAATAGTTGAATCGAGCATAAACTTGAATTCAAACATCATAATATTTGACTTAACTAACTCTTAGGTCTAATCAAGTTTGGAATATAAATATTATTTGAGTTCAAAGTAAGTTTAAATATTAATAATATTATAATTACAATATATATATATATATATATATATATATATATTGTGGACTTAAATGAGTTTAATCGAGTCAAATTTCAACTAGTTAGGTGCCACTTCTAACTGAGTGCAAAATCAAAATTACATGCTCGATCGAGTTTGAGCTTTGAAATTTCGAGCTCTAGCTCAACACTATATTATTTTAACTCAACTCATTTACATTTTTGAGTCTTGCAATAGGAAGAAAGGATAAGGAAAAATAATAGGAGAAATATTGGGGAAAAAAATTCAAAAATATACCAACTGAGAAAATATTCCCAAAAATATGCCACTTGAAATTGGCACTAGTGTCGATTTTGTGCAAACTCCAATTAACTTATATATATATATTTTGATAATGAATTAATTAAAATTTATTAATTTTTTTGTAATAATATAATCATTCCTTTTGCAACAAATAAGTTCTATTTAATATTGGATTTTGATTGACACGTTATTATAAGATTCTATTTCACAATTTTAGTGGTACTAATCGATACCAAATTAAACTAAAATCGGCAATTGAAGTGCCAATTTTAGTTCAATTTCAAATTAAATTTAGCATTTGGCATGTCAATTTTGTGCAAACTATAATTGGGTTATATTTTTTATTTAAGTAATGATATTAATTAAGATTTATTCAATTTTTTGTAATGAAATAATTGTCTTTTTGTAATAAATAAGTTTTATTTAACATTAGATTTTAATTTATATGTCATTATAGGATTATATTTCTCAATTTTAATGGTATTAATTGATACCATATGATAGAAGATAAATCATACTTATAATGATATGTAACCAATTTTTTCATTGAATTCTTAGATCATACAACATAATTAAATGAAGAAATTGAAAGTTTTAATTAGATATGCAACAATATATATATAAGTGCAAACCAAGCATCCATAAAGAAATGTCTATAAACATTAATATAACACAGAGCTACGGCTGTCTCCTTCTTCGTCACCTGACCATACACACACTCTAATCATTTGGCATAGGATTAGGTTAAGGCTACACCATTATTTGTGTAATTTA
The DNA here is from genome assembly GCA_037954665.1 of Laguncularia racemosa. Lineage (NCBI taxonomy): Eukaryota > Viridiplantae > Streptophyta > Magnoliopsida > Myrtales > Combretaceae > Laguncularia > Laguncularia racemosa. Next base: position 2,381,271 of record JBBMOL010000025.1, on the reverse strand, counting down.
AGTGCTATATAAACCTAAACCAAGTGAACCATATGGAGGAAGCACGTAAAAATGAAGAGTGGGCTCGATTTGAGTATGACCCTCACCTACATCACCATCACCACAACCAAGTCATGTCTTATGTGGAGTTGGAGGAGTAGCAGCTTAAATGTTGGAACCCTCTCCAAAAGGAGTGAAAATGGGTGTAAATAGGCCTAGCTCATTGTGATACACTAGACTTTGAGTGGAGGATGTGGGAGGGAGGTGAGTCTTCATAGTCATCTCTGATCTCTAATTGAGCACATGTACAACCTCATCCTCTACCCCGGCTATAAACTCAAGCATATCATTATTGGTGTGTGGGGGTGGGTGCGCTACCATGTTGGCAAGTCCTATTCATCAGCATCCTCTACATGTAGTGGTATATCATCTAAAGTCATACCCTTAAATCAATGAACTATCCTAACTACCTCAGGTGCTTTAGATAGAACAATGTCGTGTAGCATCTTAAATAGACTCTTAATGAAATTAGCTTATAGAAAAAGAACAACACAATATAATTAATTTGCACAATACAAAACATAGGAAATAATATAATAGGAAGATCAAATGCATACCATGTAACCTAACATAGCACCAATCTGACTTATATATCGTCGAGTGATCTCCCATACCAAGCAATGTACCTTGGGACCATACTATTTGGTGAGTCGTAAGCTAGAGTTAAATAGATGATCTGATGTTAATAGTCAACCCACAACTCTAATCAAGTTGAGTGGGTGGTGACCTAATTTATCTCAGTCCTACCTTATAAGTCAAGTTGATGGAGCTCTATAGATGTATCAATGTATTGAGGTATCATCTAGATGTCTCCAAACTATTGAACTACCTAGTCTAGAAAGTATAGCTTGATGACATGAAAGTAAATAAGTGGTAATAAGGCAAGCCAAATGTCTTTACCCTCTCAATAATAAGTTGGCAGCATTGCTATGTCTGTATGTGTGTATAGGACCTAAACCACCTGAAAGCTAATATGTTAGAATAACCTCGAGTCATAAACCTTTAACATGAAAGTAGAATAAAGTAAAGGAAGTTGAGAATACTTACTTGAGAACTTGGTGGTCAAACACATCACGATACTATGTCACTACATAGGCCGACAGTTGCGTAACATCTAAATCTGCATCCCATTTGCACATAAGCGGTCAATCCTCGACTAGTGCTATCACCATGCGGTGTAAAGGTGCAATATGAAGGAAGTGCTCCCATGCCTAAACCTATAGTATAACCAATAGGCCACTAATCTCATATGCCTTTATGTGCGATGCAATATAGAGGTGATGGTATAGCGAGGTTAAGCATGCCACCCTCCATGCATACTGCCTGTCTACTTGAAGGTCGAATAGAGGGAGAGAGATATCCGATGCACTACATTCTACAATTTAGCAGCAAAGATCATATTTCCCATCAACTATAAAATATACGCTCTTGCAAATTGTTGGATGGTGATGTCATCTGCATTATGTGGTATATCGCTAAAATTATCCCTTAGCCATGTCAATTTGAGTCGGTTTCCCTGAACAGCTAATGTTAACAGCCTCACTCCTAAGAACCGATGGCAAATGTCATGCCAATCCAGCTACATGCTACCAATGACAAACTACCTATCCATTGGTATGCCTACTAGTATTAAAATGTCCCGCAATGTCACAACCATCACACTTGAAAGCATGTGAAAGGTGTGTGTTTCCAATCACCAATGCTTGACCAATGTTGTAAGCAAATGCCAGTCTAACTGAATGAATGGCAAGTGAGACACCCCAATGAAGCCTAACACCAAAAAATATGGCACAATCCATTAGTCTGCCTCAATCAGTCATCCTTCATGTCATCTAAGGATCACCTCGCATCGACAACACCTAAGCTAGTTATGTTCTAGCACATTTAACATAATTCATACTATTCCTAACCCAAAACACCAATAAAAGCATCATGTAGTGAAGTTCTTACTTGACCACCTTAAACAAGCTCTGACCTATGGACCACTTAACCCCACGACAATGATATGCCTTGTGGTTTTAGATCCATTTGCAAATCTGAAAAGAAGATGTACAATTGTCAATTGAAAGATGTCATTAACAATGCATAATGTAAGAATAAAATATAAGAATAGCATCACACATAAATCATAATTACATGCAATAAGCACACATAATTCTCTCTCTACTAATCAAATAACTTTCATTCCATGAACGAACACTACAAATATTTAATTGGTAACAATTATTTGTATTTGATATACCTATTGCACTTTCTTTTATATGATTTCTTCTTTTTTTTTCAATTCTTATTTTTCTTCCTTTTATCTATAAACCTATTTTGATATTTCGCATTTTTGTAAAATATTTATATATATAATAATCTATATTATGTAACTTTTAATAAATTAAATATACTAAAATAAACTAACAAGAGGGTGATTTCCACTCCATAAGCGAACAAGAGAACTTATTATCCTTTTCTTCAAAAAAATTCCCTCACTAATACCAATTGACAAAGTAATCCTAATAATATACTATTTAAAACCATCACTTCAACTACTATTTTAACTTAGTAGGATAAAATAAATAAATAAATAAATAAATCTACAAATCAAGAAAATAAAAAACTACCCGAACATCATAGTACAAATAATGTAGCATCATAACACCATATTATACTACATCTACACATCTACAATATCATAAAAACCACAAAATATAAGAAAAAGTATTTACCTTGGAGTTTGTCACAATTTCTAAAAAGAGGGCATTGAAAAAATCATGAAAATAAACCTTTTCTATGCAAACTTGACCACTATTTAAATAATCCTACTATCTAAACTTTTGATTCGCCTTCAATTTGTCCTAAATAGCTTAAATGAAAGGAAATACGAAGTTAGAGTTTTTAAGTTTTTACTAATATAGAGACAAAGGGAAAGTAAACTCAAAGTCAAATGAGAAAGCAAAATGAAGAAAAAGCGAAGAAGAAGGAGATTGGGTGGAGTGACCAAGGCCAAAAGAAATTGACATTTGAAGTACAAATTTCAATTTAACTTAACTTTGGCACTTGTTTTTCCAGAAATATTGTGATGGTTGGCTTGTTGACATGACAAGGTAGGTTTAACAAATTGAATCTATTCTAAAATATATTTACTTGATTCATATGTAGAATCTTAAAGTTCTAACAAACAGAAATGGAATTGTATATAGATTTTATTTTTCTATATAATAAAAAAATAATAAAATAATCTCCATTTTTACATATAGTCTGTTTCTTTTATATATATATATATACATATTAAGAAAGTCGTAAGCCGGTTAATTATTGAACAAGGTCTAATATGACAAAGATTTTTCATGTCACTAGAGATACCGCAACTGCATTACGAGTATCCAAATAAATCATTTATGTAATTCTTTTAAAAATATATATGTATAGTCTTTTATTTATGTAATAGTTATCATTCACTAAGGATAAGTAGACACATATCTCCATTTCGCATGTATTCTAAATTATAACAATTTTTAACTAGATTTAGATATAGAGTAGTTGCATACACGGCTACCAGATAATTACACATATCATGAGGTGTAACTTCCTCTGAAGACGATCGTGCGATTCGGTTTGTTTGATTTACTCCTCCAAATGAAACCTTTTTGGAAAGTTTGATTTAGTTTTCATTAATCCTTTCAAACTATAATGGTCCGATACATTTTAATTTGGTTAATGATTTGAAACGTAACTGATTAGTTTATGTTACATCTAATATCTAATATATAGGAATAATTTAGAATGAAATAATTAATATTGTTATAATAAATTTATTTGTATATTTGAAAATATCTAAGAAATGGAATGCATAATATAATAGTATTTGCAAAAAAAAAAAATTCCTTGATTATTAGATGTAATAATTAGATTGAAGATTAAATAAATAATTTTAGTTAATGATAATTAATTAGGATGAAATAAATGTGGAATGGAATTTCCATTAAAGCCGAAATCGCTACTAAAGAATCGCGATTTCACTTATTAAAAACACTTTCAAATATGAAAAACGAAATAAAACTTGTGTGAAACCTCGCAAATTTGATAATAATTAACATTAGTTTAATGATGTAATTAAACTAAAAGTCTCATTTGGAACCCTAATAAAATTTGAAATATGAAAAATAGGAATATCATGGGATCCCAAGGTAAATGAAAAGAAATAGGTAAATAAAATTAAAATCTTAATCTTAGGGTCATTAAATAAAATTTCTAAGTATATGTTTATACTCAGAACATTTTATTTAGCTTATATATAAGTTTTCATATAAAAATATTATAATTTAGATAATATAATAAAACCATTAATACACATGTTACTCGAAACTCTAATTAGATTTGTCCAACTGATTATATTTCCTTCCCTTTGAAATATTTGTGTAGATATAAAAAGGTAAGTCTCTCCTCTCTCTCCCCATCTTCTATCTATAAGAATCTTTTTTTTTTTTTCTTACAAACATTCTATCCAAAATCATAAATGATTTATGATATCAAAAATCTCAATCAATTTTCAAAAATTCATAATTTTTTAAATCATGTGCAAATTAAAAACCACAAGTGGCATTATGATTCTTGTGAAGACTATTTTATAATAAAACTAGGTTTAAAAAGTAAAAGTTGAGCTTAAAGTTTGGAGTCAAATTGAAATAAACATATCTTATTCACGGGATATAATAAAGGAAAATGACCAATTTGGGATGATCAATCTCTAGTGAACGAAGCAATACCACCACCTAGTCAACCATAACTAGTAACCATAGTATGTTAGGAATGTAAAGGATCCCATTACCCTCGAGGCTGTCTTCAGTTAAAAAACTAAATGTTTTCATTATGGATCCGAGGATCATAGAGTCCCAAATTGCCCTAAGAAAAGAGTTGCTACATATTATTGTGGACAAGTAGGAAACTTTGCTTTTGCATGTCCTCAAAAACCTAAAGAACAAAGACTAATGAAGAATCTGATGAGGAATGTTTCAAGAAATGGGGAAAGAGGTTAGTAGGACAAGGTTATTCGAGACCTACGCTAACAAACACTAATGCTGGAGTCTTTACAATTGAAAGTGCTCCTTGTAATCAATATGCAAAAAATGTAGGAAACTATCAAGATAGTTTACTAGATGCAACTAGATATGATGAGGAAGGAAATCTAATACTAGGTATGCATTTACCTCACTAGTAGTTAGTTAATTTACTACTAGGGCTTAATTAGATAAAAAAAACCCTAATATCATAAAACTTGATAAACATAAAAGACTTCCTATTTAAATCTAAAGGGAATTTTATTAGTATTAGGTATGATATAATTTCCTTAAGCTCAATTAGGTTATTGCTTAACCCACCATTATCCTGTTTGATGCATGAGCTAATCACCATTATAGGCTCAAATGTGTGCAGTAGAGAAAATTAGAAATACTATCATTCCCCATAAACTTAAGATTCAGCATACCCACTAAAGGAATGGCTAATACTAGAGATATGGCAATAAAAATAACAATTGGTTATGTCTAAGAGAAATAGATAAAATAGAATTTAAAAAATGGAGCATCTACTAAAAACTTACCTTGATTAAAGGAAATACTAGTTGTTAATGAATTTCTAAAGATAATTCTAAATGAATTAGTGTGGTTAACCCAACCAAGGAATGCTGATGTTATGATATTTAAAACTAGGTACCAAATCAATTTCAAAAGCACCTTACTCAAATACTATCTGTAGAATAAAAGGAGTTAGAAACTTGGTTACATGAATTAATGAGTAAGGATTTTATTCACCCAAGCGCATTACTTTAAGGGTCTTTAGTATTAATTGTTAGAAAAAGAAAGGATCATATAATATTCCTAGGGCATATCATACTAGGAGATAAGTGATTAAGTAGTGAGTGTTCATGTCTATTTGGAAACTCAAATGTACTCTAAAGTTTTGAGGATAAAACTTTTTAAAGGGGGAGGATGTGAAACCCCTCAAATTTGATAATAATTAACATTAGATTATTGAAGTAATTAAACTAAAAATCTCGTCTTAAACCTTAATAAAATTTGAAATATCAGAAATAGGAATTTTATGGAACCACTAGGTAAACGATAAGAAATAGATGAATGAAATTAAAATCTTAAGTTTAGGACCATTAAATGGAATTTTTTAATATATGTTTATACTTAGAACATTTTATTTAACTTATATGTAAGTTTTCATAAAAAAAATATTATAATTTAAATAATATAATAAGATCGTTAGTACACATGTTAGTTGAACTCATAATTAAATTTATCTGACCAACTATATTTCCTTCACATGGATATAAAAAGTGTGTGTGCCATGATTGCATTCTTGAGCGAATGAATTGTTTGATGAGCTGAAATTTTTTTATGATTACTAATGATTGTAGAATAATTGATAGTTACTATAAATTTTGTTTGGTACTTCTAAATAAATTAATTAAAAGATTGACTTAATATAAAATTTTGATATGCATTATATGAAATATTGCATTAATTCAATTTAAAAGATATCACTGTTACACAATAAATGGATAAGTTTGCTCCAAGATGGAAAAACTTTTAGACTTTGGGATTATCTGTATATTTGACAAATTTTCCTATGAAGGGAGCCCCCTTATCATTTTGGCTTTGTGAGCTTCTTATGAAAAGAAAGGCTAAGAGAAATTTTGTGATTAGTGAAGGATAATAATTGAGTCTTGTGAGATACTATTGGATGATACCCGAACACTGATGCTAGGAAGTAAATCCCTAACCTAAGGTCAAAGGAGAGCATAAACCCTTAACTTCATGTTAGTTATCAAAAGATTGCATATAGTGTGATTAGTTTTGTAGGTCCTTTTGTACTCTTGATTGCTAGAAGAACTATGAGGGTAAACTTCACCAACTCCACTAGGTAAGGTATGGTTGCAATAATGTTGAGCAAGTAGAGTTAGAGCCACCAAAAGGACTTTTGGCTTAGGAACAATTGGTAACCTCTATTTTTTATGTATCTTTTGGTTATAGGCCCAGACTATAAGGCTTTATTTATTTTGTTTTACCCACTCATCGAACCAAAGGACTTTTGTTACAAAACTCATATGTAATATCCATCCCTTATATGTCTATATCTATCTATCTATCTATCTATATTATTGCTATTATCTTTGTATTTAGGATAGATGCTTTACAAGTGCTTTACTATGGTAAGGCATTTATGGCGAGTTGTTATAACTAAGATACCTAATAAAGCATGACAACCCAGAATCATGATTCTATTTTGGGTCTATTCCTAGGTTCCAAATATGACATTTGAAACTTCAACTTCAATATTCAAATGCATTTAGACTAATAATTCAAATATGACCTATAACCAGAATTTTCTACCCTAAAGGTAAAGCATAAGCTACCATTGTTTTCAATACATACAATTCAATTTTCCTTACCTAATCACTACCTCATATTATCATATGGCATCACTCAACACTTTTATTAGTTCAAGGAATTTCAACTTAAAAACTTAGGGAAAAATTGCAAATAACCTCTCTAAATTTTGATTTAGATGTGATAAACCTCCTAAACTTTCAAATGTAATAAAGAGGCTTCTTAAACTTTGATAAATTAATAATGAAAAGGATACTTAGTAATTTAGCTTGATAAAACATACTAGGTTCAAAGTTTAAGATGTGTTAAAACACATTTAATAAGGCCTAAAATCTGCTTATGATCAATTCAATAATTGTCCAGCTAAGGTTGAGCTTGAACTATTTGAGTAGTTTAGTAAGTCAAATTCAAACTTGAATTTACTAAGCTTGATCAATTTATGAGATTAACTAAGCTTGAATCGAATTCCACCTAAACAAGGTTAATTTTTAGTTTTAAATAATCAAATCTAAACAATTTTAATAAATTGGCTGAGTTCAATCTTGTTGAAAAGCGCTTTAAAAAAACTTCAAATTTTAAATTTTAAACTCAAACCAATATGAGCTCAAACATTTAAACTTAACTAAATCTGGATATAACTCAACCTTTGAATTTACAAAACCAATTTAATACTGTTTTGACTAGATTTGTTTGTCTTACAAAACTCTCCCACCATCTTAATAGATTTTGTGCCCCAATTACCATCAATTCGTTAATTTAACCGAGGTTTAGTCTAATCATGCAGTCAGGTGTCGATTGTAATTGCAAAACCTTGCATGAAGCACATGCATATCGTAGCACATGCCATAATTTTTTACAATAAAGTAAAAGCCAATTATGCACGAATAGCCAAATCCTGTGTACTAATCTCTTAGTAGATTTGATTAGGTTTGATTCTTATTTTTCTAATGTTGAGTCTAATTTTTGTTTTTTCATTCTTAATCCGACTTATACTAGACCCTATGCTCATCTAATATAGATCTTCGACTTGAACTAGGAATTTCATTTTATTTTGGGAGTCGCCACCCAACTGCGGTTGGAAAAGATTGAATTAGGACTAATTGAGAAGATTAATCCTAATTTGGACAACTAGTCGACGAGGTTTCCTCTTTTCGTTTTTGTGAAAGAGGAAATGGAAAACCAGAGTTTCTAGACTCGGAGGCTAACCTATTAAAACCTTAAAGTTACCACTCTATTCTCCTGAAATCTGAACCTTACCCTAATGTCTTTTGTTGTTTTTCATTTTTGTTATTATTTTTTTTTTTTTGTTGTGTTTTTGTTTATTGGTTAAAGATAACTTATTCTAGCTATGGAAAATGATTTTTTTATTCTTTTTAGTGTTGCCCCAAATGGGTGCTTACGTACCTGCTATTCAAGATCAAACGGACCATAGTTCGCTTTTCATGAAAAACTTTAGTGCATTTGTTAATTTTAATCATGAAATTACTTCTGGTTTATGTTTTTATCATTTTAGTATTTTTTGGGAAAAAATAAGTCTAAGCTTGATTGTTTTATTCTTTTGAAAAATAATAATTTAAGGAAAAACCAATTTTGGATTTATTTAAGAAAAGGATTTTTCTAAGTGAAAAAAGAAAAAAATTATTTCTCCATTATTATCTTACCTCTAATATTATTATTTGTTTTTATTTTTTAATTTTTGTTTATTTAATTTTTTTATCTTTTTATTAATTTTTATTAATTAATTAATTAATTAAAATTTTTTCTTTTATTTTTTATTATTTTATCTATCATAAACTAAAAATCTAAATTCTATCATTTTTTCTAATATATTTTTATTATTTTTTATGATTTTATTTTTGTATTATATATTATTTTTTGTGATTTTTATAATTTTCTATTATTTATTCTAAACTAAATCTAAAAAAAAAAACTAATCTAAATCCTAATATTTTTTTAATTATAAATAACAAATAAAAAAATAAATAACAAAATTCGATAAATAAATAAAAAAATTAAAAATTAAAAAAATCCGACTTACCTGGATCCGAGTCGGGTCGGATCGAGTCGATCAATCGATCACGACGGTTGGGAGTACTCATTGACGACGTTCCAACGGCCTTTCAAGGAGGTGGAGGGGTCGTTTCCTAGCTTTTCGAGGGTGGGGAACTCAACCGTAGTGGTGAATTTCTCCAAAAATGCCTTTTAGTAGCGGTTCAAAGCTTGGTCGGCGGTCGTGGCTTGAGGAACTCCAGCGAGGCTTCAATTTCTCTTATTTTCTCTCTTTTTCTCACTTCTGATCCGTGCTTTAGCTTCTTGCCTTCGTCCTCTATTTATAGCCGTTAAGGAACTCCTCTAGATAAGCTCAAATATTTGATTCAAATAAATCCGAATTTTTTGGTTTTTTTTTTTAGATTTGATTTTATCCAACAGATTTGATGCCGATTTGTTATAATCTTGTGATTTATCTAGATAATTCGATTTTAGATTGATCGAAATCCAAAAAGATTTGAAGAAATCTAGCATTTTCGGCTTTGTTGGACCTACGCCGGATTTTTCCTCCAATTGGGCTCAAGGAAGAAGACGATCACGTGCAAGGCATGTGTCTTCTCTCGGCCAATTGCATGCTGCCACGTGGCGACTCCGAGGAAAAAGAAAGAAAAATTTTGCAAAGCGCACGTGGGGGGATTCGAACTCAAGACCTCAAGCTTTCCGTGCATTTTCAGGCAGGCATGTGAACCAGCTGAGCCGGCCCAATTCTTGGTTTAAGTATACGCGGATGTAATGCTTAATCTCGGCCATTTCTCATTCATTTTATATTATTTTAATTTGAAAAAATTTATAAAAATTATTTAACTCTTTTTATTATTATTTCTACAATTATTTTCCAAAATTGATGTATTTTCCCTATTTATTTTATTTTTTGAATATTTTCCTTATTTTTGCTAAATTAGAAGAAAAATTATAAAAAAAAAATTAAAAATTGATTATTATTGATCATTAGGGGCAAAAATTGGGTGTTTACAGCTGCCTCTCTTGGTAGTAAAGTTTGAAAAACTTAACTACAAAGACAAGAAAGACGCCATTTTTTTGCCTCTTGACTGAATGGATAGCGCCATGATTTGGCTGGTTATCTGGAATTTGGTCTTTAGTAGGAAAATGCTCCATGAGCTAATAATCCCATGAGTGCTTTATGATTATTGGTATTACTTAGGAAATGGTCTTAAACAGCCTAACAATCTGAAGTAATGTGTCCTCCCGAAAAGTGCTCTATAGACTGACTAATCGGCGATGAGAAACATCTCAAGGATTGCGTAGGGATGTGTTAGTGGAATAACTGATGATAGGAAGCGTCTTATCAGACTAGCAACCTTAAAGAGAAGATTGTCTCAGGAAGCGCTCTTATGAGCTGACAACCTGTCAATAGAAGCGTCTGGCTAGACTAGCGACTGTTTAGGGAGAAGTGCCTTCGAAGAGTGCTCTTATGAGCTGACTAATCGATGGGTTCAAAAAGTGCTCCTCTGAGCTAACTAATCGATAGATTCGACAAGTGCTTCTCCGAGCTGACTAATCAATATATTCGAAAAGTGCTCATATGAGCTAACTAATTGATAGATTCGAAAAGTGTTCCTCTAAGCTAACTAATCGATAGATTCGAAAAGTGCTCCCATGAGCTAATTAATCGATAGCGGGAAGCACCTTCTTAGACTCGCAACCCTGAAACATAGGTATCTCAAAAGGTGCTCCTATGAGCTAACCTTGAAAAAGGGTGTTTAAGAAAGTGCCCCTCCGTGGGCTAACTAACCTATAGCGAGAAGGAATGTCTCGAAAGGTGCCCCTATGGGCTGACCTTGAGAAGAGATGTTTAGGAAAGTGCCCCATTGTGGGCTGATTAACCTGACTAACCAATGGTGAGAAGGAATGTCTCAAAATGTGCCCCTATGAGCTAACCTTGAAAAGGGATGTTTAGGAAAGTGCCCCATTGTGGGCTGACTAACCTATGGTGGGGAAGCATCTTCTTAAACTCGTAACCCTAGGGAAGAAGTGTCTCGAAAGGTGCCCTTTATGGGCTAACCCTGAAAGAGGATGTTTAGGAAAGTGCCCCATTATGGGCTGACTAACCTATGCTTTTGAAAATGCTTCTAATGAACCGGTCAAATGATTTGATAAAAGAGGTCTTATAATATGTGACTAATGGTTACTTATTATAAGATGCTTACCACTTTATCGCGGATAGCAAACAAACAACCGAACCTTCATGCGGGTTTGCTTCTCCTTTGCTTACTCTTGCTTCAAAACAGGGCTGAGGGTCTTGATGTGCTTCCTTTCTTATGCGCATGGCTCTTGTGATTGTAGTATTATCCTATTAATGTACCAGGTTTAATGCTCAAAAGTAGGTAGAATTATATCACAAAACTTATTGAGATTCATTGTCATTTCAATATTCATCATTCATTAGTGAAGTGATAGGTAATGTGTTTAGGAGTGTTTATTTTAATGAGAATTGGTTGGAGTTATTGATCATTCTGAGACATTAACATTGCTTGTAAGAAAAATGAAAACTAGACTCAACGAAATTTGTATTGAATATTGGCATTCATAAACATTGGTAAAATTTCAATTTTCTTGCCTAAGGATAGTACATCTTAACAGCATCTACATTAATGGGGTGTCTCAATTCTTGACCATCCATTTGAGTTAATATCATAGCACCTCCTGACAATACCTTCTTTACAACGTATGGGCCCTCATAGTTTAGGGTAAACTTCCCTTTAGAATCTTGAGCATTTAGGAGAACTTTCTTTAGCACCAGATCTCCTTCTTTGAAACACCAAAGCTTCATTTTCTTGTCAAATGCTCGGGCCATTCTTTGTTAGTAACACTCGCCTGACATAACGCAATGAGTCTTTTTTCGTCGATCAAATTCAACTGAACAAGCCTCTTCTTTACCCAGTCTGATTCGTCTAATTGCGCTTCTGATAGAATTCTGAAGAATGGTATTTCGACCTCGACTGGAAAGACTGTCTCAGTGCCATATACTAATGAATATGGGGTAACTCCAGTAGATGTTCTAATTGAGGTTCTGTAAGCCATAAGGGCGAATGGAAGCATCTCGTGCCAATCTTTGTAAGTGATTGTCATCTTTTCGATGATTCTTTTAATATTCTTGTTGGCTGCTTCCACTGCCCCGTTCATCTGAGGTCGATGGGGAGTTGAATTTCTATGGTTTATATGGAACTGTTGACATAAATATGTCATCGACTTGTTGTTGAGATTGATACCGTTGTCGGTGATAATTGACTCAGGAACTCCATATCGAGCTATTATGTCCCTCTTTAAGAATCGAACTATTACCCCTTTTGTGACATTGGCATATGATGAAGCTTCTACCCACTTGGTGAAGTAATAAATGGCTACCAATATAAATCTATGGCCGTTGGATGTTGTTGGAGTGATTGAGCCGATGATGTCAATTCCCCACATGGAGAAAGGCCATGGTGCAGACAACGAATACAGCTCTTTGGGCGGAGCATTTATTCAGTTTGCATAAACCTGACACAAGTGATAGTGCTTGACATATTTGATACAATCTGATTCTATGGTTAGCCAATAGTAGCCCAATCTCATGATTTTTCAGGCCAACATGTAGCCGTTCATGTGAGGTCCACATACTCCTTCATGCACTTCTTTCATCAGTTCACATGCTTCATTTCTATCCACACATCTTAATAAGGTGGTATCAAGCGATCTTTTGTAAAGCACAGGCACATTTAATAAGAAATGACTTGCTAACCTTCTGAGTGTCCTTTAATCATTTTTGCTAGCCATTTTAAGGTATTTGCTTTCTTGGAGAAAAGTTTTGATATCGTGATACCAAGGCTTATCATCTTGTACTTTTTCAATTACCAAACAGTAAGCGAGCCGATTTTCGATTTCTATTTTCAGTGGTTGGACTTCGACTCCCCCTGTTATCTGAATTATAGATGCTAGTGTGGCAAGTGCGTCTGCAAACTGATTCTGAGTTCTCGGGATGTATGTGAAGGTGATTGCCTCGAATTCATCGATTAGCTCTGTCAAATACTGATGGTATGGTACCAATTTGGGGTCTTTAATTTTGTATTCCCCTCTCATCTGTAATATGATGAGTGAAGAATCTCCGTACACTTCTAATTCACGGATTTCCATGTAGCAAACCATTTTGAGGTCGAAGATGCATGCCTCATATTCCGCGATATTATTAATATATGGAAATGTGAGCCTTGTTGCTGAAGGGAATTGTGTTCCTTCTGGTGATATCAACACTGTCCCGATCCCACAACCAAATACATTGGCAGCTCCGTCAAAGAACATCTTCCATTTAGGGTTTTGGTCTATCCCATAATCTTCTATTGGTGCACTTTCCACAGTTAATATATTTTTATCAGGGAATTGAGCTTGTGATTCTTGGGAATCTCCCTCAACTGGGTGTTCTGCCAATTGGTCGGCTAAAGATTGCCCTTTTATCGAATTTTGATTTATGTATGTGATGTCAAATTCTGATAAATCCTCCCTAACAGAACGGGCTTCTCTACCAAGTATTTTAAAGGATCGTGTCTTGTCAACAGCTCAATGTGATAGTAAAGGGTGTATTACCTCAATCGGTGCATGACTCAAATCAGAGCACAGCAAGTCCTCTCTATTTCCGAATACCTCTGTTCCCCGTCTATGAATTTCTTGCTTAAATAATATATAGAACGCTCTCTTCCCTCTTCATCTTTTTGTCCCAGCACGCACTCCATGGATTCAAAGAGTATCGTAAGGTATAAGAATAAGGGTTTCCCTTGCTTTAGAACTATCAAGACTGGAGGATCTATGAGATAGTCTTTGATTGCCCTGAATGCTTCTTCACATTCGTTGTCCCATTCTACTACAGCATTCTTTTTTAGCAAACGGAATAGTGGACGGCATTTATCTGTGAATTGTGAGATGAAACGAGCTATGTAATTCAACCTTCCTGGCAAACCTCTTACCTCTTTGACAGTACGTGGAGAGGGTAGCTCCAGTATGGCCTTTACTTTGTCATGGTCGATTTTAGTGCCTTCCCAGCTTATGACAAACCCTAACAACTTGCCTGTTGTGACCCCAAAAGTGCACTTTTCTGGATTTAACTTGAGCTGAAACTTTCTCAATTGCTTGAACAACTTTCTCAAAAGAACCACATGGCTTTCTTCTTCTTTATACTTGGCTATCATATCATCGACGTATACTTCGACTTCTCGATGCATCATATCGTGAAGTATTGCGACCATGGCTCTCTAATACGTTACCCCGGCGTTTTTCAAACCAAAGGCCATGACTTTATAACAGAAAGTTCCCCATGTTGTGATGAAAGTCGTCTTAGTTTTATCTTCTTCAGCCATTTTTATTTGATTATATCATGAGAAACCGTCCATAAACGAGAAAAGATGGTTTTCTGTAGTGTTATCTACCAAGACATCGATGTGAGGTAAGGGGAAGTTATCTTTTGGTATAGCTTGGTTTAAGTCACGGAAGTCTACGCATACACGTACTTTTCCATTCTTTTTTAGAACGAGGACTATATTCGCTACCCATTCTAGATAGTCAGATACTTCGATGAACCCCACTTCTAGTAGTTTCTTGACTTCCTCTTTAATTTTTAGTAAGAAGTCAAGCCTAAATCTTCTCAATTTCTGTTTTTTAGGTTTGATATCTTCCCTTGTGGGAAGCTTGTGAACTACTATTGACTGGTCTAATCCTAGAACGTCGCCATATGACCAAGAAAATATATCTACATATTCAGTTAACAGCTCCACTATCTCATGTTTTTGTTCGACACTTAAATTGGTCCCAATCTTAAGGTTTTTAGGTTGCTCAGTGCTTCCTAGATTTACTGTCTCCACCGGCTCGTCAATTGAAATCCCACTTTGTTCATATTTTTGCCAATTTTCTTGTATTATTTCGTGGTCAAGGACATCGCTTCCAACGGCTGGCCCAGAAATGTTGGAAACGATATCGGTGTTTTCATGTCCTACCTGCGTGAAATGTCCCTAACATTCGACGGTAGGGAATCTGGGTGAAGTGAAATGAGAGTATGTATATAAGCAAAAACAAACAAATGAATTGCAATTTATTGAATCTAAAAAGAAACCACAATAAAAATTTACTTTAATAACTGTTCCCTATCCTTGAGCTGACCTAGTGCTATCAATAGGATAATAGAACTAATTATTGAGAGCTGGATGCTGCTCGAACGTGCGAGGGGTCGGGCTCTTGTTACTGACATCAGCTTCACTTATCCTCAGCTCTTGAATGGTAGTTGCTTGTTTGAATGATTGTTGGAGGGGTGGAAAACGCATCTGAGTATTGCTTGGCTGCTCTTTCTTTCTGCCTCTGATACCTCTGGCTTGTGCCTCTTCTTGGGCTGTAGAAACATACCCTAGTCCAAACGTCCCTTGCTGTCCCTCCTTAAACTGATGGCCTTCCTTGCTAATTACCACGTTCACCTCGTTAAATATTGAAGGCCAAAGTCTTTGAAACCTTCTTCCCCAATGTAGGGTATGACAGTCTGTTTATAGAAGGCATAACCTTGCTCTCCCAGCACAATGATGATCTGTCCGTTCGCTATGAACTTGACTTTCTGATGGAGACTTGAGGGTATGGCTCCAGCGGTAAGTATCCACGGCCTTCCCAAAAGCATATTAAAAGACCTTGGAATGTCGAGGACTTGGAAGGAGATGTGGAATATCTGTGAGCCAATCTCCACTAGCAAGCTTATTTCCTCTACTATGTCTCTCTTCGACCCGTCGAAAGCCCTAGCCACCGTTGAGCTTGGTTTGATGTTGCTTGGATCGACTCCCAATAGGTCGAGGGTAGCCAATGGGCATACGTTGAGAGAAGATCTATTGTCAATGAGTACTCGAGAAACGATTGTGTCGTTGCATTTTACCACAATGAATAGCAGTTTTGAATGTTGGTCTCCGTCTTCTCCCAGCTCTTCAGGAGAGAAAGATATCTGGTCCATGGTGAAGATCGAATCTGCCACATGGCTCAATTTGTCCATTGCGATACCCTCTGGTACCTTGATCTGTTTGAGCGCTTTGAAGAGTGCTTCCCTGTGAGGCTCAAAGGTTGTGAGGAGGCCCATAAGTGATATCTAGGCTAAAACCTTATTCAGTTGTTCCATGATCTTATATTCGCTTGCCTTAACCATCTTTGTAAATGCAGAGAGCCCCTCTTCTTCCTCTTTTCCTACCTCAGTGTTGGGCTCTTCAGTTGAGACCTTGTACTTCGAGTCATAAATTCTCCTAGAACGAGTGATTCCACCTACGATAAGAGGTCTTTCTTGATTAAGAGCCCGATAGTCAAATGGCGCCACCTTATACCTCTCTGTAGGTATTGGGACATTGAATACATACCTCTTCTTTAGAATTTGCACCTTAGTAGATTGTCCCTCGTAACACTTTATGACTATCGGCTTTTGGTCCAATTTAATCATGTTCACAGACTTCTCCTCCTCTTTTGGTGGGTTGTCTTCTTTCTCAAACTCGAGCCCCCATCTGCTAGGCGGCCCATACTCGGTTGGAGTGAAGGAGTAATTTACCAGATACTCAAATCTCCCATGCGATTCGCCTAAGGTACCGAACATTGGGTCTCCAGCTAACCATCTTTTCTTAATCTGTGATTTAGGGGTTTCATCTAGGGTTTGGCGTAGGTGACTTCCTCATTACACTATTGCTTTTTGCTATTTTGGGGACTCTTTGGAATCCGGCTCTTCAGATGTAATCATATTAACAGTGGGTTTATGGTTAGGCAGTGGATTAGTGTTGACATTGGGTGCTGGTGTGTTAACAAAGTCCAGCTGCACTATTCCGGCGTTAATCAGATCTTGAATTTTGTTTCGAAGCCTGCAGCATCTATCTGTAGAATGCCCCTCTCGGCCCATATGATAATCGTACTTGAGGCTTGAGTCGAAATTTCTAGGCTTATACCGGTTACTCGGGATCTCGAAGCTGATCAAATTGTCCGCTCGCAGCCGAGTGAAGACCTGGCTGAGCGAGATCAGGATTGGAGTGAACTGTCTTAAGACTCTAGTTGCTCGGGTGTGGTTCATCGGGGATTGCTGGATTAGGGCACTTATGGTTTGGAATGTTACACGAGTCCCAACCTTATCTGTTTTGCCGGAATTAACTATGCTAACAGTAGACTTCTTAGCTTTGTTACCTCTTAAGGGCCTTTGTGATGATGTGACCTTGGGAGGATCTATTGTCTGAAGTCTGCCTAATGTGATGGCATTCTCGATTCAGCACCCTACTACCACTATTTCTGTGAAGCTGGATGATGTCTGGCCCACCATATGTGAGAAGTAAGTCTTATCCAAAGTGTTGACAAAGATGAATGTCAACTCCTTTTCAGAAATTGGGGTCGCTACCCTAGCAACCTGAGCTCTCCAACACTGAGCATACTCCTTGAAAGACTCAGTGTGTCTCTTTCGAAGACTCCCCGGGTCAATTACCGAAGGGGCAACTTCAATGTTGAATTTGTATTGGTCATGAAATGCCCGAGCAAGTCTTTCCCAGGTATTGACCTGGTTGAAGTCTAGCTATGCATACCAGACGAGGGCAGGGCCTGTAAAGCTGTCTTGGAAGGTCTGGATCATAAGCTAGTCATATTGGGCATACTTGCACATCTTCCATACATACAACCTTGTATGCATCTTGGGGCATCTAGTACTATCATATTTTTCAAATTCCGGGGTCTTGAACTTCTCTGGGTATACCTCCTCCCCATATACTGGTAAGCTAGTAATCCCTGCTTATTCAAAACCGTCAAGCCCCTATATTGTCTTCATCTTATCAGCCAGTTGTTGAAAAGGTCTCCTTTTCATCTCCTTTTGCCTATCCTCCATTTCCCTCTTTATGTCATTAGAGGTCGGACCTAGGTTGACTTTCGATTCATACTCGAAAGCCGGGTTGAGGTGGGAATTGATCTCTTCATATTCTGGAGGTTGACCCTCCACTGCTTGCCCCTTTCTGGCCCCTGAGTGTTCTTCTTGAGTTGGTTGGGTGGTGTGAAGGGGGGCAATACTCTCAGTCAAGAGGTGGACTTGTGCAGCCAATTGTTGGACCGTTTGTTCCAGGGATACGATCCTAAGATCTAAGGCGGCATCAACACTTGTGTTGTTGCGGTTGTCGTTGTTGTTGCCACTGCTTGCCATTTTGGTCTTTGAGCGGGTGCAAATTGGGCTTCTTGGAGGGTTCAATTGTTTGGGAGCTATCTTTGATACCTGATGCACATTTTTCTTAGTATGATGCAGGTATGTAAATATGATGCATGTATCACACAGATGCTAAAATAAATGGGGCCAACAATCGATTAATGATTTAATACTAGAACTTTATTTTTATTAATATTGGAAACTTGGAGTTTAATATTTGAAAAAAATGAAAAAGTACAATAGTAATCTATTTCCTAGTTCTCTTCGTCTTCTATTGTGCAGGCGCCGGTTTTCCATTGGTGATAGCTTCCAATTCTTTGACTCTAGCTTGGGTCTTCTTCAGCTGAGCTTTCAAGGCCTTGTTCCTTTTATCAGACTTTTTAAATCGACCCTTCCAAATATCTTTTTTGTAGTCTACAGCTTTGAAGTATACTTCCATCTGAGCCCTGACTTATTCCAAATAGGTTCTCAGCTCTGAACCTACCTTGTCTGGCTCAAGTTGGGTGATATCTGGGACTCAATACGCCCTTTCCCCTGTTTGATATAGTTGGTAGATTACGAAATCCCTGGTGGCTTGGTGTTTGCCTACTTCGCCATCCAATTCTCCAAGGTCTACATTAGGGCTCTCGATTCGGGCTTCCCATAGGGCCTTGACCTCTATCAGCTTGGCAAACTTCTCAGCTACCAAAAAATTTGGGTCTTGATACTCGAATGTGATTGCTTCTAGCGAAGGCCGATAAACTATGTCTTGAATGGTACCGAACTGGCGGACCACCAAGTTTGGATGATAACCTATACATCCGCTAATACCGATTAAAGGTACAACCTGAAGGTTTCTGTAGGTTAGGATGATTTTGTTGCAACAACTCCATCTAGCCGTCCACAAGATGTCGTCAACACTGAAACCCTTAAGCACTTCCACCCAACTATGGCTAGTAAGGTCGTCGGGCAGCTTTATCTTTTCTATGCATGAGTCCACAAAGTCCACTTGTTGGGCTAAAGTTTTCCGGACCAGGTTCAGCCCAAAACATTTAAAGTGGCTCACAAACCAGATCAGAATGAGGTTGATGTTTAAGTGGAGGATCCCGTAGCCCTTTTTCTTGACAAAGTTCAAGTTCTAGATCTGTTCAGCCAGTAGAGCCGGGATATAAGATTTTCCTTCCAAGAATTGGGCCACCAATTCTACAACTCTGTAATGGACATAAAAGGTTCCGGTGGGGAAGAGTATGGTGGCGAAGGCTGTCAGGATGAAAGCACTCACCCTCCTCTATTTGTAGCTCTTGGGGTCCCCACATAGTATGTCTTTTCTATCCCCATTATCCTCCCGGGCTATGAATCAGGCTTCTAACTCGTCCATCCGTATGCAATATCCATTACAGTTTGCCAAAGCCTTGTTGATCGCTGTCTTGCGAATACCCAGAAGTCTACTGAAGATACCGGCTGGCCCAACCTCAAGATCTGGCACATACACTTTGTCGGTTAATGATGGAGCCTGCAAAAGTTGGATGTACTCTTCCAAAGTGGGAGTGATCTCATGTGGCCTAATGAAGAAAGCTGTAGGCTCTACTTCCCATAGATGGAGGATGGCTCGTATCAAAGGTAAGTTCATTTCCATCTTCATCAGTGAAAGGATGAGCCATATCTTCTATTGAATAAAGTCTTGCTCTTCAGGGTTATATAGAGTAAACCAATGGTCTAGTACCAACTTTGGGTCCAGAGGTTTGCAAACTTGGATCTCTTTGTGGAGGAGGCGATCGACTGTAGAACTAACCATCTATTACAACAGAAACCTCTAATTACAAAAACTATATTACAATGATAGTATTACAAGGAAATGTATCTAAACTCTATGAACAGAATAAGAGTATTACATCATTAACCGATTGTCAGCCCATGACTTCATGTATGTAGATAGGTAGGTTCTAACAGGTCCCCAAGCTCTATGGCCTCCCACATTCTTGAAGAAATGGATCTCAAGCCATATCGAAGCATTGGGTGGGGTAACCTAATCAGTCTTGAACGGTGATCATATCACTTCGCCTGAAACCTACACAATGGCCCCCTATCTTAGGGTCCTAAGACGGCCCAAGTTTGACCGTTTCTAATCGCACGATTACATGCATGCAGATTCAATGGTAAAAAATACATACACCCCTAATTTCATTAAACCCCTGAAAAGTTAGCAACAATACAACAATCAAAAGACATTTTAGAAATGGTGATTACGGAAGATTCAAGTGGCTAGCCTACTAGGGATAGTCCCTAGTGGAGTCGCCATCCTGTCGAGTCTAATTTTTGTTTTTTCATTCCTAATCCAACTTATATTAGACCTTATGCTCATCTAATATAGATCCTCAACTTAAACTAGGAATTTCATTTTATTTTGGGAGTCGCCACCCAACTGCGGTTAGGAAAGATTGAATTAGGACTAATTGAGCAGATTAATCCTAATTTGGACAACTAGTCAACGAGGTTTCCTCTTTTCGTTTTTGTGAAAGAGGAAATGGAAAACTAGAGTTTCTAGACTCGGAGGCTAACCTATTAAAACCTTAAAGTTACCACCCTATTCTCCTGAAATTTGAACCTTACCCTAATGTCTTTTGTTGTTATTTACTTTGTTTTTTATTTTTGTTATTATTATTTTTTTGTTGTGTTTTTGTTTATTGGTTAAAGATAACTTATTCTAGCTATGGAAAATGATTTTTTTATCTTTTTAGTGTTGCCCCAAATGGGTGACTACGTACCTACTATTTAGGATCAAACGGCCTGTAGTTCGCTTTTCATGAAAAACTTTAGTGCGTTTATTAATTTTAATCATGAAAATACTTCTAGTTTACGTTTTTATCATTTTAGTATTTTTTGGGAAAAATTAAGCCTAAGCTTGATTGTTTTATTTTTTTGAAAAATAATAATTTAAGGAAAAACCAATTTTGGATTTATTTAAGAAAATGATTTTTCTAAGTGAAAAAAGAAAAAAATTATTTCTCCATTATTATCTTACCTCTAATATTATTATTTTTTTATTTTTTATTTTTTATTTTTTGTTTATTTTTATTTTTATCTTTTTATTAATTAATTAAAATTTTTCTTTTATTTTTTATTATTTTATCTATCCTAAACTAAAAATCTAAATTCTATCATTTTTTCTAATATATTTTTATTATTTTTTATTTTATTATATATTATTTTTTGTGATTTTTATAATTTTCTATTATTTATTCTAAACTAAATCTAAAAAAAAAACTAATCTAAATTCTAATATTTTCCTAATATTATTTTTTTAATTATAAATAAAAAATAAGTAAATAAATAACAATATTCGATAAATAAATAATAAAAACAAAATAAAAAAATCCGACTTACCTGGATCCGAGTCGGTGCGCGAGTCGGGTCAGTCAGGCGGATCGGTTTGAAGTGGGTCGGGTCGAAGCGGTCGATCACAACGGTTGGGAGTGCTCGTTGATGGCGTTCCGGCGGCATTTCGAGGAGGTGGAGGGGTCGTTTTCTAGCTTTTCGAAGGTGGAGAACTCAACCGTAGTGGTGGATTTCTCTAAAAACGCCTCCTAGTGGTGGTTCGAAGCTTAGTTGGCAGTCGCGGCTTGAGGAACTCCAGCGAGGCTTCAATTTCTCTTATTTTCTCTCTTTTTCTCACTTCTGATCCATGCTTTGGCTTCCTACCTTCATCCTCTATTTATAGCCATTAGGGAACTCCTCCGAATAAGCTCAAATATTTGATTCAAATAAATCCGAATTTTTTCTTTTTTTTTTTAGATTTGATTTTATCTAACAGATTTGATGCCAATTTGTTGTAATCTTGTGATTTATCTGGATAATTCGGTTTTAGATTGATCGAAATCCAAAAAGATTTGAAGAAATTTAGCATTTTCGGCTTCGTCGGACTTACGCCGGATTTTTCCTCCGACTGGGCTCGAGGAAGAAGATGATCACATGCGAGGCACGTATCTTCTCTCGGCCAATCGCATGCTGCCACGTGGCGGCTCCGGGGAAAAGAAAGAAAAATTTTGCAAAGCACACACGTGAACCAGCTGAGCCGGCCCAATTCTCGATTAAAGCATACGCGGATGTAATGCTTAACCGTGGCCATTTCTCATTCATTTTATATTATTTTAAAATTCAAAAAATTTGTAAAAATTATTTAACTCTTTTTATTATTATTTCTATAATTATTTTCCAAAATTGATACATTTTTCTTATTTATTTTATTTTTTTGAATATTTTTCTAATTTTTGCTAAATTAAAAAATTAAAAAAAATTAAAAATTAATTATTATTGATCATTTGGGATAAAAATAGGGTGTTTACATCTAGTAATAATAATAATTTGAAAAAAAGGATAGAAATTCCACTATTTATATCCATCCCAAACAAGGGGCAAAACTATCAGAGGTCACCTCTAAACCAACCAACGAGCTCAAAAATACCTCATTTCTTAAGTCTCTTTCGTTTGTTTTTGTAAAATAAAAATAATCATATAGATAATCATGCATTCATATAATAACAATTTTCCACCCATTTTTATTAGTAAGTTCTTTTGTCCGCTAATAAATGATGAAATTGATGTTAAACGTCAGATGGTCCTTTATCATTCATTTTCAATGCTACTTTATCTTTAAACTTATGCATCACATACCTATCTATCTATCTATATATATATACATATATAATCAAGAAATCAGCCTTCATACAACTCGAATTAGGAGTAAACCCAGAAGCATATAGCTGGGAAGCCAAACATATCTTTCTTTCTTTTTTTATTTTTTATCTAGCGCGCAAGAAAATTTTAAATTTTTTAGTAAATAATCAAGAATACTATTATAACTTTTAATGAATGACAATTAATGTTATTGACTATTGTGGTAAAAGGGTAAAACAAAAAAAAATATCATTTAAGTAATATAAAATAAATATTATTTAAAAAAAGTAAAATAAGTCTTATACCATTTGAATCCAAAATCTTAAATTAATAAAACCATACATTAAACCACTTGACCATGAATAACATTAATTTATTTTAAATTTTGCATTTTAAAATATCTATATAATATGTTATTTTTTATTTTTAATAATTAATGGTTTTCCAAGCTTGTGAAGGGGATGGGGCTCTGTTACACCCAGTCCGCTTCTGAGTTCTGACTTGAATACAAGACCTTGGCGATTTGTGCTCATATAATTTGGATCATGTAAATTTTTCTAAAAGAAGTTAAAACAAATACAAAATCAAGATAAAATTATATGACTATATCACTCTAGCTATGGTCGACAATGGACTGTTCAACAGCCCCCGTTTTCAGGGTTTTCTGTTGGCCCATTCCACCTTCAGTTACATATAAACTCGAGACATAATATAACATCTGCTATCGATTCACTTTTACGTTTAAGTTTTCAATATTTTTTAAATTTTATAAAAATAAAATTTTTATTAAATATATTAAATTTTATATTTATATTAAGCATGTATGGACTTCCAATTAGTCTTAGGCTAGTTGCTTAAGATGGTAAGAGTACATACAATTTTTTTCAACCCATTTTCTTAATTTTAATTATTATTTTTGTATTTTTTATTATATTATATCATTAAGTATATTTAATATTATTTTTATTATATTATTCAAATAAATATATTTAATATTATTATTTTATTAATTTAATTATTATATACTAATTTGAAATTGATACGTATTACGTTTGATAGAAAACTTAATAGATTTGACGAAAGTTTTTTTTTAATAAATTTAAAAAATGTTAAGACTCAAATAAAAGGAAAAAATAAAAGGTTAATAACTCAAATAGAAGAGTAGACAAATATTGATGATTAAAAATGTATTTTTTTTAATTTAATATAAAAATAATGTGAGAAATTATATTGAAATGAAAACAAAATAGCTATTCTGCTCCTCCGTATGCAACTAAAACACTAGAAACCTATTTCCATTCCGTATTCTTCTTCATCTAGAAACCCTGCCACCATCGTCATCATACCATCCATGGTACGAGTGGGTCTGGTGCTAGTGGGTGCGAGTAGGTCTGGTGCAAGCCGACCATGTGAGTCGTGAGGCCGGCGGGTAAAAAAAATGGTCTGGTGCAAGCCGACCATATAGGTGTTTCAACTTGTTACACTACGTTATTTATTAAAAGGAAAAAAATAAAATAAAATAAAAGGCCGGCTACGTATTTACACACTTCTTCAATCCCGGAGTAAAAATTAGGTGCATCACTGAAATATTTATTTTTAATAATATTTTTAATAAAAAATGTGATATGTAAAAAAAATACTATGTCACTATTTCAATAAATAATATTATTAAAACAAATAAATAAAAAATACATCTATTTATTTGTCCTATGCGATAAGTGGAAAGGGACATGTTGATTGAAACCAGAGGAAGTACGAATTCTTTAGTTCTTTCTACTCATCAAGTTTTGTTATATGCTATGGTCCTTCAAAGTTGCGTACGTACAAAAGATGACAAACGACGATACAAAATTATTCAAATTTAATTAAGAAACCATGAAATCTGGCTAAGGTATATAATAATCAGGAAGCCCATGGAAGGAGTTGAAACAAACAATTTCATTCTACATGCGAGACAAATGCGGAACACTGGTAAATATCATGATTTAAAAAAAATCACAAATATTATACTCATAATAATTATTCCAAAAATAGGTTTTAAATGTACAAACCCGATTTATGACTTTTTTTTTTTCAAAATTTGCAAAACTCAAGACGCGAACCTCATTCACACCTTTAAGCAATTTGCTTGAAGGCATGAATAAGGTTCGCGCCTTTAGTATAAATTTTATTATGTAATATTTTTGTAGCATTATTTTATCGTCCAATCATCATACAAACTTATATTGCAAACCTATAAAAATTATTATAAATTAATATTACAAATTTACACAATATTACAACATATAATCTTTAATACACAGGAAAAACATTTGTACCGATAGTTTATATTATAAATACAAATTCTCAATTCATATGTTCATTTTTAGTTCTTTTAATTTCCTCTCCCAATCTTTTTCTTTCTCATAATTTCAAATTTTCTGTTTTCTTAATTTATATTTTATATAGGTTTAGCTTGTTCAATTACGTATATAGAAATATCTACAAGATATTTTTCCAACTTCTTTAGCGAAGCTATATTTTGGTATGTTTTTATTGAGAAAAAATTAATTTTCTTCCTATTATATTACTTTGTATCAATGCATAAAAAATTAAATGCAATTATTTTTACTTTACTAATTTTATTAAAATACTACTAGTTGTTAACTAATCATTAATTAGTCGTTAATAAATCATTAATTAACATTAAAAAATGAATTAGTAAAAAATTTTAGTATTTTTCATAAATGAAATGTCTTAATTTGTAATTGTGAAAATTATTATAAAAGTAATCGTTAATGATGAACTAATTAGTCGTTAATTAGTTACTAATTAATCATTAGAAAATTAATTAGGAAAAAAATTTGTATTGACTATAATGAATTATCTTTTTGTGTTATTATAATTTATTTTTGTAAAAGTAGTTATTAAATTAAGTTGTTATTAATTAACCATTAATTAACAGTAATTAATCGTTAATATGTCATTAATTAATTGTTAGAAAATTAATTAGTGAAAAATTTTGTATTGATTGTAAATGTAATATGCTTGTGTGTTTTTGTAAAATTATTTGTAAAATTAAGTTGTTAATTAACTGTTAGTTAATAGTAATTAGTCGTTAATATGTCATTAATTCATTAGTAGAAAATTAATTAGTGAAAAATTTTGTGTTAACTATAAATGTTATATGTTTATGTGTTTTTGTAAAAGTAGTTATAAAATTAAGTTGTTAATTAACAGTAATTAGTCATTAATATGCCATTAATTCATTGGTAGAAAATTAATTAGTGAAAAATTTTGTATTCATTGTAAATGTAATATATTTATGTATTTTTGTAAAAGTAGTTGTAAAATTAAGTTTTTAATTAACCATTAATTAACAGTAATTAGTCTTTAATATGTCATTAATTCATTGTTACAAAATTAATTAGTGAAAAAATTTGTTTTGATTGTAAATATAATATGTTTGTGTGTTTTTGTAAAAGTAGTTTTAAAATTAAGTTGTTGTTAATTAACCATGAATTAATTGTAATTAGTCCTTAATATGTCATTAATTACTCATCAAAAAATTAATTATTAAAAAATTTAGTATTGATTGCAAATATAATATATTTTTGCGTTATTGTAAAAGTAGTTGTAACCTTAAGTCATTGTTAATTAACTGTTAATTAAACAGTAAATAGTCGCTAATAATTTGTTAATTAATATTTTGATATTAATGGTAACATTTACTATTTATTTTTTATTTTTTTTTGCATAATAAATGGAGCCTAGGCCTTTCAATCATTCAATCTTGACATAATAAGAGAGACATCAATCATAGGTCGTTTAGGATGGAGAGGTAAATGACCTTTAACTTGTTGATTACTTTATGTTGTATTACAAATAGTATAACATTTCACTTGTTATCATTTTAGGATCCATCAACCCTTACCATTAGATACCAAGAGTTGTCACTCCATCGTGACAAGCGCATCATCCCCATCGATACTCGAATTGAACCATATGTGCATTTAGCGGGATTTGAAGGTGTAAACTACCTACCATCCATTCAATTGAATTGGCACATAATAACTGCGTTGGTCAAGCGATAGAGGCCAAAGATGCACACATTCCACATGCCGACATGGGAGTTTACTATCACCCTACAAGATGTAGAGGTCCAACTAGGCCTTCACGTTGATGGTTAGGCAGTTATAAAGAGTAGTTGCCTGGATTGGGTTGTAATATGCGAAAGATCACTAGATGCAAAGCTGGGGTCTAGTGGTAAAGGGGGTGCCCTAGCATGACATGACTGCGTGATATGTTTTGAATCCTTCCAAAAGGCTCTAAAGCAGAGCAAATCCATTACCATACGCATGTGTATATATTGCAACTACTAGGGGGATTTATCTTTATAGATAAATCCAGCGCCCTCGTCTATGCGATGTTTTTGTCTTTATTTAAGTATTTCAACATTGCTGGGTCGTATATCTAGGGATCTACGTGTCTAGCCCGTGGTAACTTTGTGTTACATCATCACCGTCAACACAAGAGATCGAAGGGGCTGCCATTCTCCTACAAGTCTAGGCTTGGGATAGATTCCCCTATATAGCGCCCCTCAACCGGCACAAACTAATTATAGAAAGTGGAACTCGCTTAGCTACATGTTAGAACACGCGAAAGGATACTTAGTACCACCCAACCCATGTTATAGGTTTATATCAGGATGCGCCCGATAAGTAGAACATAGAATAGGTATTTCAGTGACCAAATTTTATTTTATTTTATTTTTCATTTCATCATATTGATCATTAACACTAAATATTATTTTCTATCTTTCAAGTGGAATGGGAGTTGTACTTTAGGAATCTAATTAACATCTTGTCACATTTCTGCAGAAGCAACATGCACATTTGGACTACTCAGGTTCCACTCATATGTTTCCACATAGTTAAGTAGCATTACTTCGATCAAGTAACAAGGCAATTTGGGGGGTTTCAATATATTCTACAGCCGGTGAACACGCAACTATCATAAACCAGCATCTACATATCCAATAACATGTCGTTAAACCAGTCCAACACATCAAGCTTAATGATCCCCACCTACTCCATCACAAAGTTCAACTTACGAGCTTGTGCTTGCAACCTGACATATGTAACCAATCCTTACATTGCATGTTTTTATGTGCCAAGTTAAAGTTACTTACAAAGTGTCATAGACAAAACCACCACACCGTAAATGGAGGGTGTCATCCATTAGCTTCTTCTTCAACTGTCGACTTGATGTCGGCATGTCTATTCGATATGAGGAAAATGGTTTCATGACCTGCACGATCACCGATAACATATTCCTTCAATTTTCTCAAAAACCAATCCCATGTTTCAAATATTTCCTGATCTACAAAAGCGAATGCTAGCGAAAATATATGGTTATTATCATCAACACCACAAGCAACTGACAACTTGTGAGTATACTTCCCATACAAAAAAGTTACATAAATGGTAACAATTGATCTGAGGAATTTTTATGCTACAATGCAAGACCCAAATGCCTAGAATACCCACTTTAGAGTACAGACCTCAAGGGTAGTTGATCTGCTCCACCCCCAATCAATTCATGTTCTAGGATTTGTATTTTTTATGGCATTTAAAAGAATAGGGAGTTCATTGTAAAACTTCTCCCAATTCCCGTACATATGCTCTATAGCCCATTTCTTTCCCTCTTAAACCCGTTTCTACTTATCCTATAACCAAATTCCTATTCGACAATAGAAGAAAGCTCCGTAACCTTCATATCAGGATTGTCCCTAACAAGATTTACAAATCGACTAGCAAGAATATTACAACCCAATTGCAAGTGATCCTAACTAATCAGCGGGTTATTGCATGTGTGTGGACCGTCAAATCTTATCACTATGAACATGCCTTCCAACTTCTTCTTTCGGGCCCAAAGCCTCCATTTATAGCTGTCGCCTCTTCTCAAACAATAAACTAAAGTAATGGACTAGATTCTACAACGATAACAATGGTTCTTCACATGGTAAGACTTCACTACTTGAATCACATCTGCTTTTGTTATGAATCTCATACCTTTGTACAAATCATCACTACTACTCGAAATAAATATAACCATCATCACCATCAATATTGTAGTATGGAACAAGATTTCTAACTGCTATGCTTGGTGGTTCAACCTGCTTTAATTGATATATTGCTTGTATCGAGTATGTAGATACGGTTGGAGAGTCTTCTTCACGTACTTCATCTCCATCGTTTTCGCTTTCCCCATTTTCCTCATCAGAACTCTCATCATTATCAATACTCTCCTCCTCAACACCCATTCCTACATCAGTGTTTGTAGCAGTTTCTGCTTCTAAATGGACCATGTACGAATCACATGTCTTTGCTCATTGTAATACTAAAATAACTATTCTATCTACTTCATCTTCATCATTGTCTTCCATTGGGGTTAGAATTGAGGGTTCAAATGTCGATGGCTTGGGCTACATTTTTTCCATGTTATGTGAAACCCCCCCAAAATCATCACAAATTCTGATGTACAACTGTTGTATGTCACAATCTCCATAGGATTCAGCCATTTCAATGAAATTTTTAACATTTTCATCATCTTTAATTGCCATCAAGGCATAAGATATACTACCCCCATAAACATAGGATACTTGTGAATTATCTCAACCCCCACTTTGGTTGGATCAACTTCAATACTCCGGCATATTCTGTATAAGAATTCGGTGTAGTTGACATTTTTCTTCATTTTCAACTTCTTAACTCGATTTATGTCATATTCCGACCCCCAGTTACCAACCACAATATTTCCAAACAAATAGATCATCAATTTTACATAATCAACCATTGTTTTCCTATCCACAATAAATATATATTATCAACTTTTAAAAAAAATGACAATTTTAAATAACAAACTGTAAAAATTAGTGTAAAAAATCACAAATTTATGTATCAATTTTAATTTTAATTATTTTCCCATTATTTCACAACAAAAAATCTCACATCTAATAACACACCATAAAAATTATTTCACAAACCAGAAATTACAAATGTTCGTTATAATATTTTTCCATAAAAATACATATAATATTTTAAATTTGACATTTACAAATAATATTAAAATTTTCAACAGTATAAAGTATTCTCATATTAACCTAAAAATTAACTATCTCATGTTATGTATTACAAGATCTACGTAAATCATGTCTAACACACTACAAACTAACAATAAGTAGTAATATTTTTATAAAACATAACATTATAGCAACAATTTCCTCAAATACTAATATTAAGCATAGTAAAAAAACTTCAACTTTTGTAAAAAAACATACCACAATTGTTTAATCGTTGATGAATGGTATATTAGTGTATTTGTTTAAATCCCACTTCTTCAATCTGCACAAGTACTTCCTCTTCTTCTTGTGAATGAGAGAAAAATAAATAAATAAATGGAGTTTGCAAAAGGAAAAATAAAAATAAATTTATTCTGTTTTTGTATTTGTATTATTAATTTAACATTGCAATGTCCATGACTTACTTTTTGAATAGACAATCGATGTTAAAGTAAAAAAAAATTAGACGATGGGATTAGTTTGGGTTGGCAGAACTATCTACACCTTCAGTTTTGCGAATTTTGGAGAAAAAAAAAAGTCATAAACCAAGTCTATGCCTTTAAAATTTATTTTTAAAATAATTATTATGGATACATTATTCATAAATCTTAAAAAAAATTATAATATTTAAGAGTGTTCCTCCATACAAATAGAATGAACTATCACCTTTTCAAACGTCTCCCAGCATAAACAAAACATTAGCAACAGCCTGCAATATCCAACAAGAAGAAAGACCAAAACCTAGAAGAAGACAAACACCTGTTGAAACATATAGGGGTTTAAAAAAAAAATGGCCGGCCACGTACTTACACACTTCATTCACCATCCCCATCCTCTTGTCCCAAATGGAACACTCGATTCTCCATTTTCCCCTTAAAATCCCACCTTCTACCTCAAAAATCTTCTCGAACATCAAAACCGGAAAAATAGAATTTGATGCTGCTGATATTAACGATGGAGAATTTCCTAAGAAACCCTTGTTTTGTAATTATTTCCATGTTCCTTATTTGTTTTTACTTTCCTAGCTTACGTTCATCCACAACCCAATTCAATTTCAGCTCATGTTTGAACCAACACAAGGTTAACAATTTCAGTACTTTCCCTAGTAGTGAAAGTGAGTCAAAAGCATACAATGATCTCCTCAATTTTTCAATTAATAATCTTCGGTTTTCCGGTCCTTCAGTTCCTAAACCGAAAGCCATAGTCCTGCCGGGCAATATGGATGAGTTAGTGGGAAGCATAGTATGCTCTAGGCAAGCTATGCTCGAGATAAGAGTAAGATGTGGTGGACATAGCTACGAAGGGACATCCTCAGTTGCAACTGATGGATCCCCCTTTGTCATCATAGACATGATGAACTTAAACCGGGTTTCGATCGATCTAGAAACCGAAACGGCTTGGATAGAAGGTGGAGCAACGTTAGGAGAGACCTACTATGCCATTTCCAGGGGTAGTGGGTCGCATGGTTTCTCAGCAGGGTCATGCCCCACGGTTGGCGTCGGCGGGCATATTGGTGGGGGCGGTTTTGGCTTATTGTCTAGGAAATATGGCCTTGCGGCAGATAATGTGGTTGATGCAATACTAATTGATCCTGAGGGGAAGTGGTTGGACAGGGAAGCTATGGGGGAGGATGTTTTTTGGGCTATCCGAGGTGGTGGAGGTGGAATTTGGGGAGTTGTCTACGCTTGGAAGATAAGATTGCTGAAAATTCCAAGAATTGTAACCGGTTTCATTGTTTCCAGGCCAGGAAACAAAGAGCAAGTAGCAAAACTAGTGCACAAGTGGCAATACATTGCACCAAATCTAGAAGAGAACTTTTATTTATCAACTTTTGTTGGTGTTAATTTGCCAGAGACAGACACAATAGGCCTATCAGCCACTTTCAAGGGATTTTTCCAAGGTCCTCGAAGCCAAGCAATTTCTATCCTAACGCGGGTTTTCCCCGAGTTAGGCATTTCAGAAGAGGATTGCAAGGAGATGAGTTGGATCGAATCCGTCCTGTTTTTCTCCGGCCTAAGCGATGGAGCCAAAATATCCGAATTGAAGAACCGGTTTGCCAGCGACAAGCATTTCTACAAGGCTAAATCGGATTACGTGAGGACCGCTGTTTCCTTAAGCGTAATAGACAAAATTTTGGATATTCTCGAAGGAGAGCCTAAAGGGTACGTGATTTTGGACCCTTATGGAGGGATTATGCAAAATATTAGTAGCGATTCAATTGCTTTTCCTCATAGAGAAGGAAATCTTTTCACAATTCAATACCTAGTGGAGTGGCATGAAGAGGACAATGAACAAAGTGAAAGTTATATTTCGTGGATAAGGGAATTTTATAATTCAATGACACCTTATGTTTCCTATGGTCCAAGGGCTGCTTATATTAATTACATTGACCTTGATCTTGGAGTCATGGAGTTAATAAATTCAGGGGCTGGATCTAGTGATGCTGTGGAGAGAGCAAGAACATGGGGTGAGAAGTACTTTTTGGGGAATTATGAGAGGCTGGTTAGGGCTAAAACATTGATTGATCCAAACAATGTTTTTAAGAATCAACAAGGGATACCTCCAAAGGACAATGATGGGAAGATTGGTAAAAGTTGAAGCCACAAGTGAGAGGAGTATACCAGGGAGTGTTACCAAACAGACAAAGTTGTGAATAGAGGGATGTCCACGGTTTATAGAATTTGGTTGTCATGTTTCGTCTTAATCAAGATTTATGCAATGGAAAGAAAAAAAAAGAAAAAAAGAAAATCAATTCTTGTTTTGCTCCTATGAAATTTCAACTTAGTGTGAACTTCGGTTTTATCTTTGATACATGGGAGATGCCCCAATTTTGGGACGACACTTGTACTTATACACTTATTTTTAATGGATTGCGACTTCTGGAGTCAATAATTACAAATTTTCTGGGTCCCCCACACCCAAATTAATGCAGCCCACTATATTTAAGTAGGCTGTATGAAGATGCAAAAGTTGGATTGATTCATAAATATTTTTAATGAGTCATTTAAGTTTTTTATAATTGTATTTTTTTTTTCATCAATCCCTTTATTTGTATGACTATTGTGGATCGATACATAGATCATATTAGGTTTGACAATAAAATTACAAGAGACTTTTACTCACCTAAATACATATGAAATTTAACTAAGTTGTGGTATAAAATAGAGGATTTAAATGTTTTGCTGAATATGTGGAGAATTTAATGGAATTTTTCACCAAAATCGATGCCTTCTAATGTACTTGTTCCTCTTTGGCAATTAGGTTCCTTACACAACTGGTGGGAGAGACGTGTGATATGAACATGTTCCATTATTGTAGAAAAAAGCATTTATACCAGGTAAGTTATAGGATGACACCGATAATTATAATTAGTTGTTGATTTTTCTTTCTTTTTTTTAACTCTTGTTTTGGTAAAAAATAACTTAAATTTACATTGAAAATTTTAATATATTGTGGATTTATAACCAAACTTTACATAATTTATTGACAAGATTTTAAAGTAGGTAATGCCGATCAAGCGACCCATTTACTAAACATATTTTTGCAAACTAAAAAATAAAATAAAATAAAATAAAATACTAATGACCTTATTGAAAAAACAAACAGGGTAAAAACCAATATCCACTCTCTGGCATTAAAATTCCAAAAAGAAAAGAAAAATTCTTTCAGCTCTCAAAATCGGGGATTGCCCAAGCTACAAAAGATGCTAGCCTAGATTGAGGCCATAAAGATCTTGATTATAAACAATCTGATATGTAATTAGTATATTAATATCTGTGATTGGTGTTTTCTTATATATTAATCACTTATCATACGTTAAAGTAATGATTGGATCTAAAAATTCAGTCTATATAAATATTTCCCAATAAGAACGAAAAGTGTGAAACCTAAAGTAGATTTAAAGAAGAGAAGTATAACACTAACTATCAAACCAACTATATATATATATAAGTGCTATCATGTACTTGGAAGCAAGGCCCAAAATAATGGGTTTTGCAAATTGTTTTGATCCAAATCAATCCTATTGTGTACTTTCCTCTCATTATTCATTCCTATCCTGAAAACATGCCTGGTTGCCAATAGAACATACGAATCAACGGTTTCTGTCTTATCCGGATATGGATCATTTAGACATAGAATATTCCAGCTTTTCCTCTCTTACTCTTTTTTCTAAAAGAAAAGGTCAAAATCCCAATTTCAATTATAAAATCCTAAGGATGGCCGCCCCTTCTACACACTTGATAATCTCCTTTTCCACATTTTCCTTACTCTTTTTGCTTTTCTCCACTCTTATCAAACTCAATTAGCCCCTCCTCTTTCCACCATTCCCACCATTTCCACCACCTGGCCTCATTGGATGTCGCCGCAGAACAAGCTTCACAGTCTCCATCTCAACTCCATATGCACTCATCTTCAGCAAATACGTTAGTGAAGTCTTTCTTCTTCTTTTCTTTTTTTTTTGGGTTTTCTATTCCTTATGTGGGTGTTTTCTTCTATTAGAGAACCGATTCTTTGTTCCCTTGCTAGAATTATTATTGCCAAAAAGTTATTGATATCCATTTTTGTTACAAGAGATGTATCCATTACGATTGGTTCCATAATCAATTATCTTGATTTAATGTAATTGTCATGTTCTATCAATGATTGAGTTCATCTTCTTGGATAATAATAATAATAATAATAGAATGTCCGAGTATAAAATATAGGTGGATAAAATTGGAATTGAGATAAACTATGTGATAGAAGATCTATTACAAGCGTAAAATCCAAACCTCCCAATATTGTTTTCTTTCAAAATGCAATATAATATGGATTCAGATAGCCGATTTTGACTTAATAATACAAATATACAAAATTAATCATCACCATACTAGATTTTAACTATAAGGTGTGTTAATTTCACTAGAAAATGTCTCTCGAACATTCTTGGACATTTGTTATAATAAACACTTTACATTGTAAAATATTATTCTAATATCAGAAAGTGCAATTGTTATTAGTTTTTAGTAGCTAATGATGATGAAAAACAAAGTTCGCATCAAATGGCCGGTAATTATGGATAATTATTATAGAAAAATGAGTAAAAACAATGCCCGTTTTTAAAAAAGTAAAAATAATTCTCTTCATTTTCTTATTCATATTGGGAGAGGCCGAACTGTTACGGAAAAAAAAATACTTCCACATTCAAGTAAAGACGCAATGAAGCCTTAAATCCTTGAATGATAAATAATAAATTTGATATTCTTGGTGTTTTTAGGTTTTGTATTTTTTATGGGTTTTAAATTATTGAATAGAACGACAAAACAAAAAGGGTATGAATGATTTAATTAAGGATATGATGCACCAAAATGAAATTAAAGTAGGATTTTTTTTAATCCTTAATTGATATGATACATGATTAAGAAGGTTTTTAATTATTCTACTGATATAAATAATGAGCATAGATGCTTGCTCAAATTTGCCAGAATCGTAGCTGTATCACACGGCTACTGTGTCTGCTGGGATGGTTCTATGCTTGTGTTTGTTTGCTAATTTAAGTACTACGTTTCCAAAAAACCAAAAAAAGAAAAAAAGAATTATTCTATTGATATGATATACAATTGAATAAAATAAAAAGGTTTTTATTCAATTGAATGATCTTACACTCAATCAAATTACAAAGTTATCGCCATAATTTAAAGAGAATTGATAAGACAAAAGAAATAAAAAAAAAAAAAAAAAACTCTCATAGGGTTTCATTTATGAACTATCATAAAACTAATTAAAAAATAATGTTTTACAAATATTTATACTGAGAGCCTAATAGTCTCGGGGACATATATGTTATAAAATAAAAATAGGACTCCATAAATACTTATTGATATTTCTAACTACTTGTTACTTCCAATACTAACTTACTACCTATAACTACTAAACCTATAGACTAATAAAATAATAAAACAACGTAAAAATTACCAAAAAGTCTAAAATGCTGAAAAAATAATAATAAATCTTTGTGGTAAAGCACTACGTACTAATCTTTTGAAACTTGGTGTAGAAAATTGATTCCTATTATAAATCGTATTTGAAATAATTTGATTCATATTCCTAATGAATTATACCATTTTAAGCCGTTCCAAGTTTTAAATCAAACCACTTTAAATTGGTTTAACTCGATTTGTCTTGATTTAAACCGCTTTAGGAGATTCCTAATTGTATCTAAATGTTTGGTTCAATTCACAGCCGTGCTCCACAACCCCCTCTTACCAATTTTATCTTATTTCTAAAAATTGCCAGTGGTAGAGTTTTTAAATAAAATAATACTATGGGAGATAGATCTTATATTAGATTTATCATTTTTTTTTCTTTTCTAAGGTTATGTAAAAATTCTTATGCGCGGGATCTAAATTAGAGTTTTAAGAATCGCATTTTATTATCTTGATTTTGAGCGGGCTTCATGACTCCCCCGAATTTGTTTATTTTGTTATTTTCTAAAATTTGAGGTTCAAAATTCGTTATTTAGTTATTGCATATATTCCTTTTCTATTGTCTTATTCATTCTTGCTCTTCCCTCTTGCTTTCTTACTAAAAATGGTTAAATATTCATTAATCAATCTTAATAAATTTTAGTTGTCCCAATATATGTGTATTTAAGATAAGACCTTCTTGAAAACATTAAATTAGGTATAAAATTGTAAATTTATATGAATGCTTAAATTATATTCAACAATGATAAAAACTTATTGCTATACTTGCTATGTTTAAGTTTGTATGGTTTACTTATTCTTGAAATTAAATTTTTTTAGGATTTATCATATAACTTTATTAAAGTTTCAATTATTTTGCATTAGCTATCATGGTATGTTTTTACGGTTACAAGCGTAGAATTATTTTTTATTTTCATTTAAGATCATAATTATAAATGTTTTTATAGGATTAAAATGGGTGGGGTTTGTAACTAATATCTATAAAATCACTAATTCCATGACATCGTTAAGAAAAATGAAAAATACAACCCTAAGATGCTAAATTAGAGAAAAAAGAAGAAGAAGTCATTACAGTATAACTTGTTGCTTTTGCTATCATAAAACTTATCTATAATGGAATTCGTATCAATTTTTTCAGAAATATTAATATGTATGATGTAGATGTAATATATTGCAAATTATATATCCTTGGATTAACTTATATAAAATATAACTACTATCTATATAGTATGTACAAAGTATTTACCATGTTTATTGTTCATAAACAATTGGCATGTGAAGGAATAGAAGAAGACAATCATGGAAAACTAAATTACAAAATTAAGGTGAAGAAAGGACAAAAAAGAAAAAAAGAAACAATGCAATATAGCAATAATTATACTGTAAAAACAAGTTGTATAGTTAAAAAAAAAAAAAAAAAAGAGTTACAAGTGAAAAAAGGTACAATATATTATACACAATAAAGATTTCTAATCTGATTATAGTTTTGTAGATGAGAGTGGTGATGGTAACTAGTGAAAGTTTGTATCCTTCTATGAGAGAACTTTTGATTGTGATTCTTGATCTTGGAATATGTTTTTGAACATATGAATAGTAAATAATATTTATGGGAAAAAGAATGATAAAGAATAAATCAATAAAAAAAATGCTGGAAAAAGTTAGAATAGATGGTTTTATCTCTAAAATAAGATATAAATATAGTACCTTTTACTTTTAAAAATCGGATTTAAATGGACTTAAATACGAGGGAATAATTTATTATTTGCAAATGCTATGTGAATATAAATACAGAGAGTAGAAGTTGCGTAACCAATGATCAAGAACGAATGGGACATATTTTTGCATTAATAAAAGATTTTTGAGATTTAGATTGTTAGGAAATTAACTAATATAGATTGCGTACTGCAGAATCAAGAACAATGCTTAAATAGTTATCTCAAGAATAGATTGTTTGGGCTTTCTATTAAAATAATATGATTTTTTTTTAATTTGTTAAATGGCATACGCAGAAAAATTATTCAAAAAATAGGTTTTTAAAGTTGTAGACTTGAAATGTGTCTTTAATTTTACCAATTTTAGCAAAACTAAAAACGCAGACCTAGAATTTTTTTTAAGGTAAATTATTATAAATTTTAAATTTATGAAAATTATTTTTTTTGTTATTGTTAAGTAAAATTTTAATGTTTTTCAAAACAATAAAAAAAGTAAATTGAGAAAAGTTATAATTAAAAAAATGATGATTATTAAAAAAAGTTTAGAAACAATTGTGAAAGAAAATGTAAAAGCATATATAGAAAAATAGAAAAAAATAATTTATTAAAAAATGTTAAGAAATTACAAATTTTGAAATATTAATGTACAAAAATCGCCAACATCCATGAAAGATCTTCCTCCTACTACATTAAAACAGATGGATGAAATGGTCGATACTTCATCTAATCTATACAATAAAAACAGAAAATGCTAGCATCATAAAGGTAATGATTTAATATCATAAATGTGTAAGGGTAAGCTAAAATTTAATTAATCATTCATCCGATTATCCAACGTTTACCATTATCGTATCAACATGGGCACATTTTTCTATTATGGCCTTACCCTCTACAAAGTCTATATGTGATCTTATTTGGACACTTTCTAATGTCCATCTCCATGTGACATCTTTTTCGCCTTGGTTTCTCCTTTTTCCGTGCAAGCTTTGCTCTTGGACAGAGTAACAAGAACTGTACCAACTCCCAATTGAGTTTGTCGCCTATAGGTAGGAAGTGGGTTTTATATGTGAGCTCTTAGTGTGTCCACTTGTAACAATCCAATATAGATGCCGAAATATCAAGCCCGATTGAAGCAGCTACTACATAGTCGTGGGAGCATAGGATTCAATATATTTGCCACTTTTGACAAGTGCATCTATTGTAGGTAAAGTCAACAGTGTGGATCTAGCCCCCTCCCCTCAACCCACTCGCTACACGATGACTACTAATGAGACTTTAAAAATTCTCTCCTGCTTACTATAGTTGATGACCTTGTGATTGCTAGCTCGTGAACTCTATCTGTCTATCATTTCGGTGACATATTTAGTGAAGATTTTATCCTTCACCATATTCTTAAGCTCCTTCAAATGCTTCTTGATAAAGTAACCCACACAATTATAAAAAGTCTTCTTCACTAAAGCGGTCACGGGTAAAACCCTCAAGCTCCTTTCAATACAGAAATGTTTCATCAATGGTAACAATTGATCTAAGCAATCTCCAAGCTGTAATATACGACCCAAATGCCTAGAAAACCCACTTAAGAGTAGAGACCTTGGGGTATTTAATCTTCTCCACCCCCAATCAACCCGTGTTCCAGGATTTGTATTTTTTATGACATTTAGAAGCTTAGAGAGTTTATTGTAAGACTTCTCAATTCTCATACACATACTTAATAACCCATTTCTTGCCCTCCCAAACCCATCTTTTGCTTATCCTATAACCAAATTCCTATTCGACAATAGAAGCAAGCTCTGCTATCTTCATATCAGGATTATCCTTAATAAGATTTACAAATTAACTTATAAAAAAGATTACAATCCAACTATAGGTAATCTTGACTTATCATCAAGGTTGATGCATGTGTGTAGATCCTCAAATCTAATAACTATGAATAGCCCCTCTAACTTCTTCTTTTAGGCCCAAAGCCTCCACTTACAATCGTCTTTTCTTTTCAAATAATAAATCGACCAAAGCAACGAATTAGATTTCACAATAGTGAAGTTACAATGGTTTTTCACATGGTAAACCTTAACTGCTTGAACCACATCTATCTTTGTCTTGATTCTTGAATCTTATACCCTTATAGAATTCATCACTACTGCTCGAATTATTGCACATTGCACTTTTTTTCTGCTCGAAATAGATATAACTGTCATCATCACCAATGTTGTAGTAGGGAATAGGATCTTTAACTGTCATATTAAGTAGTTCAATCTGCCTTAACTAATATATTGCTTGTGTCGGGTATGCAAGTACAATCGGAGGATCCTCTTTAAGTATATCATCTCCATCATTTTCACTTTCCTAATTTCCCTCCTCAAAGCTTTCCTCATAATCAGAACTTTTCTCCTCAACACCCATTCCCACATCGATGTTTGTTGTAGTTTTCGCACCCAAACGTACCTTGTAGGGATCACGTGTGTTTAGTCGTTGTAACATTGAAGTAACTGCTCTATTTACTTTATTTTCATCATTTAACAATGCCTTTTCCATAGGGGTTTTCACATATGCTTCAAATGTCAACAACTTGAGAGGCATTTCTTCCATGTTAGATGAGAAATGCGAGTGCCTACTTTTTTGGAATGTCTACCGTTCGAAGGAACCCCCTAAATCTTTAAAAATTCTAACATAAAACTGTTATATGCCATAATCTCCAAAGGATTCAACCATTTAAATCAAATTTTCAGCATCATCATCATCATCTCTAATTGTTATCAAAGCATAAGATATATTATCCCTTATGGAAAATAAGATGCTTGTGAATTATCTGAATGCCCACTTTAGTTAGATCAATTCTAATACTTTAGCATATTCTATACAAGAATTCGGTGTAATTCACATTGTTCTTCATTTTCAACTTTTTAACTAGATCTCTATCATATTTCAACCCCCGGTTACCATCTACAATATTTTCAAATGCTTAGATAATCAATTTCACACAGTTACTCATTATTATCCTATCCACAATATATATAAATTATCAGTTATTCCACAAAACATATAATATTGGTTTTTTTAAACTTACAATGCACAACATTGTACAAAAAAAAATAGCAATACAATAAAAATTATTTTACAAATATTTTTTTATAACAATACAAATAATAAACCTAAATTTGATATTTAAAAATAATATGAAAATTTTCGTTAGCACAATGTTAATCTTATTTCCATACTAACAGAAAAATTAACTACCACATATTACGTATTACAAGATTTACATAAATCATGTCTAATACACGAAAAACTAACAACAAGCGATAATATTAAAAAAAAAAAACATAACATTACGACAACAATTTTCTCAAATACTGCAAACTAATACAATAATAAGAAAAACTTCAACTTTTTTTGTCAAAATACATACTAGAATGCAAATTAATCGAGTTTTTTTGTTGAAGAAATTGTAAATCTTAGCGAACTCGTTCAAATCCCACCATTTCATATCTGCACAAGAATTTCTTTTTCTTCTTGTGAATGATAGGAGAAAAATGAAGAGATGAAGTTTGCAGAATGTAAAATGAAAATAAATGTATTTTGTTTCTACGTTTGTATTATTAATTTGAAATACTATGGCATACGTGACTCTGTTAAAGTAGGTTTGTATGCAAGTTTTTTTTTTTTTTTTTCAGGTTGTAGGCTTGTAGTGCACATGTGGACAATAGATCATTAACCAAAAAAATTTGACAGTGGGATTAGTTGTATGGGAATGGGTAGCATGTACTAAAGGTGTATTTCGA
This sequence comes from Laguncularia racemosa, assembly GCA_037954665.1. Classification (NCBI taxonomy): domain Eukaryota; kingdom Viridiplantae; phylum Streptophyta; class Magnoliopsida; order Myrtales; family Combretaceae; genus Laguncularia; species Laguncularia racemosa. Next base: position 2,339,420 of record JBBMOL010000025.1, on the reverse strand, counting down.
GTTTGTAACTTCAAAACCTATTTTTTGGAGTAATTTTTCTGGGTACGCTATTTTATGATTTAAAAAAAAATCGTATTGTTTTAGTAGAAAGCCCATAGATTGTTGCTAATGTTGAAAAGCTATGCCGTGACACTATTGAATTCTTGTTTGTGGAATAAAGAACCAACTTGACTAATATAAATCTTATCAAATGTGTGTTATGGTTTGTAGGTGATACAAGATATAAATGAATTAGATCCATTTAAATATGATGATATTTATGTTTTAATTCGATTTCGGGTTTAACTTGCAAAACCTATTTATAAAATGGTTTATAAACAAATCCCGTAAATAGATTTCAAGTTTAACTCACAAACTTGTTTGATACTAAATTAACAAATAATATATATGACACATATATTATTTATATATAATAAATACATATAATAGATATATATTATATGATTATCAAATATATATATAGACACACACACACACAGATATATATACATACACACAAATATATATATATATGTGTATATATGTGTACGTATAGCATGTGTATATAGATTATATAACGTAAAAAGTATGTTTTTAATACTCAACATTTACTTACTTTTTTATTTGAATCCTCAACCCCTTTTTCATTTATTTAAGTTCTCAACGTTTTAAAATCTTTATTAAAATAAGACTTTCATGAATTTTCTATTCATTTTGAGCATGTATTAGCTTTTAATTAGTTTTAAGCTAGTTGACTAAGATAGCTAGGGTATACATAAATTTTTCTAACCTTGTTTCTTAATTTTAATTATTATTTTTATTTTTATTATATCATATCATTAACTATATTTAATTTTTTATATTATGTAAATAAATATATTTAATATTATCATTTTGTCAATTTAATTATTATAAATCAATTTAAAGTTAATATGTATCACGAATTGATGGAAAATTAAATAAATTTAACAAAAATCCCATTTTTTTTAAATTTTAAAGATGTTGAGGGTTCAAATAAAAAGAGAAAAAGATTAAGAACTCAAATAGAAAAATAAGTAAATGTTGGAAACTAAAAGTGTACTTTTCCCATTATATAACTAAAAAACTTATTTATATAACATATAAAATAGATCTATAGTATATATATATAATAAATATAACATATATATAAAAAATATATAATCTCTCTCTCTCTCTCTCTCTCTCTCTATATATATATATAAATATTATATGTATCGATGCATACATTATATGTGGTTTACCTCGAATAGTAATATTCCATTAGGCTATAATTCAACTTAATATCGTGATGCTATGTAGCCAACCATTATTTACGTTTGTTATATTTAATCAAACTTTGTCTTATTAAACTCTTGGTAAATAGTAACTTTATATTTAATTATTAAAATTATGCAATTTTTATTTGTAAGCATTGATTTTAAGATTTTCCTTTTTCTTATGTATTTATAATTTTTTATAGATTTATTTTATAACTGTTTAATCAATAAACAAGTGTAACTTGGATATGAAACATATTTATTAAATAGGTCGGATTACAGATTTAGTTTTTTATACATGATTAATAAACAAATTGGATTATAGATTGAAATTTTCAAGATATAAACTCATTTAAACATAGATCTATATTATTTAAGCCGTTGACACTCAGTTGGTGTCTTTGATTTTTTTTATTCATTTTATTGCTAATTTTACCATACAATCCTTAAATCTATATATCTATATTATTTAAGGCACTAACACTTATTTAGCATCTTTCATATCTTTAATATTATGTATTTAATTCTTTTTACTACTTATTTTACCATACAAACCTTATATTCATAGTAAAAAGGCTTTGGCAAAGGAAAAATATGGCATGTATAAGGACAGTATCGAAATTCATATACTTTCACTTTCTCTTATTAGAATTGCTAACTTTTCCTCTACTCTATCCCCCTCCTCAGTCCCACGTTCCCAAAAAATATCCCCGATTTCTCTATGTTGCCACAAACTCTATCAAATTAATCAATTTAATTATGTATATTAAATTTATATTATTAATATATAAATTAATCAATCAAATAAAAAACACATTAAAAAAGAAAGAAAACATAGACACAGTTTCAGACCACGAACTCATTGCGCGACTTCATGAGTTTCTCAAAACTCCAAGCCATCGGTATCGTTTCCTATAATGTCGAGGAAGATTTCAACATTGATTTGTTGGACAACAAACTGAGTTAGACACGAAAGAGAACACGAAGACAATAACAATAGAAACCAAGTTAAAGACGGTATGGGACAAAAAGGAAGTAAAAGACGAAGCTGGTAAGAGTCTGGTTCAAGTAAAGAAGAAGATGTTATTGGAAGAGCATGCAAAAATCTCTTTTAATTTTTAAAACTTTTAAATTATTTTGGAACGTGTTGACTTTAATGCAGAGGAGTTTTATTTATTTATTTATTTATTTATATTCTTTGCAAATTCTAAGATGTTTTTAATGGTGCAGAATATGGGTGAAGGACACAGAAAATTAAGCATGTTAAAAGTTTGGGAAATATATTAAAATAATATTTTTTTTAAATTGTGAAATAGTGTATCCAAAAAAATTATTACAAAAGCGTGGACTGAATCTGCACCTTCGATAATTTGTATTGAAGATGCATGCCTTCAATACAAATTGTACTGAAGGCATGGATTGTATTCGTGCTTTTAACAATTTGTTAAACTTCTTCATTTTTATCATTAAATTTTTTTTATAAAAAATATGTAAAGAAAATTAATTTTTTATTCAAAAAAAATTAAAAGTTTACATAAGAATAACAAAAAAAAAATTCATAAACTTGAAAATTATAAAAATTGAATTAAAATTTATTAAAAAAATTCTGCACCTTTTATGTTTTATCTTATACTATATGAAAATAAGAAGAAGAAAAAAAGAGTCTACATGTCTTAACTTCGTCTTCTTTTTTTATCAATCTGCTAGCCAATAGTCCATGAAAATATAGTAATTTAACCCTTATAAAAATACTAAATAGCAATGCGGTTTAGTCCAAGCTATAACTCAAATCAATCTTTTTTATATATATACATTGCGTTTCGTAACTTCATACGAGTGAAAAGTTATGATCTTTCAAAATTAAAAAAGCAAATCATATCAATATTAGTTTTTTTTTCTTCTTTTTTTTCATATATTATAACATAAAGTATAAAGGGGTATGAATTTTTTTAAAATAAAATTTAAATAAATTTTTATAATTTTTAAAATTATGAAAAAAAAAATTTATTATTTTTATGTAAAATTTTAATTTTTTTAAAACAAAAAAATTAATTTGAGAAAATTTTATTTTATTTACATAATTTTTCATAAAAAAAAATTAATGATAAAAAAATTAGCAAGGTATATACCTTCAAGAAAGGGTACACGTCTTTAGTGTAAATTGTTGAAGGTGTAGTCTTGGTATGCGTTTTTATAATTTATTTTTAAAATAATTTTTTTGAATATACTATTTTATTAATTAAAAAAATTATTTTAATGTAAAGCCCTTAAAGTTGTCTAGCAAGAGGGATGGGTGATGGATTAATATCATGATTTTCCTTCTGTTTTTTTTCCCTTAGTGTTTTGTTATTTGGTTTTTTTTTTTTTTTTCATCATCTTTAGTACGAAAAGAAAGGGGCGAATTATCAGACTTAATTATAGGCAAATTTTAATTTTTATGTATTGTTTTGATATTTTACTATTAAGGCATTTTCCTTTTATATTGCCTTTTTCGTAATTTTTGTTTCCTATTTAAACATTAAATGCTTTAATTTTTTATTGGATAGCAAAATTGGAATTAATTGTTTGAAGTTTTTCCACCTCAATGTTCTTTTCCCAAACTTCTCAATAAATGTCTAATCAATTACACAACGCTATGCTAAAAAAAAAAAAAAAACCACGATGCAATCTGCTTTTTTTTTTTTCTAATTCTATTTTAGAACTTTTATTGGATACCTTTTTTTGTTATTGATTATTTAATAACGTGTGTTGTTATTCTGACATAATTAAAAAATAGAAAAGGAGAGATGCATAATTTTTTTTGGACAGCCATATGGTGCAGTGATTCAAATATAACTACATAGCATAGTTACTTTTTTATTATTAACGTCTCTTGTTTTACTAGAATATAGATAAATTACTGTTAAAAAATTATTAACAATTTATATAAAATTATCGATAAATTATACTATATAGTTATTTTTAGTAAATATACCTTACAATTCCCCAATTTTTTCAAATTACATTTTATTTTAATATGATTCCAGCTTATGTATGAAAAGTTATTTGCTGAATTATACAGTCTTTTAATAGTTTTCTATATGATTTCTTTCTTCTTCTCTCTACAGCCCATAAGTTATGTAACTAAATGTATATTTCAATTATGAAAATAATATTATATACTGTAGCTTTTGTAGCTTTACAATGTCAAATATTATTCGCAATCGTTGCTGCTATACTTATTATTGTTATTATTATAGGTTTAATTTAAAGCATTATTATATATGTCTCATATTATATTTAAATTACCATTTAATAGATTATTCTAATCATTTAGAAGACCTGGAATTACTATTCTAAATAAGGGAATATGTTTGTTTGTTTATTTATATATCCTTTATTCCTTTCTTTTATTTTTAGGAAATGTGTTAGAAAAGGAGATACTCATATTACTAGACAATTCTTATATAACAATTAGAGCATTCTACTCTTACCAAAAATATACCAAGTGCATATTTATTTATAGTATATCCTTTGCAAGACATCTAAGTAAATCGTTGCAAATTTTATTTTCTTCGGTTAAAAATTTTAGCTTGGGTTGTATCTTTATTTCCTTGTGTTTATTGGGGTTTTGTCCTACTAGACAACGATGGGCATATTTTTTAGGGATAATATTGTAAATAGTATCTCAACTGTCATAATTTTTATAATTAAGTACCTATATTTTCAAATCATTAATTTATTACCAAATTAAACTTTTTAATGTCTCTTATGGTACCTCAATTAACCTTGTTCATTTCTACAAGTAGATATTGACCAATAAGGAAACTACATGCATATTGCAACAATGACAAAGCAAAACACTAGCCCATGTGGGCTTCCATGTGGATTTTGTTTTTAAAGAAAAAATTGACATGTCAAGAAAAAAAGAAGAAGGAAAAGACAGATTAAAAACACATACATTCACCACACTTGACTTTAACCACATAACATCACTGTATAAGCATTCTCTTTCACAAGATAAACAGTGAAACCCTAATTTGAAGAACAATGTGGGAGAGATGGAGATGAGAGAGAGGAAGAGAGTGAGTGGTAGAAGAAATTGCTAAGCAATAACGATCTCATCTCCCTCATACATGTACCACTAATAAAAACCTTAATTGAAATTCCTCATTGCAAAAATCTTGTTTAAAATCCAAATTACCAAACACCAAAAAAAGAACTAACCCAGGTTTAATGAGAAATCTTAATTTTTACTTGCAAAAGTTGAAGATGGGGAAGTTCTCAAACATGTGCATGACCTCTATGCAGATGTCATCATCCAACAATAGCGAATTTGTTTTTTTGCCATCTTAGGGATATAAGTCAATCAAAGGGTTTCACTATTGAGTGTTCGCTATCTAAGGTTTAAGGTTGTCTCTCTCCTATTCACTTTGTCCTCTCCACTCTCTAGCAATTTAGCTAAGAAATTAGAGTTTCTTTTTTGCAAATTAGGGTTTTGACAACCTATTTTTCATAAGAATTTGGGTGTTTTGATTTTTGGGGGAGATTTGGTTAAGGTTTTATACATTTAGTCAAAAAGGGGGTTTGCAATTAGGTTACTCATGTTAAGGTTATTCTAGTGATATGTCTTTTCCTCTCTTTTTTTCTTCATCCTATATGTCAATTTTTCTTTTAAAAAAAATCCCACATGAACTAATGCTTTGCTTTGTCATTATCATAATACATATGTAGTCTCCTCACTAGTTGACATAGCTATGTCTGCTAACAGAAATGAATAGAGTTAGCTAAGGTATCATAAGTGACATAAAAAAGTTTGATTGGGTAGTCAATTGACGATTTGAAAATATAGATAGTTAATTATAAAAACGGTAAACGTTGAAGTACCATTTATGATATTATCCCTATTTTTTTTATGTATAGAAGCTGTTAACTATACGTCTTAGTTTGTATACCATTATAATTATTGCATATGTGCAAAGACATGTTAAAAGGATTGTTACATTTAATTGGATTTATATCGGTTGTTACACCTTTTTATATATTGTTTCAATTTTAAATATTTATTTTGAAATTCAGATGTAATGAGAAAAGTGTCTTATAATTTTATGAGGAAGCATACTCCATATTAGAGTTAAAAAAAAATGGAGTTACCTTATTTGATCATAATAATAATAATTATTATTATCTTAATGCTATTTGTCAAAATTTCCAAGATTTCACGTTGCACCTATTGATATATATATAAGTCAACTCATAGTTTACATGTCATGCTAGCTTTATCAATATAACTAGTTGTCAAGACATATATATATATAGATATATATTTACTTCATTAACGTATTATATGATGCAAATGTAAGTTATGACAAAACCAGTAGCACATTTTATTCGCTTTATAAGAATAAAACATAATAATAATTCTTTCATTGTAGATTTATTCTTTTGTTTTTGTTTGGTCATTCGAATAACAATTCTATAAAATGATTATTGCTATAAAATGGGAAATTGAACTTCCTATATAAAATTAAGGGAATAACTATTATTTAATATTTTTTATTATACTTTTATATTTATTTATGAGATTTCAAAGAAACCATATTCCTTTTTTATTCTATTATTTAAAAATTATAATCTTACTCTTATCTTATTTTATTCCACAACTTAAATAAATAAATATAATATTTGTAATATAAAATTATATGTTATATACATAAATTTTCTTAAATTATAAATTATGATTTAATCGAGAAATCATAACCAAACCGAAGCTTAATGGTTTAGAAATATTCCTAGAGCAAATCATGCTGTTGGGTTCCATGTGATGAAAATTAGAATAGTCCCTTTTAAGCATAGAGCTTGGACAAGAACTATAACTAGAAGAAATGCAGGAACCACTGATGTAGCAATCTGACAGTTTGTAATTATAAATCTTTATTTATAATAAATATAAAAAACACACACACACATAAGCACCGATCTAAATTATGAATCTAAACATTCACCGAAAATATTACGATTAAGTTTTAGACAAAACAGGCAAAGATTTACTAAAATAAAATTTAAAATATTTGTAGCACATCCCAAGGAAAAAGGAATTAATATTGAATTTCCTAAAAAAAAATCTTAACAATACTTTAATTATAAAAATATTTACAAGAATATAATAATTAAAATCATGTCTTAAATGTATAATTTAAAATTACATTAAATCGTTATGATTTTATTACTATAAAATATAATTTTCTTGAAAACTGTATTTCTAAGACAGGCTTGTAATATAATTTAAAATTGTGTTTAATAGTGCGATTTTAATTGATATATTGTCTGAAATATCTTTAAAAATATCCCATTTTTAGAATTTTTTTAATTTTAAATTACTTTAGTTGTTACGCAAGGCACGCATCGCCACTCTCTCTCTCTCTCTCTTTCTCTCTTCCTTCTTGCTTCCATTTTTCGGGGGAGTAGACAAAACGAAGACGGACAAATCAATAAATAAACGGCAAAACCTTGGAGAAAAGAAAAACATCAACGTCATTCTCTTGCCCCTCTTCCTGGTACTCTTCCTGTTCTACAGAGTTTTTCTTTAATATTATAGGATATTACACGTAGAAGATTTTTATTTATGGTATGACATATTTGATATTTATTTAGTAGCTTCTTCTGGGTATTCTTGATTCGATTATTATGTTCAGATTTTTATTAAATTAAGCTGCTTTTTGTTTATGTTGTTGGACAAGATACCGAGCCGTTTGGTGAGGTTTGAAGCTTTGGCTTCTGGGTGTTGGTTGATTTGCTTAAAGATAGGTTTTTTCCTTTCAATTCATGATATTTGAAACTTGGATGTGTATCTCATGATGTTACAGTACCAAATAGCGAGATGGGTACTTGTGTTTAATGGTGAGGGTCCTTTGACTGGACCCTGAGGCATTATTTAAGAACCTAAAAGGAAAATTTTCAAATTTTTTCAGCCAATTATATACTTACGGGAAAAAAAAAAGGAAAAAAAATGTATGGAGATTTGAAAAAATTTTCTTATTTTGACCCTGTACAAGTGCCCCGGGTACTAGTTTTGATTGAATTTTGAAGAAGATGGTATCTTTGTTTAGGATTTATCTGAAAATCAACTTGGTGTGAACTTTTATGTTTTTGATATATTTTCAGTTTTTATGGTATTTATTGATCTGTTTAGCAGCATTGGTGGATCATTTTGTGCAGCAACACTTGGATTTAAAGAAAAACGTGGAATTTATCGTAGTCCTTTTGGTTAATGTTGTTGTTTTGAAATCTTTTTGAATAATCAATTTGGTCATGACTCCTTTTGAGTATTGTGATTCATTCCATTTTATTGATGCAACATACGATACGTCATACCCACAGAAAGTCACGTTAGTACACATGAACTGAATTACGACAGTAGGAATATTTAAGATTTAGGACTTTATCGAGAACTTGTAAAGACTGAGAACTACTATTTGCCAAAAGTTTTAGAGTTAAAATTGTACTTGTCTCTTTGTTTAATAATGAAAAAGATGATATGGATTTCTCTTCTCCATGGCAATGATTGCTAGTTTACTAATCCCTTGGGTCTTTCCTAAATGCACCTACAAACAACTTATAAATAATGATCTTCTCTCAAACTATGTGTGTTCAGTTCACATGTGTTGATGTAATGAATCCAAAGCATTGTGTTGTGGTGGATTGTGTTTGGGTCTATGAAATCATTTGGTAACCAAAAATATTTGAAGTAGGTACTAAGGAGAAGTTGATATTGGTATAATGCTTAGATTATGGATCCTCAGAGGTGATTTCTATAGTTAGTTGTTACATTAGCTCCAGATTCCTTCATGGAGTTGGATTTTTTTTTTTTTTTTGAAGGAACTTGGTTTTATAATGCTTTAATTTTTGTAAGTTTATTTCTAAAGCAGCTTGTATTGGTATGAGTCTGTTCTACTTGTATAATTTCTAGACTTTCTCCAGAAAGTAAACTTCAATTGAGTGATTACTTGACTAATGACCAGTGAACTTCTCCATTAAAGTTGCTGACTATCTCAAACTTGGGTAAGTGGATTTGTAGTAGTCCAGCATTTAGTTTTCTTTACTGTGATCGATACTTGTATAGAATGCTGGGTAATAAACTATAAGCATGAAGTTAAAGTTGAGAGTAGTGGAGATGAGAATGCTAAAATGGATATGTGGGTACACAAGGATGGATAAGGTAGGTGAATGAATATATTAGAGAGTGAAGAAAATATAAGAAAGGTACAATCTACTATTCATGATCCTCATGTATATATACCCTAAAAGTACATTACTATTAAGTGAAGTAGTGTTCCAAAATGATTTTTTTTAATTAAAAAATGACTACATTACCTTAAAAAAAAAATAAAAAATCACAGAATGTGATAATGAATAAACCTAGAATATCTCTAGAATATCCTTAGAATATTTCTTCAATATTCCTATATCTCTCCTAATTATGGGTCAAATATACTAACACCCCCCTTCAAGCTTAGGAATGAAATCCATTAGTTCTAGCTTGCTTAAGATGACTTCAAATGATGCTTTAGGTAGTGCTTTCATCAAGATATCTACTTCTTCGTAAAGCTAGCAATGTAAGTAAGATTTATTCCTCCATTTCTATTTTGGACTTGATGAAGTCGCAATTAATAGGCACATGCTTCATCTTGTCATGTTGAATCGGATTCTTAATAATATGAATAGTAGATTGGCTGCCACTATACATGTGAGTAGTTCTAGAATAAGGCACCTTATCTCTGAAGCCAAGTAACCTCGCAGATTCACTGTGAAATAGTCAGAAACTCAGCTTTTGCACTACTCCTAGCTACGATAGTTTGCTTCTTACTTTGCCAAGTCACCAAACTTTTCCAAAAATTTGCACAATAGCCTGATGTAGACATGCAAAGTCTATGACATCTCTATTTGTTGACTTGCAAAATAATGTTCCTTTTCATTGCATCCCTTTGAGGTATTTGAGTATTTGGTGTGCAAGATCAAAGTGCTGTTTAGTAGGAGCATGCATTAGCTGAGTAGCAAAACCAACAGCATAGGCAGTTCAGGTCTTGTTAGAGATGGATACATCAATCTTCCCACTAGTCTCTGGTATTACTCATGGTTATCCAAGTATTTGACTTCATAAATTCCCCCTTCCAAATCTATTCAAGAGTTGTTGTCTCTGGTTTGCATCCAAGCATTTTGGTTTCCTTAAAAGGTTCAAACATATTTCCTTCGGGAAATAAGGATCCCTTTCTTATTCCAGGCTATATCAGTTTCAAGGAAGAATTTCATTTCACCTAACTCTTTGACTTGGAATTCTGATTTGATTGTTGCTTTCGACTTATCAATTTCCTAATCGACATCCCTTGTAACTATCATATTATCAACATAAACAATAAGTATAGATCTCTTACCTCCCTTTGTGATCTTCACAAACAAAGAATGATTAGCCTAAGACTAGACATACCCGAATTGACTTTCAATGTTGCTAAACTTCTAAAACCAAGCTTGAGGAGATTGTTTGTGCCTATATAGGCATTTCTTGAGCTGACACACTTTTCCTTCTTTAATTTCAGCTTCAAAATTGTGGAGGAGTTTTATGTAAATCTCTTCTTCTAAATGTCCATTAGGCTTGGCATTTTTACATTAGGGCAATGAAGGGGCTAAACCAAAGTAGTTGCTATGGATAATAAAACCTGAGTAGAATTATACTTAGCAATTGTTGCGAACGTTCTTTCAATGTGAATGTTTCTTCATTATCTATCCCATAAGTTTAAGTATACCCTTGAGCTACTAAACGGCCCTTGTATCTCTCAATACTACTATCTGACTTGTTTTTAACCCTAAACACCCATCGACTTGCCACAGATTTAAATAAGTTAATTCCAATTTTTTTTTTGTGTAAGGCTTGGATTTCTTCCATACCCATCTATCGCCATTCAGGAACTTTTAGAGCTTCATAGATGTTTCTAGGAATACTAGTTGTACCAATATTACTCTTGATTTCTTGATTAAACTTGTCATATGTCAAGTGGTTTGCGATAGGGTATCTAACATGACTCCTTTCCCTTTCTTAAGGCAATCAGCATATTCTCCTCTCCTTCCAATTTCAAAACCTCTATTGAAACCCCCTGTTCCTCTATATCTTTGACAATTTCAACTTCTCTTGGGATAATGCTCTTCTTAAAAATGAGTTGTGGAGGGAAACAATTAAAAAAATATTTAAAATTATAGTATTAGTGAAGATATGGTTTATGACTAAGTGCAATGGCAAAATAAGATCCATGTAGTGGATAAGGCTTGAGTTTTTTTTGGTTATTATTGTATACTTGCGGATTTTGAAAGCTGAATTTTCATTAACTCAGATTCTCTGATTTCTTTTTGGTAAATTATATTTTTATGTTTGCCGCATCTGCCTGCCTCAATCATGTCTGCCTGTGTGATATTAGGCGATGTCGGTATTCTTTTGATTCTTTTTTTTTTTTCCCCATTTCTCAGGTGACATCAATTCTGTCAATTTTACAGTTGCCTTGTAGTGAAGATGAGTTCATTAGATGTTACTAGAGCAGAACTTGCCCTTGCAGTTCTTTATTTAAACAAGGCTGAAGCAAGGGATAAGATCTGTAGGGCAATACAATATGGATCAAAATTCTTGAGCAATGGAGAGCCTGGGACTGCTCAAAATGTAGACAAGACAACCAGCTTGGCAAGGAAAGTATTCCGGTTATTTAAGGTGAGGTTATGATTGCACCATTTCAAAAATTTCCTTTGTGGCATTTCTTAGCTTGCTAGTTGATCTTTGGATGTGGAGCCATGCTATTATGATTGCTACCTAATCTTCAATGTTCTTGGCAACTTGCTTTTTGTGATCTTTACTTCTATTTGTAAATCTGAAGATCTAATTTTGAGATTTTGCACACAGTATCCCTCTGTATAATACATATATTTTTTTCATCTGTTGCTATGCAGTTTATCAATGACCTGCATGCTCTCATCAGTCCTGTTCCTGAAGGGACACCTTTGCCTTTAATCTTACTGGGAAAGGTATAATTTACTGGTTGTTGGAAATGTTTTCATGATAGATTTGTTTCTTTACTGCTATTAATGATTTTTTTTAATAGGATATTTGCTTGTGAAAATATTCAGTATTTCACATTTTTATATAAATGTTGTCACATGTCATTATTATTATTATTATTATTATTATTATTATTTTTGGTTCTTTTCATTGCTGTCACTCATCTTTGTACTACTATTAATAAATATTGTTATCATTTTTTTTTTTGCAGTCAAAAAATGCATTATTGTCAACTTTCCTGTTTCTCGATCAATTTGTGTGGCTTCATAGAACTGGAATCTACAAGGTGTGAAGGCCATTATCTTCTTTCTTTTAATTTTATCGGCATTCCAGATTCTTAAATTTCTTTTATACCAAGTTCTTATAAAATGATTGAGACATCCAATTATATGCTGTAGAACAAAGAAACAGCTGAGCGGCTTGGTCGTATATCTCTTTTCTGCTGGTTGGGTGCTTCTTCCTGCACTGTGTTGGTTGAGGTCTATTTTCTTACTCTTGCAATTTATGTCTAAAAAGTACCTTAACAAGATAAAAAAGGAAAAAAAAATACATGCTTGTCTCATTTCTTTCAATCAATTTTGGTGATTTCTACCTCAGATTGGAGAGCTAGGTAGGCTATCTGCCTCGATGAAGAAGCAAGAAAAGAATCTCAAGAAAATTGATGTACATGAGGTGAGCTTCTTGTGCTTTCTCTCCTTTTCACGTGCTTAGTCCCTTATATCTGTTCTGGAGGCCTTGTGTTTATTCTTAGTATTCCTTCAATTCTGTTATTTTTCCACTTATTTATCTCTCTCTCTATCTTTGCCAAACAGAATGAGCAATATCGTGCTAAGCTCAAAAAATCACAGGATAGGTCTTTGGCACTTATTAAGGCATCCATGGATTTAGTGGTGGCAGTTGGGCTACTTCAGTTGGCACCTAAGACAGTTACTCCCCGTGTAACTGGAGCATTTGGATTTATTAGTTCTCTTATTTCTTGTTATCAGGTCATTCTCAATTATACATCTCTACTTTCTGCATGGCATTTTCTTATTTTAATTTTGACCTCTGGAATGGTGAGTTTTGCAAGCACCATGATATATAGTAAGAAATTGCAAGATAAACCCAAAACTTGTATGGTTGAGGAAACATCAAATTATTTTTTTCCCCCTGTAAATTTTAAAGGGGCTTGCATTTCTGAAGTTTGAATGTACGTAGGTGGTGCACATTTTCAAAGAAAATTCAGACACTTAAACTTCAATGATTGGAGTTTAAGCATAAAAGTTTGTAATTGCATCTTGAGAAGGCTTTAAATATTTTACCCAAAAAAAAAAAAAGTTGCCAGGGCCTTCAGAATACTTTTTGTTGCATTTTTTTTCTTCATTAAAGGCAATTGCATTTTGTTACTTAATACATATAAGCTTGGAAAAAGTACTGAATTGTTTCTTAATTGCAGATGTATAGTGTAATTAAGTCATAAACCATTTAAGATGTTCAATAGGTCAAGATCTTTTTAGAAGCTTGCAATTTGGTCCCTTTCTTGACAGTTAGCTTTTTCTGGAGCATGAGAAGTAGCACACGGTGCGTTAGAAATAGATAGCTTTGCAGGTTTTGTGACAAGGTTTAGGATTCATTGGAGCGTCTTGCTGGGTTCAGAACTAGTATTGTACTCAGAAAAAGTACTGAATTGTTTCTTAAATGCAGATGTATAGTGTAATTAAGTCATAAACCATTTAAGATGTTCAATAGGTCAAGATCTTTTTAGAAGCTTGCAATTTGGTCCCTTTCTTGACGGTTAGCTTTTTCTGGAGCATGAGAAGTGGCACACGGTGTGTTAGAAATAGATAGCTTTGCAGGTTTTGTGACAAGGTTTAGGATTCATTGGAGCATCTTGCTGGGTTCAGAACTAGTATTGTAATCATCCCATCTTTCTCCTGTCTAGCAATTCGTATTTCTTGATGAGAAAATTGGATTCAAACAATTTTATGTTGCTAATGCATATTTGCAATGCATTCTGGAAATTGAGTGCTTCTATCTGGAGGATAGGTTGAATCGCTTGTCATGGTTATGGATTTGCTATGCTTTACAATAATGTTCTAGTATTGAACAGTAACTTTTTTCAGATTTTGATTTTTTTTTTTAATCATCATCCTTTTTTCAGATATTTTCCTTGTACTGTACTATGTTGTATTCCTGTGATAGGAACCGAATGCTACACCCAAGTAGTTTTAGTTATATTTTGACCTCCTTCACTTACATCATCTTCAGAGTCTTTTTAGGACATCTTTCTGTCATTTGCTTATCTAATAAATTATTCACGGGATACACCGGTTCTGTTATGCAGCTTCTTCCAGCTTCTGCAAAACCCAAGGCCTCTTAAGAAAGAGGTGGCTACTTCTGTTTGGTATCTACTCAATAAATAGCTGGCCTTGAGACATAAAGCCTCCTTGATTCTATCATGTCAGGATACTGACGAAGTGGTGACACCAATTTCCTTACTGTTACTTAGTATTTGGCTTGCCACAGTTGCTTCCTCGCTCTTGCAGCTGATGCCTAACCGTCTGTTATCCCTGATTGTATAATTAGCTACTTCAATGAGGTGCTTGCTCTGGCAATTGTGCAGACTTGCTAAAGTTTGTTGTTCTGTCATATAATATGTTAGATTTTTTTGAGATATATTATGGTTGTAGTGCTTAGAGTGAAGAGTACTCTTGTCTGTATCAGGAGGTAGAAGTTATAGTAACACCCTTAAAGATCATTAAGACTATAATGAAACCCCAAATTCTAAAATAAAATTGTTGACATCACAAAATTTCTTCTCCAATACAGTACTAAGTCAGCTTTTTATATCGACCGCAATTGTAATTGTTTTTTATGCCAATCAGTTGCCTGATTTTATTCATGTTGACTGCTGAAATATCAAATCAGTGAAGAAAAATCCCAAACTGGATGATGCATAGGAGGGGAAATTTGCAGTGTTGGCATTTTTAAAGTTGTGTAAGTTTGCTATTTTTGGAGCTTGGGTTATCCATATAATTCTTACAGTTTCTAGAGGTGTCAATGTAATTTAATCTTGGATGACTAGACTACTTTGAATCCTTTAGCATGGAATAGGCTTAATTTACTGTCTATATACCTAGCAACGTAGTTTGTCACTAACTATAGTTGGTGGATTCTAGTTTCATTGCTTATTTTGTTTCTCTGGCAATATTTTGTTGCCGACTTGTGTTTGTCATCCTGAAGAAAAAGTTAAATTTTTATTGAAAACCTCTGAGTTGTTCCATATCACCAGTAGGAATGATGATTGAAATCAAATTCGCCAATTATGGGCAAGAGGAAGATAAGTCTGCAAACCTTACAAGGAAGCTCGAAAAGGTATATACCATGATTTTTTGATCTATCAGTTATGGCATGCATTGCTGTTTCAGATGGCCCATGCCCAAGTGGAGCACAAACTGCAAGTGCAGTTTCTTCATCATTTTGAAGCCAACTTTGAGTGTGCTCTCTGCAGACTTTTTTTTTGGTTAATTGCAGCTTGGTGCATTTCAGTTTACATTTCTAGGTTTATGCTGGTTATCACATTTGACTATTGTCATCTTATTGTTTGTTCATGGTTGATCTCTCCCTTGTTGCTAGTCAGAGTTTACCATTTGAGAATGTTCGCAATCATGTTTTCAGTCCTTCATGTTGCTATTTCAGTCTTTCAAATGGTAATCCAGACCGGGAGTGAATTCCAATGAGTCACAATTTACACGACTCTATTGAATTGAAAAAGAAAGTTGTGAAGTGGATTATCTGATTTCCCATCTTTGTTATAAAAGCAACATGGCACGCATGTGCAAAATATAAAATGTTGCATCTTCAGACCCACCACGCCAAGCTGACAGGCTGGTGTTTCGATGACAGTTACTGGCAGTTTGAGTGAATATAATTCGAGACGGGATGGAATGTATCATCTCAAAATGAAGTTGGTAGTTCCCTCTTCGTATGTGTAGGATTTTCAGACCTAGGTACCATCTGTATGAATGATTTAACATAGGCTAAGTTAGTTTCCAAGCCCTAGTCTTCTCTTTAGACATCCTGTTTTCACTTATGCATTTGTTTTGCAAGTGGATCTTTTCCCTTTGATTACAAAGTCTTTCTTTTGAACTTGTACTAGTTTCTTGTATCACATGGATAATTGGTTTTACTCTAATAGGTTTCTAAAAGCTTCAGTCCACTTGAATGGAAGAAATGGTTTGTATTTTATTGGATCAGTATGGTTATTTAACTCACTGAACTTGTTTTCATTTGGTAGAAGCATGCAAGTTATATTCACAGGCTAATTAGTCAAACCTATTTATAAGTTACTCAAATTTGACTTGATATTTATTTGAGTTTGATTAAAGTTATAGTTAAATCACTTAAGTAGTTTATCGTGTCAAATTCAGCCTTTATGATTATTTAATGTATTGATTATTAAATCATTAGAAAAGCATACCTTTTTTTTTTTCAATATGAACTAATTATAAATAAGAGCTTGTTTGGTTTGTTTTATTTTTTTCTATTTAATATTTATTTGAATATAAACATTTGGTTTATACTTACATATGTATTCTTATTTAAAAAAATTAAATTCTTAAACCTTACTTTAAAATATAAGTGAATTAGATACATATTTGATAATTTATCTAAATGTTGTTATGATGTTAAATTACTAAAATACTTGTAGTAGTTAATCATTTAATCAACCGTAATCATGAAATAGAAAATTTAGTCTTTTTAAATTACCAAACTTTTTCTTCAATTTCGAAAGGACCCATGGATTTATATCCTTACCATTCCATTCCTTCTTCTCAGTTTTCATCTTAACCAAACAATGAAAAAATGGGTTAAATCTTTTCTAATTCCACTCTTTACTTAATTCCAAACACTAGCTATGGGGTTGGGTAAATCATTCTAGGAAGAAGTTGGCATGAGAGAGCAAAAAAACACATGGATCAAATCATAAACTAGTCACCTCTAATGGCATATATGGTATATAGGAATGGATTTAGAATCGAATCACAAATTCTAGGTTTTACTTCATCCCTATACTTGGATATGTTTTTGAAAACTAAAATTGTAATTCCTCAACATTAACGATTCCATGTTTGAATAAGATTTTAATTCTTCAATTTAAGAGGGGGAATTGTGATTTTTCTAGACTATTCCATTCAACTCTTAATCATTCTATTTTGAACTTTTCCTACACAGGTGAAATAAAAATAAGCTGGTAATTGGAATACAACCTTTGTTTTAAAGTCAACTTGTTATCAACTTTGGAGTGTCTTTTGCTCATATGGATTGGGTGAATGTTAGATTAAAGAAAGTAGAAGAGTTGTTTTACTATTCTTTTATGCTAAGGTAATGCTACATAGGATCGATAAAATTATAGGGAGTTATAGTTCAATTCCATTGGTTTTCAATTGTCTCCTCCATCTGCCCTACTCTTACATTGCAACGTCACCATCCGGACTAAGGATGGCAGGGCCGATCGATGGGGCTCAAACCCTTCTAATTATATACATCTACCATCCTAAAATTATTCGATAAAATAAACCTTTTAAATTTCGAATAATGTGTTTTTAATTTTTTTATGATTTTTTAAATATATATATATATAAACATAACTAAAAACCGATGCTACAGTTCAAAACCGTCATTGTCCATAATTCTGTTCAGTCGATTGAATCATTCATAAAATCACTGAAAATCTTGCAATTTTCTTTCACACTTTTATTTGTTAGGAGAATGATTTTTATTATTTGAGCCAAATGTATATTTATAGTTGAATAGCCCTTCCATACTTATGCTTCATGCTCATGGTTCATATATTTAATCTTTATTTTATTTTATTTGCGCTTCTAAAGTTAGACAAAGAATGGAATTTTCAAAATTTGAAGAACACAAAAAGGATTATAGTTATTAAGCAAATCCATAACATCTTTTGAAATTGACTTGATGAACTGTTTCTTTGTGTTCAAGAAGGTAAATAAAAGGAAATGCCCTTATTTACTAGTGTTTTATGTTTTTTTACATGATCATCTAATAAATGCATTTAGAGGAGAGCTTTGATATTTTTTTGGCTTACTTAAAAGAAAGATGAAAAGGGTAAAAGGGTTATTTTAACACCCTTGAGATACACACTCAAGCAATTTAACGGAAAGAAATCAAATGTTACTAACAATTGCATAATTTTATAAGAATATAGTCATTTTGAAAAGAAAAGGAGGCTATTCCCATATAAGACAAAGATTGGAGCATATTTTTGTAATTCACCCTAAAACTTAACTATCTCTTATATCTCCTATATATATATATTATATTTTTATATGAGTGGTGGATAAATTTTAATGATTTTTAAAAATATAATAATAATAATATATTTTTACATATTAAAATTTTATTTTATTATTAATTCATCCATATGGTACAATGATAACATAGCCCACATACATGTTTAAGTTTCCTCCCATTATCATGATAACATAGCCTTCACTTTTTCATTAAATGCATGGTTGCATCATTGTTCTTAAAGCCCATATGCATACGATTTGTGGAATGTTAGTTTTGCCAGAGCAAGCTCCCTACATAGAGGTAAGCAAAATACAATGGTCCCCATGCTCCTTTGTCTCTTCCAAATCGAGCTACCTTACATGCAACTTGCAAGCTAAGAATCAAACGATTATGAAGGCTCATGAAAAAGTGAATGAGCTGTTACTATTTGAAAAATGTCAATGGATACTCCCATATTTGTTAAGAGGTCAGTAACTCTTCTTCTTCTTCTTTTTCTTTTTTCTTTTTTAAGTAAAATGTGTAATTTTATATTAGAAAATCAAAACCTTTTTCATTTTCTTGCAATTGGCTAGTTCCCAAAGGACAATCATTAACAGAGTTTTTACTATAAGTGGCTTGTATGATTACGAAAACAATATTTTCACACAAACGTCGTCACTTGATAGTTAAAGAATCGATCATTGTAAAATTGTCTACTTACATAATATATATATATATATATATATATATATATTTTCTATGAACAAGAATAAAAGCAGCATTTTAGATATAAAATCATATCTAAAAATCATGCGACCCTATCTTCAAGCTAACGTAATTAGAACCTTTACTCAAAGGTAACTTAATCAGTCCAAGTTAGGGTATATAGTTGTCTATGTTTTTTTATTTTTTATTTTTTATCTATCTCATCTAAAGATATTATCTGTATATTTCTAAGATATTTGAAAGATATCCACTACTGGCTACATGCCTTCCCTCAAAGTACATAAAATATCGTTGTTTTGTTTATATCACATCCTCCTGTCTCGTGTCTCAGTAGATGTACTTTATATTGTTGTTAGCACCTAAAGGCTGCTGGCTTATTAGGGTTTTTCCTGGTAAAAAGTACAAATTACAAGATGTAAACCTAACATGTGCAGAGGGGAGGCACCCATACTGTCCGTTGAATAGTCTTTATTGACTTTTCAGCCAACTTTTGCTTCCTATCATGAAATTTAAAAAAAATTAAAAAAAGAATCCACGTCCACCCTATATATTCTTGCTACAAGAAAAAGTTGGTTGATTCCATTTTTCTACCTTTATTACTTCCATTGACTTTATGGCAAGTGGGATAATAAAGGCTTGTACAGAAATTTCATTGTCCTATGTAAGGGTGGATGCACAAATATATGAGTGGATCATACTTATTATATTTAAATTAAAATTATAATATATATATATTGTATATGAAGAGAGATTTTGTAAATAATATAGCATTTTTTAATATTTAATAATAATAATTATCAACTAAAATATAACATAATATCATTTAAATAAAAAACTATAAGTAGAGTTAAAAAAACAACATAATATAAGCATAAGTATTCTTTGATTTTTTTTTTTGAACAATGACTCTATCAAATTATATTATCAACAATATTACAAAAATTATCAATGTCATATAATTAATTACATAATCAATTATTTAAAAATCCACATTCATTTTTATAATATTAATTATAAGAAATATATATCAAGTGATACGATTATTATTATTTATTAATATTTTATAGAATAAGTTTGAAATATTATTATTAAATATTAAAAATAAAAGAAAGAAGTAAAAAGAGAATGCTATTAAAGTAATGAATACAATTTGAGAAAAACTAAAATAACCATTATAAAAATTGAACCCACAACTTCTAATGTAAAAACACTTCTATTTATTACTAAATTATAGGCTATGTTTTATTAATAGTTACTCTTAAAATATACATATCATATCATGTATATAAATTTTATTTTAAAAAAATTATAATTATTTATAATTAATATTTTTCAAACTTAAGGCTGGTGGCCCCTTTGACCCCCTTAAATCCACCCATGGTCCTATATACTGCAAACTCGATGGAATTACCATCATTTAACTTTTAGGCTCTAGGGTAAGTGTACCAAAAATTTTGTTAGATCTGCATCAAATTCAATCGAGTATATGTGTTTTATATGAATCATTTAAGTCATTTGTATTTTCATTATTATATGTAGAATAATTCCCTTTGTTATTGTTTTCTCTCAAAGCTTTTGAAATTATGACGCGATAGCAACTCTGAGTTGATACTGTCAAAAAGTTTATAATTAGTTTTACATACTTGTCATATTTTTGGATTGAAGTTGCAGGTGTGCAACGTCATTGTTCTCTAAAATCGTAAAGGAAATCAATCACGTAAAGACTCATTTGACATAAGAGTACAAATATATAAGATTTAAATGATTCATTTAATATAAAATTATTGGTTGAATTTTAGATATATTTATCCGAAATATTCCTTATACATGGCATTTTATCAATAGTATAAACAAAGACGGGGACATGGAATGGGATTGGAAAACTTTATCATTTCATACTAATCATGTTCATATTATGCTCTATTACAATAATCCAGGTACTTAAGGCTACAAGGAAATTATTCTACTACTAATAAGTTATCATAATACACCTCATAGTAGCAATTTTAGTTTGTTTTTGACAATATAATCATGGCTTTGACACTACTAAGACTTGAGTGCAGGGTGTAAATTTTAAATTAAGTTTAAGTTTGAGTTTGACTCAAAAATAAAATCCAAAGTTTAAGTTTGAATTTTGGAGTTCAAGTTGGGTTGAGGTGTTATATAGCAAACTTGAACTTTACTTGACTAAGTGGGTTTATACTCAAATACTTAGAAAAATTTTATATTCTTTGAGTTAAATATATAATAAAGCTTGAATTTGACTTATAAATTGATAAAGCTCAACATGTTTTTAAACTTGACTCAAGTATGAAGTCTAATTAGATATGTTAGTTTATCAAGCTAAATAGATTGAAAGTTGGGTTAAGCTGGTAAGATATTTGACTAGCTCTAAATCAAACTTGACTCAAATAGAGCAAATTCGAGATGAGTTTTACTTGTTTGCAAACCAGTTATCATAATTATATATATATATCTAAAGCAAAATTTGAGTATTTCCCTAAACGAATTGCAAATTTAGGCCCTTTTTTTCCTGCCACTTGTAATAGATTAACTAGGAGCTAATTAATATTAATCATAATTATAAACTTAAATACATCATTAATGATATCTTATAAGAAGATGCCAAATTTCGCACATATGAAATAATAAAATACAAGAACCTTGTAACCTAGAATTCACAGAGTCTAGTTTTTTATGGTTATGTAGTGGATGCCCATTCTGTATTTTATTATGTAGAAATAGAGTTTGAAAATTTAAAACTAAAATCCACTTAATAAATAGCTAGTACCTATCAAGTATGTAGAGCACATCAGGGTTTTGGTATCTAAAAGAGTCTTGATGGACAGCCGTAGCATTGGTTTTGGTTTATGCATCATTAGGTAGGAAATGATAGATAAAGTTTCCATACATATGCTCATTTATGTCATGCTTGACCAAAGGAATGGAAGCACATAGAAACGAATTTGAGAAGTAATAATGGTTATTATCTTTTTTTTTTTCTTTTTCATTTAAAATAACATAACTAATATAAAAATTTCAAATACCCTTACTCTTTTGGAACTCTAGCCACCTAATCCCCACCTAACACTAGCATCAACATGGTTATATGATTTGGTCACTTGGGCTAAATAGTCATGGTCAGGTGGGTTCTACCGGTCGTGATCGGGTGCTTCGTTAGGGGATCAAACATGTCAAACGGTTCGAGTTGCATGGGTCCAAAAGTCATGGTTAGGTGGGCCGACAGGAGGCTGAGACTAGGTTTCTATGGCTTGTGACTGCACCAGGTGGCAATAATCTCCTAAATAATGCAACCGTATGGCTGTCGTGACTTATGTTCATGGGAGACGACGAACAAAATGGATAAAATGCCAGTGAGAATTCTCAATCACGTTTAATTTCCACGTGAATTTGAAGGTTTAAGAACGAGACAGGATGGAAAAGCTTGCTTTATCCGCTAACGTGGCTTGAACTAGGGTTTAATCAAACAGGACGCTGAAATCAAATGTTGTTCAATGGAAAAATTCAGGTTCAAAAACACGTCCTAGAAACCATTGTTATACGAATTTTAAGTACTTTTATCTAATTTTACATATACAAAATTTTAAAGTTGTTAAATAATTTACTTAACCTTTCTATTTATTCGATTTTATGTAAGAAGTTTGAAATTATTAAATATTATATTTAATTGAGTTTCCATTCATCATTTTTGCTACTTTTCTCTTACTTACAAAGATGTTAGCAAAACCTTCATTAACTGAATGATATAAGTAAAACGGTGAAAGATAAATTAATAAATTTGGCAAATAAAAGATTAATTAGGAATGTCATTTAGCAATTTCAAACTTTAATCATAGAATCAAAAATAAAAAATAAAAACTAATCAAAGTTAGTCGTCTTAGTTTCAATTGAAGAGCGGTATTATAGATTTAACCTACAAATTGATTATGCATACATAATTTAGTAATAGGTGTGCTTTTCTGGAATTCAGTTGTTCCAATATGTAATACGTAGAGTCGTTAATGGTTAAATGCAATTTATGCAATAAAAAAGCTAAGTAAAGTAGTTGTGATGAGGAAAGCAATTAGTTAGAAGTAGTCTCACTAAGGGACTATTTTTGGAGTGTCTTTTATTACAAAAAAAAATTGTGGGGGGGGGGGGGGGGCTATTTGGAATGTCATTTTTTCTATATATAATTATCTTTGTTTATTTGTATAATAGCTTACTTTTATCTCTTTTCCGTTAAGTGGTGTATGAATATTTTAAAGAGAAAATATGTAATTAATTTTCCTTACCCATTCCGTAATAGCTAAAAATAAAACAACTAAGAAACGTATATTTCCCGATATAATATTCAAGTATAATCCATCAAGGCACATGGGATGAAATTTTATAGACAAATTAAATATTTAAGCCTAGATCTTATGCATATAATCCAGAAATATCCTACCAAAAACAATAAATTTAGAAAAAAGGCCTCAAGTCAAGATACACCTATGATTGTCGTATCGGTGGAGCTCTCACCTCGTTGTCTCATTGCCTTTCACATATTCTTATGGGTCCGACCGTACCTGCAAAAGTAAATCCCAGATGAAAGTCACAAAGTCCTTATTTGCAATCCCAGTTAAATTCATGCTGTCCAAGAAAATGTGGTTAAAATAAAGAATTAAGTAATTTGTACTCTAAAATGAAGTTATTTATAGTCAAATATGAATAAATTGATAGATATTTATTGTCTCAAGATACATAACTGTTTTAATAATTTCCGTTAATCATATACATATATGCATATATTTAAGTTAGTGAAAGGAACCCCCCAAATTCTATATTAATTTCTTGTTTGAATATGGTGAGAGCAAGTAAGCCCATTTTTAACTAAGAAAGTAATTTCATCCAATCTAATAATTAAACTCAAGGACCATGTGTACATATAGTATCCACAAATACATAAATATATCAGCAATTCTTTAAATAGGACAATCCTATGATGAGAACAAAAGTCTAGCATTAAAGCCAAAGAAATCTTATGAAGGGTATGTAAGGCACAAAGGCAATAAACAACATAAATGTTAATAACCTATTTATTTTACTGAATGAAATGCGACTATAATATAATAGTTATTATTGAGAAATAGAATAAAGTTATAATAAAATTATCATTTTGTTAATTTTGATTTAAATGAGGGTACTTTAAGGGAAAAAATCAACTTTAATATTGAATTCCTATTCATTAGTTTGAAGTAATGAATGGGCATTCAATATATATATTAATAGGGATTCCTTACAGAAATGCTATTATAAGCTTAAAATACAACTAAATACCGTAATAACTATTTCATAAGGAATAAGTTTATAATGAAATTACTATTATAATAAAGTGAATGAGTAGTAATACATCACTGTTAACAACCTTAATGAACAAAAGATAAAATAGCCTCTTATTTTGTCTCCTATATTATAAGGTAGTGAGTATGCATCAATAGAACTAAAGATTAGCCAATAACTCATGCATGGAGATTGTGAAATGAGGAGCATTTATGTCAAGAAAGAGAAAAGATGATCTGAATTAGAGAAGGTAGTAGCAAAGTAATGAGAAAAGTAAAAGAGTAAGGTGTGGTGGATTTAAGAAGTGGGTTCATAGGTAGTTTAATAGAGACGAGGAGTGAGGGAATAGTTAATAGGGAGTAGACTACGAAAGAGCTCTAACTGTTAACTCTACCTTAAAAAGCATAAAGGGTTAAGATTTTCTTAAATTTAGATAGTTTAGAGAGAGTCAAAGAGGAGAATATCTATGTTAGCCTATAGAGCAAGAAAACTTGCATTTTTCATTTCTTAAGGGTTTTCTCCAAGTAGCTACTAATAAAACCTCATTAGTAGTTAATGCTTCCAAGAAAAAACTAGAACTTTTCATGTAAAATACCACCATAACCTAAAATATTATTACTACAACTTTAATCTCTACTGCTGCTATTGTTATCAGTACCTCCTTACCACCATGTTATCACCTAAACTTACACCACATAACCATATTTATAATTGAACATCTACCACTAAAGCATCGGTATCATGATTACTATATCACTATCTCAAAAAGCTTGTCATAACTATCACTTCGAAAATTACAGTAACCTTATCGTTACCACCACTATTTTAACACTAACAATATCGCATACCACAGTCATCGCATCACATTACAACAACACTACAACACTCCATTATCATAGCACTATTATCACTCCCTTAATAACCTTACTACTGCCAGCATCACCAATAGTGTACCACTACTAGCTCCATTATTATTGCTACCACAATCATTATTAAATTTTGAAGTTTAATTACATTTTTGATGACATAAAACAATTTAATCAAACTTATGTGATGTATTAATTCATAAAAAATATTTTGGTTTGAAAAGTTGTAGCAAAAAGTGATCAATATCGCTTGTTGAAGAGCATTCAAGTCAAGTGCAATTGAGAGTTATTTGAGTTTTAGCACTTGAAGATCATCCAAACCATTGCTTCAATGATTTAGACAAAAAACGAGTTGTTATTTACTTTGTTTTTGCATAAATGAGAAGGCAAGACAATGATAGCTTTCTCTCTTGAGCTCATTAATACATCATTTAAGTTGATATTTAAGCAATATTTTTTACTTTGATTAATTACTTCACCCTCCTTTGTAAATTTATATAGATTTTAAAGAGAGAAAGTTTAGAGCATAATCTGTGATTTATTTTGTAAGCTTCAGACTTAAGAATGTATTTGTAAAATTAGGTCATTAAGAATCAATATAATGAAGATTTTGTGAAATCCTCTTAAAGATACCATTTCTGATCATGAAGAGTAAGAGGTGGTCATTTACTTGTTATGTAACTTGTATTTATTCATTGTTATCAAGCAATTTGCATTATCCTAGTCCATTTAAGTACTAGCTCTTGATGGTTGATGAAAAGTTAATTGTTATATATGAGATTATGATGTTCTGGTTGAAATGTTGATTATCTTTAGTTGATGGAATTTATTAGAGTTGTAGCATTGAATTAGTAGTAATGGTTATATTGTGATGATTGAATTGCTTCTTTACTAGTGTTTAGCTTATTGAGTTGACCTTGTGAATAAGTGGTTGTGCTTGTTGATTAGGGATCCTTATGATGATTGATTAGTGATGTTGTTTGAGTTTGTCGATACCTTAATTTTTTATTTTTTATTTTGGCGAATGATGAATATTACTAATGATTAGTACTTCTTTACCTCATAATGTAACTTTCTATTTATGCTCCATCAATAGAGGAGGAAATAGATAAAATTAACATAAAATAAAAGAGACTTCTTTAATGTGCTTTAGCTTGAGCATTAGGATTGACGAATTTGTGGTTGAATTGTTGTGGTTCGATAGTGTGAGGAGGAAATGGATAAAGCACTATAAAGTAAAAAAGACTTCTTTGATGTGCTCTATCTTGAGCATATGATTGATGAACTTGTAGTTGAAATGTTATGATTAAGTAGTGTCTTGATTTTGTTTACTCATATTGGTGGGTATAAGATGAATTGACCTTATGACTGAAAATGTTGTGTTGATGTGACTTTTAGTATTGGATGATCTTAATTGAAGCTTGCAAGCTTGTCATTAGGATTGAAATTAAGTTTAGAGCTTATATGCATGTGTTGTGATTGATGCCTTGTGTAAGTTTGTGGTACTATGATTAGCACTTGTATGCTTATTAGTGCCATAGATAGCACATGTATAATTGGTAGTTTATGTAGTATACGTATATGGTGAGCACATGAGTATGCTTGTTTAAATACTTGAGCAATATTCATGTAAGAGCAATTGACTGGTGCTTGCTTGGTTGTGAGAGTATTAAAGTGGTACTCATATAAAGTGCTTGCATATCGCTTATAGAATCTAGTACTTGAGCAACACTAGTGTGTGTTATTGAGTGTTTGAGCAACACTTGTGTGCTTATGGGGAGCTAATGCTTAAATGGTGCATGAGTTTTTCTATTTACTTCAAAAACCTATTCTCTACTTCTCCTTGATGACTTGCCATTCCAGCTCATCTTTTTTATGTGGGCAAAGGAAGAAAAAAAAATAGAGGTGTGTGCTAAATCAAGTTAAGAATATTTTGATTATGTTTACTTGAAGAAAGCTTACTCAATTTGTAAGTACTATTTTACTAACTCCAATATAATTTTTTTTTTTTTTTATAAATAGGTACCTCATTAATGAGTTCTTAAATTATTTTTTCCTCATAAAATGGGGGGATTGTTGTACTTATGAGTTAAATTATATCTTTTTATCAGAAAAAACAATTTAATCCACCTTAGGTAATCTATTAATTTAAAATAAAAATTACTTTGCTCAAATAAGTTGTGCAACAACAAATGATCAAGATCACCTAAGTAGGTGATTTAAACTAAATCCAACCAAAAGTAAAATGAGTTCCAAGACTTTAAGGGATCTAAATGATGGCTCAAGTGATTTGAATGATTCAATAAAAAACTAGTTATTATTTGATCAGCTGTTTGTACAAAGGAGAGGGGGAAAAGGATAAAGGCTACTTTATCTTAGGAGCCTATAAATACATCATTTAGGTAGATATTTGAGCAAGATTAAGAGAGCAAAATTGTATTCTTACTTTAATTAATTATTTCACTCTCTTTATTGTAAATTTACATATCTTTTAAAGAGAAGAACTCTAGAAAATTAGTATTTTCTTGTGATTTATTTTGCAGGCTCTAATCTTGTGAATGCATTTTGTAAAATCAAGTCATTAAGGATCAATGAAGAAGATTTGCAATTAAAAAAGATTTGGAGGTGGCTTAAGCTCCACATTAGATTAAGGCTTGAATTAACCAATACCTTAACTATTTAATCTCAATATTATATTCATTGTGTTGCTTATGTTTATTCATCATTATAAGGTAAGTTGCATTATCCTAGCGCATTTAAGTTTTTCAATTACCTCATAAACCCATCATGACCATTACCATGACTCCACCGTCATCTCTATTACCACTACATTACCATCATAATTATATTATGCCAATAGCACCACTGCACAACAACCTCTAATGTCACTACCATCATCTGGCAACCATACAAAAGCACTATCTTACTGTAATAAACACCACCTCATCAATACCAAGAAACGTAAGAAACCTCTATCCTTAATACGATTTTAAATTGAATGGTAGAATACAACTTCTTAGGAAATTGATCTTTGTATCTTATTTAGATAATTGATCATATATAATAGCTACTAAAAAGGTAAGTTCATGAATTAACAACCAAAATTTAGCAGGGGAACTTAATAATTACATTTTGAGATGAATCTTAGGTGAAAATATTTGATTTAGATTTTTGTTTAAGGTTAGGTAGGGTCAACCTAAGGTTCAAGCTTGATAGACCTAAGCTTATTTTGGAGGACTTAAGGAGATTAGCCACTAGGTCGATTGATCACATGTTTGACTGGGTACCTACTAAGAGAGTCATTTTTTCCTATTAAGTTGGTTTTTCAAGCTAAAACATGTGAGAAACCTAAAATTAAGCCTAGAAAGTATGATGTATGATATATGATCTAACTGACATTATATTATACATTAGAAATAAATTTAGAGTTAGCAAAAGTTAATTAGAGTCCAAATTTGTGGTTACTACCAGTGTATTGTATGCGTGTGTAGGATTATGTTATCAATATATACATTTTCTTTATATAATGTGTTTGTTGTGAGATGTTGTTATGGTATGACAAATGTGTTTGGTTTTGAGATCTTGGAACTTTTTCATTCAATGTTATATATACAAGGTCTTAGAATTTTCAAAATCAATATTATACATGAGGTTTTGGAATCTTCGAGTTCAATGTTATATTAGAAGATCTTGAAATCTTTAGGTTCAATGTTGTACATGAGATCTTGGAATCCTTAGATTTATGTTATGCAAGTTTTTTTTTTTTTTAAATCTTTAGGTTCAATGTTATGTGTTGCTGGGATCTATAGATCCAATCAAATGAGAAACTTGGTTTAGGAAGTAAAATATTTTTACGCATGGTTTATATAAAAGGTTGAAAGCTTTATATGTAATCATTATTTGTTGATTGATATGCTTGTTGTATTAGTATATTTGTTTGGATGCCTATATGTAATGTGACATTTATATATGTCTGTGCACAATTCTCCATACTAGATTCATAGCTCTTCCATACGGGATTTACATATCATGTATAGATAAAATGGATGCTTAGAAGTTTTAGACTTGGTCATTTTGGAAGCAAGGTTGAGATTATCTTAGTAGGCTAAGTAAAGTAGCAAGCCTAGTTTAAAATTGGAAATTTTCGTAGTAGCAATAAAGTACATATTTTAAAGTTTTCTTAGAATTTGATATATTTAGGTTCTCTCTTAAAATAATTTGTTATGATTAATGAGTTGTATAGATAAATGTATACTTGAGAGATAAGGGAGTTCGTCAAATTAAAGTTTATTTGTGGTATAGTTACTTCCCAAACCTTACGTGCTCTTGTTGTGGTAAGAATATGTAGTAAAATAGTCATGCCTTGATCTCGAGGCATGACAATCTACTTTAATCTTACTAATTGTTTCATTTTAAGTTCATCACTTGTTAACCGACTAGTAGTGATTAAGTCAACTATGATAGCTTAAGCAGTGCCTTATTTCACTTATTAGCACTTTGCTGTAACATTGTTCCCTCTTACTAACTGAATTTGGCATGGCTCACTTATATTGACGACCCACTAAATCACTGTAGCAAACTTAATGCCTAAACTGGATACTTCCTTTAAGGCATATAGTGCACCATACACTTGTCCATGGTTGCCACATGTAAGTCCACATGGTCACACATAACACAACACAATATTTAGTTAACAATTCAATATTTAGTAGCCCATTTTAATGTCACATATAGGCACAACTAGCACACAACGATTATGGCACTCACCTTTACATTCTAAAATTCAATTCCTTGATTTGCTAATTGAACACATCCTATTTACAGCAATTTCTAAATTGGAATTCCAAGTTTATGTCATAAACTTGACCCCTGTTCTAAGTTTTTTTATCTCAATCTTATTAAATTAACTATTCTATTTTTATAATTCTAAATGATCTAATGTGGATGCTTTATGGTTAAGGCTTACATGATCCATGGAAGTTTAACATCTTCACTTCCTCCAAATTCGTAACAAGAGAAACTTACTAGAGTGAGATTATGAGAAGGGTTATATTCTATTTATATAGGTAAGGTAAAATAAAAGAAACCCTATATGATACTTGTCTCATTATTTACAAAAAGGCCACTTATTCATATTTCTCCCTTTTAACCTTACATTAATTAATAGCTTGATTTCCTTTTTATAACATAGTTTATGTTAGTTTTTATTTAAAAACTTGTATTTTTTTTTCTATTACTATCATTAGCATATTTCATATTTGCTTTAGTCATTTCAAGTATAGCACAAGTTTTTTTATATATGTTTATTGTGCTAGGTATAACATAGGGTTTTTTTTTTTTTTTGGCTGTAACGCCCCAAAACCTAGGCCACACTATTGCCTGCCACGTGTCCTTATCTCACAAGAACACGTTAAGGTTTTGAATCAACTTTGATACATTTTAACATGTAACTCATATATAAAAGCATTTCATACATCCAAAAAATTTCAAAATAATTTCGTAAGCCATATCAAATTTCTAACGTAGCGGAAGTCTTTGAACACAAAAATAACATTCCTAAAAAATAACATCTAGTCAACAAAGAATCACCATTATGGTAATAGTGGTATACATTGGTCTATTAATAGCAGCAATAATAATGAGGGATGGTAGATATATAAGGGCAATGACATCAATATTAATTTAATACAGTAGAGGTATTAGTAATGCAACGATTATATCAGTTTGATGTATGATGGTCAAGGTGAAGTTGGAGTAATAGTGATACTGATGTAATATAATGATAATATTAGCGTATGAAGTTTTTAAGGTTGTAATGATGATAGTGAATATGGTAAAATAGTGATTGTACAAGTGACTAGAGTGGTAAAATGATAATATTTTAGTGGTGATGATGGTGATTTGATGGTTGCAGTGCTATATTGATGGCAATGAATAGTGGTGGTGGTATTAATGTTGAGGTGACGAGGGTGAGGTAACTATGGTAATAGTAATCGTAAGATAAAGGTGAGTAATTAATTGAAGAGAAGTAATTGTTTTGTTCGGTGTTTTAGTTAAGTGATTTTTATTTATTAAGGTATGTGTACCACAAGTAAACAATTGGGAAATTATCACAGGTGTTCTTATAAATAAAATCTTGTTTGTTATAAGAGAGCCTCCCCCTAGTGACTATAATCACAGGTCAAAACAGGGTCGGCGCGTATACTTCAATTCCCATCCCCCTCCTATTTTCTTCATTTAATTTAACTCCCCATGCAAAATACAAACGTAGTTATGGCCAATAAATAAATAGAAAAAATAAATAAAATAAAATAACAGTAACGTGGTTCTTCTCAAAACCTTGACTTCTCACTCCTACGTCGTCGTTACGTTCTCTCTCTCTCTCTCTCTCCTCAAAACAGCCTCTCACTTCATCTTGGAAGTCCACAAGCCAAAACGTCTCCTTAAAAGTTCCAAACTTTGTAGTGACCTTTTCAATGGCGAATCCTTTTACTACAAACCCTTCGCACCATTTTCCATTAAAACCTAAAAGAGCAAACCTATACTACATTTCCACAGCAGCAATACTTTGTACACTCTTCTACTTCATCGGAATTTGGCAACACTCCGCCACCTCCACTGCCGCCAGCATCAACGCCGTTGAATTTCCCGCCAAATTCTCTTGCACCCCATCGGCCAATTCATCCGCCACCATCTCCCTGGACTTCACTCCCCACCACGTAGCCGAAGGCCACGAGCTCATCCCGGAGCGTGGATCCCACGCCCCCCAGTTCACGCCATGTGGTCCCGAGTTCAGCGAGCACACGCCGTGCGAGGATTCCAAGCGGTCGTTAAGGTTCGAGAGGCGGCGGCTCGTTTACCGGGAACGGCACTGCCCCGAGGAGCGGGAGAAGCTCAAGTGCAGAATCCCGGCGCCACACGGCTACAAGCCGCCGTTCAGGTGGCCGGAGAGCCGAGACGCGGCGTGGTTCGCGAACGTGCCGCACAGGGAGCTGACGGTGGAGAAGAAGAATCAGAACTGGGTGAGGTTTGAAGGGGATAGGTTTAGATTCCCTGGGGGAGGGACCATGTTTCCAAATGGTGCAGGCGCGTATATTGATGATATCGGGAGGTTGATCAATTTAAGAGATGGGTTCGTAAGGACTGCACTTGACACTGGCTGTGGAGTAAGTAGTTTAATTTCATGGCAATTCAGTTTTTGTTGTCCATAATAATTAGTCTAATAAAAAAAATATTTTTAAAAATTTTGATATTTATCCTTAGTATATTTTTTCTTAAAATCTTGCTATCAATTACTTAAGCCTACATGAAGCAAATTTACTTACTATTTTGAAAAAATTACTAACAAAAACTACGTTGTTCATAATTTTTATTAAGACAGGCAAATACAGTTACTTGTAATAAAAATTGTTTTTCTTAAAGTAATTTTGAGAGTTAAATATAAAGCAAATACAGCCTTGGTTTTGTCTTTCTTTCTTTTTTTTTTTTTTAAAATTTATTTATTTATTTATATTACATACTGTTGAGCTAGTTTGTCCATTGACTTTAAATCAGTTTGATGTTCAATTATGGTTGTCCTCCCTACCAAACCTCAACCCAACCCCTTTCCCCATCCATTTTCCTAATTCAGGAAATTATAATTTTTAAATATTTCATAACATCAATGTGACATGTTATGTGGAAAACGGTGTCGACATAATCTCGGAAAATGAGGGTGAAGTATGGATGTATTTATTGCAGGGGAAAACCTTTCCCTTACTATAATTATTAAATATTATGCTGTGGTCTTCAACGGTTTTATGAACTAGAAGTAGTAGCTTAAAAAGGTAAGCAATAACGGAGGATAGCAAAAATGGCTAGTGTACCTTTTATCCATCTCTGTTTCTACGTTTTTTCAATTCAAATCTTATATAAATTCAAGATACAAAGCTCAATTAAATCCCCCACCGAAATAGTTTTATAATTTGCACCATATTTGAAGCTGTAATTTTTTCTTAATCTAAGTAAATTTAATAAATAAATAAAAGTATTTTGCAAGGTATAAGTTAAAATTTTGTCTTACTATCTACTATCAATAATTATACATTAAATGGGCTTGCCCACCGTTTTCGCAAATTGCAATAAATATTATATATTTATTGAAGCATGGAAAGTGTAATTAAAATAGGTGGGGAATTCAGGTAAATAAATGCATGCGTTGGTTACTAACAAAGCCAGCTATTTCACCCACTGGCATTATTTACCGTCAAACATAATCTGTCTGTTTTCTTAGACAGCAAGCCAAATTGATTTGATTTGGAAATACGAGGTATTGGTTGTGGTGATAAGCACATGTTGCCGTTTATAGGTTTTATTTTTAAAACCTTATAAAGTTTCTAATTACAGAATAAATTTAATTTAGAATTAATAAAAATTTTTAAAACTTTACAAAGTGAATGTCAACTTGTACAGGTGGGTAAGTGGTAAGTTAGGTACAGCCTACCCGAGTTGTGACTGCGGTCACTGTGGGAATCCAACGGGGATTCGATAGTGGTGAAAAGGACCTGTACAGGAGACATTGTGCAAGCCTTTTGTTAATGTGCTCTAGTGTACTTGTTAGGTTTAGTTTTGACATCCATAGTTGAGATAACATATTATAAATTTCAGTGGATGGCTTTCGGTTTCAGATGGATTTTGAGATGCTCTACATGATATTGGAATGGGCTCGACTTTATTAAACCTGTTCAAGTTACTTTCTTAAATAATATTATTTACAAGCACAATAGCAATATCCCTAAAGGAATTGATATCACATAAAAGTACAGAACATACATTAGTGATACGTGATTTGGCTTACAAATAACAATATTCTTTTTTATTAATTAAGTTTTACATTTCAGTGTTAACCAAAAAAAAAAAAAAAAAACTCTTTGAACTAATCTTCTATTCAGCTTTTCCTGTTGCAAACAACAAATTGGCAGAATCAATTTAGCTTGCTTTCTGAAAAAAATTGAACTTATTATTTTATTTCTTTTTTATAATTTTGTTGAGATCTTGTATTACGGATAATGAATGAATTTCGATAAACTTTATTATCTTTCTATTTGATTTATTTATTTATTTTTTAACTTTTTTATTTAAATCATCCACTATCCTACTTGCACTCTTTGAAGTCATTTTTATTTTGAACTTTTTTTCACATTAGGTCATCTATATCTTCAAAAATGACTACACAAAGTCCCTTGGTCACATCCATTAATGATACCATTAAAACTTTTCTGATATAGACTTGTTTGGTATTTTGAGTGATACTAGGTACATTGTAATAAATTTACATTTTTTTTTTTTTTGAAAAGAGGAAAGATTATAATAGAAAGTTTTAAAGGTGTTAACATAAACATGAAAGTAAAAAGTGAAGAATTCCTTTAAAATATAACCTTATAGTGGACATCCTAGGCTGATGTTTGGACTTGTCATTTGCAGGTTGCAAGCTGGGGGGCTTACTTATTGTCACGGAATATCCTGACCATGTCGTTTGCACCAAGAGACACTCATGAAGCACAGGTTCAATTTGCCCTGGAAAGAGGGGTGCCTGCATTGATCGGTATACTTGCTTCAAAGAGGCTCCCTTATCCGGCCAGAGCATTCGACATGGCGCATTGCTCTCGCTGTCTCATACCATGGAGTCAATATGGTAATTTAACTCGATTGCTTGTTTTTTTTTTTTAATTAAGTTATTCGCTTTTTAATTTTCTACTTGAATCATTTGTAATTATTGATTTTCTATTTGACTCTTTCACATTTTAAGTTTTCCATTTGAGTCCTCCATTTTCTCAAAACAATTGAAAAGTCCGCTTATCATCTTCATTTACATTTCCCCGAGTAAACTACTATTAGAAACATAACTGAGGGACTTTTTTTGGTGATTTGAAAACATGGATGTTTGAATAGAAAAATTAAATAAAATGTGACAAAAGTAGTACATGTTGGATAATCATTTTCATATTTTTCTTTATAAAAATATACTTGTAATTATACTTTAAGAAGGGTTCATCATTTGACTTAGAGGTTTTTCATGAATGATCTAATACTTTAATGGTTAATACGGAACAAATTAGGTGATGAAATGGTCTTAAAAAATAATTACAATTGCATATTCATACCAAAAATAAATAAATAAATAAATGTCTCAATACTGCATTGTAGATGAAAATTTACTGTATCAACTGCATCTAATTGTTTTCACGGGATGTGATTGTAATTTACCAATTATTTATTTATTGGATAAGTTGGTCACAGTATTAAATTAGAAGCTAACACGTATCTAGTCCCTTAACATAGCTTCATTGATGAGCAGATGGGCTATACCTGATTGAAATCGACCGGGTTCTACGCCCTGGTGGGTACTGGATTCTCTCTGGACCGCCGATAAATTGGCAGAGACACTGGCGTGGATGGGAAAGGACTATGAAGGATCTCAAGGCAGAGCAATCTGCTATTGAGTCTCTAGCAAGGAGCCTTTGTTGGAAAAAAGTGAAACAGAGGGGTGATATTGCTATTTGGCAAAAACCTACTAACCATATTCACTGTAAGATCAATAGGAAGGTGTTCAAGTTTCCACCATTCTGCCCTGCACAAGATCCGGATAAGGCCTGGTAATTAGATTGTGCAACTAGTTTAAAAATCTTTTGACATTAACATCGATCCATGCTAAATCTTACTTGTGGAGTCAATCTGGACATATATGCCATTAGTAAAAATTAGAAGAGCTTGGAAATTGATGTGATGCGTAGAGGTACTAGTTCGATTTAGAACTGGATCGTGATCCCGGGTTTCATGATCAAACACATTCAGTGGCGAGTCAATAGGGCTTGCCACTCCAAAATGTTTCAAAATTTTGCACTTAACATTTAGGGAAAATTATGATGTGTGACTAATCCCTGCTTGGGGATTATGGGATAGTAAAGTTTTCCTACCCTTGCAATAAGGGTGCCGAGTTTCAAACCCCTAAACTTAGATCCTTGTTCAACCTACTTACCATCGAACCTATTGGCTTTCGTTTGCTACATTGAGTCTCTGTTATTAAGGGATTGTTGAATTTTATTTTTCCTTCTTTTGGTCAAATGTTGAAACTGACTGGATAACTACACTTCCAGATAAATTTGTCACCCTTTTCTTGGCTTCAAGCAGCATAATTGAATCCCCACATATTCCTCTAATATACTTCGCTTTGTCAACAAAGGCCAAAGCCATTTAGATTAAATTATGAGTTGCTGCTCAATCACATGTATATGAGTTCATCACATGTCTTGCTCTTTGCAGGTATACCGATTTGGAAACTTGCATAACCCCACTACCAGAAGCTTCCGAAATTAGGGAAGTCGCGGGAGGTCAGTTAGCGAAATGGCCGAAGAGGTTGCTGGCCATTCCTCCAAGGATTAGGAGCGGAGGTTTGGAAGAAATCACATCGGATACATTCTTAGAAAGCACAGAATTATGGAAGAAAAGAGTAGCTTATTACAAGTCCTTAGACTATCAGCTGGCAGAACACGGCAGATACCGCAACTTACTTGATATGAACTCACACTTGGGTGGTTTTGCGGCTGCACTAGCCAATGACCCTGTGTGGGTCATGAACATTGTACCTGTGGAGGCAAGCATCAATACACTCGGAGTCATATACGAGCGCGGTCTAATTGGAACTTATCAAAACTGGTAAAGTTTCTTTATCTACATAACAAGTTTCGCTAATACGTCTTGACCCGGTCATTAGGAGCTGAGCAAAGCAATAATAAAATCATATTTATAATATTATAACTTCCAATTGGCAATGATTTTTGGCGCCTAGCCAAAAGGATTTATCTATTTTGGTTGGATATTCATAAAATATTTCTTTATTTCGACATGCTAATCAGTGGAAAGGATAGGTTACATCATTGCTTTAATAAAGAAGAAGAAATCATGTGGGCATATGGCCTGCATTAGTATTACTGTCTTCCAAAACACTCCAATTCAACCTTGTCATCACTAAAAACAACCTACTTTTTGTTGTGTTTTGGCTATCCTTATGTCGGAGACTATCGTTAACAATATTCAAATTAGCACTTTGCGGTAGGACACAATATGGATGCCGGTCCAAGTCGCTGCCCTCCAAAGCTTTGCCCTTTATGAAAAAAATTACCTACAAAGAAAAGGAAAACATTTTTCATATTTTCTATGGATATTTTATGCACTAGTACACGCTATTGCCATACATTTTTCTGAACCGATCACCTAAACGGGGAAAGCTACTAATAAAATAACCACAATTACATTTTTTTTTGTTTTTTACCTTGTAGAGCATTATCGAAAAGGTTTGGAGAATGCTTACCTTAAAACAAACTACTTAGTTTTTCTCTTTTATAGATTTATCCACTAAATATTTCTTAATATCAAGTCACCGTCCCTTAAGTTAAAATCTAGCATTACACCCATTTGTGTCCATCTTTTGGGGATTAAACTAGAAGTCTTATGGTCTTATTTACAAATTTTCCTTACCTAGGTGTGAGGCCATGTCTACATATCCAAGAACCTACGACTTCATCCATGCTGATTCGGTTTTTACGCTCTACAAAGACAGGTAACTCACTCAAGCCTACGAATTTTCGGACCTCTACTAGAAAAAGAGACCATGGTGTGGACTCCGTGTTCCTTTTTTATATACAACCCGTCCTGTCTATATTTTTCTCTCTATAATTCGATAGGTCTATTCCTTCTTTAAATTTGATGTGTTGTAGGTGTGCAATGGAGGACATTTTATTAGAAATCGATCGGATTTTACGACCTACGGGAAGTATAATATTTCGCGACGATGTTGATATATTGGTGAAGATCAAGAACTACATTGATGCAATGCAGTATGAGAGCAGGATTGTAGATCATGAAGAGGGTCCACTTGAGAGAGAAAAAATCCTTGTGGCAGTCAAGCAGTATTGGACAGCACCAGACCATGACTCCAAGCAAGAAGGGATCACGACTGTTTGATTAAGTTTAGGATGCTTTGTCATTAATATTTAATATTATTTTTCATTGATATAAACATAAATTCTATTCTATTCTATTCTATTCTATACAAAAACCCTTATTTATTTGTTTTTGAAAGATGCAATGTCATTAACAGAAAACAAAAAGAGTCGATTAGTTGCTCATTACATCCACGAGGGCCCTTCGACCCATAATTGGTCTTATGGAAGTTTTTTTCTCCCTAAACATAGAATAATTACATAGGTCTTGTTTTTACTAAACTTAAACATGCTACTATCAGGATGCAAAACACAAAATCTTCGTAGTCTACTTTATGAGCCACACTTGCTACCTGAGATGCCATGGAGTTGGTTCCTCTTGGAACAGCATAGATTTTGTGCTCGAGCGGCAGTGACACCTTTTCCTTGCATGCCATTAGTACATTTCGCAAATTTGCTCTTAAAATTTGTTTCTTGCATGAAAAATGCAACAGCAGCAAACAAATCAAGATTTATTTCCACTTTCAATACGCCTATTTGAAAGCAATAAGAAAAACTTCTGTATAAACCTCCGTTATCTCTTCTCAAACCTGAAAGTGCATCTTGGCAATTTAGGGCTTTTATTCATGATTTGGGTAATATTTTGTCCAAGTTCATGCTGGGTCAGACACAAAGCGAATAGACGGACGGATTGGATAGCCTCTCAAACTCGCATGAAAGCATGCCCTGGCAATTGGATGTCTGAAGTACCTCCTATTTTATTAGCTATACTCCAGTCAGACTTTTGTAATGTCTGGATCTGATTCATGTATTTGACGATCTTGCTATCTAATTTAAGTATCTTTCGGCCAAAAAAAAAAAAAAAAAACCAATTATCTACTGGAAAAATACCTATCTTCCCTAGTTGCCTTTTTTTTTTTTAAAATAAAAAAAAACCTATAATCCAACTTCCCTTCTTATCTTCAATTACTCCTCCAATGGAAGCTTAGCCGTTGTAAGTATAGATGAAAACCCTCAGCCTTTGCTTTCACCCATCCCTCTTATGGAGACATCCACATTAATGGTTGTTTGGTAATAGTAACAAGAGATTTGGGCTTTTTATTATTTCCCCAAAATTCATAAGCCCAAAAACGAATTTTCTCAAAAATGAGAAAAATCTAAATTAGTGTTCTAGAAGAGGGTGTGATTTCCACCATTCCATGTTATCCATAACATAAAGCCAAATAAGATGGCTTTGGCAGATGTATATTCAATAGCTCTTTCTTTTGAATTTGGCGGTTCACTTTTATCCAAGTTAAGAAGTCCAAATTTCAAGATTAAAAGTTCTAGTATATATTTCTGTAGATGGAGGGTTTCGGTAGGAGTGGTTATATGCATATCATACAGGTACTGCACTGCATGTGATTTTAGAGAAAAATGATTCAGAGATGGCACGTGATGGGATGACTAAGGAGAGAGAGGTAATGAGGAGGAATAGGCGATCTCAAGCATCTCGAATGCATAAGTAACAGACAAGGAAGCTAAGGAGACCTCAAGTGTCAACCTTGCAGCTCTTGGGCAATAGAGATCGTTCTTCGCTTGATCTCTTGTTTGATATTTGAGAGCAGAGAACTCTTAGTGGAACACCATTTCTCTAATAGGAATTGCCTCTTTTTTCTTGTTGTAGTGTTTGATCATTTTAATGCTTGTGATCTCAGGATGTGAAGGGAGATTAGACTGTTGGCTGCATCAAAACGTATAATTGCTTCAATGGCTGATGTAGCTGCAAGTGGAGGATATTACATGGCAATGGGAACGGGGACAATTGTTGCAGAGAGTCTAACCTTAACAGGTTCAATTGGAGTTGTTACAGGTGCGTTAGTTGTGTCTGTTCTAACATTCCGGTTATCATGATGATAACAATTGGGCATAAGGTAGCATGAATGCACATACCAGTGCTGGAAGGCTTTTACTGCTAAGTTATCTCGATGTATCGAGGCTGATGCTCTTGTATAAAGAACTCTAATTGATTGCTTATAAGTGCTATTATCTTTATTTCTTTATTTTCTTTGAATACTTAACCATATATACTTTTGGTGATGGTTTACGACCTATGTTTAGCATAGTGTTTAGGAATGTTTATTTAGGTTTCCTCCTTTTATTGACATTTAAATCCTATTGCACAGTTGAGTAGGCCTTCCAGCATGTGTACAAGGATGCAGGTCATTGTAAATACCGGTCGCCCCTTTTCATAATTCTACTCTTAGAGCACTTCTTAAATTCGAATATCTTGCTTCAAGCTCAAACCAAGACTCCAAGCTGACCAACTGAATAAATTCCTCAAAGGTGGCCATTTTATTGAGATTGTCCCTGGTGGTTCCATGTTCTTTTAAAGTAGAGAGAGCATCAACAAATGCGAGTAGACACATACAAAGCTGCCAGCGGATGAACAATTAAATGAAATCCCATAGCTTTAAGCTCCTCAGGGATATGTAATGGTGTAACACCACCTTCAATCATGTTACAAACCCTATATCCCTTCGTCTTTTGTCCAATCTCCTTCAGCTCATCATCATCCCTTGGTGCTTCCACAAAGCTTGCATCAGCACCAGCCTCCATGTAAAGATTTGCCCCAAGTTTATTTATTTATTTAGTGCGCAAGACATTTATTTGAAGACTGACATCCTCTAAAGTCGTATCCACAAGACCCCAAGCATACACTGTGAACTTGCCCTTCACTTCCTCAACTGCTTCAAATACATCCGCAAACCTATCTTCATTCTTCGGAAGCTCAAACTTCTGGGTTCCAGATATATGGTCAACTCTATGAGCGCCTGGAGAGAGACGGTAAACCAAGTGTTCCACCTCTTCGTCATGGTTAGATGGTGTTGTAATTGTAAACACATATGAACCTCTGTATCTAGCCTTTAGCTCTTTTGGATTTCCTATGCCACTATCAGTTTGCAAGAGCATTCGAACTTGGAGATATGTTAAAATGCTCAGCGCATCATTTTCTTTGGCTTTTTCAAAAAATTCAATCGGATTTTTTTTGAAGTCGTCTCCTTTTCCGAGCCATTTTCTCAGGAAAAGTCTCTCTCTTTTTCTCTTTTTTCTTGGCCTTGGTTTTCCTCTTCATGAACCTAGAATCGATCCTGTAAGCCTTAAGTTCAATCGGCACTCCTCTCGATCCCACACAAAATCGTATGTCTTGATACCTGGCTCACATCCATTGTTCCGACAGACAGATATGGCTGGAGCCTCCATAACCGCTGCAAAATTTAAGGTAGCATGAAAATCTCCCTCACTGGGACCACCATCACCTGTTCGGATTAACTCGAGAGGCAACCTAAGAAAGTAGACGAGTAGGCAACTCTTGGGTCATGGATGAGAAGGCTGTCATCGGGAGTAGGAGACGTGTGGCTTTCCTCAGGCGGGATCACGACACCCTTCCCGGTCTCTTCCTATCTTTTCCTCCATATCTTCGCCGCCTTCTTCATCACGTTGTTCAATCCTTCAGGGATGTTCGGTAGGTGTCCGGGCCTCCTAAAAAAAAATCGTTCCGACAAGAATGCTGCTTGAACATTGTAAGACATGGAACCGTCTCGCTCTTGTGAACACTGCCGATGGAGACTTCCAGAGAAGTGATGCCTTGAAAAGTCCCTGAACTTAATGTGAAACTGTTGAAACAAATCGACGTGAGCAATTCTAGACTGAAGAGTGGGAAGCACGTGGATGGGGAAGAGAGATCGGTGCTATTGCGCAGAGTGAAAGAATTGGGGGAAAAGGTGAAGTCCTTGCAGGCATGTAGTGGACACTCTAATGGTGATGAGGGTGAGCAGAGTTGCTTAGAACAAGAGCAACGAGAATATGATTCCTCAAAAGAGATCAGTTGAACGAGAGGATTCATCGAGCCATCAAGATATTCCAGCCTCCAAAGCTTGTCTTGGCATAAATAATCCCATTCCTACAACAGCTAACTGGAGGACAACGGTGAAGGATGACTTATGTGATGACGTCTCACTTAAGCAAGAAAGGGATCGCCTTTCCAGGGATCACGATGACGTGGTTAATGATTTGATTGCCAAGCAAAAATCGCAATAGGATAGGATTGTTGCAGGTTAGGAGGTGATCTAACAGCAATCGGAATACTGGCCACGCTCACTCCTCACTTGCAGGTGGAATTCTGCCTTACTACTCTTTGAATCGTATTCAATTCTGGCTTTTCTTTTCCCAGTTAAAATCAACTTTTCGTTCATAAAGACTAGTACTCTGACTTTTGCAGTGTCTTCACTTTCACCTTCCTAACACAGGTAGCTCATATAAAACCAAAAGCCCCTTTTTATTATTATTATTATTATTTCGAGTTCGTGAGACACTCGCCTCGCCGGAGAAAGAGAGCCGATATCCATTCTCCGTACTTCTGTTGATTGTCTAGGAGAGGTTGTATCTGTTAAGCCGATTGAACCCAAACAAGTGACATCCTCAATAGCGATCATAACAAATTAACAATGGAGATTGAACTTGGGAAACTCCCTTTCGACCTCGATTTCCATCCCACGGACTAGTTAGTAACTTGTATTCTTATAATTGGTGATCTTCTTCAGAAAGTCGATTAAATTGATTGGGCTTGATGCGGACATCGTGGCGGACACAGGTTGAGGCACGGGTGGATACACGGCCGTGTAACATGTCAGGGAACTTCCAGAAACGAACACGATTGCATACACGGTCAGGAGCATGGCCGTGTGAGGAACCTGGATGACTCCCAGAAACATACATGACCTAGTACACGATTAGGAAGCACGGCCGTGTGTTCTGTCAAGATCTCCCCAGAAGCATACACGGCTACAGGCACGGCCAGGGAGCACGACCGTGTACTACGCCAGACATATTCCGAGAAGCATACATGGCCTTGAGGCACAGCCGTGTATACGACAGAGAATAGACGTGTATATTAATATTTATTTCCACGTATATGTTTATATTTCCCTTTTTATGTATTTTTACAGAGTAGTATATATATCGTTGTTAGGTTATTTTAGGGTTACGTTTTATTCATCATTCAAACACATTTTGAGAGACGATTTTCTTTGTAATTTTCAATTGTGCGCAATTGACTTTATCCAAGAATAAACTCTGATTCTTCTTTGTTTATTATAGAGTTCCAATCTTAAAATTGGTCTCGGTTTACGCTTTTCTCGCTGTGTCAGTTGGTATCAGAGCAAGGCAAATTCCTGCGGAGATGTCGGCTAACGATGGTGTTGATGGCGCTCGCGTTCTCGACCTTGATCGGGATGCGGAAGTACAAGGAGTTAATCAATGGGCTCCAAGGGCGGTGGTCGAATCCATGGAACAGAGGCTTAGGCGTGTAGAACAGCGTCTGGAGGACCTGGTGGCGCGTTTCGACGCCATGGTGATGGACCACAACGGGAACAGGGTTGTTGTTAGGAATCGATCGGGGGTAGCAGTCGCTCGTGGCAATCCTATCAATGAACTTGCTGCCGGAAATCAATGGAACAGAAGGATTGATGAAAGCTCTTATGAGGAAGAGGAAGAATTTATGCAGAGGAGGGGACAACCACCGAGAAGGGGTGGCGTTGGTGGTGGTAGGAACCGCGGAGTGGATGACCGGATTAATCAGGCGTACAGTGGCGGGTATTGACGAAACTACCAGGGATTCGATCATGCTGATGGCGGTGACTTCCGTCTTAAGGTAGACATTCCTTCCTTCAATTTTTAATCTCAATATAGAGGAATTTTTTGACTGGCTTGTGGAGGTCGATAGATTCTTCGATTATATGGAGGTTCCTGAGGATAGGAGGGTAAGGTTGGTTGCTTGTAGGCTGAAAGGCAGGGCATCTACATGGTGGGATCGATTGTAGAACCGTAGGCAAAGGGAAGGGAGGCAACCTATTAGAACATGGTACCGCATGAGAAATCTGTTGCAGAGAGATTTTCTACCACCCGACTACGAGCAAATCCTTTTCCAACAGTATCAACGATGCTGTCAAGGGCAGAGGACGGTGCATGAGTACACCGCTAAATTCATGAGGTTAGCGGAAAGGAATGATCTAAGGGAGACTGAGGGTCAACAGGTGGCACGGTTTGTAGACGGGTTGAAACCCCAAATTAGAGACAAGATAGGGGTGACGGTGTTCAGAACTGTCAATGAAGCCAAGAATTTGGCCCTCTGAGCTGAAATGATGATCAAAAAGTAGAGTGCAAGGATAGGAGGAGGTAAGAGAAACTATGCTTACGATAATCTCGGTAGTAGTAGCAGGGTGATTGGCGAAAGGCCTAGAGGAGTTGTTGAAAAGCCAATG
Organism: Laguncularia racemosa; assembly: GCA_037954665.1. Taxonomy (NCBI): domain Eukaryota; kingdom Viridiplantae; phylum Streptophyta; class Magnoliopsida; order Myrtales; family Combretaceae; genus Laguncularia; species Laguncularia racemosa. The sequence goes on along the minus strand of JBBMOL010000025.1, from coordinate 2,294,615 downwards.
GGAAGCATGGAAAGAAAAGAAGATAACGCTGAGGGGAAGAGGCCACTTGAGAGCAAAGAAGCCCCAAGGCAAAATAACCCATATGCCAAACCGATATTGGGAAAGTGCTATAGATGTAATCAGCCGGGACATCGATCCAATGAATGCCCGAATCGACGAACTGTAAATATTGTCGAAAGGGAAGAGGAGGAGGAGGTGTGTTGTGAGCCAGATGGTGATGATGATTACTATGAGGAGGTTGATGATGCGGTGGAGCCTAACTATGTAATTAGGAGGATGATGCTAGCACCGAAACAGGAGGGTAGTTTACAACGACACCAGCTATTTCGCACTAGGTGCACGATTGGTGAGAGAGTGTTTGACCTAATTGTTGATAGTGGGAGCTGTGAGAACATCATCGGAAAGGAGGTTGTGAAGAGACTCCAACTACCGATAGAGAAACATCCGAGTCCTTACACCATAGGATGGGTTAAAGCGGCAGAGCGAATTGAGGTGAAAGAGAGGTGTCGGGTTCCCTTTTCAATAAGCAAGTATCGGGATGAGGTATACTGCGACATCGTCGATATGGACGCTTGTCATTTGTTATTCGGACGGCCTTGGCAATTTGATGTGGATGCCCAACATGCCGGGAAAGAAAACAAATATAGGTTGGAGAAGGAGGGGGTGAAATATATGGTGTTACCATTGACGGATAAGCGACCCAAGACCTAGAGAGCCGAAGGAAAATCCTTTCTGACAATCACTCAATCAGAGAAGGAAATGACCAAGGATATGAAGGAGTCCCGTTTGATGCATGCTTTCGTGGTGAAGAATGCGGGAGAGGACATGGATAGTGTAGAGGCTCCGGAGGAAGTGAAAGGGTTATTAGAGGAATTTAAAGAGGTAGTGCCGGAAGACTTACCGGAAGGACTGCTTCCATTGCGAGACATCCAGCACCACATCGACTTGGTGCCTGGACCTAGTCTCCTTAACCTCCCTCACTATCGGATGAGTCCTAAAGAAACGGAGGTCTTATAAGAGAAGGTACGGGACTTACTAGACAAAGAATTCATCTGAGATAGCATGAGTCCTTGTGCCGTACCAGCACTATTGACGCCCAAGAAGGATGGGAGTTGGAAGATGTATGTGGACAGCCGGGCGATCAACAAGATCACAATTGGGTATAAATTCCCAATACCTCGCATTGAGGATATGTTAGACCGGTTGAGTGGAGCGGTACTCTTCTCCAAAGTAGATCTCAGAAGTGGATATCATCAAATTCGGGTCAGACTTGGGGATGAGTGGAAGACCGCCTTCAAGACAAAGGAGGGGTTGTACGAATGATTGGTTATGCCATTCGGCCTCAGCAATGCACCGAATACCTTCATACGCGTGATGAACTAGGTACTTAAAACCATTTATAGGTCGGTTCATTGTTGTATATTTTGATGATATCCTAATATATAGCAAGACTTGGGATGAGCATCTAGTGCACTTGAAGGATTTTTTTACTGTATTGAAAGAGAATAAGCTCTATGCTAATCTCAAGAAGTGTGTATTTATGTCACCGAGGGTGCTGTTCTTAGGTTTCATAGTGAGTGGTGAAGGTATCACAGTGGATGAGGATAAGGTGAGAGCCATTAGAGATTGGCCTACGCCCAAGTCCATTACCGAGTTGAGAAGTTTTCTAGGGTTGGTAGGATTCTATAGGCATTTCATATGGCATTTTAGCATAGTTGCTGCCCCATTGACTGAGTGCCTGAAGAAAGGAAAGTTTCATTGGGATGGGGAAGCTGAATCAAGATTCGCGGTGCTCAAAGAGAGATTATGTAGTGCGCCGGTGTTGGCCTTACCGGACTTCGACAAACTATTCGAAGTCGACTGTGATGCCAGTGGCGTAGGTATTGGCGCTGTGCTCTCTCAGGAGAAGAGGCCCGTAGCCTTCCATAGTGAGAAGCTCTGCGAAGCCAGGAGAAAATGGTCCATGTACGATAAAGAATTTTATTCAGTGGTTAGAGCCCTGAGGATGTGGGAGCACTACTTGGTTGGCAAATAGTTTATCTTATACTCAGATTGTGTTACCCTGAAACACTAGAGTAATCAGACTCGCATCTGCAAAGACATGCATGCCAGATGGATACAGTTTCTGCAAAAATTTCCATTTCGCCTGATGCATAAATCTAGGGTTCAGAATAAGGTGGCCGACGCGTTAAGCCGAAGAGCGGATTTGTTGGTTACCATGAGGGCTGAAGTAGTCGGATTTGAGCAGTTGAAGGAGTTGTATGAAACAGATGAAGATTTCGGAGCTACTTGGAGGAAATGCACTAATAAGGAACCCAATAACAGTTATTACATTCTGGAGGGTTACTTAATGAGGGGTAACCAGCTTTGCATTCCTAAATCCTCCTTGAGGGAGAAATTGTCAGAGACCTCCATGGAGGAGGATTAGCCGGCCATCTGGGGCGTGACAAAACACTAGCAGCAGTGGTTGCAAGATACCATTGGCCTCAGTTGAGAAGGGATGTAGGGCGAATAGTGCAACGGTGTTACATCTGTCAGACATCAAAAGGGCATTCTCAGAATACTGGGTTATACACTTCGCTACCAGTACCTGAGAATATTTGGGAGGATCTATCCATGGATTTCGTGTTAGGTTTGCCTTGTACCCAACGAGGTGCTGACACTGTTTTTGTGGTTGTGGACAGGTTCTCCAAGATGGCTCACTTCATTCCTTGTAGAAAGACGGTTGATGCACAAGGCGTGGCCAAGCTATTCTTTAAGGAGGTGGTCAGGTTGCATGGGGTTCCTAAGTCCATCACTTCTGATAGGGACACTCGATTCCTTAGCCATTTCTGGAGGACGCTATGATACATGTTTAATTCGTCCCTTAACTTCAGTAGCATAGCCCACCCTCAAACCGATGGGCAAACAAAAATGACGAACATGACCCTTGGAAATCTAATGTGAAGCATCTGTGGAGAGAAGCCGAAGCAATGGGACTTGGCACTCTCTCAAGCCGAGTTCGCCTACAACAATTCCATACATAGAACTACAGGAAGATCACCCTTTTCAGTGGTCTATACCAAGGCGCTTTCTCACGCCTTGGATTTAGCTTCTTTACCCAAGGGTGTTGAGACCAATGTTGCTGCTAAACACCTGGCGGAACAATACCACACGGTGGCATCTGACGTGAAGGAGCAAATTAAGAAGGTGAATGAGCAATATAAGAAAGCCGTCGACAAACATTGGAGGAAGAAACTGTTCGAGGTGGGAGATCAAGTGATGGTGTTTTTAAGGAAAGAACGCTTTCCTGTGGAGACGTATAGCAAGTGGCAACCGAAGAAATATGGGCCTTACCATATTGTCGCCAAGATCAATGACAACGCCTATGTGGTTGGACTCCCGGAAAGCATGAAAATCTCCAAGACCTTCAATGTAGCTGACTTGTCCCCATTCTATGCGGATGACGAACCCCTTTATCTAGAAGAGAACTCGGGGTCGAGTTCTTCGTTAGTGGGAGAGAATGATGCGGACATCGTGGCGGACACAGGTTGAGGCACGGGTTGATACACGGGTGGATACACGGCCGTGTAACATGTCAGGAAACTTCTAGAAACGAACACGATTGCATACACGGTTAGGAGCACGGCCGTGTGAGGAACCTGGATGACTCACAGAAACATACACGGCCTAATACACGGCTAGGAAGCACGGTCGTGTGTTCTGTCAGGATCTCCCCAGAAGCATACACGGCTACAGGCACGGCCAGAGAGCATGGCCATATACTACGCCAGACATATTCCCAGAAGCATACACGGCCTTGAGGCACGGCTGTGTATACGACAGAGAATAGACGTATATATTAATATTTATTTCCACGTATACGTTTATATTTTCCTTTTTATGTATTTTTACAGAGTAGTATATATACCGTTGTTAGGTTATTGTAGGGTTACATTTTATTCATCATTCAAACACATTTTGAAAGACGATTTTCTCTGTAATTTTCAATTGTGCGTAATTGACTTTATCCAAGAATAAACTCTGATTCTTCTTTGTTTATTCTAGAGTTCCAATCCTAGAATTGGTCTCGGTTTACGCTTTTCTCACTGCGTCAGGGCTCTAATCCAAAAGGATTTGTATATGCTTCCTCTTTATCCATACTTATCTCTTCCTTATCATCCTAATCCCCAGCGTCATCTTCATTTCTTTTGGCATTGTTTAGTACATCAGATCCATTAGAAACAGTTTCAGGTCCTTCGCATTTAGTGGCATCTTCTTCTTCCTTCACCCGGAACTCCCTATCACTGTCACCATTATCTTTAACAAAAGGGCCAGATTCATACTTCTCATTTGTTTTTTTTTTTTCACTATGCCGTTCAATTATGCCTTGTTCACGTGGTTCGACGCAATCGGAAACTAGTCTGAAGTGTGACCGGAAATCGGTTAGCATTGGAGACGACGTGCTGGTGTCTCTCTCTTCGGTGTCATAACCTCGCGCGCCTGAAGCTGAGGTCTTACCGTGATGTCACCGACGCCGGAATCGTCGCTTTCGCGATCAACCGTAAGGGTCTAAAGAAGCTCTCTTGTGGATCGTGTGCTTTTAGAGCGAAAGGAACGAATGTGATGCTCACTTTAAAGAACGGTACCTCTGCTCCAAATCCATCCTTTAAGTTTCTAATTTGTGGTCGAACAGGATGGATTGGGGGCTTCCTTGGGAATATTCATGTTTTCGATGCTGCTGGAGTAAACGGTAGGCTGAATATGGATTGGTGTGAAATGTATAAGGTTGAGATTATCCGCACGAACATGGGTGGTACACTGACCCTAGCTGATGTATGCCGCGAGAACCTCTTGATGATCCACTATACTACTGGCTGTATTTTTTAGTATGATGAGGCACATCCAATGGGTTCTAGCATTGGCTTTAAGGAGAAGGACAAGCCAAATTTCACTTGTTCTTTCAATTTAAAAACAAAGCTTTGATGGAAGAGCTTCTAAAACAGTACAACAGTGTTTGTGTTCTTGGAGTATGAATGCCTCTTTTATGGAGGATATATTAAAATGTTCTTGACCAAACCACTGCAATTCTAAATTTAAAACGTTGGCATCTTTTGTCTATATTTTAATTTGTTGAATATGAAACTCAAGATGCAAACCTTAGCTGGAATGTATTTCATGTGTCGTGGAAAGTCATGCTATCCATCTTTAATATCTTGTGTGGTGAGTGATTTCAATGTGGATGCTTCCAAGTGTGCATATGTGAGGGATTTTTTGGTTTGTGATGATGATAGATGGTCTTTCTTCATTGGCTTTAGGTTTATGGAATAACATACTTGGCTTCCCAAGCTCAAGTATACCCACTAGTTCCAATATTTTTCTAATATATACCTTTACTCTTCTTTTTGTCTTCTATTATGCATTTTCTCACCTCAAATTCTTACAATGCATTTTATGTTCCCTTGACAAGTATGAGTTGGTTTTCCTCTTTGCCTTAGTTCCATGGTGACTAAAAATAGTGATAGGTAAGTAACTTGTCACGTGATATTCCAGAATCGACCTTTGTAAGGGCAAGTGTGCACAATAAGATTTTTTACTTGCCAGTTTTCCATTATAAGCTTGTCTCCAAATGATTTTTCCTTATGCTTCCAATTTTCTATTTATGAAGTTCTGGTTCTTTACACTGTTTTTGATGCTTCGAATGTCTTGTTTGCCAATGTAGGATAAGGCCATTTTATTGCTATGTTCCATTCATGGCTCCATGCTTATTATCTATCTGCAACTTGAGAATTTGATTCAATCTCTATCAATGAACATGTTTGATCAAAATGATATTTTTCCTTTACAATTTTAGGTGATATAAGGGCTTGATCTATTGACAACTCGACATAGGAACGAAGTGTGTCCAAGTTTAAGACAGTGGTCATTCTCATTGCAACCTTGTTCACAAGTTTTCTTGGAGAACAAATAGAAACTTTGTTCCTCCAAGTTTGCTCTAGTTGTAATCAGCAACTTTATTAGGTTTAGCAAACTCGATCATGAATGTGATAAGAACTTCATTCCATTTCCGTAACAAAAGCATTCTTACTTACCCCAAAGTCAGATAATACTACTATCTTGAAGAAGACTAGGATCCTTTATACCATTATTACTTCCACTTGACCGCGGTTCCCGTACAAGAGTGAGATGCAAGTGTAGCTATGACTTAGGACCCTTTATGCCATTACTACATCCACTTAACCATGGTTCCCACATATAAGTGTGATTCTTATGTTCCTTTAAGGATTTGAGGCAAAATATTCCCAAGTTCTAGGTCCAACCTACAGACAAGAGTAAGTGTTCTCATTTTGTGTACTTACAAGAATAAATCTTATATTGATGGCTCATGTATTTCTTTTTATCATTGTAGGTGATAGAAGTTGGTTTGTCAATTCTATCAGAGCAAGAATGTCATAAGTTCAAGTATAGTAGGCCAACAATAAAGAGAGTCTTGCACATAGTAGACCTTAATAGGTCTTGAGTGTAGTGAGCCTCAATCATGGCATGTGTTGCGCGTAGGACTTAAGCATAGTAGGCCTTAGTAGGTTTCAAGCACAACTAGCCTCAAGTGGATCAAGTGTTGAGCATAGCGAGCCTTAAGTAGCTTGGAGGGTCATCATCAAAGGTGATTCAGTATTGTGCTTTATGAATGAAAGAAGAGAGCTAACTCTATTTGTCACTCAGATTACATTCTCAAGTAGTCACCTTCTGGGTGAAATTCTTGGGTATAGCATGTTAGCTTTGACGTTAGAGTGCATAGCTCTTTTGAAGAAGATTGGGACATTTATGTGCCAATTGAAGATTGCATCCCTTGACTAGTCGTTATTAGTCAAGCATCCTGGAAGCTTTTTTTTTTTAGGTTAACAATGGTGATAGCACTGAAGATCTAAATGATCCAATGAAGCTGCTTTGATATTGAGGTACAAGTTGAGGAGCAAGAATGATGCCTATGTTGATGCATTGCTTCTTTGTGTACAGTACCTGGAATATCTTTCCTCCCCTAGTTGCTAACATGTCTCATCAAGACGAGATAGAAACTTTTAGGTTCCTGGTAAAACCTTTTCTCTTATGATTTTGTTGTGCCATCTCATCTAATAGTGCCATCAAAGGGTCTCTTGGCAGCCTACACTATTTAAATATGTGTAAGTCATCGTGCGCCTAGGAGGTGATGCCTTTACTTAGCAGTAATGATGCAAAGGCCCACTTAGAGGGGTGTCATGAATATGAGACTGCTTAGACTCTTAAGATCTAAGAAGCTTGTAAAGTTATCTTGCGCATTAGAGCAAAGTCCTCTCTTGTTAGCAATAGTGTATATAAAAAATTTATTTACAGAAAATATTCAATCGTGCTTAAGCAATGATAATGACATTCATTGCTTGAAGTCGTGAGCTCTCTTTTACTAGTCAAGGGGGTATTTCCCACTACTTGACTATTTAATATAAGTTACTAGGAGATTAAAAATATTCCATGATAGAAATTTTATGATTGAGCATAAGTAGATTGATCTTCTTACTTAGCTGCAATGGCTTATGATGCGCCTTGGAGACAACGCTCTTACCAGTCTACATTGTATATGCCCAACTTTTTATCATGCTCGTGCGCTTGGGAATTAAAGCTCTTACCAGTTTGCATTGTATATGCTTGACTTTTTGTCATGCGCTTGAGAGCCAAAGCATTTACCAATTTGCACTGTCTATGTCAACCTTTCTATTTTATGCCTAGGAGTCAAAGCTCTTACCAGTCAGCATCAATGTTTAAACTACCCCTTATATACTTTGTTTTAGTGAATCATAAATCTTGTATAAATTCCAACATGATGATTCATTGGGGGTATTGGAGTAAATTGGCTAAATGCTGCTCAAGTTGAGAAGTAGCTTCATGGCTAGCTTTAAAGGAATGAGTAAGTCTTGCTCATAATTTGAAGCATTAGCATGAGAGTTGAATGCTAGGGCATCGCCTGGGCCTAGGGTTTGAGAGCCGTGATGCCAAGGTATTGCTTGGGCTTAAGGTGTGGGAGTTATGATGCCAAGGCTTTGCTTAGGCTTAAGGAATGGGGTCAAGATGCTAGGGCGTTATCTAGGCTTAAAGCACAAGTATATAAGACTATACTGCAATGAAAAAAAAAGGAAACTTTTGTCATTTGTGGTAAAATTTTCTCTTTATTTACAAATAAATGTTAAGTTTTAACTTTGACTTTAGTGTTTAATAAATCACTGATCACTATTAGATGAAGTCTTTCATAAAATATCTTTCTTAAGCCTTGACAATCTATCTTCCTCGAATCATGTATACCGTCATAAAGAGTACACCCTTCACCCATCTCCACTAATGAAACTTTCTATTCCCTTATTTCGTTTTTGCTTTTTCTTGCCCCCATGAGAGCTTCACATTCTCTTCTTTCTCTTGGACTTCTCTTGTGTATCCTCCCAAGTGGGTAATGGTGTGTTGGAGGGTTTCGTAATAGCAATCTCTCCTTCTTCGATATATTCATTGAAAAATCTGGCTTCAGTGAAGTATACCTCATTATGCTCGAATGGATTGCTTGTAGTAGGAATGAATATGTCATTTCCCTTCCAATAGCCCTTAATACACTGATGCCATGTTGAAGGTATGAGATTATGATCGTGCAACCACTTTTGTCTAACCAGTAGGTGGCAGGATACGAGCGCATTGATCACATGGAACCATGTGGAGCTCTGTATAGGGCCCACTTTAAAGCTTACATTAACATACCTTATTGTGTTTGTAGTTGTGTCAGTGAAACTATTGATGGCAATAGGTTGTCCTACTAGGCGTTGGTTGTTTATTCTTGCAGCCTTTAGTGTGGACAATGACATTATGTTTATGGAAGAGCCATTATCTATGAATCTCTTCTTAATGGGATGCCCATTTAGCATGCTTTCCACATAAAGAAGACGGTTGTGATTGGGGTTCTAGGCGCACATGTTCACATTAGTAAAAAGAATTTCATTCTTATGTGCCTTTGCCATTCTTCGTATAGGCTATGCTAAACTGCACTCCCTATATTCTCTCTTTACAATTTAGGTAAGGGAGTTGCTGCTCAAGCGTACATGCTTCCTCATTATTCCAAGTCATAACTTCTTGTCCACTACGCACTTTAGCATGTGACATATCTCCTTTTTCAATATTAGGCGCACTTGTAGTACCCCGTTGATTATTATGTACAGGAAGTGGATTATTACGGACATCATTATTTTCTATGATAAGTTCCTCATTATGGACCCTATCGTTGAAAATATTCTTCAAAGTCCAACACTCTTTCGTAGGGTGACCTACGAACATATGATACTTGCAAAACTTAAGATCATTTTTCTTATTTTATATTGGTAAATGATCCACTCTTAGGAGCTTGATATTCCTATCTCGTAACCATTGATTAAACAAGGCATGTACCTTTTGTAAACACCCCATTTTTGCCCTAAGAATCAATAATAATCAATATTGATCAATTTCCAATTTTTCCCAATTTTTTCCAATTTTCTCTAATTTGGCAAAAATAGGAAAAATATTCAAAAAATAAAAATAAATAGGAAAACACATCAATTTTGAAAACTAATTTCAGAAATAGCAATAACAAAGATTAAATAATTTTTACAAATTTTTGAAATTTAAAAAAAATACAAAAAAATAAAAAAATTGCATTGCATATATGCAATTTGTGAAATAAAGAAAATTGCGAACATGGGCTAGCTTAGCTAGTCCGAACCACGGTCAGGCAGGCGCGCGCGGGTGCGAGGTCAGGGGTTTGAAACGCGGGGGGAGCAGAATTCGCGTTTTGCAAATTTTTCCTTTACCTGGGACATGTGGCAGCATCTAATTGGCTGGAGCGAATGCACGCGCCGGGCGCGTGATCGTCTTCAACCTCTACTCGAGATCGCTAGCGAGGGGAAAAATCCGAATTTCGACCATTTTGATTCAATTTTTTGCACGAATCCAATAGATCTTCAACAGAATTAAGATAAACATCATCCAATTGGAATCAAATCTCAACAAATCGATGGATTTACACGAATCGGAGTTGGTTTGTTTAACCACAAATTCGATTTGCGTCGATCGGTGGAAATCCGAGCTTATCTAGCTCGATTTCGAAAGCCTATAAATAGAGGATGAAGTGAGGAAGCTAGAGCACAGATCAAAAGCGAGAGAAAAGAGAGAATCGAAGTTCGCTGGAGTTGTTTCGAAACTGCGACCGCCGATCAAGAGTTGGGCAACCACCAGGAGGCATTTCTGAAGCAAACCACCGCCACCATTGGATTCCTCACCCTCAAGAACCTAGGAATCAACTCCTCAACCGCTGAAGAAGGCCGCCGGAACGCCGTCAACGAGCACATCCAACCGCCGCATCCTATCGACCCGACCCGACCCGACCCGTTTCGACCCGATCCGACCCAACCGACCCGACCCGTTTAGACCCGATCCGACCCAACCGACCCGACCCGGGCACCGATCCGGATCCAAGTAAGTCGGATTTTTCGATTTTTTTAATATTTTTATTTATTTTTTTATTTAGTTACTTTATTTATTTCAAATTATTCTATTTATTTATTTTCTATTTATTTATTTGTTATTTATATTTCAATAAATAGAAAAATGTTAGAAATGAGATTTTTTAGGATTTAATATAATCATAATAATAAAAATAAAAATGTAGAAAATTATAAAAATGATAATAAAACTTTAAATTTAGAATAGGGTAGATAAAAATCTAGGAGAAAATTTTTTAAAAATGGGAATTATAAAAATTATGAAAAATTAATAAAAAAATTATAAAAATCATAAAAAAATTAATAAAAATCAATAAAAACTTATAATAGTAGAAATAAGTCAAAAAATAAAAAAAATGATGAGTTTTATCACTTAGAAAAATTATTTTCTCAAAATAAATCCAAAATTGATGTTTTTCCTTAAAATTATTTTCAAAAATCAAATTAAAGCTTAGATTTTTTGGAAAAAAATCTCGAAATGGTAAAAACATAAATAAAAAGAGATTTTACAATTAAAATTCACAAACACACTAAAATTTTTCAGGAAAAGTGAACTACGACTTGTTTGGTCCTGAATAGTAGGTACGTAGGCACCCATTTGGGGCAACCTTAAAAAGAATAAAAGATTCATTTTCCTAGAATAATTCACTCAAAAACACAATAAAAGGCAACAAAAATAAAAGACATTTCTAAATGGGGATAATTTTAGGAGATTAGGTGGTAACTTTAGGGTTTTAATAGGTTAGCCTCCGAACTTAGAAACTCTGGTTTTCCCTTTTCCTCTTTTCACAAAAATGAGAAGAGGATATTACGACGACTAGTGGTCTAAATTAAGACTAATTCGCTCTATTAGTCTTAATCTTTCCCAACAACAGTTGGGTGGCGACTCCAAAACTAAAAAAAATTCCTAATTCAAGTCGAAGATCTACATTAGATGAGCATAGGGTCTAGTATAGATCGGATTAGGAATGGGAAATAAAAAATTAGACTCGACACCTTTCCCATTGGGCATAAGAAGGGGATTGATGTAGATCTTTAGGATATATCATTCCTTAGCTTCTTATTGTCCCTAGGAGTCTCAACTTGGGCCAAGCTAACAAATGTTGCTCGTTTCCTAAACCTCCCATTTTCTTCTCGTTGTCTTGCAATAGAATTATTAGTTCTCCTTGCAATCTCGACTAGTGCAGAAGAGGAACTTAGATTAAGATTTTTTAAGTGGACTATGTACTCAATGAACATCCCTTGGATGAAAATCTTCACTAGCTCCCTCTCATCACATACGTCTTGGATGTCCAGTGTTCGCTCCCTAAAGCGTTCTCTATAATCCATCAATTCTTCCTTTGGGTATTGCTGTATTCTTCCTATATCCGTGATTGTGACCCATTTCTGAGTAGAGAACAATTTCTCTAGGAATAGCTTACATATAAACCCCCATGAATCAATTGACCTTGCAGGGAGATTGACATACCAAGTGTATGCCTTTTCAGTTAATGATTTGGAAAATTCTTTGAGCTTCAAGTCATCATCCAGCTTATATACCTCCAGGGTCTCGATAAACTTAAGTAAATATTCTTTGGCGCTCCCTTTCTTGCCATTGAACATGATGAATTTAGGACTAACATAGTCCTTAGGATACGACTTTTTAACAATGTGTTGATGGTAAGGGAGTCTTAACTCTAGTACTCCCACAATTGAATTTGCTTCTATTTATTTTAAGTATATGTCCAAGTCTTCCTTTATTACAAAGGAAGTCCTTGGGGTAAATAGCATGGAAGCAGTTGTGGGAGTAGGCTGATAGCTAAATCCATTGAGAGCATTGGGAGGTGGAACATCTAGTTGAGTGGTTTGCTCTTGAGGAATGTTCTCCTCATCTATAGGAGGGTTAATGGCATGAATTGCATGTGATGGAGTTGCATGGGCGGCACCTTGCTGTGTAGCAATGTTGGTGTTTGGCGGAGCCACACCTTGTTGCACAACAATAGTAGCAACTAACCTTCTGACAAGTGGTGCAAGCATGGTCATAAGTTGATTCAGAGCCCTTGTGTTCTCTTACATAGTCTGCAACATTTGTACAGGATCTATGGGAGCCTCAAGTTGTGAATTGCCTCGACTAATATTCTATCGTATTTGAGGCAGGTTCTACTCTATCAGTTTAGTGTTAGGATCTTGTTCTTGATAAATATTGTTAGATGGTCCTCTTTTCCTAAAGGGTACCATTACTCTTCTGTCACTTAACTCTATCCCTAGTGGAGTCGTCAAAATGTAGATGGGGGGTCCCGATAGGAGTGGTCACGTGCGTATCACATGGGTACCGCATTGCACGTGATGGGATGACTAGGGGGAGAGAGGCAGGGAGGAGGAATAGGCGATCTCAAGCGTCTTGAATGCTTGAATGATAGACAAGGGAGCTAAGGGGACCTCAAGTGTCAACCTTGCAACTCTTGGGTAATGGAGATCGTTCTTTGCCTAATCTCTTATTTAATCTTTGAGAGTAGAGAACTCTTGGTGGAATACCGTTTCTCTGATCTTAGGAATTTTGGGAAAAGGGTCCTTAATGAGGAGGAATAGTTAAGTATTTATAGATTCTTAAGCCTAATAACATCTGTTAAATCACTTTAACAATCAACGGGTGAGATGCGGTCTACTCAATTTAAGATTATTCTAATGAGCTTGCCATAGGTCTAAGACTAGTACCCTTCCTCATAAATACATGAGCTTGCCTGAAAAAAGGTCGAATGTGGATGGACCGGTTCAACAATCCCTGTTCTAAGCCCACCAAGCCAATTCTCCCTAAGTTATCCCAATAATTAGACTAGACTCATTAGGCCCTATCACTTAGCTTAATGAGTTAAGCCAAATAATTAATGGGCTTAGCCTAATATATTTACATAATATTTTTAGCCCTCTACATTTTGCAATTTCCTACACCTTATACATGTTATTTGGATTTGGGTAGTCTCTTAAAGAATGGCTTAGATCTTCCTCTAGATTTGTAGTATTAGGATAAGAAGCATTGTCTATGATGCTCCTCTTCCTAAGATTGACTGCCATTGGCAAACAACTTTGATAAATTCACCATAGGAAAAGCATAATTTATCGTGGAAATGTTGATTTCCATAGCCATCTACAGTTTAAAACTAAAGAATGAGATTGAATTGCCTTTGTGGCTAGTGATAAATATCACTAAAAGACGATTCCTACCTCTAGTTTTGTAAGTAGCATTTAGTTAGCATGTTAGAAATTGCAAAGCTAATTCGTTCTTTGCCCCACTTTTGTTTAGAAATCCAACAATCTCTTACTTTAAGATTACGTGTATTTTTAATAAAAGGACCTTCAATCATCGACCTTATTGGCTTCAATCTTCCCCACTAATTAAACTAGAAATTCATATTTTTGCCATTCTTTAATATACAAAAATCTTATTTTGTAGTCCATTTTTGTAACGACTTAGCCCCAACTCTTCTCATTGAAGTATTGTTCGCTTGATGTAGCATGCCAAATGATTTTGCTCCTTGGTGCAGTAGCCTTTTATGAGGTCACCCAACTCCAAAGTGCTTATAGCCAAGCATGCTTAACCTCAAAATTTTAATAAACTCCAAACCGTCATACCAAAAGGCATCTCAATAATTAGAGTTCAGTTACCTTCTATTTAAGGGTTATTACAATCTCCCACACTTACATAATTGTCGTCCTTGTTAATTTGTTACACAAGTTAAGAAAAACACACCAAGTAGGAAGAACTGTAGAGTTGCTTCCTCATAAGCTCCAGCGATATCCCCATACTATGGTACTTTGCCCAACATAACACCTAGCTCCCTGACTAATAGCTGGTTTACTACTATGATATTACTTGTAACGACTTGAACCAAACTCTTCCCATTAAGGTGTTTTCCGCTTTGACATAGTTCGCTATACACTTTTATCTCTTGGTGCAACAGCTTCCTAAGAGGTCACTATCCAAGAGAACTCCCAATCAAGAATGTTTAACCTGAAAGTTTTGACAAATTCCAAACCATTACACTAAAGATGCTTCGATAATTAGAGTTCCATCATCTTCTATTTGAGGGTTATTGTAATTTTTGACTAAATGCCATCTCTTTCAATAAATGAGTAGACAAAGATGTTAGTTTGATTAAATCTTTCTTTGGATTTATTTTTATATTTAGCTTTCAATAAATCCATCAAAAAGTACCCTTATAACCTTGAATTCACATGCTCTCTTTATTGCACATTCTTGTACTTAAGGTTAATTAATCCTAAACTGACTAGATCGTTTTTGTTTACTTACTAACTTCTCTTATCCTACCCAATGAACTATGTCTTTTTCCTCTAATCCATTCCAAAGGAAGCTCCTAATAATTTGTTTTATTATATAAATAATTTCCCTAGGGAGTTTATTGACCTATATATAATATGCTAAAAGTGCCTCTAAGATAGCTTTTATCAGAATTATTTACCAGCCATATACTTAACCATCTCCCTTTACGCCCACTCAATTTCTTTTTAAGCTCATCCATAATGAAACTATATTGCAATGCCTTAAGTTTGTAGCCTTTATCTAAAGGAAAACCTAAGTATTTACCAAACTTAGAAACCTCTGTGAAGCCTAGATGTTGTCTCATTTGTTCCTTCAAGCCTTTTCTTCATTTGAAAGAAAAAAAAAATTGAAGATTTCCTATCATTTATTGGTCTCAACATTTCAAAGTAATTTGAGATGAGATTACCTGTAATATGCACATTCTCCATGGATCCTTTTGATTAAAAGATGGTATCATAAGCAAATATAAGATGAGAGAATAATTTTCTTCATCCTCTAATTTTTACTGATTCCCAACTCCCTTGATGAACTTCTTTTTTTATCAAGCGACTAAAAAATTCAAGGTCCAAAATGAAAAGGTAAGGTAAGAGAGGATCACCTAACCAAATCCCCTTGCTTGGACTAAAGGATGGTAAGGTTAGACATATGTAAAGGGCTAGCTTGGTTTAAGCCTAACTATAGACCTGTTGGTTCAAGCAAGTCATGGTGAGTCGATGTGCTCGACCAGCCAACCCACCCTTTTAGTAAATTAGCAAGTCTTTGACTAGTTAAAAAAGAAAAAGAAAAAAAAAAGAAGCTTTTGCCAGTGATTTAACCACACAAATGCAAAAAAAAAAAGACATTGGCCATAGACTTTGTCGGTGATGGGACAAATGTGAAATGAGAGTGGAATTCGTGGTTTATACTCATTTACAATTAAAGATGGTGATTTCTTTGTAGACTTTGACTTTTTTGGTATCACTTCTTCTACCGGTCCTTTGACCTTCTTCTTTGTCTTGTTCCTTTGGCTTCTTAAATTGCAACTTATATGCCCTAAATATGTAACTTAATCTTGTGCAAAGGCATACTTTAACTTTTTAAAGAACAATTGATTTTCTCTTAGGAGAGCAAAGACTTTATACAAATGCTACATTTGTTCTGCTTAAGTCTTATTGTAAATGAAAATATCATTGAAAAGGCCTGATACAAACTTCCTCAAAAGTTCCTTGAAAACTTCATTCATCAATGCTTGAAATGTAGAAGGAGCATTTATGAGCTCAAAAGGCATCACAAAGAACTCAAAATGGCTATGATGAGTGTGAAATATTGTTTTTTTAATATCAACTTCATACATTTGCACTCAATGATATCCAAAACTTCAATCAAGTTTTGAAAAGTACCTTGCTCTATGTAATTCTTCCAAAAGTTCTTCAATGACTAGAATAGGGAACTTATACTTCACAATTTTCTCATTAAGTGCACAGTAATCTATATAAAACCTTTACGTCTTATCTACCTTTTGCACCAACAACACCAGAAAGGAAAGGGGTTTTTCTTTTTCACCTTTGCATTGTAATATGTGAAGAAATTGCATGGCCTAGTTGCTACTTATAAATTGGATTTTGAAAATGTGACTTATAAATTGCAACTAGGCCATGAGATTTACTTTGTCCCTTTAGCCCATGCAAATCACATTTCCAAAATGGGATTTATGTATACAATCACCCCTCTCTTACAAAATTTTGCAAATCTACCATAGTAAAAACAAGGATAAGCTAATAACACAATAGTAACACAAAACTAAACATGTGAAGAAAAAAACACAAACTCCATCACCCAAAACCAAACTTTAGCACCAATATGTAAAACCAAACTCCAACGCCAACTTCCAAAACCAACTCTAATACTAACATGCAAAATCAAGCTCCTACACCAACATGTCAAACTAAACTCCAACATTGAAGAGTTGATTTACAACTGTATTGCAATAATCACGTACCATAAGCACATAAAGTTACTTAAATTGAAACATGATATTATCAATATAAGTAACACAACTCTATTACAATAATCAAGTACCATAAGCACAAATGTTAAATGGAAGTCTTGATGATAGAAGCATAAACTATTATGTAATTACATGTATATATATAACTAATAACAAAAAAAAAAGCTAGTCTCTCCTCCATAACGACTTTAATACTGACATGAGATAGGCTGCCTTATGTAGGAGATGCTGGCACTCGCTATATCTCCCTAGCTAGACTACCTATAAAATGGCAACTCCTCCCACACAATATGGCGTTAATCTACCTGCATAATACCTTCTCCCATACTACATGCAACTGGATCCCAAAACCTCTGTAGAGTAGGTGGAGTAAGCATAATAATGGGAGGTTAATCAAAATTTGGCATCAAATATGACATGGAAGCTGAATGGATCTTGAGATCAATAGTGGGCTCTATAGCAAAATGTAATGGTGATGACTAGGCAACTAAGGAGTACTTAGCTGGTAGTGGATCTAAACGAGAAGGTGACTGATTTAGTGGTAGATCTTGATGACGATCCCTACCATGCCCCACCTTCTCCTCCCATGTCTTCTACGAGGTATACAAAACCAAGGCTCCTCTTGGTAATCGTGCAGGAGGGGGTGGGGGCGATAATATCACACCTTTGTGGTCATGAAGAACATGCTACCCAGCAATTGCAATGGCTTGTGCATCTTGTAAAGTATCGACTACCTCAATACAACTAAATGCATCGACTTACATTGAAGATAAAGTAAACTACTTTAACATCTTAGTTATCATAGAAGGAGAAAGAGTCATATAGATTATATATCTTACCAAGGCTCCTAGCATTGCTCCAATGCATCCAATATAATGCTTCATGAGGTTATGGTACCATACATAATACTTAAGATAGATCGAATCTGCTATAGTAAGTAGGGTAAAATACATGGGTCTAATGGGATCCTCCCTTGCTCTCATTGTAATAAAGCCTCCTGTCTCCGGTAGATTAGCCATGTTGTATCCTAATAAAAAAAAAAAGAAATAATGATGTTAAAAAATGTAACCTCCTATAAACAAAGTTTACACAGTAAATGTGTAAACCATTCATAGACCTAGCCAGCTTAAATTGCCTCCAAGCGATGCATGTCTTGCTATGTGAGTAATGACCTATCAGTTAGGCTTGGATCCATCTACACAAGAAATAATAAAGAGTTATGTCATGCAATAAGTGAATAGTTTGAGATGAAATAACATTGTAAGAAGCAAACATTAAAAGCATAAACACTTTATTGAAAAAGCATTATGGAATACTATATAACAATTCATAGACCTTGTGTCCTTTGTTTAGGGCAGCTTCTTCTGTTATACCCTTGTTTCCTACAAAATTTACATGAATTCTTACTGGGCAGCTCTTTATTGTCTATTTCCATGTTATACCACTTGGATCGTGACCTACCCTTTTCTAGAGCAATCCTAATGTCTAGATGTATAAATGGCATTGGCACATTTAGCTATCTACTCTTGTCTCTAAAAGGGCGAAAGCTACCACGATATATAAGTGGCTGATGCGTCTAGTGATACCACTTTGTTACATGCTACATGCCATCCATTCCAACATATGTTATGGTGCCAAATGCATGTGAACATGGTATCCTATAAGTCTACCATTTATTACAACTATATTCATCTCTTAATATGTTCACTATATGGTTGTTGCCACCTTGGTACCCGTATCTTGTTCTTGTGTTGATAACAACTTCAAAGATTCTAGTAACTCTATTAAAGGTGATGCCTTTGTGATGACTAGCGGCTTGCCACCAATTTTGTACTCTTTTAACGATCCATGGTGTGAACACTTCCTCCTTACTAATTTCCTCAATTGCTTTGTCATACTACTATTGCCAACGCCCAACACAATTGTAGAATATCTTCAAAACTAGAGCTAACATAGGAAAGCACCTTATACCCTTTAACACAACGTTATAGCTCTCACTAAGTTTAGTAGTCATAAACCCATATATGAACCCCTTGTCATATGCTTGTGTCCACATCTCTTTAGGGATATTTGTGAAGTAGTTGAGTGCAAATTCTTTTCTTTTCCTTAGTTCCTCCATATAGAGTTCAAACTTCTTCTCTTGCGCCTTTACGCTCACTATAGTGACAAGCTTCATTAATGGGAGACTTTTATGTTTTATATTGAAATTGCTAGCCACATGTTGAATACAAAAACACAATTGTGCAAAAGGGGTTGCCATCCAACTTCTTCATGCCTAATTACCTCTAATATACCCAAATGTCGGTTTAAGACGAGTCATATTGTTTCCTGGTCAAACCGATGGCCAGCTAGTTAACACATTTGAAGTGGTTTAGTGGACCTCTTCTTTTGTCTCCTGATCAATCTCTTCTTTTGAATCCAACTACATAGTTTAGTGGACCTCCTTGATCTCCCCCTCAAGATCATCTCCAATAGGTAATCCATGTCCTGAGAATGAGTTTTAGAAAGGTCATCTCCTTGCTCAAATGTAGTCAACACATTTACAGATTGTCGCACTTGTGATGGAGGGGGCTTGAGAGTCTCATTCAGTGTATTTTCCTCTTAAGTCAATACGAAGCTACCTTGTAACTTGATAAACAATTCCTGAATGGATAACTAACCCACTGCTTTAGCAAATTCTATAAGACCCTCTACATCATCATCATCAGTGATAGGCATCAACGAGTACTGTGGTCTAATAGAACTCGAGTTAAAAATTGTGAGTTGCTAGTGAAACATCTCCATGTGCTACGTGCTAAGAGTAACTCTATTAATTGCACATATCTTGTCCAACAATTTCGAATTGCCCACATTTGGCCTCACTTTAATTTTCTTAAGTGGCCTCCTATCATAGTATACCTCGTCTTCACCATGCAAGATACTCCCATGGAAAAAAATAGCAAATCTTACAAAATCCAACATTTACACCACCAATTGGCATCAACACAAAAAAATAACATAACCACTTGCAATTTTCATCCTTAAAAAAAGCATAATTTAACAATATGAGTTACAAAAGCACATGAACAAAAAACATTATTCTATATTATATTTTAAAAAATGGAATACTTTACTATTTACCTCTATTAAGGGATTATTCCCCAAAGTATAGCACTACAAGTAGTGAACTAGAATCTCACCTACAAAATAAAACTCAAAACATTTCAGTTTTTAGAGAGATAAACTAAATAGGATTAGTAAAAAATGCAACAAATTAAATTGAAAAATAATCACAATAATAGATTTTACTTACTTAGAGTAGCCCTTATATGACTAAGATTTCTCCCTTTCTCTTATGGTTTAAGATTTCTTGTTTTTGTGGAATTTCACTTCGAAGATTTAATTTTTCAGTAAATTTGTAAGAAGATCTCTTTATGTTTTAACTTTATGTACATTAGATTTTGTATTTTTAAAATTGAGCTTATACATCAAACCTTCAAAAAAGGATGCTTTTAAATCTTATTGCATTATTTTATTGTTAGATAAAATATAAAACAAAAAAAAGGTAAGAAAGAAGTAATTACTCAAATAATAATGATAATAAGTACATAAAATTAAGGGTAACTGAAATGCGCGACTCTTTAAAATAAGATTCTCCAAGTTCGATCCCTGCGATGAGAAGTGTAGTCCTAATCCAATCCACTTGCTAGCTAGCCAGCCTACCTACCTAATGGTTACCTAGAAAATGCTTTTCTTAACATGGAATGGATGCGAGAGCCCTGAGTAAAGAGAGAAGTGCAAGGGTGATGGACAGCCAAATTTCAAAATATTGTTTTTAGCTAAAAGGCCTAAGCTCAAGCTCATCACATATATAAAATCGACCACGTCATTCCTTTACTTTTTACCTCCTCGTCGAAAGTGATTAAATTCTTTGCAGCACACACAAACACAGGGACATTATATATATAGATATAAATGTTTTGATTCGAGTAAAAGGGGGAAAAGAACTTGAACAGTTGTAACAATTTCTAATACTCAATGTGAAGGAAATTTTTCGAATTTTATTTTATTTTTAAGAAAATGATTATGGGTTCTCAATGAAATTCATGAAAGGCTGGAAAAGCAAAATTTATATTACATCTTTAATAGTGCATAGATATATCTATTGAAATTTCATTATCATAAAAAATATCAAAATTAATGCATAAAACTTGTATAAATTTTATGATCGAAAAAAATAGATCATAAAAAATATAGATAAAAAATAAAGATTGTAACAAAAAGGACAATGTGATTTTTAATGATGACTTTACTAAGGATGTAAACAAGTCAAATTACTTGTAAACTACTTGAATTCGATTTGATATTTACTCAAGATCGATTGAAGATTAGTTGAGTCGACTTTGAGCTCAAGATACTTGAATAGTTAATCGAGTCGAGTTTAAGTTTTATAATATTTGATTTTACTAACTTGTGAGTCTAATTACGCTAGGGTTGAATATAAATATTAATTGACTTTAAGCTAAGTTCACATATTAATATTATTACAATTAAAAGAAAAAAAACTTTTAAATAAATTGATTTTAATCAAGTTGAGCTTGAATTTTAAAATTTTGAATCGAGCTTAAACTCAAAATTTTATGCTCAATTGAGTTCAAGTAGAGTTTGAGCTCGAGTTTAGTATTATATCATCTTGACTTGACTCGTTTATATCCCTAGGCATTACAAGATAATTTCATTTGCAATACTATAATGAATATCATTTTCAATACTAGTGACTTCACAATCGAACATTTGATAATCCACATCTACTTTTAAAATTAATTGTACAAAAAAATTAATATATCAAGTGATAAATTTGATTATTGTTATTTATTTATATTTTATGCAGTAAATTTAAACATTTATAGCATCAATAATATGTGAATTATTTGATTTTGTTAGTTATTGTGAAAGAGAAAACATTAGGGGAAAAAAGAACAAAAAATGAAAACCAAAAAATAGAGACACATGCTAGGTTGGAAATCTCTTTTATAATTTCACAACCATTTGACCCTTCAAATAAATTAAAGATAAATAGAACTTGAAATTATAAAATGATTCTAATATGAATTTAAAATCCATGACCTCTATTAAGTTATACCATCCCATCATGAAAAGATTTGCTTTATTCATATAATAAGTATTCTCTCTCTATTTTTTAAAAATAAATTTAAATAATATATATATATATATATATATAATTTTTACCCGAGCTTGACCGGTTTGCTTCGGCGCCCTCCCTTCCTTCCCCTTAAGTTCGTCCATGAAGAACTGTACCACAAATTACGTGAAAAGAACGCTGCCTAGAGCTTGTTCCGGTTGCGTGACATGCATTACCCCGACTTGACAAAACATGCATAAACAATACTAAGATGAAAAGAAAAAAAAAAAAAAGTATTTTGTGCTCACGAAAAAGGGTGGTTCTCTTCTTCATTAGTTTATATGCACAAATGAAGGATATTAATAGACCACTCAACGGTTCACGTTATAAATAGCCGTTTCATCTAACATGTCCTGTTTTGGTTTATCGTAGTCTGTCTAAATTATCAAGTCATAGCATCATCATCGTCATCATCATTCGATCTCCTATATCCTTCGAAATTATGTTTGTGCAAGACTAAGACCCTGCCCCAGCTATGGCCTCTTATATGAAGATGAAATTTCTCAACTTTTTTCTGGGCAATTCTACCAGAGCAGTAGCTAGTTCAATTCTACTTCTTCTTCTTTTTTATATGTGCCTGTTTAATTTACACCTTAGCAAGTCTTTCGATGCATACCGCCTATCCTTCAATCTCAGATGGTCCAGCTCTTGTTCTGTGACCGATGTTCCTACAAACATCAGTCACCTCATGTTCGGTATAGCCGGTTCCATGAATTCATGGAAGTACAGGAGGTCTTACGTAGAGTCATGGTGGCGGCCAAACACAACTCGAGGCTACGTGTTTTTAGATCGAGCACCTTCGAAGGAGTTCCAACCGTGGCCTCCTTCAGTCCCTCCTTTCCGGGTGAGTGATCCGGTAAACCTATGGAAAGCGCGTCCAAGTACTAGGAAAGCAACTCGGATATTTCGAACAATCATGGAGTTATTTAGGCAGGGGGATAAAGATGTAAGGTGGTACATAATGGGAGACGATGATACCATCTTCTTTGTAGAAAATCTCGTGGAGATGTTATCCAAGTATGATCACAATGAATACTATTACATTGGTTCGTCTTCAGAGTTCTTTATGTCAAACTCCTACTTATCTTTTGCCATGGCTTTTGGAGGAGCTGGTTATGCTTTGAGTTATGCTTTAGTGGCTACATTGGCAACGAAGCTGGATGGATGTATTCAGAGATATCCACGGTTGTTTTTCAGTGACTACACTTTGCACCTATGTTTATCTGACCTGGGAGTTGAACTTACTCAAGAGAAAGGGTTTCATCAAGTAAGTAAACTAAACTCACAAGATACATATATATATATGTATCTTCTTCGTTAAAACCCTTTCGACCTCTCCACTCCAAGGCAATTATCTTTAAAACATTTTTCTTTCTTTCCATATCTGTTAACCATTCCTTTTTTTTTTTTTTTTTTGATATGATGACAGATTGATTTTCACGGTAGTATATCCGGTATCTTGTCGTCTCATCCACAATCCCCTATCCTATCCCTACACCACCTTGACTATGTAGAACCAATTTTCCCTTCCATGGATCGTTTCAAAGCAGTAAACCACCTCATGAAACCTGCAAAACTCGACCAATCTCGTTTAGTCCAGCAAACCATTTGTTACCGTAGGGAAACCAACTGGTCCTTCTCAGTTTCATGGGGCTACTCCACCTATATTTATGAAAACATATTTCCACGAAGCTTCCTTACAAAGCCAATGGAGACATTCACCCAGTGGATCCGGAAGGAAAGGCCACCGTTTTATATGTTCAACACTCGGTACCTCGGCAATGATCCTTGTGAAATTCCTCATATGTTCTTCTTCGACTCCATCGAGAATGTCGATGATGACTTTATAGCTACTACTTATGTTCGATCAGCAAAGACACAGCCTGGATTGCGAGCATGTTCTCACAGTGGAAACCATTCTGCAGATGTCATCTCAACGGTTAAAGTTATTTCACCAGCAACAAAACGAGTTGCGGTGAGCATTTCACTTTGATCACATGCTACCATTCAAAAAGATAATGTTACCCAGGGTTTATTCTGGTCACGGCCCCTTGCCAATGTGAAACGAGTTCTTGTTCTTCGGACTTACAAATGTTAACCTTTTTTCTATTTTTTGAACATGTCCGGAAAATTATATGAAATCAGCACTTAAATCCCCATTTTCTTCTCTCTCAGGCTGGATTTGGAAGAATAGAATGCTGCGATGTATACATGGCTGAGACTAGCACCACAGAGATCAGATTTAGGCCTTGTATAGATGGTGAAGTCATCGCCTAAATGCCATATACTCTCATCAGTTCCTTCCTTGCATATAAGTTTTGTTACTACAGAAGATTGATCAGGAAGATCATCTACGTAGGAAGCAGAAATACCAATTCCAAAGTGAAAAATATTAGGCGCTTTAGCACATGGGAATTAGGATGAAACATTTGTTGATTCCCCTTCTTTTTTTCTTTTTTTTTCCCTTGGGTTTTATGTGAGCTGGTAGGAAATGCTTGAATGTACTTAAGATAATAAGTCCATCATCTTCGACCTACATATAGGTCGAGTATACTTGTTTAATTTGTTGAATAAACCATATATTTTTATATAGAGAAGCAGATTGGTTGCAGCAGGGTGCTCTTCTAGTAAACTATCAGAAACTGCCCCCTGAAGAGCAGCAGTACGTTTCATTGACCCATACAAATATTTATGAGTATGTGTATATATAGATTATGATTTCTTTTTATCATCTTCTATATAAATAATTTAGCTTCTTATTTATAGAATTTAGTTAGATTGATATCTTATTTCTAGCATTTAATATTCTCTTTTGTTATTTTCTCTAATTCTTGAATAGGGGTTTTATTTCAACTATAAATAGGTAGAACTTGTAATAAAATGTGTTGTGACATAATTACTTAATATTCAACAACATTATTTCATGACTTGTTATGATGTCTTTTCTTCCTTTTAATGATATGATTTCATTAAATTCCTCTTGTTGGTGTTATTTCTTCAAGAACTTGTTGGCATAA
This sequence comes from Laguncularia racemosa, assembly GCA_037954665.1. Lineage (NCBI taxonomy): Eukaryota > Viridiplantae > Streptophyta > Magnoliopsida > Myrtales > Combretaceae > Laguncularia > Laguncularia racemosa. The sequence goes on along the minus strand of JBBMOL010000025.1, from coordinate 2,269,588 downwards.
GGTCTTCAAAAACTCATTATTATGGTATGATGTGTAACAATAAACCAATCCAGTGGTTTGATGCTACGAATATATCATATGAGGGTTATTATTCTTTATAAAAAAATCTTTTATTTTATTATGCTGATTTTCTTTCCATATGCAATATATTTATTGTTTAGATTATCTTTTCTAGACAATTTTCGTGTTTTTCCATACTTTTCTAGGATATTTTATTCCCTTTATGATTTCCAGTCCCACTATCCTATATTAAATTGGTATCAGAGCCTATTCTAATGTTCTTTTCAAAGCCTAGATTAATGTTATTTCTTGGAAAAAAAAAAAAGAAAGAAAAAATAAGGAAAACCCAAAAACAAAATCCATTTTTTATTATTTACTGTTTTACTCATTTTTTTTTCAATTTATTTATATGAAAAATACATAAAAAAAAACCTTTTTTTTTTTTTTAAATGTTGAGAGTAAGGAGATATAGTAAATGGTTGAGTGAGGAGGGAAGAAAGGGGTTTATTGAGATAAATAAACAATGACAAGAGACTCGTAAGGATTTGAAGACTATGATTCTACAATTGCAAGAGAAGGAAAATGAAAGAGAGATTAAGAGTGCTATAACATAGTTGATGATGTATGTAAAAAATCTTGATGTTAATGAGGTGGTTGTTGATTAGATTGAAAAATTAGAGACTCGGGAGATGCTAGAGAAGAGGTTGAAGAGATTCCAATGGAAGTTAGCAAGACTGAGAAAGAGCTAGAGAACCTTGAATGTGAAGAAATTAAGCTATTGTATAACAAATAGAAAATTATAGAAGTTTTAAAAGAAGATATTATTGAGGATGATGAAGACAAGGATGTTCTAGCAAATCAAACTATTGAGAATTGAGATTACCAATATCAATTTAAAATTTGATAGCAAAAACCAAAGTTGTCGAAGAAGTTGATTTGTTCAATGAGCCAATAAAAGAAGACCAATTTTTTAAACTAGTGATTAAAACATATTATGTCACTATTCTATTGTTATTTGTTTGTCATTGCATTACTTTTGGTATAATTAATATATCATGTAGACATTTAGAGTTAGTTAATGATTGGTTAGGCGGGAGGCAAGTTGAGACTTTTTAAATATATATATATTAATTTTTCATTTAAGTGGAGTCCTTTCAAAATTTGAAGATGAATCTTTTTAAGAGAGAGGGAATTATCCGCACCAAAAGATTTAAAATAATCTAACTGTGATTTCTTTTTATTATCTTTTGTTTAAATAGATTTATTTTCTTATTTATAGTGGTTTAGTAGTTAGATTGATATATTAATTTGAGGATTCGGTTGCTTCTCCGTAATTTTCCTTTCTTTCTTTTTTTTTTCTTGAATAGGGGTTTTATTTTAAATCTATATGGTGGAAATTGTAATATAACAAAATTACTTGATATCGAATAAAAATGTTTTGTGAATTGGTGTGATAGCTTTTCTTCCTTTTAATAATGTGTTTCCATTTAATCCCTTTTATTGATGTGGTTCCATCAAGAACTTCTTGGTGTGAGATCTTTAAGAAACTTGCTCTTTATATATATATATATATATAGTATTATTAATCAAAATGATAAGAGTATGATGGATAAAAGTAAAAGTATTCAAATCAATACCACCGTAATTTAAAAGCCAATCATAAAGAAACAAAAAATGGGAAAAGAAAGAAAGAAAGAAAAAAGAAGTAAATAAATAAATAGCACTAGGTAGTCTAATTTCATTCCTTTAAATTTCTTTTTCTATAATACCTATAAATCAATCAAATAAAAATAAAATATTTCTTTGTAATTTCCCACTATTTTCTAAAAAATTGCAAGACATGGTGATAAAAACTTAAAATTTTACTTCTTTCAAAATTATATTATGCTCTACAATCTCTTACTCTAATATTTCAACCACTAATTCATCACCTAAATCCAACTTTGAAGCAACAATTGTAGATTAAATAACGACCACTCGAGTTAAGATAAAAAGAAGATCAATGGTTTGGTCAATTTATACCTATAAATAGTGTCGCCATAGCATACATCCATTTCAATTTCAAAAGTAGGTGAAATGGTTGAAATTGGTTGACAAAGTTTTGAAACGTAGGCATAGCAAAAGAAGATATTTATTATTATTTGCATCTTTCTAAGAGCTACATCATATAAAAACAAATGCATCTTTAAATAACTTTTCTACTTTATATAAGAATATAGCTATAAGAAAAGAAAAATAAATTAAAAAAATGAAGGAAAGTGTGAAAGAAGAAGAAGAAGAAGCTATTTTGTTTTCTTTTGTCTTTTTACTATTTAGTCATTAAACTTGCTAAGTGTTAATAGGCAAAATTCGTATACAGGCCTAAAGGCCTTATGTGAGTAAACCCATAAGCCCAACTCAAGGGGCTAGCATTGAAGCTAAACTTTATCTAAAGGCATCATTAACCTAGAAGGTTACAATACAAGAATGACCAATTGATAGCACACTAACATTTCAAGACGTTGTATCAACCTAATGCCTTAAAAGGAGATAAGTAATGCCCTTAATATGATGCTACTAACCAGCCTATACTTAGGGGGGAAACCTAAGTACACCTTAAAGATCTCGAATCCCCATCGCACATATTTGAAATATTATTCTTAAACCCTTACTCATTATTATTTCCACCACTTGCAAACTAACTTGAGCATCAAAGTAGCCCCACTAGAAAAAACTCATGTGTTATTTTAGCTATATTCTATTTTACAAGCTACTTAAGCCCATTATCTAGCTAGACGAAAATACACCATCAATATTTAGTGCCCACCATATAAGTGGTACACAAAACCATTCACAAACATCATAACTATTACCCTTTATAACCACCATGACATGTTTCAAGTTGAAGCAAGCAACTATCACCTATCAAAATGCTTCCCATAACCACAACTCATCATAACACCACCATTAGGTGACTTTGTTAAACACCTTGCCTCCAAGTCCTCTGAGGGCATAAGGTAATGACATTTGGCTAGCATGGATGGAACAAATGTTGTAGCAAATGGTTAATGAGAACAAATGCTTATGAATGCACCCTGGTAACGTCAAGCAAAAATGGTCACAATCCGTGGCTTCACTTGAGCAGTAGGTGAACAATTGTGACTTAGAATAACAACACCGATGACTTACCTACTACATCATGTAATAGGGCCCTAAAGAGAAATTAACCCCTCCTACATGATTAACGAGCATCATGACTTAACATACAACAAGTCGTAGGGCACCTTAACCTTTAGACAATCAACTTTCACCTAAATAAGGCTTGGCTTCCTAAGGCCTACAAGATCGAGCCGTTAAAGCAAGACTTGACCTCTTTGGGTCCACTAGTTCAACACATGGAAAGATTTGACCAACTATGGTCTATAAGTCTCATATTCGTCCCTATCACAAAGGACAAGTGAACGACCTAAGGGGCCTTGGCCTCCAAACCTATAGGACCTTCTAAGTCCCCACATCGAAAGCGATGTGAGCAACCCTAAGGACTTGGCCTCTAGGGCCTACAAGTTTCTACAATTCCTCCTAAGCTAAGGATCAAAGACTTGGTTTAACTAAAGAACCAAGCCTTAGCCTACATGTCTAACAAACACCACTAATAAAACCTTCGCCCAGCCCCACTTAGGCCATTGATAAAAAATAAACAAAGAGTGGGAAAATAGGTAGAAAGGTAGATGGAATAAACACAATGAACAAAGTCAATATTATTATATATGCCAATCGACACTTACATTTATAGAAATATAAAACCTAACTAGTACACATTATAACAAAAACCAATTACAACCTACTTCTACACTCCAAGTTAGGAGATCTAAGTTGTTCCTACAAAATTATAAGCAAAGAAAAAGGATCAGTGGAAGCAGGGCTTAGATCATATAAACATCTAACAAAGTTTTGCTTTATCGATATCTAAGAAAATAGCACCAAAGCCCTTCACATGGGTCTACTTGGTCCTCAACCTTGCAACAATGAGATGAAGTTATTGATGTTACATCCTTTAACCTATCTACGATGTCCTTCGCATACATCTAAGATGAGAGATTTTGTACATGATAAAGGGGTAGCAAAGGCACCTTTACCAATGTTGCATCCTCCTCTTACGATGGCCTAATGAGTTGTCACTTAGGCTTACAACAACCTAATGATCTATCCCTCGCTCTTCTAGACTTTCTGCAGCCAATGGATATCATAGTGTTAGCACACTACCATTAGAAGACATTGTTAAAGGATTTAAAGGCTTACAATTATCAAAAAGCAATTTCCACACCAACTATACCGAAATATTCCCTTGAAAGCCCCAACATCTGCACATCAAGGCTTTATTTTTCAAAAATGCCATTGCACTACAACAAGATAGGGAATTTGTAATGTCCACTCAGCCATTCCCCATTTATACCATTTAAGCAAAGGCAACTCTAAAGCCCGTATGCAATGTTGGCACAACTATTTATGTCCACACACCATCAAGAATTAGCTCTAACCCTGTAATTACTTTAGCTTCCCCCACATGTTTGCCATGATTAGAAGTCAGGCACACATTGCAAAGCTTACACTAATCCATGCAGGTAACACACAACTCCTAAATGTGCCCTAGCCACCTAGTCACTGTATGTACCTTATCCCTGATTATGTGATGATGCACGTATAATCCATTCACTACTAGCGTGCTATCTAGACAAAATAGGTCCTTAATGCAATTTATAGTGTTGAGAATTCTAACCCCCCTAGGAAACTTATGTGCCATCTAAACATCTCTATCATTATACTAGATGGCCCATGTCCCTCATAGCAAAAGCCCAAGCCTTTTCAAAGTTGCACGCAATATAATAATTACAACAATTCCTATGGCCAAAACATACTAAACACACTCAACAAGTAGAGAGGGAAAAATGATGTGAGACCATGCAAAACCACAAACACATTAATGTAACCTTCACATTTCTATTCATTTACCAAGATTTACAATGTATTAGTTAACATATCAACTCAAAAGGATGACCACTCCATATGTCACTCACATGACTGTGATAAGAGGCCCATTTCCTTTCCATTCATCTCCTTTTGTACAACTGACACTCCTTGGCCAGTCTCATCCTCCTCTTCCTAAGTGGTAAGGGGCATCTCCCTAGCCTCACCCTCTTCCTCTTCAACTGCTACCCTAATGTAAGCATTAAGCATGAATAGGTTTAAGTTAGTGTACACCTCTAAGATATACTCCTATGCTCTCTTGATTCATTTTGTAAGGAAGCAAATCTGCCACTCCCTCTACGCTACACTTTTTTCAAAGTCCTTACATGCTTTTTCTCGAATGGATCGAACTAAATAATAATCCTCCTTTGCTCTTGGATCTCCTGAAACAAAACCTTAACTCGAGCAAGCTTGACCTTCATGTTGGCACGTTGCTACTCCATCTTGGAGCACCTCTTTCACCACCTCTCTTATTCAGCTTTCAATTCATCCCTTTCTTCTTTAATGGCATAAAGGTTCTTTTCTATCTTCCACCATCTTTCATTAGCCACATGGATGTCATGTTTTCTCTCCTCAACCAATTTTTGAGCCTCTTAAGCCTAAGTATTTGTGGCCTCAACCTCTTTGTGAGCAACTTCAACCTCAACACAAGTAACCTAGACTTTAGCCTCTACATCTTTAAGTTGTTTTTCACATGCTGCCCTAATGTGTGCTACCTCCCTTAGCATAGACTATTTTTCCCTCACAGTCTTTACTAAATTAAGGCTCTTTAGGGAGAACAAGCAAAAAATATGAGTCACATTAAGGTAATTGGGACAAAAACACATAAAGTAACAGTTAGATGCACAAGCGTATCCCCATCAAGTCCCTATAGGCTTTGGTATTTTCTCCCTTGCCCCCCAATAATAACTTCCCAATCTTTAGGGAGCAATGACCCTAGGAAAAACTCCATACATTGTGAAGGACCTTCTAGCACTAAGTAACTTGTATTGAAATGACATTATAGTGCATATATAGGCTCTTGCCTCTCTTCCACTACCTTAGCTAATAGAGGAACATTTTTATTTTATGAAAATAGAAAAAAAATGAATTATTATTTCAATTAAATAATTGTTATTTATTATGATTGACGATGTATTACAATACAATAATTTAATTTATATCCATTGAATAAGGATAAAGAATTCTATCAATAGAGTCCTTCATACATTGCTTTATTTTGATAGAAACTTGAATTTTGATATGAATAATAAATAGGCTGACCCTTAACTTGCTCCTCCTTATTTAGTGATAATAATTAACTAATTCATCGTGAAATTGATTGATTTTATTCCATTCTAATTAAAAAAAAAAAGTAGTTTGTAATCAGCCTCCTAGCTTATCCCAAGATCTCTACTTATGCCTCCCTATGCCTTTGTAGTGGCCTTAATTAACAACTTCACCACTTTTGTTCTCCTTTCAAAGCCAACTCCATTGGTCCCCTTAGCTAATGCACTCCGAGTTGTCACTTGTGAAGAAGGAGGTGCTTAAACTACTTGTGAAGAAGGAGATGCTCAAAATACACCTTTACCCCTTGTAGTCCTTGTAGCATAAGCTTTACTCGCACCGCCAATGAGTAAATGAACCATCTACATAAAGAGTCTACATTGGCATGTCATCGTTAGCCAATGCTTCTTCTATAGTAGACTTAACTTGAAATTTGCTAGGACTTATGCCTTAATTACTATACACAATCAATACTAGACACCATAAAGACTAAGCTCAAAGGCATAATTGACCATCTTTCCCAATTTGTTGGTCTTATGTAGTATTTGCCATAGTGGTTAGTTAGTTAGGATAGCCACTTGGTGGGCTTTAAAATAAAGCCAGAGCTTCCTTATTGAGATTGCAACTACTAGAGCAAATTTTTTCATAGTAGACTACCTCAGCTCTAAGCCCTACAAGATGTAGCTAATGTAGTATATTGGTTGGTGCTCTTTCCCATCTACTTGAACTAAGATGGAAGAAAGGGAACTGCCACTAATAGAGAAATAATTCTTCTCTATGCATGAGCTTTGTTAAGACTGTTGGAGTCGAGAGGAATTGCTTCAGTTCTTTAAAAACACCTTAACACCGGTTTGTCCATTAAAAATTCATCAAGTTCTTTAAGACTTTGAAGAACTCAGTGCATTTGTCTACTAACTTGGACATAAAGCTATTTAGCATAGCAATCCATCCAATCAGCCTTTAGACATCCTTCACCATCTTAAGGGGTTACATGTCTAATATAGCTCAGATCTTTTTTAGGTTGGCTTCAAAGCTATGTGCTATGACCAAATAACTAAAAAACTTCCCAAACACTGCCTTGAAAACACATTTTTAGAGATTCAACTTCATGTTATACTTCTTTAGTGCTTAGAAAGTCTCTTCTAGGTTACCAAGTGCTTCTCAAGTGCTTTGCTCTTGATGGTCATGTCATCCATATATACTTCAATGTTCCTCTAGATCTACAATTTGAATATCTTTGTCACAAGTCTTTAATAGGTTGCCTCACATTCTTAAGGCCAAAGGGTATAACCTTACAGCAATACGTTTTAAAGTTTGTGGCAAAAGAGGTGTGGACCTAATCAATTTCATGCATTTAGATCTAATTATAACTTGAAAAGGCATCCATCAAACTTAGGATTGTGTGACCTATGGTCAAATCAAAGTAGTTAGTCAATTCAAGGGAAGAAAAAGTAATCCTTTGGGTAGGCTTATTGAGATTTGTGAAATCAATGCACATGTACCACTTCCTATTGGATTTTTTTTACTTGCATGTAGTTTGCTAACTAGGTTGGATATAGTTCTTCCATTATAAAATTGGCCTTGCATAGATTTTGTACCTCCTCTTCTATTATTATCTATAGTTCTAGGGTAAAGTATCTGTTTTTTTTTCTTTATAACCTTGGTGATTAAATCTATATTGAGGCAATACGACATTACATTTAAGGACATGCTTGACTTATTGGATGGTGATCGAGCAAAGACATCCATGTTGAATTAGAGGAAATCAATCAACTATTTTTTGAGCTCGATAGAAACTAATGTTCTAATCTATGTAGTCTATTTAGGGATACTTCTAAGTTATATGGCTTTCGTCTCTTCTATTGGTTCTCCTTTTATTCTTAGCTTTTTCTCTAGTTCTGCTTCCACTAATAGGACCTTCCTATAGTATAAAGCTTGCAAGTAGCAAGCATCTACTAGCTACTAGTCACCTTTACATACCTTGATGCTTGTAGGGGTCAGGATTCACCTTAAGGTGTTTTATAGATGTAATCGTTCTTAAAGAATTCTATAAGAGTTGTCATAGGATGGTGTTTGTAGGGCAACCACATGTTAATCATCAAGAAGTTGACCATTATCTCAATGGTGTAGTCTCAATCACTAAGCTCCATTGAAAGGGTTATGATGCCTTAAGCCTTAACTAGTTGATTGTTGAAGTCGTATAACTTGTGGTTATATGATTTCAACATGGTTAGCAATTTGTCCTTCATCTAGTCAAAGGCTTTCTTAAAGATGATATTTGTTGAGTTGCAATTGTCTATTGATACCTTGCGGACATCAAAATGAACGATCCATGCTTGAATCACTAAGGCATATTTACCCCCTCCATATCCTCTTCTGAGAATGAGATAGTGGCATCTATTCTTAGTCTTTTGTTTTGCTAGTTCAAAATCTATTTATATTGCTTTAAGTAGGCATAAGTCTTGCTTTAGGAGCTTAACTACCCTCGTGTTGTTGAGCCTAATTTGTGAAATTTTTATAAATATAGATACTAGGAAGTATAATAGGTCAATCAAGTAATGTAGAAAGAGTGGGGTTATCGTTCTCATGATAATTAAATTAATTATCAAACCAATATCAATTATATTATTATCTAAGCACAAAAAATTTAGTAAAATAAAAAAAAAATATACTAATAGTTACTAAAACTAGTAGTGAAATTGAAAAGATCATTAAAATAAACCTTTCTTAATTCAATCAACAAGGAGGTGGCAAAATTGAATCCACCTAATATTATAATCGTATTATAACTAAATTATAATTATATTTAATTATTTAGCTATTCTTGTAAATTTGCTAAAGTCCTTTATTTGCCTTTTGAGTCTTAAAATCCTTTTTATGATATAACAATTTAAATCATCTTTTAAATCATTAAATTATCAATCAACCAATTTAATTTTCTAGGTTTCTCTATTCAAATTAACATGGACTCAAATTTACAATTACTCTTCTTTTGAATTATAATTGATTAGTGTCATAAATTAATTTCTCCTAAATTTCTTTAATCAGAAATTAATAAAAACATCGCATTAAGCATTAATTGCAAATTCAGTTCAATTAAGATAGTAAATCTTCTTATTAAGTTAATTCAATTAACAAGAATCTTAACTAGTCTTAATCCCTTTCCAATTCAATAAGATATTTTATAATCATATATTTTGAGCCTTAAATACATTATTATAATATCAAGAATAATTCAAATTTCTATATATATTATAATAGAGTAACAAATATAAATTAGTAATTAAGATTTATTAATTTTTCATACAAAAGAATTTAGCACATAATTAAATTAAGAAAACACACCAACAAATAAAAACAATCTATAAAATAATCAGTTGAAGAATCTATTAAAGAATTAAAGTTTCTAATTTATAGTGTGTAAAGAAATCTATCAAAAAAAGATAAACGCAATTGAAATTCCAAGTATAAATTTTCTTCGTCTTCGTGAATATCTCCCGGTTTGTCTCTATTTTTTATTTAATTTTTTTTTTTGGTGACCGTCTCCTCCGTATTCGTCTTCGTCGCTGTCTCCCTCGTTCTCTCCGTCCTCCGTTGGTAGTCCTGTTTCTGTCTTCGTGAATAGCGTTCTCACGAATTTGTCCTCGTTCTCTCCGTCGGGCCGTGCTCTCTCGCTGTCTCCTTATTCCCTTTTCTTCCCCTTCTGGGTCTTCGTAATCTCGACTGCCTCCTTTTTTTTTTTCGGCCAAAGAAAGCATATATATATATATATATATATATATAATAAAACAAAACCTAATTGTTTCTTATTATATATAGTACGTGAACTTCGGCTTAGACTTTTGATTGGACCGTGACTGAATTTTCTTGATATTATATTTTAAATATTTGGCTTCCATGATTAAATTTTAAATGTATATTTTTTGTTTAAAATATAAAAATATATGTAGTGTAATAAAAAAAAGGATAAAAATATATAAATATATAACTTATCAATTATTCCCAACTTTAAAATTTGCTTGTCCTCAAATAAATTATATTCAATTCAAACTAAGAGAAAAGTATCATATTGCACTTATACTAGTTCATCCCTCTTACATGATCCAAACAAAATTGACACAATCACATGAATCACTTTTGCATCCTTAATTCATAAACTGAAGTTCATTATTCTTGAATTAAGTTTAACATTAATTCATCTAAGAAAAGTCATATACACTTTAATAAATTTAAACTAAACCATATACACTGCCTATTTGTTTTCATCAAACATTCAAACTCAATTACTTACATATATTTCATCTGCTCAATCTCAATAATCTTTCCATACAGACGAAGGCTTTCTAATTTTCTTCTTCTCCTTTTTTTTTCCCCTTAAGTCTAGTTTTATCAAACTTTTCTTTTAATCCAAGTAGCAAGCTTTAGGTTAATGTTTCCAAGCTCATTACTCAAGACAATAGGTGTTCTTCCTTGAAGGGCATCTTGGGAACTTAATCACTCAAGTTAAAGAGGCTCACTACTAGACTTTTATTTTTATTTAAATTAAGTGCTATACCACAACCTTTAAATAGACTTTTATTACCCAAATGCCTTAAGGAAGGTCAAAAAGTACTTGAGGTTAGGGCTTAGAAATGCTCATAACTTGAGTTAAAGACTCAAAACATTGGAGTAGAATTATTATTATTATTATTTGATTTGTTGCCCCCAACTTTATTTTTAAGAAAGATAACTAAGATAAAACTTCATTTGATCACAAGTATAAGAAACTTTCATATCTTTTAAAAATTTCCTAAGAACAAGCATATGATAAAGTGAATCTATAAAATGCACATGACTAATCTTTCATAAACAACATGACCTCCACTAAGGTTTTAGACCTAAAGTTTTAAAAGTATGAAACTTGCACTTAAAAGATTTCATTATTTTACTCAAACAAAGTGGTAAAAGTTCACCGAAAGAAAAAAAAATAAAGCAAAATTTTATGTAAAATTGAAAAAATTAAAACAAAGTTACAACTTAATGCAAAAAGAAACAATAATAAGTCAATTATTTAAATAATGCAATTTCTATCATGCAATAAAAAGAAGAATGCCCCCCTAGGTTATTGGTTTGATTGCTCTTCTTCTTGGGTTTTTTCTTGTCCATGCTTTGTTGGCTAATTAAAATGACCTAAAAAATTAAAGAAAAACAAAGAAAAATGCAAATAGAGAAAACCATAATTTTTTTAAGTTTTTTTTTTTAAAGACTCATAAAGAAAATGTGTGGATTGCCTTCCACAAAGTGTTTAGTTTATAGTTGCTAACTTAACTTTTCAATTTCTTGAAATAGGATTTCCTAAGTTAATAATGGTCGTGTTTCTACTAATATTTTTGCCTTCATAAAAATGTTTGAGACGATGACCATTCACTTTAAAAGTGTGGTTATCTTCAGTTTTCAATTCAATAGAAACTATAGGGAAAAACATTAGTTATAACAAATGAGCTAGACCATTGTGACTTCCACTTACCTAAAAACAACTTGAGGCAAGAGTTATATAATAAAACCTTCTGTCCAGGTAAAACTCTTATTTTAGTATGTTTTTGTCATGTCATCTCTTTGCTCTTTCTTTATAAATGCGAGCATTCTCATATGCTTCTTCTTTGAATTCAACCAACTGATTAAGTTGGAGTAACCTCTTTATACTTGCAACCTGCATATCAAAGTTAAAGAATTTTATAGCTCAATATGCCTTGTGTTTAAGCTCTACAAGTAGGTAACATGATTTACCTAAAACAATTTTATAAGACATGCCTATGGGTGTCTTAAAAACTGTCCTGTAAGCCTATAGTGCATCCTCAAGTTCTAATGATCAATCTTTTCTAGATGCACTAATAGTCTTTTCTAGAATACACTTCAATTCTTGAATTGACACCTCTACTTGGCTAGAAGTTTATGGATGATAAGGAGTAGCAATTTTATGAGTAACTTCATATTTAGATAAAAGATTTTCAAATTTTTTGTTAAAAAAATACTTTCCCCCATCACTAATTATTGCTTTAGGCACCCTAAATCAGGTAAAAATATTGTTTTCAAAAATTTTACAACAACTTAGACATTGTTTGTTTGTAAAGCAATAGCTTCTACCCATTTTAAAACATAATTCATAGCCCCTAATATGTATTTGTTTATAAAGGATGAGGAAAAAGGACCTATAAAGTCAATTTCCCATATATCAAAATGTTCAATTACCAAAATATTGTTTTGTGATAATTTATGTTTCCTAGATATATTTCCAATTCTTTGGCATTAAGTACAAGACAAAATAAATTTTCTACAATCATTAAACAAACTAGGCCAATAAAATCCATAGGATAAAATTTTGCTGTAGTTCTTTCAACTCTAAAATGTCATCCTATTTCTTTAGAATGACAATGTTGTAAAATGCTAGACTATTCAGATTTAGGCACACATCTTTGAATTATATGGCTAGCATTATGACTTTAGCAAGGAGATATTTAAAAGTAGCATGATCTGTATACACTATGACTTTAGACCCAATTAAATAAGGCTAGAATTTGTCACAAGCAAATATAATAGCTATTTTTTTTTCAATAGTGACATAATTCCTTTAAGCCTTATTCAAGGTTCCACTAGCATAGTATATAACCTGAAATAACTTACCTCGCCTTTGCCCTAACATAGCTCCTACAGCAAAGTCATTGGCATCACACATGATGTCAAAAGGAAGCTCCCAACTTGGTGCAACTATCATGAGTGCAAAGGTAAGTTTCTCCTTCAAAAGATTAAATGCCTATAAACATTCATCATTAAAAACAAAAGGAGCATCTTTCATCAATAAGTTATAAAGAGGTTTAGAGATTTTAGAAAAGTCCCTTATAAATCTCATGTAGAAGCCAACATGTCCTAAAAAGCTCCTAACTTTTTTTACTGAAGTGAGTGGTGGCAACTTTTCAATAATCTCTACTTTTACCCTGTCAACTTCAATACCTCTCGTAGAAATTTTGTGACCCAAAACAATTCCTTCTATCACCATGAAATGACATTTTTCCCAATTAAAAGTTGGATTTGTATCCTTATATCTCTTAAGTACAAATGACAAGTTTTTCAAACATATATCAAAAGAAGTTTCAAATATAGAAAAATCATCCATAAAAATTTCACTAAATTTTTCAATCATATCTACAAAGATAGCTATCATGCACCTTTGAAATGTAGCAGGTGCATTATATAAACCAAATGACATTCTCCTAAAAGCAAAAGTGCCATACAGGCAAGTAAATGTGGTTTTCTCTTAATCCTCTAAGGCTATGTGAATTTGATTATAATCAAAATAACCTTCTAAAAAGCAATAATACTCATGCCCTGCAAGTCTTTCCAACATTTGTTCCATGAATGGAAGAGGGAAGTGACCTTTTTGGATTGCACCATTTAATTTTCTATAATCTATACAAACTCTAACTCGTTACAGTGCAAGAGGGAAGTGACCTTTTTGGATTGCACCATTTAATTTTCTATAATCTATACAAACTCTAACTTGTTACAGTGCAAGAGGGAAGTGACCTTTTTGGATTGCACCATTTAATTTTCTATAATCTATACAAACTCTAACTCGTTACAGTGCAAGAAGGTATCAACTCATTATTATCATTTTTTACCATAGTCATACCACCTTTCTTTAGAACAATGTGTATAGGACTAGCCCATTTACTATTAAAGATAGGATAAATAATACATGCATCAAGTAGTTTGAGCACCTCCTTTTGTGACATCTAACCAAATTGTGCTTCTAAATTTCAAATAAATGCTTGTTGATTTTGCAACATGGTGTTAACTTTCTACATGTAACTTATCACGAGCTCCTCTAAATTTGATTGACTTGTCTAAAGTGGTGTATACTAAATTGGTGTTTGATTCTGGAATTCAGGTGGTGGTCTCAAAACATTATTCTCATTTCACTATGAAAAGTTTGGATGATTATGCCAACTAGGATTATATGTGTTTGAATAAGGTTCTTGATTATTCCTCTAAAAATTATTAACAAAACTAACTTGCTCAGGAGCACCACTTGATGATGTTGATATAAATGAGTTTCCTACCAAGCACTCGTTAGTAGCATGTAGACCTACACACAACTCACAAGAAATAATCGAATTAACATTAAAAGAATTAGATCCAATGAGTTTACTTACCTGTGTATTGAGTTGTGCAACCTAAGTAGCCAAATTGGAAATTGAGTTCATCTCATTCACTATTGTAGGACTAGGTCTTGCCCTTTTGTTTTGCCAGCTATATGCATTGGAGGCCATATATTCAATCAATTCATATGCTTGCTCACATGATTTGCTCATTACTATACCTCCTACTGCAGTATCCACCATTAATCTAGATGTAGCTTCCAAACTATTATAAAACGTCTGAACTATGAGCCAAAGTGCATCCTTATATCTTTCTTAGGCATCATAAATTGATTCCCCCTCAATTTGAAAAAAAAAAATTATGATGTCGTTTATGAGTTTTGCAATTTATGAAGGTGGAAAGAACCTTGAAAGAAACTTTTCAGAGAGTTGGTTCCAAGTGGTTATTGACTCCTACAACATTGAATTCAACTTGCTTCTCACCTTATCACGTAGAAAAAAAAGGAAAAAGTATCAGTTTAATTGCATCATACGATACTCCATTTCTCTTGAAAGTGTCGCAAATTTAGAGGAACACTGCAATGTGCTCATTAGGATCCTTGTGTGGTAATCCTCTAAATTGATTTGCTTGAGCCATCTAAATGGGCGTGGGTTTAAGCTCAAAATTATTGGCTTGAATGATTGGTCTCCTAATCCTAAGACCTCTAATTGTGGGCATTGCATATTCCCATAAAACTCTATCATTCTTTGCCGGTTGATTATTTTCCTCTACCATTTTAGTATTTTCTAAATTTACTTAACTTCTATTCTCTCTTAATAATCGATGGAAGGTATGCTCTATCTTTGAATCAAAGGGCACAAGTTCCAAGCTTTTGATTCTTTGCATTAACCACCTACAAGAGAAAATAGAAACAAATGCAGTAAACTAAAAATAAAAAGAAACTAAAATAACTAAAAGATTTGTTTTTCTTAGACTAATAATAGAATCAAAGCGGTTTAATATTAATTTCAATTCTCGAAAATAGCACCAAAAACTTAATCCGTGAAAATTTTATAAATGCATACTAGTAAGTATATTAGGTCAATCAAGTAATATAGAAATAATAGGGTTATCATTCCTACGAGGATTAAATTAATTACCAAACCAATATCAATTCTAATATTATTTAACCACATGAAAAATTACTAAAATAATATATATATATATTTATTTATACTAATCGTTACTAAAACTAACAATGAAATTGAAAAGATCACTAAACTAAATCTTTCTTGATTCAAGTAATAATGAGGTGAAAAAATTGAATCCACTTAATATATTAATCATATTGTAACTAAATTATCATTATATTAAGCTATATAGCTATTCTTGTAAATTTGCTACAGTCTTTTATTTCCCTTCAAAGTCCTCAAATCCTTTTTATATATAACAATTTAAATAATCTTTTAAATAATTAAATTATTAATTAACCAATTTAATTTCCTAGATTCCTCTATTGAAATTAATATGAATTCAAATTTACAATTACTCTTCTTTTGAATTATAATTAATTATTGTCATAAATTAATTTCTCTTAAATTCCTTTAATCATAAATTAATAAAAACACTGCATCGAGCCTTAACTGCAAATTCAGTTCAATTAAAGATGGTAAATATTCTGATTAAACTAACTCAATTAAAAAAAATCTTAACTAGACTAAATCTCTTTTCAGTTCAATAAGACATTTCATAATTATATGTTTTGAACCCAAGACACATAATTACAGCATCAAGATTTATAATAAGAATAATCCAAATATCTAAATATATTATAATAGAATAAAAGACACAAATTAGTAATTAGAGTTGATCAATTTCCTACATAAAAAAATTTAATATATGATTAAATAAAAAAATACAATAACAAATAGAAACAATCTATAAAATAATCCATTGAAAAATCTATTAAAGAATTAAAGTTTCTAATTTATAATATATAAAGAAATCACTCAATAAAAGATAAATACAATTGAAATCTCAAATATAAATTGTCTTCCTCTCCATGAATATCTCTCGGTTTGTCTCTATTCTTGATTTCCCTTTCTTTTTTCGCCTTTCTTGGTCGTCTCTCTCTTTTTTTTTTTTTTTTTTTTGGTTACCTTCTCCACCTTATTCCTCTTCGTCGCTGTCTCCCTCGTTCTCTCCGTCCTCCGTTGGTAGTCCTGTTTCCGTCTTCGTGAATAGCGTTCTTACGAGTTTGTCCTCGTTCTCTCCGCCGGGCCGTGCTCTCGCTGTCTCGTTATTCCCTTTTCTTCTGCTTCTGGATCTTCGTAAATCGTAATCTCGACCGCTTTTTTTTTTTTTTTTATGCCAAGGAAAACATAATATATATATATATATAGTCCGTTCTCTTTGGCTGTTTTTTTTTTTTTCCCCAAGTCTGCCTTTTCTTTATATATATCTATTAAAACAAAACCTAATTGTTTCTAATAACATGGTATGTAAACTTTGGCTTAAACTTTTAATCGAATCGTGACTGAATTTGCTTGATATTATATTTTAAATTATTGGCTTTCATAATTAAATTTTAAATGTACATTTTTCTTGTTAAAAATATAAAAATATACATATAAATATAATAAAAAATTAAAAAAATATATAAATATATAACTTATCAGAACTACCCGTTATTATGTTTATCGTGCTGTGGGTAGGTTGGACATTTATTCCTTATGCTCCCTCATTATTGCTATGATGGCCTCGCTTTTATGGTCGTTCTCCATTTACTATGTATTCTTTGAGGTGGCCACAGTGACTCAGGTCTTCAATGGCCATTTTTTAGCCGGGCGCAATTCTCAATCATGTGGCCCTTCTCTCTATGAAACTCGCAATACTTATGAGAGCTCCACCTTGGATGATTGCTCTTCATTTGCTCAAGCCAAGTCAAGATACCTCGATCTCTAACCTCCAGAAGTATGTTGGCCTGAGACATGGTTAATGAGGTGTACTTCTCATAGAAAAGAATAGCGCTTTTTTTGGATGATACACTGTTATCACCATTTCAAGCAAACCCCTTACTACCAACCTTAGGACCAAGCCAATCTTTAGTTAAGGGTTAATCCTTATTTTCTTTCTTTTTTTTAGAAGATCCTTACTCGGCCTGCCTTCTTGCCAAGATGGCATCTTCCTAGGCAATATATATCATAGCTTATTCTTGGAAATCTAGGAAATTCTTCAATTTTTTCTTTATGAGGTAGTAGATGAATCGGCAACAATCCTTCTCTCCATAACTACTATGTTGCTGTCTGTTTAGATGTTTGTTGAAATGGGACAGTGGTGGTAGATCAATCTTTCATGTATAAATGGGATGGTGGTTATCACTGGCCGGTCGTCCATCTATTAAATCTCTTTTAATTTATTGCTTAGCCCATTCCCGTTCATTATTCTTGGGATTGTAATACATATAACCCTCTCTGTAGTAGTCGTTTGTTTGATGGAAATCGTTTTGTGATCCTGTAGTTGTGTTGTGGTGGTGGAGTTGTGCTTATTTATGCTCTATTGGTTGTGCTGTAATTGTACTCTTGTGACATTGGAGATACTTGTGCAGTTGAGGCCTTATGGCATTCTGTGAAATAAGCAAGTCTTGGGCCGGTGCTTGAAGTTGAATGGTATAGTGAGTAGTCTGAGGTTGTGATGTAGTTGTGCTATTGTTGTTTTCTTTACACTTAATGTTACGGGTTTAATGTTACTAGGCACTGGAATTTTGGCTATTTTCTTTGTTTTCCTTAACCATCTAACTTTGAACTTGTCATTTTCATGAGGCTAAAGGGGAGAAAGATCAAATTTGGTTTTGATAGATAAAACATATGTATCCCTTCTTAAATTATTTTCATATGATCTCTTTAACTTACGAAACCCGTTTGAAGAAAAGTTTTGAAGAAGTAGAGCAAAATCTCTCCTTAGAATAAGTATTGCAACTTGTTAGCAAAAGAATTTTATTAAGAAGATAAGTGCTTAGTTGAGGGAGAGATATTAGGATTTTCCAAGGTTTGGTTTGTGTGGGTGATGCCCCAGTAAGTTATTTCATTACTTGTTGTTTCTATCATGTTTAAGTGGTTTGAGTTGGCTAGCTTTAGCTAATAAATTTAGATTATGCAGTCCCTTTTGTTTTTGCTATGTTTATTGAATGATGTTGTACGTCATTTGCCTTAATTTCGATTTAAATCATTGCCATAACTTCACTAGGCAGGATTCACCTCCTCAAGTTAGAGTTGGGGTTGTTGTCCCTTATGTTTTATGTTATGAAAATGATCTGGGGATCCCCAACGTTACACTTATATTGCTTTCCTTCGATATGTCATATAGATCATGGATCATCATGGATTTCTGATTTACCTTATTGGATGGAGAGTTTATATCAATATGTTTGCAATGGCTGCTGCTGGTTTCTATTATATGAACTTTGTTTCGAATAGAAGGATAGAGAGGGGAGTATTGAATAAGCGACCATTAGCTAGATATGAAACGTGTCGAGAGGTGATTGATTCACTTATTAATGGAAGTGATACAAATTGTTTATGGGAATTAAGGACGTGTAGGAATAGTTTTGCACATCTTTGTGAACTCCTTAGGGTACGAGGGGGAATACATTGTAATGGAAGAGCAATGGTTGAAGAACAAGTTGCGACTTTTGTTAACATTGTAATGGAAGAGCAATGGTTTAAGTGAGATTTCGTAGATCATGTGAGACTGTTAGTAGAAATTGCCATCAAGTGTTAGCTGCTGTGTTAAGGTTAGAAGATATCTTACTTGCAAAACCCAATCCAATACCATAAGATTGCATTGACAAACGGTGGAAATGGTTTAAGGTAATATAAATATTTTTTTATACCTTGAGTTTATTGACGATGGTCATGATTACTTATAATACAATACATTTTTTTTTTGTTTGGGAACATATTAGGGTTGTCTAGGAGCATTATATGGTACCTACATTGCAGTTACAACACCAATTGCAGATAGACCTAGGTATCGAATAAGGAAAGAACATCTTGCAACGAATGTCATGGGTGTATGTGATTATGACATGAAATTTATCTACATATTAGCAGGTTGGGAAGGGTTTGCATTGGATTCTAGAGTATTATGTGATGCAGTCATTCGATCTAACGGTTTGAGAGTTGCACCTGGTATTTACTTAAAAAAAATAAATTGTCTTCATTTTATCTATTCAATAACAAACTTTCATGTAAATTTATGTTGTTACATTTCTTTTTAGGTTCATATTATCTAGTGGATGGTGGATATTCCAATGCACCAGGATTTCTTTCCCCTTTTAGAGGGAGGCATTATCACATTCAAGAGTGGGCTACAAGTCAACATAGGCCTCAAAATCGTGAGGAATTATTTAACTATAAACATGTAAGGACAAGAAATGTTGTAGAGAGATGTTTTGGAATTTTGAAGAAACGATGGGGTATTATAAGGAATCTATCGTTTTATCCCATCAAAATACAATGTCTAATGATACTAGCTTGTTGTCCACTACACAACTTCATTCGAATGTATATGCTACTAGACCCATTGGAGCATGCTGTAATAGAAGGTGATGAAGTTCCAATTGGAGAAAATGGAATTAATGCAATCGAAATGATAGAAGCTACTAAGGAATGGACTCCAATGAGGAATAACTTAGCACAAGAGATGTACGATGAATGGATGGCACGTCATAGGAACTAGAATGTCAATTAATTGTTGTACTTTCTTTGATTATGTATGTTGGATCATTGTCACTATTGATTTTTCGTTAGTTATATATTATTGAAATCATTTGGTTATTGAATTTTTAATTTTATGTTATGATGTAAATTGAAATATTTTATCCACTGTTTATATGCATGACTTACATTTTATTTATTTTTCTTTTTGAATTACAATATGGATTGGTTTACAATTATGGACAGTAGGGATAAAAAAACTAGGCGTTCTTAGAGCCAAGTTGAGAAAGAAACGTTATTGGTAGTGCTGGAGGAGTTAGTTGTTGAAGGATACAAAGGAGAACATGACACTTTTAAGAATGAGGCTCATGAAGAAGCTTTAAAAAGGATGAAAAGTCACATTCTAGAAATCAATCTCAATGTCAGACAAATTGTTAACAAAATGAAAAAGTAGTCAATTAAGTTGGTAGAAGTTGTTGACATGATGGATACTAGTGGATTTAGTTGGGATGATGTTAAAAAATGTGTTATAGTTGACAATGATGCAGTCCTTGTCGAATATATGGAGGTATAGTTAACATTATCTTTATTTTGAAAACTACTCATTTTTTTAAAGTTAATTCTTTATTGTTATAATAACTATTTCTATCAATATGTAGAAACATCAAAAGGTTGGTAATCATGCTAATAAGGAGTTTAAAGAGTTTGAAAGGCTACAAGGAATTTTTGGAAATGATAGAGCAAATGGAAAAAAGGCTGAGACACCTACAGATGTGACACACGAGTTATAAAATGAGGTTGAAGATACTTTTGAAGAAGATATGGAGTAAGAACAAGTGCCATAGTCTATTGAAACCTCTAGCTATGCCTCACGTGATCCATCTATGTGACCAACTCGTAAGTGTCCTATGGCGGAATATGCTACTTATCGAGACTAATTTTTAATTTTTTTTCATTTATATTCCTAATCCGATTTATATTAGATCATATGCTCATCCAATATAAATCTTCAACTTGAACTAGGAATTTTATTATTTATTTGGAGTTGCTACCCAACTAGAGTTGGGAGAAATTATTAAATTAGAACTAATTGAGTGGATTAATTCTAATTTGGACAATTAGTTGACGGAATCTCCTCTTTTGTATTTTTGTAATTGAAAAAGAAGAAAGAAAAACCAGAGATTCTCGACTCGAGGGTTAACCTATTAAAACCTTAAAATTATCACCTTATTCTTCTGAAATTTGAATCATATTCTGATATCTTTTCATTTTTATTTTATTTATTTTATTTTTTATTTATTTTATTTTTTATTATTTTATTTTGGATACATGTTTTAAAAAAAGATATTAAAACAATTTATACTAATTTGGAAAATGATTTTTTAATTTCTTTTTATAGTTGCTCCATAAGGGTGTCTACGTACCCGCTATTCAGGAACAAACAAGTCGTAGTTCGCTTTTTATAAAAAGTTTTAGTGGATCAGTTTAAGTTTTAATTATAAAATATCTCGGATTTACGTTTATTATCATTTTCAAGATTTTGGAAAAAATATAAGGCTAAGCTTTATTATTTTATTTTCTAAAAATTTTAATTTAAGGAAAACCAATTTTGGATTTATTTTGAAAAAAAGAAAGGATTTTTCTAATTGATAAAAAAACTAATTATTAGTTCATATTATTAATTTAATTAATTCTAATTTAAAAATTTTATTTTATTATTTTCTTAGTTTTTATTTTTTATCATTATTTATTACTCTTTTTTATATTAAACTAAACATATCTATTTAAAAAAACTAATTAAAATCCTAAAATTTTTATTTATTTTTTCGGATTATAAAAAAAATATCTAAATAAACAAATAAATAAAAATAAATAAATAAATCAAAAAAATCGACTTACCTGGATGCGGGTCAGACGGGTCAGGCCGGATCAAGTCGAATCATGCAGCGGTTGGAGGTCCTCGTCGACGACGTTTCGGCAGTTTTTGAAGGCGTTGAAAAGCAGCTTCCGAGCTTTCCGGGGGTGGGTATTCCAAATGAGGTGGTGGATTTCTTCGAAAATGCCTCCATGTGGCAATTTGGTGCTTGGTCGGTGGTCGCGGTATGGGAACTTCGATAAGCTTCAAAACCTATGTGTTTTCCCTCTCTTTCTCTCTTCTAATTGGTGCCTTTGCTTCCCCACGTTGTGCTCTATTTATAGGCACCATAAATTGAGTTGGATAAGCTCGGATTTCCTCCGATTAGCACGAATCAAATCTTCAGTTGAAACCCATCTTTGATTTGCTTTGATTTGTGTAAATCTTTGATTTTGTTGCGATTTGATTCTAATTAGATGATGTTTATCATATTTCAGTTAAAGATTTAGTAGATTTATGCAAAAAATCACATCAAAACGGCCAAATTTCGATTTTCCATGACTGGTGAGCGTTTCGAACGGAGGTTGAAGACGACCACATGCCTCGCGCAAGCGCTTCCTTCGTCTAATCGTAAGTTGACACGTGTTTTGGGTAAATGAAAAAAAATTGTAATGCATAATTGCCTTCCCCGAGATTCGATCCCCTAACTTCGCACTTCTCTCTCTCCCCCCCCACCCCACGTGCGCGCGCGCGCAGTCATACAAGCCATGGTTCGGACCAGTTGGGTTAGCCCAATTTTCGATTTAAGTCTACGCAAAAATTATACATAAATGTGGCTATTTTTATTAATTTTATATTATTTTGAAATTCTAAAAATTTGTAAAAATTATTTAACCACTTTTATTATTATTTCTACTATTATTTTCCAAAATTGGGATATTTTTCCTATTTATTTTATTTTTTCAATGTTTTTCCTTTATTTCTGCTAAATAGAAGAAAAAAAAATTAAAAAATGGAAAAAATTGTAAGTTGAAAATTATTAATGATTAAGGGGCAAAAATTAGGTATTTACAGTTGTCTCTCTTTATAGTAAAGTTTGAGAAACTTAACTATAAAAACAAGAAAGACACCATTTTTGGCCTATGGACTGAGTGGATAATGCCTTAGTTGGTTGATTATCTTGAGCTTGGTTCTAGTAGGAAGAATGCTCTATGAGCTAATAATCCCATGAATGCTTTGTGATGATCAATATTGCTTGGGGAATGATTTTAAACAATTTAACAACCTGGAGTAAGATACCATCCAGAAAAGTGCTCTATAAGCTAACTAATCGATGATAGGAAACATCTCAAGGATTGTTTAGGAGTGTGTTATTGTGAGTGGGCTAATTGATAATAGGAAGTGTCCTACAAGACTAGCAACCATAAAGAAAAGATTATTTAAGAAAGCGCTCCTATGAGCTGGCCACCTGCCAATAGAAGGAGTCTAGGTAGACTAGCAACCGTTGGAGAAGAAATGTTCTCAAATAGTGCTCTCATGAGTTGATTGATCGATATCAGGAAGTATCTTACAAGACTAACAACCTTAAAGGGGATAATCTAAAAAAGTACTCCTACGAGCTGACTAATTAATGATAGTATTGCGTCTCATTTAGACTTACAACCCTAAAAAGAAATTATTTAGAAAAAATGCTCTTATGAGCTGACTAATCGATAAATTATCTAGAAAAGTGCTCTTATGAGCTAACTAATCGATAAATTAGGAAGCGTCTTATTTAGACTTGCAACCATAAGGGAGGATATCTTAGGAAAGTACCCCATTGTCGGCTGAATTTTGGTTATTGTATCTAAGAAAGTGCCCCGTTGTGGGCTGACTTTAGAAAAATATATCTAGGAGAGTGCCTCATTGCGAGGCTGAATTACCTAACATTTTTTAAAACACTTCAGGCAAACTGGTCAAATGATCGATAAGAGGCATCTTTTAGACTGCTTAACTTAGAAGATGTGATTCATGATGAATGACGGTTATTTACTCTAAATGCATATCGATTTATCGCAGATAGCAACCAAAAAACCGAACCTTCATGTTGGTTTGCTCTTTCTTTGCTTACTCTTACTTCGAAACAAGGCTGAGAGCTTTGAAGTATTTTCTTTCTTGTGAGCATAGCTCTTGTGATTGTGGTGTTATCCTATTAATGCACTAGGTTTAATGCTCAAAAATAGGTGAAATTATATCACAAAATCTATTGAGATTTATTATCATTTCAATGTTCATTATTCAATGTGAGGCAATGGGTAATGTGTGTTTATGAAAGTTTGTTTAATGACAATTGGTCAAGATAACCGATCATTCAGAGACATTAACTTTGCTTGTAAAAGGAATGAGAACTAAACTTAATGAAATTTATACTAAATATTAGCATTCATCAGCCTTAGCAAAATTTCAATTTTCTTGCCTAAAGATAGTACATCTTAACAACATCCATATTAATGGGGTCTCTCAATTCTGGACCATCCATTTAGGTTAATATTAAAGCTTCTCTTGACAACACCTTTTTTTACAACATATGGACCCTCGTAGTTTGAGGTAAACTTCCCCCTTAAATCTTGAGCATTTGGGAGAACTTTCTTTAGCACTGGATCTCTTTCTTCGAAACATCGAGGTCTCAATTTCTTGTTGAATGCTTGGGCCATTCTTTGTTGGTAGTACTGGCCGTGACATAATGTAGTGAGTCTTTTTTCGTCGATCAAATTCAATTGATCAAGCCTCTTCTTTACCCAGTCTAACTCATCTAACTACGCTGCTGATAAGATCCGGAAGGATGGTATTTCGACTTCAATTAGCAGAACTGCCTTGGTACCATATACCAGAGAATACGGGGTAACTCTAATAGATGTTCGAATTGAGGTTCTATAAGCCATGAGGGCGAATGGTAGCATCTCGTGCTAATCTTTGTAAGTGATTGTCATTTTCTCGATAATTCTTTTGATGTTCTTGTTGGCTACTTCCCCAGCCCCATTCATCTGAGGTCGGTAGGGAGTTGAATTTTTGTGGTTTATAGGGAAGTGTTGACATAAATTTGTCATTAACTTGTTGTTGAGGTTAGTGCCGTTATCGGTGATAATTGATTCAAGAATTCCATATCGAGCTATTATGTCCCTCTTCATGAATTGGACTATTACCCATTTTGTGACACTGGCATATGATGAAGCTTTTACCCATTTGGTGAAGTAATTAATGGCTACCAGTATGAATCTGTAACCATTAGATGCCTTTGGAGTGATTGGCCTAATTATGTTGATTCCCCACATGGAGAAAGGCCATGGTGTCGACAACGAATGAAGCTCTTTAGGTGGGGCATTTATTCGATTTGCATAAACTTAACACAAGTGACAATGCTTGACGTATTTGATGCAGTATGATTCCATTGTTAACCAATAGTAACCCATTCTCATGATTTTTCAGGCTAACATGTAGCCGTTTATGTGAGGTCCACACACTCCTTCATACACTTCTTTCATCAACTCACCTACCTCTTTTTTGTCCACACATCTTAGCAATGTTGTGTCAGGTGATCTTCTACAAAGCACAAGCTCATTTAATAAGAAATGACTTGCTGACCTTCTGAGTGTTCTTTGGTCATCTTTGCTAGTCATTTTAGGGTATTTGCTTTCTTGAAGAAAAGTTTTTATATTGTAATACTAGGGCTTATCATCTTGTACTTTTTCGATTACCAGACAGTAGGCGGGTCGATTTTCAATTTCTATTTTCAGTTGTTGAACTTCGGCTCCCCTTGTTATTTGAATCATAGATGCTAGTGTGGCAAGGGCATCTGCAAACTGATTTTGAGTCCTCGGGATATATGTGAAAGTGACTACTTCGAATTTGTCGATTAGCTCTATCAAATGTTAATGTTATGGTACCAATTTAGGGTCTTTAGTTTTGTATTCCCCTCGTGTTTGTAATATAATGAGTGAAGAATCTCTGTATACTTCTAATTCATAGATTTCCATGTGGCAAGCTATTTTGAGGCTAAGGATGCACGCCTCATATTCCGCAATATTATTAGTATATGGAAATATGAGTCTCGTTACTGAGGGAAATTGTGTTCCTTCTGGTGATATTAGCACTGCCTCGATCCCATAACTAAATACATTAGTAGCTCCATCAAAGAACATCCTCTATTTAGGGCTTTGTTCTGTCCTGTAGTCTTCTATTGGTTCGCCCTCTGCTGTTAATATATTTTCATCAGGGAATTAGACTTGTGATTTTTGGAAATCTCCTTCAATTGGGTATTCTACCAACTGATCAGCTAAAGATTTCCCTTTTATCGAATTTTGATTTATATATGTGATATTAAATTCTGATAAGAGCATTTGCCATTTAGAGATTTTCCTTAACATAACGAGCTTCTCTGTCAAGTATTTCAAAGGATCATGTCTTGTTAGCAACTCAATAAGATAGTAAATGGTATATTGTCTCAACTGGTGCATGACCCAAATCAAAGCATAACAAGTCCTCTCTATTTTAGAATACATCTGTTCCCTATCTATGAACTTTTTGCTCAGGTAGTATATGGAACGCTCCCTCCCCTCTTCATCTTTCTGCCCCAGCACATACCCATAGATTTAGGGAGTATCATGAGGTAGAAAAATAAGGGCTTTCCTTATTTTGAAACTATCAAGACTAGGGGATTTATGAGATAGTCTTTGATCATTCTGAATGCTTCTTTGCATTCATCGTCCCATTTTACCGTGGCATTCTTTTTCAACAGACGAAATAGTGGGCGGCATTTGTTTATGAGCTGTGAGATGAAATGGGCTATGTAATTCAACCTTCCCAGCAGACCTCTCACCTCTTTGATAGTTCGCGGAGAGGGTAGTTCTAATATGGCCTTTACTTTGTCAAGGTCGATTTTAATGCCTTCTCGGCTTATGAAAAATCTTAACAGCTTGCCTGTTGTGATCCCAAAGGTGCATTTTTCTTGATTTAACTTGAGCTGAAACTTTCTCAATCGCTTGAACAATTTCCTCAGGATAACTGCATGGCTTTCTTCTCCCTTAGACTTAGCTATCATGTCGTCAATGTATACTTCAACTTCTCGATGCATCATGTCATGAAGTGTCGCGACTATGGCTCTTTGATACATTGCCCTAGTGTTCTTAAAACCAAAGGGCATAACTTTATAACAGAAAGTTCCCCATGTTGTGATGAATGTTGTTTTAGTTTTATCTTCCTCAGCCATTTTTATTTGATTATATCTTGAGAAATTATCCATAAATGAGAAGAGGTAATTCCCTGCAATATTATCTACTAGGATGTCGATTTGAGGTAAAGGGAAATTTTCTTTTGGTGTGGCTTGATTTAAGTCTCGAAAGTCTACACACACCCACACTTTCCCATTCTTCTTTAGAATGGGGACTATATTTGCTATCCATTCCGGGTAGTTTGATACCTCAATAAACCCTTCTTCTAGTAGTTTTTTAACTTCCTCTTTGATCTTTAGTAAGATGTCGGCCTAAACCTTCTCAACTTTTGTTTTTTAGGTTTGACATCTTCTCTCGTGGGAAGCTTGTGAACTACTATTGATTGGTCGAGTCTTGGCATGTCGCCATATGATCAAGTGAATACATCCGCATAATCAGTTAACAGCTCGATTATCTCACACTTTTGTTTGTCTCTCAAATTGGCCCTAATCTTAAGGTTTTTAGGTTCCTCTGTGCTTTCTAGATTTACTATCTCCATTGGCTCATCAATCGAGATTTTACTTTATTCATGTTTTTGCCAATTTTCTTATATTATTTTGTGGTCAAGGACATCGCTTCCGACGGCTAACCCAACAGTTTCGGAAACGATATCGATGTTTTCATTACGTACTTGCGCAAAATGTCCTTGATATTCGATAGTAGGGAATTGGTGGGGAAACTGAAGCGAGAACATTTATATATAAGCGAAAGGAACAAATTGCAATTTATTAAATTTGAATAATAATCACAATGAAAATCTGTTTAATAATTGTTCCCTATCTTTGAGCTAACCTAGTGCTATTAACAAGATAACAGAACCAATTGTTAAGAGCTGGGTGCTGATTGGATGTACGAGATGCTAAGCCCTCATTGTTGATGTCGGTTTGGTCTATCCTTGGCTCTTGTACGGTAGTTGCCCGCATGAATGATTGTTGGAGGGGTGGAAAATGCATCTAAGCATCACTCAGCTTCTCTTTCCTTCTACTTCTGATACCTCTTACTTGTGCCTCTTCTTAGGATGTAGGAACGTACCCTAGTCCAAACGTCCCTTGCTATCCCTCCTTGAATTGATGGCCCTCTTTGCTTGTTACCATACTCACTTCATTAAATATTTGGAGCCTAAAGTCTCCAAGATCGTCTTCCTTGATGTAGGGTATAGCAGTTTCTTTGTAGATAGTATAGTCCTATTCTCCTAGTACAGTAATGATCTGTCCATTTGCTATGAACTTGACCTTCTGATGGAGGCTCGAGGGTATGGCTCCAACAGTGTATATCCATGGCCTTCCCAATAGTAGATTAAAAGACCTTGGAATGTCGAGGACTTGGAAGGAGATGTGGAACGTCAATGGACCAATCTCCATTGGCAAGCTGATTTCCCCCACTATCTCTCTCTTGGACCCATCGAAGGCCCTAATCACTATCGAGCTTGGCTTGATATTGCTCACATGGACCCCCAGCAGGTCAAAGGTAGCTAAAGGGCATACATTGAGAGAAGATCCATTATCTGTGAGTACTCTAGAGATAATTGTGTCATTGCATTTTACCACTACAAATAGTGGTTTCGTGTGTTGGTCTCCATCTTCTCCTAGCTCTTCGGGAGAGAAAGACATTTGATTTATAGTGAAGATTGAATCTACCACATGGCTCAATTTCTCTGTTGAGATACCTTCTGGTACCTTGATCTGTTTGAGTACTCTGAAGAGTGCTTCCCTATGAGGCTTAAATGTTGTGAGGAGGCCTATAAGTGATATCTAGGCCGTAACTTTGTTAAGTTATTCCATGATTTTGTATTCACTTGCCTTAATCATTTTTGTGAATGTAGGGAGCCCCTCTTCTTCCTCTTTCTCTACCATGGTGTTAGGCTCTTCAATTGAGGTCTAGTACTTAGGGTTATAAATTCTCCTAGAATAGGTGATTCCTCCTACGATGGGAGGCCTTTCCTAATCGAGGGCCTGATAGTCGAATGGTGCCGCCTTATACCTCGCTGTGGGTATTGGGACATTGAATACATATCTCTTCTTTGGGATTTGCACCTCAGTAACTTGTCCCTCGTAGCACTTTATGACTATCGGATTTAGGTTCGATTTGATCATGTTTATGGGCTCCTCTTTTTCCTTTGGTGGGTTATCTTCTTTTTTAAATTCGAGCCCTCATCCACTAGGTAGCCCATACTTAGTTGGGGTGAAAGAGTAATTCATTAGATACTCGAACCTCCTATGTGACTCGCCTAGGGTACCGACTGATGGGTCTCCGGCTAACCACCTCTTCTTGATATGTGATTTAGGATTTTTGTTTGAGACTTGGCGCGAGCGACTCTCTTGATGCACTGTTATCTTTGGCTATTTTGGGGACTCTTTTGATTTGGAGTCCGGCTCTTCGAATGTAATCATGTTGATAGTAGGCTTGTGGTTAGGCAGTAGGTTAGTGTTGACATTGGGTGCCGGTGCATTGACAAAATCTAACTGCACTATTCCAGCATCAATCAGATCATGAATTTTGTTTTGGAGCCTCCAACATCTGTCCGTAGAATGCCCCTCTTGTCCCATATGGTAATCGCATTTATGGCTTAGGTTAAAATTTCTTAGCTTGTACCGATCGTTGGGAATCTTAAAGCTGATCAAATTGTGTGCTAGTAGCCGAGCAAAGACCTGGCTGTATGGGATCGGTATTGGAGTGAATTGCCTTGTGACCCTATTAGCCTAGGTGTGATTCATTGGTGATTGATGGATTGGGGCATTTGCGGTTTAAAATGTCACATAGGACCCAACCTTGTCAAAATTGCTAGAATTAACTGTGTTAACGGTAGATTCCTTAGCTTTATTACCTCCCATGGGCCTTTGAGATGGTGCAACTCTGGGATGGTCAACCGTTTGGAGTCTCCCTAACGTAATGGCATTCTCGATTCAACACCATGTTGCCACTACCTCCGCGAAGCTGGATGACGTTTGGCCTACCAGATGTGTGAAATAAGTTTTCTTTAGAGTGTTGATAAAGATGAATGTTAACTCTTTTTCAAAAATCGAGGTTATTACCCTGGCGGCTTGAGCCCTCCAACGTTGGGCATACTCTTTGAAGGATTCACTATGTTTCTTTTGGAGGCTTCCCAAATCCATTATCGAAGGGGCAACTTCGATGTTGAATTTGTATTGCTTGTAGAATGCTCGAGCAAGCCTTTCCCAAGTGTTGACTTGGTTAAAGTCCAAATGTGCATACCAGACGAGGGCGGGGCCTGTGAGGCTGGCTTGGAAGGTTTGGACCATGAGTTGATCATATTGGGCATATTTGCTCATTTTCCACACATACAACCTTGTATGCATCTTAAGGCATCTAGTGTCACCATACTTTTCAAACTCTAGGGTTTTGAACTTCTTTGGATAAGCATCTTCCCCATATACTGGTAAATTGGCAATTCTTACCTACTCAAAGTTGTCAAGTCTTTCTAATGTCTTCATCTTGTCAGCTAGTTATTGGAAAAGCTTTCTCTCTATCTCCTTTTGCCTGTCTTCTATTTCCCTTTTTATATCATCCGAGGTTGGGCTAAAGTTGACTATCGGTTCATACTCGAATGCTAGGTTCAGGTGGGAGTTGATTTCCTCATACTTTGGAGGTTGACCCTCTATTGCCTTTCCTTTTCTAGCTCCTGAATGTTCTTCCTAAGTTAGTTGGGTGGTGCGAAGGAGGCCAATACTCTCAGTCAGGAGGTGGACTTGTGCAGCCAGTTGTTGGACCGTTTGTTCTAAGGATATAATCCTTGGGTCCGAAGTAGTATCAGCGCTGGTGTTGTTGCGGTTGTCGCTATTGTTGCCACTGTTTGCCATTTTGGTCTTAGAGTGGGTGTGGATTGGGCTCTTTGGAGGGTTTAGTTGTTTGGGAGCTATCTTTGATACTTGGATTCGCATTTTTAGTTTGATGTGCGTATGTAAATATAATGCATGTATCATACAGATTCTTGAAAGAAAAGGGGGCCAACAATTGATTAATGATATACTACTAAAACTTTATTTTTATTAATATTGGAAACTTGGAGTTCGATACTTAAGAAAACATGAAAAAGGAAAGATACAATCATAATCCAGTTCTTAGCCTTCTTCTTCTTTGGCTGTGTAGGCACCAATTCTCTGCTGATGATAGCTTCTAGCTCTCTAACTCTAGCCCGAGTCTTCTCTAGCTGAGCTTCTAAGGCTTTGTTCCTTTAATCAGACTCTTTAAACCTACCCTTCCAGACATCCTTTTTGTAGTCTACAGCTTCAAAGTATACTTCCATTCGGGTCCTAACTTGTTCCATGTAGGTTTTTAGTTCTAGCCTTATATTATCTAGCACGGGTTGAGTGACGTTCGGGATTCGGTATGCCCTTTCTCCTGTCTGATATAGTTGGTGGATCATGAAATCTCTGGTGGCTTGATGCTTGCCCACTTCACCATCCAAGTCTCCGAAGTTTATGTTGGGGCTCTCAATCTGGGCTTTGACCTCTACCAGCTTAGCAATCTTCTTAGCCACTAGCATACTTGGATCTTGGTATTCAAATGTGATTTCCTCCAACGACGGCTTGTAGACTATATCTTGGATGGTACCAAATTGACAAACCACCGAGTTTAGATGATAACCTGTGTACCCATTGATACCGATTAAAGGAATAGCTTGAAAGTTTCTACAGGTTATGATGACTTTGTTGCAACAACTCCATCTAGCAGTCCAAAGGATGTCATTGGCACTGAAGCCCTTGAGTACTTCTACCCAACTATGGCTGGTAAGATCGTCGAGTAACTTTATCCTCTCTATACAGGAATCTACGATATCTACTTGTTGGGCTAAAGATTTCTAGACCATGTTCAACTCGAAACATTTAAGATGGCTCATAAACCAGATCAGGATGAGGTTAATGTTTGAGCGAAGGATTCCGTGGCCCTTCTTCTTGACAAAATTCAAGTTCCAGATCTGTTCAGCCAGTAAAGCTGGGATATAAGACTTCCCTTCCAGAAATTAGGCCACCGGTTCTACAACTCTATAGTGCATGTGAAAGATCCCAATAGGGAAGAGTATGGTTACAAATGCTATCAGGATGAAAGCATAAACCCTTCTCTATTTATAAACTCTTGGGATCCCTGCATAGTATATCTTTCCTGTTCGCATCATCATTCCTAACTATGAACCAGGCTTCCAATTTGTCCATCCAGAGGCAGTATCTTTTACAGTTTCCCAAGGCCTAGTTGATTGCTGTCTTGTGAATACCCAGAAGTTTATTGAAAATATCGGCTGGCCTAGCATCGAGATTTGGCACATATATCCCGCTAGCAAGTGATTGGGCCTGTAGAAGTTAGGTATATTCTTCCAGAGTGGGTGTAATCTCATGTGGCCTGATAAAAAAAGTCGCGGGCTTGATTTCCCATAGGTGTAGGATAGCTTTAATCAAAGGTAAGTTCATTTCCATCTTCATCAATGATAGGATGGGCCCTATCTTTTGCTAGATGAAGGCCTATTCCTCGGGGTCATATAAAGTAAACCAATTGTCTAGTGCCAATTTTGGATCCAGAGGTTTGCAGATCTGGATTTCCTTCCGGAGGAGGCGGTCAATTGTGGGACTGGCAATCTATTACAATAGAAATTTGTAATTATACACAAAATTTTTACAAAGTACAAATGATGCTATTATAAGTAAATGTATCTAAACTCCAGAAATTGAACAAAGGAATTACATCATTAATCAATTGCCTGCCCATGACTTCGTGTATACAGATAGGTAGGTTGTAATAGGTCCCCAAGCTTTATGGCTTTCCGCATTCTCGAAGAAATGGATCTTAAGCCATAT
This sequence comes from Laguncularia racemosa, assembly GCA_037954665.1. Lineage (NCBI taxonomy): Eukaryota > Viridiplantae > Streptophyta > Magnoliopsida > Myrtales > Combretaceae > Laguncularia > Laguncularia racemosa. The sequence goes on along the minus strand of JBBMOL010000025.1, from coordinate 2,236,578 downwards.
CGAAGCATTGGGTGGGGTAGCCTAATCAGCCCCGAATGGTGATCATATCACTTTAGCCAAAACCTACACAATGGCCCCCTGTCCTAGGGTCCTAAGACAACTTAGGTCTGACCGTATCTACTCACGCAATTGCATGCATGCAGACTCGACAGTAAAAAAAAAAAAAAACCATAAACTTTATTAGATCCCTAAAAGGTTAGTATCAATAATATCTCACAGTATAATAGTTAAAAGGCATCTAGAAATGGTGATTTTAGAAGGTTCAAGTGGCTAGCCTACTGAGGTCCCCAATGGAGTCGCCATCTTGTCGAGTCTAATTTTTAATTTTTTTTATTTATATTCCTAATCCGATTTACATTAGATCCTATGCTCATCAAATATAAATCCTCGACTTGAACTAAGAATTTTATTATTTATTTGGAGTCGTCACCCAATTGGAGTTGGGAAAAATTATTGAATTAGAACTAATTGAGCGGATTAATTCTAATTCGGACAACTAGTTGATGGAATCTTCTCTCTTTATTTTTGTAAATGAAAAAGAAGAAAGAAAAACTAGAGATTCTCGACTCGGGGGTTAACCTATTAAAACCCTAAAGTTACCTCCTTATCCTTTTGAAATGTGAACCATATTATGATATCTTTTCTTTCTTTTTTTTTTTCATTTCATTTTATTTATTTTATTTTTTTATTATTTTATTTTGGATACATGTTTAAAAAAAAAAGATATTAAAACAACTCATATTAATTTAGAAAATGATTTTTTTATTTCTTTTTAGAGTTGCCTCATAAGGGTGCTTACGTACCCACTATTCAGGATCAAACAAGCTGTATTTCGCTTTTTATAAAAAGCTTTAGTGGATTAGTTTAAGTTTTAATTATGAAAATACCTTGGGTTTACGCTTATTATCATTTTCAAGATTTTAGAAAAAATCTAAGCTTAAGCTTTATTATTTTATTTTCTAAAAATTTTAATTTAAGGAAAACCAAATTTGGATTTATTTTGAAAAAAAAAAGATTTTTTTCTAATTGATAAAACAATTAATTATTAGTTCATACTATTAATTTAACTAATTCTAATTTAAAATTTTTATTTTATTATTTTTTTAGTTTTCATTATTTTTTATCTTTTTTTATTTTTATTTTTATTATATTTTGTTATCATTATTTATTATTATTTATTACTCTTTTTTATATTAAACTAAACATATCTATTTAAAAAACCTAATTAAAATCATAAAATATTTATTTATTTTTTTGAATTATAAAATAAATATCTAAACAAATAAATAAAGATAAATAAAAAATTGGAAAAATTGACTTACCTAGATGCGAGTCGAATTGAGTCAGATTGGGTCGAATCGTACGGCGGTTAGAGGCCCTCGTCGGCAACGTCCTGGCGATTTTTTAGGGCGTTTGAAGGCAGCTTCTGAGCTTTCTAAGGGTAGGTATTCCAAACGTGGTGGTGGATTTCTTCGAAAATGCCTCCAGGTGGTAGTGCGGTGCTTAGTCAGTGGTCGCAGTATGGGAACTCCGGCAATCTTTGAAACCTATGTGTTTTCCCTCTTTTTCTCTCTTCTGATCGGTGCCTTTGCTTCCCCACATTGTGCTTTATTTATAAGCACTAGAAATCGAGCTGGATAAGCTTGGATTTCCTCTGATTAGCACGAATCAAATCGTCGATTAAAACCCATCTCTGATTTGCTTTGATTTATGTAAATCTTTGATTTTGTTGCAATTTGATTCTAATTGGATGATGTTTATTTTATTTCAATTAAAGATTTAGTGGATTCATGCAAAAAAATCACATCAAAATGGCTGGATTTCGATTTTTCGTGGCCGGCGAGCTTTTCGAACAAAGGTTGAAGACAATCATGCGCCCGATGTGTGCGCTTTCTCCGTTCAATCGCAAGCTGACACATGTCTTAGTTAAATGAAAAAAAATTGCAAAATGTGGAATTGCCTCCCCCGCGATTTGATCCCCTGACTTTGCACACCCCCCCCCCCCTCCCCCTCCCGATGCGTGTGCTTCCTCCATCCCATTGCAAGCTGACACGTATCCTAGGTAAATGAAAAAAATTGATAATACATGCAAAAATTGTTCGAACTGTGGACCAAATCGCTTTTTTGAAGCTTGAAAAATTTACAAACTAGATCGTATGGTTAGGTTTAATTTAGGAAGCAAAAAAAAAAAAAAAAACAAACAATAATATACAATTTGGTTCAATTTGAGGGACGAACCATATTGAATTGAACCATGCCCACTCCTTTTATATACCATATTAAATTGTAGAGGAATCTACAAAAATAGGGCCTTTTTTTGAAAATTGTAGCTTAGAAGGGGGCACCTAAAAGACTTATTCTCAATATAAGTTTTGAAGAAGCATAATTGGAATGTGCCAGTGGTTGAAATACTTAGAATGTGCCATCAGTTGAAACATTTGGAATATGCCTTTAGTTGAAACAATGTTGTTCAATTGAAGGTGTATACTGATCATGTGCCTTCAATTGAACAAAATTGTTTCAACTAAAGGCACATTCCAAGTATGTGCCTTCAATTAAAACCCTTACACATTAGCAAAATAATAGCACAATGAGTCCTAAAATACAACCATACATTACAATACATCATCTATCCATTAAAAATAGCAATGAAAGCCAAAATACTAAAACTTTAAACCCAAGCTCCATACTCCATTAATTCCCAAACTCCATGGATCTTAAATACCATAAAAATTAAAAATTCTAATGTGAATTCCAAATTCCTTCTAAAGTTATATTCCAAAACAAGTTTTGGAATCTAAGAGAAACCATATATAAAATGTAAAAGCATAATAAGGACCAAGTACTTAACACTAAATGGAAGGACAACTTAAACACTTAAAGTACTTAATACATACATGAATTTCAAATGTTGATGAGCTTTTACATATCAAATGCTATACAATACAATGCTATTATCTCTAGTTCTTTCTCCTACCAAAATGTTGTGTAATCTGCAATAATGTAAAGGTGTGCTCTCCAGTCAATCTATGATCTCGAGTAATAAGAGTCTATGACTCTTATGTTGGATGGTGTTGAGGGGCATCATTGAAGTCATGAAGAGGCATTGAACTCCACTCTATGCTAGGATGTGAAGTCTTACCCATTTCCATCATTTAGTTATCATGGTGTCTCTTTTGTAAAGTAGGTGGTGTAGGGAAGGGACCATAGATAGAGTGACGATGGAGGGTTACATAAGTGCTAGGGATTAGAGTTAAGGTATCTATTATCTCCTTAGTTAGGAGCTAATCTGGCTATGGTGTATCTTGCTAATTTTAAGTTGGGCTATAAGGTCATTTAAGTCCTCTGGTTTTAGGCTTACATTAACATGCATGAGGTAGTTGTTGTTGTTGAACGTGGGCTTGCTCCTCTTCTACCTCTTCCTCAAGGAGCCTGCTCTTTGTGAGCTTGTAAGAATAGCATTAACTAGCCATGATCCTTTATAAACTATAGTCCTTGATTTGCTAGAGAAACAACTGTAGCATAATTAGAAAATAAGTGGATATTCTCTAAGGTATCAGCCTATGTGAAGAAAATACCCTAAAATGAGTTAGTATGAATGACGTAATGCATCATTTAGTTAGTATAGACACTTTACTTACTAGATATTTGAGAACATATTGATGGTTGACACTTCTAAACTATCTCATGTAACCATGCCTAACCCCGAGAAGACTTGTACATGAGTCAATTGGTTTAACGACTCATCCTATAAGGCAATATAAGGTATATGTTGGGTTGGCCAATCGGTATCTTCCCTCCTTTGCAAGTCGATCTAAGGGAGCTTAGGTTATTTGTTGACAAGTTGTGTGATCCATTAGAATCCCTTAAATTGTTGAGCAACACGATCTTGAAATTACTACTCCACTATGTGGAAACATATAAGTAACACTTGAGTAATCCAAATGTGCCTCTTTACTATATAAAAGGGGGGCAAGATGCTAATTAGCTCTTCTATGTAGGGCTTCCACTCAACTTAAAGGTAATAAGTAAGAGTTAGATATAATTATACATGAAATTATATGGAAAACTAAAAAATTGTTCAACAATACTTGAGTGGCAGTTTGCCTATCCAGTGCATCTCGATAAATAGCAACAACATGAGTCAACTGTTGCCTACTATCTCAACTAATCCTCCATCGAGTAGTCAAGGGCAATCAGACATCTACATATTGATTATAATGGTTGATAGGAGTGATGTGCAGGAATTTATCCCATACCTACAAACTAACCATAGTAACAAATAGGAGCATTGTGTAGGAATCTATCATATGCCTAGACTTCAACAATGGTCACTACCCTTCCCATCTTATGCACTATAGGGACAGTCGTAAGACATAGTTATCGACATTACTAAGTTAAATAAGCAAGCCCTTAGCCATACCTACCTACAATGTTGAAGTCCTCTAGTAAGGGCAAAAAAATACTATAGACAAAAGAGATAGATTTATCCACAAATAGGAATCCTCCTATTAGTAGCTAAGTGTAAGTATGCATATGGTGCTTAATTTACTTGTCTTCTACATTTGCTGACAAGATCCAAAACCAATTTTATAGCCACATCAAACTCACATGATCATCCCTACTACCCAAACTCGGTCTTGTGCTAAGCAGTTGCTTGTATGTGCCAATTCAATCAAGGGAACTACTCCTAGTGACTACTTAACCATTTATTAGGAGGTCTAACTATATCTTCATGTCTTGGAGAGTAATGATAACCACCCTAGTTGCTATGTGAAATGTGTGTCTTTAGCCCCATCTTAGTATAAGGGTAATGATCATGTGCCAGTTAAGCTGGATAAAAGGCAAGTGGCTTACCTTAAAAAAAAAAAAACTACTTGTTAGAGATATGACTTCGTGCACGGATCTAGCAATTGTGTGTTCTCATCACCCCAAAGCAATAACTTGTGATGTTGTACGATAAGACAAGATTAGTCTTGAAAACAAACAAGTGAGACGTATAAGTAATAATATGGTAGGCAAGGTTATCCATTTAAAAAATAGCATATGTATTACATCTCCATTCTAAACAGCCAATGAACGGTGTGCCTTCTATTGAGTCAAAACCAATTAGTCATAAGGTTTAGGCTCCATCTAATCCGCACAACAAAACACAAAGTAAGCATTATACAATATATAGTTCTACAGTTTATATGAGTAAGGCTAAGTTAATTGAATATTTATTTATATGTTTGTTATTCCGCCAATTACCATTCTCATCTTTACTCAAGTACCTTCTTCTATTATGCTCTTCGCCTCGATAAAGACAATATGTGATTGTATCTAGATGCTCCATAATGTCAATCTCTATGTGATATCTTTTTCTCCTAAAGTTTCCCTTTTATGTACAAAGTTTCAACTAAGGCATAGCGATGGAAAGTCTACCTCTAGCCAATTGAGCTCATCACTTATAGGGAAGAAGTGAATCCTATATGTATACTCTTAATGCATTTACTTGTACCATTTCAAAATAGTTGACGACATGTTAAGCCTAAAGATGCTATAGTAGTATATGCTTGCGAGCATGGGATTCTATATATCTGGTACTTTTGACAAGTGTGTGTGCAATGAGTGAAGTCAATGGTGTGAGTCATTTCTCCTCCCTTAAATGTGCTTCCAGTTAATACCTCAAAAATTCTTTCTGATCTACTATAAGCAATAACCCTATGGGCATTGGCTCTTGAACCCATTTCGATGGCATATTTGGTAAAAAAAATTTCTTTGCCATCTTCTTCAACACTTTTGTATGCATTTTCACAAAGTAGTACACATAATCATGGTTGTCAAAATCGCGATTTTACATAGAATCGTGAAGGGGTCCGTAGAATCGAAATGTAGAAACGGAACGTAGAAACGTAAGTTTCTACAACCTATGTAAAATAACTTTCAAATATTATAAATTTACTTACAATAGTCATTAAAAAATATAATTAATAATAGAAATAAGGAAATTAAGTATTTATTTTAGCCATAAATTGGAAATTTGCAATAAAAGTCATAATATAGATAATCGAGCATAAATTGTATAATATAGATATTTTATTTCTAAAATGATAATCATGTATAAAACAAGTTTCACCTAGTTCTATATACAAAAGCTAAAAGATAATAGATAAAATTTAAAAATCAATTGTGACTTTAAGAAATTACTAATAAATAAAAATTGATAATGAAGATATACCATTAGAAAGGAGTAATATTAAAAAATGACCAAAAGTACATAATAAAGAAGATACTATGACAAGAAAACCTTCAAAATTATATATTAATAGGTAAATTTTTGCACTATTCGTGATTATTAATTCAAAATATATTTAATTAACAATATCTCACATTTATTTAACTATGAGAATGATATATTGAAAAGATAGAAATATAAATACATTTATACATTTCCTATAAAATTAAAAATCTAAAAAAATCTTATAAAATTAAAGTTATCTACCATTTATTTTATTTACTATTACAAAAATATTAGTTAAAATAAGGAAAGTTGCAGCAATCAAACACGAGTGCTTTAATACGAACATGATCACAAATAGGAACAAGAAGACTAGCAATCGACAAATACAAACACAAAGATTTCAATGCAACGTAACACACTGACAAGAGAGGAGTGATGACCGACGAACATATTGAGGTATGACTCATACTTCCGCTACGACAGGAAAGCACGTGGGTCCCGCTGGACGGGGGTAGCAAGGGGGTAGCGCCCCCTGGACGCTAGAGGGCGTTTAACAATTAAGCCTACGGTTGTTTATTAAAAGTTTAGGCTTGGATAATAAAACATGAAGAAAAATGTTTTTTGGAAGGAACAAGGGAAGAGCATGGTCGTGTGTCAAGGAAACACGCCCACAGAAGCATACACGGTTGAATGCACGGCCGTGTGTTGAGCTTGGAAAATACATAGAAGTACATACGGTTGAAGGCATGACCATGTGTTGAGCTTGGAAAATACACAAAACAGAAGTACACACGGTTGAGTACACAGTTGAAGGCACGACCTTAAAAGCCATCAACCTATTCAAATACCCATTCACAATCACAACTCACAAGCATAAAAATTCCCATGATACACTACATTACAACTGTACAAGTACAAGTATAGTCATACAAGTCATACCTAACACAAAACTCGCGTCTATGAAGATGGATCTCAACTCGGTGGCGGGTGGCCTGCTGCAAGAACGAACGATCACTGCTTCGCTGCACTCACTCGTCTACGAAGGAGAAGGATCGCTAGCTCGCTGCTCGGTGTTCTTTGTTCTAATAGTATCAAGTATAAAATTAGCTCACTGCTTAGTGTGGAAGTGGATGTGGAACGAAGGATCGCTGGCTCGCTTCTCCTCTCTCGTCTCTTTTCACTGTCTCTCTTCAACGTATAGGAACAGCAGCAGCAGCAAGCCGGAAATTGCAAGGATGTGCTGGGTTGTCGATTGGGCTGGGCTGGGTTGGGCTTGGATCCGATCCGAATAGATTTAAGCCTGCAATTGGATAATTGCGTAGAATCGGTAGAAACGTACAGAATTGCGATTTTGAACGATTTTACTGTTCAAAATCGCGATTTTACTCCGATTTTGATCCTTTCTGATTTTGTATGCGAGTTAACTGAGATTGTATATGTAAACTCGTAAAAACGTGAAATCGTACGAGTTGAAACGTAATTTTGACAACTATGCACACAATTGTAAAAAGTCTTCTTTACAAGAGCTATCATTGGTAAGCCCAAGCACCTTCCAATACTTTATTGTAACTTTTAACAATGTTTGAGGTCATGAGGCATAAGGTACACTACCCTATGGAAAATACAGTGCCTATGTGTTATCTTAACCCTCACTACACTAGGATCAATTCCAATACTCTCACATATCCTATGCAAGAATTTAGTGTAGCCGACATTCTTCTTCATTTTTAGGTTTTTAATTGCATCTCTATCATATTTCGATCTCGAATTACTGCTTATAATATTCTCAAAAGTGTAGATAATAAATTTTACCAAGTCACCTATTCTTATCCTATTCATAAACTAAATAAATAATTAGCTCAATTACAAAAACAATTAACTACGATTGCTTAATGTTTAAATCACATGACAATATTCATATTTTGGGCATTCAACATCCCTTGAGACATTTCAATAGATACGTACAGTGCACAACTATTTAACAATCTAACACAACAATTATTATATATTATGTGTTGGAAATTAAACATAAATCAATGTAACACATTACAAACAAATAATAAGAAACATCCATTTGCAAAAATTTCACTACAAACAATCATATTATCAATATTGTAGGGTTTTCTAAAATGGGGAAAAAGAACACAATGTAGAGAAAAAAAATTAAGTTTAGACAAGAGATTATGTACCAAAATATGCTTTGATCGAGTTAATGGTTGGAGAAATGAAAAGATTTGAGTAATTTGAATGGAGGAAAACAAGTGTTTGGAGTTATAGAGAGAAAGCTTTGAGTTTTTGGTTTGTCCAAATGAATTGTTTTTTTTTTTTTTAGGAGCCCATGTTGAAGGTACATTAGATACATTTAAACTAAAGACACATTGCCATTCCTAGTATGCATCCTCTTTATTTTTCCTAAAGGTAATATATTGAGAATGAATCTTTTCAAATGTATTGAAGGCGCATTTAAGATATGTGTATTTCGAAACTATATGCAGAATAAGTTTTTTAGATACCCTTTTTTTTTTAAGATAAAATTTTCAAAAACACTCAATTTTAGTAGATTCCTCTTAAATGCAAGCATCAACCTCTAAATAGCAAATGGTGAGGGTGTTCCATGATTTTCTAAATGTTATGCCAAACGTTCGAGTGAGGCGTGCATTCTTATGCTATGTTTGGTAAATTTGTGAGAGATGAAATGAGTGAAAATTAAAAAAAAAATGAGTGGACAAAAAAAAAAAAGAAATATGATTTCCACTTTGTGTTTGAAAATTTAGAAAGAAAATGAAAAGAAATTTTTCTATTTGCAATGTTTGGTTTCCGTTAAATAAAAGAAATGGACAAATGAGTTATTTAATGGACTATATTATCCTTATTTTTATTTATTAAACTTAAAAATTATAACTTAGATAATGAGATTGTTTTTATAATTTCAAATAATTTCTATTTATTTCCATCATTTTCTTTCTAAATTTAGAGGAAACTATTTGATCTATAAAAATAGAAAACTTTCCACCATTTTTCTTCTATTTCTTTGATTTGCTCTTTTATGTCCAACTTACCAACTTACCGAATACAAGATCTTCACTCTTTCCCTCTGTTTCACTTGATTTCTTTTGATTTCAGCCGAACCAAACAGAGTGTAGCATCGCACACAGTCACAGTGACTACTACTGCCGATAAAAAGATAAGACAAGTCACAGCAGAAGCAGAAGCAGAAGAAACGGCAATCGGGAAAGGAGGTATGAGCGTAGCTACCGGAACTGGTAAGACCGTGTGCGTGACCGGAGCTTCCGGTTACATAGCCTCATGGCTCGTAAAATTCCTTCTTCAACGTGGTTACACCGTCAAGGCCTCCGTTCGTGATCCGAGTCCGTACACCTCTACTTCTTTGTGTGTGTGTGTGTGTGTTCATTGTTCAATTGCAGCTCATTTCCCTTTATTTTATGTTTCTTTCCATTTTGATTGATTTCTGTATGATGTGTTAATTTGTATATGGTCTTAACTGGTTCCTTCATTTACATAGGTCTGTGATCACGTGTTTCTGTTTCTGCTTTTGAAACGTTTTTGCTGATGATCATAGGGTTAGGGTTTTAGAAATCGTTTTGGCATGTGGTTCTATCCATTTCGTAGTGTGTTCTTTTATTAAAAAAGAAAACGACGTGGATAGCTGCAACATGACGGAACTAATTTCGGACTTGCGATTACGCACAAAAAAATAAGAAACTACAAAATAAATAAAATATGAGAGGCATGATTTTACCTCAAAATTCTTTTATGCCCATACCGGTACGTTTGGTTGGGGGGTAAATGAGCTTCTATATGATTTTTGAGTAAATTCAATCTTTTAGAGTTAGTTAATCGAACATCTTATAGAGTTATGGGGTCTTGTTGTCATGTAATTAACCCTTGTGTGTAAATTATTTGGTAATGAGGGACTTCTACAGGAAATTAGTTCCAACAAGTTTGATTTTTAAGCAGTCTGCTGATTTTTTAAGCCCTTCAAATATAAGAAGCAGCATTGGTTGATTCTAGCAGTCCTATTGGTTATAATACAGGTAAGTTAGAAAGAAGAAAAAAAATCCAGGTGATACTGGACTATACTTAGGGTTACTGGAGCTCTCGAGCCATGTAACAATACTAAAAAATGCTTGAATATACTGTAGAGCTTCCAGCCTGAGGCCTACCACGATGGGATTATCTATGCTGAAGTATTGCAGTTATTAAGGTTTAGTCCTTGCCTATTTACAAAGGCTGAGTTCACTTGAAGAACTGTGGCGAAACTTTGTCATGATTAGGCTGGGCAATTGGCTTCTTTGGGGTTTAAAAAAAAAAAAGGAAAAACTTCCCAAATGCTTAACATCTCTATTTTATGAAAATAGAAAAAAAAAATTATTATTATTTTTGGTGTATTTTTATTTTTACTTGGAGTAAAGCATAATCCTAAAATAATATCTCTACTGAAACATGGAAGAATTGAATCTTAGATGAAAACACTATGTATGGATGCTATGAACTGCCTTGATTCAAATCCTGGATTTTCAAATTGAAAGAGATACAAAATTCTCACTATTTCTTAGATTCATGGACTCAATCAAACGACCTTCAACAAAAGGGTACTTGCACCTGAAATCGACATGGGTGGGGAGGTAGGGCCCTACTATCCCTATGTGAACTTAATCAACAATATAAAAACTAAATTATAATTGATTTTGCTTTCTCCCTACTCCTAAAGTTGTCAAGATATCTTGTTATCTAAGAGTTTAGTGGTTGAGTAACCCAACAGAATATTTGCCCATGGACAGTATTGATAGAATGCCATGGAAAAATAGTATTCATGTAGCCTATCTCACCTAGAATGATGAAGGCTTCAGCATATTATCGTTTGTAGGCAGAACTACTTCAGGGAATTGTCATCTCAGTTGGAAGTCCACATGATACACTTGCCTATGCAAAGGTCCTTACCCTCGTGGAAATATGGAATTGCTGCTTACTTTTTGGAAGTTCCATGGCACTTTTCTCATATAAAGTCTCAGTCCATGGTTAGGCAATTTTTTAACTCTTTTCTGGGACCTAATTTACAAGCTTAAGCTTTTATGAGTAGTCAATTGTAGTTTCAAGTAGGATAGCCAAATATTCTAGTCTGAGAACAAAGCAAGATGAAAGAATCGAATTAGGTTAAAAAGCAAAAACAATGTATCATGTTAGCTTTCTTTCTTCTGTTTTGCTGACAGAGTTTTCTTCTCACCTACAGATGATTCCAAAAAAACTGACCATTTACTTGCACTTGATGGAGCAAAGGAAAGACTTACACTGTTCAAAGCAAACCTACTGGAAGAAGGTTCTTTTGATCCAATTGTTAGTGGGTGTGATGGAGTTTTCCACACTGCCTCACCCTTTTATCATGATGTCAAGGACCCAGAGGTTATCCCATTTACCTTTCTTCAAAAATATTTGTAATAATTGGTATTGTTTAGAATAGAGAGATATAAGATGACATGACAAATTTGAAAGAGTACTTGATGACTTTTGAATTTTTTGAACTTTTCTGTGATGATGAAAGTGAAACTGAGCCCTGTCACAAATTTGATAGTATGTGATGGGCACATTTGCCTCCATTTTTTATTAGGGATGGGATCGAGGGCAAAAGGAGTGCACAAGGTTTATCATTTCCCTATAAAAAAGTTGTTGTCCCCCCCTTTTCTTTTAATAACTAATGAAGATGGGGAAGAGGGAAAGAAGTGTCCAGAAGGTCAATCACTAATTAATGTATTCAAATATTGATAAAGAGCTTCTTGCTCTAATCAACCCAACTCCAGAGTCTTATGATGATCTGTGCAGTATATATAGTATCTGCGTAAAACTGTTTAGAAATACATTTATTGACTAAATAAGCTTTATTATTTGATCTGAGCAATGTGTGCACTCTTTGTCGGTGTTCAAATGGAAGAAAAAACATTAGAGGATTGCAAACATCATTTCATATGAGTATAGGAAGAGTACCTAGCTATTTTATGAATATAAATATATAATGTATGAAAAAAATTATGTAGTGGTATTAGCATCATATTCATAACAACTTAGAAACATATTTTAAGTTCATTATTTTCGGTAATACATGCATACACTTTAAACCAAGTATCAGCATATGACTTATCCAAAAAAAACGTATTGGCGTATAGTGTGAGGTTTCACCTGGTTCAAGTAATACATGGAGAAAGATAGGATAAAATTGAAACGCATAAGGAACGCAAACAAGACACTTATTAGAAGCTTTTTTCTAAATAGCATATTGCAATAAGATATTAAGCACCCCTTAACTATATACAAGTATAAATACACATATATAAGAATAAGACAAGCATTTTTCTTTGTTATAAATTTCCTGGAATTGAGCTATGGGTTTCTCATCTTAAAAATCTTCTTCTATCTCTACCAAAATTCAGGCTTTAGTGAGTTGGTTATGTTAATGAAACTCACAAAACTATTGAGTTTGACTTGACAAGCCTCACCCTTTGAAGGCATATTAAAAGTGCTTGAAGGTTCAAATCTGCATATAGACCTCACTGGTTTTCTTTCATGAAATTTCTTCAATGTGAAGTTAGATGTGCAGGGCTTTTCATTCCAAGTGCTGAGTTTTGTGACACTATTTATCTTCATTGAGATGTAATAAATTGTTGAAGGTACATGATGAAGAGCATTGACATAAAAATCAAGCCATATTCCACCATCGATTTTAGGAATATCGAGAATAGATTAAACCAGTATTGGATAATATACCTTTTTCCCTGCAATTTGTTTTTGCTTCAGTTCATTTGCTAGCTTTTTTTTTTTTTCCCTCAATGCATAACCACATCAATCAATATGAAGATAAGGTTCCCTTTCAATACTTTATCATATAGATTTAGAGTGAATGATTGAGTTATATTTCAATTCCTGGGAGAAATGTGAAACTTGTTCTTTGATGTACATGCAGTGGCTTTGTGGTAGTTGATTTTTCATCCTAATGGATTTGCTTATTAATGTCTTCAGGCAGAATTGCTTGACCCTGCTGTTAAGGGAACTCTTAATGTTCTCAAATCATGTGCCAAAGTTCCTTCAATCAAGCGAGTGGTCTTAACATCATCAGTTGCTGCAGTTTCATATAATGGAAAGCCTCGAACACCTGATGTTGTTGTGGACGAGACTTGGTTTTCTGATCCTGACTTCTGCAGGGAATCAAAGGTTTGCAACCAATAATCTCTCTTAGAAAGAGTTCGAATAACAGATGTAATCTGCCCTTGTTGCGCTGGTTTTTGAATTGAATTCATGGTTTTTAATTAAATTAAAATCATGTGATCAACATATTTTAAGGTTTTGGAAATACTGGAACTAGGAGCACATGACACTTGACCAAGAAGTTGATCATGGTTTAGCTAACATTGTATTGCCCTGGTTAAATTTTGTTAACAAAATTTCAGAAAAGGGATTGAATTGTGAGGTTTAGATTTCCCAAGTGAAGCTTTGGCTGTTTTCTTTTCCCTTGGATGTAATTATATAGGTTTTTTTTTCCCCTCTTCCGTGGACCTAAAGGATGTAATTATGTAGTTTTTTGCTTCCTGGCAGCTTGGGCTTATATTATGTATTTTCTGCTTTGAAGTTCATTGAACCTCTCTCTATCTCTGTGGGCAGATGTGGTATGTTCTCTCAAAGACGATGGCTGAGGATGTTGCTTGGAAATTTGTGAAAGAGAATGGTATTGACATGGTTACCATTAATCCTGCTATGGTGATAGGGCCTCTTCTTCAGCCAACACTTAATACTAGCGCTGCTGCAATTGCAAATATAGTCAATGGTGTGGTTCTCTTTATCATTATCATTATTATTATGAAATATTATGTACTGCATATTATTGTTAAATGTACTTTTAGAACCAGATTAGGCACGGAATGTTCTATGTGCATACTTTTTTTTTTTGATGTAATGTCAGATATTTAATTGAACTTATAAGAAAAAGTACAAAGAAAGGCATAAGCCCACTACAAGGAAATAGCACCACAAGAAATCTAAAATTTCGAGCTAAACACCATAAAAACAAAAGGGTGTTAAGACGAAAATCTTCGCAAACCAACCAACAGAGCTATGACTTATACAATGAGCACTCTGATGAGCATAATAACAATATAGAATAGCGTGGGTAACATCTATGGTTGAACAATAATTAAGACCCAATCTCCTTTCATTCCTTTCTTTTCAAATATAATAAATCACAAAACCAACAAGCAATCTCCATGAGGACACAAGTTTGGGTCCCAATGAATTAAAGAGATTAGGAATGTCTGTAGCTTGAGAACATGGTTGTCAAAATCATGACTCTACTTACTATTAAAACTTATAGAATCGGTAGAATTATATAAGATCGAATAAACCTAGTAGAATTGATAACTTGTAAAATCGTACATCGAAATTCATAATTTTATCAAAAGTTTACAACTAAATAATTTTATATCTATTTTAATTAAAAAAAATTATAAAATTATAAACTTGTAGAATCATATAATTGATTCGCAATTTTAACAACTATGCTGGGGAAAGCTTCACTGAACTACTCAACCCTACTTCCAGGCTATGCCATACTTCAAGAGCAAAAGCACACTTGACAAAAAGGTGCGATTGTGATACCTCCTTAGAATTGCATAGATAACAACAGTTATGCAAAGAACCACCCCCATTGTACTAATTTATCAAGCGTAGTGAGCCTTGATGTGTAGCCAGCCATAGGAAAAAACCAAATTTAGGTGCTAACTTTTTTTGCCACACCAGCTTATACCATCAAACCTTATTCCCTTGAGACTGAAGAGCTTTGTAAGCTTCCTTTATAGAGAAGAGTCTCGAAGGCTTATTTCTCCATACCAGTCTATCTTCACAATTACAGTCAATCCCATCCATTATCATTAATAATGCTGCATATTCTTGCTTCTTTAGTTATACTTGATGAGTATATGATTTTTTTCATTCAACCAAAAGCCAAAGGATCCTTTTGATGCCAATCATCATACCAAAGTGAGATGATATTCCCATTTCCCACTTCCCACTTAAAATGGCTTTGAGCCAAAGGTCTCAACTGCAAAATTTTCCTTCAAGATCATGAAACATGTACTGGAATTTTCATTGTCTAGAAATTCTTGTCTTTAATAAGCTCTGATCACACCCAACTAAGCCATAAGCCACCATCCTTATCCATGCAAAAGTACTGGATATGCTTAAGTTGCATAGCCTTATTCCACACAACTAGATCCACGATACCTAAACCACCTTTTTCTTTCAGTTTGCAAACTATTTCCCACTCCATTTTGGCTCTAGCTCTTGTCTTGTCATTCCATGCCATAAAAATCTCATCATCTTCATAGTCAAGTCTTTTAAGATAGTTTTGGGAAGTATGAACATAGAGGACCGGTATACTTGCAAGGAAAAAAGGATGCACTTCACTAACTGAATACACCCAGCATAAGATAGAAATTTACAAGTCTAAGAGTTGATACACTTACTAAATTTGTCAATGAGAAAGTGGCATTTAGACTTGTTTGGCTTTATAAACGATAGAGGAACACCTAGGTATTTTACCGGAAGCTCCCCAAGGGTGAATATTCTCTTCTTGTGACACTCCACTAAGAAACACATGACTGTTCACTAGGCTAGCTTTGAGGCCAGCCAACGTATAGAAAAAATCCAACCTCTCTTTAATCAAAGTAATTGATCTAACGTCACCCTTAGAAAAAATCATCACATCATCTGCAAAGCAGAAATGGTTTGGTCTCTCCTTTTTGCACTTCCAATGATAAGAAAAACTTTCTTTCCTTCCAATCTCCCTCATAATGCATGAGAAAATTTCATAACAAGAATGAAGAGATATGGTGAGATTTGATCACCTTAGTGTAATCTCCTTGTGCTTAGGAAAAAACCTACAAGTTCACCATTCAAATTTATCAAAAATCTTGGCGGCATCACACATTTCATCACCCAATCTATAAACTAAGGGGAATTCTAAAGTTCGTAAGAGCTGCTCAAGGAAACATCACCTAACTTGACCATATGCCTTCATAATCTCAACCTTTATCTAGCCCCTAGTTTTTCCGTATGATACCCAAATAAGAGCTCTCATCCACAATCCTTCTA
The DNA here is from genome assembly GCA_037954665.1 of Laguncularia racemosa. Taxonomy (NCBI): domain Eukaryota; kingdom Viridiplantae; phylum Streptophyta; class Magnoliopsida; order Myrtales; family Combretaceae; genus Laguncularia; species Laguncularia racemosa. Next base: position 2,220,203 of record JBBMOL010000025.1, on the reverse strand, counting down.
CCTTTTATGAAGGCTGTTTGTTCTTCACCAACAAGATATGGTAGCACCAACTTTAAGCACTCAGCTAGCATATTTAAAATACATTTATATATTGTATTACAACATGAAATTGTTTTAAAATCAAATAAGGAGCTTGGATTTTCAGATTTAGGAACAAGGGTAATAGTGGTGGAGTTTATAGATTTGAGCAGCATCCCCGATGCAAAAAAATCCTTTATCGCCAAGCATACATCATCTCCAATAATATCCCAAGTATGCCGGTAGAGATTTAACATTGTACTTGTACCCATCTGGCCTTGATGCTTTATCTTGTGTCATCAAGTTAAGAGTCATCTTTATTTCCTCATCTGTGACTAGCTTTATATCCCTATCCAACCTCCTTACTCTCTCGCTTACTAAAACTTCAAATGGCAGAAAAGATGAGCAGGAGCTTGAGGTTCTTTCAACAAATCCTCAAAAGAATTAATAACATGTTTTTAAATTTTTGAGAGAGTTAAAAGCTTGAACCGAGTTATCACAATGAGAGTGTATCATATCTCTATGGAATTTCTGCTTCAACAATCTAAAGAACTTTGAATTCCAGTCATCCAATTTGAGCCAAGTAGTTCTTGAATTTTGTCTTAAGAATGAATGTTCTGCTGCACTTAAAAAGTAAAACTCCTTATAAGCTCTTTTCTCGTCCTCCCACTGTGCATTACTTGGATTTTCTCAGTTAAATTCTCGCTCTTCTTGGAGTCTCTTCTTTGCATCACACACCCATGGCTGGATATCAGAAAAGTATTGACAATTCAATCTGCTCAGCTCTTTTTTCGGTAACTTAAGTTTAGAGACCATTTGATACATAGTTGTTCCTTCAACTCTTCTACTCCAAACCTCTTGTACTACATTTCTGTTGAAAATCTTCCAAAGTTAGTATGTAGATAAATAAGGAAAGCATATGGCTAATTGACAGCCATATAATCTTGATATTTATAGCAGAAGAATCAAATCTTATAGGATTTAATGTGATATATTTTTATTCTTTATTTAGTCTTTTTAGATTAAGGAAAGATAGGTTGTACACTAGTATATATATACAATACTTGTATCACTTTCTGAATAAGAGAAAATAAAGAATTCCAAATCTCATCATGGTATCAGAGCCTTCCTCCTTCTATTTTTTTTTCTTCTGCCGTGACTCAATTTCTGCTTGACGTATCTCTCATTCCGACCAGTTTTTTTTTTTTTTTTTCTGCCGTGATCCATTCTGATCGTGCTTCTGTCGGAGCCTTTCACGTGTCTGACGTGATTCTATCATTCCCTTCTCAACCATAGCTAGTAATCCGACAGCATACACACTCTAGTATCACGACATTCTCCTTCAACCAACTGGTCAATCCTCCATCTCCTAGAATTATTGAATCTGTCTTCACCAGGAAATGATGAACGAGAGAGACTCTGCCTCATCCGAAGTCACGTCACTCCCAGCCCCTATCAAAACCAGCCATGGAGGAACTGAAAATTCATCTCTTCTCATCACTGGACACAAACTCAATGGTCACAACTTTCTCCAATGGTCCCAATCTGTGATGATGTTCATCTGTGGAAGAGGAAAAGATGAATATCTCACTGGAGAAGGTGTCATTCCAGAGAAAAATGATCCACAATTCAAGACATGGAACACTGAGAATCACTTAGTGATGTCTTGGTTGATAAACTCCATGAATAATGAGATAGGTGAGAATTTTCTCCTATATAAGACAGCAAAGGAAATGTGGGATGCAGTTAGGGAGACGTATTCCAGTTCTGAAAACACCTCATAACTTTTTGAGGTTGAAGCCAAGCTGCATGATCTTCGACAAGGAGAGCTTACAGTTACTCAATATTTCAATACCCTTACTCGCTATTGGCAACATCTTGACTTGTTTGAAGTCCACACGTGGAAGTGCCCCGAAGACACAGCTTTATACAAAAAGATAGTAGAACAAAAACGAACCTTCAAATTCCTTCTTGGTCTCAACAAAAATCTGGATGAAGTCAGAGGCAGAATTATGGGAACCAAGCCTTTTCCTAGCATCCGAGAAGCCTTTTCTGAAGTTAGACGTGAAGAAAGCAGAAGGAAGGTTATGATGGGATCACAAAATTCCACTCCAACCTTTGAAGGTTCTGCCCTTGCAACACGAGGACCACCACCGAACAACAATGACAACCGGCAAAGGAAAGGGAGACCTTGGTGTGATCACTGTCGTAAACCTGGCCATCTTAGGGAAACCTGCTGGAAAATCCATGGGAAACCGGCTGATTGGAAGGCATCACGAGCAACCAATGCTAACATTGCAGCATCCTCAGATGACAACACAACTTCAACCTCAAACGGGTTAAGTCCCTTCACCAAAGAGCAATTGGAAGTTCTGCAGAAACTATTCAATCAAAACACGGTTTCGCAGCCTCAATCCAACACTTCTGGTTCTGGAACCAGCTTGTTAGCACAGCAAGGTAATTCCTCGTTGGCTCTTATGGTTGACAAATGGCACACAAAACCGTGGATTGTTGATTCTGGAGCTTCAGATCACATGACAGGAGATGCAACAATATTTTACAAGTACAGTCCATCCAATAGCAACTCCACGGTCCGAATAGCTGATGGTTCACTATCAAAAGTTGAGGGAATTGGTTCAGTCAAGATTAATAAGAATCTGACTTTAAATTCTGTTCTCCATGTTCCTAGTTTGGATTGTAATTTACTTTCCATTAGTAAATTGACTCGTGATCTAATTTGCATAACTAAGTTTTTCCCAAACTTATGTGAGTTTCAGGAATTGGATTCGGGGAAGACGATTGGCAGTGCTGAGATGTGTTCTGGACTTTATCTCCTCAAAAACCATTCTCCTCAAAATACACAAACTCAACCCACAAGTGGAGCTCCTGTTACAAGTCAGTCTGTTTTCAATTCCTATGTCAATAAAGATAGTGAAATTATGCTGTGTCACTATCGTCTTGGGCATCCTAATTTTGTGTATTTAGAGAAGCTTTTCCCTTCAATGTTTATCAATAAAAATCCAAAACATTTTCAATGTGAAATTTGCCAGTATTCCAAACACACTCGTAATACTTATCCTAGTTGCTTGTACAAACCATCTCGTCCATTTGCCATGATTTATAGCGATGTATGGGGCCCCTCAAGGGTGAAAAATATAACAGGAACTCGTTGGTTTGTATCATTTGTTGATGATCACACTAGGTTGACTTGGATATTCCTCATGAAAGAAAAATCAGAAATATGTCAACTTTTCAAAAATTTCAACTCTATGATACAAACACAATTCCAGACCAAGATTCAAGTTTTTAAAACAGATAATGCCAAAGAATACTTCAAATCTGTTCTAGGTTCTTATCTCCTAGAACAAGGCATAGTTCACATAAGTTCCTGTGTTGATACTCCCCAACAAAACGGGGTAGCAGAAAGAAAAAACAGACATTTACTTGAGGTGGCCCGATCTCTCATGTTTTCCACACATGTTCCAAAATTCTTCTAGGGAGAAGCCGTCCTTACATCCGCATATCTCATCAATAGAATGCCATCCAGAGTTTTGAAATTTCAAACTCCCCATCAAGTCCTCCTTCAACACTTCCCACAGACCAAAATCATCACATCACTAGAACCAAAAGTATTCGGGTGCTCAGCATTTGTTCATATACAGCCACAAAACCGCAGCAAGTTAGACCCAAAATCCATCAAGTGTATTTTTCTTGGGTATTCCTCAAAACAAAAAGGCTACAAATGTTATTCTCCCAGCACCCGCAAATTCTATAACTCAATGGATGTGAAATTCTTTGAACATCAATCATATTACCCCAAAACTGAAATTCAGGGGGAGAACTTGAGGGAATATCAGCTTTGGGAACTTGATCCCAGTCATCCAATCCAACCTCTTGATCCTCCATCACTACAGCCCTCTATCGAGTCGTTTCAACCTGATCCAGTCACTCATTCTCTCACACTTGATACACCAGCAGAAAGTCCACCACCACAAACTCCAGTGTCATCTATTCCCAACCAACCCAAATCACCACAAACCGTGGATAAAGAACTTCGTGTCTATGTTAAGAGGAAAAGGCCTATTACAGGGATGGAACTCTCAACACCTCTCACACTTGTCCAAGAGCCTGAACCAAGTCCAAAGCCGACTCAAACTCACTCAGATAAGGGAAAGTCCACTTCTAGGATTGAAAGTATCACTTACAACTGTGATATGCCAATTGCTCTGAGAAAGGGTGTAAGAACTTGTACACAGCATCCTATTCAAAAATTTGTCTCATATGGTAAATTATCTACTTCCTATAAGGCATTTGTTTCGACTCTTGACAAAGTGCAGGTACCTAACTCCATTCAAGAAGCCTTAACAAATTCTGAATGGAAAAAGGCAGTCTATGAAGAGATCAGGGCTTTGGAGAAGAATGGCACATGGGTGATCACAAAACTTCCTCCAGGAAAAAGGGTTGTGGGTTGTAAGTGGATCTTTACAGTTAAACATCAAGCTGATGGCAGTATTGAGAGATTAAAGGCACGTCTTGTTGCTAAGGGTTTTACTCAGTCCTATGGAATTGATTACCAAGAAACATTCGCTCCGGTGGCCAAATTCAATACTATCAGAATTCTTCTCTCTCTTGCAGCAAACCTAGACTGGCCATTACACCAACTGGACGTAAAGAATGCATTTCTAAATGGTGATCTAGAAGAAGAAGTTTACATGGAAATACCCCCGGGGTTGGAAACTTCATTCAACAGCAACCAAGTGTGCAAACTTAGAAAATCTCTATATGGGCTCAAGCAATCTCCTCGTGCTTGGTTTGACAGATTTGCAAAAACAATTACAAAGCATGAATACACCCAATGTCAAGCCGATCACACTCTATTTGTAAAATTCTCTCCAGAAAAGAAGATAGCCATACTAATTGTGTATGTGGATGATATCGTTCTGACAGGTGACTATGAAGAAGAACTACCAAGATTGAAGGGACTCCTAGCCAAGCAATTTGAAATCAAAGAACTTGGTGATCTTAAATACTTTCTGGGAATGGAAATAGCACGGTCCAAGAAAGGAATATTTGTCTCTCAACGTAAGTATGTCCTAGACTTACTAAAGGAGACAGGCATGCTTGGATGTAAACCTGCTAACACTCCAATGGATCCAACTAAGAAGCTAGGAGCTGAGAAAGACAGTACACCAGTCGACAGGGGGAGATATCAGAGACTTGTGGGACGTCTAATCTACCTCTCACATACACGACCAGACATTGGTTTTTCTGTTAGTGTTGTGAGTCAGTTCATGCACAACCCAACAGAAGAACATATGGGAGCAGTAAACAGGATTTTGAGATATCTCAAGATGACACCAGGAAGAGGCTTGTTATACAAGAAGGATAAAAGCCGTGAAGTTGAAATCTTCTCAGATGCAGACTGGGCAGGAGATATTTCAGACATAAGATCTACATCAGGATACTGCTCCTATGTTTGGGGAAACCTTGTGACTTGGAGAAGTAAGAAGCAATCTGTAGTCTCAAGAAGCAGTGCAGAAGCTGAATTTAGAGCACTTGCTCTTGGTATCTGTGAGGGCATATGGATACAGAGACTTCTTAGTGAACTCAAAATACAAAGTGAAGGGTCTATAAAGCTGTTTTGTGATAACCAAGCTACCATTAGTATTGCAAAGAATCCAGTGCACCATGACAGGACAAAGCACATCGAAATTGATCGGCACTTCATCTCAGAAAAGATTGAGAAAGGAATTATACAACTAATGTATACTCCTACAAAGTTGCAAGCAGCCGATATTCTCACCAAAGCTCTTCCAAAGACTAACTTTGAAGAATTGAGTCACAAGCTGTGTTTGTACAACATTTACAACTCAGCTTGAGGGGGAGTGTTGAAAATCTTCCAAAGTTAGTATGTAGATAAATAAGGAAAGCATATGGCTAATTGACAGCCATATAATCTTGATATTTATAGCAGAAGAATCAAATCTTATAGGATTTAATGTGATATATTTTTATTCTTTATTTAGTCTTCTTAAGATTAAGGAAAGATAGGTTGTACACTAGTATATATATACAATACTTGTATCACTTTCTGAATAAGAGAAAATAAAGAATTCCAAATCTCTTCAATTTCTAAAGTCAGGGTGATCCATCCAACAATTAGAAAATTTAAGGAAAGGCTTCTTGCTTGCTGATTCCAGGTTCAAATGGATTATTAGTGGGCAATGATTTGAAATACCTGGACTCATTACCTAAACTTAAGTTTTTGGGTATTGCACCAAGAGTGATTAATAAGAGCATGGTCCAACCTTCTAAAGATAGGATTGGAATCACTGTTGTTCGTCCACATGAAGAAGATACCTGAAGTACATGCATCCTCCAAATCAACCTCATAACAAAAGTCATTAAAATCCTCAATTCCCTTAGTTATAGTGACATTACCCCTTAACTTATCTTCAACACTATGACATTCATTGAAATCTCCCACCACTAACCATGGTTCAAAAGCGGCGTTTTTAAACCCAACAAATCAGTCTAAAGTGATTTCCTCTTAGTATCACTGTTGGCACCATAGACAAATGATATGAAACTAAAAAAGTTTAAGTCGAGAAACTTGCAATGGCAATGAATGATTTGACTTGAGGAAACCAGGATTTGTACACCCCACACCTGTGGATTCCAAACCACCCATATAAGCCCACTTTGATGTGCTTCCAAATTCCAACGAGGCCACAACCTTCTTCAAATATTTTGTACATTTGAAGGTTTGAACTTAGTCTTTACTAAACTTGAGAGAAATTTTTTGTTCTCTACAGAAGTGAAGTAATTCTTCGCATTTACAAGGATCATTTAACCCTCTAATATTTCAAGAAGCTAACTTCATATTTATAAGAAAAAGAAAACATCCTTTAAACTCAAAAGGAAGGGGTCAAGGAGGAATCCCTGACTTCTCACTTTCTTTCTTCTCTTTTTCCCTTTTCTTCCTTGATTTCTTTTTCTTCTTTTCTGGGCTGTTCAAAGGCTTACTTTCCACTTCAATACCCAAAGCTCCATCCTTCTCCATATCAGCCGGAGATGAAGAGGGAAGAGGAGTCTCATTCACCAGAGGGAGTTGTAGAAACTTCATTCCCAATAGACGATGGGCTATTGCCAGAGATTTCCAAATCATTATTTGAATTATCTCCCATTATCCCTGACTCCTCATATTCCCTATTAGATGAATCATTCTCTGGTTGACAACCTAAAGTTCCTGTATCAATTCTCACTTTAGCATGCATCACAACCTTTGCCTGGCCTTTTCCAGGCATCACAGGGACTTGACACAAGACAAGGGATCAATCCAGTTTCCTTTTAATTCCTTCATGTTGCCTGGGGATGGAGAATCTTCAACCTCAGCAGCACCATTAATAAAACCATTTTCCTCTGAGTTGGGACATTTTAAATCGCTATGTCTGAACACAGCATTTCAAGCATCTTGGGGCGGAGCATATGGTACTCCACATCCATCCTATAGAAAATCCCCATTTGCTTCCATTTCTATAGATGCTCTCACACGAGTATTGGTTGCTGTAACAATATCGACTTGAAGAGGCTTCCCAAGAGCACTTACCGCATATCCCATCCCTTCATTGTGCATGAACTCCATTGGAACACCTTGTAATCTCACCCAAACCAGCATTTCATTGGGTTCTCTGAGAAAATGTTGCGGATGCATTCTTAGGACAAAAATATGAAAGAAGCAAAAAAAAAAAAGCAAAAGGCTAATGCCTAATAAGGAATCCTAGGTGGTTTAATTTTAGTCAGTTTTGAAAATCAAATATTTTCTTATTTTTGTTACTTTCTAGTTTTGTTATTTTCTTATTTATGGTAGTAGGAGTTTATTTAGGAAAATAAGACTATTGAGAAATCTTGATCTTTGTTAGTTAGGAATCCTAGTCTTTTTATAATGTTTATTATTGTAAGGAAACTTCCCTATAAATAGGGGGTTATTGAGCAATAAAATTATCAAGCATAATTTAATAAAAAAATGACGAGATTAGGAACTCTTTCTCAACGAGTTTTAAGGTTGCAGCTCCCTTCGATGAGTTGTGTTTGATTATCAAGTATAGGTACATCAAGGAGGAAGAATAAGGGTAAGAATCCTTTGTTGGAAGGAGAGTTTCCGGTCTATCGTTTGGTGACTTGATCACAAACTGAGAATCGTAACAATTTGGTATCAGAGCCGCTCACCATGGGCGAGAACATCGTTGAAGAACGGCTACGTCATCTTTTGCATGAAAATCAATTGCAGACGGATGCCAAAATAGCAGCAGCGGAGTCAAGGCGGGCCACTTCAGAGGCATGGATGGCAGCTCAACTTCAACAATTATCACAACAACTTGAAACTTTAATTTGTGCAAGCAACCGTGGCAAAGGAGTGGAGTTTGGAGACAGAAGTAATGCATGTTCCAACCAAAACCAAAACTCTCACACTAATGAAGAAAACAATAGTAGCAAAGGGGGCATGAGTGGCAGAGGAACAGGGGGTTTTGTGTTGTTGTATACGAAGTTAGATTTTACCACCTATGATGGAGCAAGTGACCCATTAGTGTGGATCCATACGTGCGATAAATTCTTTGCTAATTAGAGAATGGTTGAGGGAGATAACGTTGGTCTGGCCACTTTTCACATGACTAGAGAGGCGCAATTATGGTTTTACTAAATAGAAAAGGAGGAAGCAAACATGACAGGGAAGACATTCAAGGAGTATTGTACCCTTCGCTTTGGGCCACCCTTGCGGAGCAATCCTTTAGGTGAGTTAATTAACCTCAAACAAACAGGTTCTATGGAAGAGTACCAGTGAGAGTTTCAAACCTTACTAGCAAGAGCAAGCTCGGTACGAGCTGATCAACAAGTCGACATGTTTATGGCAGGATTGAGGGAGAATATTCGCATTGATGTAGAATTGCATAGCCTATCGAGTTTGTTACATGCCATGAATTTCGCAAGGGCTTTTGAAAGAAAATTGCAGCTCACCCAAAACATGAAGAAAGGTGTAAATCCCAGCACCGACTTCAATTCAAGGGGAACCTCAAATAACTTCAAATTAGTCACCATGGTGGGTAGTGCATCAACTTCTTCTAGTAGTTCTTCAACTCCATTGGTTAAGAGATTAACAAGAGCTGAGATGGCCACTTGTAGAGTTCAAGGATTGTGTTATAATTGTGATGAACAATATGTTCCTGGACATCAATGCAAGAAACTGTTCTGGTTGGAAATAGATGAAACAGCGAAAGAAGACTCAAATGGAGAAGAAAATACTTTGGTGATATCCTTATACGCTATTACAGGAGAACAGAATGCTAGAACCATGCAATTAACGGCAATGATTTGTGAGCAACCCTTAAATAGTTTGGTGGATTCCGGTAGCACTCACAACTTCATTAGTTCGACAGCAGCTCGAAGATTAGGAATTCATATTCAACCCCAAACAAATCTTAAAGTGGCTGTAGCAAATGGGGAGCAAGTGGTGGGATTAGGCAAATGTACCAACGTACAATTTTCAATCATCAATCACCCTTTCAAAGCTTATTTTATGTGATTCCTTTAGCTGGGTTTGATTTGGTATTAGGTATACAGTGACTTCAAACATTGGGGCCAGTTCTATGGGATTTTATGTCCCCCACCATGCGCTTCGAGAAGGCGAGCAACCCAATTATGTTACAAGGACAGCTGCAACCTTCACACTTAACAACAAAATCATCTTCAAATATCACAACCTCAAGAGAGGGACTTGGAGAAAATACTGGCAGTTTTCGAGGAAGTATTTCAAGAGCCGATAGGACTACCACCCATCTGACCATGCGATCATCGCATTAATTTATAGATAGATACGACTCCCGTGGTGGTTCGACCCTATCGATACCCGCATCTGCAAAAAGATGAGATTGAAAAACAATGCCAACAAATGTTATAGCAAGGCATTATTTGGCCTAGTCACTCGCCATTCTCCTCCCCGGTACTGCTAGTTCACAAACACGATGGCACATGGCGATTTTGTGTTGATTACAAGGAGCTGAATGATAAAACTGTAAAGGATAAATTTCCCATTTTAGTAGTGGATGAATTGTTAGATGAGTTGCATGGCGCAAAATTTTTTACTAAGCTTGATCTCCGATCCGGTTATCATCAACTTCGAATGGATCTTCAAGATGTGGAGAAAATAGCTTTTTGAACTCGCCATGGCCATTTTGAGTTTCTTGTCATGCCCTTTGGGCTAACCAATGCCCCTTCCACCTTTTAAGCATTAATGAATGAGGTATTTCGATCCCATTTACGTCAATTTGTGCTTTTTTTTTTTTTACAATATCCTTGTGTACAACAGCTCATGGGAGAGTCATTTGCTGCACCTCTAAACTGTCCTTGAGCTACTGAGGGCCCTTCATCTCTATCTTAAGAAGTCAAAGTGCTCATTTGGAGAACCACAAGTCTCCTATTTAGGTCATGTGATATCAGTAGGAGGTGTTTCCACCGATACAAGTAAAATTCAAGTGGTCGCTGATTGGCCTCAACCTCAAATTATCAAAGCTTTGCGTGGATTCTTGGGGTTGATGGGGTATTACCGCAAATTCATTAAGTATTATGGTCAAATTGCTATCCCTTGACAAGTATGCTGAAGGAACAAGCCTTTCAATGGAATGATGCGGCTCACATCTCCTTTGAAGCGCTAAAGAAAGCCTTAATAGCTGCACTAGTACTGAGTTTGCCTAATTTTAAGGAAGAGTTTGTAGTTGAATATGACGCGTCCGGTGTAGGAATAGGAGTAGTCCTGCAACAAAATGGACATCCCATTGCATTCTTCAGTAGGAAACTAGCAGACCGTTAGTTTAAACTTACAGCGTATGAGCGGGAATTAATTGGTTTAGTGAAGGTAGTCCAACATTGGAGACCATATCTTTGGGGTCATTCTTTTATCATTTGAATAGGTCACTATAGTCTCAAGTATTTACTTGGACAATGGTTGTCCACATCTCCCCAACAACACTGGTTTAGCAAGTTAATGGGTTTCACTTTTCGCGTGGAATATAAGGCTGGTTGGTTGAACATTGCAGCAGATTCGTTGTCACGCCTTGAGGAAGATAGTGGTTGTTATATGCAATATCCCAACCGCAGGTTATCTTGTTTGATGAAATTCGAGCAAAGATTCAAAATTCAGCTACTTTAATGGACATTAAATCAAGAATTGAGCAAGGAACAGCTGCACCGGGTTGGTCTTTGCGTGATGAGATGATATTCTTTAAAGATTGCATTTACCTATTACCAATCTCTTCCTTGATCAGTGCTATATTATTGGGAATCCATGACAATACTCATGAAGGTGTTGAGAAAACATTGTAGTGCATTCGCAAATTGGTCTGGAATGAAGACCTCCATCAAAGCTTACGTCGCAGTATGCCTCTTTTGTCAACGGAATAAAGCTGAACATTTGAGTCTAGCCGGGTTATTGCAACCGTTACAATTAACTAATCAGGTTTGGTCGGATATATCAATGGATTTTATTGACGGGTTACCAAAATCGTTAGGTAAAACTGTCTTATTCGTGGTGGTTGATCAGTTCTCAAAATATGCTCACTTTATTCCATTAGCACATCCATACAATGCTTGCACCATTGCAAGGGTATTCTTTGACAATATTGTTTGCTTACATGGCATTCTTGAATCTATTGTTAGTGATCGCGATGCCCTTTTTACCAGTAACTTTTGGAAGGAGTTTTTTTGTTTATGCGGAACCAATCTTCATTTCTCTTCCGCATATCATCCACAATCTGATGGGCAGACTGAGGTGGTGAATCGAACCATTGAAATATACTTGCGTTACCTTGCTGGAGATCGCCCTAAGAAGTGGGTAGAATGGATTCCTTGGGCTGAATTTTGTTACAACACTTCATTCCACACAACCCTTAAAACATCCCCATTCCAAGTTGTCTATGGATGGGAGCCTCTGAGTTTGACATCTTATGTTGCATGCACTTCTCAAGTAGATGCTGTGGATCAAGCATTTCTTGATCGAGATGAAGCTTTAGTTGACATTCGCACCAAACTCCACCAAGCACAGCAACGAATGAAGACCGTCTATGATAAAGGACATTGTGATGTGGAATTCTCTCCTGGTACTTATGTGTGGTTGTGTTTACATCCTTATCGTCAAAAGATAATTGCTAGCCATGTTACACATAAACTTGCACCCAAGTTCTATGGACCTTTCCTAGTGGCAAAACACATTGGTACTGTAGCATACCATCTAGAGCTTCCTTTGGATTGCAAGCTACATAATGTTTTTTCACGTGTCCTTGTTGAAGCCTTTCAAGGGTGAGATACCTGGTGAGCCATTGGCGCTACCTCCGCTGGAAGAAGGTCAGGTTGTAATCAGTCCTATGGCCATTTTGCGAGTTTGATTGAACAGAGGCCGTTGGGAAATCTTCGTACAATGGAGTAGGGGTACGATAGCGGATGCTACTTGGGAAGATGTCTTGGAGTTCAAACTAGCATTTCCGCACTTTCAGCTTGAGGACAAGCTTTTTGTGGAGGAGGGGAGTAGTTGTGGATGCATTCTTGGGACAAAAATATGAAAGATGCAAAAAGTAGAAAAAGGCTAATGCTTAATAAGGAATCCTAGGTGGTCTAATTTTAGTTAGTTCTAAAAATCAAATATTTTCTTATTTTTGTTACTTTCCAGTTTTGTTATTTCCTTATTTAAGATAGTGGGAGTTTATTTAGGAAAATAAGACTATTGAGGAATCTTAATCTTTGTTAGTTAGGAATCCTAGTCCTTTTATAATCTTTATTATTATAAGGAAACTTTCCTATAAATAAGGGGTTACTGAGCAATAAAATTATCAAGCATAATTTACTAAAAAAATCATGAAATTGGGAACACTCTCTCAACGAGTTTCAAGGTTGCAACTCCCTTCAACGAGCTGCATTTGATTATCAAGTATAGGTACATCAAGGAGGAAGAACAAGGGTAAGAACCCTTTGTTGGAAGGAGAGTTTTTGGTCTATCGTCCGGTGACTCAATCACAAACTGGGAACCATAACAGAAAATTTCCCTCTTGATCCTGTTGTGTACTGTATAGGGTGTTAGTAAAATGTCAGTCCACAGAAGTCTGCAAGCAGCCTTATTTGAAGCCTTAAATATAGCTTGTTGCTACTGTTCTGCATTGCACAGTAAGGTTGGAAGATGTTGAATATGTTAGGAGACTAACGAAACTGCTCTAACTTATACTTCTGTCTGTGTGAAATTAATGGTGAAAGTTTCATATTTATGAATGTAGGTTAAATTAGCTTTCCTTTTTTGTCTACACTGAAGGTTTTGTATGATTTAAAGAGTTAATTATGTTTGGGTTATTAAGACGAACCTGGCATGATTATGTAATTTTCTCATGATATGAGCAGATTGAGATTGTCTGCTTCAGAGGCAGAATTAGGGTACCGTTGCAGAAACTATTCTCAAAGATTCTTTTTCTCCCACTGTACAATTTCCAATAATTTTTTTTTATAAAGATTTATGAAAATATCATCTTCAACATTTTCATTAGATGTGGTGAGGTGATGGACCTCCCCAGCAGCATACCCAGCTTCATAATTCCTGTGTGCTTTGAACTTTGTGATAACAAATATAAAATGTAGAATGATCATACCATCTTTTGCATCTTTTTGCAATGGTGCAACCAATTGCTTGGCACCTCTCCTCCCTACCTCATCTAAATGCTTCCTACATTGATGGATGGGAAATGAAGAAGAATTTTGTTTCTATCGGTTATTTTGCTTTTAGAGTGAAACTAATATACTAGCTACTTCATTGTCATTGCAGGAGCTGAAACTTTCTCAAATTCAAGTTTTGGATGGGTCAATGTCAAGGATGTTGCAAATGCTCACATTCTGGCATTTGATGTCCCATCAGCCAGTGGAAGATATTGTTTGGTTGACAGGGTTGCCCATTATTCAGAAATCACAAGGATCTTACATGATCTTTACCCTGGTGTCAAGCTTCCAGATAAGTAAGTAGTAGGGCTTAATTTTTTAGCTTGTTTACTCTTTACACATTCATCAGTTGCTGTTTAGTTAAGTAGGGGTCAATGGATCTCCGCTTGACAATTTGCAGATGTTTTTAGAAACGACGTATGAATCTTTAAGAGATTCTGGGCTTTAATAAGAAAAGGTTATGATAACCAAGTGAATTGTTTACTTTTCTTCACCCTCAACAATGTTTTGTATTGTACCAGAGTACAACCAGACCTTACAAAAAGCTTAGGATAACTGAATGAATTGTTTGTCTAGATTTTATTCTCCCTTACAAGGTTTTGCACCAGGATATAATGAAGCCTACCAATTTACCAAGAGTAGAGATGTTTTCATTGGAGTTCATCATTCGGTGGTGTATGCTAACCGTCATTTTAGTTTTCTTCTCCCTCAATAATGTTTTGCATGGTACCAAAGTCTAATCAGACCTGACTAAAAGCTTGGGATACTGAGTAAATCGTTTGTATAGATTTTCTTCTCCCTTAACAAGGTTATAGTCAGCCTACCAATTTACTTCAGAGTAAAAATGTTGTCATTGGACTTCATCTATTAGTGGTGTTTTTAATATCATTTTTTATCAAGATAATGTGTTTGAATATGGAGCCGTTGTGCAAAAATACTCCTTAACTAAGCGGAATCATCTATTGTACGGAGGAAAAAAAATGTGACCTACCAATAAATTTTTTTTATTTTTTAAATTGTTGATCCTACAACCTGCTGCATAAATTTTCATGAGAATTCAGGATAATACAATATATTATATTGAAGTAAAAGTGAAACTACTTTCTTGTAGGTGTGCCGACGACAAGCCTTATGTGCCCATATACCAGGTCTCTCAAGAGAAAGCAAAAAGTTTGGGTATAAACTTCACTTCCTTGGAGGAGAGCATTAAGGAAACGGTGGAAAGCTTGAAGCAGAAGGGCTTTGTTAACTTCTGATGGTATGTGTTTTCCAATTTCTGTGGACAAGGGTTTGATCCTTGTACGGGGTGAAAAGATTTCTCGTATCTTTCTTTGGTTGGCAATTGTGAAAGGAGTTTCTTAACTTCTTTACTTGATCTTGCTCAAGTAATACTTATGGTTGATGATACAAGTTCGGAAGCAGCTTTTTGTACGTGAGTTTCCCCATTTAATATTTACCATATATGGCTACTCATCTTCGAGTGAGTTTGCAATTTTAATTGAACAAAACTTGTTTCTCGACCGTTCTGATACCTATAGCTCGTGAAATAGACGGTCGTTGCAGTTTAATATTGTAGGGGCAAGCAACAAGAAATCTTCTAAAATAATGTATATTTTTTTATAAATAATTACAAAATAGGATATTCGGAAAATTTATTTTCAAAATAGGTGACGAGTGTGCAAATTTGGAATATATCTTTAGTTGAAGTAAGATTTTGCCGATTAAAGGCATGTTTTGGGAATGCGCTTTTAGTACAAATGTATTTGAGTATATGTATCTCTAAATTTTTTAAAAATAAAATTTAAATTTATAAAAGTTATTTTTTTTTTGTAATTCTCATGTGAACTTTTAGTTTTTTAAAATAAAAAAAAATAATTTGAAAAAATTTATTATTGATTTTTTTTATGAAAAAATTATAAGGAAAGTAATATAAATTTTGTCAAAAGAACTATAAAAAAATTTTAGAAACTATTATTAAAAAAAATGTAAAAGTGTAGATATTAAAAAAAAAAATGATTTGAAGGCTTATTGGTTCTAACAATGATTGTAGAGTTAATCATTCAGACTTTAATTCATAGATGTGGATTTTAGACCTATTATTTTTTTTTTCTATTTTTATATCTATGTTTTTACATTTTTTTAGAAAATCTATTTGTTATTTTCTTTATATAATTTTTTTTTATAAATTTCTTGTTATGATAACTTTTTTCAAATTATTTTTTTTTGTTTTAAAAAAATTAAAAGTATACATAAGAATAACAAAAAAAAAAATCATAAATTTAAAAATTATAAAATTGATTTAAAATTTATTAAAAAAGTTTTGGCGATACATTTATTTGGATATATTTATATTGAAAGCGTGTACGCAGAATGTACCTTTAGTATAACTAAAGGCGAGTACTTGGAATGTGTGTTTAGTATATTCATTCTTAGAGGGCAAATTTTTGCCTCAATTAAAGACTTATTTCGGATCTGTACCTTCATTAAAGATTTCAGAAATAAGTTTGTCGACTATTTAAAAAAAAAATATATATTATTTTAATAGATTTCTCAATAAGCAACAAAGATAACTACATTTTAGCAGTTTTTTGGAGAAACAAATTTGATTTCCACCTTTAACTTAGATACGTAAGAAGAAAAATGTATCATTGTCTAGTTAATATCACATGACGAGAATTCAAGAGAATAATTGTGTTAGATAAATGTTACCCTTCTTTTAATTTATTAAATATAGATGTTAGGGTATATTTGCAACCTTAAACTCATTTCCTCTATTAATGACTTTACAAATGAATTAGCTTTTTACCGTTCCTATTCATTTCTCTAAATTTCCACCATTGTCTTTACTTTCATTACCAATATGTAGAGTTTTCACTGTTATCTATTTACTTCCGATTTCCTTCTAATTTTATTTAACTAATGCCATAAGTTTTAGGGTTCTAGAAATAGTAAATCAGTGAAAAGTACTTAAATAGGGTCCTTAAAAAGATATTGCAAAAATAGGTCAAGAAAGTATATATTAGGTATACACCATTATATTTCTATTAAAGGTGCATATATAAAATGTGCCTTTAGTAGAAAATCACATATAATTGAAAGTGCATATTTTAAGTACAAACCCCACCCTTATTACAAACACATAACACCACCAAACCAAGATCAAATAAACTATATGAAAAATTCCAATTTTATAACACAACACCACCTTGAAATGAAGTTGATAAGAGTGTTAGAGATTGAAAACAACATTGAATATATTATTTTATCATTATAATGTACAAGAATACTAACACTAATGAAATTTTGCATAAGGAAATGATATTTAAATCTACCTAAATCTATTTCTTAGAACTCTATCTCCTATTGAAGTGTCTAAACACTTGGGACAACATGGAAGTGTGCCCTTTGACTCATCTCTCATTACTAGTAGTAGGAGCATGTGATTTTTATATTGGATGACGTTGTGGGGCCTCATCAAAGTCATGAGGAGGCACTTGACTCCAATGTGTAGAACGGTGTAAACTCTCACTTATGGCCATCTCAAGCTAATCCTGGTGTCTCTTGAGTGGAGTTAATGGAGTCAAGAGAGGCTCATTATGTAAGAAATGATAAGGGGGTCATGAATGAGTCGTAAGAAAGAGCTAAACTTCAAATGTTGTCACTGTCCATCATCTAGGTAGGATGTGTTATGATGTCAATAAATCTGGAGGAATGGTTGATGAAGTGGGGATATTAGATGGGCTAAGTGCATGGTCATGATGTGCACCACCTTGAAATGAAGTTGATAAGAGCATTAGAGATTGAAAATAGCATTGAATACATTATTCTATCATTACAATGTATGGGAATACTAATATTGATGAAATTTTGCATAAGGAAATTATATTTGAATCTACCTAAATCTATTACTTGGAACTCCATCTCCTAGTGAAGTGTCTAAACCCTTGGGACAGTATGGAAGTGTGCTCTTTGACTCGTCCCTCATTACTAGTAGTAGGAGCATGCGATTTTTGTGTTAGATGATGTTGTAGGGCTTCATCAAAGTCACAAGGAGGCACATGACTCTAATGTGTAGAACAGTGTAAGCTCTCACTCATGGCCATCTTAAGTTGATCATGATTTCTCTTGAGCGAAGTTAATGGAGTCAAGAGAGACTCAATATGTGAGAAATGATGGGGGGTCACAAATGAGTCCTAAGGAGGAGTTGAACTTCAAATGTTGTCATTGTCCATCATCTAGGCAGGATGTGTCATGATGCCGATAATCTAGAGGAACGATCGATGAAGTGGGGGTATTAGATGGGCCAAGTGCATGGTCACGATGTGCACCTTGGCTATGCATATGTTTAGCTCCTCTTAATCTATGACCACCCTTATGTCAAGAAGCTACTATTGACTACTCCTACTTATGTTCATGTTCCTATTCCTACTGCTGCTCTTGCTGATTGTGGACTGATTCACCTTGCTCTTACTAAGTTGCAGGGTATAGTGTATGTTGATAGAATCTTTTGAGCATGGACCTATAAAGCTTAATCCAACTTGTTTAGGCCCATATTCCAGCTTTATGTGCCTAGACCAATCTCTTGTAGATTGCCATAATATAGAAGCATCAAGGCCTAATCGACATGCCTCAACCTCCTACTTGGATTGGTCGTATGTGCCTCAAAATTGGATAAGTATGAAAGGCTTGAGATAGATAAGAAAAGAAACCAGTTAAAAATACAACCTCCACAAGATTTGGAGAGAATCTTATAAATAAATGTACTTGCCATATCAAGATCGATCCTAACCTTTATAAATAGAAATTGAGACTACTAAGTGATCAGTAGTAAATATATAAAATTTTAAAAGCAAATTCTACCAACAAATGCATTGGGTCAGACAAGTAATATAGTAATGAGTCATGTGTCGACTCTATGAGGATTAATTAAGTACTAAACCTATATCAGATTCTATTTTATTTAGGTAATAAAATTGACAGAATTAACTAATCAAATACTAATTAATCTAATCCACTTAGATTTTCACTAAGAACATGAGAGAATTGTTATGAAAATATATCAATTGAAAGTAGGAAATCCAAATTCACCCTAGTTTCACTAATCAGATTGTCATCATATATAATGATTTTTAGTTATGTGGATATTTATATGAAATTGTGAAAGCCTTTATTCTTTTCCAAATTTTTAAAACCCAAAACCTTAAAATCAATTTATTAGCTTCTGCTAAACAAATTAATAGAAGATTCTATTATTTAACCACAAATCTCCCAATTATATAATTGACTAATATTCTATCCTAATTTCTCCTAATTCTTTAGTGAGAAACTAATCAAGAATATTGCATTAAGCCCTAAAACAATTTCTAATCAAATTAAAATGATCATATTTCCACAATTCTTATTCAATATAATTTAAGAAATCCTATTGAACCCTAATTTCCCTTCCGAGTCATTAAAATTCCTATAATCTTAATTCTAACAAAAAATCAAAATTTATAGTATAGGATTTACAATATGAATCTTTCACATATCTAACAATCTTATAATATAGCTACAATCATCATTTGAGTTATTATAGGGTTTCATCAATTTGCCACAAATAAACTTAGAACATCATGGAATTGAAAACACAAACATAAATCAAAGAAATTACTGTAATGGAATTCATAATTGATAACAAAATCAATCTATGAATTGAATAGAAAAGTGCTAGTTCAAAGATCACCAATTCAAGATAACAAGAATCAATTGCAATATAATGATCCTGCAAATCTTTGATGAAGGAGTCTTTCCTGGATGATTTTAGTGGATTCAATTGATGAAAACTTTAAGTACACTAACCAATTCTCCCTCTCCTCTCTCTAGGGTTTAAAAGTGATAAAAAGATAAAAGATAAGATCCTCAATCCCTCACATTCGGAGTTTTTATCCAAAACAAAGGAATGTCTTTTCGGTTGGCTCATAAAGCCGATGTTAAAGCATGCGGCCTTTCCTTCTAAAGCTGGTAGCTTTAACTCTAAAAGCTAGTGGCTTACACTCTCAAGGTCAACAGTTTAAGCCGTTAGCTTACACTCTTAAGGCTAACGACTTTAACTCCCAAAGTTAGCCTAAATTATGTTTGTTGAAAGCCGATCTTCAAAGATAATGGTGTAAAGTAATGAGTGGTTAGTCTCTTTTGTTCAACATTCCTTCAAGTGCTTAAAACTCCTCTAATTTACTCATGTTTGCACTCTAAGCTCTTAAAGACCTAAAATAGCACAATAAACCTAATTAAGTATCATTTCCTTAGAATTTTCATAATATCAATAAGAATTTAACATGATTCACATAATAAAATATGAGTAGAATATGCCCTTATCAACTTCCCCACACTTGAACTTTTGCTTGTCCTCAAGCAAAATACTTAAAATCAACGAAGTAATTTTTCATTGAAAATACAAAATTTTCTATTAACAAAATACTTGAAATTCTAGTGTCTACAGCTCTAACCATACCGGGATATGTAACTGAATTATAACAGTTGAAATTTTGCAGCTAATCTAAACAAAACAAACTTTAATCCTAGTGTTTAACATAAGAATTCTAATTCAAAAGTAAATACTCAGTCCTATAAGGAACAAACACTTATTTAAACTTTCATAGTTATTAACAAACATATAATCCCTTAAATCACTTCTCTATAAATGGTCACATTAGTGAAAGCATATGGTATCCACTCTTTCCCTAGAATTTCTCCCTTTTTATTACAAATCTTATTTCACTTTTTTTTTTCAAGTTCAAGTATTGAACTTTTACCTTTTTGCCTTTCACATTATGGTGAGTTCATTAAGTCGACACATCCTGGGCTCATCACCCAAGTGACTAGGTTTTCAAGTGATCCCTACGAACTCTTCCTCACACCAACATTCAAGTATTGAACTTTTAGCTTTCCGCCTTTTGCATTATGGTGAGTTCATTGAGTCGGCACATCCTAGGCTCATCACCCAAGTGACCACTTTTTAAAAGGACCCCTATGGACTCATAAAGGATCACTAAGTAAAAAGTTTATTCTACCTCTTTCACCAGATGTTAAAAATATTTTCAAAGAAACTTAAGCGAGGATATACAAGCTAAATTTACTAGGAAGTAGACCTGCTTCCTTTTCTACTTAAGGACTTGACTTACTTTCAAATTTTTAAAATGAAAAATTAAACATAAGGTAAATTTATTCCTTAAAGATTTCACTACATAATTTCAACAAAGTAATCTAATCACAAAAGTAGGTGAGTAAGACACCAAATTAAGTCAATTTAACCTTAAGTTACCAGATAACTCTTAAGGACAAATATGAGTTCAAAGCAAAGATAATAATAAAGACTATGATGTCATCAATATGAACAAATGTTCACTAATTCAAACATCAGTAATTTATACTCAACTTTTCTATGATCCCTTCCCTACACTTAAAATGAATAGTGTCCTCACTATTTTTAATTTAGCACAATTAAGAGGGAATAAAAGATAATGAATTTAAAAGAAAAAGGAAAACTAGTACTTCCTTGGTGTTTAAAAAGGATTGATGCAATTGGAGTTTCGACTAGTACAACAATAGAGAGAGTTAGTAGAAATCATCTACTTTAGTTGCATAAGAACACAAAAAAAAAGAGCAAAAAAAAAAAAAAAAAAAACCTAACCACAACATTAAAGAGTAAAAAAAAAATAAAAATCAAGAGTTTACCCAATATGTGGGTGCTTAATAAGTATAGACCAGTAGACTATTGGCAGTAGTAATCAAATAAAAATAGGAAAAATAAAAGAAAAGAGAGCCAATAGGGCCTTTAGCTCTCTTGCTTTGAGCTGTTGTGGTCTTCATCTTCTTCTTCTAATCTCCCCTCTTAGTGTTAAGCATGGGTTACTACCAATGAAGCGCTTATTTTATAGTCACTAGCCTGACTTCCACGATGTTTTAAAGCGGATTTGTTAGATCCATGATAGTAGCAGCACTATCAATGTTTTCTCCTTCATAGTAATGCTTGAGAAGATAATTGTTTACCTTAAAAGTATGGTTGTCTTTTGCTTTCAACTCAACTACACCATAAGGAAAAAGATTAGCAATAACAAATGGACCAGACCATTAGGATCTCAACTTACCTAGAAATAGCTTCAATCGAGAGTTGTATAATAGAACTTTTTGCCTAGGCAAAAACTCTCGGCTTAAAATGTTCCTGTCATGCAATCGCTTAGCTCGTTCCTTATATATCTTAGCATTCTCGTATGCTTCGTCTCTTATCTTTGCCATCTAATTCAGCTAAAGCAACCACTTTTCACTTATAGCTTGGAAATCAAAGTTAAGGTGTTTTATGGCCTAGTATGCCCGATGCTTAAGCTCCACAGGTAGCTGACATGATTTACCATAAACAATCTTGTATGGGGACATTCCTATAGGGGTTTGAAAGCGGTTCTATAGGCCTATAATGCATCATCAAGTTTTAAAGACCAATCTTTCCTAGATGCATTGATAGTTTTCTCTAGAATATGCTTTATTTCCCTATTGGATACCTTTAACTATCCACAGGTCTGTAGATGATAAAGTGTGGCAATTTTATGAGTAACTCTATATTTTGATAATAATTTTTCAAATTGCCTATTGCAAAAATGAATTTACTGTCATTAGGTTGTAGAGCAACTGCTTCTACCCATTTTAACACATAATCAATAGATATGAGATAAAATTTGTTTGAAAAAGATGAGGGGAAAGGGCCCATAAAGTTTATTCCCCACACATCAAAAAGCTCAATTACATAATGTTGTTTTGTGGTAATTGATGTCTCCTAGAAATATTGCCAGTCCTTTGGCATTGAGCACAAGACATAATGAAATTCCTATAGTCATTAAACAGTTTAAGCCAATAAAACCCGCAAGATAAAATTTTAGTTGCAGTTCTTTCCACACCAAAATGGCCTCCTATTTCTCTAAAATGACAATGTTGTATTATGCTAAGCTATTTAGTTTCAGGTACACAACGTCTAAGTACTTAGTCAGCACAACATTTAAACAAATATAGTTCATCCCAAAACTAATATTTCACATCATGTAAAAATTTCTTTTTCTATTGATACGACAAACCATATGGTGTGATTTTGTTAACTAGGTAATTAACTATATTAGCATACCAAGGTAATCCTTGGATATCTACTACATGCAATTGTTCATTAGGAACTTTTCATTAATGAGTGGATCTAAACAATGAGATTCCAACCGGGATAAATGATCAACCACTACATTTTTAGTTCCTTTTTTATCTCTAATTTCTAGGTCAAATTCTTGCAGTAGTAAAATCTAATGAATTAGCCTAGGTTTAGCATTAGCTTTAGCAAACAAATACTTAAGAGCACTTGGTCTGTATACATTATGATCTTAGAACCTATCAGATAAGGCTAAACTTATCACAGGAAAATATGACTACTAAAAGCTCTTTTTTAGTTTTGCCATAGTTTCTTTGGGCTTCATTCAAAGTTCTATTAGCATAGTATATAACATGAAATATTTTACCTTTCCTTAGCCCAAGTACCGCTCCTATAACATAGTTGCTGGCATCACACATAAACTCGAACATAAGCTCCCAATAAGGCAACGATCATTAGCTTCTCCTTCAATAAGTTGAGCGCTTGTAAACAATTGTTATAAAAAAAAAAGAGTAAAATTGTTTTCAAGCAAATTACAAAGAGGTCTAGACATTTTAGAGAACTTCCTAATAAATCTCTTATAGAAGTCAGCATGTCTTAGGAAGCTCTTGACTCCTTTTACTGAAGTGGGGGGGGGGGGGGGGGGGGGGGTGGTGGGGGGGTGTGGAAACTTCTCTATTATCTCCACTTTTGCCCTACCAACCTCAATCCCCTTCCTTGACACTTTGTGACCTAAGACGATTCCATCTCTTAACATAAAATGACATTTCTCCCAATTCAGAAGTAGGTTAGTCTCTTTACATCTTTTAAGTACATAACCTAAATTTATCATACATGATTCAAATGTCCTCCTAAAAAAAGAAAAGTCATCCATAAATGTTTCAATAAAATTCTCTAACATGTTAGAAAATATAGACATCATAAACCTTTGAAAAGTAGTAGGTGCATTACAAAGACTACAAGGCATTCTCCTAAAGGCAAAAGTGCCATAAGGACAAGTAAAAGTGGTTTTCTCCTAGTCTTTAGGTGCTATATGAATTTGATTATAACTAGAATAACCATATAGAAAACAATAATAGTCATATCTTACAAGTTTTTCTAGAATCTAAGTAATGAAGGGAAGGGGGAAATGGTCTTTATGGGTAACATCATTTAATTTTCTATAATCTATACGAACTCGCCATTCAGTCACAGTGTGAATAAGTATTAATTCATTAGCTTCATTTTTAACTACAGTCAAACCACCCTTTTTAGGCACTACTTGAATAGGACTAACCCATTTACTATCAGAGATAAGATAGATAATACTTACATCCAGTAGTCTAAGCACTTCCTTCTTTACTACCTTCTTAAGAGTTGGGTTGAGTCGTCTATGTGGTTGCATTGTAGGTTTACACTTAACTTCTAGAAGTATTTTGTGAGTGCAAATTAGAGGGCTAATTCCTTTGATATCTACAATAGTCCACCCTATTGCCTCCTTATTCTCTCTCAACACGCTTAGGAGCTGTTGCTCCTGATCACCTGTCAAAAAAGAAGAAATGATTATTGGCAAAGTCTTATTTATTCCAAGATAAGCATATTTTAAATAGCTAAGCAAAGGTTAAGTTCTAGCATCGAAAGTTGTGCTAAAGATGGCATCAATTTTATCTCACTAATACTTAGCTCCTCATAGTAACTGATGGGAATCAAATCATTTCAATTACAAATACACTTTTCATTGCTTTAAGACAACAATTGATGACTCAAGCAAGCATGGAACTTAAAAGCGGGAGACTTTCTTTTGGAGAACTGGCTATGCAAAGTTGAAGGTCGGCCATAAAGGCCGGTGGTGCACCCATTTAGGTTAGCCATAAAGGTCGGTGGTGTAGCCATTTTAGGTCGGTGGCCTAGACTTCCTTAACGCTCATGGCTTACAATTTAGGCTGGTTAATTTTATGTTGTTTCGAACCAATTTTCTTTGTAATAGAACTTTACCTTCTTATATACATTTGGGGAGAATAGAAGAGGATAAAATTTAGACATTTGAGAATATACAAGTGGAGTTTACTCCCATTTTCTTATACTCTTATTAATCTTTAGATTGTGGCTCGTGACATGATCGGGATTATTATGAGTCATATCCACAAATTCATGCTAGGACTATCCTCTTGCTAGTGCGTACAATCTGGTAAGGGTTTAGGGTTTATATCTTGTTATTGTTATTTGTTTGATTTTAGAATTGTTTGTTGCGAATTGTTGGCTTGGTTTGCAATTTCTTGATTCTGCTTTGGATTAGGCATATCATAATTTGGTATCAGAGCAAGGATAAGAGAAGAGATTGCAATGTGGGAGTATTTGATTTTGAATTGAACAATTAGGGTTTATATCATGAACCTCTTGAATTGTTTGATTGTGAATTGAAGTTAAGATTATTGCATGATTTGTGCCGTGATTAATTGAGTATTGTGAATTGAAATTAGGGTTTATATCATGGTTTGTGTTGTGGTTTGTGTGATTGTGATTTGGGGATTGAGTGAAGGTCACGAATTGAGGTTTGTGCTATGATTTGTGTGATTGTAATTTGGAGATTGAGTGAAGGTTGAGAATTAGGGTTTATACTGTGAATTGTACTATGGGTTGATTAAATTTGAATTGGAATTGAACAAGGATTGACGTTAGGGTTGTGTTGTGGTGTGTGTGTGGTTGTGATTGGGAATTTGTGTTAAAACTGTAATTTAGCAAAGTATGACGAATGATAGTGTGAACAGAGGAATTGGGAATGGAGCCAATAGTTAGGTTGGAGGAGGAGGTTAGGGACATCGTGCTGTAGGTGGTAGGAGAAATTTGGAAGAACAGTTACAAGATCTAACCACCATTGTTGCTAATCTAGTAACGCGGGTAGATCGGATGACCTTACCCCAATAGCCAGTGGTAAACCCATAGGCACCCCCACCGTAGGTAATCATTAATGATGTACGTAGAGAAGGAGCATTAGGAGGAAATAGGGGAAAGTGAGTTGGAGGAGATTATCAAGCTTATCGAGAAGGAAGAGATGATAATTTTGAAGATGAATTATATCCTAAGCATGAGTTCAGGCTACATAGAGGTTTAGAATATGTGAAATTATAGATGCCTTCATTTGCTAGAAGGGGACCTATAGAGGATTATCTTGATTGGGAGGATAAGGTGGAAGGACTTTTTGAGTGTTATGAGATCAATGACCATACTCAAGTACGTTTGGTAGTAGTTGAGTTTATAGGGTATGCCGCCTTATGGTGGAAGAACATTATGGTTAGTAGGAGAGATGGTGACACTAAGATCCACACTTAGTAGAAGATGAAGAGGGTCATGAGGAAAAGATTTGTTCCAGAGCATTACAAGCATGAGCTATTCATGTGCCTCTAAACCTTAAGGTAAGGAGGCCAGACTGTAGATGAGTATGTCCAAAAATTTGAAGCGCTAATGATTCGATGTGGAACCATTAAGCCTCATGAATAGACAATGGCACGATTTGTGTCAAGCTTAAAGTATGAGATTGCATGTATTGTGGAGTTGCAGTAATATGACACCCTTGATGAGGCCATCTAATTAGCTTTGAAGGTTGAAAGATAGAACCTTTCTAATCCTTATAGAATGATGAATAATAGGTATGGATCCTCTCATAGGTTGTACAATTTATAAAGTAAGAATGTAGATAAAGGAGGATTTTAGTAAAAGTGTAGAAAAGAATGCAACTATTATAGATGTTAAGGGGGAGAAGAGTATTTATGAGAAAGAGAACTGGAAATAAATAGATAATAGTTAGTTTGTCAAGAGGAAAGACTTATCAAATCCAATGCTTCAAATGTTTGGGTTTTGGACATATGACTGCTCAATGTCCAAACAAAAGGGTAATGACTACTGTAGAGGTGGAGAATAAGAATGATGAGGAAGAAATGCGTGAGCCAATAGATTTGTCAGTAGTGCTAGATGAGTATTATGGGGATGCAGATGTTAAGGCACATGAAGACAAGGAGAATGATCAATATTTGGCTATCAATGTGTTGCATATGGTGATGACTACTTTTCCTACTAATAAGGAAGAACATAGGGAGAATCTATTCCATATTTCTTGCAAGGTCTAAGATAATCTTTATGCTCTTATTATTGATGGTGGTAGTTGCACTAATGTAGTGACTGCTTCTCTAGTTAATAAATTGAAACTAGTCATTACCTAACACCTTCAGCCATATAAATCGCACTGGTTGAGTGAACAAGATAGTCTGTATGTTACTCAAAGGGCTAAAGTTCCATTTAGCATAGGGGAGAAGTACCATGATGAGATTGTCTATGATGTTCTTCCTATGTGTGCATCACATATACTACTTGGTAGACCATGGTTATTTGATAGGAGAGTATTGTATGATGGGTTTAGGAACACCTATGTGTTCTAGAAGGATGGTGAGCGAATTGTTTTGAATCCTATGCCACTAACTGAGGTGTAAGAGGCATAGAAATAGATTAATACAACCGCTAAAAAGAGGTCCTTATTTGTGGGGTGGAAAGAATTGGAAGAAAACTTGAGTATAGTGGAGCATTCCTAGGAGATTCAGAAGTTTCATCAAAAGGCTTCTGAACATCTTAAGAAGACTTAAGAGCAACAGTGACTTTAGGGCAACAAACACAGGAAGATCAGGAATTTCAATCTAGGTGACTTAGTTTGGATTCATCTCAACAAGGATAGGTTTCCTCACAAGGAATCACAGAAACTTTCACCTAGTGTAAATGGATCCTTCAAGATTTTGAAGTGCATCAACAATAATACTTACAGGTTGGAATTACTAGGAGACTATGGTGTTTTTGTTACCTTCAATGTTTAAGATCTATCACCCTATTTCAAGAGATCTTCATGAAGACCCATCAGATTTGAGGGCAAATCTTCTACAAGCTCGATGAGATAATGGGAATCAAATCATTTCAATTACAAATACACTTGTCATTGCTTTAGGACAACAACTGATGACTCAAGCAAGCATGGAACTTAAAAGCAGGTGACTTTCTTTTGAAGAATTGGTTGTGCAAAGTTGAAGGCTGGCCATAAAGGCCGGCGGTATACCCATTTAGGCCGACCGTGTAGCCATTTTGGACTTCCTTAACGCTGACAACTTACAATTTAGGCTGGTTAATTTTATGTTGTTTCGAACCAATTTTCCTTGTGATAGAACTTTGCCTTCTTATATACATTTAGGGGAGAATAGAAGAGGACAGACTTTAGACATTTAAGAATATATGAGTGGAGTTTACTCCCATTTTCCTACACTCTTACCAATCTTTGGATTGTAGCCAGTGACGGTATTAGGATTATTGTGCGTTATATTAACAAATTCGTGCTAAGACTATCCTTTTGCTAGCGCGTAATATCTGGTAAGGGTTTAAGGTTTTTATCTTGTTATTGTTATTTGTTTGATTTCGGAATTGTTTATTGCGAATCATCAGCTTGGTTTGTAATTGCTTAATTTTTCTTTGGATTAGGCACATCAGTAATGAGCCTTGATTTGTGACACTTGTTCCACACATCTTTCCTTAAGCTTATCCTCATCACTCCATTCATCCAAATCTCTAAGAAGTGATTCTATAGTGTCTACACCTGTTATCTCCTCAACACACTCATAGGCAAGCTCATCAATAATATTAATGGTATAATAAGATTTATAGTCATCAAATTTCCTTATGGCTTCATAAACATTAAAAGTTATCTCATCATCCATAACTCTTAAAGTAAGCTTACCTTGTTCCACATCTATTAATGCTTTACCCATTGCAAGGAATGGTTTGCCTAGAATTATGGGTACTTCTTTGTCCTCCTGTATTTCCAGGACAATGAAATCAATTGGGAATATGAATTTATCTACCTTCACAAGGACATTCTCAATAATGCCTTTAGGGTATTTGATGCTTCTGTTAGCAAGTTGCAAAGTAACATGAGTTTCCCTACACTCTCCAAGTTTAAGTTTCCTAAAAGTAGACAAGGGCATTAAATTAATACTTGCACCAGAATGAATAGGAACTTTATCAAAGTGAAAATTTCCTTTAGCGCAAGGAACAGTGAAACTCCTCTGATCTTTTTGTTTCCTAGGTAGATTAGCTAAGTCCTTTTGTAGGATCATAGAACACTCTCTTGTAAGCATCATAGATCAATTTCGATCAATCTTTCTCTTTTTGGTTAGCAAATCCCTCATGAATCTAGCATATGACGGCTATGATAGCATTTGCTGGACTGCTTCTACAAATGGAATGTTAATTTGCAGCTTCTTGAAAACCTCCAGGAACTTACTGAATTGAGCATCTAGCTATTGTTGCTTCAGTCTTCCTGGAAAAGGGACAGTAGGGACATATGGTTTCACCACTGGTGACTTCTACTTTGGTTCCTCCATCCTTTGATTCCCTATTTCTTTCTCTAAACTCCTCTGTTTGGTGTGAACTTCTTTAATGATAACTTCAAATTCCTTACCACTTCTTAACATTATAGCATTAACACCCTTAGGACTTTCCTCAGTGTTACTAGGCAAAGACCTTGATGGTCTATTGCTTGGCTGTTGAGAAATTTGACTAATTTGATTCTCCAAATTTTGAATGGTAGCTTGTTGATTTTGTAGCATTATGTTAGTCTTTTGCATATAGTTCAACATAAGCTCTTCCATTCTAGGTTGATTTTGCTAAGATGGAGCAGTCTGAGCAGGTCCTTGCTTTTGGAATCCAAGAGGCAGTTTAAGTACATTATTACCATTCTTCCATGAAAAGTTTGGATGATTATGCCACCTTGGATTATAATTATTCGAATAAGGTCCCTAATTTCTACATTGAAAATTGTTGACATAATTCACTTGCTCTCCATTAGATGAATCTGAGGGGTTTCCAGTTAAGCACTCAAGAGTAGAATGCGGTACTTAACATATATCACAACAAGCAACTTGATTAGCATTAACAAATTTTGCTGACATGAGTTTACTTACCTGAGTTGTGAGAGCTGCAATTTGAGCAGACATTGAATCTGTGTCATTGACTAATGCCACTCTTGATTTACCTCCCTCATTTTTCCAATTATGTACACTGGAGGCCATTTCTTCTATCAAAGCACTGGCTTCATCATAGCTCTTACCCATTAATGTACCTCTAAATGTAGCATCTACTAAAGATCTCAATGTCTCATCCAAGCTGAGATAGAAAATCTCAATTAGGAGATTGTTTAGCAATCCATGATGTGGACATTTCCTGATGCACTCCTTGAATCTCTCTTATGCCTCATATAGTGATTCACCATTAAACTTAGTGAAGTTGGTGATATCGTTCCTTAATTTAGCAATCCTAGGTAGAGGGAAGAATCTCTTTAGAAACTTATATGAGAGATCAGCCTAGGTGGTGATTGACTCTTGTAGCAGTGAATTGAACCAAGCTCTAGCTTTATCCATTAGTGAAAAAGGAAAAAGTTGTAATCTGATGACATCAGGTGAACATTATTCATCTTCACTGTGTTGCAATATTGGAGAAATGCTGCAATATGCTCATCAGGACTCTCATTTAGATATCCTCTACATTGATTTATCTGAACCATTTCAATAAGTGTTGGTTTTAGTTCAAAGTTATTAGCCTGAATAGGAGGTACCCTAATTGCAAAACCCACCACAGTAGGTATTATATAGTCCCAAAGTGCTTTGGCAGCACCTTGAATTAGATTGTTATTGTTGTTGTCTGCCATCACAACTAGTTGCACTTCTTCACTTCTTTTGTTCTCTCTTCTCAATTGATGCAAAGTGCATTCTATCTTAGGATTTAGTGGTAGAAGTTCTGCACTTCTACTCTTACGTATACAAAAAAAAAAAAAAAAAAAAAATTGAAAGAGAACAAAAGATAATTATATGCTAAGAACTGCACCTAAATTAACAACAAAACTGAAGATGGTCCAATAATAAGTTAATTCCTGGCAACGATTCCAAAAACTTAATTCGTTGTGAATATATAAAATTTTAAAAGGAAATTCTACCAACAAGTGCAATGGGTCAGATTAAGTAATATAGTAATGAGTCGAGTGTCGATTTCACGAGGATTAATTAAGTACTAAACCTATATCAGATTCTATCATTATTTAGGTAATCAAATTGAGAGAATTAACAAATCAAATACTAATTAATCTAATCCACTTAGATTTTCACTAAGAACATGAGAGAATTGTTATGAAAATATATCAATTGAAAGTAGGAAAATCGAATCCACTCTAGTTTCACTAATCAGATTGTCATCATATTGTAGTGATTCTTAGCTATGTGGATATTTATATAAAATTGTGAAAGCCTTTATTCTTTGCCAAATTTTTAAAACTTAAAACCCCAAAATCAATTTATTAGCTTTCGCTAAACAAATTAATAGAGGATTCTATTATTCAACCACAAATCTCCCAATTATATAGTTGACTAATATTCTATCTTATTTTCTCCTAATTCCTTAGTGAGAGACTAATAAGGAATATTGCATTAAGCCCTAAAACAATTTCTAATTAGATTAAAATAATCATATTTCCACAATTCTTATTCAATCTAATTTAAGAAATCCTATTGAACCCTAATCCCTTTCAAGTCATTAAAATTCCTATAATCCTAATTCAAACATAAAATCAAAATTTATAGTATAAGATTTACAATATAGATCTTCCACATATTTAACAATCTTATAATATAGCTACAATCATCATTTGAGTTATTATAGGGTTTTGTCGATTTGCCCTAAAAAATCTTAGAATATCATGGAATTGAAAACACAAACATAAATCAAAGAAATTACTGTAATGAAATTTATAATTGATAACAAAATCAGTATATGAATTGAATAGAAAAGTGCTAGTTCAGAGATCACCGATTTAAGATAACAAAAATCAGTTGCAATACAATGATACTGTAAATCTTTGATGAAGGAGTCTTTCCTTAATGATTCTAATGGATTCAATTGATGAAAACTTTAAGTACACAACTATCGAGCCTAATTTTATTTTTTATTTTTATTTTTTCCTACTTCGAATCACATTAAATCCTACGCCATTTAATATAAACCCTTGACTTAAATTAGGAAAAAAATTGATTTTTATCTATTTGGAGTCGCCAATCAATTGGAGTTGGGAAAAATCGTCAAGTTTAGAACTAATTGAGCGGATTAATCTTAACTTGAACATTAGTCAACGAAACCATTTCTTTTTATAAAAAAAGAAAAGAAAAACTAGAGATTCTTGATTCAGAGGCTAACCTATTAAAACCCTAAAGTTACTACTCTAACCTTCTAAAATTTGAATCATATTTTATTTTATGATATCCTTTTTAGTATAAATAAATTAAAAAAATACTTAAAAAAGAAAAAAATAATAATGATTTGAAAATATTTTTTTTTAATTTTTAGAGTTGCCTCATAAGGGTGCCTACGTACTCACTATTCAGGATCAAATAGGTTGTAGTTCGCTTGTTTATAAAACTTTAGTATTTTTATTTAATTTTAATTAAGAAAGAGGACCGACTTGATTTATGTTTATTACCATATTTTATTTATTTGTT
This sequence comes from Laguncularia racemosa, assembly GCA_037954665.1. NCBI lineage: Eukaryota > Viridiplantae > Streptophyta > Magnoliopsida > Myrtales > Combretaceae > Laguncularia > Laguncularia racemosa. The sequence goes on along the minus strand of JBBMOL010000025.1, from coordinate 2,187,728 downwards.
TTCTTTTAAAACAAAGAAAAATTCTAAGCAAATTACATTTACCAAATTTAAAAGACTGAGAAAAAAATTTATTTTTTTTTTAGAAAAAAAAATCAATTAAATTTTTATTTCAAGAAATTATTTTTTCTACGTGATAAGACATTTTTTTTAGCATATGATTAACCTTTATTAAGCTAAATTAATTAAAGTTATTAAATCAATTTAAAACTCACTTCATTAACCCTATTTATTTGATTAAATTCTAATCACCATAAGAAAATAAAATAAAATCAAATATATCAATTAATATAATAATAATAATGCTAATAACAACAATGACACCACTTACTTAGACGCGGGTCGGGTTGGATTAGGCTGGTCCTAAGTTGATTATGGTAGGCACAGTATGGAATAGAGTCGTGTTGGGGATGATCCTCTAGCAATTGGCAACGTAGGGCTAGAGGTCAGAATGCTTCCTAGGTGCGTGCGAATGTGGAGACTAGTTGGGTTTGGTTGGGCTTGCGGTGTCAATGGAGGAAAGCAACGGCGGCCGTTGGGGTATACACTATGAACTGAATTGGAGGACGAGAGTCAATTAGGTTTAAAGAGTAGCAACCGTTGATCTTCTTATGGGTGATACTGTGGTGATGAAAGATCCACCACAAGGATACAAAGGAAGCTTGTGCAGCCAGTGAATGAAGTGGTAGTGGTTGTGGGTAGTTGTGGGTATGGTGATTTGGGGATGTTTTCTCGATGTTTTCTTTTTATCTTTTTTTTTTTTTTTTTACTCTTTGATCCTCGGTTGTTTAAAGGATTAAGCTTTATTTATAGACCCACAAAACTGAGCTTAATGAGCTCAAATTGAAACCGTGGTTGAGATTTGTTTTTATCTTCTCAAGATTTGAATTATTCTCGAAAAAATGATACAAATCCCTTAGATTAAATTCGTTTTTTTTGTGATTTACCCGTTTTCTGTTTGTTAAAATCTGAAAAAAAAAAAAATGTTTTGATTTGCATGGATTTGCTCACAGTTTCCTCTCCTTTTTGTTCAGGTTCGTTATCTCGCCGAAGAAGATGATCATGTATGCTGCACATGACCTAACCAAAAAAAAAAGAAAAATGGATAGAGCTTCATTTCGAACCCTTAACCTCTGTGGCTTTCCTTTCTCCTTGAGTGTAGGTAAGAGTTAGTTAGGCTGGCCCTTTTCTCGGTCATTACATGCAATTAACTTCCATATAAGCTAACAATTACAATTAATTCTTTATTGATTTGTACTTCCCAAGCTTAATTTAGAGGCCTATATACTCACATTTTTATTTTTAGTATTTTTTTTAATATTATTCATTTTATTATTATTATTTTTTATTATTTGTTTTTGTATTATCTCGTAAACAAGCTTTTATCTTATTTATCATATTATTTATTATTATTTTATTATTATTCTTTTATTTAAAAATTTAGATATGGGGCAAAAAATGGGGTGTTTACACCAATCAATTCTCCCTCTCCTCTCTCCAGGGATCAAAAGTGATAAAAAGACAAAAGATAAGATCCCCAATCCCTCACATCTAAAGTTTTTATCCAAAACAAAGTACTGTCTTTTCAGTTGGCTCATAAAGTCGGCGTTAAAGCCAATAGCTTTTCCTTCCAAGGTCGGTGGCTTACACTCTCAAGGTTGGTAGCTTTGACTCCAAAAGTTGGCGACTTATACTTTCATGGCTGATGGCTTACACTCAAGGCAGACGGCTTTGACTCCCAAAGCCGGCTTAAATTATGTTTGTTAAAAGCCGATCTTCAAAGGTGATGGTGTAAAGTAATGAGTGGTTTGTCTCTTATGTTTAACCTTCCTTCAAGTGCTTAAAACTCCTCTAATTTACTCATGTCCGTACTTTAAGCTTTAAAAGACTTGAAATAGCACAATAAACTTAATTAAGTACCATTTCTTTAGAATTTCCATAATATCAGTAAGAATTTAACATGATTCGCATAATAAAATATCAGTAGAATATGCCCTTATCACTAAGCAAGGGACTTTTAACTCTCTAGACTCTCCTACTACTCTTATGCACTTTATCCACAAACCTTGTGTTAACTTAGATATTAGAGTAGTCACATCGAAATAATCTTTGCTACCCCTTATAGCCTTCTTTTCCTTAGATATTAGAGTAGCTACATTGGAGTAACCTCTAGCACTCCCTATAGCCTTCTTTTCTCTTTCTTGTAGGTGGGTCAACCACCTGGAAAATCTCAGTATAGTAATGTCTAACCCACCTACACCTACCCCCCAATCCCATATAAGTTACATACCTCCATTTGCAAGAGATCAAGCTACGAGTAGATCAGGAGCTAAGAATATCCTTTAAAGGATATTTGCACATATGAAGAAAATAGATTAAAATGAGGTGGTATAAACTATGGTAGGGGCATTGAAATTCAATATATGTAGTTAACATACCAAATGGTTGAGAATAACTCCTACTTATCTTATGTATCAATGTGTAATGCGTTAATACCATCTTTTGTATTCTTATTCCACTCCAAATGGATCCTCGACCAAACGAGCGTGATGCTTATCCTACAATGTTATATATAGTGCATGCTATGTAGGCTAATCTATCTCAATCCTCCCCTCCATGTCAATCTAGTGGAGCTCCAAATGTGTGTTGATGTTCTATGAAATCTACTAGAAACCATCGAATTGACAAATGACATAATCGAAGAAGAATTACTCTACAATGTAGAAGCATATGAGTGGTACTCGAGCCACCTAAATATGCCTTTTGGTTATATAAAAATCAGGGAAAATGTTGATTAATTCATTAGGATAGGGCTCTCATACAACTCAAAAGACAATGAGGAAAAGTTAGTGATGAGATATTTAAATATGTATGGAAAACTATAAGATACAAGTGCAATACTTGATTTGGAGTTTGTCTGTCAAATGCATCACAATATGCTGACATGACATATGTCAGATGGTATCTAATTTCCTGTTATGTCCTCCACTAAGCCATAAGGGGCATCCAATCATTAATGTATAAACTAGTATGTGTTGCATGAGCAATATATGGGAATCTATCTTAGGCCCATATCTAATAAAAGATAGAGAGTCCCCCATCTCTCGTGTTGTATAAAATACTGCAAGACATAGCTATCGATACAACCACACCAAATAAGTGGACCTTTAACTATACTAGCTTGTAGCAGCAATGTCATCCATTAATGGTAAAAACATAAAATGTATGAGGAGCTTAATTTATTGGCAAAACGAATTCTCCCATAAGTTGTAGAATGTATGTACATATGACACTTGACTTACTCCTCATCAATGCCTGCTAGGAGTAAAAATGGGTTTTGATTGAGGATAACTTAAGAAATTAGAGTAATTTTAGATGAGAGAGTTGAAAAAAAGTCAAAGAAGGAAGAGAAGGTGAGTGTTCTATGTAAGAATTATGCTCTATGTTTGTTGTTCTATCCATTTTGTTTTAAAGGGGGCATTGACTGAGGATGCATACACAATGTGCGCCTTTAGTATATTTAATTAAACTAAAGGCGTATACTATGTATGCATTTTCAGTTGTTTATATTTTTCAATTGAAAGTGCACACACAGAACTTGTCTTCTTTAAAAATATGTTGAAGGTGCATTTCGATCCTTTAGTTTGGTAGGTGAAGCCCCATATTGTGTATACACCTTTATGGCTTGTATTTATAATAACTTTTTAAAGGGCCTTTTTTCAAAGATTTTTTTTTAAATAGCCCTATTTAGGTACATTCCTCTATAAAATCATATTGTTTTTTCTATTATTATGTTGAGAGTTGACATGCGGCCTATGACTACCTTTTCATTTGGGGTTCACCCAAATGAATGTCGTCATAAAAAAGAGTCCTACTGTCAAAACGAATAATGCACATGATAACTAATAGAAACAAGAAGGGAATACGATTCATAAAATTCCTAGTAGTATGGCAAAACCCATATCAATAAAAGAGTTTGAGAAGCTAAACCATAATAAACTCTATCTCATGCACATTCTCTTTGGCCACACCACTAGAGGCTTACAATGATAACTCATCATTTTCTTCTTGTCACACTAGTAAAAGTTTGTGTAATTGTTTCTCCTAGGGCATCAACACAACATGATTTCACGTTAAAATGTTCCTCTTTTTTAAAGGGTGAATTGACACTTTTTTCTTAAGAGGAGGAAGAAAAAGAACTTAGCAACTTCTTTACCTTTGGCATTAATGAACATATAAATATTCACATGGCTGTTTAGTTTCTTTAGGATTAAAAGGGCATTATTATGTAAGGTTAGTCGTTGATTTACTTTGATTTAGAGGAAGACTATACTAGTGTTTAAAAATGATCAATTAGATAGATTCGAAGGTTTATAATGAAATTTTTCAAATGGACAAAAAGATTTTATTCAAGTATCCCAATTTGGATTGCGTTACCTTATCTCAAATTGCATTATTCAGTAAGGCTATGCTTTTCTATATTGCATGAGTCTTTAGCAAACCTTTATTTATTGATGAACCAAAAGTAGCAATGACTAGATCTTTTATAAGGAGAATTTCACTAGAAGTGAATTTCTTTTTTACTTTAAAACAAAGGATTTGGTAAGGCTCTAAAAAATTTGGATACTTTCAAGACGTTGTGTTTGAAGATGTTCCAAAGTATTGTCAACACCATTTCAAGATTGGTCATGAAAGGGATAATTATGTAGTATTGATAGAAAAGAAAAAGGAAAACAGGGTTAAGTGTAACAAAGGAGTGGTTAAAAAACCAGCGTAGGTTAATTCCTTTTTTGAAAAAGAAGGATATAAGTGATGGAATTAAAGACGGTGCTTCAGAAGAGAAGAATTAAATGAGAATGGAAAAGTGGCTGTTGATCACACCCATTTGATATTCATGACGCAAAGCCTGTAAATTCATGAAAGGATTTCCAAAGTATTCAATAAGGCTGAAAACAACAACGTCAAAATAATCTCAACAATTAGAAGAACTTGTCATAGTTATTGCCTTTCAGATAATCACTGATCAAAAGATCCAATTAGGTGTCGGAAAATGTCGCTTCTCCAGTTTTGGACATATTCGCATGGTTTAGAGACTCAAAAAGGTTCTTTAAAAAGGACGGGTTCTATGTATCGAATCGATGATGAATTTTCTATATTGGAATATTACAGCATCGAGAAACAATGAATATAATCATTAGATTAAATAAAGTCAATGTAGTTACTTTTCTTAATTTTTTGTTACGGCATTCAAAATTTAATAAAACAACAAAGCAATTCCGTTTTCAATAAGGGGTGACAAGCATTAAGTCTAAAATTTGGATCACGTAGAAAGGTTTGTTGAACTTGAAGTAGTGGTGAGCACAAATCAATTATTAATTCTTAGATGTTAAATCCCATTTTAAATGAGGAATGTTACCTGTTAACTATTTGTGCCAAGTAGGGCAAAAGGAATTGATGACAATTATGGGATGATTTGGTTAATTAGGCTGTTAATTGCAATCTTTTTTTTTTTTTTGAGACTTTAAATGCATTTGACTTGTTACTTAGAGAAAGGGAAACACCTCCAAACTATAGCGCCTACCTCCTAAGGCATTTTTACTTGAAATTCGGTGCCTAGAAAATGATGCAACTATGTCATTCCTAAATTGAAGATAACACGTATTAAGAAAACAAAAAACACGAGTTATCACATATTACAGATAATTTTATGGAAGCATCTTACCAAACATTAACTTTTAGGTGTCATATTGCCTATGTCCACATATATTCACATACTATTTATTTTAAATTGTATTTATATTACAAAACATAACATGGAGTTTTTCATAAATCCATTATATAACAAAGCTAGCAAATTTTTCCCTACACCCACTTCTACCACATGTTTGGTAAATCATCCAAATTGCAAACACCTAGTAATGGATATGCCATGCTAAAACACGTGATATGTACCGGTACTAGTTTCCTAAACACAAGTGTGGCCCTTAGCCGACTTAAGGATCACCCATATGAATCTAAAACCAAACAAATGGCACTTCCTTTGACTTTAAAGGTGACTTAAAAGCAATACTTTATTTGTATTACAAAGGTTACCCAAAAGCAGCACCTAGCTCCTCAAACCAAGCAACTGGAGTTTGATCAATGCAATCTATATGCCATAAAAATCAAGTTCCATATACTAAACATTCTTTGCTTAATAAAATTGAGCTTCTCAAAGTATAAAACCTTAAGTCTTATCATATCACGTCAAGAATGCAGTTAAGCAATACTCATTATATTTCAAATATCAACAACCATAACATAAAATTGACATATCAATAGTTCATCGAACCATGTGACTCATGTAAGTAAATCTACAACAACTCATAAATGATAGGCAAGCGGTTATATGTTCTTGCAAACACCACATCATAAATCACAAGTACGAGGTATTCACGTACAAAGGGTCGAGATATTCACTTAGTTTTAGCAATTCTTATAAAAAGCAATTTTAAGTTTATCTATTGCATGCAAACATTTCAAAGTCATTTAATTGTTCATAGACATACATAAGACATTTAGCATTTAGGGTTTTACCGTCTTTTATGGGGCCAACTTCTAAATCTATATATATATTTTCATTTATTATCAATTCTCAATGTTCTTAATATTTATATGATCAATATTCTAGGAACAACATAAATATAAAACCTCTGATAAGGTAGATGGAGTTGGCCATCGGCAATATGCACTCCAAAGATTTAGCAACAACAGTAGATTAGAGTAAGTCATGTTTAAAACCTATGATCCTTCAACAAATTGCTCGTCTATGTTGCCATGCAATTCATGTTACGAAGATTGAGGAACTCATCAAGATACCCTTCAACCTCATAATGACTCGTTGGAATAAAAGTGCGAAGGAGCTCTCCATCTGTTCTTCGGATGGTGTAGAGGGATCAAACATGGCATGGAAAACAGGGTATGGAGCCCTAACAAATGCTTCCAACAACTTATGCTACTGGGCAAGTCAAATAGAAGAAGGATACAACAAAGTATCGCAACAAATAGCATGCTTAACAGTGAAAATGTAAGATATGTCATTTAGGGCATCGATGGGAGATGATGAAAAGAATGTCCAAAGCACTCAGCTTATTGATTCAATACCATATTAGGACATATGCTAAGCCTCCACTGTATAAGCAACATAAGCATGCACCACTCCTTGAAAATGTGGGCATTTTCATGGAACTGGTCACACATGTGGAAACTGCCTTAATATAAGTGCTATAACTATGAGCATGGCAGTAAATGAGCAAATGTGTGCTAGAAATGACAGTTTTGCAAGGACTAATCCTCAATAGTGCTTCATCTCTATTAGGAAGGATATCATGTTGTCAAATACGCATGGGGGAAATACAAACCAGGCACCACCTGATGCACATGCCTATTATATGGGTGCATATGATGCCTCCAGTCACAACTGGTGCATATTTTCTCCACTACTTATAAAACGGTGCATTTTTATGTTAAATTAATTGATTTTGAATACGTTCATTTCAAGATGTAGTATTGGCATGTCGATTTTTCTTTTGTTTTTTGAATTTCATGATCAAGTTGACGCTAAATCAATGGAGGTAACATATGTTAGAGGTTCGTTTCTTCTAAATATCTGAATGTTTACAAAATCTTCAAGATAATTTTTTTCTCTTACTTGTAAACTTCTAGAGTCATGCTTACTACTATGATTGTTTCAAGGTGGCTATACAAGCAATGGAATCGATTAAATTGGGTTAAAAGCTTTACATAAGTTGTTGATAACTTTTTGTTAGTATTTAAGAAATGATAGTTTAATTGTCTATCTAAATATTTTGTGGAACAATTATTTGCTAGCTTACTTACTTTTGTATGTATGTAATATGCTATGCAAGTATCATTTTATCATGTATAAAGTTATTAAATGTGGAAAAGAAAAAATGCTAGCAACTTTTCATATATTGAGTACAACTTCATCGATTATTGAAAGTTGTACATTTTAACATCATTGATGAAGTTTCCTTAAAGGAATATGCAAAATCTTATAAGATCACTTGTTCATCATGTATGCTTGTAAGGTAAACATCACTTAATATGGTAAAAATAATACATATGATTGATTACAAACTTTTCTTATGATATAGTAAATTTTAAATTTGTGTGGTATGACTAGCCCTTTTTAGTAAATTAACAACTTTCAGGAAAAAAAAAATTATGCCAACTTACCAACATTTGAATTGGTTTGATAAAATTAAACCATAACCATAAACTTGGTCTACATGTACTAAATTTCAAAAGACTAACTTCTCCCATTTAGTATCATTCTTATATATCCAGCACATATAACCAAACGTGGTAAATAAGCCATTTAATATATGTTACTAACTCTTTTTCTTGTTTGGTAAATTTGAAATTTATATGGTAAATATAGACATTCTAGTAACTTGCCTACTTTGGTAAAATCTATGAACATTACCAATTTGGTAAAACTAAATCATATGTGGTAAAGCACTCTACATGTAGTAAACTTCCAAATACTAACTTTTCCTCTTGTTTGGTAAATTTCATGCATATTTGGAAAACATCTACCTAAGTGGTAAATAGATTACTTAACATGGCTTACCAATTTTTCTTTTGATTCGGTAAATCTACACTTTATCTAATAAAAATAGCACTTTACTAGTAACATGTCAACTTTTAACATATTACCAACTTTTGTTGTCATTTAATACATTTGACACTTTTCTAGTGAATGATTCCTATTGTGGTAAACCTTTAGAAGCCACCTTTTGCCCTTGTTCCCATCCATATTTGGTAAACATTAGCCATAGTGGTAAGTTGAATAATGACATGTTACTAGCCTTTCTTGTCATTTAGTAAATCGGTAATTTATCTAGTATATTAACTTGTTTTCTAGTAACCTTCCAATTTGGCACCAAGTATGGAATGTTTTTCTTGCAATTCAATAAATTTTAGCATTTTTTAGTAAGTTGCTCACTGTCTAGTAAAGATTGGCATACCAACTTTTATTGCTTTGTGGTAAATTTGGTTTATATCTAGTAAACTTCTACCAAAGTATAACAGAATTTATAATATGAGGTTTTTATTTTTTTTGTTCTCATTTATTAAATATGAACTTTATTTCATAAGAATAGTTGTTTTTTGATATATGTAAAAAGTTACCAACTTTTATTGTCTTTTGATAAATTTTTAGTCTTTTCTTATACTAGGGTTTTTCTATGGTAAACCTTTAAATACTAACTTTTTCTCCTATTTGGTAAATTTCAATCATATATGGTAAACATCTACCAAAGTAGTAAGTAAAATTTATAACATCTTGTTTCCAACTTTTCTTTTCATTTGGTAAATATGTTTTTTATCTAGTGGCATGATAAGTTGTTTGTAGTAACTTACCAACTTCACGAGAACTTTAAATGTTAGCCTTTTTTTTTTGTTTTTAGTAGGATGGTCTTTTTATGGCAAATATTCAAGTACCAACTTTTCTTACTATATGGTAGAACTCTTTTGCACATGGTAATCATTAGCCATAATGGTAAAGAAGATTTATAAGATTGAATTACAAACTTTTGTTCTCATTTGGTAAATGGGATTTTTTTTTTTTTTTTTTTTTGGTAGTCATTTTCGTTTTTCTGCTATTTTGTGTTAAACCTTCAAATACCAACTTTTGCAGTTATTGGATAAATTTCATAAACATTTGGTAAGCATCATTCATAGTGGTAAGTATAATTTATAAGATGGGGTTAATATTTCCTTTGATTTGGTAAATCTTTGATTTATTTGGTATGATAAGTTGTTTTATAGTAACCTACCAACTTTGTAACAACTTTGACATATTACTGTCTTTTGTTGTAATTCGATAAATTTTAGCCTTTTTTAATGGGATGGTCGTTTTTTTTGGTAAACATTGAAATACCAACTTTTGCCGCTATTTGGTAAATTTGATTCATATCTGGTAATTGCCAATCAAAGAGGTAAATAGAATTTATAACGTGGTGTCATCAACTTTTCTTCTCTTTAGGCAAATGGTAATTTTATTTAGTATAAAGAGTCTTTTTCCAATATTTAGGATATGTTACCAATTTTTATTATGCTTTGATAATTTTTAGCCTTTACTAGTAGGGTGTTTTGTGGAAAACATTGAAATACTAACTTTTATTGTTATTTAGTAAATTTCTTCTCTATCTTGTAGTGATCAATGAAAGTGGTATATAAAATTTATGACATGAGGAATATTGAAGTGCTAACTTTTGCTGCTATTTGGTGACTTTTATCTTCAACCAAATTGATAAATAAATTTTTTTATTATGGAGCTACCAACTTTTCTTCTCTTTTAGTATATAGGATTTTTATTTGGTATAGATGGTCATTTTTTGGTATTTGTGACATGTTGCCAACTTTTATTGTAATTTGATGCATTTAGGCTTTTTTTTGGTAAGGTGGTTTTATTGTGGCAATCCTTCAAATATGGACTTTTACTCCTATTTGGTAAATGTCATCCATAACTAATAAACTATAAACATGGGATTACTAACCTTTCTTCTCCTTTGGTATGGCATACATGGTTGATTTCTAGTGTCTATGAGATGTTACCAACTTTTGTTGTGATTTGATAAATTTTGATCTTTTTCTAGTAAAGTGTTCATTTTGTGTTAGTTCTCTAAATACCATAATTTTGTTCCTATTTGGTAAATATCATCCATATCTAGTAAACATTTACGAAAGTGGTTAGTAGAGTTTGTAACATGGGATTACCAACTTTTCTTATCTTATGGTAAATAGGAATTTTATATGGTATTATTGTTATTTTTTAGTATCTCTAAGATATTACCAACTTTTGTTACCAACCTCATATTTGGTAAACATATGCCAAAGTGACAAATAGAATTTATGACACGGGACAACCATCTTTTCTTCTATTTTGGTAAATTTAAACTTAATGTGGTAGTTAGAGCCAATTTTGGTAACATATAAACTTCCTCAAAATTTATGATGTGTTATCAACTTTTGTTCTAATATGGTATAATTGCGCAATAACTGGTAGAATGGTCTATATGTGGTAAGCTTTAAAATACCAACATTTTGTCCTTTTTAAGTAAACTAGATTTTTATTTGGTAAGCAGCTCTTAAAGTGGTAAATACAATAAATATCATCAATTGAGAATTTTTCTTATTATGTAGTTAACCTGCATTTTTATCTTGTAATTTTTTATGACTTCGGTAACTTACCAACTTTTGCTGTTTTGATAAAATTGTTATATTTTTTATAATTCTATTTTATTCTAAAAATTGCTTATCAGTAAACCATTAAGACTTTATTTCAAGTCGGCTTTTAATCATTTACCCCGATAATTGTCAAGTGCCCCTAGTGAAGAACATATTGATAGTTGGCAATGTACTTTTACTCTTTCTCTCTCTCTCTCTCTCTCTCTCTTAAAAAAAAAAAATACCTAAGAAAAGAGCAATATTTTTTACCCAACTCAAAGAGATTGTCTGTGTGAATGTAACATGAGTGCATGATTGACTCACCTCCATTTAGCCCTTAAATCTAATTAATGTCATTGCTACTTAGCCAGGTGATAATGGACAAATAGGATAGGCAATAATGGAAAGTAGAAGAATAGTGGTAGGAAAGGGGTAATGGGAAAAAAAAAAAAAAGAAAAGAAAAGAAAAATGAGCATGGCTACTACTACAAGAAGTGGTAAGATAATGTGCATGACTGAAGCATTTGGTTACATAGCCTCATGGCTCATCAATTGCCTTCTTTAATATTGTTACTTCATCAAGGCCTCCATTCATGATCTAAGTTTGTACACCTCTACTTTTGTATGTGTGTGTTCTTAAACTACATTTCATTTACCTTTAATTTGTATTTTGTTTTTTCGATTTTGATTGATGTATGAGTATATGCTATGTGAAGTTGTATATATGGTTTTTAACTCTTATCTATTTCTTACCTTTTTATATATGTCATAGTTTTTACTTTGTGACCACATGTTCTTAAATATGTTTTTGGAATGTTTTTGCTAGATGATCATAGTATTAGGGTTGCAAAAATTGATTATACACTTGTCATTTCGTAGGGTGTTCTTTTATAAGAGAAGAAATCAATAAGGTGGCTTCAACATGACAGAATCACTATTTTTAGACTTGCCATTATACCAAAAAAAAAAAAAAAGAGAGTAAATCAATAAAATATGAGAGGCATAATTTTACCTCGAAACTCATTCATGCCCATACTGGTACTTTTGATTAAGAGGTAAATGCTCTGTCTTTTCTAATTATTATTATTATTATTGAGTAAATTCACTACTTTAAAGTTTCAAGTAATTGTACATCTAAAAGAGCTATAGGGTCTTGTTGCAATGCAATTAAATTAGCCCTTTTATGTAATTTGAATTTGGAAATGAAGAATTTCTACTAGAGATTAGTTCCCACTGTTTTGATTTTTAGTTAGTCTATTGATTTTTTAAGCCCTTCAAATATAAGAAGTAATACCACATTTCTCACTTTACATTTTTCATTTTTTTTCCCCTTGTTCTTCCTCATTTACCTTTCCAATTTTATGTTTTCTATTCTTTCTCTTTATTTTTTTCTATTTACTAAATAGTAAAATCACATAAACTTAAAGTAATGAAGAGATGAAAATTTACTTTTTTAATTTTATAAGTTTTGCTACAAACTCCATAGGTTTTACATATAAAGGGCTTGTAATATCATATGTAAATTAATTTTTCAATGTCACATAAACTTAAAATTTATAGGAAGAAAGACAAAATTTGCAGTCCTATAAGCTACCTATAGGTTTTATAGGATGTAGGCTACAAGGTGGTTTTAAGGTGCTATGGGATAGGTTCTAGTTCCAAAATTTTGAAAAATATGTATCTTATAATGTAGGGTACAAGTAAAGCTTCATATCTTACCTACTTTATATCCACTCTATATCCACTCATTTCTAATAAGAAGTAAAATAAAAAAGTATTTAGCATCCTTATTAGATACATGTTACAAATAGACCATTAAGGTAAAGGATATCAATCAAGAACGTTTGGAAGCTCATAAACATACACGGCCGGATACACAGTCAGAAGGCACGGCCGTGTATTGTGTCAAATAACTTCTAGAAACATACACGACTGGATACACGGTCAGAAGGCACGGCCGTGTGTTGTGTCAGGTACCTCTCAGAAACATACACGATCGGATACACGGATAGAAGGCACGGCTGTGTATTGTGTCAGGTAGCTACCAGAAACATACACGGCCTGATACATGGCTAGAAGGCACGGCCGTGAATATTTAGATATTTGTTTCGTGACTTAGTTTGTAAATATGGCATGTATATGTTGTATTGTATATTTTGGTAGATGAAGATTTGTTTTCCTAGTTTATAAGATATAGTTGCTTGGAAAGATATCCTCCTAATGTATATATATACTTGAACATAAATTATGAAAAGGCATTTAGCTAAAGCTTCTCAAAAGTTGTTATGGTATCAGAGCCACACAACTGAGTATTGCGTTGAATCCATAGTTCTTTTTTTTAGTCTTGGAATTGCTGGTTTGTTCTTGGTTTTTCTTTGGCTTTAGGTTGATTAATTCCAATCAACAATTTTTGATAATCAAGTTGTGAGTGACAATTTAGTTTAGAATGTCTCCTGAGAAAACACATGAAATCTTAGCTATTACATTTATGGGAAAGAATTATGTTGCATAGGAATTTCGGTTCAAGATGTTTTTGAAAGGGAAGGAGCTTTGGGGTCATATTGACGGGTCTTCTCCAGCTCCTACAGAGTCGAAAGATCGTGGTCAATGGAAGGCAAAGGATGCACGGATTGTTTCTTGGATTTTGGGATCTATTGAGGCTCATATGGTGAACAATTTACGATCCTTTGGCACAACAAAAGAAATGTAGGAATACTTGAAGCGCGTTTACAATCAAGATAATACTGCAAGACGTTTCCAATTGGAACTTGATATGAGTAATTATAGTCAAGGTAATCTCTCAATTGAACAATATTATTCTGGCTTCCTTAATTTATGGAGCGAATATTCTAGTATAATCTATGCTAAGGTGTCAAAGGAGAGTTTGGCTAGTCTTCAGGCTGTTTATGAAGTGAGTCATCGTGATCAGTTTTTGATGAAGCTCAGACCTGAATTTGAAACCGCTCGGGCTGGGTTGCTGAATAGAGATATAGTGCCTTGTTTGGATGTATGTTTTGGTGAATTGTTGTACGAGGAACAAAGACTGGTGACACAAGCCGCTATTGGTGCAACTGGTGGATCATCTGGAATAGTTCATGTTGCATATGCTGCTCAGACCCGAGGAAAGGGAACAATGCAATATTACAGCTGCAAAGAATTTAGTCATATTGCTCGTCATTGTAGTAAGAAGTTCTGTAATTATTGCAAGCAAAAAGGACATATTATTAAGGAGTGTCTTACAAGGCCTCAAAATAAAAGGCCACAAGCTTTTCATGCTGCGGTATCTGACTCTTGCAATCTTGGTTCGACATCCACAATTGCGGGCAATAATCAATTTGTTCTCACACCAGATATGGTTCAATAGATGATTCTCTCTGCTTTGTCTACTCTTGGTCTTCAAGGGAAAGGTAAGACTACTAATTCTGTTCCTTGGTTTGTTGATTCCGGCACCACAAATCATATGACCGGCACATCTGATTTATTGCATAATCATCATCCATATACTGGTACTCAACACATTCAGGTTGCTGATGGAAATAATATTCCTATTACGACAGTTGGTGATATTAGCTCTTCCTTTCGACATGTTTTGGTTTCTCCTAAATTATCTACTAACTTACTTTTTGTTGGGCAAATGGTAGATAATAACTGTGATGTCCACTTTTCTCGTGATGGTTGTACTGTGCAAGATCAAGTGTTGGGGAAGGTGATAGCGAAGGGGCCTAAAGTGGACAGGTTATTTCCATTACAATTTACCGTTCCTTGGACTTTGTCATTAGCTTCTTCAGTTGTTGACAATAAGGTTGGCATCTGGCATAGACGCTTAGGTCATCCAAATAATGTTGTTTTGAATCATTTGTTGCAAAGAGGTGTTTTCGGTTCTATAGATAAGAGTTTATTAGTTGATTGTTCTCCTTGTAAATTGGGCAAAAGTAAGACATTGCCTTTTCCTGTTTTGGGTAGTCGTGCTGATAAATGTTTTGACATTATTCATAGTGATGTTTGGGGAATTGCACCAATTATTTCACATGATTAGTATAAATATGTTGTGACATTTATTGACGATTACAGTCAATTTACATGGATTTATTTTTTGCATTCCAAAGCAGACGTGTTTACTGTGTTTCAAACCTTTGTGACATATATTGAAACTCAATTTTCCACTTGTATTAAAAGCTTACGGTCTGATAATGGTGGTGAATTTTTTTGTCATGAGTTTCAAGCATTTCTTCATAACAAGGGTATTGTTTCACAATGCTCGTGTCCTTATATACCTCAGCAGAATGGAGTTGCCGAACGGAAAAAATCGGCATTTGTTAGATGTGGTGCACACATTGTTGTTAGAATCTTCTATTCCAGCTAAGTTTTGGACCAATGCTTTATCTACTGCCGTTTATCTGATTAATCGCTTACCATCTCAACAATTGAAGTTTGATTCTCCCTATCAACGAGTGTTTGGTAAACATCCTAATTATCATAGGCTACATACTTTCAGATGTGTTTGTTTCGTTCATTTACCTACCCATGAACGTCATAAGTTGTCCGCCTAGTCTGTTCGATGTGGCTTTATGGGTTACAGTCCTAATCATAAAGGTCTTGTGTGTTATGATTCGATTAATAATCGATGGCATATCTCTCGGGATGTGATTTTCTTTGAACATGAATACATTTTCAGCAACATCTTTCGACATCTGATACTATTGTACTTCCTCACTTTGATGACTCTTATTTTGATAAACGGTTCAAGCCTGGACTTGTCCTTTCTGACCCTGCTCCTAAAAATGCTTCAATGATTCTTCGACGATCAACTCGGCACACTCGTCTTCTAAATAGATATGGCTATTCTGCAATTGTAACTAATGCTACCATTCCTATCTCTTATTCTCAAGCTGCTAAACAACCTTGTTAGATAAAAGCCATGCAAGAGGAACTACAAGCACTTCAAGACAATCACACTTGGGATATTGTTTCATGTCCTGCTGGTGTTAAACCCATTGGTTGTAAATGGGTTTATTCTCTTAAGATTCGATCTGATGGTTCCCTCGACAAATATAAGGCAAGGTTGGTAGCTCTTGGCAATCGACAGGAATATGGAATTGATTATGAAGAGACCTTTGAACCTGTGGCTAAGATGATAACTGTCCGGCTTATTCTATCTATTGCTGCATCTAAAGGATGGTTCTTACGATAGATGGATGTTAAGAATACATTTTTGCATGGAGACCTCAAGGAAGATATCTATATGACTCCTCCTCCAGGATTGTTTTCCACACCCTCACATGATGTTTGTAAGCTCAAACGGTCTCTATACAGTTTAAAATAGGCTCCACGGGCCTGGTTTGAGAAGTTTCATAATAATCTTCTTAGCTTCTCTTTTATTCAAAGTCAGTATGATTCTTCATTATTCCTGTGCAAGACTGATAAGGGAATTGTCTTGTTGTTAGTCTATGTTGATGATATTATTATCACAGGATCTGATACTCAATTAATGTCTCAGTTACAAGAGCGCCTTTAAGGTTCTTTTCATATGAAGGATTTGGGATCGTTAACTTATTTCTTAGGTCTTGAGGTTCACTCTTCTTCTACTCGTATTTTTCTTCATCAACATAAATATACTGAGGAACTTATTGCTTTAGCTGGTCTCCAAGAGGGACGTTCTGTTGATACTCCTTTGGAAGTGAATGTTAAATATCAACGAAATGATGGTGACTTTCTATCTAATCCATCTCTATATCGACAACTTGTTGGAAGTCTCAATTATCTGACTATTACACATCCTGATATTTCATTTGCTGTACAACAAGTTAGTCAATTTATGCAAGCACCTACACATCTTCATTTAGCATCAGTTCGCCGTATTGCTCGGTATTTAAAAGGGACTTCTCATCGTGGTTTGTTCTTTTCTGCGGAGTCTCCTATTCACTTAACCACATATAGTGATGCTGATTAGGCTAGTTGTTCTGATACACGTCGCTCTATTACTGGTTGGTGTATGTTTCTTGGTAACTCTTTAATTTCTTGAAAGAGTAAGAAACAAGATCGTGTGTCTAAGTCTTCTACTGAGTCTGAATATCGTGCTATGTCGTCTGCTTGCTCTGAGATCATTTGGCTTCGAGGTTTGTTGGCTGAGGTTGGTTTTCCTCAACTTAGGTCTACCTCTCTTTATGTCGATAATACTAGTGCTGTTCAGATTACTGCTAATCCTGTCTTTCATGAGTGTACGAAACATATTGAAGTGGACTATCATTCTATTCGAGAAGCTTATGATAATGGTGTTATTTCTCTTCCTCATATATCTTTTGATCTTCAAACGATTGATATATTTACTAAGGCTCTTTCTCGGCAGCATCATCAGTTTCTTGTTGGCAAATTGATGCTTCTTGATCAGTCTGCATCAATTTGAGGGGGGATATCAATCAAGAATGTTTGGGAGCTCAGAAACATACACGGTCGGATACACAGTCAAAAGACACGGCCGTGTATTGTGTTAGATAACTTCTAGAAACATACACGGCTGGATACACGATTAGAAGGCACGGCCGTGTGTTATGTCAGGTACCTCCCAGAAACATACACAGTCGTGTATTGTGTCAGGTAGCTACCTGAAACATACATGGCCTGATACACAGCTAGAAGGCATGGCCGTGAATATTTAGATATTTGTTTCGTGACTTAGTTTGTAAATATGGCATGCATATTTTGTATTGTATATTTTGGTAGAGGAAGATTTGTTTTTCTAGTTTGTAAGATATAGTTGCTTGGAAAGATATCCTCCTAATGTATATATATACTTGAACATAAATTATGAAAAGGCATTCAGCCAAAGCTTCTCAAAAGTTGTTAAAGGAAGACACCTTATTGGAAAAAAGTCTATCGTGTATAGATCAAAATGTACACACATGTGGACCAGAATGTATACATATATGTAGATTAGAATGTATACGTGCATGTATTAGTAAATAGAAATTTACATATTAAGTGGGAAAATAATTTCAAATATAGGTTGTAAACACCAATAGAGATTGGATTTGAGTAGGAAAATACTAAGTACTACAATTGTACAACAAACAATATAAAGAGAAGATAATAATCCTAAAATTGTGTCTTAGAGACTAGTTATCTTGAAATAAGTCTCTTTCACCATCTTCTTCCTCTCAAAATCAAACAAACATGAGTTATTAGTTTTAAATTCAATAAAAAATAGTTAGATAAGAAGAAAGAGAATAAGAAACAGAGAGCATAAGTTAGGGTTTGTACCTTGACTATGTTTATACAACTTTTGTTGAGTATGTTCTTTTAGCAACCTAGTTTTTTAAGGTTCCTTTGTTGGGCCTAAGCAAAGGAAGCCTTAAGCTTAACAAATTAGTGCTCTCGTCGTCTTCATCAATAGCTTTAGATTCTCATAACACATAAGCAACAGATATGGAAACCATTAAAAATATGTTTTTGGCACTTCAATAGTGACAACATTAGCATGAACAAAATGTTAACAGTACTCTTCAATAGATATCTCAACACATGGACAAGTTAGAGGTGAATTAGACTCAATTTTCTCAATTTTTTGTTGCTAATATTGAGTTATTTCTTGAGTCATCACGTTCTATTCCAAACATAGTGTCTCAATCAAATAATATTTTAAGAGGCATCAAACTTGAAATTTCGAAATTTTGTGGCAAGATCCTTTAGGTTGGTTGTTCAAAGCAGAGCAATTTTTCAATTTTCTTAATATAGATGATTGTTGGAGAATTAAAATTGTATCGCTTGTTATGGAAGATAATGCACTATAGTGGTATCAATAGATGTATAAGATTAACTATTTATCTACTTGGAAAAATTTTATACATGCATTAGATATTAGGATTAAACCTTTGGAGTGTAAGGATGTTAAGGGTGAACTTTGGAATTAATGTAGAAACATTCTATTACAGAGTACCGAGTTAAATTTGAAGATTTGTCAAACTGTACAGTGAGTTTAATTAATAAGTTTCTAAAGAGTTATTTCATTCCTAGATTGAAGCCTTTGATCAAATAAGAGCTATTGATTACAAGACCTTCCGCATTAATTGAAGCCATATCTCTAGCCAAAATGCATGAAGCAACGATCTAAGAATGATTTTCAATTAATTCCCCATAGCTTTCTATAGGGGCATGGGTTCAAGTGTGAAGGTTACATACGTGTTACGTGTGAGTGTGCTACATCTAGCTAAATGAGAGAAGTGGCACATATAAGGGTGATCAAGATTAAATAAGATGGTAGGAGGAATAGGTTGTCTCAAATAAAGTTCAAGCGCTTCATGATAGATGAATGCTCTTCACTAAATTTTGATTTTATCTTTTGAGAGAGTAATCTAGTAGAGTAACAATGTTTCTCTCTCTAAAGTCCCCCTTCAGATGAAGATGTCTTGGGTATTTATAAGGTTTAGCTATGAATCTCATCCATTGGATGGTGATGACGATTGATGGTCACGAGTGAATAAGCCCTCATATGGTCCTCTCATGAATCCAGGTCCATTAAAGCCCTTTAATGTACAAGCTTTATTGAGAAAAGTTAGATTAGACTAACCAATCCAATGAGTCTTACTCCAAGCTTACCATACTAAATCTCACCTGATCATTCCAGAATTATATGGGCTTGATTGTTCGAGCCCTATCACTTTAACCTAAAGAGTTAAATCCATTTAGATTATTAGGCTTGGATATAAAAAGTCTAAATGGCCTAACATCATTCATAGCATGCATAAGCAAGTAAGCAATAATTGTGCAAAAAGAAAAAAAGTCAAGTGAAATAACTTCATTGATTCAAGTTTGTTTGAATACAATGATGTGAAATGAAAATGAAAGTGCAACCATATTAAACTAAAGAAGACAATTCAGGCGTACTTTAGACTCAAGAAGGTGAGCTACCTTAACGCACTTAATTGGTTGCTTTAACTTTACTTCTGACAAATAAATCCAAAGCCTATTTAGTTATTAACATCTTCACCATAGCTCAAGCTAGTTTTATCCCTAGCATGGGAGGAATCGACCCAAAAATCTCTATCCATAGCATTAGGAGTCTCTAATAACTCTAACGGTAGAAAGTCTTAAGGAGACATGGTAACAATTGGGGAAGGAAGAATATCTATAGGTGCTTTGTACAACTCATCTCCATAGGTGCCTTAATGAAGTAATGCATTAACATGATTATCATCTTCACCCGCTTCAATGATCGGTACATTGGTATCACAAGTGACTACTTTAGCTTGAAAAGATCCATTGAATTTTTCAATATTGTCATCATCACCTCTGTCATCTTTAGAATGAATTGATGATTCCTCTTGATCCATTAAGTCTAGATCACCATCCCCCTAATCTAAAATTGTCACTAAGTTACTAGAAGTGCAAAAGTGAACCACAAAGCTTATCTCAACCTACATAAAACAAAAAAAAAAAAAGACTTAAATGAATAACAAAAAGTAGTAGCCCGATGAATATATGTATACATAATAACAATAAGATATATACAGGATTGTTACCTCCTCAATAAGTGTACGCTTAACCTGTCTATGGTTTGTTGATGAAGATGATGAACATTTCTTGTTAGATAATCTCCCTGTCTCTATATCACTGGGAAGCTCTAATTGTTAATCCATCTATTTGACAACTTCTTGGACATTGCTAACAGTCTTGGATTTAGGCTTGGGTAGCAATTTAAGTTTCACGAAGCATGTTGGCTACTAATGAAAAGGCATATGCTCAAGAGTTTTCAAAGCAATTCAACCAATGTGTTAGTCAGCTAAGGGAAGCTACCCTAGAATGACATATAGAAGAAAAAATAACTATTGTACCTTAAGGCAAACATTCTTGAAATCACTCGATGAGAGTGATTAGCAACATGACTTAAAGCTCTCAATAACAGGAATGAAGCAAGTTACTCATTAGTCAAAGCCAAATTGACAAAAAGCTTGTAAGGAAGTACACCATGACCTTTTACTTCAAAAAAGCATCTAGACAAGTCTTCTTCATCAAGTAGGGAGAGCAAGCTCTTTGAATGCACCATAGAAGGAATCTTCCCTCAAAGTTGTAAACTCTTGTAGTCTTCCACCAAGGTCACTTACCCTCTAGCCTAGAGTATATAATTTTCTCCCATCATCATAACTAGAATCCAATAAAAGCCATAAGCTCATACCTGCAAGGATAGAAGGAAATATATGAGATGTCAACATAAGATCCATTCATATGAATATGTGAGTGCACAAGATGCAAATACTTAATCCCATCTACAGTTTGGACTTGAGAATATGAAGACATTCCCTCTCAAATCCTCAAAGAAACATGGAAACCACACTTTCATCACGATCGCATATGGGAACCACAATTAAGCTGATGTAGTGATGGCATAAAGGATCCCAAGCCATAACTACACTTCCATCCTACTCTTATGCGAGAAACATTGTTAAGTAAAAGTAGTAATGACATGAAGGATCCTAACCTATATTCTAACTTTGAGATAATGTACCTTACCCAAGATTTCCACCTAAAGGGAAGCTACTTGAGAAATGCAAACTGTGTGGTGGAGAGATGTAGTTTTCTTCTTTCATTCCTAAAGCATAATATTAACTATGCATTGATGGAGTCTCTTGAGTTTTCATGAGGCTTGTAGCTAATAAATCAAAGCTTACTATCTGTATGAGGTGTTGCGTAGAGTTCTCAATGTTTGATCTTATCCTAGGATGTGTGTTTAGAGATAGTTTCATCCAACCAATCACTTATCCTAGGATGTGTGCTCAAAGATAATTTCATCCAACTAATCATCTTGAGGACTTGAGATCAGTGGCAAATGTCCATCTAAATGCACCAACATGTTCCTTTACTTGATTGTTTCTATGCTTTGAATTTTGTTTCTTTTTTAATCATTCCCCATTGATTCATAGTATTACTGAGACTCCTAAAGCTGAGGCTGACTAGAATAATGCCAATATCGAGATAGAGCCTGCAAGAAAGGGAGAATAAATAAGTAATGGGAAGAGCACGTGATGAGGGTAATATGTACATATGTGAAGTACACATGAGAAGTGTATACGGGAATAAATGTGCCAAGCCTGAAAATACGCACATAACGTCTTGTAAGTGCAAAGATTGAGGAAAAAATAAAAAAATAATAATAATAAAATAAAATTACTGTGAAGCCCAGCTTGAATTGAGGGATGAAGTGTAAAGGCTTAGACAAAATTAATCCTTAAAAAGGAAAGCACTTCATCAACATCAAAGATTACGTCTTGCTAGTCCACTGCCCTTCATATATATGTGTTGGGATATAAATCCAACACATATAAGTCTATACCAAGGGTATCCTAAATATATAAGATATACTTGGATGCAAGGTTGTTAAGCTTAAAGGAAATTATCAAAATCAAGCGAAACTGGGCCTAAGCCGGCTCAAGGCTGCTGGCCTATAATATATAAGCTGCCAGCCTTCAACAACGAATTGTTCTTGTTGTTGTTTTTCCATTGAATGCTAGCTAAAGGCTGCCAGCGTTAGAGTTCAAGGCCGTCGGCTTTGAAACTTAGGCTGTCAGCCTTTATGCTGACGTAAGTCCTAAGTCGGCTATCTATTTTTTGGCAGGTAGAACTATATATATATATAGTGGTATTCCTTTGTGTTATATGTGGAAAAATCGAAAACACAAGAGTGAGAAACACGGAGAGGTTATTCCTAAACCTAGAGAGAATTCTAGAGAGGAAAATCCATTGTATTTGATATATCAGTTTGTGGTGAGATTGAGTAATTCACTAGTGAGACTAGTGATGAAGTGTGTAACCCATTACTTTGATAGTGAAAGAATTTGTGTGCGGCGGTCCCGTGGTTTTTTCCCAAATTAGGGTTTTCTACGTAAATCCTTGATGTTGATAGTTTTTATTTCCGCAAGTTATTATTGATTGTTGTTTGTTTCAATTGTTAATCTCACAAGCAAAAGGAAAAGTTCGGATCTTTTCCTAACAATATGTAAAATATATATATCTGTGTGTTATATATATGGAAAATGAATAATGGCAGTTAGAAGAAAACATGACAGTAAAGGGAAACAAAAATCCAGGCCTAGTTACAGTTATTTATCCCACGATCGGAACTAGACTTACATATTTATATATGGCTACACAAACAAATTGAACAAAAACTCCACAGAAAAGGATTAATATTCCATCGAAATTCTGGGCATTCATTGTGGTAATACCTCATGTGGTGTGCTTCTAGTTTGTGCTATTGGCATGGCCTCCATAAGAAAATTGTTTCCTCTCACTAAATATATTTTCGGCACCATTGACGTGTCAAGGAAGCATATGACGAGTTTTCTTAGAAGCTTACTTTTGGATTTGTTCAACTTTAACCCGAATCCTTTGCTCCAATATTGATGTCTCTATCTCAAGGCTGAACATTATTATATTCAGAGCGTGCATATTCTCAAGTGTCTTGCTAAGCATACATCTATCACCGCCATCACATCTCAAATGCTGCATTGGTTCGTACAGGAGCATTTTATCTAACCGAGAAGGGCAAGCAATGCGATTGAGGACTTCAAAGACATTTCAATTATTTGCACTCTATATCTATGAGTATGGTAGTGAACCCGACAGAGTGCATTTAGACGGCATGCACTGCTATTTGTGCACTAGTGAAGCGTCTCATGGAGTTTGTTACTTTCTTTTTTTGGTTAATTTAGAGATGAATTCACCTAGTCACCTGAAATCATTACGAATCGGTGGGAACAGGGAGAATTAAAAAAAAATAAAAAATAATAAAAAAAAAAGAACTGCAGCTGGAAGTTGGACAAGACTCGCTCGGATTGGGAATGAAGTTGATAATAGCGGCTCCTTCGGGTCGTTGTTACCTTCTCGCTATTCTGAGAGTCTACTGTGACCAAGGATTAGGACTTGCTGATATCCCCTATTGTCAAAGTTGCCACCACGAGTGAATAACGAAGAAAATTAGATTTCTAAGTTGAAAGAGAGAGAGAGAGAGAAGAGAAGAGAAGAGAAGAGAAGAGAGGAAGGGAATTAATCAAAATTCAAGATGAAATACGAAGTGCGTGCTTACCTCTTCTTGGTACTCGCTCGCTGACGGCTCCAATTTGACTGCGTACGCAATAAATTTATTAGGCAAAGTCATGGGAACTTAGTTTGGCAAGAAAATTAAGGAAGTCAAGAGAAGTGTGCATGGATGCTCTGTTCCCATGCTGAAGCAAGAATAGGAAGTTTTTTTTTTTTTTTTTTCCCTTTCTTGTAAATCAAGATTACCAAATAAGGGGATTCAACTCAAGGTTTGTCGAACTATTCTGGAAAGTCAAGAGAAGTAAAAATATATAGAAAGGGGAACAACCTCAAGTAGCCGAAAGAATGGAGATGTGGATAGATATATCTAGAGACACAATGGTAAAGACAAATATATATATATACATATAATATTAAAAAATATATATATTATCACCTATGGGTTATGCGCCATGAGCATTGGATAAAGGTATAGTCAATTTTGATGAAAATTTATTTTTGTGTAAAGAGCATTTAGAGGTTTTAGTGGAGGCGGTGGATATATTAACTTTAAAAAGTTATAATTTTTTACTTATATAAAATTATAAAACTCATAATATATATAAAAAAAGATTGATTTGAATCTACTGGGCTAGTAAAAACTTCATGTGTTTTCATAATCTATTAGGTTAGTAAAAAATTCTCACCTATTTAGGAAAATTATTTTTTAGTTGCCAAGGATGTAAGGGCCTATGTAACAATGGTGTGATGCTATTATTGAGCATTTCTACTCTCCATTTCTCCTGGACAATATTATATTTTGATCTAAAGATATACTCCACCTTACAACATCTTCCCCACTCACATCTATATCTGGAGTTGTACATATAAATATATATATATGTACTAAAGTGATGTATGTATCAAGAGCATTCCTAAATCATGGAATTCTATTGAAGTCTTGGATATTCATCAATGGTGTCAAAAATATGATCACATGAAGCTAAAATTATTAAGAAGAAGAAGAAATTTATCGTGCAAGTGCCAATCAACTTCCCGAGGGCAGTGAGCTCATTAAATAGAGTAAAATGAAGTATTGATGTGCGCTTACCAATCGTATCAAATTCTAAATTTGTAAACCCAATTAAATCTATGATCTGAGTTGGGTAAGTATACCTATCGAATGTAGCATAGAATTCTAGTATCATTCACAAGAATCTTGAAAACAAGTATTACTATTGTCGTTTTTCTACTATTTAGCCTAAATTTTGAAGTGAGATTTATAAATCAAATACTAAACAACTAATCTAGCAACCCTAGGATCAATTACATATCCTTTCAAAAGATGAATTCAATCACAAGACATACCACTCACCTTGATCCACTTAAACCTTAAAATTCTTATGATAATGGATTGAATAATGAATTTTCATACTTTACACTGTAGGATCTCATCAATCAAATCAGTTACTCCCTCGATTTAATTAATTCCTAATGAGATAGTGAAGACTTCTCCCTCACTAACGCCACATAATATTGCATGAAGTTCATAATCCTTACGATAAGAATTTAATTCTTATATTAGAAAATTGGAATTTCCCTACCTTTATGTGAAACACACAATTTCTCTATTCATGAAGATCTATCCTATTAGATGAAACTTTTTTCTACCTAATAAGAATCAAACATGTAATTAATCCGTGTACAAATCAATCACAAGACAATTAAATCACATGAATAGATATAAAGACATGAATTTTTCATCAATCAAATAGCAATTCAATTCATATGGTTTAGGGTTTCACAAAGTGTAGGGTATGAGAAATTTATTCCTCTATGGAGTTTACAATAAGCACAAAAGATTTAGAGAAGATAAAAGAAAGAAATCATGATATAGAGATAAAACCATTGTAATTGATGTCTTGTGATCTTCAATGATGTATAAGCAATTTCTCTCTTGAAGTTCTTCTCATTTTCTCTCCTAAGGTTTAGAAAAAATTTGATTTAAAACTATCTAAAAAAACTCTAAACTTAAACTCTCCCAATTAACCTTAATACGAAATAAAGGCACTATTTATAGCTTTTTAATGATCGTAGGTCAACATGGTCATGCTTGGGGTAAGGGTTGAAAAACAGAGTTTGTGAGCTTTCACCTTTGATGCTTATTGTGATCAGCCCTACTAATCAGCATGGCCATGCTAAATGCAAGAGCTAAAAAAAGAAAAATTTGTTCCTTTGCAAAATTGATTCAAACTTGTTTAATTAGCCTTAATTTCTTTTTTATCATCATGAAATCTTCTGAATGAGCTCTTTAAACCCTAAAATGAATTTTTCACAAAATAGATATTATTTTCTTCAACAAATCACAAGAAATATATAACAAATGTGTCTAAATAAGCACAAATAATAAGGGTCTTTTAACACTTATCAAACTTTCCCACACTTAATTGTTTGCTTGTCCTCAAGCAAATAAAACAAGGATAAAAGATCTATTATCAATTATGCTCATCAGAAAAAATCAAATCAAGCATAGCATTCTTTGATTCAATCAATCTAAAATAACTCATTAGTGCCTATTGCTCAAACCTACCATATTTGTAATTGTACTTAGCATACTATAGTTAAATTTTTATGACTAATCTAAGTAAGTCAAACTATTAATCTCACCATTTAATAAACGCTTAATGAAAGACAAATCTAAACAAAGCAAAAGCAACATGGTCATATCTCACCACTTACTAGAAAGCATATAAACCATTCAACACCTCTCTAAGCACAACAACCTAAAGTGAAAGTACATAGCATCCATCATTCCCCTAGATTTTTCTTCTTTTTAAATCTCTTCATTTTTTTATCTTATTTTTATTTTTAGCCTTTAGAGGGGGAGGTTTTTGCCTCCATCTTTTCTTTTCCTTTGGATGAGTTTTGAACTTAGCATTTCTATTTTTTTTTAGATACTTACTTAGTCAACAGTGAGGTCGGAACTTCACTCTTATAAGAAACCAAAGCCCACCCATATTGACCTAACTTGCCTAATTTTATTTTTATTTTTTTTAGATATTAGCTAAGAAGAATCACCAAGTGATAAATTTCATATGTCCTCTTCACAAAAGATTAGAAAAGCTCTCAAAGTGGTTGAAAAGCAAATATGTCACTAATAAGCTTAGAAACACAACCATTTAACTTTACATTAAGGATTTTGACCTCTTTTACAACTCTAAATTTAATTATTAAATGACAAGTAAATTAACCTCACTTAGATTTTATCCTTAAGCTTTGACTAAGTATACTAAACTCAAAATAGTGAGTAAAACACATAAAATCACTATTCTTCATCTTTTTAAGGCTGATCCTTACAAAAATATGAGTATAATTTTGAGATTCTAAACTTTAAAATATATCAACTTTAAAATCTCATTCGTAAACTCATAAATGGGGGATTTTGATTAACAAGTGCATCATTAAACTTAAATAAGACCTAAATATTTTCTTTCTCTATAATATCCCTTCCCTACACTTAAATGAGACATTGTCCCCAATGTTGTCCCAATCAAGCACAAACAAGGAAAAAGGCAAGAAAGAAATATAAGAAAAGAAAATAAAGAACTTCTCTAGTTCAAGTAGAGATGGTAGCATGAAAATTCCTAAACTGGTATAAGAAAGGAGAAATTGAAATTGCTAAGATCAACAATAGTATTAGCATGGTTGTGAACTCTATAGAAGTTCTAACCTATAGACAAATTAGAACAAAAAACAATGAAAAGAAAGCGAGCAAGAAATTAGCCTTAACTTACAGGTTGCTAGTAAAGATGAAAGTCTTCCCATAAGTTGAGAGCTTAAAATTACATACTAAAAGATTGAAGTAAATAATAGAAAATTAAAATCAATAAAAATCAAGCATCCCCATCATCAAACACATCATCCTCTTCTTTTTCTTCAACATTATCCTCTACATCTTCATCTTCTAAATCATTGGGACTAGCTTCCAGAGAGGACTTAGAATCATACTCGAGAGAAGATTCATATGTAGGGAGATTTTGTGGTGGAAAGGAAAACACCTAGCAAGAAATATTATTAGTAGCAATGAAGACTTGCTCTATACTAGGGAGTAGTAGAGGTGAGGGCTCTTGAATTCTTCTGCGGGAAGTAGATGATTGAGAGGTCTGTAGGTTAATAGGAAGTTTCCCTCTTTCTACATAGGAATGTTTGTATTTCATTCTGGATAAAGAAAATTTAAAATACATCAGGGAAAAGAAAAAGAATAATACAAGAACAACATTAAAGTAAGGCGTGCTTAAAATTAGATGGAAATAATACTCAATTTCAACCATAAAAGAACACAGAGGAAGTATAGGAGCAAGAAACAAACATGAAACCTCGTCATATCCAAAATGAGAACAAAATACGTTCTGCATGGCCTAAGCAGAATGGCTGTGTAAAGGGGTAGGGATGAAAGAAAAAAGATAAATTCAAATTTGTGCATAGGCATGGGAAATAAGGTGTGATGAAGACTAAGAACAAATGTTTAACAACATTTTAAAGCATAATAAACTATTCTAAAGTGCCAATTTGCATTGATAACAAGTTAAAATCCAAAATCTCCAAAAATTGATCCATCATGAACCCTAAATCAAGATTTGAAAATGATAGTCACAAATTTTGCAAACCATGTGCATTACAAGACATGATAAGAATGGAATTGCATGAATAAAGCAACAACCCTAATTTTTAGAACCACCAAAATTTTTGCATGAACCCTAAGAAAGCATGGAATTAGCAAGATTAAGAGATTGTAGAACATGGTTCAACAAGAATGAAAAGGCAAACATGCAACTACAGTCATAGAAACACAAATACATAAGAAAAATAAGCATGCATTACCATAAATCCACTCACATATGAAAAATCCATTAAAGTGCAAGAATAGAAAATCACAAACAAAAAACTAAAGACAAAAGATGAGAAAACTTACCTAATTAGGATGATTTAGAGGAAAAAACATGAAAATCCAAGAGAATGTAAGTGGTGAAAGGGAGAAGAAAGTATGTGTAAGTGAGAGTGAGAATGAGAGAGTGTGCATGATGTGCAAAGAGAATGGGTTTACATGATGTAAATGTGAGGAAAGGATAGGTTTGCACAATCGATCTATACGGTTCTGTTTCTTTTTCTTTCTTTCTTTTTTTTTTAGTTAGGGTTGACAAAGGTCAACTTACCCCACTACTTAGCCATACTCGAGGTTGAGGTGGAAATAGAAAGCTTGTCTAATGGCCGCCCGACCTACTACATAGGTTGGTGGGAGAGGCCATAGTGGAAACAGAAAGCTTACTAAAGTCAGCTCACCTTACTACATGAGCAGGCTGGATAGATTGTGATGCAAATAGAATGTGTGAAGAAATTAGCCTACCTTGTTACACAAATAAGTAGGATGGACCATGTTAAGATCAGAATACCCCCTAGATGTGAGCCTCTCCTTCTACCTTGCCATGTTCAGGGCCAAGGTGAAATAGATCACATTTTTTTTTCTTTCAGCATTCAAATACCTAATTTATAGCAAAAAAAAGTTTAAGTTTCCATCATTAATCTAACATTTAATATGTACAAAATTCTTGAAAATTGGATGAAAACTTACCTCACTCTCTTTTAAGATTAAATCATACCAAAATTTGCTTCTTCTTACATTTAAGATTGAACTCATATTATTTCACGAATAATCAAAAACATCCTAACACCTATAATTTTGACATAAAATGGACTTAGGATAGTAAAAATCAAAGAAAAAACAAAAGGAATTCAACTCACCAAAGTTAAACATGGGTTGCCTCCCTTGAAGCACACTTTTTTAACGCCGTTGGCTCGATGTCCTTCAAATTTCTAAGCTCACAAAGTTAGTGATTGGAATTTAAACTCCTCTTGATTTTCATGCTCTATTCCCCCTCCTAATTACAACTTCGGTCTTTGTCCATTGACCTTAAAATTGTTATGATCAAGGTGTTCCAACTACTTTATGTGGAAAAATTCTCTTAACAATAAAGGGTTCAGACCATCCAGATCTTAATTTTCTTAGAAAAGGCTTCAATCATGAATTAAATAACAGCACTTGATCTCCTTCTTGAAATTTCTTAGGATGAAGAATGTGAGAATTATGATACTTTTTCATTCTCTCTTTGTGAATTCTCATATTCTCGTAGGCCATCATTCACCTTTCATCAAGTTCATTGATTTGCAACTTTCTTTTAAGTTTAGAAGCATCTAAATCAACATTCATTTATCTTATGGCCTAATACGCTTTATGTTCAACTTCCACCAAAAGATGGCATGCATTTCCATACACTAACTGATAGGGAGTAGTCTTAAGTGGTGTTTTGAAGGTAGTTCAGTATGCCCATAAAGCATCGTCCAACTTATTAGCCTAATTTCTATGATGATGATCCACTGTCTTTTTAAGAATTCACTTCAAAATCATGGTTTGACACTTCAAGTTGTCCACTTGTTTGGGGATGGTAAGGAGTTGCAACTTTATAGGTTATCCCATAGTGCTTCAAAAGCTTTTCTAATTGAACATTACAAAAGTGGGTTCTCCTATCACTAATGATAGATTTTAGAGCTCCAAACCAAGAAAAGAGCTTCTTTATAAACCTACACACTACCTTAACATCATTGGTGGGCAAAGCTTGTGCCTCAACCCATTTAGACACATAATTAACTACCACTAGTATGTATTTGTTCTTATAAGAATTTAGAAATGGCCTAACAAAATCAATACCCTATAAATTAAATACTTCACACTCTAAAATATAATTTTGAGCCATCTCATCCCTCCTTAATATGTTACCTGCTCTTTGACAATTATCACATGATGCTACAAAATATTAAGCATCCTTGGATATGGTAGGCTAATAGAAACTAACCTCTAAGACCATATGAGTAATTCAATTTTGGATTGTAATGACTACCCTTTGGGCCCGAATGACAATCATGCAAAATTTTCCAACCTTTAACATGTGAAACATCTCCTTATCATTTGATCTACACAAACACAAAAGAGAAAAGGATTTTCCCAATAATAATGCTTGAGCTCATTAAAGAACCACTTCTTTGCATGAAAATTTAAGTCATTTTGGTAGATCTTTGTAGCAAGGAAATTTGCAAAATCAGCAAACCAAAGAGTTTTAACATGTAAAAGCTCACATACTATAGATAATTTCTCTTTAGGAAAAGAATCATCAATATCTTCCTCTTTAAGCTCCTCCAAGAAAGGATTTTTCAACCGAGATAAATGATCGGCTGCTAAATTTTTTGCTCCTTTTTTATCATGAATTTCCAAATCAAATTCTTTCAAAAGCAAAATCCAATAAATAAGTCTTAGCTTCGCATCAGGTTTGGATAACAAGAACTTGAGAGCTGAATGATTTGTATAAATGACAACTCTAGACAAAATAAGGTAAGGTCTAAATTTGTCAAAAGCCAATACTACTACTAACAATTCTTTCTTTGTTATTGTATAATTTCTTGAGCACTATTGGGTGTCTTGTTGGTGTAGTATATTTGCTGAGAATGCTTCTCTTTTTCTTTGACCTAAAATTGCTCCTATAGTGAAGTCGCTTGTATCACACAGTAATTCAAATGGAAAACTCCAATCTAAAGCTATCATGAAAGGAGCCTTTGTCAATTTTTCCTTCTAAATGTTAAAAGCTTGTAAGCAATCTTGATTGAAAACAAATGGTAGATCTTTGTCAAAAAGTCTTGTCATTAATCAGGCAATTTTGGAGAAATCTTTTATGAATCGTCTATAAAAATCGGCATGCCCTAAGAAACTTTGAATGGCTTTAACAGAAGTTGGAGGTAAAAGTCTTACAATCACATCTATCTTAGCCTTGTCAACTTCAATCCCCTTCTGAGAAGCTTTCTACCTAAGAACAATTCCTTCCTTGCACATAAAGTGACATTCTTACTAGTTAAGCACCAAGTTTGTCTCTTCACAATGGGACCAAACTTTCTCTAGATTTGCCAAACAATGACCAAATGTTTTCCTAAACATAGAGAAGTCATCCATGAAGACTTCCATTATCTTTTCAACCAAATCATTAAAAATTGCAAGCATACACCGTTGGAATGTGTTAGGAGCATGTAAAGCCCAAAAGGCATCCTCCTATAGGCATAAGTACCATAAAGGCATGTGAATATTGTTTTCTCCTTATCTTTTAGGGTTATGGGAATTTGGAAATAACCAAAAAGTCTATCCAAATAATAGTAGAACATATGGCTAGCAAGCATTTGATCAACAAAAGGAAAAAGGAAATGATATTTTCTAGTTGCATCATTTAGCCTCCTATAATCATTACAAACCCATCAGCTTGTGACAATTCACATAGGAATCAACTCATTCTTTTCATTAAGAACCACATTTATTCTCCCTTTTTTTGGTACAACTTGAGTTGGATTAACCTAAGAACTATCTAAAAGTAGATTCATTAACCCTGCATCTAAAAGCTTAATCACATCCTTCTTAACCACCTCCTTCATATTCAAATTTAACCTCCTCTGAGGTTACACAAAAAGTTTAAATCCATCTTCAAGAAAAATTTTATGTGTGCAAAAGAAAGGATTAATACCTTTGATATAAGAAATTTTCCAAGCAATGGCTCGTTTATGTGCCTTGAAGACCTTTAAAAGCTGGTGTTTTTGTTCAAAAGACAAATCTGAAGCAATAATAACCAATAACTTTGAATTTTCTACTAAAAAAGCATACTCTAAATAATCTAGAAGTTGTTTTAATTCCAAAACCGATGGGTCTTCAATGGAGTTTTAAGCCTTGCATCACTTCCCTTCTTCAATTCTTCAAAACCACCTTGAGGAGTAATTTCCTTAGTTAAATCAAGTTGCGATAACAATGATTCAACCTCTGAATTTGTCACATCCCTTCTTTCTCCATGAACTAAGCTCAATTCTCACTCATCCTTACATTATATCTCTTTAAAGTGCTTATATATTGAAGAATCAACAACATCAATGGCATAACATAAATCATCCGGACTCATTGGGCACTTCAAAGTTGGAGAAATTTTCATCACCAATTCTTCATCTCTTACCCTCAAAGTAAGCTTGCCTTCCTCCACATCAATCATGTCTTAGTTGTTGCAAGGAAAGGTTTTCCTAAAATCAAAGGTGCATCCCTATCCTTATCCATATCTAAGATCACAAAATCAACAGGATAAATGAAATTTCCAATTGTTACCAAAATATCTTCAATGATCCCTTTAGGAATTTTCATAGAACAGTCAACAAGTTTTAAACTCATCCAAGTAGGCTTGGATTCAGCAAGTCCCAACTTCTTAAAGAAAGAATAGGGCATCAAATTGATACTCGCCCCTAAGTTAACCAAAGCTTTATCAATTGTAATATCACTAACTACACAAGGAATTGTGAAACTACCCAGATCCTTTAACTTTAGAGGAAGCTTGTTTTGAATAATGGATGAACAACTAGCTCTAACTTCAATAGGAGAAACATCCTCCAATCTCTGCTTGTTGGATAAAAATTCTTTCAAAAACTTAGCATACTTTGGCATCTGTGAAAGCACTTCAATAAAAAGAATGTTGATGTGCAATTGTTTGAAAAGATTGAGAAATTTATCAAATTGCTCTTGAGATATTGAAAGAAATATAGGAATAGAAAAATTATAGAAGCCAAATTTAAAAAAAAAAAATTGAACGTTCTGCAGGGCTAAAATTTGAGTGAAAGGGGAAAATTGATAGAGGAACATATTGAAAAAATAAAACATTTTGTAACATGGAAAAATTTTGAACATTTGAATTAGGGAAATATCTATGAACTTTCTTAACTAGTCTACTTAACTCTCAACTCTCATTCTCATATTCACTCTTACCTCTCATTCTAATCTTCACTCTTTGTTCTCATCTACTTTCCTCTCAATTTTTATTTCGCACAGGCACATACATTATTTATGAATCACATCCTCATTTCATTTAGCTTTCATGATTCTATTATTTAGTTTTATTTGTTGTGTATATTAAATTATCTTCCACAAAGTTTTATTCATTTATTTTTTTAAAGAACATAGATTTAACTTTTTTTTTCTCATATCATTATATATTTTCTCATACAAAAAATGGCAAGTTTCTTCTATAATTCATCTTCTATAATCCCTTCACCACGAACAAGAGCAATTTTATGACTTTTAGGACTTCACCTATGAGCGATTACAGGATTTAACAGTGCCTCCACCTAGGTTTGAGCACATGACTCTAGGTGGTCAAAGTAAAGAGCAATCATAAGAGGAGTGCAAAGAGGAGGAGGAAGTTGAGGAACTATCAGAGGAAGAAGTACAAGGCTACCAAGGTAACAAAACTAGCTTGAGTAATAAGTCACCTATGCCACTTAAATCCAACGCTTTTACTAAAAATAGGGCTAGGCAAAAATCTAACTAAACCATGAATGAAACCAAAATTTTGATATTTTCAAGTTCAATTTGGTTAGCGATTCAGCTTAGCAATGATGCATTGATTTGCAATTTAGCTCGACTAGGTAAACTGAATCAAACCAATAGCATAAAAAAAAAAGAGGGGGTAAGGGTTTACAATCGTGCTCACATTAAGCTATGGCTATGGCATTTGAAACCTTGTTCATGTCAGTTTCACCTCTGCTTTCTCATAAACTCTCTCTTCAATCCTCCCACAGCTACACACACACTTGCACTAAGACTACACATCTCTTGCTCTTGCTCTCACTCATCCTCCTATCCTACATAAACTCTTGCCTTCACCTCTCACGCATCTACTCGCATTTGTGGAAGCTCACAAAGTCACAATCTCACCCCCGTCGTTTCTCAATGCTCAACTTTACACCATAATCTTGTATGTGATAAGTGTTTTAAAAAAGTTTAGGACATAAGGTTTCTATCTTTATATATTATATGATATCTTACGAATATTAAAGTTCTATAGAAGATCTTTTACTATAGTGATGTTTTGATTTTTAGATTATGAAACATGTATATATGTCATGTCTTAGCCTGCACAGTGTGGACTAATTGGTTTTATTGCTAACTAAAATAATGTTCAATACATGAGAAAGTGAGTATATTGTAAATAACTAAAGGGAAAGAGATTCTTTAGGGGAATAAGAAAAGTGACAACTTTCTTTTAATATCAAATACTTTCAAGTTACAATTGACATATCTAACAACTTTCTTTTCCCTTATCTTTTTTTTTAGTAGAGGAGGTTGAATGCTCAATGCTTATTCAATTATCTTAATTATAGCCAATTAGAGTTGACTAAAGTAATTAATCTTCATCATTGTTAGAACTATTATGTTTAACGAGTTTTAGTGTATTAGAAAGATGAGAAATTAAGAATCTATTAAATGAAAGAAGCTAGGAAGAAATTAATATATATATATATTTTTAAATTCGTTTTGTAGCTTTCACATGGTAACAATGAAAACATTAAATAAAGTGCAATCAAGTTAATTTAACTAAGAAAAGAAGCCACTTGGATAAGCTAGAAGAAAATTTTGTTTTTATCCAT
This sequence comes from Laguncularia racemosa, assembly GCA_037954665.1. NCBI lineage: Eukaryota > Viridiplantae > Streptophyta > Magnoliopsida > Myrtales > Combretaceae > Laguncularia > Laguncularia racemosa. The sequence goes on along the minus strand of JBBMOL010000025.1, from coordinate 2,151,941 downwards.
GCAAGTTAAGGAAGATCCTGCATATACTTTCATTAAGAGAAAAGATGTTTTAAACACAAAAGTGTTGACATCTTATTAAGATGTATTCTCTTTCAAGAATTTCTAGTATGAAGTTTTTAGCTTGTGGTAATCTCTAAAAAATTTTCATGGATACTAGTTAATTATTAAGTTTCAATTAATATTGCCTAGAACTTGTTTGGCGTAGGGCTCTCTAGTTTTAAGTCTATTTTTTTGTCTTACATGTCTTATAATACTTACACATTGTCTTTTGTATTAGATTATTACTTTCTCATCCATCCAATATTGCATGTTATGCTATTATTTCCTTGTTAGCTAATAGTAGTGCAATTCATACTATCGTTTTTTTGTAAGATTTTCTACATGTTTGAGAGTTCATACAAAATAAAATTTTATTACATGGATATAATCTTATAGTTTTACATTTAGAGGAGCATGTTCCTTTTGATTCTACCCAACCAAAAAAACGTCCATATATATATTATTCTTTTTAATGTCTATTTGTATATTTTAGATTAAATTTTTAATAAGTGTTCTCAATATTCCTTCTTCATCAAAATTAGACAGGTCAACCTCCTAAGGGATCAAAAACTTTCTACATATGCTTTTCAATGGGGATAAAGGTAATAGGGTGCCTGTATCTTTTATTTTGGGTAGTTAAGTGTTTAATTTATTTGTAGAGTACCAATACTTTCAAAAATTAGCATTTAAGTGCTTCTGTTACAAAATGAATATTAATTTATCTTATGTAGACCAATCAGAGGGTTCTAAATTAATGTCTGTTTGTAACAGACACTTAAATGACCTATCTTTAAAAGTATAAGTACTAAATTTCCAAAAATGTTCCCATTATCTTAGAAAGTAAGCAACTTTCTATACAACTGAATAATTAATTTAATGAAAGACAATGTAAGAAGGAGCTTTCTAGGTTGTTCATTGTTTATTAGCCTCCCTTTAGACTTGCTAAGCATGAGGCATTCATTAGTTATTGTAATGTATTAAAACTGAAATTTTCGGTTCCTTCTTATAGAACATTAACGTGTGATTGTGTAGAATTGTTCAAAGAGAAAAGAGGAAACTCTAAAAACTATTTTTCTTCTAAATTTGGAGGCAGGGTATGTTTGATCAATGACACATGGATATCATGTCAAATTTTATTGTATTTATGTCTCACATGTCATTTCATTAATGAGAACTGGAAACTACAAAAAATATATATAAAAATATTTGTCAAATACCTAGCCACTCATTAGGAGCACCATTGTAACATGTTTTAAGTGTTGGGGTATTACTAAGGTTTTGACAACCACTATTGATAATGCAAGTTCAAACGATCTTTGCATTCAACATTTAAAAAAAAAAAGAAAAGAAAAAAAGTTTTCAACATTCTCATAATGAAGGGAAAATCCCTTCTTATGAGATGTTATGCTCATATCTTAAGTTTGACTATCAAGGAGAGTTTGAAAGATCTGGATGGTTCAATTTTCAGAATTTATTCAACTGTAAAATAGGTAAAATCTTCTCCATCAAGATTAGCTAAATTTAAGAGGTGTGAGGAGGAAGAAAATATTGAAAGAAAGGCATTGTTGTCTTTAGATGTTGAAACTAGGTAGAACTCAACTTATTTGATGTTAGAATCGATTGTGAAATTTTGAAAGGACTTTTTATTATTGGAAATTAACAATGAGAAGTTTAGAGTAGAACTTGGAATGAATAAAATGAGGGGAGTTCCTACAAAGGAAGATTGGGTGTATGCTCGTAATATTTTACCATTTTTAAGACATTCTATAATGCTACACTAGGCATTTTTAGGTCTCTTTATGCCACTTACAATTAATTTGTCAATGAAATATTAGGTGTTGGTTACCAAATAAATGAGCAATGCTAAAGTAGTGATATATTTGTGAGGATGATGGCTAAGAGAAGGGGAAAGAAATCATGATAAGTATTGGGGAAACAATAATAATATCAATATGTTATCTTTTGTTTCTACAGTTCATGATCCCTATCAAAAGTTGTTATATGTGGATTAGATGATCAAACATGTGTATGATACTAAAATAGCAAGTCAACTCATGAGTAAAATCCACTATGCCCTTTCAAGATTAGTCATTATAATTTAACTTTTGGGCATAAAGATAAAAGCTCTAACTTTAGTTCCTAAAGTTGTATGAAGGTCCCACAAGCATAGGGGAAAAATGAAGATCTTAAACCATGGAAATTTGTTTTCAATCATGAGAAGGGGGGAGGGGGTGGAAATTTGTGTAGAAAAATGAATTAGAGAAGTATTTAGGGAAAAAGCGTGAGGAATTTGATAAAGATCTTGATATATTGATTTGGTAGAGAAGATCCTCATATAGATACCTTGTACTTTCTTTAATGGCAAAAGACATTTTGCCAATTCCTTTATCAACTATGATTTTTGAGAGTGCTTTTAGCATAGGTGGTTTAGTACTTGATCCTTTTAGAAGTTCATTAACTTCATATATGGTGCAAGTCTTTATTTGTGTACAAGATTGGATAAAAAATCCTAGGATAGTATTACCTGTGGAGATAGATCTTGAAGTATTGGAAGTTTTTTACTCAGGTATAAAAATTTTCACTTAATTTATGAAACTGTTGATATTATTTGAATTTTTCTCTATATTTTTATCATGAGCTAATATCTTGCTATTGTCTTTTGTTTTAATATCTCTTTAGATTTGGAAGTTGGTATAATGGTGGATTCAACTACTACACATATTACTCTTAATTGAATTAAGGTCATTTTTGTGAATTATAAGGTTTTAGCTCATTTAAACTAATGCATAATTAACTTATTTGTTTGTTTTTCTATTATTTTAGGTTCAAGTATAAAGTTAATGCTTGAAGATCTTATAAATTCATGTTTATTTGGTGCTAAAGCATTGTTTGGTTACATGAGCACATTATTTTGAGTAATATTTGTCCACTAGAGCTTTTCATTGTTTAAAGTATTAATTTGTAGAAGTGGAGTTGATTGATGAACTAACAAGATGAATTGTTATTGATTAAATGTTTTTTTTTTTGTTCCATGATTATTGAAACTTAATTATACACTATAAGTGAAGAGATACTTATTATATGAATGTATCATAAGAATTTGTTATATTAGATGTTGAATGGTACAGGTTTAAACTGTGAATGTTGAACAAGTTAGATTTAAGTTTGATAGTTGGAGGCGAAAACCCTTCAATGAGACACATATGTTGTGTATCACTATCTTTTCTAGTGGAGTCATTTTTTAGTTGTTTATTAGATTTGCTAATGGAGTTATATTTATCATGTGGAGTGGGACTACTAGGCACTAGCAAATCCAGCATTACTTGCTTAGAGTTATTTGTTTATTTTTGCCGTTTTTTCTAATCACATTTTAACTTGAAATTTCCAAGTTCATAGATAATGGAACCACTAGAATTTGAAATAAATTAGCCATTGAAGTTCCATGAAACTTCTAAGTTCACATTTTTAATTAATTCAAGTTTAGGTTCACATTTTGCATAGTGTGTGCATGTGGCACGATTTTTTTTTTTTTAAAAAAAAAGAACTATAAAGCTCGATCATGTTCAATCCTGACCAAACATTTTCATAAAATTGTAAGGCCAGATAGAAATACCCATGTATATTGTAATTACTATCAATCAAGCTATGCATGAAAAAAGGGTGATGGTTATAGTACGTTAAACAAACACATATACTCCAAGCACCTAACAGAGTTGAGGATAGACAAGGTATAGCAACAAATATCTAAGTCCACCACTTCACAGTCCTCCTCCCTATTTTGCTACTCCACTAAAAGGTAAAAAATTTTCCTTATAGAATATTTAAAAAAATATCACCTATTATGGAACCAATGTAAGTTTGAGCCCTACATGGTATGTAAATGGAAAACTCTTAATCTTGGTTCACAAACTTTTGGGTACAAAACCTTGCAACAAGAAAATTTAAACCTTCACCACACTTGTAAGCATGAGCTAACTGTTAAATTTAAATCTCTCAACACACAGGCTTCCATGTGTGTGGACATATAGACTGACTCCTGGCAGATGATTCATTTATGGGAATAACATGTCATTGAATAGACAACACATGGCAATTAAATAAAAGATTAATAGTGCTTAGAATATTTAATGAGTGCCACATGACACAAAATATTTTTCGAATAATAAGTATCATTTTAGCTTAATACGCCTTGATGAAAAAGATTTTTTCAATTAGGTTTGATAAGGTTGCTATAGACACCATATCGATTAATGAACTTTAAACATTATGCTAACCAATACTTGGTGGAACATTTTTCTACATATGATATATCTGTCATATTTTAAATCTTTGTACTAAAGGCAATTTCATGTGTCTAGATTTTAAAATGCCCCCCATCAAATAGGTAGTTAAGCATTTAATTGATCATCCTTTTTTAAATAAGGTATAGAGAAATTTTGCATTGATAACAATCTAAGGTTGAGAAAATTTTAAAAGATGTTAAGTATTGATGGAATTCAACTTATCAACTTTTACAAAATATTGCTCCATGTAAAGATGCTTTATATTCTTTTTCTATGATTAACATTTTAGACAATCCATTACACCTTGGCAATTGGATCGTGTGAACTAAATTGCCATAAGTGCTTAGGGTTTTCCATTATTATACTCTAACATTTTCCTAAATTTACAAGCTTAGTGTGCACTTTTTTCTTATGAATGCCATTAACATCCTATCAACCCTATTTGATGCAAAGTATGACAAATTTCTTCAAGAAGTTGTTAACAATGTGGCTGCAAAGTGGTTGTAATATTATAAACAAGTTCCACATTATAAAAAAGACATGTTTAGTGACACACAAGATACTTATGTTGTTGCTATAGCATAGGAGGTTCAACAGGTAACACATAACTTATTTTCCAACTTTTCGTTCATATACGGTAGTCAAATTCCGAATACTCCCTCACTATCCCCTAGCTTACATGGTGGTACATTTGGCTAAACCCTTCCTACACAACATATGATGACACAAAAATTGAAGAGGCAACAGGTTGGTAGGGCTAATATGAACGTGATCACTACTTAAGCACTAATTTTGATTTTGGTAATAGTAGCATTACAAACTTTGATATCTTAGACTGGAGGAAGAGGCATAAGAAGACTTATTTGATTCTCTCTTAAATGGCTTGCCAAGTTCTTACCACTTTTACATAAAACAATAGCTATGGAATAAGCATTTGGCACTATGGACCTTATTTTAGAACAATGGCAATCAAGACTAACACCTATTAGTGTTAAAGTGTTGGATTGCATGGAGGATTAATTGAGGGGAAGAAGTAGAACACGAGAGCCATGCGGCATGTCAAGTGAAAAAGATAAATACTTTAGTAACCTCGATGCATCTAAGGGAAGCTTAGCTAGCTCAATGTTGTGTAGGAATTGACTAATTTTATTGAAGGGTAGCTAAATACTTGGGTTTCCAAGGGAATTTTAGGGAAAAGAATGAGTTAATTTTTTGTTGGAATGAGTGGGAAAATTGAAGATAAATAAAATGCTAAATTAGGCTAAAAGGATGGACATATGTCACACTTAAGCATAACCCACTAAACCCTTGTGGTCGCATTTGCCTTTAACCCTTACTAAACCTTACTATATAAGCTTCATTTCACAAAAAATTTTAGCAACCCTCATCACTTTCTATTTTCAAAATTTACAAGGTAAAGACCCACTAACTATAACCCTAAACCTCTAATTTGGCTAAAAACCCATTCAAATAAGTTACTAATTTTACTACTTTTTTGTGAGTTTTAGGTTAGGAATTGAGTGAATTTCTTAGCTAAAGGTGGGGCTCTCAATCATGGTTTGGAGAAAAGTAAGGTAAGTAGTGTTTGGTTGGATTTTAATAAGATTTAGCTTGTTAAACTTGAATCTAAGTAGAATGTGATGTTCTATGTAAAGGAAATCAATTGGGAATCAAGAAAATACCATTCTTAGAGCCTTATTTGGGATGATATTGGAGGCTTTGTGGGTTAAGTTAAATCTCCAACAAGATAAGTTCAATAAAATTGTTGATTTAATGCTTTATGATGGTTAAAAGTAACTAAGTATGATGATTTGGTGTTTTCTTGAATCATGATGAAATTAATACCATGATTCTATGTAACTGTCACCTGTATGCATGCTTATTGAGTGTAATTTGATGATTTGGATGTAGATCTAAGTTTTAATTTGATAAATGTATTGTTAAGTGTTGGATTTGACAATAGAAATTAAGTTTGATACATAATGATTAGAGATATGTAAATGGGTACTCTTGGTCACCATTATAGAGGATAAAATGGGATTTAAATTTCTTGAGAAATGGGATTTAGATGATGAATGGTGATAATGTGATGATTAAAGTATGAGTGTGGATTTTGGGATGGCTTAAGTGATTAATTTAGTAGATATTGCATATTAGAAGTTGGAATTAATGATATGAATGAGCTAATTAATGAACGAGATGAATTGGTTATTGAATTATGATTTTCCAGCAAGTTGACACATTATTAAAGTGATAAATTAGATAGAAATTGAAGATATATGATGGATATTGAGTTTAGTAAAGTTTGGGGATGATTTATGATGAATTTGTGGATTGTTTGATTTTTAAAGTATGGTTTTCTTGCATGATTTGATGATATGTTTAATTATAAAAAAAATGTGATATATTATGTTTAAACTAAGTTAATTTGGTAGAATTATGATTAATTAATGAGTAAGAGCTAGATGGATATAAAACGATATATATATGTGAAAATATATTAAAATTAGACTAGTAGGAATGAAAATGGGCATGCTTTATAAAAATTGCTCTATTCTGGTAGTGTTTTAAACTTGAAAATAAAAATAAATGTTGTTTTGGACTCTAGAAAGGAATAGAAACAAGTGAGCTTTGATTTGGATCTAAATTGAATAAAATATAAACTTTTAAAATTGATAATTCATAATTAAATGTAGTCTAAAAATTTAAGGGCCTTAAAATGAATAAAATAAGGTTTTTTTTTATGTTAAAATGGATAGTGGAAGTGATAAGAAATCAAATAGTTTTAGTTTTACTTGATTTAAGCTTAGATTGAATAAGTTATGACCTTTTAAAATTTAAGCCTTCAAAAATGACAAATTGAAATTAAATAATAGTTGGCTAATTTAACTCGGACTAAGGCCAACTTAATCTCAAGGTAGCCTAATCAAATAGGCTTAATGACCACCCTCTCAACCTCCTCATAGGTGGCCCATATGATTAAACATAACTAAATAAATTGGATTTGATTACCTTAGTTATCCTAATTAGATTGAAATAGGAATTAACTTAATAATATGAACTCAAATGACCAACAGGCTCAAAACCCAAAATCCAAAATCTAACTAAGCCCATTCTCCTTATAAGGCTCAAATGTAAATGGAGCTTATCATTATAAATAATTTAAACCAAGCCTTAAACAATAATAAGGCCTAAATTGAATCAAATAACTAAAATCATTTAGACCTAGGTTTAATAAAATAAAATGGAATTACATGACTATAATAAAACCCAAATTGGCCTAAGATTTAAAACTTACTTAAACCCATTAATCTTTAAAGCCTATACTTTAAATGGGTCTCGAGTCTAATTTTTTTTTTTTCATTTTCATTCCTAATCCGATTTATACTAGACTCTATGCTCATCTAATATAAGTCCTCGACTTGAACTATGAATTTTGTCTTATTTTAGAATCGCCAACCAACTAACATTGGGAAAGATTATTGAATTAAGACCAATTGAACAGATCAATCCTAATTTGGAAAACTAGTCAGTGAGATATCCTCTTTCCATGAAAGAGGAAAGGGGAAACTAGAGTTTCTGGACTCAGAGGCTAACCTATTAAAACCTTAAAGTTATCACCTTATTCTTCTAAAATCTAAACCCTATCCTAATGTCTTTTATTGTTATTTATTTTTTTTATATTTTTGTTTATTGATTAAAGTGACTTATTCTAATCTAGAAAATGATTTTTTATTTTTATTTTTAGAGTTACCCCAAATGGGTACCTACGTACATGCCATTCAAGATCAAACAAGTCATAGTTCTCCTTTTATAAAAAAACTTTAGTAGGTTAGTTAATTTTAATTATGAAAATACCTCGTGTTTACATTTTTAGCATTTTTTTTGGAAAAAAAATCTAAGCCTAAGCTTGATTATTATTTTTATTTTATTCTATTTTTATTTTTTTGAAAAAAAATTAATTTAAGAAAAAAACAATTTTGGATTTATTTAAGAAAAGGATTTTTCTAAGTGATAAAAATTATTTTTTTTATATCTCTATTATTAACCTACTTCTAATTATTCTTATTCTTATTATTTTTATTTTTTATTATTATTTTATAATTTTTTTATTATTTTATCTACTCTAAACTAAATATAAAAAGAATAAACTAATCTAAATTCTATCATTTTTCCTTTTTTTCATTTTTTCTTTTTTTAATTGTAAATAAACAAATAAATAAAAAAAAAAAACAGAAAATCCAACTTATTTGGATTCAGGTATGGTGTGCAAATCCAGTCGAACCGAGTGGGATCGAATCAGGTGGCGGTTGAAGGTCCTCGTGGTGGTGTTCCGGCGTCCATTTTTGTCGATCAGGTGGTGTTTCCAACGTTTTTGAGGATGAGGGACTTAATGGTGGTGGTGGATTTCTCCAAAAGCTTTTCTAAGTGGTGGTTCGAAGAGGTGGTGGTCAGCGGTCACGACTTGTGAAATCTAGCGGCTCTGATCTCTCTTATTTTCTCTCTTTTCTCTCTTCCGATACGTCCTTTTGCTTCCCCCACATCGTGCTCTATTTATAGGTACCATAAATCAAGCTAGATAAGCTCGAATTTCCTCTGATTGGGGCAAATCGGATATCGGTTGAAAAACCCATCTTTGATTTGTTTCGATTCATGTAAATCTTGGATTTTATTATGATTTTATGTTAATTGGATGATGTTTATCTCATTTTGGTTAAAGATTTAGTGGATTTGTGCAAAAAATTGAATCAAAATGGTCAAATTCCATTTCTTCCTCTACCGGCAATGATTTCAGATGAAGGAAGGAGATGATTACGCGCCCGGCACATGTGTTCGTGTCGCCCAATCGGTTGTTGACACGTGTCCTGAGGGGAGAAAAAAATTGTAAAACACGGATTTGCTTCCCCCGTGTTTCGAACCCCTAACCTCGCACCCCTGTGCGCACTCGAGTTTGTGGCTTAGACTAGTTGGGCTAGCCCACTTCTCAATTTTTTTTTATTTACACAAATTGCATATATTCAATGTAATTTTTATTATTTTTGTATTATTTTGAAATTCCAAAAATTTGTAAAAATTATTTAACTCCTTTCCTTATTATTCCTATCGTTATTTTTCAAAATTAATATATTTTTCCTATTTATTTTATTTTTTTTAATATTTTTCCTATTTTTTCTAAATTAAAAGAAAAATTGTAAAAAAAATAAAAAAATTGAAAATTGACCATTATTAATTATTAGGGGCAAAAATGGGTGTTTACAATGGGCCTTAATAAATAAATCAAACCTAAATGGGCCTTTAACCCTAGAAGGCCTTAAATCAACTAAGGACTTAAAATGAAATTAAAATTGAACTTAATATATCAATTAAATTGAGGATATAACAAATAGTACTAACTAAAAATAATGGGCCTAGGTTAATTAAAATAAATTGAAGTAACCTAATTGGACTTAAAATGAACTTAATATTATGGACCTAAGTAATCTAAATAGGACAAGTGAGCGTAATTCCAAACATGGGCCTACTATTCTTTAAGGGTCCAAGTACTCTAATTGGGTCTTAAACACATCTAGACTTAAATTCAAATGATACATTAGTCTTAAATGAATAAACCCTTGATGGTTTAGGCTAAATTAGCTAAAAGGCTAATTGGGCTTCTATGATCATAAATGGACTTGTAACTAAGTATAGGCCTTAAGTAATCTAAACCAATCCTAAAATAGAATTCAATAACTTAAAATAATCAATTGTTTTAAGTTTTCTCTTTTGATATATAAAATTAATTCAATTTACTTATATGGAATTTAAACTATGATTTAGGATTTTTTTATCCTTTTAGGTAGTCAATAACATGCATGTTGCTTGTTAGGTTTGAAAAACTTAAACCAAACTAATAATCAAACTTGATTAAGTATCTACTTGCTATTTGTGCTTGGTTACTTGAGTTAGCAAGTGAAAAACCTTGAATCAAGATTATGGCTACAATCACATACCCTAAAATGATATGGTAGTTAAGCGTTTAGGCCATCAAGTGATGACTTGATGAGTAGTTGATAAGTGAAATCGTGTTGAATAATGGGTATTGTAAATGGAGAAAAGGAATAATAGGAGTCGTTCAAGATTATGGGTCTCAATAGACGATACGATATATGATAAGAATCAAAATCCGAAAAGACCTATCACTAGGACAAGAGCCAAAAGATTTCAAATCTTGGCAATGAGGGCCCATTTTGAGCACATCGACCCTAGAATTATTTGTTTACTAACCTCTTTTCTCGTATTTATGTATTATATATTACAACAGGTACAATTATCATGCTTTACAGGGTGATGGACAAACTCATTAAGACTTAGCTTGTGGGTTATCCATGGATCAACCTAAACCACCGATGAGTTGGGTCAACAAATCCAATGGAAGAGCTAGCATGATGAAGACTATTTTTATTTATAATTATTTCTTTGGACTATTTATGTTGTAATCTTTCTTTTAGGATACTTCCATTTGCTTATAATTGTCTTTTAGGACCAGCCACCTTAAAAGTGGCATAGTTATAATTTTGTGAACTTTTTTAACCCTAAAGGGAGCAAATATAAATACTTGCTTAAAGTAGGGTTTTGGGAGGCCATTTTTCATATTTGAACATACACTTTATGTGAGAGAATTAGGGTTCTTCCTAGTTCAATTTCTCTTATCAATTTCAATCCCAAGAATTAAAATTGTGGCGAGTGTAACAAGGGGAAATTGTGAGTCATATCAATTTCTTATTGTTGTGTTTCTTTTCATCTCTAGTGAGTCATATCTAGAGTTGGATTGAAGTCTTCTTGGTTAGATTTTGATTGCATTTGTAATTAAACTATCATTCATAATTGATTAGCTTTTAGCACTTGTTAATACCATCAATTTATCATTATACTTGTGGCATGGAACTTCCTTGTTGTGAGGAGGATCACAGTTAGAATTTGTGTATTGTTTATTGGAATTCTCTTAGAATTTAAGTTGGTTAATTGATTCAATTGAGGATTATCGTCTTTGTGGATTTCATCTCTTTGATTGTATCATTTGATTCATCATCCATCATTTAGGATTCACGCAAATTGTCTCTCTTGTGAATCGAATTTGATCTTATCTTTTGAGGTTGATATTTGGGTTGTTTTTGTTTGCCTTTTAGGCACATCATCTTTTGGTGTCAGAGCATCATCATACTTGGATTCATTCTTAGTCACGTCCTTGTTGTGGGAATTGGTTCATAAATATTGATGGTTTATGCAATTTGGAGGACTAGTTTGATTTCATTGTGTAATTAGTCTTTCAATTGGGTTTTGTGTGCTTAGGCTTGGTTTAGAGCTCATTAATATAGTTAGACTATGATCAGTGAAAACTGCATAATAGTGAGGTCACTTAGATGAGACTACTTTGGGTTTAGTTTCAATTTCGGTAATGAGGAGTCTAACTGCTCCCATCAACCCTCAATGCCCGCTATAATGGAATTGGACCCTAGATCCTCCACTATGATGTCCAGAGTTATGAGTACTCTCATATTGGATAGTTGAATAAGATAATAAAATGAATCAAATGATTACCTATCATACTAGTATGTAAGCCTGTTTAACATTTATGTATGTATTTACGTTGTTGTGTACAAAGGCCTTGTAGCTCAGTCCTCTTTTCTTTTTCAAGTGAGGATGTTATTAATCCTTTGTATAATTTGATGGGGCACGGCTCCAAGGAGGAGTGTAGGGATAATTGCAAGGTCATTGACTATTTGGACAATGATTACTTTTGAGATTTTGTTTTTTTAGACTAGTTACATGTTTGGTTTTGTACTTAAACTTTATCAAGAGCCACTTATAGCTCTATGACTTGTTTGCTTTTTGTTTGTGTTTTGTTAAGCTCCTTAGGCCCTAACACTTAGACTATCTTTCATGCCTATCCATGAATTTTCTTAACAAATAAACCATCAAATGTTTTCGAAAATTCAATAGATCACCAAAATGTTTTTGAGATTCATCTAATAATTGTAACTTTCGCATTTTACTTAAGTAGGTTATGTGGTGAACTATTGTTGCCATAGTGAATTAGGAGCATAACAATTCTCCTATATACAATGTTTGCCACTAACCGATAAAAGTAACAATTTTCTTTTTCTATACAATGAAACAGGACAAGATAGTGTTGTTAAATTCTTTTACAAAATTAAAAATTAAATATCGTGCTTATGGAGAAATTGGGGTTATTTTTGAAAATAAAGCCTAAGAAAAAAGAAGTTTGATGAGCTAGCCTTGAATTAGGGAACTTCAAACCAGTCACGGGTTAACAGTTTCTAGCCCATTACTGATGTCTAAGTAAGACAGAGTCATTCTTGAGAGCTTTAGTTGAAGTACATGATAAATATGAATCAATTAAATTGATCCACCAAGAAGGAAAATTCAAACACTATAAGCTCTAGTGAATGAAATTCACTCAATAATGTAATTCACATTTTGTAAATCCAGTTATACTAATCCATCCATCTTTCCCCTTTTTCCCATTACAACTATGAAGAAGTTCATTAAGAAGGATGATACCATTAATTGCTTTGCACCTAGGGATAGAGTTAGCATAGTAGGAATTTTTTTTTTTTTTTCAAAAGAAAATTTTTATTCAACCTCAAATAAAATTTTTCTTTAAAAGAAAAAAAAACTAATGGTTAGACAAAGGTTATCAATTGAAGCCTATTGACCAAAATCTTAGTTATTATTTTTGTAGATGGTAATGCACAAACTAATGACCAAACAAAGGTTGTTAGCTAAACTTTAGGCGCATCAATTAAAGCTATAATTAGTAAAAATCTTAATTGAGTTTTGTGCTTACTTATTGTTAAGTTCATTTACAATACATTAGAGGATGAGAATGGAATTTTTAAGTAGTTAAAATAGAAGATGAATGTTATGTTAAATGGTTGACATAGAGGATGCAGTGACAAATCCATTATAACATTGTTAGTTATGTGTGGCACATTAAAATAACAAACAAAACAAAAAGGAAAAAAAAAAAAAGAAGGAAGTGAAAGCACAATACACATGCAAAGGATTGCGTGCTTAGCCTCCATAGATGTGTTTGGTGACCTCGTAAGGTGGTGGCAGTGCTATTAGAGCCATCAATTTTTGGTGATTAAGCCTTGGGGATGGTGGTAGAGTTTGCCAATTTAAGCCTAAAGTGTGTAACATAAAATCAACTTGATTTGAATTGAATTTTGTAAATACCTTAGTTTTGCAAACCCAACCCCCACCCCCCACCCCCTCTTGAATCTTTAGAATAAGATCCTAATTAGAAAAATTTAAAATGAAAAATGAAAAAAACATAAAAAAAAAATGGAAAAGTAGGAAAAATACAAAAAAAAAATAATAAAAAAAAGGAACGAAAAATGAGAAATTTTGAAGAAAAAACAAAAAAAAAAGAAGAAGAAAAAATTAGGGAAAATAAAATTCATGAATCAATTGGTGGTTATTAGGTTTCATCTTAAGGATTAGATAATTTTTAGAGGTTAAATAAAGTCAAAGTACACATATGCGATTTGATGATTCTTAACCTTTAAGTGAAAATATGACTATAATCCAAGTTATATATATATATATATCATAAAAATGAAGCCAATGTAAATTGATCATGACTTCCAATGGTGCTTCAATTGAATTTAAATTGACCAATTTATGAGAATCAATTTTTGAATATAGATAGGCAACAAATTGAAACTCATGAAACCATCAAATTAGGCTAGATTTGAAAATTATTTTTAACATATGTGTATTAGACTTTATTTTTAAGAATGTTGCATTTTCAATTTTGAAAAAAACCGATTAAATTAGATTTACTTTGGCTTAAATCGGATTTATTACTCAAAACTAGTTTAAGCCATTTGAAAAAGATAAATAAACAGAAAATGCAGATGCTAAGAAAAAAGCTCAATTAAGCTTGGTAAGCACACACATGCACATGTAATAAGTCCCAAATTCAACTACCATAAGGTGCACAAAAGTGTACCCCTATATTTTATTACATTAGTGACATGTGACATACCCCCTATTAGGTGTGGTAAGTCACATGGGCATTATGTGGGATCCTCTTGCTACGTTATCAATATGTGACAATGACATGTAATTGCAACGTGGTGTCATCATGACATGTTGCCACATGGCACATGGTGGTTGGTCAACATGGCAACACATCATTGTCTTTAGCCTTTGTTGAGGTTGGTATTGCACAATTTTCTAGCTTATTGTGCTTAGTTTAAGCACATTTTTTACCCTTTTATCAATTTTTCACCAAATCGATGGTGAAATCACAAAAACCACATGGCTTACTATAAATCTAAGCTAAAAATCTATCCAAATGTGCTCAATTATATGGCTAAATTCAAAGTGGAAAATTGGAAAAAATCAACTTGCGTGGATATCTCTCTTGCTTATCTCGCTTGATTCGTATAAAATCCAACTTTCTAATGCATTTTTATGCAAGAGTAGATACTTAGGAACCTTACATAATCTTTTTTTTCCCCCTCTAATTCAAATGAGTTTAAGATTATTCCTCGCAAATTCCTAGTTCAAGATATTCATGAATTCATGGCTGTTTGATATTTCCAATCTTTAAATCAAGTTGTGAAAGTATAAATAGGCCATAGATCTTCACATTCTAGAATCATAAGCCCTCAATTCCCTCTCCACAAGCTTATTTATCCACTTTCTCTTTCTAGCCTTCAAACCTACAAAGCTCTTTTTCTCTCTAGAAATTCTTGAAACCTTGGCTTAGTTGAGGTGAACGACACTCCTAATAGCTTCCTCTCCCCTTAAGCTTTTGAAGACCACTTAATGGGAAAATTTTCAGTACCGTATATACTTTTAGAACTAGATTTGGATGATGATCTAAATTGCTCATATTTTACTTTATTTCTTTTTATCTAATAAGTATTTGAGAAATAATCTTATAGGTACAATAATAATTCTCCATGGGATGCCAACATGTCTTACATTAGTTAATGGACACGAGACATCATCATATTTGCATTCAAAGGCCCATTATGATTGTTTCCATTTTGAAGCATTGGCTCATGAATATTTATAATATTTTGTACTTTGTAGTTGTTCTATAGACTATTTTATGTTGTATTTTCTTTTGGGACACTTTCATTTGGATTGTAATTTTCATTTAGGACTAGCTATCTTAAAAGTGGTATAGTTGTAATTTTGTGTATTTTCTAATCCTAAATGGAGTAAGTATAAATACTTGCTTAAAGTAGGGTTTGAGGGGGCCATTTTTTCAGAATTAGACAAACACTTGTCGTGAGGATTAGGGTTCTTCCTAATTATCATTAGACTCTTATCAATTTCAATCCCAAGAGTTGAAATTGTAAAGAGTACAACACTTGAAATCGTGAGTAATATCAATTTCATTTTGTTGTGATTTTTTTTTTCTTTAGTGTGTAATATCTAGGGTTAAATTGAGATAGTTCTTAGTTAGATTTGGTTATGTTTTATTTCCAAATATTGAGTTTGTTGAATTACTTATCATTGTGTTATTCATTAACCTTATCATTGTTCACATGGATTGCTTTGTTTTATAGAGGGGAATCACAGTATTATCTTTGCTGATTATTCTTGAATGTTACGTGATAATTCAAGCTTGATTAGTATATATTAAGGGATTTGATTCTTTATGTTGGATTAGTTCATTGTTTATTGATTCTAGATCCATTTGCACCCTTTGGAATCACGCAAATTCTTCAATTGTTGAACCGGAATTAGGGATTGCATTTAGGGTTAGATTTTTACTCCATTTGATCGTACTTAAATCCCATTTAGGCACATCATCTTTTGGTATCAGAGCTTATCATTCTTAGATATGCAATCTTCATATATGTTCATATTTGTGGATTTAGAATTATAAAGATTGACGGTTTATGCAAATTAGATGACTAATTGGATTCCATTGTGTAATTGGTCTTTCAATTGGGTTTTGTGTGCTTAGGCTTGGTTTTGAGCACATCACCACCCCCAATCAGTTTGAAATACTACTAATCACCCTTCATTAACAAGCCAAGCTTAGTTACTTTTGCCATCTTTTGAATCACCCTCATCATCGCACATAAGCACAAGGCATCACTCTAATTAATTCGCAGCCCTTGGAAACCCCACTACCGATAACAACTTTGCCCTCAATAGTTGCTGGAGTGTGTTGCGTGACCACCTACTCCCTAACATTTCATCAACGACCTGACTATAGGTCTAACTACGTTCTTTTTTTTTCCATTATTTATTTATTTTCCTTTAATACAAAATGTAACAAATAAATAAACAATCTTAAAATTGTTTGTCTTTTTTTAATATACACTTTTTTATTATCTAAACTTAGTTTTTCAAAAAAAAAAATAATTAAAATATAAAATATAAAAATAAAAAATGAAATGAAATGAATAAAAATCTTGACTTAGTTTTTCACCTTAGGATTTTCTTAAACAAATAATTTTCAAGTTCTTTTTAAAAATAAAAAATGCTTTATATTACTTAGTTCTCATTTTAAGAAGTCTTCAATGGATTTTTTAAAATAAAAATAAATAAATAAGAAACAATGAAACATAAATAAAATAGAGAATAAAATAAAGCGAACTACAATAGATTTAATCCTGATTAATGGTATGTAGTCACCTATAGGGCAACCTCAAATAAAATAAAATAAAAATTTAATTTTCCTATAAATAAATAAACTAACTTTATTTAATCTTTAACTTTAGTTTAGAATTATTTTAAATAAAAAGGGCATTTCAAGAAGTAAACTTTCAATCAAAAAGTTTATGTCATAACCCTTGGGTTTTAATAAGCTACCCCTCGAATTCAAAACTCTAGTTTTTTTATTTTTTATTTTTAAATATTTTCCTTACAGATTAGTTGTTGAGTTAGAATTGATTTGCTTAATTGGTTCTAACTTATCATTTTTTTTTATCAATATTATTAGGTGGTGACTCCAAATGTTTTCTAAAAATACAAAAAATCAAAGTTTTTCCTTAACTCTTAGTTGATGGTTCATATTAAATATGCATAGGGTTTAATATAAATCAAGTTAAGGAAAATCAAATTTTAAGTTGAACAAACTTGAAATCACTTTAGGGGTTTGTGGTTTTAGGTATACGGAATCAATTTGTAAAGTCAATTTTGCTTAATTTTACATGAACAAAATCAAATCTTAGAGAGAAATAATTAGGGTTTTAGCTAAATAGGTTTTTAAGAGAAAACGTTGAATTATACAAATATTTGGGTGGCCTCTTATGGTGACAGGGGCTTGTTGGGTGGCCTCCTACGATGATGTTCCTTCAGGTTTCCAAATGCTTGCACTAACTCTTGGCTTGGTAGTCAAGCCTCCTTACTTTGCCTCTCGGTTGAAATTATGAATAAAATTCCTTGTTTGTCAATTTTTTTTTTCTATTTTAGCTTTGTACTTCCATTAGTTTTGCATTTGGGCCATTTATAGCTATGTTTTCTAAATTTCAAAAGGCTCAATTGATCCAAAATGGAAGAGAGTTTATGTTTGCAATTTTATTTTCCAACCTTTTTCTTCGTTGTTGTAGAGACAATTTTCGAATGATTTATTCCTTATCTTTATTTTGTCCCGCCAATGTTTGTATAGTTGATTTTGATGCAATATCACATGCTTCACTCAAATGAGAAAGCCAGTCAATGCAAAAGAAAATGAAGAAAAAGTGGAAGCTAGTTGCCTTAAACAAGAAGGCCACAAATCTCTCATTACCTTAATATAATTGTTCTATATGACATTATTTCAACTATTCTTATAACACATTTGGTATGGAAGAATAAACTTGAATACAATCGCGATTTTGAGTTTCATTTCATACACCATGTTTAAAAGAATTTTTAGAAGAAAAAAATCAACAATTCTAACTTTAGGAGTGATCCAATTCTGCCTTTAAGGGGACATAATTGATTCCATTTCTTAGTGTAAATTTACAAAAATAGACTTTTAATATATAATATATATTTGTTTTATCTATGAATAAAGGGCATTTTGACAAATATCACTATAATGTATGAATGGAATAATGATTCTGTTATGTAGACACTACTAAACATAAGAATGAATTCGTTATTCTATTCTTGATTTTATTCTAATCCCTTCCACTTTAGACCATTTTTATTTACCAAACATGACATTAGTGTATTTCTCATTTTAGGTATTGCCATGCACTGTCACGCTAGGAGTAAGTGCAATATCATACATTTGCTTGGTAAATGTTAATAAAATAGTATTTCATTATGTCTTACAAAACAAATTGAGTTTTTGATAAATAATAAGCTACAATGATAAATATACATTTTAGCTAAAATAAAGTTTTTATAAATTTTATCTTGAACTTTATGTGGTTATTTTGTCTAATTTCCATGGTCATACCATAAAGTTTAAACTTAAAAAAAAAAAAAAAAACGTTTTAGCGAAAGCCCTAAATTGAGTGAGTAGCTTGAAAACACAAGGTATCACAATAGCTCACCTATTTGGGATTTGTGTTTTCAAGTGATGAGTATGATTTGGCCATTGGAATAGGAATGGAGAGATGGCATTTTGTAAATATGAAATAAAGATAGATTTATATTAGATTTTGGTTATCAATATTTCTTTAATTAATATACATTTTCTTAAGAGATTCTAAAAGTTTATGAAAAAAATAGTTATTATGAATATGGGTTGAATTGAATTATTATAAGAGTTGGAAAAAAAAATATGGATCCAATATTATGTTTTGAGCCTTACATCTTGCTATTGAGACTGGAATATATAGAATATGTACCGCAGTTTCATAGCGTAATACTATGATTATGATTTTTTTGGTTAAATTCATAATCATAAATTTCATATATATTTTTAGTTTTATAAATTTTGAAAAAAAAATTACAAATCGGATTAATGTTGAAATTTATTTTTAAAATAATTATTATAAATATAATATTTATAATTAAAAAAAAATCACAACATCTGTGAGTGATCACGACATTTACGAGCGTTCCAAGCCTGTATAGATAAAAATGTCACTTTGATGTCCGGGTTTAATCACTTTGATGAAACAGACTCTCCAAGCTCTTCACAAAAAGACTCACAATTCTCTCCCTCTCACTCGAAAGCCCTAATTCCCGTTTCTCACTCACATACTCTCCAATGGAACCCGAGGACGAGATCTACGAGAATGGAACCTCCACTACTACCACCACCACAACCACCACCGACCCTTCCCCCTCTTCCACCTCCCATAACCGCCCTATAATCAGTGGCGAGCAGCTGGACATCGAAGCCTATGCGAGTCTATACAAGGACCGAACCAAAATTGCTCGTCTCTTATTCATCGCGGACCACTGCACTAATAACGAATCGATGCAGCTCGAAGCATTACGAATGGCTTATGATGAGATCAAGAAAGGAGAGAACACGCAGCTGTTTAGGGAAGTAGTGGAGAAGATTGGAGGGAGGTTAGGAGATAAGTATGGGATGGATAGTGTTTGGTGTGAGACTGTGGATCGTAGAGCGGAACAGAAGAAAGAGAGATTGGATAATGAACTTAATTCGTATCGTGTATGTGGATTTTGATTTATTTGTGTGTTTGATTAATGAAAATTTGCTTATTTATTTATTTCCAGTCCATTATTGTTATTTTTGTATCTGCTGAAATTAGAAACCCTAACTCTAGCTTAACACTAAGTATGCATAATTGTGTCGGAAAGTGATTGAAAAGGCTCACATCGTCCATGAAGTGCTTACCCTTATATTTTCTAAAGAGACTAGTGTCTTGTCTTGAAGCAATGCTGAACTTAATCTACGATACATGTTGCGGGACGTAATGTTTCTGTCCCCAGAGGGCGTCTCTTTTGCATCACCATCATGTATAAAGAATATCTCATATGTATTCTATATGTTGTATTTGTTTTCTCCCCACCCATGACTTCATGTGATTAGAGAACCGGGACACTATTTTGAAGATGGGAAATCTATTTCACATTGCCCTGAGTCTGGGTTTCATGTGATTGTGATGGAAAATGAATGGAAACTTGGAATCATTTAAAAGGATGGAGAATTTTTAGCGCTCCTAAGTTGATTCTTTCACATCATTGCTTAAACTATGAGTGTTTCAGTACCATGATGAAGGCAAGCTTTTGTGACTTGAATGAAAATTTGAATGTTGAAGGCTGGAAAATGAAAAATTGGGCTGAATGAATTGTAGGAAGCTTCCTATATTAGAATAACTATGTCTTGCTTAATCCTTGACCTAGAGGAGTAACTCAATCATCAAGCAAAGGCTTTGTCGGGTGTGATTGTCCTGGAATCATGGGTTGAAATTTTTTATTTTTTTGTGATGGATATCTGCTGGTGTTTGAAAAATCGTTTCTTTCACATTGCAGCTCGAGCTATGAATGCTGTTACTCCTGCGAAGATGACTAGTTTTGTGATTTGAATTAATGAAAGCTATAAGAATGAAATTTTTGGCTGGCTGAGTTGTAGGAAGCTACTGTATTAAAATTAGTGTATCAGGTGTTGTCAAGAATTCCGGCTATGTGAATTTTATTATCAAATATAAGGAGATTATAGGATGTGTTTTGAACAAAAAGGGAATGATTGAGGAAATGGAACTTGGACCTTGATGCAAGATCGTAGTGAAATTTGGAGCAGGAAAAGGGAAAATTGGATAGTAGGTTGAATTTGTATTTTGTGTTAAGAATGTGATTCTTAGACTTGTATCTTGATTCCTGCATATGAGTTGGTCTTTATGTGGTTTGTGGTGATTTAATTTTAGAAATCAGAGTATTACTGCCTTTTCCTGCACACTCTTTTTGTCCATATTTTTTGGGTAATTCTTTTCTTATGTATATTTGTATTAGTATATATTGTGTTTCAGGCCTACTGATTGATGCAATTGTTGTACTTTTATGTATCAACAAGAATTCTGGCTACATGAGTGTGTTTTTGAGCAACAAGTAGATTAGACAATGTGTGTTTAAAAGCCAAAGGAAATGGTTGACGATATGAAGCAAGGTTGCTTGTTGTGAGATGGAGGATTAAGAGGTGGAGCAAATAGAAAGAGAAATTGGATAATGGCTGAATTCTGACAACATTTTCTGATGCTTGTATGTTAAATCTTATTGGGAAGGTCTTTTTCTGGTTTATGGTTGCTCTTTATATTTTTCTTTTGCTTGAAACCTAGATAGGAATGTAGTTGGGTGGTTTCCAAATAATACAAGGAGCAAAATTTAAAATAGAAAGCTTACCGTGTTATGTCTAAATGTGAGCACTATTATTAGTTTAAGTACAAGTAAATGGTTTGTATCAATGATGTTGTTTTGGTGGATGAGACACGGGAGGGTATAAATGTTAAGCTTGAATCTCATCAGAAACTTTAAAGGGAAAGGTTTTACATTAAGCAGGGCAAAAATAGAGTATATGGAATTAAGTTTGGTGATAAGAAAATGATGAGTGAATCTTTTGTGAAAGTAAGGGAACTATAAATGTATTTAAGTGATGGTTTTAAGTATTTAGGATAAATGTGGCATGAGGATGGAGGACTAGATAAAGATGTTGCATATAGACTTCTAGTAGAGTGGTTAAAGCATGAGGTGCATATGGAATTCCATGCGACTGTAAGTTGTCTATTAAACTCAAAGGTAAGTTCTACTGAACAGCTAGAAAATTGTAATGCTCTATTTGTGGGCAATAAACCGTGGACATGAGCTAAAAATGAGAGTAGTAGTGATGAGATTGCTAGATAGATGTGTGGTCACATGAAAATGGATGAAATAAGAAATGGGTGTACTAGAAAAGTTAGAATAGTACCCATAAATGAGAAAATGAGAGAATTATGGTTGCAATGATTTGGCCACATTTATATACATGTTTTTAACTTTTAAGCATACCTGTTAGGTTTGCTACACTTGAGGTTACTACCATAAAAAATGGTGGAGGAGATAAAAATGGCATGGAAAAAGCAATAAAAAATGACATGACATATTTAGGTATTAATGAAGATAGGGTTCATGATAGAGTGAAATGGTAGAAGAGGATTCATATAGCTGATTCCAAAGTCAGTTTAAGGCTTGAGTGTATGAGTACATGGCTTGTACTAAACCATGCAAGTGAAATGCTTTCACTGTCGTACTTCTCAGAGCAGCCTGACCTTCCATAGTAGGGCTCCTGCTCCAACTTCTTTCCCCCCATAACAGCAATACAAAGCATCTAATGGAACAAATTTCCAATTGTGTCAAACTGTGTCAAGTTTCACCTCTGTGGACTGTAGAATAAGTGGAGGATTGATTTGTATATTACTATTCTTAGTGTTGGCTCAAGGCATTTCATGTTATTGCAAAAATCTAATCTATTCTTTGTCCTTTCATCCTTTGGGAAATTAATGCACAGGTTTAGGACAAGTAGATTACTCTTCCTTTAATTTTCTCTTCTGCACTTGTTTATTTTCTAAAGCAGTCATCTTTTTTCCGTTTGTATCTCACTAAGATATCCTCTTTGCAGACCAATTTGATCAAAGAAAGTATAAGGATGGGTTATAATGACTTTGGAGACTTTTACTATGCTCATGGAGCACTTGGAGATGCCTTCAAAAGTTATGTCCGTACACGGGATTATTGCACTACTTCAAAACACATTGTTAGCATGTGCATGAATGCTATACTAGTGAGCATTGAAATGGGTCAATTCACTCATGTTACAAGCTATGTTGGCAAAGCAGAGCAAACACCAGATGCCCTGGAGCCAATAATGATTGCCAAGCTTCGTTGTGCTGCAGGCTTGGCTCATCTAGAAGCTAGGAAGTATAAGCTTGCTGCTAGAAAGGTAGGCAAGTATGGCCATGGTTCTATATATGTTTTGATCATTTGTGGTTTTAGTTTGTATAACAAATGGCACAGCTATTCATAGTTGATTCTTTTAATGCTTTTAGTGCCTAAACAGTTACAAGTTTTCATTAAAGGTTCTATTTTGAATTAAACCCAAAAAAAAAAAAAAAAGTTTTCATTAAAGGTTTCTTTTCAGTGTTGCTTGTTTCTAATTAATTGAAGATGTGCCATTCCGTAGAATGATCATGAATATTGGTTAAAAACTGTTGGGTTTCACTTTGAACTTTTCGGTTCAAATTACCTTGGTCACCTGACTCTACTGATCCTTTTAAAAGTCAAAGAGTATGATCTTGTTTATTTTTCTTTTTGTGCTATCCTTTGCAGTTTTTGGAAACAGGTCATGAGTTAGGAAGTAACTACAATGAAGTCATTGCACCTCAAGATGTTGCCACGTATGGGGGACTTTGTGCACTTGCCAGTTTTGACCGGGCAGAACTGAAGGCACTTACTGCCATCTCTGGTTCTATAAGCTTAATGAGTTTCTAAATTTTCAATGGATTTTTAAAATCACAACTGATTATGTTCTTATGGCAGCATAAAGTTATTGACGATGTGAACTTCCGAAATTTCCTGGAGCTGGTTCCTGAAGTGAGAGAACTGATAAATGATTTCTACTCAAGGTACCTGAGGTTTCTTAAACTATAGCCAGTGTTCTCAGAAATTGTTAATCTCTTCCTACTGTAAGCAGGAGTTGAAATGCAAAGTCTGCATATTCGAATATCTTGTTTTAGTAGCTTCTCCTTCATGCAGTATATGTATGCCCATTTACAATTATGCTTGTAATGTGTTTTTTCTTTTTATGCAGCCATTATGCATCGTGCCTGGAGTATCTTGGCAATCTAAAGGCTAATCTGTTGCTCGACATTCATTTGCATGACCATGTAGAGACACTTTATGATCAGATCCGGCACAAAGCGCTTATCCAATATACCCATCCATTTGTTTCTGTTGATTTAAGAATGATGGCTAATGCTTTTAAAACCACTGTAGCTGGGCTTGAAAAGGAGCTTGAAGCATTGATTACTAATAATCAAATACAGGTATTGCCTTTGTTTCACATAACTATATCCGACCTATGCTCAGATTTGCATGGGTTTAGTTGTTATACCAGTGGTTATGCATGTATCTGTTGCTTACCACCTATTTTGTGATTTGGTCCTCATCTTATTTTATATTATTGGCTTGTCTAATTTATTGCATTGCTCTAAATCTTTAATTCTCCTCATCCAATTTGCTGTTATGTTTGAATGCAGGCTCGAATTGACTCCCACAATAAGGTTCTGTATGCACGGCATGCTGACCAAAGAAAAGCTACTTTTCAAAGGGTGTTGCAGACTGGTAGCGAATTTGATCGAGATGTTAGAGCCATGCTGCTTCGAGCTAATCTACTGAAGCATGATTACAATTCTAGGCAATCAAGGAAGCTCTGAGCTCCTTGTCAAACCTAGTCAATGAGGTATTCTTAAGAAGTCTTATGTATATTCATCTATTTTGGAGCGAGTTGCCATGTGGGAATCGAAAATCTTGGGTAGGTGCATATGGCTGTTCATAGTTGCCAATTGCTTCGAAATGGTGGTATTATCAAACTGTCTTAACATAGTACAACATTCTCAAAATATATCTTCTTTCTTCTCTGTCCTGTCCTATGTTCCAGTTTTCAAAGCACTGCATACTCGGTTCACAACCTTGAGGGAGGTCCATTCTGTTATATAAAGTAGTACTTGATTCAAATATTCTACATATGAGATGATGATTTTGGGCAAGATATGGATAAGGACATCATCTGGGGATGTGGAAAATTTTTCCCCATGATTTTAGTTGCGGGAGAGGGGTGTTGTGATGTTAAAACACCTCTATTTATCTGTCATTGCTTTTGCTTCTTCCATGTCAATTGTTTTTGTTTATCGTCATTATTTATTTATTTATTTATTTTGAGTAAATTGCATAGACCACTTCTAAAATTTTTTATAATTGCATGGACATCTCTTACTTTTAAAATTAAGACCCCTAGAGCAAACATGGGGTCTACATTTTTTAATTATATGGCAATTGGTGTGTATACTTACACTGGCATATATATATTAGAATGAAAAATTTGCCGTATCATTTAAAAAACATCCAAGTCAATAATTTAATTTCAATTTGGTTTTACTTAAGTATCTATGCTAGAACTAAATTCTATCCAAAAGATGAATACCCAAAGTTACCCGAAGTCACCTAACAAATGCACGATGATTTTCCTCTCTCTGTCTCTCTTTTTTCTTTGTTGGTAAATAAGTAACTGTTTTAATATTAAAAAGGAAAAATGCATAACTGCTAATTGTAGAAAGGGGTACAATAGAATTCTGTTCTAAAACTAAAATTTTGCGAAAACATTGTAGGGAAACTTATGTAAACCAAAAATCAAGTTACAAAAAGCTTAGAGTATGCAAAAATTTGTCTAGCTTATGAGGAATTTAAAGGTATAGGAGAATCAAGATGTATAGAGTTTCTTGCTCTATGAATGTAATATTCTGTCGTTGCAAACGCAACTCCATGAAGAGAAAGGAGGATAGTCACTAGAGATAAGGATACAACTTGCTAGCATGAGGAAAATGATGGGCATTTTAACTCGAATAGAACTGCCCACACGTATGTTGAAAATGGGTAATAAAAAAAATAGATGATCATGATTCTCACGTCCAATTGAACAAAGATCACATGTGATCAATTGCTAAGTTTGTCTAGAGTGTGCAATTTCTTTTTTCCAAGCTAACTAGAGAATAAATGAATGTTGGGGCATAGAATATTTGTACTAGACTAGTTTGGACCAAGTGGCAAGGTGGTTGTGAGGTGCCAAAGTTTTGTAAGCACTTTTGATGAAGAAAATCCCAAATGAATCTTTTAGCAAAATTAACTTATTAGCTCTTGAGAAAGTAGAAAGTATATCAAGAGGAATTATGAATCCATTTTAAAAGATATTGCTGGGAAACTCCTAACCATTGTCTTGAGTATTGGAATGTAGCCTAACATTAATAGGAAGGCTTGAACTAGCTATTTCTCTAAGGCTGTACACCATGGTGAGAGGCCTAGATGGCATGAAAAAATTTAACCATAAAGATATGAAAAGGTTGTCTCCAACTTCTCCACTTGAATAAATTATGAGCTAAAGGTTGAAGTTTCAAAAATTTCCTCCAGCTTTAAGAATAAATAGAGGGCACTTTGGTTGCCTAAAGGAAGAGCCTTTAAGGAAATAAAGATGAACCTAATCAACCTAAATTCCCCTACATGAATCTCTACATAGGTGCCAAATATGCTTTAGTTAAGTTGTTTTATTCCAAATTTCAAGTTTAGGAATGCCCAAACCACTTTCATTAATTGGGGAATAGACTTCTTGCCATCTTACTTTAGCTTTTGTTGAAATACTTAGCTGCCCATTCGACAAGAAGTTACGCATAAGCCTTTCAATTGCTACAATTGCCTTTTTGAGTAAAATAAACATAGATGCTTAGTAGACTTGCATGGAAAACAAGACTAATTTAATAAGTTGAAGTTGCCTAGCATAGGAGAGGAACTTAACTATCTATGAATTGATCTTAGCTAAGATTTTTTTAACTAAAGCATCATAATCAGATTTGCAAAGTTTAGAGGCAAGAAGGGGAATCCGAAGATAACGAATGGGGAAGGTCTCCTGCTTGTATCCTAATAAGTTAAGTAGATTTTCCTTTGTTAGAGATGGCACACTAGAAAAGAACACAAGGCTTTTGTTACTATTAAGTTGAAGGCTTGATAAGGATTCAAAAATCTACAAAGCATCCTTAATCACAACAATTGAATCTATATTTCCTATCGTTTGCAAAACCAAGATGTGTAAGCTACTCCTTCTTGTATCTCCAATGATAAGAGAACCCAATATTATTTGTGAGTTGCTTTAGGATCCTAGAAAACACTTCCATGCTGAGGATAAAGAGGTAAGACGATATGGGTCACCTTGCCTAAGTCCTCTCAAGCATGGTATGAATCCTACTAGCTCTTCATTGATGTTAAAGGGGAACCTAGGGGTAGAGAAGCATTGCACCAGCAGCTTAATAAAGTGAGGTGGAAAATTCATACAAGTCAGCACTACCTTCAAGAAACTCCAATTGATAGAGTCATAAGCCTTGTGAATATTTACTTTAAGAGTACACCATGGAGCTCCCCTATTAGTGTGATAGCCATTTACTAATTCTTGGGCAACAAAAATATTGTTAGAGATACTGTCGAGCAATAAATGTGGACTATTCTTTTCCCATAAGAGAGGAAAGGACCACCTTAAGTCTTGAAGCGAGTAGTTTGGTAATGGCTTTGTAAATGGTGTTGCAACAAGATATAGGCTTGAAATCGAAGAGATTTATGGGGTTATAAACCTTAGGCACAAGAGAAACAATAGTGCAATTAAGCTCCTTTAGAATATTCCTAGATAAAAGAAATTCCTTCACCCTAGTGACTACATTAGCATTGATAATAGGCTAAGCATCTTTAGAGAAGTGGGCAAAAAACCATTAAGGCTAGGAGCTTTGTTGTCTAATTGGCTAAAGAAAGCTGCTTTTATTTCCTCATCCGAGAAGGGGGAGCTAATTTGTGAGATTCTCCTAGAAATGTAACCTTGCACCTTAGTTATTGACATAACCTTTTGCTGACCACCAAACAAACTTGTGAAGTAAGAAATTACTTTGGTATGGACATTAGAGTCTCCATGAATCACCATTCCATCCTCATTTGTCAGACTGTGTATGGCATTCTATTTTGCCTTTGTTTGATGGTTTTTTGAAAATAGGTTGTGTTCTTATCCCTAAGCTTGAGCCATTTAACTCAAGATTTCTATCAAAAGAAACTCTTCTCCACTCCTCTTAATAAGTAGTACTCTTTAAACTTTGTTTGTTCTTGATTAAAAAGGGAGGTGTCTCCATTAGCAATTGAACACTAGGTGGCTATTAGGTGCTCCTTAGCCACTTTAACCCTTGCTGATAAGTGTGAGAACTTGGAATTATTTAAGTTTTCTAGCTCCTTAAGTAACTTCAACTTGGACAACACTTGGAATAACTTAGATCCACTAATTTCAATTGACCAAACCGCCTTCATAGTGGGGAGGAACTTTAGAGTCTCAACCTAAAACTCAAAAAAATTGAAAGGATATTGTTTATTAGAGATGCCAAAATCCATATGCAACACTTTAGTCGAGTGATCTAAAAGTAAGGGAAAGAAAAATAGCACCACAATTAGGGTACTTAGTGAACCAACTTTGGTTAACTAGGATTCTATCCAACTTCT
Organism: Laguncularia racemosa; assembly: GCA_037954665.1. Classification (NCBI taxonomy): domain Eukaryota; kingdom Viridiplantae; phylum Streptophyta; class Magnoliopsida; order Myrtales; family Combretaceae; genus Laguncularia; species Laguncularia racemosa. The sequence goes on along the minus strand of JBBMOL010000025.1, from coordinate 2,123,406 downwards.
TCAAAATTTAATTGGTTGCTTGTTTGTTCAACCAAGAGAAAAAATTCCCCACAAAATGGAAATCATCAAGCTCCACTTCATCCAAAAAAATTCATAAAGTCAACCATGACTATAGTTTGCTTAGTGTTGCCCCCATTTCTCTCGTGGACTAACTTTATAACATTGAAATGACCAAGAACTACCTAAGGTTTGTCAACTAAAGGCAGTGATAAAGCAGCCAAGTCTCTCCACAAAAATTTCCTCTCTTGATCAAAGTTTGATGCATATACAAAGGATGCATAAAAGGATAAGATGGAGCTGAGATGAGTACAAAAAAAATGAGAGAATTGCATATGTTCTTCTATTTGGACATTCCATGTTCTAGAGTCCCAAGTTAACTAAATCCTCTTCCTTGTAGCCGAATTTATTTCAAAATTCTAGTTTGCATTCAGACTAAGCTTTACCATATCTTCATTTCTTTGGTTTACATGAGTTTCCACCAACCTTAAGAAAGATACTCCGTTCTTTAAACAAAACTTTCAAACATTTGCACACTTCAATAGATCACTAAGACCCTTATATTCCACGAGGCTAAATTCATAGGAAAGAGTGATAATTAAGTGTATCGTCCTTGGTGTTTGAAGAATTTCGTCTTCTTTTTTCACTTACTCGATGAACCCGAGCTATACTCGCTACTCAAGGGGGCCAAGCTTATCATCTCTCGACGTCTTAGGGAGCCATATAATTTAGGGTTCACAGGGGTGGCAGTAGGGTGGTCTTCCTCTTTTCATGGGTTTCTTCTATCTCCTCTTCCCTATTTTCCCTTCCTTGTTGAATAGCAAGAGCACTAGGTTCTCCTTCTTACTTAGGAGTTTCTAAAATATGAGGAGTAGAAGCCTATATAAGATCAATGGGTCTTGTGTTTGTTGGAGTTGGGTCTTTCACTGGCTCCATTGAAGACTCTGTCTATATAGGCTTGTTTAGAGCAACTGGTTTGATAAGGGAAGAGACCTCTTTGCTCAAGACTAGTTCAACATCTCTAGGAGATAAAGGAGGATTGGCTTCATCTTGGCCTTTATGGCTTGTCCTTTGAACCTTCACCTACTCCTAGTTTATTTAAGATGAAGTTTCTTTAGTTACTTGTGCTACATAATTGGCTCTAGAACCACATGAGTGTTCAAAAACTTTGCATGTAGGACAACGTGGTGGAAGCCACTAATATTCCACCAAAATCTACACTGAAGTACCACCATCCTTCTCCAATTCCCCTTAAGGGACAAAGTCATCCCCAACATCAATTTCCACTAAAACCCTAGCTTGGTTTGCTCTCTCTTGACATGATGTTGGAGTGTCTGCATGGAGAAGAGTACCGATAGCACTCACCATATAGCTCACCAAAACCCTAGCTTGGTTTTCTATCCTAAGATTGATATTCAAATATAGCAGGAAATTGAAAAGTTGTTCCATGCTAATTTTATCTAGCCAATTGACCATCCTGAGTGGTTAGCTAATGTCGTGCCAATGAGGAAGAAGAATGACCAAATATGTGTCTACATTGATTTTCGAGAGTTAAACAAGGCTTGTATAAAGGATGACTTTCCTTTGCCAAATATTAACATGTTGGTGAATGCAACTGCAGGGCACAAGTTATTCTTATTCGTGGATGGTTTCAGTAGCTATAACTAAATCAAAATGACTATCAGAGATGCTAAGCATATTACATTCAAAATGCTCATGGGAAATTTTTATTATACTATCATGCCTTTTGGACTCAAGAATGCGAGTGCGACCTACCAAAGGGCTATAACTTCCATATTTCATGATATGATGCTTGACTTCATGGAAGACTATATTGATGATACTGTCATCAAGTCAAGGAGAGCACTTGATCACTTGGTCCACTTGTAAAGGGTTTTCGAACAGTGTCAGTTGTATAAGCTTTGCATGAATCCCCTAAAGTGCGTGCTTAGTGTGGCTTCAAGGAAGTTTCTAAGATTTGTGGTCCATAGGAAAGGAATTGATGTCAACCTAGCAAAAATCCAAGCTATACTATCCATGCCATCACCTGTTACTGTAAAGGCATTGAAAACTTTCATAGGCAAAGTCTCCTACTTTAGGGGATTCTTGTTAGTGCTAGTAGAGATTTCATATCCTTTGCATCAACTTATGAAGAAAGGGGTCCCATTTGAGTGGAGGGAAATGCATGAAGAAGCAATTGAGAAGATTGAGAAGATCTTAACTTCCCCTTAAACCATGACAATGCTAATGAAGGGATTACCATTGATTTTGTACCTTACTTCCACCAATAAATCAATTGAGGCCTTACTTGTATGGGAAATAGATAGGCAAAAAAGACCAATTTACTATTTGAGCCAAACCCTTCAAGGGAGCGAGGTTAACTACTCAACTTGTGAACAACACTATCTCGCTCATATTTGCCTCGTAGAAATTATGGCACTATTTCTTAGTGTAAAAAGTTGATCTCATCATGCATTTAGATCCCATTAAGTATTTATTTTCTCGACCAACCTTGTCAGGTTGAGTTGTTAAGTGGCTACTCCTCTTTAGAGAGTTTGATATCACAGTTCAGTCACCTAAGGCCACCAAGTCACAAGCTTTAGTTGATTTGTTGGCATACTTCCTGAATGCGCTTGAAAGCCTTATTGTAGATACTATGCCAACAGAGTCTCATGAGGATTCCCTTATGATTGAAGTAGAAGGGGAGTGGTCACTTCGGTTTGATGGCTCTATAGAAAGTAAGGGATAGGGGGCAAGAATTGTGTTAACCTCGCCTGAAGGCCAAGAAATGCGATTGGCATTTAAACTTGATTTCTATTGCATCAACTGTCGAGTCTAATTTTGAATTTTCCCATTCCTAATCCGATCTAGACTAGACCCTATGCTCATCTAATATAGATCCTCGACTTGAGTTAGGAACTTCGTTTAATTTTGGAGTCGCTACCCAACTGTTGTTGGGAAAGATTGAATTAAGACTAAAGGAGCGGATTAGTCTTAATTTGGACCACTAGTCGTCGTGATTTCCTCTTCTCGTTTTTTGGGAAAAGAGGAAAAAGGAAAACCAGAGTTTCTAAGTTCGGAGGCTATCCTATTAAAACCTTACGGTTACCACCTAATCTCCTAACATTATCTCTATCTAGAAATGTCTTTTATTTTGTTTCTGTTGCCTTTTTTGTGTTTTTGAATGAGTTATTTGAAAAAGTGATTTTTTTATTTCATTTTATAAGTTGACCCAAACGGGTGCCTACGTACCTGCTATTTAGGATCAAACAAGCCGTAGTTCGCTTTTCCTGAAAAGATTTAGTAGGTTTGTGAATTTTAATTTGAAAATTTCTTTTGATTTATGTTTTTAACATTTTTGGGATTTTTCTAAAAACATCTAAGCCTAAGCTTAATAATTCGATTTTTGAAAATAATTTTTTAGGGAAAACATCAATTTTGGATTTATTTGAGAAAATGATTTTTCTAAGTGATAAAACTCATTTTTTTTCCTATTTTTATAATTTTTGAATTTTTATTAATTTTTTTATTATTTTTCTTTGTAATTTTTATGATTTTTTATCATTTTTTTTCGATTTGTCCTTATTCTTCTACAATTTTTTATAATTTTTATGAGTTTTCATGATTTTTATAGTTTTTTTTATTTTTTTATTTTTTTATTATTTTTATAATTTTTATTAATTTTTCATAATTTTTGTTTAAAAATTTTGTTAAAACTTTTATCATAAGTTATTATCTATCCTATTTTAAAATCTAAAGTCTTATTATTATTTTCCTAATATTTTTATTATTATTCTCTACATTTTTTATTTTATTATTATTATTTTTTAAAATTATTAAATCCTAAAAAAAAAGCTAATTTCTAACATTTTCCTATTTATGGAAATATAAATAAAACATAAATAAATAATAACAAATTAATAAATCAAATAACAAAATAATAAATCAAATAAAAACAAATAAAATAAATAAAATTCGAAAAAATCCGGAAAATCCGACTTACCTGGATTCGGGTCGGTGCGCGAGTCGGGTCGGATCGGTCGGACACAGCGGCGGGGAGTGCTCGTTGACGGCGTTCCGGCGGCCTTTTGCAGCGGTGAGGTGTCGAATCCTAGGTTATCGAGGGTGAGGAATCCAATGGTGGCGGTGGTTTGCTCCAGAAATGCCTCCTGGTGGTTGCTTAGCTCCTGATCGACGGTCGCGGCTTCAATTTCCTCTGGTGTTCTCCGATTCACTCTTTTCTCTCACTTTCTCTCGCTTTTGATTTGTGATTTGGCTTCCTCACTTCATCCTTTATTTATAGGCATTCGAAATCGAGCTGGATAAGCTCGGATTTCCACCGATCGAGGCAAATCGGATCGACGGTTAAATGAACCAACTTCGATTCGTGTAAATCCTTCGATTTGTTGAGATTTGATTCCAATTAGATGATGTTTATCTTAATTCTGTTGAAGATCTATTGGATTTGTGCAAAAAATCGAATCGAAACGGCCGGAATTCGAATTTTTCCCCTCGCCGGCGATCTCGGACCGAGGTTGAAGACGATCACGTGCCCGGTGCGTACATTCCCTCCAGCCAATTAGATGCTACCACGTGTCCTGGGTAAATGAAAAAAAAAACGCAAAACGCGGAAACTGCTTCCCCCGCGTTTCGAACCCACGACCTCGCACCCGTACACACCCACTTAGCCACGGCTCGGACCAGCTGAGCTAGCTCATTTTCCTGATTTTGTTTATTTCGCAAATTGCATATATGCAATGCGATTTTTTTATTTTTTTGTATTTTTTGAAATTTCAAAAATTTGTAAAAAATTATTTATTCCTTATTATTGCCATTTCTAAAATCATCTTTCAAAATTGATGTGTTTTCCTATTTATTTTTATTTTTTGAATATTTTTATTATTTTTGCTAAATTAGAGAAAAATTGGAAAAAATTGGAAAAAATTGAAAATTGATTATTATTAATTATTATTTATTCTTAGGGCAAAAATGGGGTGTTTACACCAACAATGAGGCTAAATATGAAGCTTTGTTGTTAGGATTGATATCTACTCAAGAGGTGGGAGCAAATTGACTATGCATCCGAAGTGACTCTAATTTGATCATTAAATAGGATAATAGCGAGTTTATACTCAAAGAACCTGCACTAGCACCCTACAGGGCTACAATGCAGGCTCTAATAGCGAAATCCCAATCAGTATGCTATGAGCATATGACTCAATCCATAAATACATATGCAGATGCTTTGGCTGCATTAGTGTTAAAAGTTCTAATCTAGGATGCAAGTAATGCTTTGGATATTCGAGTACTTAAGAAATCTATGCCATGTACTACATTAAATCTTATTAATGAGGATGAAGAAGCGCAAGATGATTAGCGCATATCACTAAAGGAGCAGTTAGCAAACCCATGTGTAGCTTCTGTCTTAACATTAAAAAACTTCATTAAAGTTAATAGAGTAGTATACTATAAAGGTCCAGAAGGCATTATATCCCATTGCATTGGAATGAAGGAAGCTCGCTTGAAGCTAGATAAATACCATAAGATTTGGTGTGGAGAAGAGAGACCACCCTTATACTATCGCATTCAACGCGTGGGATACTATTGGCCATCAATGTCCAAAGATACATTCTAAGTACAAGCAAATTGCCCTAAGTGTTCTAAGTTACCTAACGAGAAGGAGTGTAACTTTGTGGCTAGTGCAGGAGATTGGTGGTATTCGTACATTGACTATTTAAAGAACAATACATTGCCTTTTAATAGTATAGATGCGAGGCTTATAAAGAGAAAGGCAAGGAAATATCTTATGCATAAAGACAAACTACACAAGGTCTCACTCATGGGAAAACCTCTTAGATGTATCGCACCTCCTGAGACAAAAGTGACATTGGTTGAGGTACACGCTAGAGAATGTGGAGAGCACTAAAGAGGAAGAAAGTTATATTACCACTTGCTTGATATGGGCTATTACTAGCCAACTATGGAAGCTGATGCCTTCAATTTTCTTAGAAGCTGTGTCATTTGTCAGCAACATGGTAATGTCATTCATGCCCCTATAGTTACCCTCCACAACGTGACGATGCCATGGCCTTTCCATACTTGGGCGTTCAACTCGATTAACTTGATTCACCCACCATCGAGAGGGTGTATTTGGATCTTGGTAAGAGCTGAATGCTTTACAAAATGGGTAGAGGTTGCTCCTTTAAAGAAGGCTACAAGACCAACGATTATGAGTTTCATGAAGGAGAACATTATATGCAGATTTGGCGTTCCAAAGCACGTCCTATTCGATAATGGTACTCCTTTCATTAATTCTGACATACAGCAATTGTTGGTTCTTATGGTATAGTTCATGTCAAGACCACACCCTACTACCCAAAAGGCAACGGTTAAGTAGAGGCCACAAATAAGAGTTTGTTAAAGGTGCTGAGTCGTATGATTCATGATAACCATAAAAAATGGCACGATAAATTGCCATTAGCACTTTAGGCATACGGGACATCAAAACAAAAGCCAACCCAAGCGACACCCTTCTCTTTAGTATATGGCATTGAGGCGATAGTCTTAATGGAAGTCTTGATCCCCTCTACACAGTTAGCCATCAATGCCAAGCTTAAACCAGATACCTTGCATATGATAGACTTAAAGGCCTTGGAAGAGAGGCGAGACATTGCCAAACATAAACTGATCCATTATTAGTGGAAACTGGGTGTAGCTTATAATCACTTGGTGAGAAGAAGATCATTTCAACAAGGCGGCGTTGTACTTCAAGCAATAGATCATGCGCATCGAGGTATTCCAGCGCCAAAGTTTATACTTAGCTGGGAAGGCCCTTATATTGTTGAAGAAGCTCATGATAGTGGTTACTATAAGCTCCATAATCTAAAGATAGATGCTATCACTACTCTTATTAACTTTCAATACATTAAAAAGTTTCGTCTATAACAAGTGAAATGTACACAAGGAACAAATTAATGAGAATGCAACTCAAGTTATGTGAGCATGCTTTTGACATGTTTACTTTTGTCTTGATGCCTTATTTGTTGTTGCTGCAAGGATATAAACTTAATTCCTTACTGCACATCATATATATATAAGGCGCAAATGATATGGTACAACATTGCTGCCACTTAGTAGGAAATTTATTTCTCAAATGCACAGTGTTTTATGCTTTATGTCATGCTGGCTAGTGGGAATACTATCTCCTTAAGTGCATGACATAATACTTTTGATATGTACATATTAATATTACCAGCTAACATGTTATCTGATGATTTCATGTTTTCCTTGTTAAGTAGTGGCTAATACCCCCCTTAACTTGGAATGTAATAATTTCTATCATAGTTATGCGCATTATTCATTTCATAAAAAAGGTATGTCGCTTGCAAATGAGGGTGTTCTTTCACTGCGCGATAAGGTCTTAAGTGGTTTAATAGTTTCTAAGAAAATAATATTAACTTTACCTCATCTATCACATGAACGTCCTACTCAGTGAGTATTATACCTTATAAGTGTGCAATCATATCAACCTACATTACTATAAGAAAATAAACACATGCAGGAGTCAAGTGTTTAAATAAGTCAAAAAAAAAAAAACTGTTACTTCATTAAAGACTTACAAGAGTAGTGATCACATTCCCACAACAATCTAAGCATCAAAGCTTAACCCTACTGTGGAGCTAGTATCAAAATCACCATGGTGTCTCTTTATTTCAAGATTGATTTCTTCAAGTTCAGCCAAAAGTCTTTCACGAAATTGTGTTAATGAGTGACAATGTAGTATTGTTTATGCTTTGGCAACCATAGGCTCTATGCTCCTAATCTTGAACCTCAAGGTGCGAGCCCCATTGATACTAGCTATTAAATGTTCCAATTTCACTTTAGATAATGAATCCCATGATCTACCTAAGAGCGCGATGGCATGACCAAGCATTGATATCATGGTATTAGTCACTTTTGACTGTCCACAAATTGACTCAAACAAAAAATTTCCTTCCCCCGCATATAAATGTTCTAATGGTTGCATAAGATGAGAACCAATAGTGAAACCATGAAACAAAGTAGTTTTCTCAAATACAATTCTTAATACACTTGTGTTTCCCTTCTCGCCTTGCTGTAATGCCTCAATAACTAGGAGAGGGAACACATTAAGATGGATTATGAGCAAGGAAGCATGGCTTAAAAGAAGGGGAATGTCGCTAACCCCAATTAAAACTGTCGAAGCACTACTAGATACAACATTTGTCTTATCACCATAAAGTCCTATAGCCAATAAGACATTTATATACGCTTAGATTGCGCTCTCTTCCAAGTGGACATCATCCATGCTATTAAACACATCGAGGGTTCAATCATTACCAATGTTATCTTCATTGATTTGAATTGTGGGGTTCGTTTCACTCCTTTAGTCTTCCTCTTGATCGTCATCAACATGTACTAGAGAATCATTCTTATCATTATCACCAAGCTCTAAAGAGTCCACAAAATCAACTAGTTCAACATCTTCATCCCCCTCGCTCAAAGCTATAGAAGTTACTGGACGATTTTTTATCTAAAGTGTTTTGCCCATACCATATCGACTCGAAAAAGGGCAAGTGAGAACTGGATTGGATCCTGATGTGGTAACACCTTTAGATGTACTAGCAGTTATGCTGCCAGGATTATTTCTGACTTTTGCCCATTTGAAACGGCCATCGTATCATCCCCCCTCTCATCTTGTAGGAAAGTAAAAATGAAGATAAGTACGAGCAATAGGTTAAGAAAGAATAATAATAATGATGGTAAAATATACAAAGAAAAAGTTCCATTAAATCCAATACCTCATGAATACATAAGCGTTTGATTCGCTTAATAGAAGGTGCTGAAGATATCACATTATCACTTTGAATACTGCCAAATGATTTCTTCTCTTCAGGGATCCAAAAGAGAAACTCATAATTGTAAATAGACAACTCCAGCAAATCATCATTTACTGTTGTAAACATGTACTTCTTAAAATCCTCTAAACAATTCGTCCAATACATTAACCACCCATTAGAAATAACCCTAGAATGCTCTATTATGGAGAAAGAACATCTACCTAATAGTTAGATGGACGCCCCTAAAGCTTTCAAGATGGAGAGCTTTACAACAAGCATCAAAGTTCTCAACAATTTTTATACTACAAGGCGTACCTTGATTGAATCCAAACTATTGTGCAACGCAATGAGGTGAATACGCCATAACACTATGCTCGAGGAAACAATGAGAAGAATTACACCAATCTTGAAGTGCAGGGAGACTTCCAGGTTTGCACCAAACTATGAATTCTATACCAGCTTGAGATAACTTATCATGAGCCTCTATTAAGGTCACCAAATCTTCAAAACCCAAGGGGTAGAAATTTAGACACCATTCGTATCCAACTAGCTTATGTGTATAAGGATGAAAAATGAAGTCAAAAATAGAATCTGTAATGGTAAAAAGTGAGCCCATAGGTTTTCTATCAACCCATGCCCAGGTATGAGGTTCAATAGGATCCAACTGATTTGGAGAAGAACTAAAATACTTCTTATAACGTTCACAAAAGAAAAATTGCAAGAATACCAAGTCAGTGTGTGACACCACGACATATCACCCCTTGGAATGCACCAATGCCTCGTGATAAATATCTAGGCAACAATATAAAGAACCAAGATGAAAAAGGCTTAGAGCAAAACTCTCCCTACACCTAATATAAATAGCTAAGTGAAAGAGCTAAGGACTAACGCCTTTCTTTGGTCCACTAAAAAAATGTACAAAGATAACCAACAAGCTAGAAAAGCCTTAAGTTCGTGTTTATATATATATATATAAGTCAAATATGTTAAACCAATGATGGTTTTGATGAAAAGAAAAAGAAAAATGATAAATAAATAAATACTTACTTGCACTTGTAACCAGGCCTTGAGGTTCTAATACTGGCTTATTTCTCTTGTGCAAAGAAGTATTTAATCCATGCACCAAAGGTTGAGTGTTTACAACTATCTAGTGCTGATTGTATGTCTTTCTCTAACATTTTCAATAACTTCTGATCCTCCTCAAAAACCTGCTTTGTAACAATGTCGGTTAACCTAAAGTCATGAAAAACTAGGAGCATGGATATGTTTTCTAGAGCCAGAGTTATCTTGCCCCATGAAGTTACAAAAGTATGAGTTTGGGTACTCCAACGTAATACAATTGCTCACCATATTTCCATATTAGTTGGACTTTGGTTGATCGTAAGAGGCAAGTTTAAATGAGAAGAGACTAATATGGGATGGTAAACTCCGGCTTTCTCTAAGATGGATGAATGCGTCGAGTTACTGATAATATGGTGTACCCAATCATGCCAAAGCCCTAATAACTGTTTTGGGAAAGTAAAATGAGTCTCTAACAATGGAAATTCTTTTCTTTTTATTTTTGAATCGCAGCATTAAGCTCCCAACTATATGAACTTTATCTCCTGCCCATGGTTTATACTTTATGAAACATAATTCACCATCTTTACGTAGATGGGCATGTAGTTTGTGTTTCTTTATATCTATCTAAAAGAAATCTTTTGAAATCGTAGCGTCATGCCATTCATCCTGGGGTGAAGGTATTGTTGGTACACATCCGTCACTATATGATAGTAGCTCATTATTCTTATCCACATTGCTACTACAAGATCAGCTTTTCCCAGTGTCTTTCCCATCTTCAAATTAAAATTTTAAACTTTTTATCTTCAAAAGCAGCAATAGTGACTATACGCAATTGCTGCCACTTGGAGAAGGAAAATGAGATAAAGTTGGAAGCAATCTTGCTGGCTTGTTGATGTAACACCCAACTAGCGAAATACAAGAAAGTGAAAACAAAGTAGCATTGACCACTCCATCTAGTATTTGATGAAGTGGAGGGAGTTTCTACACAAGTAGAGTAGAAATACTCTTCGGTAGACATTCATAATAAGGAAGAAACTTAGGTGGAGTAGTCTAAGACATCAACCCTATAGCATTTACGTACTCATGCAATCGAATATACAGAGAGGACGATGCTTGGCAAAAGAAGGATGGATAAGGGACAGGTAGAAAAAAAAAATGAATCTCTCAAAAAGGAACCTCAAGTGTCCCCATAAATGAGTAAGGAAAAGATGTCTACTAAAAGATGACAATATTGATATTGAAATTCATTTATTGAGTTTTGTCATTGACTCACCAAACCATAGTTTTGGACTCCCAGGTGTGGATTACCAATTTCAAATAATCAGAGTGTGAAGTCATATCATAACAACTTGTTAATCCAACTTATGGACCGACCTTTGGAGTGGACAGCGCCACCCATCGAGCAAAGCACATGGTATATTTTAACTTCCAACTTACAACTGTGTGAATGCACAAATAAATCCCTCAGCAAAAGTTAGCAGAAACTAATAATACGGATCTAACGTAAGAGCACAATCAATCCAAACAAACGTTCAAAAAAAAAAAAAAAAAACTCATGAGGATTAGGCTTAACGATCTAACTACAACATCGCGGAACTAATCGCAATAAGAAGCAGAAAGTCAATTTCATTAACCTATCAGTTTTTGCTCGATTAATCGAATTGGATTAATCAATTTCATCAAATGCAAACAGGGGGATGTCATATGAAAATGATATCTCTGTGGTGAAACATAGCACCTGTTAGCAACACCACTTTGATGATTCTTTCTTTATTAAGGGAAACATTTTTTATGCTCTCAGGCTATTAACAATAGTTAACATGTCAACGGTCTCAGTCATGTCAATATGCAGCAATTATGGATGAAAATCAAATAAGAGAATAGAGGGATCAATCAAGTATCAATCGTTCTTAAGTGATATAGCAGTGTGGCATTTGATGGGCATTTTGAACTATTGCAACCTTCTACTGCATGAACATCACCTTATAGCACACCTAGCACCAAGTTTCTCTTTGTGATATCCAACAAGAACTTCTTGGGCTACAAAAAATTTATCAATAATCCTCCTTCTTTTGAAATTATAGAGCAACTAAATCAAAATCTTAAAGATAGCTCTTACAGTTTCAGGGGTTAGGGATTTTGCCAGTGATTATGATACATCTTCTAGAAGATACGTGCTAGATGTTGCAGTAACTCCCTTTCACATCATTAACATCCCACTCAATTTTTCTTCTAACTATAGGATAAGCTTTTCAATGGTTTATGTAAGCTTAATGTTTTGTACAGTTTCGTGGAAGAGTGTTGCCACCAGAAATTATAATGAAAGAGCAACCTACTAGAGCAAAAGAATGTGGGATAGCAAGTTGCATCCATAAGCTCCATCTTTTTTACCTTTTTACCATCTTTTCTTTTAGAATAGAAGGTGTTATGATATAGATAGGATCAACTACATCAGTTACCTTATATAAATATGAAACCACAACCTAATCTGTAAGTTAAAATTTTAGTTGATCAGTTTTTGTTACACTCGAAGCATACGGTATTAGAGTTCCATGAATCTAAAACCAGTCGTTGCACTACTCCCCGCTTAATTAGTTCCATGTGATGCCCTTGATCAACACAAGTCAATGTGTGAGGGTAGCTATTGAAGTATAAATAAATAAAATCCATACCTATCTGCAAGCTTAAGGTTTTAGATGACTTAATGACCCCACTAAAGTGGCATAGATTCTTGTGAGATATCATTTCGAGTTTAGGTATTCTATCAGTATTTGAAGGGCGATCCTCTGAAATACTCAAAGCAATACAAAATCTTACTTTTCTTTATATTTTCCTTTTTAAAGAAAAAATAAGGATCACCTTCGATCGATGTGTAAGAACAACAACACCACACAGGCCTTAATCCCACCCACTAAGTGGGATCAGCTACTATTTCAATCTTACACTCTATCATGTCCCATAGATCATCAATGTCTAACTAACATGAAGAGTATCCAAGAGAAAGAGGAAGACTATGGACTAAATGAAATGAGAAACTTCTTACTTATTGTATCTCATTACTACATTAAAGAAGATGAAGCCAACCATATCATGAACCATGAAAAAAATTACCGATGGAACTGATGATAGAAATAGTGATACAGCAACATCAATTCAAAACACTTCCGGTAACATCATTGTACCTCCAAGTCTTACAAGTAGGAAAGCTTTGCCATTGCTCTAGCATACCACTCTCCTGACGCCAATTGGAAGAATCTGCCTAGTTGATCAAACATATTACGAGAGGACTCTTTTAGAAAGAGAAGTTGGCTGCATGTCTAGCAATGCAAACAACAGTATAATATCAGATGGCCAAACATTCTTTGCAAGAATTCAATCCTTCTTGCATCATAAGCCATTTTCAGCCCTCGATTTTCCAGGCATTATTGCTAAGTACTGTCTATTTACTACTATAATCACCTGGAAGGAGACCACAAAACTGGGCCACAGACAGCCTGAGTTCTAAACAATGAATTTTTGGTTTCTGCTTTTGTTTGTTTAGCCCTAAGGTGTGCTCACCGCTAGAAAAACTCTAATTTCCATAGATTGCAGCCCTGCTGTGTCTGCTTCTACATGGTGATATTGCAGAAGCTCACAAAATCTAAAAAGCATCTAGGGATACAGAGGTACGAGCCTATAGAATGAGGTTTAGCTACTAGTACTATGGAGTTTCACTTTGGCTAGTTGGACTTTGTATCGATAACGAGCAAAGCGTGACAGCAACGCATTCGGCTTGACACAATTTGAGCTCATTCTAGCCAATTAGAAGCTTATGATGATAAACGAAACGTGATTGCAAGACACTTAACTTGACACAATTCAATTCGACCCTCGCGATTGCTCCCAGTTATTGCCTAAAGTCCAAAATGGCTGATGGTAACACAGATACTCTCACACTCAAACAAGAACTGCAAATCTACAAGAAAATTCTTAAAAAAAAGAAAAAAAAAGAGGGGGGTAATGGAAGGGAACAAAATGATACTATCGCATTCGGCTTGATACAACTTGAGCTCATTCCAGCCAATTAGAAGCTTGTGATGACGAACGAAATGTGATTGCTAGACACTCAACTTGACACGATTCAATTTGACCCTCGCGATTGCTCCCTGTTATTACCTAAAGTCCAAAATGGCTTATGGTAACACAGATACTATCACACTCAAATAAGAACAGCAAATCTACAAGAAAATTCTTAAAAAAGAAAAAAAAGAGGGGGGGGGGGGGGCAATGGAAGGGAATAGATTCAAGTCATTAGAGTCCACCAGAATCCACCATTCTTTAAAAAGAGAGAGACGGAAGTTTTGGTTCTCCAACGGCAATGGAGGTGTGGGGTATGAGAGGAAAAGAATGCGAAATGAATCGTGCAATTTGGACAAAAGACAGAAATGAATCATATAATCTGATTTATGCATAATGCGGTGCCAGCTGTCTCAATCATAAGACTGTTGGAATAGTGGAAGTATGGTGGTCCTATTTTTAGGAACCACAAACCACAACTTCATTAACTACAACTCCCATATTCCCACTAACCACTTAATCCTAATCAACCACATTACCCACTAACCCATTAACCCATTAGCATGATTTTAGGAAACTTTGATGGAAAGTTTCTCTATAAATAGCTAATGGATTCAAGGTCCCAAAGCACAAAAATTCTATTAAAAACACATTACCATCTTGTGAGAAATTTTTTGAGTGCTCTGAAGATCTTGAAGGTTCCGGGGCTTGACGTTTTGTTCCTCTCCGGATTAAGCAATGGCAAGAGGTTAGTGATTTTCCTAATTCCGCTGCATTTTATGTGTTTGTATTTAGTTACGGCTTTCATTTGGTATCAGAGCCGTAATTAAACCTTTGCCTTGCGATTTCAAAAAAATTAATTTTCTCCCTTTTCAATTCAATTTTAATTTAAATTGGTTTTGATAAATTTTTATCAAATTTATGATACATTTATTTGTATCAATTTTTCTGGAGAAAATTAATTTTTTAAATTAGAGTTTTATGGTGCAAATTAATTTTTTATTAATTTTGTACTTAATTTTACTCAATTTTCAAGTATAATAATTGAGTAATAATGTTGGATTTTATTTGCCAACATCAAGTATTATCCTTTTTTTTTTAAATAAAAATTTATGACATGTTAAATTGGAAATAAAGTAAATTATTTAGTATTTTTCTTAAATAATTTTTTCTTGAAATTTAACATGTCAATTTTATTTAACATTTTCACTTACAGTTTTGTGAAAAACTTTTGTGGAATTTTATTTTTTATTAAATTCCGTATTTATTTTAAATAATTTGTGTATATATAAATTTATGGTTTATATACACTAGCTTGTTAATTATTTAAAATATCGTTAATGAAATTGCATTAGGATTTTGCAATTTTAGTATTTGTTCAAGGTGCTTAAATTGGTATGTGATTGTATGTATGTTTCGAATTTATTATGCATGCAATATATTGTTCATGTTTAAGTACATTTAGAGTTATTGCATGATGTTTAGCAATAGCAATTGTCTTGTGATTAAATAATTCTAATAAATTTTGGCGTAGCCACAGCAGCCTTATTTAGATTGGATTATTTATTAGAAATCACATTTAGTATTATAGACATTAAATAACTTCATAAAACATTAAGTTAAAAGTCTAAATTGAGTCAGATTAATTTTGTCTAAGGAGACATTATCGTGGGACAAATGTGACCCCTCCACGTCTTTCCTGGGAATTCGTTCGAATTCTGTCTAAGGAGGCTGGATTTTAAGTGGGACCTTTTGTTTAACCTATGTGTCTTTCCTGGAAATTTATCTTATCTCAAGTGATAAAAATAATTTTGTTTGACTGAGGTTTAGCCAAAGCAGCCTCTATTGAACGAAGTTATTTATACGGTATCACATAAGAAATGTTTAGACTTTATATTTATTTTGTTTGATGATCCATAAAGCATTGAGGTATAGCCACAGCAGCCTTATTAAGGACGGATCTCATAAAGTGATTATGAAGTAAAAGAAATATAATGTCTATTATAAGGAATGAATCTTATTGAATTAAAAATTTAGCCCACAGGCAATTTTTATGTCGCTAGATTCATTATTGCATGATTTGCATTGGTAAATTATGATTTATGTTATAGTCTCAAATTAAGAATTAAGCATGTTTGTGTTTGCAGCTATGCAACCTTTGACTGATACTAAAGTAGAAATCCCTATTTTAACAAGTGAAAACTTTAAGACTTGGAGAGATAATATACTTCTTCATTTGAGGTGTTTGGACATTGACTATGCCACTATTAAGGATGAGCCACTTCTGAGTGAAGAAAGCACTCAAGCTGAGTTTGATCTTCATGAGAAATGGGAACGGTCTAACCGACTTAGTATCATGTTCATTAAGAGCAAACTCACTGCGGATGTCCGTGGCTCAGTGGATCAATATAAAAATGTCAAAGAGTTGCTAGATGCCCTTGAAAGGCAATTTAAGACTTCTAAGAAGTCTCTAGCTAGCACCCTGATTATGAAGTTCACATCTGCTAAGTTGACTTCTGTGAAAGGCATTAGAGAACACATCAACAAAATGCGTGATTTAGCAAATCGCTTGAAGGCTCTAGAGATTGAGATGTCGGATGCTTTCCTAGTGCATTTTATTCTGACGACCCTTCCATCACAGTATGGACCTTTTAAGATCTCTTACAACACACATAAGGACAAATGGACAATAGATGATCTATTGACCATGTGTGAAGAAGAGGAGGCCTGATTAACTCTGGAGATGGGAGAAAATGCAATGATGGTTACTCAAGGAAGGAAAACCGGCAAAGTCAAAGGAAAAGGGAAGGGTAAAATCCAACCCAATGCTGACATCAAGAAAGAGTCCAAGTGTTTTTTCTGTAAAAAGAAGGGACACATAAAGAAAGACTGTGTCAAGCATAAAAATTGGCTTGAAAAGAAAGGTAACTTAGTCTCATATGTTTGTTTTGAGTCTAACATGGTTGATGTGAATTGTAACACATGGTGGATTGATTCTGGATCTACAATCCATATTTCTAATTCCATGCAGGGTTTACAAAACTTGCGGAAACCAGTAGGAGCTGAGTGATTTATCTATTCTGGAAACAAGATAGAATCGCATGTGGAAGCTATTGGGACATGCATATTAGTACTTAAGAGTGGCTTTAATTTAATTCTTGAAAAGACCTTCTATGTTCCTAGTTTTTCTAGGAATTTGATTTCAGTTTCAAAACTTGTATCTTTGGAATTCACTTTTAACTTTTCAAACAATGGTTTTGATTTATTTTATAAATCCAATCATATTGGTGATGGTTCTTCATTGGATGGTCTTTATTTATTAAATTTACATAATAATGCCACTCATGATGTTATGCATGTACAAGCTGGTACTAAACGATGTGTTATGAATGAGGATTCTTTTACCTTATGGCATCGTAGACTAGGTCATATCTCTATAGAGAGAGTTAAAAGATTGGTGAATGATGGTATACTTAGTCATTTAGATTTCACTGATTTTGGTACTTGTATAGACTGCATAAAGGGAAAGCAGACTAACAAGTCAAAGAAAGGTGCCAAAAGGAGTTCGGGCATATTAGAAATTATCCATTCTGATATTTGTTGTCCAGATATGGATAATCAAGGTCAGAAATACTTTATCACATTTATAGACGATTACTCATGATACATGTATCTCTACATGCTTCATCATAAAAGTGAAGCGTTGGAAGCCTTTAAGGTTTTCAAAGCTGAAGTAGAGAAACAATGCGGTAAGCAAATCAAGATTGTGAGAACCGATAGAGGTGGTGAGTATTATGGTAGATACACTGAAGATGGACAAGCATCAGGTCCTTTTGCTAAGTTTCTTCAAGATAACGGTATAGTTGCCCAATACACCATGCCAGGTTCACCTGATCAGAATGGTGTTGCGGAAAGAAGAAACCGAACATTAATGGAAATGGTGCGAAGTATGTTTAGTAGCTCTAAACTGCCTAAATCCTTATGGATTGAAGCATTAAAGACGTCTGCGTATATATTAAACAGAGTTCCAACCAAGGCTGTTTCTAAAACACCATTTGAGTTGTTCAAAGGTTGGAAACCAAGTTTGCGTCATATGCGTGTATGGGGATGCCCGTCTGAAGTTAGAGTTTACAACCCACAAGAAAAGAAACTGGATCCTCGGACTATAAGTGGGTATTTCATTGGATATGCCGAAAAGTCCAAAGGATACAGATTTTATTGTCCATCTCACACTACTAGGATTGTGGAATCAAGAAATGCAAATTTTCTTGAAAATGACTCAATAAGTGAGAGTGATCTATCTCAAGACATAGTTCATGAGCAAGATCTACCTTCCACATCAGGTGAGAGATTGGTTGTTGTTCACAACACTCCTCGAGTTCAAATAGGAGTTGAACAACCAATCAATGAAAATCCACAGATTGCTGAGGAAATCATAGTAGATCAAAATCAAGAAATGATTGAGCAACATGATCCACAAGAAAATGTTGTCCCAATTTTAAGGAGATCTACTAGAGAAAGGAGATCAGCAATCCCTAGTGATTATATTGTGTATTTACAAGAATCTGAGTACAATATTGGAGCTGAAAATGATCCTGAGTCTTTCAAGGAAGCTATGAATTGTGATGAGTCAAATTTATGGTATAATGCTATGTTAGATGAGATGAATTCTATGAAGAGTAATGAAGTCTGGGATCTTGTCCCATTGCCCGACGGTGTAAAAGCCATAGGTAATAAATGGGTCTTTAAAACTAAAAGAGACTCATTGGGCAACATTGAAAGACATAAGGCTAGACTTGTTGCTAAAGGGTTCACTCAGCGTGAAGGAATTGATTACACAGAGACCTTCAGTCCTGTATCCAGGAAAGACTCCTTACGCATAATATTAGCATTAGTAGCTCAATTTGATCTTGAGTTACAACAAATGGATGTGAAAACAGCTTTCCTAAATGGTAATCTAGAGGAAGAGGTTTATATGAAACAACCTGAAGGATTTTCCTCTAGTAATGGTGATCACTTGGTTTGCAAGCTAAAGAAATCCATTTATGGATTAAAACAAGCCTCCCGTCAATGGTATTTAAAATTTCATGATGTTATCTCTTCATTTGGTTTCGTTGAGAATATCATGGATCAATGTATATACCAAAAGGTTAGTGGGAGTAAGATTTGTTTTCTTATCCTATATGTGGATGATATCCTACTTGCATCAAATGATAAGGGTATGTTACATGGGGTGAAACAATTTCTTTCTAAAAATTTTGATATGAAGGATATGGGTGATGCATCTCATGTCATTGGGATTAAGATTCATAGAGATAGACATAGAGGAATCTTAGGTCTATCTCAAGAAACATATATTAACAAAATTTTAGAAAGATTTCGGATGAAAAATTGTTCACCCAGCGTTGCTCCTATCGTGAAGGGTGATAAGCTCCATTTGGACCAATGCCCTAAAAACGAGTTTGAAAAAGAGCAAATGAAGAACATTCCTTATGCTTCAGTTGTTGGAAGCTTAATGTATGCTCAGGTCTGTACTAGACCTGACATTGCATTTGCTGTTGGAATGTTAGGAAGATATCAGTCAAATCCGGGACTTGACCACTGGAAAGTTGCAAAGAAAGTCTTGAGATATCTTCAAGGGACAAAAGATTACATGCTTATGTACAAACGGTCAGATGATTTAGAAGTAATTGGCTACTCTGATTCAGACTTCGCCGGATGCGTTGATTCTCGAAAATCAACATCAGGTTACATTTTCATGTTAGCCGGTGGAGCCATTTCATGGAGAAGTGCCAAGCAGACTTTAACTGCTACTTCTACTATGGAAGCTGAGTTCGTTTCGTGTTTTGAGGCTACCTCACAAGGTGTATGGTTGAAGAGTTTCATCGAAGGGCTTAGACTTGTGGATTCTATATCTAAGCCGCTAAGGATGTATTGTGACAATTCAGCTGCAGTCTTTATGGCTAAAAATAATAAGAGTGGAAGTCGAAGCAAACATATCGACATAAAGTATTTGGCCATAAGGGAACGTGTTAAAGATAACAAAGTGGTCATTCAGTATATTAACACAGAGCTGATGTTAGCCGATCCTTTGACTAAAGGCATGCCACCACAAAGATTTAAGGATCATGTTGTCAATATGGGACTTGGTTCCATTATGTGTTAGTGAAACTCTATAGAGTAGATATTTCTCATATTTGTTGTGCACATTTTGTTTATTTGGAGAAATATCAATAAAGTTTGGACCTAGAATAAACGTTAGGTTTATTCATTAAGCTATTGGGAAAGAGGTTTGAAAACTTGATACATTGTAATAAATGGAAGATACTACTCGAGTAATAAAGGGAAAATATCGCCATGATTCGTGTATTGAGTTTTCTTAAAGTCTAAGGATTTGTGGTATTAAAGTAAAGTATACGGACCAAGTGGGAGAATGTTGGAATAGTGGAAGTATGGTGGTCCTATTTTTAGGAACCAGGAACCACAAACCACAACTTCATCAACTACAACTCCCATGTTCCCACTAACCACTTAATCCTAATCAACCACATTACCCACTAACCCATTAACCCATTAGCATGATTTTAGGAAACTTTGATGGAAAGTTTCTCTATAAATAGCTAATGGATTCAAGGTCCCAGAGCACAAAAATTCTATTAAAAACACATTACCATCTTGTGAGAAATTTTTTGAGTGCTCTGAAGATCTTGAAGGTTCCGGGGCTTGACGTTTTGTTCCTCTCCGGATTAAGCAATGGCAAGAGGTTAGTGATTTTCCTAATTCCGCTGCATTTTATGTGTTTGTATTTAGTTACGGCTTTCAAAGACAGCAATAACAAAGATTATTCCGTGAATGTACAATAATATTCCTACCAGATTTTGACACCTCATTCTTCAGTCATATGGTCAAATAACAAATTGTGTCATCATATGGATTATGGTGTTTATTTAACTGCTATAGTTGATGCAACAAATTCCCTCGTAGTAGTCATCCTTTACCTCGAGCAGGCTAAGCTAAGGATTCGGCGGGCAAGACATTAGAACAGCTATAGAATGGAGATTGCTATTTTATTTCTTATTATTATATGAAAGGGTGGCATGTGAAACTAGCAATCCTATATGTCCTATGTCTTATAGAATAACAATATGTGTGTGTCCTTCCAAACAGGTTGTTGACTTGTACCTTACTTCTTGTTATTCTACAAAAAAAAAAAAAAAAAAAAAAAGGAAAAGGGTGCACATTGCACATCCTGCAGAGCTCGAATTTTTAAAGTAAGAGGTTGCTCGCATGTATCTTTCCATTAGGCCATTGGTCTATGCCTTGTGATTAGAGGTTCCCATTTTATTTTATTATTCAAACTCTTATAAAAAAATTAATTAATATACCACTCAATTCAAGATCCTTCACAACTATTGATTATTTTAAGTGATTAAGTTGTGCCTCCACACTTTTAAGATTATCACACTAGCACATTGCATTCATAACATTTGTTAACAGTTTAGGCTCTTGTTTCTCAAGCCTATTGGCACATATTCTCTAATTGTTGCAATCTTAGACATCTTAAGCCCACTACATTTCATTGTTGTGTATTAATATGTTAGGTTGTCTTACTCATCCAACCGCCATCATATGTTGCCAGTATCCTATTTTAAGAACTTAGAGGGCAATTTCCTAACATGTCATCATGATTATTGGCTCCCAATCAATCAATCACTCTAAGTCTAATGTTATTCTACACTCCATTCTTCCCAATTGATATCATATTTTGATCTCGGGCAATATCTATTTTCAATTAACTAAAGGCGACACATACAATTAAATGGTGTTGCAAGTGTGTGCACTGAGAAAAAAACCTAAATTATATGCAGTGTCGACACCAGGTTTTTGTAATATAAATTGTGCAAATGTGCACACGGCAGCAGTACAATTATTCTATAAGTGCACATGCGCTAAGTAATTTCGTAGCTATTACAAATGCTTATTTGATATCCAAACCCCTTCGACTTTATTCAAAGGACTTTGGTAATGGGGTAAAATGTAGAGGGCTAAACTCAATTCATGGGTTTTTGGTCTGTTACTTTCATGGATTTGACTCTTTGGGCCAAGGTGATAGAGCTTAGAGAGTAAAGTCTATGTTTTGGGACGATCATGGGAGATTTGGCAAGATAGGCTTAAGGTAAGGTTCGTTGGATCGGTTGGCCTAATTTAATCTTTTTCAATAAGGCTCATACATTAGAGGCCGTTAATGGGCCTAAATCTATTAAAAGCCCATATGGGGGCTCATTCACTTAGAACCGTTGATCATCATCACCATCCGACAGATAAAACTCATAACAAAATTCTATAAATACCCCATGCCTCCTCATTCAAAAGGGACTCTTCTTTTGAAAAAATGACATTACTCTACTGGATTTTCCTCAGAAGATTGAAATCATGATATTCCCACAAGAACTCCCACCTTTTACCATAGTGTCGAGCCTTATCCAAGACTGCCTACTTCTCCTCCCCATCTCACTTGCCCTTTGATCATCTTTATACATGTCACTTCTCTCATTAAGCCATGTATAGTGCGTTTCTACACAGCACACGTGTAACCTTGCATTCGGGCCACCACCCCCACAATTTATATGCGATCACTAGTATCTTATCTTCTATTATTATTAAGTAAATACCTCCACTTTTATACTTTACATTTTTATCCATAAAATTCATAAAAATACTCTTAAATAATTCTATAGAGAGTAATTGTCATATTTGGTATTTAAATTTTTTCTATTTTTGCAATTAACTACTTATAATTTAAAAGTTTTAATTTACTACCTATGAACTTCGAGGTCATTTATAGCACCCCGATGGGAGAATTAATTAGAAAAATGAGCAAAGTTTAGGTAATTGATTGTAAGAAGAGATAAAATTTAGATAATTAATTGTAAAAATAAGTAAAGTTCATGTATCAAAATTAATGCTTTAAAACTCTAGATAGTTAATTGCAAAAATGGACAAAGTTGAGATACCAAATGTGACATTTACTATTCCGTATATTTGGTATACTATCTGGCAGGGTTTTTTTCCCCCTGATGTAACCTTTTTCTTTATACTCTATGTTTACGTTCCTAAAAGTAGTTGCTTGGTAGTTCTTTTCTCATATTCCTCTAAGATTATACATAGATTAAAGCATCTCAATTTCTTTATTTCTCTTTCATTCTTTATTATAACGTAATCCAAAACAATTTAAAAAATAAGGAGTCAAGATTTTTATTTTTGTTTCTCTTTTTTTTCCTTTAATGACTTTCATGTATACTTTTTTTTTTCCCTTTCATAAAAGTTAATACTATGTATACGTAGGCATATGTTGCATTTTGATGAAGTTATCTCTTTTAAGTTAGGTGCCTACAATGTAGGTGATGTGTGTATTCCAAATTAGGACTAGAAATGCGGGGCAAGGCATGCAAGCTGACTCACCCAACCTACAAAATTTTAAGGGGCGAGCAAAAAAATATTGGCCCGTAACATGTGCGGGCTATTTTGGCTTGCCCCGTGTGGCCCACGGGTTGGGGCGGGCCACGTCAACGCAAGTGCAGGTTAGCCCGCATAGCCCGCACAATTTAAAAAGAAAAAAAGAAAAAACGGGAATGAATTAAAAACAGGAGTCAGGCTTTAAAACAGAAGAGCCTACCTCGACTAGACCACAGTTTTTCCTCTACTCTCCATTCTCCAATCCTCCTTGTTCTCTCACTCTCACTGTCACTCACTCTCGCTCTCACAGTCACAGGCCACACTAGCACAGCACAGTAGCACCACAACTCACTCACTCTCACTCTTAAATCTCATCTCATCACAGTTATCACTCATTAGTTACGTACGTCATGCCGTCTCAATCTCTACCATCATAGGTCATGGAGTAACGGACTCATAGCTCAGTCACTGCCGATGTACGTAATAGTCGCAGCACAGTTGTTGGCTATCACCTCATTGTCGTTTCAGTCTTCGTCGCCAATTGATCGTCTTCATTGTCACCACACTGTCTCATCCTCCTCTTTGTCATCGTTGTTAAGCAGCGTGGTGAGTCCTCTATTAGCTGTTGCGTTTGCTTTTTTCTTTTGTTACTTAACCACCACATTAATTTTTTATTTTTATAATAAAAAAAATTTGTGTGCGGGTTAGGCCGGCCTGCGTTGGCCTGCGAAGTGGGGCGGGCCGACTTCTTCGACCTGCATCATGTGTAAGCCATCGTGGGTCAGCTCGCTTCGACCCATAGGCCGGTGCGGGTTGGGGTAGGCCGGCCTGTTCAACCCGCTTTCCCAACTCTATTCCAAATCCGATATATTAATCAATTGATATAAAATACACTTAAAGTTTTATATACAGCTAGCCAACATATATTTTCTAAAGAGAATCATTTCCAACTAGACATAGATGGTTCATTCAATTATTAAGCTTCAATCCCACTAATAGGTTTTATATTACCGCTGTGAACATATATTTTTTACTCGAACACTTTTTAAAATCATACTCGCTAGCTAACTCTTTTTTAAAGAAAGGCAACAAAAAAAAAAAAAGAAGCAAATTTAACCTGATTTTCTAAATTTGCAAAAGAAAGTTTAATATTAAAGGAAGGGCCTCATCAATACTTTTTATGCTAAGTTAGACAAAATATCAGTAAGTTTAATGCTAACTTATGCCATGTCCAATAGTAAACAACACATAGATGGAGGCTTCAAAATAAGGATAATTTATAGACTTAGGTCGTTAAATGTATAATTTTTTTAGGTAGGTAGTATAGTTTCAGACCCTTTCCTCTGTGTTTTTTCCTAACATAAAGTGTCAGTATAGTTCATGAAGACCCATAACCATAAAAGTTATACAAGTGTAATGTGCCTAGGATTTGGATTAAAAACACAACTTTGTTAGCCAACTAAAAGAATTGTTTTTTAAAGGCTTTGAGGGTTTTAAATAATTAAAGGATGGATTTTATGTGTTGTAAGGTGTTTATGGGGATAAAAACTAGAATTTAAGGGCTATGAACAATTATTGATCAAAGAAATTAATTAATAAATTAATGAAGGGTATTGAATTTGAATGACTAATATGACTCCTAATTATAGAAAACAATAATAGCGTCAATTAGATGGTTTGATTGACTCTTGTTAAATCTAATTAGTAGAGACTACATGATCTATGAAGAGATATTGATTTATAAGATATAAAATGAGGGCTTTTACTATTCATCAAAGTCTCACAAAATAAGAATAATCAAATAAACTAGTAACAATTATCTATAATGCATAAATGAACCCATTTAATAACTTAGTAACTTGATAAGGCAAAAATTGTCATAAAATGAAAAATAGGACACAATTAAGATGTAAAGAAATGTAAAATAAAAGTCTCGTTGTGCAAATAATAAAGAGTCTAGAACTTATTGCAATACTCTAAATCCTTGGCTTTAAAAATATCCCATGTCTCTCAACATGCAATACTTCAGACTTCTATTTAAAAGTTTCAAACCTTTCTTGACTATTCCTAATTAGAGGTTTTAGTTGTCTTCAAATACTTAGTAACTTTTGTTAGAGGTCTAAACCTTTTGGTCTTATAGGATTCTATAACTACTTATTTCCTTCTACATTCTCCTTTCAATCTTGTTTCTTATTGGCTTCACTCTTAGGCATTCTTGAACCTGATTTGAATAGACTCTTAGGTAGTGCTTGAATTGTAGTATTAGATAGTACAAAGAGTACTGAATGGCACATAATAAGAAAAACAGAACAGTACAACTCTCTTGTACTATATTTGGTATAAGATTTTTGTGATATTCACTATTTGGGTAGATAAAGTACTATACTAAACATGATATACAAAGTACTAGATAAGGATATTTATATTTTTATCTAATAAATTTAATTTTTTATCATATTTTGGATGGTATAGGATATATGCATTTTTTTCTAGTACTTTATGATCATTTTTGTAATGCCTTAGAATTTGAAGCGAATACAACTCGTCATGTATCCTCACTAGATGAAGACACACAAAGGCTTAAACTTTGGTAAATTCCACAATCAATATCAAAATAACCATACCACTCAATTAAGAATTCTTCACATATATAAATAGGTGATTTAATATATTTCACTTAATCTCTCCATATAATAAAATCTGCAAATAACAATCTGTTTACGATAGTTAAACATAATTAATCTTTTACAATCATATCATAGCGGAAGCATATTAAAAACTCAAATACAATCAAAGTCTCAAATGTATCATCACCAAACAAATATTGTAAACACCATATTCCAGTGCTGGTCCTTTTTTCTAGCCTACATGTCATTCTTCATAATACACATATTCTATATCATCACCATCTAAGTCTTGACTTGTGTTCACTAGCATCTCGTCATAACCTACTATCTCACCTGAAGTACCTACAGCAAAAAAAGGGTCCCACAAAGGGTAAGCTAATGCCTAGTACAATGTATATCAATAATCATACATGCATACCATGCTAGGATACAACACAAACATAATGCAACAAGATATTCAAGCAACGATTTATTACCTTTTTATATCCTTTATTCTAACATACGACTATCATCATCACAATTTGCATATCCATATCACACACACACACACATATAACAATGGGTTCTTCCCATTGTCTAAAAGTCCATGAGTTCATATCATATATATATATGACAGTGGGTATACCTCATTGTCCATGAATTATGAGTCCATACCATACATATATATATATACAATAGTGGATACTCTCCACTGTTTATGAGTCTATGAGTCTATACCATACATATGTATACATATACGATGGTGGGTACTTCCTACTATCCATAAGTCCATATCATCCTAAGTCTACTCGGATTCTTTCGGTACATGACTCCACTAGGGACAACGTCACATACTGATCATCGGGATGCCACCTTGTGATCACTAACATTCTCAGTTCCTTAAGCCTAACCAAACACAATCACACAAACAATTAATTTCGATTATAACTTAGATTAATTTACATTTCTAACCTAACATGCACAAACAATAAACATAGTATATACGCACTTGATAAGTAGTCATTGGCCTCTTCACAATTTTGCAATCTCTCGGTCTTCAAACCTATTCAAATCAATAACCACTTATGCTTAGAGAGCCTACACCAATTGTCTTAATATGTGTTTAGGTATTTGGTTAAATTAGAAGAGGTAAGGAGTTGTAAAACTCAACTTTGGAAAATAGAGGTTCAACACATCTAAGTACACAGGCGTGTACTTATCCATGTACTGTGTTTTTTATCGTAGTGGTGTTACATGGGCATGCCTTTTGCTCATGTATCTTATTATGCACTTTATATTTTTAGCATAGGACTGTGTCTATTGCTCATGTATTTTACTATATACTTTTCGATTTTTGGTACGGGCATGTCTCTTGCCCATGTACCTTACTATTCATTTCTTGATTTTGGTACTGGGACATGTAGTTCTCCTAAGTGGCCATGTACTAGTACACGGGTGCAACATCGTCGTACTATGGACCATGTAATTCTAGAAATCTCCAATTTTTACAAAAATCAAACTTTTCTTTAAAATTCCACTCTGTAATCACTGTCACTCTCCAAATCTATTCCACCTTCGAAGGTTTTATAATTCTATGCTTAATTTACAACATCTTTACTCCTAATTCTATATCTATTATATAGAGTTTAAGGAACTTACTCAAATTGTCGCTCTATGAACAATTGTTCAATTCTTTTTATTGTAGATATCGGTTTGTGTTGACATTACTTGGATCGTTCTAACGATCAGAGTTGTTTCACACAAATCTTTCATGTGTAATTAGTTGGATTGAAGTCCTCTTCTGCTCTTAAGATTCTATAGACGGCTCTTAAGGTTCTATAGCATACAAATGGGATAAAAGGGTCAAAAGGACATGTTGGAGATTATAGATACCTTCCCCATCAAATGTTCATATCGACCCCATCATTAAATCCTTTTTACTATCATTTGCCCTAACCTTTTTTTTTTTATATTTTGTTTTATTTTCTCTCTATTGTTTAAATGCTATTGTTCAATATATATATATATATATTATTTAATTCAAATTCTAATTATTATAAGTTTTATCTAGTAAACGAAAAAATATGTAAGCCAACCAAGGAACAAAATGTTTTATCTAATGTAGTATAATAAATTTATGACAATCAAACGATACCTTAGGACCTTAATCACTATCAAGTTGTTTCTAATTACAAAACTTTTTTGTATGTTGTGTTTAAAACTCCTCATGTTTGTATTCTAGCTATTTTCTTATATCCAAATTCATGTAATATAGATTACACTCCAAAAAACACCTACTACACATATAACTATGAAGGTTTATCTTCTTAGTAAGACCTTAACTTGTGTATTAGAGCATATAAGTTTGACTCTATAGGGATTAAGACAAGAGGAAATTACTCCCTTTATAAATCTATAAGGTAAGCGTAAACGTTATTGCATTTGATTTGCCACAAGCATCCTTTCCCTCTACTTAGTTATGGAAAGAAAAAGCTATGCTCATTTATCTTTTGCACTTTCATTAGTGTAAAAATAGATAATTTTGTTTTCCTATATAGTGTTTTTAACATCATAATTTAATATTTACATATACAATTTGTTTACTTGGCAATAGGGAGTAAATTCCTAACAAATAGATTAGGCAAGTAATAACTTATTACTTTAGTTGGTTGTGTTAAAAGATTGACATTAAAAATAAATATGGACTCAAATAATGACAAAAAAATGCACTTCCCATAAAATCCCTAGTGCCATTTTTAACCATACTCACTATCCTTCACCATGAAACCTTAGCTACCAATTGCACATCTAAATCTAGCTAGCAACCTTACCTTGGACTTAACCATCAACTCATGCTATGTTAGAACCACAACAAACTAGAGTTATGGTCCACATTTCACACCATACATAGGCTAAAGGTGGGTTTATGGGTTGCTCAAGGCATACTAAGGTTTAACAAATTTAAATGGCTCCATCAATCTAAGGTTAAGATTCTTATGCAAAACTAGTTATCATAGTCTAATATTAATCAAGATGTTTTATTTGACATGGACCCAGACATTATGGTCTAATACTAACCAACCAAGACCCATTCATGTATATTGTTTTCCCTATTCCAATTAACCCAAGTATGTGTGTATTCACCAGGATTCACACGATCAAATTCATTTAGTGGCCATTGTGGTTCATTCGATTTTGATGGTGGCATGATGGTTGAAATATTGGGTGGTTTTGTAGTCAAGGTTTGTGACTTGTATATGCGGAACCAAACATGATAATAAATAGGTGTAAAATTCATTTTAAATATTTCTAGTTTTATCCTTTATCACTTTGCATATTTATGTTTTCGTTTTTTAAACTATTTTTATGCTTTTGTTTTATTACTGCTTATTGCTGATAGTTAGTCAATTCATAATAATTAACTAATATAATAATATTATTAAAAATATTTAATTTAAATGGTATAATTAAAATACAAAAAAGCAAAATAAGTGAAAAAAATTTAAAGACTTAACAAAGCATAGCCAGCTCCTTCTTTTTGATCATAGAGAGCAATACGAGCTCGTTAACAAGTGAGATTGAATTCCCCATTTATTGATTTTCACTCTCTCCACTCAACTAGTAAAGGGTTTGTATTGCTCTTAGTGATCATAATGATGGAGCTCGTCCTGCTTTGCCTACTCTTTGGATTTTTTTTTTCTATTGATTTTGCTTTTATATTTGTAAAATTTGTTATATTATCTAAGTTAAAAATGTTTTATAGTATTATTATATTAAATTAATTATTATAGATTAATCATAAATTGACACATGTCTTTTAAAAAATGATAAACAATAATAAAATATAAGTATAGAAAGTGTTGAAAACAAAAAACAAATATAAGCAAAATGATAAAAGATAAAAACATAGATATGAAAAAGAAATTTACCTACAAATAGTAAAATCTTGAATAGGCAATATAGAAGGATTTCCCATCATTCCCTCAACTAAATACTCAACGATTTTAAATTGAATGTTTAGCATATTAATAGACTATAAAATGGATTTATGTATCTTCTAACTTTTTTTTATATTTTTTTAATTTTAAATTTTATACAAAATTAATTGAAGCTTTCCTTTTCCAATAATCAACTTTTTTTTTTTTTTTATTTCCTTCAGTTATTTACCTTTTAAATACATGAATGTTCATTTTTTAATTTTCATTTTGTATCGCTATTTTTACCAAAATTATATACTATAATAAAAATTTAAAATAAAAATATATTGGAAAGCTAAGTTTTAAACAATGCAAATTAGAAAGCTTTTTAATAATTAGATTTAAAATTGGTGCAAAAACATATACAAAATATTATGCTAATAAAAAAAAATATTCATCGATTATAATACACACAATGCCTACTTCTATAATTATGTATTAACTTTTTATAAATATGTATACGTGATTTGTAAAAACATACCTAAAATCGTTAAGAACTTATAACCTAATTCACATGAACAGATTCGAATCCCTCGTCTCATATGTATAATATATAGTTTAAAAAAAAAAAATCTCAAGATAGTCGGTAAGACAGCAACAAATTAATACAACCAAATGACCCTCCGGGAACTGGTGTTAATTTACAATACTGCCTCCATCACTGCCGGGGGGCGTTTCTTATAGCGGTCGTCCCTTTTCACCGCCATATCCGAAGGATCCCAGTCCAACTTCCACTTCTCTCTCTTTCTCTCTGTCCTGTCCTTTTTTTTTTTTTTCCCCTGCAGATCAGATCCCAAGTCTCTCCACATTGAACTACAATTCTCTCTCTCTCTCGATACTGTATAGTCAATCGCTTACACACTTCAGTCTCCATTCTCACGGTACCAAATCAGATGCCACTCTTCTTTCTGTCCCGATCGAATTCCTCGAAGATTTCTTAAACCCTAATCAGATAAATAGAATCAATCCACCAGATCACCACCACCACCCCCATGGGCCACCTCAGCCTCCCGGCGTCCAAGCGTAACTCCCGTCAATGGCGTCTCCTCGACATGGTAACCGCCGCCTTGTTCGCCGTAGTCTTCCTCTTCTTCCTCCTCGTTTTCACTCCATTAGGTGACTCCCTCGCTGCTTCCGGGCGGCAATCTCTCCTCCTCTCCTCACGGGATCACCACCGCCTTGTGGCCGCTGTCGAGTTGGGGAAACTCTATCCAGGACATATCGAAGCTTGCCCTGCGGATTACGTCGATTACATGCCTTGTGAAGATCCTAAGATCAATAGTCAGCTTAGTAGGGAAATGAATTATTACAGGGAGAGGCATTGTCCGGATCCTGCGGAATCAGTTTTGTGCTTGGTGCCACCACCCGATGGATACCAGATCCCGGTCCCGTGGCCTGAAAGCTTGGATAAGGTATAATAAAGCTTTGGCCCGATATATGTTCTTACCCATGTATGCTGGATATTTAATACCAGCAAATGTTTTTGTTAAAGTTTGATACCTTGTCTGTTTGCTTAATTAAATGAGGTGACACTGTTAAGTTATGATAACGTCGTATCTTGTGGGAAGGAAGTTGTATCTTATCCAGTACATAGATTCGTGATTTATTTGTTGATTACAAGCTAGGCTGAGGTAGATTGTGATTGGAGGGTTTATTGCCTAGGAGAAATGGTTTTGGTGGTTTGAAGTGAATGTGGTGTTCCTGGAATCAGTTCAGGTACTTATTGCTTTGTTAAATGAGTCAAGATGTTGATTTTTAGATTCTAAAGTTGAAATTTTGCGTGGAGTAGCCCAGATTGGAGTGACTTTTGCATATGACTAACGTGATCGACCTATGAATACCATTCTCTTGGCACTTGTTCATAAATTATTTCTTGATTTTGCAATGCCATTTTGTCAAGGAATTGTCAACTGAAAATGCAACATAAAGCATTTTATTGTGCCATAAAATGTGTGCTGAAATGAGCATTTTCTACAGCTTTTGACACCCTTATTGTCTCTAATCATTTAGAATGATGTGTATTACACTTTTTGGCTGTTCACCACTGGGTGATGTTTAGATTTTTCACTTTTTATTGTAGATATGGCGTAGCAACATGCCACATGATAAAATTGCTGACAGGAAAGGTCATCAAGGATGGATGAAGAAGGAAGGTCATTACTTTGTATTTCCAGGTGGTGGGACAATGTTCCCGGATGGAGCGGGACACTACATTGAAAAGCTGAAACAGTATATTCCTATAGCTGGTGGAACTCTAAGGACTGCTCTTGATATGGGATGTGGGGTAGGAATCCTAATGAAGTTCCTTTCTGAGCTCTCTCTGTGATTTTGCTGTTGGGTTAGTTGACATGATTTGTTTGTTTTAGGTAGCCAGTTTTGGGGGATCCCTTATGTCTGAAGGCATTCTGACCATGTCATTTGCTCCAAGAGATTCACACAAAGCACAGATACAGTTTGCACTTGAGAGAGGAATACCGACATTTGTTGCCATGCTTGGCACTCGCAAGCTTCCATTTCCTGCCTTTTCTTTTGATATTGTTCACTGCTCTCGATGTCTTATCCCATTTACAGCTTATAGTGAGTTCTTGACTTTCTCACTACCATTAGTTAAATTTGTAGCTCCCTCCTCTGAGCTCATTGTTAATGAGGGACACATTTTATTTGCAGATGCCACGTACTTCATTGAGATGGATCGCTTACTCCGCCAAGGTGGATACATAGTCATCTCTGGGCCTCCGGTGCAGTGGGCTAAACAAGACAAAGAATGGGCAGATCTCCAGGCTGTGGCTAGAGCATTGTGTTATGATCTGATTGCTGTGGATGGAAACACCGTCATCTGGAAAAAGCCAGCTGGAGATTCATGTCTTCCCAATCAAAATGAATTTGGACTTGAATTGTGTGATGAATCTGATGATCCAAGTAGTGCATGGTAAAGGGCCAGGAGTTTGTTTATTTTCAGCTATTGTAATAGCTTTGTACCTTTGGTCAGAGTGTCTTTGCTCCCTTTAACTGTCTAAATCTCTCTCTTGCTCTCTCAGGTATGTAAAGCTGAAAAAATGCGTAGCAAGAACAAGCTCTATCAAGGGAAAGTATACCATTGGGAAGATTCCCCAGTGGCCAGAGAGGCTGAGAAAAGTTCCTGCAAGGGCTGCACTAACTAAAAATGGGCTTGATCTTTTTGAGGCTGATACAAAGAGATGGGAAAGGAGGATTACATTTTACAAGCAATCCTTGAACTTGAAGTTAGGAACTCCAGCAATTCGGAATGTCATGGACATGAATGCACTCTTTGGAGGTTTTGCTGCAGCACTATCCTCTGATCCTGTGTGGGTCATGAATGTTGTTCCTGCTCGCAAGCCTTTGACTTTAGATGTAATATATGACCGAGGCTTGATTGGAGTATACCATGATTGGTGAGAACATATTACTCTCCTTTCATTGTATTTAACAAATATGCATGCTAAGCTTTTCTGTAATTGGGGGTGATTTTAAGGTTGTAGTTAGAAGAGGAGTTGACTACTGGTTAGTGTTTGCAATGATATGAAGTTGAAGTTAGTCATTGAATAACGGGCACACTGGATAACTTTGGAAACTAACTCTGACTTGCAGTTATTTAACTTCTCTTGAATGAATTTTTAAAATATTAATATGAAGTAATACCTATTAATGTTTCTTTCCTCATTGGGTAACATTCTTGCTGTACAGTTACACCCTTGTTTGTAGGACATACTGGCTCTTGTTTGTAGTGAATATGGTTAATTGGATTTGTTAACACATGCTTATATATTGTTGTAACTAAAGCATGTGGGCTAAGAAAAAATTGTGGACCTTGATGAAATAATAGCCAAAACTCTTCTGCGTTTCATTTATGTTTGTCTTGATGATCAGATTAAGCTACTAATTTTAGCACCATTTACTTCCGTTGACTTTTGGACTGATGTATACAGGTGTGAACCCTTCTCAACTTATCCTCGCACCTATGATTTTATACATGTTGCTGGCATTGAGTCACTAACTAAAGATTCGGTATCTGGCAAGAGCAAGTAAGTTGGGGCATCTATTCTTTTCACCATTATGCACTTTACATCCATAATTCTTTTTCCAGGATAATTTCAGTGATCATACCATCTCAGTGAATATAATTATAATAAGTTTGTCTGTCAACCAGAGCTGTTGGAGGAGCGCTGTTAATAGCGTCTGCTCTCTTTTACCTTGGACTTCTCTTCTGGTTGTTAGCTGCAATGGTTTTCTCCACTTATTTGATGCGTGGAAATTGAGATGGTTGATAATTGTTTTATCGGAAAGACTACTCAGTTCAAAACTGTGCTTAGGATAATTCATATATTATTCTTGGGTGAAAAACTATACTTTGCTTGAGTTGCTTTCAAATGGACAAAACGTGCAATTTAAACCGGGGAATTATTTAATTGTAATGTTGCTTTCTCTTCTGACATAATGGCAGGTGTAACCTAGTGGATGTGATGGTGGAGATGGATCGCATCCTGCGTCCCCAGGGGACAGTCGTCATTCGAGATTCACCGGAAGTTATTGATAGGGTAAGTCGTATAGCTCATGCTGTACGGTGGGAATCTAGTATACATGAGAAGGAGCCCGGGTCACAAGGAAGAGAGAAGATTCTAGTTGCCACGAAAACGTTATGGTATTTGTAGCCAGAAGCGCGCCCTCACAGCCTCTTTGATCTTTCAGTCGTAGGTAATTTCTGCGGTTTAATAACTCAGGGCTACCGCCAGGCCATAGCAACACGCATGTCATCGGTGCTGCTTTTAGTAGCATTCTTCTTCATTTGGTTTTAGTCATGCAAAAACAAGGGTGGGTGAGATGGGCCGTGAATTAAGGTCAGAATCAGCGGACGGGAGAGTGATGTACCTGTGTATGAATACCCAGTTATCTAAAACAATATTTTTGTGAAATTATGTAATTCATAGTGATCAATCAGTACTGTACTTGACTAATGAAGGCCAAGAACTTGGTCTTGTTTTTTTTTTTTTTTTTGAGGATGCTACAGGATTGAATCTTCCTTTTCATTCTACTCAACCAAAAAAGAAAAAAGAGGAAAGACGGGAAGTACATGGAAGCTCAGCTACTGGAATTAAAAAGGTGTACATTATATGCGCTTGATGGTGAGCACTACGTGTGGAGTAAGGTGGTGATAGTGCCATGACGTTACAAATTTCAACAGAGGAAATATTATAAATAGATGAAAAATTTTCTGCTCATACTAGGAGCAAGTGTTTAGGATTCTTCGATATATGTTGAATTTATAATTCAAGAAAGGGGTTTGGTGTCCACATCCTCTAACCCTGCAATTATAAAGCTCGAAAATTGAAAATAAATTTCATCTGTTACTAGTACAGTCTGAAAATGGAATCGTTGAAACAATTTTCATGTCTCGATGGATATGGAAGGAGGAACTTCAAGCGATTGTCATATCCATATTTTAAACTCAAATGTCCTTTACGGCACTATCCATGCCTTCAAACTTATATTCTTAAAGAATATTCCTGAGTTGTATTTGATGGTTTCTTTTTCTTTATCAGTTGATGGGTGTTGTATTTCAAGGAAGTCCTCAAGGTCTTTACTAATATGTTGACCACTATAGGATGTAATGCCAATAATTTCATTAAATGGTAAAACTTATGAATACTCAATATTAATGTTAATATTATTTAGTGTTGTACGGGTAAAAAAAAAAGTTGTATATATTGTATATAAAAAAGTAGGTAAAGGTATGGCTGCACTTGAATGAATTTAGGTGCTTTTATGTCAAATTTTAATGGCAAGGGGCCTTCCACGTTGATACTTCCAATTTCGAATTAGTGTCTGTTATTTTCTTTTCTTATTGAATATTGGCAATGGTTATTATTTTGCTAAGGAAATGGGATAGCATGAAATTGTTTCACAACTTATTTTACTGTTTGCTACAGCAAGTCCAGTGCCACTATATAGATGTCAATCATATTTTAATTTCACTTTCTTGGATATATATATTTTTTTTTTCAATTCTACTGATAGTCTCTTAGTTTTCTCACTTTGCTTTTTTCTTTTTTTCCTTTCAATTTTATTCATCGTATTGTAAATTTGTTTCTTACTCTGAGTTAGAGTTGGTTGATGTAGCAAAGTCTTTTTTTTTTTTTTTGTTATTATAATAGAGAAGGAAGAATTTGAAGGTGAGCTATCTGTATTCATACCATTATATTAAAAGGCCCATGACATTGCAATAAAGTATTTGAATAAAGAAGCTTTGACTTAAGAAGTCTAGTTATTTCTTTAATTGTTGCTCAATTTGATTTTTTTGTATTCTTTTTAATGTATATTAAAGGCTTAGTTTTTTCCTTTATTATGAATACTTACGGTTTTATCTATTTTGTAAAAAGAATTGCACTTCCTATGTATCACTTTCTTGCTTTCTTGCTATAGGATTTATATTTCATGCCCAATTACATTGCAATATTTATATTACCTCTTACTTAACGATTTGTGAGTATTTAAACCTTACATTTAAAAGAGAAAAAGAGAAATTTATGTGAGATCATATTCATAAATGAGCTCAATTTGTGAAAATCATGAAATAAAAGTGTGAAGTTGTTATGTAAGCAATCTCAAGGGACACATTGTGTTGGCATTGAATTTTGCTATACATCAAAGTCTTATTCTCTTGTATTCTCAAATTTTTTTATATTTTCAATTTGATCATGCTATTGTATTGAATGTTAGTTTGGATTGAAATGTTTTATTTTTGTTATGTACAAAATTCTCTAATTGATATCTATTTCATTGTTTTTTAAGCAAACAATGACTTTTTCAATGGAACAAATTAAATGTGATTAGCATATTTTTACTATATTTGGAAAAAAAAAATTATAATGTATTATTGTAATTGTATATTTCTTTTTCTTCTTCTTCTTCTTCTTTTAATTGGTTATGTATATAATTTAATTTAGTAATTGCGTTATTATAGAGTTGTATTTAATTTTCATACATATATTGTGACTATTCGCTAGTTGCAGGTGAAAGAATAAGCTTCTAACTAGACAGGGGAAGAAAATGAAAAGGAAAGGGTTTTTAAGATGGTTTTACATTGACGTAGAGTAGGTAACTAGGATAAAATTTGATATTCAAGATTGGGTTTTGTAGTGTCTAATTAATACTTGCATGAAGTTTTCTTTTGAAACCTTAAATTTGGTCCTCTTGTGACCTTATGACCGTCCTTTCCTAGGCTTAGTTTGATCAAGTTTATTCTACTTCAAGGCTTATGCTATGCACAATTGGGAGTGAAATAGCTTTTTTTTTTTTTTTTTTCCGTCAGTGATTACGAATATGAAGAAATATGGTTAGAACTGATACCATTCTATAGGAGGACAACGATTATGGCAACCTGATAAGCATAATATTGTTTCAACCACAATAAGGATATTCGAAGCAGTTTTTTAAGTAATGTGATTGGCCGTTTATCATTATTATTTAATATTTCTTTAGGAAGCTTTGCTATTTTGGGCATTATCTTTTTAGCTGACGCTCTGTATCTTTTATCTGTAAGTTGTCTAGCTGAGAAAAAGGCTTGTTTACAGTTCCGATGGCTCAATTTGAAGGGAAGAAGACAGCTGCAATGATAGATAAACAACAGAATTGGGCAGCTTTTATAGTCTTATTTTGATTGACCTATCAAACTCCAAAGAAAAAGGTACCCTCACCCCCCACAAGTAGCGGGACGGGAAAGTAATACGAACTTGCCATTTTCCAAGCGTAAGCCTCCTTATCTATCCAGTACCTGGATCATTTAAGACGAAGCTGAAGCTCTCTTATAAGAATTGATAAACGTGGTAAATAACATTTTCCTGTTAAGGTTTCTTATGTAAGGAAATGTTTCAAAATGTTTGTCTTATAGAATTTGGAATATGTTGTCACTGCTATGCTGTGTTCATTATCTTATTACTTGACAGTTCGGGTCTTTTAGGGAAACTCTCTTATTATAAGAATAGATAGACAAAGTAACATTTTCCTATTTAAAGATTCTAGAGATGTTAGATAGAAGAAAAAAGTAGAAAGATGGAAAATCTCTGTTTGCACCAGTCGGGAATCGAACCCGGGTCTGTACCGTGGCAGGGTACTATTCTACCACTAGACCACTGGTGCTCTCGTGGTTTCGAACTGCTTTTTCTTTTTAAGATTCCTTTTTCCATATGACTTGTTAATTACGAACAAATCTCCCTTCCATCATTTCCATCTGTTGGATTAATATCTGAAATTATTCACTGAAAGAATTCATTGATACACTGACTTGTTGAGAGAGAAATTTAGTCATTTGGTAACACTCTACTCTACTAAGGTGTCTTATGAATTTTATTCATACACATAACACTATATATATTCACTCCGTTTCATTATATTGTTATTGGACGACTTAGAAGAATATCTCTCCCACAAAACTCATGCCTTTTTCTTATTGGATTTAAACTACTAAGAATTTTGAAAATGACATCATCAATATTATATTAAGCTAATACATCTTTTTAGTTGAACACCTTTTAAAAATTAATTATTTACCATTTATATTCCTTTAATTGCCCTACTTCAAAAAAAGAAAAAAAAAATTCCCTAGCCTACAAAACAATTTAAAAGTAAAATCCTATAATTTTAAGGGTGTTTTTGTAAAATTACTTTTTTTTTTTTCACTGTATTCATATTTTGTACATATAGTTGTTTTTTTCACTATTCCCTATCTCCTGCTTGAGAGAAGTTTCAATAGTATTAGTGTTATTATCGCTTTTCTTCAATAGCAAGCCTAGGCCTAGTTAGGTGGTGAATTGCAAGAGAACAATACCTGTAAGAGAGGAAATGTGAACCAGTGAGGCACTGGAGGTGTTTTTAGCATGTGGATTTCGATGCTCAAGTTAATACTAGCACAAGGTGGAGATTGATAGTAATAGCAGTAGGCTAATATGAGTGTTAGGGTTTTGATTCCTTGTCTTGTATGTATTTATAGGCATGGAGGATGGGAATTGGATATGGCAAATGCACATTCCTCCAAGATATCCTTGCCTAGCCTAAAAGATACAGTGAATTTGAGGATTTGATGAACTTGCCTAATCTAAAACATATGTTCTTGTCTAGACTCATTTGACTTATATGATGGGCCTACCAAATTAGGCTTAATGGCCCATGACTAAAAGATCTATCGATGATTAGTATCAATTAATCTTTTTCCCTATGCTCCTTATATGTTTTTATATAACTGTTAAGCAATTTTTTTTTCTCACCATCTCTAAATTTTCTCTTAAAAAAATTCTATGACTTTCATAGTAAGATATATGTTTGTTTCTCCAATTTAAAAAGATAAATACTCATGATATTGCTTATATTTGCTCACTTTAATTTGATGGTATCTTGTTAACAGTATTTCAGTAGATATCAAAGAATTTAAATTACATCAATTACTAAGTAATTTCTATTTATATGGAAATATTTTACCTTGTTATGTACATAATGCACCAATTAATATCTCTTACATTGTTGGGTAATTTCTATTTACATAGAAATATTTTTCTTTGTTTATGTACAAAATGCACCAATTGATATCCCCTATATTGTTTTTATAGGAAAATCACAACCTTTTCAATGAAGCAAATTAAGTACGATTAATATATTTTTAATATTTAAAAGAATACTAAAAATATAATGAAATGGGGATATTCTTCTAAGTGGTCTAATAACAATATAATAAAATGGAGTACATATATATGGTGTTATGTGTATGAATAAAAATCATACCACATGTTAGTAGAGTGTTACTAAATAACTAAATTTCTCTCTCAAAAAGTCAGTGTATCAATGAATTCTTTCAGTGAATAATTTCAGATATTAATCCTACAGATGGAAATGATGGAAGGGAGATTTGTTCGTAATTAACAAGTCATATAGAAAAAGTAATGATAAAGAAAAAAAAAGCAGTTTGACATTCACGGGAGCACCAGTGGTCTAGTGGTAGAATAGTACCCTGCCACGGTACAGACCCGGGTTCGATTCCCGGCTGGTGCATTCATTGTAATTTTTAACCCTTTTTTTATTTACATTCAGCATTGCCTTTGCCAGTAACTTTGCACACTTCCGCAGGCAAAATTCTGTAATTCAAATCCGACACGTCGGCTTGTGAATTCGGAACCAC
The DNA here is from genome assembly GCA_037954665.1 of Laguncularia racemosa. NCBI lineage: Eukaryota > Viridiplantae > Streptophyta > Magnoliopsida > Myrtales > Combretaceae > Laguncularia > Laguncularia racemosa. The sequence goes on along the minus strand of JBBMOL010000025.1, from coordinate 2,083,211 downwards.
AACCAGTTTCACAAAGCAGTCATTGGGCTTCCGAAACATCGTCTTCCGTTCATCTTCTTCTCTCCTTATTTTAAAAGGTAACAGATAGCACTTTCGGATCGAAACTTCGTTTTGTTAACGCACCTTCCTAAAATCTTAAATAAGTTAAATGAATGAATACTTGCCGCATGAATTTTCCATGTCATAGACAAAACATTACATTTTCTGTGAAAACCAATGGTAAAATCTGTTTGATTCCACATAACTTTTTGTATTTCATGTGTCTAATTTCACAGTTATAACGAATAGTAATTATTCTAAACTGTTTTTCACCAAATGAAAATAAGTTAATTAAAGGCAGTTGTACATAAATTTCAATTTGAATATTGAAAGTTTTTATACATTCTTATAGTTAAAATTTTTTTCCAAAAAAAAAAATAAAAAAATAGCGTATGCATGACGGTTAGTTAGCACAAGCAATTTAATTATTTAAGCTTATAATAGGTGTTGGTAGGTTGCAATAATTCAATAAGCAATAAGTTGTGTAAAGGTGTGAGTTTAGGTATGAGGGTCACGTGCGTGCTATGTGGAAACGTGTTATATGTGGCCTAATGAGAAAAGTAACACATGAGGATGATTAGAAGTGAATGAGATGGGGAAGAGGAGTAGATGACCTTGAATAAGACTCAACAATAGATGTATATTCTTAACTATATTATGGTTTTGATTTTCTTGAGGAAAATTCGGTAGAGTGATGAAGTTTTTTTTTTTCTAAAAAAAGAGTCCCTTCTAATGAGAATACCACGGATATTCATAAGGTTTGGTTATGAATTTTGTTTGTCAGATGATAATAACAATAAATGATTATGAATAAATAAGCCCCTATATGGGCTTTTCATAAGTCTAGGCTCATTAGAGACTTTTAACATGTGAGACTTATTGAGAAAAATTAAATCAGACTGGCCGATCCAATGAATCCTACTCGAAGCCTATTATATCAAATCTCTTATGATCATCTCAAACCATAAGCTTGATTTTCTGAGTCTTGTCACCTCAATCCAAAAAGCTAAATCCATTAAAGCAATAAACTAAAAGTCTACGAATCGAATTTAATCCTCTACAAGTAAAAAAATTACCACATCAATAAACAATCAATTATCACTTCAAAATGAAATACTATAATTATATGATGTCTACACATACCTACTCATTTGCTCAAACAACGACTTAATTACTTTCTTATGTATTTTCTCAAAATAATTAGAGCAGCCTTAGCTGTTCCTCTTCTTCTTCTTTTTTTAAATTCCTAGGTTGTCTTAGAATAAAATCGCATACACCTCAGAAAGGTTCTATATTTTTTCTTTAAGTCTTCAACAAGTATTGTGTCTGGAAGCTCAGAAACATACACGGCTAGAAGGCACGGCCGTGTGTTGTGTTAGGTAGCTCTCAGAAACATACACGACCTGATACACAACTAGAAAGCATGGCTGTATTACACGGCCGTAAATATTGAGATATTTGTTCTGTGATTTATTTTGTAAATATGGCATGTATATTTTGTATTTTATTTTTTGGTAGAGGAAGATTTGTTTTCCTAGTTTGTAGGTGTCGAGTCTAATTTTGAATTTTCCCATTCCTAATCCGATCTAGACTAGACCCTATGCTCATCTAATGTAGATCCTCGACTTGAGTTAGGAATTTCGTTTGATTTTTGGAGTCGCCACCCAACTATTGTTGGGAAATATTGAATTAAGACTAAAGGAGCGGATTAGTCTTAATTTGGATTACTAGTCGTCGTTATTTCCTCTTCTCGTTTTGAAAAAGAGGAAAAGGGAAAACCAAAGTTTCTAAGTCCGGAGGCTAACCTATTAAAACCTTTACGGTTACCACCTAATCTCCTAAAATTGTTCCTATTGAGAAATGTGCTTCATTGTGTTTCTGTTATTTTTTATTATATTATTTCAAGAAAATGATTTTTTATTTCATTTTATGGGTTGACCCGAATGGGTGCCTACGTACCTGCTACTCAGGATCAAACAAGCCGTAGTTCGCTTTTCTGAAAACTTTAAGTTTGTTTGTGAATTTTAATTTTGAAATCTCTTTTGCTTTATATTTTTAACATTTTTGGGATTTTTTCTAAAAAATCTAAGTCTAAGCTTTAATCTGATTTTTGAAAATGATTTTTAGGGAAAACATCAATTTTTGATTTATTTGAAGAAAATGATTTTTCTAAGTGCCAAAACTCATTTTGATTTTGTGATTTTTATTATTCTTTTTTTTTTTATTTTTATGATTTTTATGATTTTCATCATTTTTGTGAATTTTTTTTAAAAAAATTTTATCCTAAGTTAATATCTATCCTATTTTGAAATCTAAAGTTTTATTATTATTTTCCTGATATTTTTTTTTTTATTTTTCTACATTTTATTATTTTATTATTTTATTTTTTTTTCTTTTTTTCTTTTCTTATTTATTTATTTTTATTTTTTTTTCTTATTTATTATTTTTCTACATTATTAAATTCTAGAAAAATCTAATTTCTACATTTTCCTATTTATTAAAACATAAACCAATAAATAAACAAATAACAAAATAACAAATAATAAATTAATTAATTAATTCGGAATAAATAAATAAACAAAATAAATTAATTAAATAAAATAAATAAAATCCGAAAAATCCGACTTACTTGGATTCGGGTCGGTGCGCGGGTTGGGTTGGATCGGGTCGAAGCGGGTCGGGTCGGATCGGTCAGACACAGCGGCGGGGGTTGCTCGATTACGGCGTTCCGGCGGCCTTTTGCAGTGGGTGAGGTGTCGAATCCTAGCTTCTCGAGGGTGCTGAATCCAATGGTGGTGGTGGTTCACTTCCAGATCGCCTCCTGGTGGTGGTTTAACTCCGGTCGGTGCTCGCAGTTTTGGGCTCTTTTCCGATGCTCTCCGATTTGCACTCTTTCCTCACTTTCTCTTAATTGTGATTCGTGTATTGGCTTCCTCCCCTCCTCCTCTATTTATAGGCATTCGGAAACCCTCTTGGATAAGCTCAAATCAACCGATTTGGATAAATCCGAATTTTTTCCATTTTTAGATTTGATTTTATCCCGGCGATTTGATGTTGATCTCTTGTTTTTCTTTGATTTATCTTATGGATTTGGCTTTATCTTGACAGTAATCTAGAAGATTTGAAAAAAAAAATGATCGATTCCACCTTCGTCGAACTTGCTCCGGCTTCTTCTCGCGTCTGTTCGGGTGAGGAAGACGATCACGCGCAACACGCGTGATTTCCTTCAGCCAATCACACACTGCCACGTGGCAGATCCAGGGAAAAGAAAGAAAAAATTTTGCCGAGCGCACGTGGGGGGATTTGAACTCGCGACCTCCAGCCTTCACACGTTCCCTATATGCACACACGAGCTAGCTGAGCTGGCCCAATTTCCCGATTTTCTTTATATCGCAAATTGCATATATGCAATGCGATTTTTCCATTTTTTTGTATTTTTTTTAAATTTCAAAAATTTGTAAAAAATATTCATTATTTATTATTGCCATTTCTGAAATCATTTTTCAAAATTGATGTGTTTTCCTATTTATTTTTATTTTTTGAATATATTTTTATTATTTTTGCTAAATTAGAGGAAAATTGAAAAAAATTGAAAATCGATTATTATTGATTATTACTCATTCCTAGGGCAAAAATGGGGTGTTTACAGCTGCCCCTCTTTGTAGTAAAGTTTGAAAAACTTAACTACAAAGACAAAAAAGAAGACGCCATTTTTGGCCTTTTAAAGAGGTTTTTGGTAGGAAAATGCTCCATGACCTAATAATCCCACGATTGAAAATGGTCCTAACAACTTAGAATAATGTTCTTTCCCAAAAAGTGCTTTATGGCTACTAATTGGCGACAGGACACATCTCAAGCATTGTGTAGGAATGTATGAGAAATAATGATAGGAAGCATCTTATCAGACTTGCAACCTTGGAAAGAAAAATTTACTCAGAAAGCGCCCTTATGAGCTGGCTACCTGTCAACAGAAGCGTCTTGTTAGACTAGCAACTGTTTGGAAGAATATTTCCTGAAAAGTGCCCCAAGAGCTGACTAATCGGGAGAGTTTAGGAAAGTGCCTCTCATGGGCTGACTAACCTTGAATTGAATTTGTCTCAAAAAGTGCCCCCCTATGGGCTAATTATGAGAACAAAGTTTTAGGAAAGTGCCCCCTATGGGCTGACTAACCTGGAATTGAATTTGTCTCAAAAAGTGCCTCCTTTGGGCTAACCATGAGAACAAAGCTTTAGGAAAGTGCCCCTTATGGGCTGACTAACCTGGAATTGAATTTGTCTCAAAAAGTGCCCCCTATGGGCTAACCATGAGAACAAAGTTTTAGGAAAGTGCCCCCTATGGGCTGACTAACCAGGAGTTGAATTTGTCTCAAAAAGTGCCTCCTATGGGCTAACCATGAGAACAAAGTTTTAGAAAAGTGCCCCCTATGAGCTGACTAACCAGGAGTTGAATTTGTCTCAAAAAGTGCCCCCTATGGGCTAACTATGAGAACAAAGTTTTAGGAAAGTGCCCCCTATGAGCTGACTAACCTAATGTAAAAATGATATCTAGAAAGGTGCCTTTATAAACTGATCTTGGAAGAGATCTAGGGAAGTGCCCCTTTTTGGGCTGACTACCCTATTAAGGGGAATGTTTAGACAAATGCCCCACTATGGGCTGACTCATTTTGTGCTTTTGAATATGCTCTCTACAGCCTGAACTAAATGATGTGATGATATGATGATAGTTATTTATTTTAATATGCTTTCCAGTTTATCGTGGATAGCAACCAAACAACCGAACCTTCGTGCTGGTTTGCTTCTGCTTCATTTCTTCTTATCTTGACATGGGGTTGAAAATTTTGATGTGCTCCCTTTCTTTATGCGCAAGGCTCTTTTGACGGTAATGTTATCCTAATGATGCGCTCAGTTCTAATGTTCAAAAATAGATTGGATTATATCACAAACTATATTAAGATTCATTATCATTTCAGCATTTATCTTTCATTAGTGATATGGTGGGTAATGTGTTTAGGAATATTTGTTGTGATGAATTGATTTGAATTTATTGACCATTCAGGAATATTAACTTTACTTGTAAAAAGTAAAAATTTGACTCGACGAAATTTATATCGAACATTGGCTTTCATAAACATTGGCAAAATTTCAATTTCCTTGCCTAAGGATAGTACATCTTTACAGCATCTGTGTTAATGGGGTCTCTCAATTCTGGACCATCCATTTGAGTCAATATCAGAGCACCTCCTGATAAAACCTTTTTCACCACATAAGGGCCTTCATAGTTTGGGGTAAATTTCCCTCTGGAGTCTTGGGCGTTCGGGAGAACCTTCCATAACACCAGATCCCCCTCTTTAAAGTACCGAGGTCTCATCTTCTTGTTAAATGCTCGGGCCATTCTTTGTTGGTAACATTGGCCATGACATAATGCAGTAAGTCTTCTTTCATCAATCAGATTCAGCTGATCAAGCCTCTTCTTTACCCAGTCTGATTCGGTTAACTGAGTTTCTGACAAGATTCTGAATGATGGTACCTCAACTTCAACTGGTAGCACTGCTTCAGTACCATATACCAATGAATATGGGGTAGCTCCAGTAGATGTTCTTATTGAAGTCCTATAAGCCATGAGAGCAAACGGTAACATTTCGTGCCAATCTTTGTAAGTTGTTGTCATTTTCTCAATGATCTTCTTGATATTTTTGTTAGCTGCTTCTACTGCCCCGTTCATTTGAGGTCGGTAGGGAGTTGAATTTCTGTGGTTTATGTGGAATTGTTGACATAAACCTGTCATCGATTTGTTGTTGAGATTGGTACCGTTGTCGGTGATGATAGACTCAAGAACTCCATATCGGGCTATTATGTCCCTTTTTAAGAAGCGGACTATTACCCCTTTTGTGACATTGGCATATGATGAAGCTTCTACCCATTTGGTGAAGTAATCGATCGCTACCAGTATAAATCTATGGCCGTTGGATGCTGTTGGAGTGATAGTGCCTATTATGTCGATTCCCCACATGGAGAATGGCCATGGTGCTGATAACAAATGTAGCTCGTTGGGCGGAGCATTGATCCGGTTCGCATAGACTTGACACAAATGACAGTGCTTGACATATTTTATGCAATCTGATTCCATGGTTAACCAATAATATCCTAACCTCATGATTTTTCGGGCCAACATGTAGCCATTCATATGAGGTCCACATACTCCTTCATGTACTTCTTTCATTAGTTCGCATGCTTCATTTTTGTCCACACATCTCAACAGGGTGGTATCAGATGATCTCTTGTAAAGTATGGACCCACTCAATAGGAAATGGCTTGCTAACCTTCTGAGTGTTCTTTGGTCATTCTTGCTAGCCATTTCGGGGTATTTACCTTCTTGGAGAAAGGTCTTGATATCGTGATACCAGGGTTTTTCATCTTGTATCTTTTCCATTGTTAAACAGTAGGCAGGCCAACTTTCGATGTCTATTTTCATCGGTTGAACTTCGGCTCCCCCTGTTATCTGGATCATAGATGCTAGCGTGGCTAGTGCATCTGCGAACTGATTCTGAGTTCTCGGGATGTATGTGAAAGTGATTGCCTTGAATTCTTCAATCAGCTCTGTCAAGTGTTGATGATATGGTACCAGTCTGGGGTCTTTAGTCTTATATTCCCCTCTTTTTTGTAGTATGATGAGCGACGAATCCCCGTATACCTCTAATTCGTGGATTCCCATTTGGCAGGCCATTTTGAGGCCAAGAATACATGCTTCATATTCTGCGATATTATTGGTCTAGGGAAATGTAAGTCTCATCGCTGCAGGGAATTGAATGTCGTCCGGGGATTATCAATACTGCCCCAACCCCACAACCGAATACATTAGCAGCTCCATCGAAAAACAGTTTCCATTTCGGGTTCTGCTCTATCCCAAAGTCTTCTACCAGCCTATTTTCCACTGTCAACATATTCTCATTCGGAAATTGGGCCTGTAGTTCTTGGGAATCTGTCTCGACAGGGTGTTCCGCCAATTGGTTGGCTGAGGCTTGCCCTTTCATCGAGTTCTGATTTATGTATGCGATGTCGAACTCAGATAGGAGCATTTGCCACTTAGAAATTCTCCCTATCAAGGCTGGTTTCTCTGCCAAGTACTTCAAGGGATCGTGTCTTGTCAGCAGCTCGATATGGTAGTAAAGGGTATATTGCCTTAGCCGATGCATGACCCAAATTAGAGCACAACACGTCTTCTCCACCTCTGAGTACCTCTGTTCCCCATCTGTGAACTTCTTGCTCAGATAATATATGGAACGCTCTCTTCCCTCTTCATCTTTCTGCCCCAGCACACATCCCATGGATTCAGGGAGTATAGTGAGGTATAAGAATAAGGGTTTTCCTTGTTTTGGGACTATCAAGACTGGAGGTTTTATGAGATAGTCTTTGATTGTCTTGAATGCCTCTTCGCATTCATCGTCCCATTCTATTGTGGCATTCTTCTTCAATAGACGGAATAGTGGCCGGCATTTGTCGGTGAGCTGTGAGATAAATCGAGCTATGTAATTTAATCTTCCCAATAAGCTTCTTACTTCTTTAACAGATCGTGGGGAAGGTAACTCTAATATAGACTTTACCTTGTCATGGTCGATTTTAATGCCTTCCTGGCTTATGAAAAACCCTAACAATTTCCCCGTTGTGACCCCGAAAGTACATTTCTTTGGGTTTAACTTGAGCTGAAATTTTCTCAGTCGCTTAAACAATTTCCTCAGGATATCTATATGGCTTTCTCCTTCTTTAGATTTGGCTATCATGTCGTCGACATATACTTCAACCTCTCGATGCATCATATCGTGAAGTATAGCGACCATGGCTCTCAGATACGTTGCCCCGGCGTTTTTCAAACCAAAGGGCATGACTTTGTAATAGAAAGTTCCCCATGTTGTGATGAAAGTCGTTTTGGTTTTATCTTCCTCAGCCATTTTTATTTGATTATATCCTGAGAAACCGTCCATGAATGAGAAGAGATGGTTTCCCGCAGTGTTGTCTACTAGAACATCAATATGAGGTAGGGGGAAGTTATCCTTTGGCGTGGCTTGGTTTAAGTCCCGAAAGTCTACGCATACGTGTACTTTTCCGTTCTTTTTCATGACGGGGACTATATTTGCTACCCACTCTGGGTAGTCGGATACTTCAATGAACCCTACTTCTAGCAGTTTCTTGATTTCTTCTTTGATTTTTAGTAAGATGTCAGGCCTAAATCTTCTCAGTTTTTGTTTTTTAGGTTTGACATCTTCCCTTATGGGAAGCCTGTGAACTACTATTGACTGGTCTAGCTCTGGCATGTCACCATATGACCAGGCAAACACATCTGCATATTCCATTAATAGCTCGGTTATCTTACGCTTTTTGCTCGGCACTCAAACTGGTCCCGATTTTGAGGTTCTTAGGGTTTTCCATGTTTCCTAGATTTACTGTCTCCACAGGCTCGTCGATCGAGATTCCGCTTTGTTCATGTTTTAGCCAATTTTCTTGTATTATTTCGTGGTCTAAGGTATCGCCTTCAACAACTGACCCAGTAGCGTTGGAAACGATATCAGCGTTTTTACTTTCTACCTGCGCGAAATATCCCTGATGTTCGATGGTTGGAGATCTAAGTAAAATGAAAGCATATATATATAAGAAGGAAAAAAACAAACTGTAATTGAACTTGATAAAGAGTCTCAATAAAATTTGTTTAATAATTTTTCTCTACTTTTGAGCTAACCTAGCGCTACCGATAGGATAACAAAACTAATTGTTCAGAGCCGGATGCTGGTTGGACGTGCGGGGGGTTGATTTCCCTTTGCTGTCGTCCTCTTCATTTATCCGCATCTCTTGAATGATGTTTGCCTTTCGGAAAGATTGTTGGAGAGGTGGGATGCACATCTGGGTGTCGATCAGCTTCCCCTTCATTCTGCCTTTGACACCTTTCGTTTGCGCTTCTTCTGCGGCCGTAGGAATGTACCTTAGTCCAAACGTCCCATGCTACCCCTCTTTAAACTGATGGCCCTCCTTGCTGGTTACCATGTTCACTTCATTGAAGATCTGCAGCCTCAGGTCTTCTGAACCCTCTTCCCCAATGTAAGGTATGGCAGTCTCCTTATATATGGCGTAATCCTGCTCGCCCAGTACATTGACTATCTGCCCGTTTGCGATGAATTTGACCTTTTGGTGGAGACTAGAGGGGATGGCTCCAGCAGCATGTATCCAGGGTCGTCCCAAAAGCAGGTTGAAAGACCTTAGGATGTCGAGGACCTGGAAAGCGATGTGGAATACTTGTGGACCAATTTCTACTGACAGGTTTACCTCCCCTACTATGTCTCTTCTTGACCCGTCGAAGGCTCTAACCACTGTGGAGCTAGGTTTTATGTTGCTTGGATCAACCCCTAGTAAGTCGAGCTTTGCCAAAGGGCAAACGTTGAGGGATGATCTGTTATCGATAAGTACCCGGGAGACAATGGTGTCGTTGCACCTGACCACTATGAACTGTGGTTTGGTATGTTGGTCTCCCTCTTCTCCTAGCTCTGCCGGAGAGAAGGATATTTGGTCCATTGCGAAGATGGAGTCCGCCACGTGACCTAATTTGTCTGTAGCGATACCTTCCGGGACCTGAATCTTTTTCAGCACTTTATAGAGTGCTTCCCTATGAGGCTCGGATGTTGTGAGAAGGCCCATGAGTGATATCTGCGCTGGAACCTTATTTAATTGTTCCATGATCTTGTATTCGCTGGCCTTAACCATCTTCGTAAACGCAGCAAGACCCTCTTCCTCTTCTTCCCCTTTTTCCACGTTGGGCTCTTCGGTCGGGCCTTTATACTTTGGATCGTATAATCTCCCAGAGCGAGTGATGCCTCCCACCATAGGAGGCCGCTCTTATTCGAGGGCCCGATAGTCGAACGGTGCAGCCTTGTAATTCTCTGCCGGTATCGAGACATTGAATACATATCTTTTTCTTGGGATTTGTACCTCAGTTGATTGTCCCTCATAGCACTGTATAACCCTGGGCTTCTGATGAGAGTTGATCATGTTAACAGTCTTCCCTTCTTCCTTTACCGGGTTGTCTTCCTTCTCAAATTTCGGTCCCCATCCACTAGGTGGCCCCTACTCAATCGGGGTATAAGAATAGTTTACCAAATACTGAAATCTCCCGTGTGATTCTCCCAAAGTGCCAACCGTTGGGTCTCCGACTAACCATATTCTCTTAATGTGTGCTTTTGGAGTTTCTTTTGGAGCTTGGTGGGATTGCTTCTTCTATTGCTCAATTGAATTCTTTTTAGGGGCTTCTTTGGGAGCCGACTCCTCTGATGTGATCATGTTAATGGTGGGCTTATGACTAGGTAGTGGGTTGGTGTTAACATTGGGTGCTGGGGCATTCACGAAATCCGATTGTATGATTCCTGCATCAATTAAGTCTTGGATTTATGCCGGAGCCTCCAGCACCTATCTGTGGAATGCCCCTCCTGACCCATGTGGTAGTCACACTTGAGGTTTGAGTCGATGTTCTTGGGCTTGTACCAGTCGTTGGGGATCTCGAAACTAATCAAGTTGTCCTCCCTTAGCTGAGTGAAGACTTGACTGAGCGGTATAGGGATGGGAGTGAACTGCCTTGCGATCCTGGCGGCCTGATTATGACCCGTCGTGGGTTGTTGGACTGGGGTACTCGGGGTCTAGAATGTCACACGAGTCCCAGATTTTTCTGCCTTACCGAAGTGGACTGTGCTGACAGTGGACTCTTTAGCTCTGTTTCCTCCTACAGGCCTTTGTGTCGGTGTGAACCTAGGAGGCTCCATTGTTTGGAGTCTACTGGTGGTGATGGCATTCTCAATCCTGCACCCCGCAGCCACTACCTCTGCAAAACTGGATGAGGTCTGGCCTACCAGGTGTGAAAAGTAGGTCTTGTCCAGGGTATTGACAAATATGGATGTCAATTTCTTTTCAGATATCGGGGTTGCTACCCTGGCGGCCTGGGCTCTCCAGCGCTGAGCATACTCCTTGAACGGCTCAGCATGTCTCTTCCGGAGACTCCCCAGGTCGATTACGGATGGGGCGACTTCAATATATTGGTCATAAAATGCCCGGGCTAACTTCTCCTAGGTGTTAACAATGTTGAAGTCCAGGTGGGCATACCAAACTAGTGAAGGGCCCGTGAAGCTGTCTTGGAATGTCTGGAGCATGAGTTGGTCGTATTGAGCATACTTGCTCATTTTCCGGGCATATAGCTTGGTATGCATTTTGGGGCAGCCAGTCCCATCATACTTTTCAAACTCTGGGGTCTTGAACTTTTCAGGGTATATCTCTTCCCTGTATGCTGGCAGATTGGTGATTCCGGCCTGTTCAAAACCATCAAGGCCTTCAATGCTTTTCATCTTGTCATGGAGCTACTGGAAGAGTCGCTTCTCCATCTCCTTCTGTGTCTCTTCCATCTCCTTTTTCAGGTCATCAGAGGTCGGGCCCTGGTTGACCTTTAGCTCATATTCAAAGGCCGGGTTAAGGTGGGAATTGATCTCTTCATATTCCGGAGGCTGTCCCTCCACTGCTTTCCCCTTTCTGGCCCCTGAATACTCTTCCTGGGTTGGTTGAGTGTTGCGCAAGAGGCCGATACTTTCAGTTAAGAGGTGAACCTGGGCAGCCAGTTGTTGGACTATTTGCTCTAGGGACATGATCTTAGAGTCTGAGGCAGCTTCAGTATTGGTGTTGTTGTGGTTGTCACTGCTGTTGGCCATTTTTGCTCTTGAGCGCGTGAGAACTGGGCTTCTAAGAGGGTTCGGTTGCTTGGAAGCTATTTTGATACCTGGACGCGCATTTTGTTTTTATTTTAGTGCAATGAATGCAAGAATGATATGCATGTGTCACGCGGATGCTAAAAAGTAAAAAAGGGTTGACAACTGATTGACAATGTGATATTGAAAATTCTGGAGTTCAAAATAAAATAAATAAAGATCTACTTCCTAGTTCTTTTAGTTTTCTATTGTGGAGGCTCAGACTTCCCACTGATGATGGCTTCCAATTCCTTGACTTTGGCTTGTGTCTTGAGTTGGGAGTGATCTCGAGTGGCCCAATAAAGAAAGCAGCAGGCTCAATTTCTCATAATTGGAGCATGGCCCGGACTAAAGGCAAATTCACCTCTATCATTGTCAGTGAGAGGACGGGGCTGATCTTTTGTTGGATGAAGGCCTGCTTCTCTGGGTTGTACAAGGTAAACCAATGGTCCAGTACCAATTTTGGGTCCAAAGGTTTGTACACCCGAATTTCTTTGCGGAGGAGACGGTCGACTGTACTGCTAGCCATCTATTTTCAATAAGAAATTGCCTAATTACAAACAGGACTATGAAAGCATTACAGGGAAATAAATTCGAACTCCATGAACAAAACAACAAACCATTACATCGTCATTCAATTGTCAACCCCTTATGATGTCATGTATGCAAGTAGGTTGGTTCTAACTGGTTCCCGAGCTCTATGGCCTCCCGCATTCTCGAAGAATGGATCTCAGGCCATATCGAAGCATAGGGTGGGGTAGCCTAATCGGTCCCGAACGGTGAATCAACTCACTTCGCCCGAAACCTACACAATGGCTCCCCGTCTTAGGTTTCTAGGACGGTCCGGGTTCGACTGCATCTACTCACACAGATATATGCACGCAAAACCCCCACAATAAAGAAAACTGAAAATCTAACTAATCCCTGAAAGGTTAGCAACAGAGTAAAAAGAATGAAACACATTTCTTAAAGAGAACAAATTGAAGAGATTCAGGTGGCTAGCCTACTGGCACAATTCCCTAGTGGAGTCGCCATCCTCGAGTCTAATTTTGAATTTTCCCATTCCTAATCCGATCTAGACTAGACCCTATGCTCATCTAATGTAGATCCTCGACTTGAGTTAGGAATTTCATTTGATTTTTGGAGTCGCCACCCAACTATTATTGGGAAATATCGAATTAAGACTAAAGGAGCGGATTAGTCTTAATTTGGACCACTAGTCGTCGTTATTTCCTCTTCTCGTTTTGAAAAAGAGGAAAAGGAAAAACCAGAGTTTCTAAGTTCGGAGGCTAACCTATTAAAACCTTTACGGTTACCACCTAATCTCCTAAAATTGTTCCTATTGAGAAATGTGCTTCATTGTGTTTCTGTTACTTTTTATTATATTATTTCAAGAAAATGATTTTTTATTTCATTTTATGGGTTGACCCGAATGGGTGCCTACGTACCTGCTACTTAGGATCAAACAAGCCGTAGTTCGCTTTTCTGAAAACTTTAAGTTTGTTTGTGAATTTTAATTTTGAAATCTCTTTTTCTTTATATTTTTAACATTTTTGGGATTTTTTCTAAAAAAATCTAAGTATAAGCTTTAATCTGATTTTTGAAAATGATTTTTAGGGAAAACATCAATTTTTGATTTATTTGAAAAAAATGATTTTTCTAAGTGCGAAAACTCATTTTGATTTTGTGATTTTTATTATTCTTTTTTTTATTAATTTTATGATTTTTTTTTTATGATTTTCATCATTTTTGTGAATTTTTTTTTTAAATTTTATCCTAAGTTAATATCTATCCTATTTTGAAATCTAAAGTTTTATTATTATTTTTCTACATTTTATTATTTTATTTTTTTTCTTTTTTTTCTTATCTTTTTTATTTTTTTATTTTTTTTCTTATTTATTATTTTTCTACATTATTAAATTATAGAAAAATATAATTTCTACATTTTCCTATTTATTAAAACATAAACCAATAAATAAATAAATAACAAAATAACAAATAATTAATTAATTAATTAATTCGGAATAAATAAATAAACAAAATAAATTAATAAAATAAAATAAATAAAATCCGAAAAATCCGACTTACTTAGATCCGGGTCAGTGCGCCGGTCGGGTTGGATCGGGTCGAATCGGGTCGGGTCGGATTAATCAGACATGGCGGCGGGGGTTGCTCGATTATGGCGTTCCGGCGGCCTTTTGCAACGGGTGAGGTATCGAATCCTAGCTTCTCGAGAGTGCTGAATCCAATGGTGGTGGTGGTTCACTCCCAGATTGCCTCCTGGTGGTGGTTTAACTCCGGTCGGTGCTCGCGGTTTTGAGCTCTTCTCCGATGCTCTCCGATTTGCACTCTTTCCTCACTTTCTCTTAATTGTGATTCGTGTATTGGCTTCCTCCCCTCCTCCTCTATTTATAGGCGTCCGGAAACCCTCTTGGATAAGCTCAAATAGACCGATTTGGATAAATCCGAATTTCTTCCGTTTTTAGATTTGATTTTATCCCGACGATTTGATGTTGATCTCTTGTTTTTCTTTGATTTATCTTATGGATTTGGCTTTATCTTGACAGTAATCTAGAAGATTTGAAAAAAGAATGATCGATTCCACCTTCGTCGGACTTGCTCTGGCTTCTTCTCGCGTTTGTCTGGGTGAGGAAGACGATCACGTGCAACACGCGTGATTTCCTTCGGCCAATCACACGCTGCCATGTGGCAGATCCAGGGAAAAGAAAGAAAATTTTTTGTCGAGCGCACACGGGGGGATTCGAACTTGCGACCTCCAGCCTTCAAACGTTCCCTATACGCACGCACGAGCCAGCTAAGCTGGCCTGATTTCCCGATTTTCTTTATATCGCAAATTGCATATATGCAATGCGATTTTTCCATTTTTTTGTATTTTTTTGAAATTTCAAAAATTTGTAAAAATTATTCATTATTTATTATTGCCATTTCTGAAATCATTTTTCAAAATTGATGTGTTTTCCTATTTATTTTTATTTTTTGAATATATTTTTATTATTTTTGCTAAATTAGAGAAAAATTGAAAAAAAATTGAAAATCGATTATTAATAATTATTACTCATTCCTAGGGCAAAAATGGGGTGTTTACAGTAGGATTTGGTTTTGTTTTCCTAGTTTGTAGGATTTAGTTGCTTGGAAAAGATATCCCCCTGCTATATATATATTTGGACATGAGTTATGGAAAAGATAGAGGAGAGAAAAGAGTCTTCTTGATTCCATTGTTGGTTAATTTTTTCATGGTATCAGAGCCATTGTAGACACAAAACAATAATTGGATCACAAACAAGTGAGGTCAAGGAAGAAATCCTTCCTCAAAGAAAAACGATCTCTCCTTATGATATTACCTCATTAGATAATCCAGGATTGGTGATCACTCAAGTACAGTTGAGAGGAGAAAACTATGATGAATGGGCACGGTCTATGAGAACGGCTCTACGAGCTCGGAAAAAATATGGTTTTCTTGATGGTACAATAAAAAACCTGATGATAATTCATCTGATCTTGAAGATTGGTGGATGATTAATTCTTTATTGACATCATGGATTCGTAATACAATCGAATCCTCACTTCGGTCTACTATTTCTCACGAGGAAATAGCTGAACATTTATAGAACGACATTAGGGACAGGTTCTCAATAGCTAATGGTCCACGCATTCAACATCTGCGAAGTGAATTGGCAGAATGCAAACAAAGGGGGATGACTTTGGTGAATTACTTTGGAAAATTGAAGCAAATATGGGATAAACTAGCAAACTATGATCAGATTCCATCATGTAAGTGCGGTATGTGCACGTGCAATCTCACAGCAGAATTTGAAAAGAAAAGAGAGGAAGAACGAGTTCATGCTCTGCTCATGGGGTTGGATGGAAATATCTACGACATAGCGAGGAGTAATAGCTTAGCCCAAGATCCACTTCCTAATGTTAATCGGGCATATTCCATGTTGATTGTTGAGTGTCGAGTCTAATTTTTTTGCATTCCCATTCCTAATCTGATCTAAACTAGACCCTATGCTAATCTAATGTAGATTCTCGACTTGAGTTAGGAATTTCGTTTGATTTTTGGAGTCGCCACCCAACTGTTGTTGGGAAATATTGAATTAAGACTAAAGGAGCGGATTAGTCTTAATTTGGACCACTAGTCGTCGTTATTTCCTCTTCTTGTTTTTGAAAAGAGGAAAAGAAAACTAGAGTTTCTAAGTCCGGAGGCTAACCTATTAAAACCTTACGGTTACCACCTAATCTCCTAAAATTGTTCATATTTAGAAATGTGTTTTATTGTGTTTCTATTACTTTTTATTATGTTTTTGAATTATTTCAAGAAAATGATTTTTTATTTCATTTTATGGGTTGACCCGAATGGGTGCCTACGTATCTGCTATCTAGGATCAAACAAGCCGTAGTTCGCTTTTCTGAAAACTTTAAGTGTGTTTGTGAATTTTAATTTTGAAATCTCTTTTGCTTTATGTTTTTACTATTTTTTTGGGATTTTCTAAAAAAAATCTAAGCCTAAACTTTTATCCGATTTTTGAAAATGGTTTTTAGGAAAAACATCAATTTTGGATTTATTCGAAGAAAATGATTTTTCTAAGTGCTAAAACTTATTTTTTCTATTTTTTTTTTATAATTTTTGAATTTTTATTAATTTTTATGATTTTTACGATTTTTCTTTTTTTTTTTTCTGTAATTTTATGATTTTTTTTTTACCATTTTTATGATTTTTATTATTCTTCTACAATTTTTTTTATAATTTTTCTAAGTTTTCATGATTTTTATAGTTTTTATGATTTTTATGATTTTTATTGATTTTTATAATTTTTGTGAATTTTTGTTAAAAATTTTATCCTAAACTATTATCTATCCTATTTTGAAATCTAAAGTTCTATTATTATTTTTCTAATATTTATATTGTTTTTCTACATTATTATTTTTTTTCTTATTTTTTATTATTTTTCTACATTATTAAATCCTAAAAAATCTAATTTCTAACATTTTCCTATTTACGGAAACATAAATAAAACATAAATAAATAAACAACAAACAAACAAACAAACAAATAAATAAATAAATAATAAATCAAATCGGAATAAAAATAAATAAATAAATTGGAAAAAATCCGGAAAATCCGACTTACCTAGATCCGGGTCGGTGCGCGGGTCGGTTCAGTCGGGTTGAATCGGGTCGGGTCGGATCGGTCGGATACGGCGGTGGAGGATGCTCGTTCACGGCATTCCGGCGGTCTTTTGTCACGGGTGAGGTATCGAATTCTAGATTCTCGAGAGTGCTGAATCCAATGGTAGCGGTGGTTTGCTCCTATAACGTCTCTTGGTGGCGGCTTGGCTCCGATCGGCGGTTCGCGGTTTTGGGTTTCCTCCGATGCTCTCCGATTTGCTCTCTTTTCTCACTTTCTCTCAATTGTGATCCATGCCTTGGCTTCCTCCCTTCGATTTCTATTTATAGGCACTTGAAACCGAGCTGGATAAGCTTGGATTTTCTCCGATCGAAGCTAATCGGATTTTCGGTTAAAAAAACAACTCCGATTTGTGTAAATCCATCGATTTGTTGCGATTTGATTCCAATTAGATGATGTTTATCTCATTTCTGTTGAAGATCTATTGGATTTGTGTAAAAAATCGAATCCAAATGGCCAAAATGCGAATTTTTCTTCCGCCGGCGATCTCGGACTCGAGGTAGAAGATGATCACACGCCTGGCGTGTGCGTTTCCTCCAGCCAATTGGATGCTGCCATGTGTCCTATATAAGTGAAAAAAACTCAAAACGCGGAAACTGCTTCCCCCACTATTCGAACCTGCGACCGAGCCCTCCTGTGCGCGCCTTAGCCTGTGGTCCGGACCAGCTGGGCTAGCCCATTTTCCTGATTTTTCTAATTTCGCAAATTGCATATATGTAATGCGATTTTTTTATTTTTTTTGTATTTTTTGAAATTTCAAAAATTTGTAAAAATTATTTACTATTTATTATTGCCATTTCTGAAATCATTTTTCAAAATTGATGTGTTTTCCTATTTATTTTTATTTTTTTGAATATTTTTATTATTTATGCTAAATTAAAGAAAAATTGGAAAAAATTAAGAATTGATTATTAGTGATTATTATTCATTCCTAGGGCAAAAATGGGGTGTTTACAGCTGCTCCTCTTTGTAGTAAAATTTGAAAAACTTAACTACAAAGACAAGAAAGACGCCATTTTTGGCCTCTTAAATAGATAACGCCTTGGTTTGGCTGGTTACCTAGCATTTGTTTTGGTAGGAAAATGCTCCAAGAGCTAATAATCCCACGATTTAAGATGGTCCTAACAATTTAGAGTAATGCTCCCTCCCCAAACAGTGCTTTATGGGCTGACTAATTGGCGATAGGAAGCACCTCAAGCATTGTGTGGAAGAAATGATGATAGGAAGCATCTTATCAGACTAGCAACCTTGGAAAGAAAATTTACTTAGGAAGTGCCTTTATGAGCTGGCTACCTGTCAACAGAAGCATCTTGTTAGACTAGCAACTGTTTGGAAGAATATTTCCGAAAAGTGCCCCAAGAGCTGACTAATCGGGAGAATCTAGGAAAGTCCCCCTCATGGGCTGACTAACCTTAAGGTAGATTTTTAGGAAAGTGCCCATCTTGGGCTGACTAACTATGGTAAAGTGTCTCAAAAAGTGCCCTTATGAGCTGACCTTGAGAATGGATTTTTAGGAAAGTGCCCATCTTGGGTTGACTAACATATGATAAAATTGATTGAACTGTCTCAAAAAGTGCCCTTATGAGCTGACCTTGAGAATAGATTTTTAGGAAAGTGACCATCTTGGGCTGACTAACCTATGGTAGAGTGTCTCAAAAAGTGCCCTTATGAGCTGACCTTGAGAACGGATTTTTAGGAAAGTGCCCGTCTTGGGCTGACTAACCTATGATAAAATTGATTGAACTGTCTCAAAAAGTGCCCTTATGAGCTAACCTTGAGAACAGATTTTTAGGAAAGTGCCCATCTTGGGTTGACTAACCTAGGATAGAGTTGTCTCAAAAAGTGCCCTTATGAGCTGACCTTGAGAACAACTTTTTAGGAAAGTGCCCATCTTGGGCTGACTGACATAAGATAAAATTGATATCTCAAAAAGGTGCCCCCTATAGGCTAACCTTAAGAGATCTAGGGAAGTGCCCCTTTTTGGGCTGACTACCCTTTTAAAGGGAATGTTTAGACAAGTGCCCAACTATGGACTGACTCATCTTATGCTTCTGAATATGTTTTCTACGGATTGAGCTAAATGATGTGATGCTTTTCATGATAGTTATTATTTTATTTATTATTTTTTTTCCAATATGCTTGCCAGTTTATCGTGGATAGCAACCAAACAAACGAACCTTCGGGTTGGTTTGCTTCTGCTTCATTTCTTCTCATCTTGACACGGGGTTGAAAATTTTGATGTGCCCCCTTTCTTTGTGCACCTGGTTCTTTTGACGGTAATGTTATCCTACTAATGCATTCAGTTTTAATGCTCAAAAGTAGATAGAATTATATCACAAACTATATTAAGATTCATTATCATTTTAGTGTTTATCTTTCATTGGTGAAGTGGTGGGTAATGTGTTTAGGAATATTTGTTGTGATGAGAACTGATTGGGATTGTTGATCATTCAGGGATATTAACTTTGCTTGCAAAAAATGAAAACTCGACTCAACGAAATTTATATCGAACACTGGCTTTCATAAACATTGGCAAAATTTCAATTCTCTTGCCTAAGGAGAGTACATCTTTACAGCATCTGTGTTAATGGGGTCTCTCAATTCCGGACCATCCATCTAAGTTAATATCAAAGCACCTCTCGATAGAACCTTTTTCACTACATAAGGGCCTTCGTAGTTTGGGGTAAATTTCCCTCTGGAGTCTTGGGCATTTAGGAGAACCTTCCTTAGTACCAAATCCCCCTCTTTGAAGTATCGAGGT